>CM060178.1:21581969-22957357 GCA_030549775.1 Tamarix chinensis | reverse complement strand
TTTATGATATTATTATTTTATATATTAAAGAAGAAAGATGAATTTGTTTAATGAAAAGGATATAAGTTTCATTAAAGTAGAAATGTTAATTTTTTTCTTTTTCCATCATTTCTGTAACATTGCATATAATTATTATTTGTTATTATATTTTCCTATTTTTAAAATTTAGTTTGCATTTAAACGTCATTATTTTTACATTATGTAATATAAAATTTAACAGATCATAGGAAGACGTAGGGTCTCTTTTAGTTTTAATTACTGTAAAAATATACTAATTATTAGTGATTATATTCATACTAAATATAATTTTTAAATTTGGATATTCCCAGGAAAAAAACATTTAGTATTGTTGATTACTGCAACTTATCTTACCATATAACAAGATAATGTTTAGGACCGATTAATAACCTATCAATTATACATTAACTACATTTTTATTGAATATCTTTTAGGAGCCATTTTCAATGTTAAGTTTTGGGAACCCTTTTCTTTAATCTCTTTGTGTGTTCCTGGAAACTAGTAAAAAATAAATAAATCATAATCATGTGTTATATACTATATAAATTTCAATATTATATTATTTACTATATAAACACTAAAATATTTGCTAATTTAAAAGTAATTTTAATGCCAATTTAATTCTCAATCCAAATTTTAATTTCAGAAATTTGTTTAAATACTTTAGTTTTATTTATTGCAAAATTAGGAACCATAATTTAACATAAATTTAACACTTATTAAATCCATTTTTATTATAATCGAAGTTATACATAGAATTAGTAGATGCAACGGTTGGTATTGTTTTTAATTTTGAACTTAACGACCCAGATTTGGCGATAGTGACTATAAAGTAGAAAGGACAACCTTCCTAACTTCAGTTGTCATCAACAATCCCAATTTAAGTTGTAAGAAATCGGTGGTCCATGTTTGCTCGATATTTGTTTGTTAGACTGGAGAGAGGGTAAGGGATGGATGGTGTATCTTAGCTCAAAGTATCTAATGGCCGTGATTTGATAAAATTGTGTTTTTTTTTTCGATAAGTGGTAAATAATATGGATGGCCAAGTTTAGACCTTCCTCAATCTGTAGCAATCCTCATAATTGTTGTTATACATATACTTTAGCTCTTATTAAAGACATAATCGTTTAGCTTAACCACATTTTTGTTAAACGTATAAAGATATAGGCTATCACTTATAACTACGATATAAGTTTTACATTACTACTGATTAATTAAGTATTTTCACTTAGTGCATATTAGATTACCATTATATGAGAATACAAAAATTTTCCATAGAAAATATTAATCATTAGCACAGATTTTGTAAGACATGATAGAAAAATAACATATAATAATATTATACCTCAAAAATTATTATTCATTTCCAATTTATAAAACTAGGATCACATGTTGTAGAAATTTAGTAAATTTAAATATGGCTATCATATGTAGCATAAAACTTTTTATGATTTATGAAATTATTAAATTAAAAAATCATAATAATCAGTGTTATATACTATAAAAATAGTAATGAGTTCGTATTATATATATAGTTAAATTCAATTTTTATTTTAGAAATAATTTATTTAATTATATTTATATTTATTGCCAAATTGAGAACTAACATAAAATATTAATTTATAAAGCTATAGTTTAGCAATTATTACTAAAGATTAGTGTGACATTACTATTTTTAATTAATTAATTTCACTTAGTGTAGATTAGATTACCATTATATGAAAATAAAAAAATTTCCAACGCAAAAAAATAAAAATCATTAGTAGAGATTTTGTAAGACATCACACAAAAATAACATATAATGGTATTATACCTAAAAAATTATTTCTCCTTTCCGATTTACAAAAGACTAAAAAAAATAGCCACGATTTCATACCTACATGCAAAAAAGCCATTATTTTTTAGTATAATATGTTAGAGACAACAAATATTAACGAAACTAATTAAGTTTACAAATGTAAAATTATACCTCGGTGACCATAAATTAAGCTCAATATTTGTATATACCACGAACAGTGACATGAAAACCAAAAATCGTATTAAATTAAGTAAGTAAAATATTTATATTTCATATTAAAATAAATTTTTTTTGTAACTGAAGGAAAATAATTTCTTCCAATTTTCCAACCAGATAGTTATTCGATTTCCGATACATGTATGAAATTATAATTACTGCCATTAAATTTGAGGTCGTTTTATTTTAATGAATCATTTCAATAAGCATTTCTTAACCACAAAAACTGAGTAAATATTATATCATAGTATAAAATCATAGATCAATATATCTGTTAAACTTACCACATAATACAAATTATTTTTTGAGATTTTCTATAGGGATAATACAAGATATAATGGATAAAATCTTACCTACATACTACAATGTTACATATATCGGTGTGTTTTTTGCACAGGAAATTGTGTCTATGAACATTCACGCGACGTCGGACATAATCTCAAAAGTCAAATAGGAAATCTATAAGCATTTCATAAGCATGTCAGAAAATATTTAAACAATTAGTATAGAAAATTAGTTAATCGAAATCTGTAGAAAGTTAAGACAAAAGTATATGATATCTGAAAATAAGAGAAGCAAAACGTAAAAAATTATACCTATTTCATGAATGATAATCTTAAGAAAACTTCAATTGTGCAGAAGACTAAACTAAACTATGAGTTGTTGAAAGGAAATTGTTGTTTGAAAATGGAAATTTTCAACGAAATGGTGTTGAATGAAAGGGACGAAACAAAGAAGAGGATAGTAGGTCATAAATTTTCTCGAGTGTTGTGGAAGAATCGTCATTCGAGAGAAATTTCTCTCTAGAGCCGCTCGAGATATTTAGAGCAGGAGAATGATGACTTAGGTATTTTGGATATGTAGAAGTTATACTTAGGGTTATTAGAATGAATGGTTGCAATTGTCTTTAATTTAGAATTGAACGGCCTAGATTCGAGGATAATGTTGGTTAATGGACGACAGTGTAGATTTAAGCCGTATAAAAGCAGCGGCTCATATTTGGTTGATCAATTACCGACAATAAGGATGGTCATAATTGCTTGTAATTTGAAATCTACAGCCGATAGGGTGTTATTGTCGATAAAGTATAAAGGATAATTGTCCTTTCTTTTGTTGTAATCAATGACTCTAATTAAACCCATACAAAATTAGTGGCTACGATTTCCTCTGTATTCGTTTGTGAGACTGCAAAAATCTAAAGGAATGGACAGTCAATTTAATCTCAAATCATCTAATGACCATGATTTCACGAAACTGTGTTTGTTTGGTTGATTTGTGGTAAACAAAAGGATAGGATAGCCAGGATTGATTTTATTTTAAAATCAACAGCCTAGATTAGGCGATGTTGTTGATAAAGTATAAAGGATAATAGTCCTTTCTTCAGATGGAATCAACTGTGCATATTAATGCCGTATAAAATCAGCGGCTCAGATTATCTTGGTATTCGTTTGTCAAACTGTAGAATCTATAACAAATGGACGATGGATTTTAGCTCACTACATCTAACAACCATGATTTAAGCAATTTGTGTTTATTTGGTTGATCTACGGCAAAAACAACATATGTCCAAGATCTATTGTGGGTAATGAGGAACAACCTAGATTTTTCACACTTTCTAACACAGATTGTAGGTAGACTAACGGTGCTGATTCGTAGCTAGGAAGATCAACGGTCTATTTTGTTTGTTAGGTTTATCAAACTAGAACGTCATAGTTAATGAAGTTGATCACAATTATATTAACATTAATAAACCTAAATATACCACAATTATTTAAAAATTATTTATTTAACTTAAGTATATGTATTTTAAATTTCTTTTCATGTTGAGAAATTTAATAAAATAAAAAATGACTATGATGTGTGTTATAAAAAATTGAAAATTAATTTTTAAGTTATTAATTATTTTACCTTATTATTGAAAATTAAAGTATTTAAATAAAGATATTATTAATAATTTTTATTATATTGATTGATCTTAAGTACATTTAATAAAAATACAAAAAATGAAAACCCATATCAAAATTGAAAAGTGTTTTATTTTCATGATTTTTGTACTCAACTAACTTATTTATTATAATGTTAAGGTACATTAGTATGTAAACCCCGAGTCAAATACACACGGGGGCTACCTTGGAGCGCTTATTGATTGGCTGTAAATCAACACGAGTCCTTTTAGTATGCTTTGTCCTCACTCACGCACTTAGAAATTTTCAGAAAATTTCGAAACTTCCCAGGAGGTCACCATCCTAAAATTACTACGGCCAACACGCTTAACTGTAGTTCTTAGAATGGAATCACCAAAAGGATGGTATACCATTGATATAAGTAGCTAAATCAATCCTTATAACACTCAATTTGGGTATTACATTCACCCCATCAAAGAACGCAACGTCCTCGTTGCGCCTCAACCAATGACTGTCTCAATACAGTTCATCCAACGTCGCTAGGGGCTGACTGGCTCATCCAAGTTCAGCTAGGTCGCGGTTCGCTTGATACCATTTGTAACACCCCGAGTCAACACGACCACACGGGGGCTACCTTGGAGCTTTCGGATTGATTTGGCCCACAAATCAACACGGTCCTTTTAGTATGCTTTGTCCTCATCACGCATCCCGAGAAAATTTCAGAATTTCGAAAATTCCCAGGAGGTACCCATCCTAAAATTACTCCACGGCCATTTAACTGTGGAGTTCTTAGAATGGAATCACCAAAAGGATGGTATACCATGTTGATATAAGTAGCTAAATCAATCCTTATAACACTCCGCTCAATTTGGGGTATTACAAGTAAAATAAAAATAAAATAATAAAAATATAAAATATACCTATATAGTATTAGTCATAATATTTAAATTCATAAATAAAAATATTATTTAACATATTATTAATAATTTGTCATTATATTGAAAACATTATGTGAAATATTTTCTTTTTAATCATACTGTAAATTTTAATTATATCATACCATCATTTATAAGATATATCATCTTAAATACATTTTTATTTAATCTCTATTTATGTTGCAAGAATATCTTTTTATGTTGAGAAATTTAATAAAATAAAATATGACTATGATGTATGTTATTAAATATTAAATATTAATTTTTAAGTTAATATTTACTTTACCTTATTATTATAAATAAATATTATGTAATATATTATTAATAATTTGTTATTATATTAACCGATCTTAACAACATTTAATATAAAAAATTTTAGGACTTATTAATAATGTATGAATTGAACTTAACTATATTTAATATAAAAGCTTATACAAACCACTTTAATTATAAAGTGTTAGGAACGTTTTCCATAAATCTATTTCTATGTTGTATTATCTTAGTAAGAAAAACAATCATGATCATGTGTGGTATATACTACACAAATATTAATACTTTGTTATTATATCGATAGTAGATATATATTTTTAATTTCGAAGAGTAGTTACATTTGTTCAAGTATTATTGCTTAGTGCAACATATGAAACCCTATTTAAACATAATGTATAGCATTCATTAAACAATTATTAATTTTGCTTAACTATACTTATGTTGAATATCATTTCATCTTTCAATAAATGAACAAAATATAATATAACTATGATGTGTGTTATTAAAATATTGTGTTCTTATTAGAGTCATACAAGAACAATATTTTAAAATTTTAGTACATTTCATCAATAAAAAAATATAATTGTTCGTTAATTTAGTGGGTTACAAAAAATATTGAGGAATCTTTCTTTTATTACCATAATATTAATAAAGTTTTAAACATTTCACAAGTATTATAAAATTTAATTATACTATCTCTTTGAAAACATTATGTGAAATATGATGTTTTTAATTTTATCTTTAACTTAAATTATATTATACCATCATTTATAAGACATGTCTTCTTAATTAAATTTTGCATTAATATCTATTTATTTTGCATGAATATCTTTTCATGTTGAGAAATTTAATAAAATCAAATATAACTATGATACGTGGCACAAAAATTTGAATATTAAATTTTAAGTTAATAATTATTTTACCTTATTATTGAAAATAATAATATTAAGTAACTTATTAGTAATAATTTGTTATTCTATTGATTGATTTTAACTAGATTTAATTATAAAAAAATAAGCACATATTAATAACATAAGAATTGAACCTAACTGTATTTAATATTATGTGAACTAGAATTGGGGACATAATGTGAAAGATTTTCTTTTCAATTTTCTCTTAAAATTAAATTATATCATACCATCATACAATTATTGATGAATTTACTTTCACTTAAGTATCTAAATGGTAAAAATACGTAAATGAATACCCATATTAAATATAGTAAAAAAAAACAATCATGATCATGTGTGGTATATACTATAAAAATATTAATAATTTGTTATTATATCGATAGTAGATATATTTTTTTAATTTTGAAGAATAATTACATTTGTTCAAGTATTGTTTCTTAGTACAATATATGAAATCCTATTTAAACATAATGTATAGCATTTATTAAACACTTATTAATTTTGCTTCATGTTTCAAAAAATGAATAAAATATAATATAACTATCACGTGTGATATTAAAACATTGTGTTCTTATTAGTGTCATACAAGAGCAATATTTTAAAATTTTAGTACATTTTGTCAATAAAAAATATAACTGTTCGTTAATTTAGTGGGTTACAAAAAAAATATTGAGGTCGCGTTCTTTTATTACCACAATATTAATAAAGTTTTAAAAATTTCATGAGTATTTTAAAATTTAAGTATACTATCTCTTTGAAAACATTATGTGAAATATTATCTTTATAATTTTACCTTTTACTTAAATTATATCATACCATTATTTATAAGACATGTCTTCTTAATTACATTTTCCGTTGATGTCTATTTACTTTGCAGGAATATCTTTTCATGTTGAGAAATATAATAAAATCAAATATGACTATGATATGTGGTATAAAAATTTGAATATTAAATTTAATTTATTAAATATTTTACATTATTATTGAACATAATAATATTATATAACATATTATTAATAATTTGTTATTCTATTGATCGATTTTAACTACATTTAATAAAAAAAATTAGCACATATTAATGACATATGAATTGAACTTAATTATGTTTAATATTATTTGAACTAGAATTTGGAACATGATGTGAAAGATTTCTTTTCAATTTTCCCTTAAAATTAAATTATATCATACCACCATACGATTATTGTTTAGTTTATTTTCACTTAAGTACCTAAATGGCACAAATACGTAAATGAATACCCATATTAAATTTATAAATTGTTTTATTATTATTATTGAAGTAGCTTATTTATTATAATGTTAAGGTACAGTAGTAAAATAGAATAAATTAATAAAAATGTAAATTCTACGCATAAAGTTTAATCAAAATATTAAAAAAAACCTAAATAAAATTAATAACAAATTTATCGTACTTAACTACATTTAATATAAAAGCTTTTATGAACCAATTCAATAATATAGTGTTAGGAACCTTTTCCTTTAATTTTTTATTATGTTGAATGATATAAGTAAAAAAAAATTGATCATGATGTGTGCTATATATTATAAAAATATGAATAACTTGTTATTATATTGATACTAAATACTAAATACATTACTTTATTTCGAAGACTAGATAGATTTTTTCAAGTATTGTTGCTTAGTGCAACATATGAAACCCTATTTGAACATAAAGTTTAGCATATATTAATAACATCTTAATTTTACTTAACTACATTTATGTTGAATATCTTTTCATGTTGCAATCAATGAATAAAATATACTATCCATGTGATGTGTGGTTTTAAAAAGTTGTTTCTTTATTACATTTATACAAGAATAATATTTAAAAAGTTTAGTACATTTCGTCAATAATAGCAAATATAATTGTTCGTTAGTATAGTGGGTTGCAAAAACTATTGAGTCCTCTTGTTTTTATTACCATTTAATTTAGTCATTGTTACACACACACACACACACACACACACACACACACACACACACATATATATATTACATGTATTTATCTATGTAGGAAATTTGAATACAACTATGAAGAAGATAACATATGAAAAAAAACACAGCTAAAAATAGTATATCTAATCCCTTCCAATCTCAGATATTGTTATCTCCTCTTAGTAACATTAAAAATGGTAATTTCTTTATCTTAGTTATTAAAACTATTTTTCACATATTGTTTAAAATATTGAATTTGTTTAACTATTCTATTCAATGTTTAACATAGCTTGCAACTCTAAAAGTTGTACTTATAAATTAGAGTTCACCAACGGTCGAATGAACTATCAATCAAGTTTGGAAAGTTCAATCACATACAACAATACAATACATACATCTCATGGATCAAATGAGAGTGGTATTGAAAATTTATTAAAATTCAGCAATGTTGGAGTATATTATGGGAACAATTTTGATACCCTCATCATAGGTGAACGATTGCAACTGAATGAAGGTTAGCATTTTCATTTTGTAATAAGCATTGCTTAGTTACAATATTCACATTATTTATAATGTAGAAATAAAGATAAGACAATGATACATTGTTTAATGGTTGATAATCTAATTGTTCATAGATAATGAATTAGAAGACAACAATGGAACACCATCATCTGATACGTACAAAGATATTTATTCAATTTTTCTATCTTTAAATTATAATTATTAAAAATTGATATACAAATGAAAATCATTAGTATTTGACATTAATTTTATTAAATATGTATATTATTTGGATATTGGAGATTCGATATATACATGCAATTTTTGTAATTTATTTTTTTGGTATGGAGAACAAATGAGCAAAAGTCTATCATCTCAAAATCTAAAATACTCTTTATGTTGTATGCAAGGAAAAGTTCAACTTCTGACAGTGACAAATCCTCCAAAATTGTTGCATGACCTGTTATATTTACGTAATGATAAAAGAAAACAATACCTCTAAAATATCCGATCTTACAACAATATGTTTTTTTTTACATCCATGGGAAGAAAAGTTGATAGGAGTTTGAACAATGAAAACTCTCCTCCGATATTTAGATTACACGGCCAAATTTATCATCTTATAGGAAGATTATTTCCACCTGAAGGTTTAGCACCTAAATTTGCTCAACTTTACATTTATAACACAAAGAATGAACTCCAAAATAAAGTGAATTCTATCAGGGGAGTTTTATAACAATCATTTCTCATTGATTATTGATTATTCATATTTGAAGTAAATTATTTTAATAATATATTACAACTATATTTGGTATAGGGGAAATGAAACCTTACACAACCTCCATACAACTATTGTTTTAGATGCTTGATGAGAATAACGTGTTGATCAAATCATTTAGAATGGTTAGAGAAATAATTGATAAAGAGGGTTGTTCAGATGTAAAGTTGAAGTTGAATGAAAGAATGACTAGTGATGGAAGAAGGTATAATCTACCTACTACTTCTAAAGTGGCTGGATTAATTGGTGATGACTTTGATGCATCTTTAGGTGATAGAGATATTTTGGTTGAAACTAAAAATCGATTTGCTAAAATGTATTAACCAACTTCATGCTTCATATCTTAGGCTATAATATCCTCTATTGTTTTCATATGGTGAAGATGGGTATAGAGAAGACATTCCATTAACCTATCATTAGGGAACTAAGTAGAGTGGTCGAATCAATATAAGCCCAACAGAGTATTTTTGTTATCGCTTGCATGAAAGAGAGTCTAAGTTATCTATTATACTGTCTTCTACGAGACTTCTCCGACAATTTTTGTTGATGCATATACTATGGTTGAGACTTCTAGATTGACATACATTAAGTTACATCAGAAAAAATTGCATTGTGAATTATATAGTGGACTAACATATGCAATATTAAGGGGTGAGACAAATCCATCCACACAAGAAAAATGAGTCATTTTACCATCATCATTCACTGGCGGTGCTAGATATATGATCTAGAACTATCAAGATGCCATGGAGGTTTGTAGATAGGTTGGTTATCCTGACCTTTTCCTCACATTTACCTGCAATCCGAAATGACTGGAAATAGTTTTTTATGTTAAAAAAAGAGGTCTTAAGGCTAATGATTGCCTAGACATTATTAGTCATATTTTTTAAATTGAAGTTGCAATGCCTTATGAAATATCTTCGCAAGAACAAGATATTCAAAACAGTTAAATCAAGTAAGATTTTGGTTTTGCTTTTTAACTTTTATTTGACATTAAATTATGGTCTGCTTTGTTGACATAGTTTATATGCTTTTTCAATTACAGTTATATATACAATTGAATTCTAGAAGCATGGCTTGCCATATGCTCATATATTGCTATTTATTGCATTACAAGACAAGTATCCAAACGGCCAAGGATATTGACAAGATCATTTTATTAGAAATTCTAGATAGCAACATTAATTCGGCATATTACAAAGTAGTTCAAGAATATATGGTACATGGACCATGTGGTGCTACTAGAAGGAACTTCCCTTGTATGTCAGATGGTCATTGTACTAAGCATTTTCCTAAGAAATTCATCGAATCAACAATTGTTGATGATGATGGGTATTTTGTGTATAAGTGATGAGATAATGGGGTAACAATGGAGAAGAATGGAGTGCCTCTTAATAATAGATTTATTATTCCTCACAATCGTTATTTGTTACGAAAGTATAGTGCTCATATTAATGTTGAGTGGTGTAATCAATCACGCTCCATCAAGTATTTATTTAAATATGTCAACAAAGGTCATGATCGTGTTACTGCCTCTTTCTATGAAAGTACAACAACAAATGAACTAGCTAAAAATGCATACGAAGTTCATATGTATTATGATTGTAGATATATATCATCATGTGAGGCATCATGGAGGATATTCAAATATGATATTCAATTTAGGGATCCGCCGGTGGAAATATTAGGCTTTCATCTTCCAAATCAACAAAGTGTTATTTTATTTTGACTCTGATCCAATCGATTATGTTGTGGATTAGTTATCGGTTAAACAAAGCATGTTTATGGCTTAGATGAAGACAAATGAACAATATCCGCAAGCAAGGGAATTAACTTATGTAGAATTTCTAACAAAATTTATTTAGGATAAGTATAATAAGGAGTGGAGACCAAGGCAAAAGAGGTTCTCCATTGGACGCATTTTCTATGTCCCTCCTGGTAATGGTGATTTGTACTATTTAAGATGTCTTCTTAATGTTATTTGTGGACCTAGAAGTTATGATGAAATAAGATGCATTAATGGTGAACACCATTCATCATATCGTAATGCTTGCTATGCCCTGGGTTTGTTAGATGATGATAAAGAATACATTGATGGTATTATTAAGGCAAGTTATGGACTTCTATATCTTCTTTAAGAAAATTATTTGCCACAGTATTGGCATCAGATTTACTTATAAGGCTAGAAGTTTTTTGGGATAATTGTTGGATTTACTTGACCAATGACATTTTATACAAATAACGTTTACGGTTACATTACAAAGGTAACTTCATTTATTCATCAAATTCTTACTTTATATAATTATGAATTATAAGTTTACAACATAATTTGTACATCTTTATAATATTTTTGTATTGTTTTGCAGAACTTCATTTGGAAGCTAATGACATCAAAAATAATGGGTTTGTAGACATGGAAATTATGTTGCAAATATGTGGTAAAAGCTTACGAGATTTTGAATCAATGTCATTCCCACCCAACAAGCTTTTTGAAATAGTAGGAAATACATTGATGCGAGAGGAAATGTGTTATGATCGGTCAAAATTGAAAGAATAACCCAACAAACTTCTATCTAATATGACCTCGGAACAGCAACACGTGTATGACACTGTAATAGAGGCAACCAACTCTCATGCAGGTGGATTAGTCTTTGTTTATGGATACGGAGGTACAGGAAATACATTTATATGGAGGACTTTATCAGCAGCTATAATATTAGAAGGAGATATTGTGTTACATGTGGCATCAAGTGGAATTGCTTCTCTTTTATTGCCAGGTGAAAGGATAGCCCATTCTCACTTTAAAATACCTATAAATCCGAATGAAGATTCAACATGTAACATCAAACAAGGTAGTTCATTAGCTGAGTTGATTATAAGGTGTAAACTCATTATTTGGGATGAAGCACCAATGATGCACAGGAATTGCTTTGAAGCCTTGGATAAAACCATGAGAGATATTTTACGGTTCACCAATGAGTTTAGGCTAGAGAAGCCATTCAGAGGTAAGACAGTTGTTCTTGGTGGAGGTTTTAGACAAATACTACCGATCATTCCTAAAGGTAGTAGATAAGATATTATTCATGCAACTGTGAACTCTTCGTACTTATGGAGATTTTGCAAGGTGCTAAGATTAACAAAGAACGTGAGGTTATAAAAACTAAGCTCGATTGATGAATGTTTTGAGTTGAAGCAATTTTTAGAATGGATTGCAAGCATAAGAGATGGAACAATTAGAGGGAGTAATGATGGTCATGCAACCTTAGAAATTCCAAATAATATTCTAATCAAACATTTTGAAGACCTAATTGTAGCTATTGTGGAAAGCACGTATTTAGAGTACAATGGAAATATCACCGACGATGCTTATTTTGAAGGAAGATGTATACTAGCACCAACTCATGATATTGTTGAGTCCATCAATGAGTACTTGTTGTCAATTAACTCTATTGAAGAGAAAACCTATTTCAGTTCTAACAAGACATGCAAATCAGAAGTAAATAATGATTTATTACAAGATCTTCACACTCCAGAATTTCTAAATGGAATTAAGTGCTCAGGTGTACCAAACCATGTGTTGAATTTGAAGATAGGTACACCAATTACATTGTTTCAGAATATTGATCATTCACTTGGCTTATGCAATGGGACTAGAATGATCATCACAAGGCTTGGATCTCATGTCTTGGAAGCAAGGATTTTAGGTGGAAATAATACTGGTCATCGAGTATTATTACCATAAATGTCTTTAACGCCATTTGACTCGAGATTTCCTTTCAAGTTTAATCGAATACAATTTATCCTAATTGTATTATATGCCATGACAATCAATAAAATTCAAGGTTAATCTCTTATTAATGTTTGCCTTTTTTATAAAAAAAAACCAGTATTTTATTATGGTCAATTACATGTTGCAGTTTCTCGAGTCACAAATCGCAAAAGTTTAAAAATTTTGATGTGTGATGATGATGTTCATCAAAGTAATAAAACAACTAATATTATATTTAAGGAAGTGTTTGAAAAGATTTGATCATATAATTTTATCAGTTATGTATAAATACTTTATCTCAAATATTTTAAATTCACATCGTATTTTCAAGTATTAGTTTAAAATTTTATTTTCAAATCTAAACATACTGGATATACCTCATTTATTATTATCTCTGTGCATCGCATGAGTGAAAATCTAGTATATATAAAATGGGAGTTCAAAGTAGCTTATCTTTCCCTCTTCAATGCCATGAACAACAACTCAGGAAAAAAGGTTGAGATTTACCCGGGACACCAAAAAATAAATCAAATGATTTTACTATTCACATGATTCAATATTAAATTTACTATTGTTGCTCACACATTCAAGAGTGATATATTTTGGGTCAATCCACATCACCGATCTTCAATTTAGTGACTCCATATGATTTTTTTTGTTGGAGTTCAAAGCATAGTTTTAATAACTATAGGTTATCAAATCAATTAGACTATTAGTCTACTAGTTTATTAGTTAGATTAGTTGTTTGAACTGATCGAATCAATTGTTTAACTAATTTATTAAATTTAAGCAACATTATATCAACTTTTTAAAAAATATATATAATCAAATTTCTACAATGATAATTTTTTTATTCAATTATACATATTATTAAATTAAAATCCTTTTCTATCATCTCAAATATTTATTATTTATAATAGAAACATAATTAAATCTACCAAAATTCTTTGATTTTCCATATAACAAATAATTGATAGCTGAAAAAAAAGGATAGAAAAACAAAATAGAACTCACCTTCTTGCACATGTTCATGATCCATCAAATTCACACAGCTATGTGCTTAAGACTACGGCCGTAAGCTACCAAATGTAAGTGTAATCAATTTTTGAAAAAAAAATATTTTTTCATTTTGCTTTTGGTTCCACTTTTTATCGTGAGACTAATTCAAAATTTAATTTAACCCAAAATTAACTTAATCTAATTATGGGCTCAATTAATTTCAAAGACTCATAGTCAAATTTACCTACTCTAGTAATAGCCAATTAATTCATCGACTATCCATCGATCCTTCTAGCCAAGGACAAAGCCGGGATATAAAGTTTATGGGGGTTCCAACACCTAATAAGCATATATCTAAATAAAAAATAGAAACAAAAATCATAATAATAATAATAATATATTTAATATTATCCATAATCATATATAGATATTCATTTATAATTGTACTCGTCGATGTTTCATATTTTGAAAGCGAATTATGATATTCTTATTACTAATAGTATCAGATATATCTTTTCCTATATATGACATTAGATAATCATTCACCCATTCATCACATATACGGTTTTGCAACTTGATTTTGATAAAAACTCATTCCTGAAAAATCTTTTTCAACAATTGCGGTAGCTACCAACAAAATCAAAGTTAGCTTCACAAACATATAAACCAAAGGATACATAGTGTGCTTCTTTGTTTCCACTAGTTTTCTTGAGAAACCACTAAGTCCTTTTAATTCACAAAATCTATCATTAGATTAAACATCCAAAATATAATTCTCAAGATGATTGCCTAGTATCACAAGATCAATGCCAAAAAAATCCCCGGGATAAAACTTTGTTAACCTAATCAATGAATCTTTGTCAAAAGCAGAAAATAACTCCAATGAATTAAAGCATCCTACACAAGACATCAATGTAGTTCCTATCACCTAAAAACATGATTCAAGCTCCCTTAATTGCACGTCTAACATGTTATAGAAGAAATCAAACTTGTAATGATGCATATTTGTAAGAAATGGAGCCAACCATTATGACTTATTTTTCTTAACATACCAATCATCCATATTTGCCATCATAATATTCTTACTGTGGAAAAACAAAGAAACTTCAATAATAAGATCTTCCCATCTTTCATTCCTCATGGTTTGGAGGCATTGTTTAGCAAGTTGAACAAGTCTCATGGCATTCACAACATCTTGATCACGCTTCTACAGCATCTGAGATAAATTATTTGTGATACCTAGAACCCTTTTCATCTAATGTAACATTAAAACATGCTCAAAGGACATTAATAGATCTTTAAAAGCTCTAGCCTCACCTTTTTATCTATTTTTTGAGTCTTTTTTCAAAACATCAATTACTTCAACAACCGAAGAAAATAACTTGATCAAACTTGAAAGAGACTTAAGATGCAACCCCTAATGAGTATCTATGACACTTGAAGGAGCTGATTCTTGATTCAATCCTCACCCACGTTCTATCTCACCTAGATCAATTTCTTCTTCTAATTCAAGAGCACATTTATCTCAAAGCATATCTTAATGTTTGTTAGATGGTTCAATTACATTAACAACACTAGTAACTATATAAAAACAACCAATCAACATTTCATGAGACCTTTCAATTGCAACGAGTGCCAATTGAATCTGATGAGCAAAACATTGAACATAATAAGCTGAATTATTTTCATTGTGAATCAAAATTTTTAAACCACCATATTCTCCTCTTATAGTGCTTGCTCCATCATAACCTTATCATCGTATTCTTGAGATGCATAAATTATATTTCACTAACATTGTCCCAATTATTTCCTTGAGTGGTACAACAGTTGTATTAACTACATGTGCATTACCAATGAATCTTTCTATCACAAAACCCCAACTATCCACATAACTTACACCAAAAACCATTTGTTCTTTCCCAAATATATCACCAGATTCAACAATTAATATACCAAACCATCATCCCCTAGCTCTTTAATAATCTCATTACTTACTTTAGTTGCATAAGCATAAGCAATATCTTTTTGAATATTAGGAGGAGTCATGGGCTACTTCTTGGAGCATTTTTCAAAATAAAACAAGTCATAGATAGATTAACTTCTTGTAAAATGTTTAGAAGCTCATAAAAATTACCTTAGTTTTTTGATCCATCTGGTTCATCATCCCCCAAAATGCTAGTCCTCGTCAAAGAAGATATCTAATAGCATTAACTGATGCTTCTAGGTGAATATGATACTGATATTTTACTATTTTATATTGTTATTACAAAAAGAAGCTTGAATGCCATGCTTTTGATTCATTAAATTATCACATTTTATCATAGCCTTGTTATGAGGACTATCACAATTAACAACATGAACTTCAAGCCCGCCCTTTTTATTCCAACCTCCAAAACATTACCCCACAAAATGATCACCATTGGCTTCAAATTTATGTTTGAACAAGTAACATGGTAAGCAAAAAACAACATATTTTGCTATACTATATTGTAACCAGTTATATTGATCAAACCAAAATGCAACAAATCTTAAAAAAATTTTTTCAATAATAAGCTTAATTGAAAATTTGTGTGCGCGAGGCTAGAAAGGATGAAGACAAATATAACATCTCCTTACCTCTTCTTATTGATTTGGATGGAAATATGATTTTTTTTTCCTCAAACCTAGATCAAGCCATAGAGAATTTATATCTACCCAATTGCGTTGTGTGGATTGAGCTTGATGAAGATATGAAGAAACTTGTTCATGAATTATAGGAGTAGGAACTAGATTAGAATGGTTCCCATTAGGCCATTATTTGTTTTTAGGTTGCTTTTGAAGATAATTCCACATGCTAATTTGATAAAATAAAATATACAATTATCAATACAACAATACACAATATAGTGAACACATACTCAGCTAATTCAAAATTACACAATAATGAACTAATTCATTAGCCAAACTAATTCATACTATACTAATTCAAAATTAACATAACTTGATTCAAAAATATACACTAATCAACTAATTTATGTAACCCGAATTCAATATTACTTTGAAATTGACATGAAAATAACAAGAAATTTCCAATATCACAAATTCACAATAAAATCAAAAATCGAAACACAAACTAATTCAATTAACAAAAATTAGGTTAGATTTAAATAAAAAAAATAAAACTCAATATTTATTGGTTGTAGTGTTGTGACCTTCGCTGTTGAGATAGGGGTGTCTATCGACTTTGGTGAAGGCCTTCAAACAGCGTTGGCGAATGGTGGATTGTGGTGTGGTGAGGACCTACAGACGATGGTGTTGCAGTACAGTAGGGGATAAGATAGACCGCAGAGTAGGGCCACAACGTAGAGGTTGAACTTTAGGAGTTAGTGGATGGTAGTGGGTGGGGTGAAATAAGCTAGCGACTGGCATAGCGATGTGGGATGAAGTGGTGAATGGTGTGCATGAGTGAAGAAGTTGAAGCTTGGAGGAGTTGAAGTAATAGAGTCAAGGAGCGGGTTATTAACGAGAAGTAGGGGTAAGGGTCGTGATGTACTGAGGCGTGCATGAGGTCCGGGGTTAGGGACAAGCGTGAGGAAAAAATAATTAAAAGGAAAAAAAGAAGAAAAATGTTATATTTGAACTCGTAACCCCATCCTTCACTTAAGTCCATATTTAACTTTCCAACTAATGCTCCCCAAGTGTTTTTAGATGTTTTATCTTGTATACATAATACATAATTTAAAAAAAAATTCATAGGGTTAGGCGACCCCATGGACTCTTAGTTGGCTCTGTCCCTGCTCCTAGTACCTAACCTATTCCTTTTTCCTATCAATTTCATTCTCTCTTTCCTTCCTTATCATATAATCCTTTCCTCTTTATTTTATGGAGAAAAATCCTCTCAGCTTGGGTTTGGGGCATGGGAGCATGGACATTTGGAGTTTTTGTGGGGTCCATAATGGACCACGGTTTAGGTTCACGCCCTAATTTTGTTTTCTAACTTATGTAGTCCCATAGTTTTAACTTATATTTTCCTTGTATTTGACCTAGTCAGGGATTGTTGGGGTCCTTGATGTAAATAATATTTCAAATATTTATGTAATTTAAGTTTGCACAATCTATCTTTAAATTGGTTGGTTGGTTTAGCCTTGTACCTAATATGGGATAGGCGGCGGATGTTTGTCCTGTGTTAGATACGGCGGTAGCACCCCATTTTTCCTAAGTGTATTTTTTAGCTTCTGTATTATTTTAAATGCATTATTTGGTAGTAAAAAATGGGGGTGTTACAAATCATCATTTCCTTTTAATTTTATTAAATATATTAAAGGTAATTCTTGGTAAGTAATAGTTAATATTCTACATGTGGAATATTCATATTAATTTAGGTTCTTAGGAAAGGACCATGGAGTTGTGTTATCAGATCTAATTGGTAACTCTTAACATGAGATTTTTTAGTAAGTAGGTTATGAGCGAACAATAATGAATAAGATATTTAGAGTCCTTACTGACATATTAGTAAGTAGTTTTTTTTTTACATATTCAAGTAAGTATTATTCTATAAATTTCTAGACATCATGAAGACTAAAATATTATAATTTCAATAAACTAGATATGAAAACATCATATAAGCATGATTAAACAAGTTTATCTCTTAGCATGATATAGTGTGTAAACTAATAAGATTCTTTTTTTCAATATAATTAAGCAGGTTATCATGTCACGTGATGAATAAAATATACATTAGAAAAAATTAAAATCCTAACCAAAAAATGGAAAGGAGAAAACTAATAAATGTTATGGGAAAACATGATTGGTTAAAGGAATCACATATGAAATTTTAAGTACATGACATATATATCATCACAAAATAATTATCGTAATCAGTATAACACTTTTGTCATCTCTTTTATAGTAAGAATAGTAATGCTTTGTCAATAAAGAATAATCACAGAATCTTTAAGAAATAAATTTGTATAAGAAGCAACCACAATCATTATCAACAATTTAGTCATTTGGCAACCCAAAATATTAACACTAAATTCTATTGTCCCTCAAAATTTCAAATCTTAGCAACTTAGATAAAGGTTCCATTAGTTCTAAACATCAGCATAAGTATAAAATATCTATATTTAGGAGAAAATATGTAATAATTTTTTTCCTTTGCTCTCTTAACCATTATTTAAGTATAATTTTTCTAATTAACTTATAAATATATAAATTAATAGCTTATTTCCAACATTATACAAAAAAAATGAAGAAACTAGACAAGCCAACGACACTATCAAGAAAGAGAATAAGGGAATCCAATCTAGTACTAGGGAATGTGCAATTATTCTTTTAACTTATATGCTTTTCAAATTTTAACAAATCAAATTTATAATATCTTTGTTGGATTTCTATAGAATGCTAAGAGTTTTCCTTATTGTTATTAATTTTTATGAACTAAATTTATAGCATGAAGTTTTAAATTTAATTATAAAATAAGTCTATAATTTAAGTTAACAAAATCTAGAACTCCTAAATTTCAAAATTTACATCCCATTAAATGGTGTGTGAGTAACCATTATAATTTGTAAATTAAGTAACTTTTCTAACTTATTTTAAGCCAATTTTATTATTTTAAAAAATCACTAATGTTAAAGTTTTCCATCCCTTGATTTTCTATTTTACTCAACATATTGCTCTCCTTTGTAATGTTAAAGTCCGTACAAGAGGGTAAAATGTGTAATTATACATCAAATTTACATGATTTTTTAATACTATTTTATAAGTAATTATATTATATTTCATATGAATACTATTTTATTTTACTTTTATTCAAGTATGTATGTAATAATAAGTTATTAATTTCTATTATAACATTTCAATAAGTGAAACTGACATAAGTCTTCAAATAGAATGAAGATTTGTTTGATTGAAAGGAAATAAATTTAGTAGAAGTGAAAATTATAAGAAGTAATGAATATATTCAAGAAATAATTTATAAAGAATTCAAATAACTAAACTTTGAATGTCTACTATCTAAGATTACTCCAAGTATTCTTAGAAAGGATTATTCAATAAAAAAAAATTAACCAAGTGAATTAATTCTATTAGATTTCAGTATACTCAACCATCTACATGTTTCAAGGTTTGTCAACATCATGTATATATAGGTATAGAACATTGCTAAATCATACACTAACTTAGTCACATGACACACAAATGGCTAACTAGCACATAAACGAGTATTAATAATGTATTTATATCCTATATAATATGTGAATCAAAAAAGACTATTACAAACAAAGTAAGCTAATTAATATATGAAAACAGCTAACAAGATTCCTAATAAAAACAATGATCTTGACTATGTCTTCTTGACTTGTAGAGTTGACTTTCATGCATAATATCTTCCTTTGTAATAGCTTGTAACACTTGAAATATCTTAGGTATCTTGACTTCTTAAATGGATCGATCTTCTTCATGTAAATATGTTACATACTTGCAAGAATGACTTAACGTAATATCATCAAGGTTAGTTATAGTATTATTATCAAAGTCACATAATGTGATCGATTCCATAATCAAGTATGCCAAATTATTATCATTTTGAGGATCATCCATGGATGCTCTGACATCACTCTCCCCAAATTAAGAATAAATTATCCTCAAATTGACATCACTAAATTAAGGAGACAAATTACCAACATTAAATTTTGTTGAAACACCACCATAGAATTTAAGAAGTTCAAGTTTGTGAGCATATTCTCCAAATTTTCTAAGGATTTTAAATGGTCCATTTGCTATTGACATTAGTTTATGTTTCCTTAGATTTGGAAATCCTTCTTTACATAAATGCAACCACACTAAATCACTAGGATAAAATACATGTTATGTGTGATGTTTATTAGCATGTTTTTTGATATCTTGCATTGGCTCAATCTATGTTCCCCTTGATTTGTTAATGAAGCTTTTGGAAGAACTCTATTTGTTCCTTTCTCTCATAGTTTTTAAGTTCACCTTTCTTCAAGGGTATCATATCAATTGGTATGTATGGATTGACTTCATACACAATTTAAAATGGACTCGAATGTGTAGTACTTAAAGGAATTATATTATAAGAAAACTTTACATGAGCTAATTTAATATCCCAATCTCTAGTACTTTTACTTACCAATCCTCTTATTAAAGTGCTAAGAGTACAATTAGTAACTTTATTTTGTCCATCATTTTGTGGATGATGTGAAACTAAATAATAACTTGGTGCCAAAAATTTGCCACAATGTTTTCCAAAAGTAACTAAGAAACATGAAATCCATATCCAAAACAATGATTTTTAGGTATGCCATGTAGTCTCACAATTTAAAAAAAAAATACAAATCAGCAACATGTGTAGCATCATCAGTTTTATTACATAGAATAAAATGATCTATTTTAGAAAACCTATCTACCATGACCATAATAGAATCTTTACCTCTTTGTGTTCTATGCAAATTTAAGATAAATTCCATACTAAATCCTTCCTATGATTGAATAGGCATAGGGAATGGTGTATATAAACATTTGTGAAATAAACTTTAGCTCTTTTTACAAGTAACACATCAGCATACTACAATTTGTACACCCTTTATCTTGCTCGACCAATAGAAACTTTCTTGCAATATTTCCAATGTTTTATGAGAACCAAAATGACCCATAATAGTACCTTCATGTACCTCTTTGATGAATAAAACCCTTATACTTGACCTCGGTACACAAAGTCTATTAAATTTAAATAAGAATCTATCTTGTATTATAGAATTACCATGGTTCCCATTTTCTTTACATACTTGATATTCTTCATGAAAACCTTCATCATTAGGATACATTTATTTTAGCATTTCAAAACATAACAATTTAGCATCCAACATGACAAGTAATATAAATCTTCTAAAAAGAGCATCAGCCACTATATTTTCTTTTCCATCTAAGTATTTGATAGAGAACATAAAGGATTGTAAGAAGTTTACCCACTTTACATGTCTAGGACTTATTTTCTTTTGACCATGTAAATATTTTAAACTTTCATGATTAGAATGTAATAGAAAGGGTTTATTCATCAAATAATAACTCCATGTTTCTAAAATTCGTATGACGACAAAGAATTCCTTGTCATATGTAGAATACCTTAATCTAGCACTATTTAGTTTTTCACTAAAGTATGCTACACGTTTTTTTCTTGAGAAATAACTCCTCTAATACCTACCCCACTTGCATCACAAGTTACCTCAAAGAGTAGGTTAACATTAGGAATAGATAATACAGGAGCGTTATATAATTTCTCTTTGAGAGTATCAACGACTTTAGTGGCTTCATTTCCCCAAATGAATTATACTTTTTCATAAGTTGGGTAATAGGTGCAGCTATAGTAGATAAATCTTCAATAAATATTCTACAAAAACTAGCTAACCCATGAAAAATTCTTACTTGATGTATATCTTTAGGAGTAGGCCACTCTTGAATAGATTATATCTTTATAGGATCAACTTTAATATCCTCAGCACTAATAATATAACCAAGGAAAACTATACTTGGAAGCATAAATTCACATTTTTACAATTTTTCATATAGTTTAGTTTCCCTCAGTTTATCAAATAGTTTCCTTAAATGTAGAAGATAATAATTTTCATGCTTTCTATATACAAGTATATCATCCAAATAAACTATAATGAAGTCACCTAAGAAAGGATGAAGAATTTCATTCATTAGTTTCATAAAATAACTAAGTGCATTACACAACCCAAAAGGTATAACAACCCATTGATAGAGACCGTATTTAGTTTTAAATGTTGTTTTCCAATCACCCCTTCCTTAATCCTTATTTGATGGTAACCACTTCATAAGTCTATTTTAGAGAACACACATGCAGTGCATAGTTCATCAAGCATGTCACCAGGTCTAAGCATAGGTAAACAATACTTGATAGTTATATTATTCACTGCTCTAGAATCTATGCACATGCGCCATGTACCATATTTTTAGGAACTAATAAGATAGGTACACAACAAGGACTCATGCTCTATCTCACATAACCTTTATTTACTAGCTCTTGAAGTTATCTTTGTAATTCCTTGGCTTAATCTGGATTACATTTATAGGTAGGTCTGTTAGGCAAAGGCATTCCAAGAATTAAATTAATAATAATCTCTATACCCCTATTAGGTGGTAGCCTAGGAAGTAAATCATCTTGAAAACATCACTATACTCATCAAGCAAAGTAGTAAGGTTTGAATTGCTTGACTTTTTCTCCCCAAACTGATATGATTTTTCTACTAAGGCATAATAAACACCCTCCTCCTCAATGCAATTAATCATTTCCTATTCATGTAAGAATAAACTCTTTTTAACCTCAGGTGGTTGTATCCAGCCTACGAATCAACCAATTGGTTCATATAAGGAAGTGGGTACCCAAGTCAATAAAGTTGATGCACATTCACCATTTCCTATTAGAATTCTTCACCATAACTGGATTGGCTATCCAGTTGGTGCATTCACTTCCTGAATGAAGCTTGAAGAAAGTAACATCTCTACCTCTTCTTTGATTGCCTTGTGTTTTTCTAATCTAATGGCTCTCTTTTTCTACTTCATTAGCTTAAACCCTTTCTTTAGGTATAGGTGATGCTCGATCATTTTAGGGGGAATTCCTTCTAAATATGATACTTTATAAACAAATATATCCTTCTTATCTATGAGAAAGGCAGGTAGCTCTTCCTTATCAACTTCATTAATTTATTTTTCTATCATCACTTTATAGCCTACCTCTCCTAGTTTCACTTCTTTAGCCTCTGTCACCAACTAGATAAATTATCTAGGTATAATTATGTCTTCGAACACCAAAATTTCTTGTAGCTTCTTGGTGTCTAATTTTTGTAGGGTTACCATTTACTTCAATAGCTTAACATTATCTAACCACTCCCCTATTGCCCTAAACTTCCTCCCAGCATCCATTTATTGGGAATCTCATTATCAAGCCTGCCATAAAGATCATTTCTTAGAGTTTATTAAGAGTCGGCCTAATATCATATTATATACTAACGAGAAAGCAATTGCAATAAAATTTGCTTGTACACTTTTCAATGTTCTAAGTTATCCAACCATAGTAGTAAGATTCACCATCCCTCTTTATTTTATGATATTTCCCATAAATCCCACTAAGTGCATCATTTTGTCTATCAAGCAATTCTCTATTATCTCCAATTTTGTACAAGCTTCTTCAAATAAAAACATCTACTGAGCTACTCATATCCATGAGAAAACATTTCATTACACAATTAGCAAGTTGTACTTTAATTAATAAGATATCATCATGATTTTAGCCTTACTTGGCGCTTTATCTCTTAACATAAAGCTAACTTCCCAATTGTCTATTCTTGGACTCTTGGTTGTCTTGTGGAATTTTTCCTCTTTGACATGTGTTTTTCAAGATATATTGCTTACCACAACTAAAGAATCTCATCCAACAATAGTGTGTATTATATTATTGGGTCCCTTGGCTTAAGATTAATGGGGTAATTGCCAGGTTGTCCCTATCTCTTATCTTGTTATAGGTATTTGTGTTTGGTATTTCAAATGACCTTTGTGGACTAGATCTTTAACTACATCTTTCAAGTTATTACTTCATTGGTTGTATGCATATATTCTTTATGATATGTACACCATTTGTTAAGGTTCCTATGCCCCATTTCTGTGATCATGGGAAATGGTCTTGGAAACTTTTATCGAATGTTTTCAACATTATGTATGCTATCTAAATGAGCCACTAGAGGTGTATATATGTCAAATCTCCCCACTGGTGGTCATCGTGCAATCTGCTATGTAGTTGGCCTTAACATCACATGGCTTTTTTTATTGCTTTTGTATCCTCTTCTCTATCTTGTTACTCGGTATTGAGGAATTATTTGCTTTTCTGACCATCAGCGACATCACCTTGGTCATTTCCTTGGCCTTTATCCTTTCTTATACATCTTTTCTCAAGGAGGTGTAAGAATTATGCTTGGCCAGGTACAGATTATCAACCAAATATTTATATACCAGTCCTCAAAGTAGAGAAGATATGGTAATGTTATTGTCTAAATCGTCTATCTGTCGTACTTCTTGTCAAGTCTATTAAAAAAATATTGAAAAAATTATATTGGCCACTAGGAGCATCCCATCAAGGTAGATGAGTATTTTTTAGGTTGTCAGTATGTATCAAATTGTTCTACAAAGCTCATTATGAGATGAGTAAAAAGATATTATCGATTCAACCTTGAGTTTTCTAAACCACTTCAATGCTAATCACTTTAAAGTTCTTAGAAATTCCTTACATAAGATTTCTTCTCATGCTTCAACTATTAACATTGTATTCTTAAACACATTCAAGTGGTTTGTTAGATCTAAAGAACTATTGAAATATTTAAAATTTGGAATTCTTAGTGTTTGTGTTGGAGCTCTATATATGTCTCTAGTGAAGGGTGTTTGCCAATTGTAACCATATGCACCATTCTTATTCTTCCCCTTAGCTTCTAAAGCTTCTTACACTTTATGGTCTATTAACATACTAATAGAATCATCTTTATCTCTATTGGTTTGACGATTATCATATTTGTTACTGGTAAAATCTTTAGCCATCCATCAGACATCATATGTAGGATATTCTTCATCATCTCTACTGCTCTGTCAACCTTCATGCCCCATTCTTTAACTTGAATGTTTTTTTCTCCTGCCTTGCCTAGGAGGGCTTAAAGATAGCTGTGGTTTATCCTTTCTAATTCTCTCTGGGTGTTTATCTTCCATTAATTCATCTTCCTCGTCTTGGACGATAGCACTATGCAGCCTGGTTCTTTAACCTCTTTCTAGAAGTTCTAATGGATGGTCTAAAGCTTCCACCAAAGTCTCTTGTGGGATGGGTGGCTAGGGTGTTTCGTGACAACGATGGTGGTGTTGATCTAGAAGATTCGGTAGCTAACCGAGGGTATGTGCTAACTAAGCTAACATTTCTTAGACCATATACCAAGGGGATGCTTGGAGTTTAGTGTTTATAGTTTGAAGCTGAGAGGTAGTTACTAGGTCATCCACTCTTGAAGGGTCACTAGTACTAGAATCAAGTATGTCTGAAGGTTGGGTGGGAGACATAGCTTTTTATTCAAAGTCCTCACAGATGGTGTCTGTTGTTGGTGGTGTTTTATAAACTAAGAGGAAATCTTAAGTAATCAAGGAATGCCAAAGGAAAATATTAGAGGAGAGAGGAGAGAGCAATAATGAATGGTTGTATTAATGATTCCATCCCTCCAAACTAAGTACAAGACTCTGAATTTATTGAGATAGAATCGAGGAAGAAGAAAAAAGGATGAGGGAAATGTTGTGTGGCCAAGAATAGGGAATCGTCTATGTTTTGTATCGTGGGCCAACCTAATAAGGAACCATAAGAGCAACGAGAAGGGATGAGTGAGTCTAGAGATTCGATGGACTGGTCTCTGCTCTTTGAGTTGTCGCCCTTTAAATCTAATAATACTAGTTTGAGAAATACTCATATCAGTAGGCATCACTTCTTTTCTTTAGTATTAGTACATGAGCAATATGTTTCTTAAATATGGAAGTTCGAACTTGGTCCTAGGATCCCTAAGTTTTCATGGAAAAATGGAAGTGTGCAATTGAATTCTCAATTAGCTGTTTAATTACTTTAGAACAAATAATTTGTTAAAAGTTTAATATTTTTCCTTTGATGTAAAAGTTAATTGTATCATTAGATATGTTTGGTATTATCTAAATGAATGGACCAATATTTATAATTATGCTAAAGATTAATGAACTAGCATTAGTTAATAGAATATTATATTAATTTTTTTTTCAAAACTAATTTACCAAGGACTTGATGCTTATATTCTGTTGTGGAAGTGGGCAACCTATGTAGCTTATATAATTTTATCATTAAGGTGATGAATGGGCAGTATTTTACACTACTGGTCTTATTTTTTTTTCCATAATTGATTTATGATATGGTCAATTAATGGTTGATGTTTTGTATTTTTGGTTTTTTAAGTATATTCATTAATATTTGAATGTATACAGAAATGTGCATGATTCAAATATTGTAGCTGAAATCTACAATGGATATCAATAGATATGACATCCTTTTCAATGTAGAATGATTAAAATCCATTTGATTGTAAATAATATATGTAATATAATCCGTTCAAAATTAATCATTAGGAGGATTGATAACTAATACTACTTTAAAGTTAAGATTCAATTAATTGTATTACTTGGTGAACTATAGAATAACTATAGAACAAAATTAAGAGGCCACACATGTGAATGCTATTTCTTATTGTTTAGTAATAGGTGAAAATAGAAATAATAGGTCATGCTATGATTTAAAAAAACAGCATAATAATTATTGATATTGATAAACAACGAGAATTAATAGTAGAACTAATATTAGACCTTAGCCAACTAAATAAAATATACAATCAAGTTGGCTAAAAAAAATAGAAGAAGTAAATGAGTTATTAAATGGATAAATTAGGTAATTTAAATACACCAAAAATAGATCTTCTGAAAGGCCAGAAAGATCGAGATTCCTACGTAAGCTCAATTACATGAATTCTCAAGTAGCACAACTTTCGGCCCAGGAGCATGTCCCTCGGTAAACCCTAGAACGGCAAAGTCGACCCTGATCTCTTCTTGGGTCTAACTCTCCGCCTCTTATGATCACTTTTTTCTTACAACTCTTCGCATCAGGTCATTTGAATAGCATCACTTAACATGGATGGTTGAACTGTCAAACTCAAAACCTAGTCTCATCGCGCATCTTAGTTTCATGCGCACCTAGGGGCGTTGGTTAGGGGGCCACCGCACAAGACATTGGGTTTTAGAGCATCTGCAACGAAGGAGCAATAAAAAAATTAATATATTTTTTAAAATTATTTTAATATAATTAAATTTTATTTTATATTATAAATATTTATACAGAGTACAATTTTAATATAATATAGCCGGTCAAATTTTTTGCTTCGACGCGATTTCTTGCGTCCGTCTGTATTTGTTGATATTTTTGTTCCGTTGATGTCATGCGTTGCGTCGAAGCAACGGGAGCAAAAAATTTTTTGAGCCGCCGTTGTGGAAGACCTTAGAGGGCTATAGTAATAATAATAAATAATAAAGTTTTGCAAACAAATTGTCCAGGCAGTGCAATTGGCAAGCCTTCCTCCATGAATTCGGTACATGCTGCTGCCTGCTGCCATATCCTTTTTTATGTTAGCTTGTATATGTAAAATTAAAAAAGAAAGCCATAGGTATTTGATTGACTGACAAGGTATGCAACTAGATAACGTGCCTTCACGCCACTTTGCTTGTATTCCCGATGCTGGCTCATTTTTTTACTATTTTTTTTTCAAAATTGTTTATTTTTTGTATTCTTAAAATCTAGGATAAGTGTAAAAATAAAAAAGAAAAAGGAAGTATTTCTAAATTGTTGGTTTACGCTTATAGTACTAGATAGCTCTTGCGGTAAATGCTTATTTTGTTAAACATAGAGTACACTAAAAACTTATTGCTTTTTTTCTATATCAAAAAAATGTCATTTTGTCATTGAATTTTTATATAAAAAAATTATTTTAGAAAAGTCAAAGTTTATTTTTTATTTTTACCCTTATATATTTTAAAAATATATAATATACATTAAATATTTTATTATGTTTCAATAAATGGTGTTAGTATAATTTTAAGAGTATTTCTATTATTTTTTAAAAATTATACAAAATGATAGAATAATATTCTTTTTGATACAGAGAAAATATTATATACTTCTATACTTTAGCGCTACTCTTTGTAAGATTGTTTCTCTATCATCTATTGTATATCACCATATTAGTTGTTTTAGTTCGCATATTTATTTTTTGAGGTAAAATTGTTGTAGTTTAGCAATTGATGTGTTAATCTTCAATCATCTATCTTCATAAGTATGCATAGTCTATTTTATTATATATATTTGTTGGGGGGGTTTTTTTGTTTAGTAGCTATTTGGATAAACTCAATAACAAAATTAAAAAATAAAATAGATCCATGGTTTAATTTTTGCACCATACCTCTATTTATGTAGAAATAGCCCTTCAAATACCATCTTCCTTACTATTTCATTATTGCTATTATCCCTTTTAGTAAGGTTGCACATCTAACATGAGTTCTTATGTAATCAACTATCTTATTACAAACATGGGTACACATAATTGACTAATATTATTCTCCATAAAACAAAGTCAAATTGATAGTTATGATTCATCTTTTCATGATGATCTTCTTATCATATAGTAATCTAAACGTGCTTCTCCACTTCAACAACCCAAATTTCACATGATGAATGATGTTCTTATCAATGTTTTCATTTTATTAAATAATAGATCTCATATATCTAAAACTATCCTTCTCCGATATACTAAACATCTCATTCACAATAACAAAAGTTGAGGCATATCTATCTCCTCTAAAGTTGTAACCCATATATTTAGTTTCATTAAACTTGAACTCATAGACCCCATATCATTTCTCTATCATTCTAACTTGGCACTAATGTCTTTTTTTGTCTCATCCCAAAAAAAAATATTATCCACAAATAACATACATTAATGCACATCATGTTATATTGTTTGTGTAAACTCATTTAATAGTAATGCAAAAAACAAAGGGACTCAATACTTGATGTAGTATAATATCTACCAAAAAAAACTCTCAAGCATTTTTATGTTAGTACTATCTTTGTCATATATCTTGAATCGACTAGATACTAGCCTAGGTACATTTTTGGCCTCTAAGCACCACCATAGAACTCCACATGATACTTAGTCATATATGTTTTCTAAGTCCATGAGAGTCACGTAAAGATCCTTATGCCTTTCTCAATAATACTCCATCAGTTATCTAAGAAGGTGTACAACTTCTATTATTAATCTTCATGACATAAAGCCAAATTAATATATCGATATGATGATATCCTATCTTACTCTTATCTTGGTCATCCACTCAAAATTTTCATGGTGTATCCATAGAACTTCATATCTTTATCACTAAAATAAATCTAGATATCACCTTTGTTGTTATACAATGGTTTTAGAATGTTAGTCTTCCATTCATTAGTGTAATACCCTATAATTGTAAGATTTATAAAATGGGATTTTTTTTGTTTGATGAAATTTGGATGAGATTTGATCTTGATTTGGAACTATAGTTTGGGTTTCATTTAAAAAATAAAATGAAAAAGTATGGAAAAATTAAGTAAAATGAGTTTTCTTGGCGTAACAGTCACCTAGTGGTATGAATCGATCTATTGATTTGTCATTTTTATCGTGAGTTTGGTTTGACAAAACCAATTGATTAGTTTGAAAAACCAATCGACTAGTCTATAAAATAGTCAACTGGTCTGACCAAACCAATCAACTAGTTTGTCGAGCTAAGTGTTTTTCAAAGCTTATTTTTTTAGAAAATTTCTTTAATCAAAATGAAAGTTGTTAATCCAACTCCGAGTTGTTCCTAGGTAATCCTTAACCCTTTTGATTATTTATCCAACTTTAATTTTGGCCTTGAGTGAAGTCGAAGGTATAATGATGTGTGTGGAAGGATGGGATTCTCAAATTAATGAGAATATGGCTCGGTTGTGTTGATAATAGGTAGAAGAAGATTTGACAATGAGGTATAGATGAGAAGAACATTTAAATATGGTGAGTTAAGGTTGAATATGTGTCAAACCAAAGTGATGATGATTCGCTGATGGTGGATGAGGGATGGTGATGGTTCGAATGGTGTGAACCAATTATGATATGTAATCGACAATAATTTGTAGATGACGACGAGCTTCAAATGTTAGAGTTTTAGATGCAGGATGATATCATGGTTTAGGGTTAGGGTTAGGGTTTAGTTCGAATAGAAGGATTAAGGTGATGTTTGGTTCGGATGAAGGGTTTAAGGTTTCGAATGGTGGAATAGGGTTTTGAATGTGGCAACTGAATTAGGGCTTCACTTAGCTTCGAATTAGAGTGTTGTTTTGATGATAATTATGGCTAGAAAATATGGATTAAGGAGAGTATAAAAGATATGAATTAATATCTAATTCATACAGACAAAGAGATTAAGACTTTCAAGCTAAATCGTTCACACAAATTCGATTAACTTGAATTGAACTCACACAGAATTCAAATTATATTCAAATTCAATATTTATCTTCAACTTCCATGTTCATAATTGTGCCTTATGTGGCTGTTTATAGCCATTCTACTACTTAGCTAAAAGCATAATTCAAAAGATTTCAAGCTAAAAGATATTACGCTAACTTTATGCTACTTTATGCTAACTTTATGCTTTATCTATTATCCAGCTCTACTACTTAATTAATTAATTAACTAAACTAATAAGAGTACACGATCAATGATGAAAATAAACTCCTCATGCACATGGTCATCATTCCATGCATGCCATGCACATGCACGTAAACATTTAGTTGCTTGATTGGTACGTTTCTAGCAACATAACCATCCGTTGGTCTTCAAATATGTGGGAGATACTTTTCAAATGAAGAATAATTGGTTCCATAATTATGAAAGCCAATTCTTGATTGTTTTCTCCTACATCATATAATTTAAAAGAAAAGGGGAAAGATGACATCACCCTTTGTCTTTTTCTCCCTCTCTCCTCTGAATGACTCTCAAACATATGATTCACTCCAAGCTATCACTACACGGCTAGGCGATTTTCTTCCCACTCTGATCTTCCATTTCCTTTCTTCTGTTCGATCTTTTTATATAAGAACTCAACTTGAATTCTCTATAAAATCATCATTTTAGATCTAGAACGGAAGTAGACCTATTCTTAATAAACCCATCCGTTCAACCCAAATATAAATGGTAAAATTAGGGTTTTTGATCTATTGCACTTCTTCACTCGTTCCCTAACCAATTCACTAGTTATAAATAACCCTGATCATCTATTTCCTTACTTTTTAGCCACTAAAAAACCCTAAGCTTTGCAACACTTGTGGTCCCTCTTCTCCACTTCGACCTTTCATTGTAACTCAGTTCACTCCTCTGATCCTTTCTCTAGCTTCCTCTTGTTTTATTCTTAAGTCAAAAAAATTTAGATTTGGGAAAATTTTGAGTATTTTTATTAGTTTTTCTTGGAGGTGGTGATTTCATTTTCCTTCTTGATTTAAGTTTCTTGATTCATAAGAATTACTTGAAGGTTTCTGAGTTTTTAAACTCTTATTTTTAAGGTTTTGAAATTTGAAATCTTTTAACTAAAGGTTTTACCTTCTTGTTGGAAAATTTCACTAAACTTCAAGTAAGTCGTTATTGCCTTTAGAATGTGGCATGGCTAAGCATATCAGTTAATGTACTCTATAAATTTCTTATCTTTATATACATGTATGAGATTTTTGTTATTTTAGTGATAGATGTTGGAGTATTAATGAATTCTAAGAAAAATGCTTGATTCATGAGAAATAAGATTGATTTCTTGTAAATGAAGTATGTTTCAATGTATGAGCATGATAAATATTGGTCTTATGCAATGATAGTGAAATGATTTGGATGTGGTAGGATTTTAGAGCTTTAACCAAATGTCCAATAGGTGTTGTCAGAAAGTAAATTAATTGATTGGTTAAGCTAAATTGATTGATTGTTCCTTAAAATAGTCGACCAATTAGACTAACCAATCAACAAGGTGGTCGAAGGTGACTTTATTTGCTCTATGTTTAAATCTATTGACCTTTTTCTTAGAACCAATCAACTTGTTTTAGAACAATCGACTAGTCTAACTAGATTGGTTGTCTACTTTGAGGTAACCCTAGAGTTTGGCTAACCAAATCGATTGACAAATTAGCCCAAACCATTCAACTGGTTCCATCACAAAGTGTTTTTTTATTTCTTTTGAACTCAATATGATTTAAGACTTTATATTATGTTGTAATATGATTATTTTAATGATGATAAAACACATATGTTGACATGAATTAACTAACTTATTGGATGGATTAAATGGTTCTTAATTCATGGTATTCCCAATAAGTGTCTTTGGAAGGTTTTAATCGACAAATTAGAATGTGTATGCTATAATGGTACAAGGATGATGTAATTTGGATTATTAAACTAAATGGATTGTCTTAATGATTTGATTTTAAATGTTTCTAAGAACTAATGAAAACCTCCACCACATGGTTTAGAGGGTAATAGTGGTTAAGTTGGAATAACTTGGTGGATGTGTTGCTTAGTCGTTATATGGGCTTTGTGTGATAACATAAACTTGGAGAATAACACATTAATCACTTAAAGTGAAAGATGATTGAGTTATGCATGGTTATAGATTACCCAATCCTCGATTAACTATCGGAGCTTAATTTACCTTTGAGTGTTTATTGAATCCTTTGGATGGGATCTTAGTATATTATGGTGTCTTACCTACTCTAGACACTAATCATATATTAGGGGGTATCGGTACTAAAGGGAACTTAGGAGGTTTATTGGCTTCAGGGAGAATTTATTTCCATTTGTGGTTACTTAGCTTTGATTGGTTTTTATGTCGATCAGTGGTTACTTGGCTTTGGCATGACTTTATGTATATTAGTGGTTACTTGGCTTCAACCAACCTTATATCCTCTAGTTTAGATAGGCTTCCATGTTATGTGAGGCTATGAGGTGGTAATCAATCCATTACTCATAAAAGGAAAAGGAATAATGGCCGGTGAATAATTAATTTAATGGATCATATAACCATGGGAAAATGGACCTAATGGAATACTCTTGTAAGTGGATAGTAGGAAAGTTTTGTGATATGTGGAATAACTGGTTAGTAATTATACATGTTATCTATAATATCTATGTTGTGTTGATGAGCATAATGAGTTATGAATTGTCTAAGTCTTTGCATGGCATAAAATCTTGATGCGTCACATGATCATGATAATACATGTATAGCTAAGTGTATTGTGTAAGTATGATATCGTGTTGTAATATGATCTCAATTGTTACCTTAGGCCTTGCATACATATGACTCCTATTGAGGAGGTAATTTAGCTTACTCAGTGTGTAGCGTACTAATGTGCTAGTTTGTTTGGTCATCTACTCAATTCCATGAGCAAAAAACTATTTGCAAGTTTTAAAGGATGTTATATAGTTAGACCACCTTATGTTAGGATAGGGCCTTGAGAGAGAAGAGATTTGGATATATTTTATAGGTCCTTACTGAACCAGGGTTTTAGGGCTTTTCTCTATTGTTGTTTTATCTTTATTATATTTTAGTACTTTAAGTTTATTTTATCTTATACATTTAAATATTTTGGGGACCCGTAAAGGTCTTGTTTTGTAAATATTTTCTAGTAGTATCTACATATCATATCTCTTGCACACTCTATTCTTGTATTTAGGTTGGTTGGTTTTATTAGCCTTATATCCAACATGGGATGGATGATAGATGTCTATCCTATATTAGGTGTGGTGGTAAAACCCCTATTTTTCCTAGATGTGTTTTGTATTTTGTATTTTTTATTTTTTGCTTCCTTAATGTTTTAAAGAGAAATTATTTGATAGTGAAAAATGTGTGTGTTATAGCTTGGTGTCAAAGCTCTAATTTTAATCTGGTTCATTTTAAATACTTTTAGGACATACCATAGATTGGTATTAGGGCTATAATTTTAAACTAGTTCATTTTAAATACTTTTAGCCAATACCACATGTTGGTATTAGAACATTATTTTAAAATTCTTGACCTTTTAAATGTTTTAATCTAGGACCATAAATTGTTTTAACAACTTCCCATCTACCTTGAGTGATAGTGGGTTGGGAATGTGTTATAAATAGTTTTGTGTTGATCTTGTTATATAAGACTTAAAGCTCCATAGTTTAATGTTTCTAATTAGTCATATTCTATAGGGGTTGATGGCTACCAAAAGCTATTATGAGTGCGTCAAGGAATTCATGGAGACTGTCGGTGCCTATATGGAATGATAAATTCGATCACCATAGTATCCGCTAGTGCTAGTACCTACACCAATTATGGAGGAGTGGCTCAAGAGAGTTTGACATCATCATCCAACCATATTCAAGGGTTAAGAGGACCCTTACATCATAGAGAGATAGGCCAGGGATATGAAGAAGACCTTTACTATTTGTGGCTAACTTTTGGATAAGAGGGTTAATGCGTGTGCATACTACCTAAGGAGATGTGCGGACATATAGTGGAGGAGCATCCAACGTAGAGGTGGAGAGACTATCATTTCAAGACCTTTCCTTGAGACACTTTATGCAAAAATTTACCCCTCTCATGTCCACATTACGTATGATGAGTTTATGGCTTTTTGGTAAGGAGTCATGTCAGTAGAGGAGTACTATACAAGATTCATGGATTCGCTCCAGTTTACTCCTGAGGTGGAAGCCGACAAGGTGATGTAGGTTCAACATTTCAAGATTGGCTTAGGGATCAGGGGTCAAGATTTGTTGGTGGGAGTTACCCTACCAAACATGGTTGGGATCTATGAGTAGGCTTTGGAAGCTTCTAGGGTCATCTAAGCCAAAACTGCTTAATTTAGGGGAAAGAGAAAGTTTGAGGATTGTCGGTGTCCTAGAAATAAAAAAAATACTTACTCTGGAGGTAACATACCACCTAGGTATGGTAGGAGTATAAGGCCAACACCCTAAATATGAGGACAACTTAGGGGACTTTTTGAGGAGAACCACTACCATTGCAAACGTTGCAAAGCAAATCATCTAGGGATGGATTTTGAGGGTAACAAGGTTACTTTCCATAGTTGTGGTATGACAAGACATAAGGCTTATTAGTTTCGTGTTAGAAGTGACAGTGTTCAGAGGATTTAATCTCCAACTCAAAACACCAAATCTACTTAGCACCTATATCCACAAACTTAGAGAGTTTCTGAGCTGCCAGCTAGTGTTGTCAATTGTACCAATCAGTCCAAGGGTTAGAAACCCCACATTATTTAGTAGGGTTAGGGCTCAAACAGTGTTGCAGGAGTCCTTTCAAGCGGGCGTGTAAACATGAATAACCAGTCTAAGGCCCAGCATCAAGCTAATGTGGTGACTGGTATGATTAATATTCCTACCTCTTCAACATGTGCATTATTTGAATCTATTTCATCGTGTTCTTTTATGTCATCCACGTTCATAGTTAGAACAAATTAACTGCATTCCTATAGTATTTCTACTTCTATTGTCTTGCCTTTATGGATAGGATTATTTTCTCTAAGCTTTATAAAGGGGTGACTTAATAATCAAGAAATTAGAGTTTCCCATAGATCTCATTTAGCTTGAATTGAACAATTTTGATGTAATTATCTACATGGATAAGTTGGGGAAGTATCAAGCATTTATAGATTGCACGTAGGAGTGTGTGGTTCTTTGAGGACCAAAGGGTGTTAGGGTCTCCTGTTGGAACTATGAACCTAACCCCTCTATAAAGGTCATGTCGATGATTGTGTTGAGTGCTCATTTAAAGGGGGTATTCACTCTTCTTGTGCAATGTTCAAGATATCGAGGCCGATGAGACTCCGCTAGAGTAAATCTTGGTGATCCAAGAGTATCTCAATGTGTTTCCCTACGAGATTTTGAGCAGGTCACCTGTTTGAGATGTAGAGTTTATCATTGAATTATTACTAGGGACACAGCCAGTATCCAAAACATCGTACTGTATAGCGCTTGTAAAGATAAAGGAGCTTAAGGCTCAACTAGAAGATTTGTTGGAGAAGGTTTACATTCAACCAAGTGTATCACCCTACGGAGCACTAGTTTTATTTGTTAAGAAGAAAGATGGAAGCCTGCGGGTGTGCATCGACTACTAATGGTTGAATCAATTTATGGTGAAGAATCTATATCTATTGTATCGAATTGATGATATATTCAAACAGCTTAGATGAGTCACAGTGTTCTCTAAGATTGATCTTTGGTCAGGATACCATCAGTTGAGGATCGTGGCACAGGATATTCCAATACGACATTTTGGACTAGATATCACCATTATGAGTTCATAGCAATGTCTTTCAAACTCACTAATGTGCCAACATCATTCATACCTCTCACGAACTAGATTTTCCTAGAGTTTTTTAATCAATTCATTATGGTGTTCATCGATGACATCCTCATATGCTCCATTATTAAGAAGGAGCACAAACAACATATAAGATAGACATTGACATTGTTGAGAGAATAGCAGTTATAAGCTAAGCTTTCGAAGTGTGGGTTTTGGCTAAATCAAGTAGCATTCCTTGAACATGTAATTTAGAAGGATGGTGTGTTAATGGATCCTTCTGAGGTTCAAGTAGTTTTTGAGTAGTTGACACCAACATCTGTCAAAGATGTGCATTGTTTTATAGGATTAGTTGATTGCTACCACATATTTGTCATGGAATTCTCAAAGATAGATCATCATTGACTAATTTTCTAAAAAAGGTACACATTTCCAATGGGATGAGAAGTGTTGAAAATCCTTCAAGGAATTGACGAAGTGTTTAACTTCATCTCTAGTGCTCATGCTACTAAGCAGATCATATGGTCTAGAGGTGTATAGCGATGCTTTTAAGCATGGATTGGGTCATGTGTTGATGCAACATGGAAGAGTAGTGGCCTATGCCTTACAAACATGGGTGTTATAGAGTCGGTGAGATTGCCTATTGGTTAGCCCTACCATTAGAGTTGTCACGTGTACAAAATGTCTTTCACGTTTCCTAGTTAAGGAATTACATAACTGACTCTTCTCACATCATTTAGCTAGAGATGTTAGAGCTTGATGAGTCTCTAACTTATAAAGAATGGCCAGTAACCGTTTTGGACATGAAGACTAGAGAGATAAGTACAAAGACAGTCCTACTAGTGAAGGTCCTTTCGTTACGGCATGGTGCTAATGAGCCCACATGGGAGGTTAAGGAAGAGACTCATATGAAGTACCTCGATTTATACTGTTAGTGTGATATCTTTTATGTAACCCTTCTTTTAAGGGGATAGTAACCCCTTGTTCTTGTTGTGTTGAATGTGATGTGTGACTCGCTATATATTAGTGATGTGATTGGATTTTGGTTAATAAGCTTTGGGGATGCAAACTCTTTAAAGGGGGTAGTACTATAATACCTAGTAATTATATGATTTATAAAATCAAATTTTTATGTTTAATGAAATTTGGATGATGTTTGATCTTAATTTGAAACTACAGTTTGGGTTTGATTTAAAAAGGAATTGAAAAAGTATGGAAAATTTGAGTAAAATGAGTTTCATTGGTGTGCTAGTTAACTGGTTCTATGAACCGATCTATTAGTCTATCATTTCCATCCTAAGTTCCATTCGATAAAACCGATCGACTAGTCTATAGAATAGTTGGTTGGTTTGTCGAGCTAGGTGCTTTTTGATTTTTTTTTTTGGAAAATGTCTTTCATAAAAATGAAACTTTGTTAATCCAACTTTAATTTCATTATCATTTAACCCTTTTATCATTTATTTAACTTTAATTTTGGCATTGAGCATATTTGAATGTCTGATTTAGGGAAAAAAAAAGGGGGGAGGATGACCTTACCCTTTGTCTTCTTCTTTCTCTCTCCTATGTACAACTCTATTCAAGGCTATCACTACATGACTCATAGATTTGCTTCCCGAACCGATTTACCATTTCCTTGCTTGTGTTCGATCTTTTTCTATAAGAATTCAACTTGCATTCTCTAGAAGCTCATCATTTGAGATCTAGAACGGAAGTCGACCTATTCTTAATAAATCCACCCATTCAAATCAAATACAAATGGTAAAAGTTAGAGTTTTTTTATATATATATTACACTTCCTCACTCGTCCTTAACCAACTCACCAGTTATAAACAACCTTAATCATCTCTTTTCCTTACCTTTTTTTTCATCCACAGAAATACCCTGAGCTTCTCAACACTTGTGCTCCCTCTTCTCCACTTCAAGATTTCTATCTGATTCGAGTCACTATTCTAATATTTTCTATATCTCCCTCTTATTTTATTCTTAAGCAATAAAAAGTTAGATTTAGGAAAAAGTCGAATATTATTTTTAGTTTATTCTTTCCTCTGGTTTTTCTTGGAGGTAGTAATTTTATTTCCTTTCCTTATTCAAGTTTCTTAATTTATAAAAATTATTTGAAGGTTTCGGAGTTTTTAACTCTTGTTTTTAAGGTTTTGAAATTTTAAATCTTTCAACTAAAGGTATTTCCTTCTTGGCGGGAAATTTTGATATGCTTCAAGTAAGTTATTCTAGGCTTTGAAATGTGGAATAACCAAGCATGTGAGTTAGTGTATTCTATAAAGTTCATATCTTTATATTCATGTATGAGATTTTTGGTATTTTAGTGATGCATGTTGAAGTGTTTAAGAGTTCTAAGAAAAAGGCTTGATTCATGAGAAATAAGATTGATTTCTTATAAATGAAGTATGATTTAGTATATGAGCATGTTAAATCTTAGTCTTATAAAATGACTAGAGCTAGCAAAAGTTGACTCGACCTGAAGTAACCTGATAAATTCATCAACCTGACCTATAAATGACCCTATCCAACCCCAACCCATAACCCACCATCAACTCAACCCGTTATCGACCAAACTCGCCATCAACCCGACCCGACTCGACAAAACCAAATTTGATATTAACTAGTTATAATAAAAAAATACACATGTATTACTATTTATTTAAGGCTTTTAAAAATATATTATTATTTAAATTTTACTTATTTTTATTAATTTTATTGTGAACTTAATTATTCACCAACAATATTCTAATTTTACCTATTTTGTCGCATAAAAATACAACATTAAAAAATCATAATAATAAATAAATAGCAATTAATAACACATTATTAATCACATGATTGCATGAAGTTGAATGTAATTCTTACCTATGAGGTTAATGAGTTAAATTAATTTTGGTGGTCAATGTCTTGACCCAAATCCAAAGTGATTCAATCTAAGATTAACGTGGCCTAAACCCAACACAACCTAGCAAAACCTAAAACGACCCAATTCATCAAGTTAACCCAAACCGGACCCATCAAATCAACTTGAATATGAAATCACCCAAATACGAGTTTGCTTGGCCCAAACCCAACCCAAAAAGGGGTGTAAATAGGGTGGGTTTAGGGAGGGTACACCTCATACCTGTACCTATACCTCGAATGGGTATTCACTAACACATCTATATCTGTATCCATTGGAGTTGTATTACCTAACGGATACACCCATTTAGAGTTAAGCCAAATGACAATTTTAAACTTAATTTATTCTATATTTATTTTAAAATTAAGGGTAGTATCTAGTAAACGAGTATGATATGGATACGGGTATGGATAAAAGTATAGATATGGGTATCCCTTACCCATATTAGTACCCGAATCTGACAAGTATTTTTTTTATATCATCTATATCTATTTATCCATATCCGTTTAAGTATCTAACAGATAAAACCCATTAGGTTTTAGGTAAAATATACCCCATTTACATCCCTAAACTCAACCCGACCCGACCCGACAAGTTAACCTGAAATAATCCAAAGCCGACCTAGCCTGATAAATTAACCCAATAAAACCTAGATTTACAACGACTCCATCTGACCTAACTCCCATAATAAGATGACCTAAACATAAAATGACCTGACCCGACCCGCTATAACCTAACCCACTCGAACTGATTGCTACCTATAGCAATGACAATGTAATGATTTGGATGTGGTAGGATTTTAGAGCTTTAATCATGATTAAAACAATTGTTATGTGTTGTTTGGGAGGAAACCAGTTGACTAGTTAAGCTAAACCGATGAATTGGTTCTTAGAACAGTCGGACAGTTAGCCTAACCAATTAGTTGGGTGGTCTATGTTGACTTTGGTTACTCTTTATTTAAACCCATTGACTAGTTAGCCCAAATTGATCAACTAGTTCTGCCAAAGAGTGTTTTTTGTTTCTTTTGAACTAAATATAATTATACTATGATATAATATAATTCTTTGATTAATGGTATTCTCAATAAGTGATTATGGAAGGTTTTAGTGGATAAACCGGAATGTGTATACTATAATAATACAAGGGGATGGTTTAATTAAAATTCTTCGATGGATTATTTGAATGGGTTGATTTTGAAATCTCCCAAGAACTAATGAAAACTCCACCACATAGTTTAAAGGGTAACAATGGTTAATCTAGAATGACTAGGTGGATGTGTTGCTTGGTTGTTATATGGGTTTTATGTGATAACATAACTTGGAGAATAATATACTAATCACTTAAAGTGAAAATTGATAGAGATGTGCATGGGTCTAGATTATCCAATCCTTGATTAGCTACTAGGGGTTAGTTTGCTTTTTAGCGTTTATTTGAGCCTTTGGGCTTTTCCTTCAATTGGAATCTTGGCATATCCTAGTGCCTTAGCTACTCTAGACACTGATGATGTACTAGGGGTATCAATACAAAAGGTTCTAGTCACCTAGGTAACTTATTGGCTGCCGGCGAACTTTTATGTCTATTGGTGGTTACTTGGCCACAACTAGGCTTTATGTCCATCGTTGGTTACTTGGCTTTGGCCGGACTTTATGTCCATTGGTGGTTACTTAGCTTTGGTTGGATCTTATGCCCTTATATTTGGATAGGATTCCATTGTATGTGAGACCATGGGATAGTAATCAATCCATATCTCGAAAAAGGAAAAGGAATAATAGCTAGTGAATAATTATTTTAATAGATCATGTAAACTTGGGAAAATAGACCTAATGGAATACTACTGTAAGTGGATAGTTGAAGAGTTTAGTGATATGTGGAATAACTTGTTATTAATTATATGTGTTATCTGTGATATGTATGTTGTGTTGATAAGCATGATGAGCTATGAATTGACTAAGTCATTGCATAGCATGAAATCTTGATGCATCACATGATCATGATAATACATGTATAGCTAAGTGCATCATGTAAGTATGATATCGTGTTTTAATATGATCTCAATTTTTGCCTTAGGCCTTACTTGCTTGTGACTCACATTGAGGAGGTAGAATGGATTGCATAGTACGTAGCATACTGATGTGCCCATTTTTTTAGTCATCTACTTAATCCCACAATCAAAAAACCATGTGTAGTTTTTTTAGGATGGTTTGTAGTTTCACTACCTTATGTCTTGATGGGGCACTTGAGAGCATAAAGACCTGGATATCTTTTGTAGGTCCTTAGGGGACTAGGGTTTTGGAGTTTTCCCTTATTTTTGTTTTATCTCTATTATATTTTAGTACTTTAAATTTACTCTATCCTATGCAAACAAATATTTTAGGGACTTGCAGAGGTATTAATTTGTAAACATTTTCTTGTAGTATCTACATATCATATCTCTTACACACTCTATTCTTGTATTTGGGTTGGTTGGTTGGTTTTCTTTGCCTTGTATCTAACATGGGACAAATGGCAATAGTGTATCCTATGGTAGTTGTGGTGATACACAACATTTTTCTAGGTGTGTTTTATATTTTTTCACTTCCACAATGTTTTAAAACAAAAATTTTTGGTAGTAAAAAATGGGGGTGTTACATATAGCATCTTCATAGAAGTGAGAATAACATTGAACAATTTCATTAACTAAGTCCTTCTTCCCCTATGCCTTTCCATAGGACAAAAGGTATCATATTATGTCTTTTTATCCTCTCTAATTTTTTAACACTCTAGTTTATACAATTAAAAAAACTATTTTTAGAAGAAAAAAACAAAATAATAAGCTATTAAAGAGAAGTGTGATCATTCACCTAAATCATGTAATATCTAAGGCTAAAACCATTACAACGATAAAATAGAAACAATCATAAATAGATAGAAACAATAGAAGACTTTTACTATAACTCTAATCCCCTACCCTAAAGAAAGAACCAATTCACTTCACTCAAGACACCTTCTCAAAGTTTGTAGGATCATCATCAAAACTCATGACACATCAACTAAAAAAGTTTAGTATCAGTACAAAACTCGTACTAAGTAAAATAAGCTAAACTAAAGAAATAGCACATAACACATAAGCCACATACAATAAAAGCATAAAACATAAAATTATAATATTGATTAATCATGTTACAACATGATTCACTCGAAAAATTAAAATAGTACATTATACTATTATGGAACACATATGAAGCATATGTAAAATGATAATGTTAGCGGCAAGGCTAAGAGTACAAACCAATTATTATGATCCAAAAAGGCAATCATACACATCCACTTATTAACCATTATATTTCTTCTCAATAGTGATACATCTTGAGACCAATCTAATGCCACAAGGGTAATTGAAATTGAAACACATCTACCATTTTAAAGGTTATTAGAGCCTTAGCATCACAAGATATGACTAGCACCTCTCAAAACTAATGCATATTACTAAACAAATGGGTCAAGTTAAGGTAATAATTATGGTTAGGGTTGGTAGGCACCGAAAAATAAAGAGAAGAAGATGATTTTTTCTTCAAGGGCTTCTGAAGAGAAAATACTCACAAACACCACTCTAGGATTTAGCAACGAGAGATAAAGTGTGGGATATTTTTAAGTTAATAAAAACAACACTACTCTCTCAAGTATTGTATTATATGTGGGTATGTGTGTGTGTTTTTCAACAAAGGAGTAGCAACCAAGATAATATTCTATTCATTTCCCCTTATCAACATATTTAAAGGGAGTGCATGAGATCTCAAAATACATTTTTACCCCTTCCTACAACTAATTTAGTTACTTCCTAACTAGCTTAGTTATCTAATAGAACAACTCATCTATTTAGAACTTAACCAAACCAATAAGCTACTATAGGATTTAGGATGGGGATTTTCTAAAATTAAAGGGCTGTATATGGCCTTTCCAATGTCTCTAGATATGATTGGTAGATTTACAAAATAGTGGTTGCTTAAGAAATTACAATAAGAGAAATTTTAGATAAGGGATTTAGCCATGTTATGCTAAATGAGGAAACTAACTTGCCATCTTGGATGTTGATGGCTACTAATTGATGTGAATGATGAATAGGTTGCTTAATACATAAATTAATCTTAATTTAATGTATTGAAAATATCCATTTAACCTTTCCATGTCTGCTTGTAGCTGCTAACTTTCAACCTTCTTATTCCCTCTTGATTTTTTTAGAAAACAAAATGATCAATGTGAATGGTTGTTGTGGTTGCTGAGACGTATACATGGCTAATGTAGGAGCCATAATTTGAGTCATATTGGAGCCATGTTAGAGCCAATATAAGCAGGGAAAATGTTTTCTTTCATGGCTAGGAAATTTAACTCTCTAATTTTGTCCAAGTTAGAATAGTATTAAGTTCTTTAAACTTAGGAAAATTAATAAGTTGATGAGAATGGTGATTGATGGATGCTCCTACATCATTCTTCCTCCCCTTGAAAAGGATACTTCTTATCCTCATAAGGCTTTTCATGTATGTAGAGAAGTAGATTTTGGAATCCCTTTGGTATATTTTCTAAACTTAAATTATGAAGCAACACAATCATATTTCCCACACATATCACACAAAATTCTTTTCTTATAGGTGGAGGTGAATATTGTATTTTTTATGCCTACATATTGTATATAAGTGGCCATTTTTCCACATGCATTATAGTGGTTTGATGTAGGGAAAGCATTCACTTGATGAGATTTAGAGACTCTTACAAAGAAATTCTTTAATGTTTGGCGTTTAATTACCTTCTTATTTCCATAGCCTAAGCCCTCAAGGTCCTTACAGTACCGTTGAGCACCTAATAGTACATTTAAGCCTTCTTCACCTTTTGTGAAGGTATATGAAATATTTACAAATTTATCACATTTAGCTTGTAGTTCCACTATTTTAGATTGGAATTGATCTATCTTGACCTGGTGATCACCGCAAATATATTCCTTGTATTCCTTAAATTCAGTTATTTTATTTGCTGGCTCAATTTTGACAAGAAGCATGTGAGATTCAAGAATAACATTTTCATTTAATGCAAGAGTGTATTGGTCATTTAAGTGATTGAGCAACTACTTCATGTTTTCTTTTTTTCCTTATATATTTTATCATTGTTATGTAACAAATCATGTAAAATACATAATAAGTAATCATATAAGTATAGTAAGTTATATTGTACCTCATCGATGTTGTCTTCATCATCAAAGCTTGTAGGTGACATGGATATTGATGATTCCTCTCTTAGAGCCATGACACAAAGGTTAGAAACTTCTTCCTCTTCATTAGATGGTTCACCTTCACTTTTTCCAAAGGTAACTATGGCTTTTCTTGGTCCTTGCCTTCCTTTATTGTTACTTGTATTCCCTTTGTTCCTTGTCATTTGTTTAGAAATTTCATTTCTAAACTCATAACAGTCATGGATGGCATACCCGGCTTTTCCCCAATTGTGACATTTGATCTTGTCATCCATCTTGATTTCTCTAGTCTTCCTTGTGTTTCTTGAGAAAGATCTTTAATTTCTATTTCCTCTTAATCGAAGGAAACTTTTTTATTGAGTGGTTATGAAGGCCACTTCTTCATCATTCATGGGAGGTTCTTCTTCTCCTTCATCACCTTTGTTTTCACCCATATATTTAGCTACATCTTGTTGTCTAGAGGAAGTTGAATCTTTCAATGCTAGAGACTTCTTTTTTCTTTCATCTAATCCATCTTCCATTTATTTTTTATGAACCATAAGATTACCGAAGATCTCTTCAATTTCATTTTGCTTAAATCTCTAGCTTCTTCAATCGCAATCACTTTGGGGCTCCATTATTTTGTAAGACCTTGCAATATCTTCCATACTTGCTCTTCTTTGGAGATTTCTTTCCCTAAGGCCTTGAGATTGTTGACAATGGAGGTGAAGCAATTGCTTAGATCATTGATGCTTTCACCTTGCTTCATAATAAAGAGTTCATACTCTCTAGTGTGAAGGGTGATTCTTTGATCCATCACCTACTTTGTCCCTTCATGGGTGAGGATGAGCTTATCCCATATGTATTTTGCAGTTGAGCATGATTGAGTCCGATAGTACTCTCTTCCACCAAGTCCACATTGCATAATCATGATGGCTTTATCATTGAGAGTTAGCTTCCTCTTTTCTACATCCGTGAGCTCATCCCTTGTCTTTTCCACAAGTTCGTCATTAACCTCCTAAAATACCCTAAAATCCTAATTTAAAAAATTATGTTAAAATAGGAATGTATTAAGAAAATTAATTAAATAAATTATTTTATTAAAATAAGGGGGAATAATTAAGGCAAAATCAAGAGGAAAACAATAAATAATTTAATTAGGAAAATTTAGGGTGTTTTGCTAATTAAAATGGAATTTAGGAAAAATTATCCAAAATATCCTAAATTAATCTTAAAAGGGAATTCAATTATTATTTTATTAAATATTATTATTTTAAATATTCAAAAACACCAAAATATTCCAAATACCCCAACCAACCCATTTTTCCTTTTTCCTTTTCTTTCCTTTCTCTCCTTTCTCCTTTTTCTTTTTCCCGCCTTATCCCCCTGAATGGGCCAGCCTCCCCCGTGGCCCAAATCGTCCTCCCTCTTCTTCCTTCCATGAGGCCCAGCCCGTAGGCCTTTTTCCTTCGCCCCGCTCACACACCAGTTTCCCTCCTTCTTTTTCTTCTTTTCTTTTCCCCCAAACTAGCTGGCCTACTGCCCCTTCTTCTTCCTCCTACTCATCCCACGCGAGCCTGCAACGCTACCACCACCGTCCACCTCCTCTGTCATCAGCCTGCATTCCCCTCTCTCCTCATTGCTTTCCTTTCCTTTTTTGACCCCAACCACCCTTGTACCTCCTCTCATGCATGCCCCATCCCCTTCTTTTTCCCCCGACCCATCCTGCACCTGCAACCTTGTAGACAGGTACCGGCCTACCACCACCGGCCTGCGACCCTGCCACACCTGCCCCCTCTTGTCCTCTTCCCCCTTTGTCGTATCCACCCCCATTGGCCTATAAATACCCCATACCCAACCTCAATTGAGCTCCCTTTCCTATCTATAAAAATCCAACTCACCTTACACTACCACCACTTCAGATGCCTCCACTGCCACCGTCATCCAGCGCCGCCTCCCGAACCACCTACCAAACTCCTCCCTACATCACCTTCCACCAAAACACACCACCCAACACCTCTAATTTCTCCTGCACAAGCCACCTCAACTGTGCCAAATTGGTTGCCAAACTGTCCATTCTCCTCCATCGCCGCCATCTACACCGCAACCACCACTCCTCCTACCTCCCAAAACACCCAACAAAGCCCCCTCTACCTTCCTCTACCTTCCTTTCCCCTTGCCTCCCTCTCCTTCACCCTCCCTCCTTCTCCACCACCTTCGGCCACCACAACAACCGCCGCCTACGCTGCCACTTTTGCTGCGCCATCACCACCATTCCAACCCCCTCAACCCAAAGCATCCACCACCATCACAACCACCATCTCAGTCCACCCCTCTTCTAGCCTAGAAACCCACCTCTCCAACTCCACATCTCCTCCACCGCTGCCGCCAGCACCGCCTAGTCACCACCACCTCTAGGTTGTGTCCTAGCCTCCCCAGCCCTTAAATATTATTAATGTAATTGTTATTATTTTATTAGTCTTAATATCATCATCATCATCATCATCATCATCATCATTATCATTATTATTATTATTATTATTATTATTATTATTATTATTATTATTATGATCATCATCATCATCATCATTATTATTATTATTATGATGATGATGATTATTATTATTATTATTATCGTTATTATTATTATTACATATATTACTAATATTAATATTACTACTAGCATTATTATTATTACTATTATTATTATTATTAGTATTAGTATCATTATTATCACTATTTTAGTATTACTAATACTATTATTATTATTATTATTTGGGTTATTGTTAGTGTTATCACTATTATCATCATCATCATCATCATTATTATTATTATTATTATTATTATTATTGTTAATATAAAAGTTATTATCTTTAGTAATATAAATATTACTAATAATACTTTAACGTGGACCAATATAACTACCAAGACCTATTTTGGCTAGTAATAGTATGATTAGCTATTTTAAGAATAATATCCTTGCTTTTACTTATAAAACTACTATTAATATTATTAACCCTAATACTAGGCTATGATAAGGGTAAGGTAGGAAATAATGATAATTTTGGTTAGAGGGAAGTTAACCTTAGTGTTTCCCTCTTATAGGTGAACCAAGTCAAAACTCTAAGGAGGCATAAGAGCGTGCTCTAAGCCCGGTATCGTTTTAGGTAAGGATATGGTCAAGGCCTATTGTATGTGGAAAATGTGTTATGTCTGTTGATTTGATGTGTGTGCCTTATATATATTATGTAACTTGATCTTATAGCTTAGCTTGCTAAGCATGGAGCTCAGGTAAGCTGTATGTGTTTATGATATGTGTAATGTGGTATTATTACTTGTACTTGAAGTGTGCTTATGTAATATTTCCCCTCATGGCCTGCATGATAGGAAGCTCTAAATAGTATGATGTGGTTTTGAGGAAAATGGAAAAGAGTGAGGAAAGTGAGTTGACTAGAGAATGGTAATGGTGGCCTAAATATCTTATGACCTATGAGTGGACAAAAGGAAGAATAATGGAAATAAATTAAGGGAGTGGATCAAAACATGCATGGGGAGTCTAAGGTTTGTATGAGATGGTTAGCCTTTGCATGGGGATGACTTTTACATGGAAAAAGTTGATTTGAGGATTAAGTAAGGTAAGGGAAGTCTCGTTAAAGTGATTGAAGTGCATATGTGAAAAATAGTACGTGGGTTGGTGTAAGAATGCATAGGAGATGTTATTGGGGTTTGGGGAGGAGACCCTAAGTGAGAGAAGTGTGTAAGGAAGGAAAAACTAATGGAAGTGGTTAGAATGATGAATAAAAGATGGAAGGGGTGTAGCATGGAGGAAAAGTGAGCCAAGTGAGAAAATGTATTTGGGTATTGAGGGAGTGACATGAAAGAAGTACTAGGGTTTCAAGGAGCGAACTAGGGTTTTTGTGATCACATGTGGAGTTGGATAATAAGGTTGTGATGTCAGGTGTGGATCGAGGGAAGTGATGGTTTTGGTGACAGAGAAGAGTTTTAGGTTCTCATGGTGAGTGGAAAAAGATGGGAAGGAAGTCTCAGGGTCATAGGCTATGTTGGATATGTGTCATGTGAAAGAGACAATGGTAAGTAAGAGTGATGAATGAATAACATTGTATGAGGAAAGAGAGGTACTAGGGTTTTGATATGGCCAACTAGGGTTTCGTGGCCACATGTGTTATATGGGAAGTAAAATGGGTGCTTGGGGATAAATCAAGTGAGGTGGTGAATTAGAGAAGCATGAGTTGTGTGGGATAGAGGAAGGTTGGGCCATATAGGTCAAATTAGGGTTTCCCAAAGGAAAATCCTAGAGAGTGATATTGAGTAGAATCGGAGATGTGGAAAGTGGGCCTTAGAGTTGAGTATTCAAGGTAATAAGGAAAGAGTTGGAAAGAATGACTGGATGTACTAGAGGGAGTAGAAGTCCCAAGATATGGGACATTATTTTTGGAAAATCGAGAGGGTCGTGCATGTCTATTCGGTGTTGTGTGTAGAATAAGATACAATAAAACACTATAAAGTGAAATATTATCTAGTCAGGGCCTAATGAGGTTATATATTTTTCGGTCCACCGGCTGTGAAATACCCCAAAACCCTAATTTGAAAAATTATGGCGAAATAAGGATTTATTAGGAAAATTAAGTAAATAAATTATTTTATGAAAATAAAGGTGGAATTAATTAAGGCACATCAAGTAGAAAATAATAAATAAATTATTTAGGAAAAGTTTGGACATTTTACTAATTAATATGGAAGTTAAGGGAATTTGTCCAAAATAGCCAAATTAAGCTAAAAAGGAATTTTATTAGTATTATTATTATTATTATTATTATTTTAAATATTATTATTTTAAATATTCAAGGATACCAAAATACCCTAAACACCTCAACCAACCTATTTTCTCCTTTTTTCCTTTTTTTTTTCTATTGTTCCCCTTCTTTTCCCTTTTTCTTTCTTCCTCCCCTTCCTCCTTTTTCTTTTCCTTCTTCCTTCCCCGAAAAGGACCAGCCTACCGGCCCAATTCCCCTTCTCCTTCCTTCTCCCTTCGGTGTGGCCCAGGCTCACGCAACCACCCCTTTCCCCATTGCCCAACTGCCCGACCGAGTTGTCCCCTTTCTTTTTCTTTTCTTTCCCCTGGACCGCCCGGTCCACCCCTTTCCTTTTTCTTCTTCTTCCCTACACTAACTACACCCCGACCTGCGGCCCTTCTTTTCCTGGCAGCCACATGCTCCGTCCGGGAGTCCTCCCTTACTCTCCCTATCTCTTTCCTTTCCTTTTTTGACCCCAACCAGCCCTGCAGCTTCCCCCCACACGTGCCTCCCTTTCCTTTTCTCTCCCTGACCTAACCTTCCCTACCATGGCAGGACTACACCGCCGGTCGGTGGTCCTGCCTCACATTCCCGCTTTTCCTCTTCCTCCTTTGTCGTTTCCCCCTCAATTTAGCCTATAAATACCCCCATAGGTAGCCATAACCGAGCTTATGTTTTTGCAACCCAGAAAATCCCGACCTTGCACCACCACCCAATCAGATCTTAATTCTGCTACCGTCGATGACTGATGTCACCCACGTCGCCCACCAAAGCCTTCCCTACACCACCCTCTGCAGAACTGAGCCTTCCCCCGCCCTTTCTTTGCCCTGCACGAGCCACCCTAGCCGTGCAAAATCACCCTCCCGATCAGCCCACTTCTACCTCTCGCCGCCCCTCGCGCCACCGCCCGCCACCAATTCCACCGCCAATCATACCACCTCTACCCTCCAAAACAACCAGGGATCTCACTCTACCTCCCCATGCCTCCATCTCTCCCTACCTCCCTCTCCTTCCCCCTCCTCCACCTTCCACCACCTTCGGCCACCACACTCGCTGTCGTACGCCGCCACTTCCGGCTGTACCACCACCTCCATTCCACCCCTCTCCACCTGAGGCACCTTCCACCACCTTAAAATTCCCCTCATTCCCTCTCCTCTAGCCTATACCCCCATCTCTCCACCTCTCTTCCTCCTCCACCACCGCCGCCAGTTCCGCCACCAACCCTATGTGGTACTCTAATTTCCCCAACCCCTAAACCCTTTTTATATAAGTGTTAGTAACTTTTAGTAATATTAATAGTATTACTCTTATTATTGTTGTTGTTGTTGTTGTTGTTGTTGTTGTTGTTGTTGTTCTTGTTCTTGTTCTTGTTCTTGTTCTTGTTGTTATGTTACCACTCTCATTATTTAACCTAACTTCAGAAATATTCCTAACTAATGTTATTATTATTAAAAGGCTACAACTTTAGTATTATTATGATTATCTTTATTATTATTATTATTATTATTATTATTATTATCATTAATACTATCATTATTTTCTCACTAATACTATTAATACTAACCTTGGCCATTATCACTTTTATTATTAGTGTAAATATTAAGATCCTTATATTACTATTATCCTTTTTTATTATTATCCTTATTATGCCTAACACTATTATTATTATTATTACTATCATTACTACTTCTATTATTATTATTATCATCATTTCTATCATTATTATTATTATTCTATTATACTTGACCACATTATCACTAAGGCTACTACTAATGTGATTTCTAGGACCTTCATTAGTATTATTCTTAAGATGGGAACTATTATTAATATTATCACTATTATTAATATTAATATTACTACTACTACTACTACTACTACTACTACTACTACTACTATATAAATATTATTATTGTTAACTTGTCTTTTTGTCAATATTTCACAATCACTAACTTATTATCACTACTAGCATTATTAATATAAGAATTATTATGGTCACTACTTTTATATTACTTATATCGCTATTATTATTACTAGGGTTTGGGTTGATATTAGTATTATCACTAAAACTAATAATATTATTAGTAGTAGTAATATTGAAACTATTATCGATAATACTATGAATATCACTATGACTACTTAAACATAAACCATGATGACTATTAAGACTTATTTTGGTTAGTAGTAGCATGAGTAATTATTTTGAGAATAATAACCCTACTTTTAATTATAAAACTATTATTACCATTATTAGCCTTAATAATAGAGAATGATAAGGGCAGGGTAGAAATAATGGTAATCTTTGGTAAGATGGAGATTAATCCATAGTATTTCCCTCTTATAGGTGAATCAAGTCAAAACCCTAAAGAGGCGTAGCATCGTGCTCCAAGCCCGGCGTCGTTTTAGGTAAGGATGTAGCTAAGGCCCATGTGTGTTGTGTGACTTGTATGCCTTTGATGTTATGTATCATGTTATGTCGTGTATCGTATGGTTATCATTAACTTGTCTTATATGTAGAGCAGCTTGGAGATGAGGTATGTTCATGTGTTTCCTTATGGCATGAGTATAACATTTATATGTAGTGATTATGATGTAATATGATGTGACCCTCTAGGACATGCATGCTAGGATGATTGATAATCTCATATGGGGATTTAAGAATAAAAAGGAAGAAAATGGAAAGTGAGTTCACTAAAAGGGGACATGAGGTTGACCAAACTATTTCATGATCCATGAGAGGAAAATAAAGAGTAAGAGGTGACCAAAATGAATGAGAGATAGGAACCACGCATGGGAATTCTAGGGTTTGCATGGGGTGAATGGAGTTTGAATGGGGATTACCTTTACATGAGAAAATTTGTTTTAGGGTGTAAGTAAGCTAAGGGGAGAGTAGTGGAGTGAATTGGAGACTTGGGATGAAACATAATACGTAGGTTGGTATAAGGGTGTATAGGGGACCTAATTAGGGTTTTGGGAGGAAACCCTAATCTGAGAAAAATGTAGAAGTAAAAATAATTAAGGAAGAGTGGAGTATGGGATGAGAGTGGAAACATATCACATGAGGGATGAGTATGGATGTCATGGGAAGGAGGAAATATTAGGTGAAAAATAGTGAGGTTACTTATGGGGGAAGAAAGGTGCTAGGGTTTGGAGTGGCCAACTAGGGTTTTCGATCACCTGTGAAATTGATGAGTAAAGTGATATGAGTTGGGGTTGAGTTCAAATGAGGTAAGGTAATGGGCAATAAACAAAATAATGGTAGCATAAGTAAGAGGAAGTTAGGCCACGTAGGTCCAATTAGGGTTTTCAAGGGAAACCCTAGAGGGTGATAGTAAGTGGAGTTTGATGTCATAAGGTGATGGGCCTTAACCCACACCCTTAGGAGTTGGGATTTCATTATAGGTAAATGAAAGGGGGACAGGATTTTGGGGCATGACAAGGGGCGCAGAAGTCCTAACACATAGGACAGGCCCTCTTGAGAGGATAGAAGTAGAGGGTTATTGACATGCATGTCAAGGGTGAAAGTTTTATTGAATAAGAAATGAATAAGATATTAATCATTTAAAGAGGAACATTATTGAGTCAGGCTTAGACCGATCCACTGGCATAATAGTGGCCAGGTGTTGGGGTGCCTTAGAGACCGATCCACCGGCATATAATAGTGGTTAAGTGTGTTTTGTCCTATAAGTTACCAATCCACCGGCTATAATAGTGGGGGATCCCGAGCTCAATAAAACAAACACTAAGATGGAAATAAACCTTGGGAAAGATACTATACAACTACAGTATAACACCATGAGAGTCGGGGCCAGACTGATCCACCGGCATAATAGTAGCCAGGAGCACCATGCCCTAGAGACTGATCCACGGAAAAAAATAGTGGTCAGGAGTGTTCTACCCTGTGTGTTTCCGATCCACCCGCTATAATAGTGGGGTTCCCGCACTCGCACGGATTGATAAAGATTAAGATGTGAAAAGATTATATTTACCAAAGATCTAAAGAATAAGTCTATCTGGACCATAGCCAGTCTTCATTATCTGCATTATTGTGTGTTGCTTATATGATCATCTTATGATGTATGCTTTGTATGTTGGACTTAGCGCATGGTTACCTTTCTCAGTACGTAGTGTACTAATCACCTGTTTCATGGGTGCTGCTCATTCTCACAAGCAAAAGACCCATATGAGTTTGTGCATGTAGGAGATGATGTATTTGATGCCTACGACACTTATGAGGCATTGGGCGGGGCGGAGAGTTGAGCCTAGACTTGGCCTAGGGATCGAGAGCGACCTGGCCGGACTCTATCTTTCCTTTGATTTTACCATGCATCTCTTTTATTTCATGTCGTACGATACTTCTATTTTTGGAAAATTTTAGTTACCCCTTGGGTTGTAATTCTTAAATTGCACTCTGATTTCTATATGACTATGAGGGAGTCCTCTCATGGATTCTCATTGTTTTTATTAATGACTTGTATTTGGTGTGAATCTTATTTAGCCTTAGCACTTAGTACTGGAATGGTAGGAGTGAACCGGTCTGGTACTAAGTGTGGCGGTAATATCCCTAGAATTTACAATTTTGTTATTTCACTTCTATTAACCCTTTTTTTATTTAAAATGAAATTTTTCAGTAGTAAATTTGAGTGGTATAACAAGTTGGTATCAGAGCATTGGTCCTTGAAACCATGCCTAATTTTCAAACTGAATTTTACTTATGAAGTTTTTACCAAATTTCAAAGTGTTTTCATGCCCTAAAAAAACTCCCCTGTTTTTAAATTTCCTAAGTTCGGGCCACCGTGAGGAAACAAAGGGGTAGATTAGAAGTAGTCTGAAAAAGAGGAATAGCTTGAAATAAATGTTTCAAACCATAAAGGTGTTCACCCTAACGTTCCATTTCTTTTGCAGCATCCACTAATGATGAATGGCCGCATAGGGCAACTTGAGGAGGCGTTTAAAGCCTTTATGGAGTTCGTTCAATGTCAACCCATTGTGCTGACTCCGCAACCCCACCATCCCGAGGGCGCCAGTGAAGATTGGCTTCGGAGGGTTACTAGGAACCATCCTCCGACATACTCAGGCAAGGAGGACCCCGTGATCCTCAAAGGGTGGATCCAAGATATGGATCGCACCTTCAAGGTAGTGGACTGCCCCCCCCCAAGCTCGGCAACCCAGCATAGAAGCCTTTTTCTTGAGAGGAGTGGCAGACGCCTAGTGGGTCGAGTACCGTACCCAGGATGATCCCCCAACAACATGGGAGGCCTTCAAGACCGCCCTCCACTCCCGGTTCTATCCTGAGAGTCTGAAGAGGGACAAGCTTTGAGAATTTATGTAGCTCTCTGAGGGATCAATGACCGTGCACCAGTACCACTCTCGCTTCACCGAGCTTCTACGTTTTGCCCTAGGGATCGCAGCCAATGAGTCCATGGTGGTGTTCCAATTCAAGCAGGAGTTGAATTTTGGTATCCACAGGATGATGGGTTCAGTGCCCTTTACTTACCTTACTACACTGTATGAGCGCGCCTGTCTTGCTGCCACCCTAGTCCAGGAGCAAACCACTATCCTTGGGAAGAGGAAGTCTGAGGGCCCGAGCTCTGAGGGCTAGACCGAACCTTGGTCAGGAGGACCAATGAGACCCCCTGCCATGAGATCACAGCAGAGGTTAGGGGTCGTCGAGGGGAGCCTCATATAGACAGTGTGGACGGAACCACCCGAGAAGGAACTATGGAGGCAGGTTGGTGACCTACATGAATTGTGGGAAGTTGGGCCACAGAGCAATCGAGTGTTGGAGACCACCACGTTCCCAACAGTATCAGCCCCGTTAGGTACCATAGGGAGGAGGCTTAGTGCGCCAATAGCAGGCTTACCAGCAGCACCTCTAGACCACACCCCCGTAGCATTACCAACGAGCACCTGCCCCAACCAGTGCCGCAGCCAGAGAGGTCAGGGGAACGCCTTAGGGACCTAGATCATTTCCTCAGCGGGGAGGCCAGTCAGGTGAGGGCCTAAACGCGATCAGCCAGGCAGAGGTTGACCACCAGATTGACGTCATCACGGGTATGTTTACCGTCTGCTCTCTGTCGGTACATGTCCTATTTGATTCAGGTGCTACCTTGTCCTTACTTCGTCTACTTTTACTACTAAGGCCGGACTATCACCTGTTGCTAAAATAGAACTGTATGTGATGCTACCATCCAGTAATAAAGTGGAGTGTAATCAGTTGTTTTCTGATGTGGCCTTAGTCATAGGCGGGGTAGGCTTCCTAGTAGACTTAATCGGGATGGACTTGAAGGATTTTGACGTGATTCTGGATATGGATATGCGGGGGAAATATAAGACCATCATTGACTGCACCCAGGAATGTGTGATTTTGTGAGGCCCAAAGGGGACTAGGGTTTCATACAGAAGGACCCAGCCTAAGCCCGCCACTAAGGTGGTGTCGGCAGTGACTCTGCACTCTCTGGTCTAGAAGGGGTATCCCCTATACTTATATAGTGTACAGGAGCTGAACAAGGACTTGGTAGCCTTAGACAGCATTCTGAAAGCCAAGGTGTTCCCAGATGTATTTCTGAAGGAGATACCGAATATGCCCCCAGTCCGAGAGATTGATTTTAGGATCGAGCTGGTGCCAAGAGCTGAGCCCATCACGAGATCACCCTACTAGATGGCACCGATTGAGTTGAAGGAACTAAAGGCTTAACTAGAGGAGTTGTTGGAGCACAGGTACATCCGGCCGAGTGTGTCACCCTGGGGAGCACTGGTCTTGTTCGTAAAGAAGAAGGATGGTAGTCTCCATCTTTGCATCGACTATTGAGGATTGAACCAACTAACGGTGAAGAACCGGTACCCGCTCCTGAGAATTGATGACCTTTTTGACCAGTTGAAGGGTGCCACGATATTTTCTAAGATCGATTTGAGGTCTGGGTACCACCAGCTAAGGATCGCTGATGCTGATATTATGAAGACCGCCTTCCGGACCCGAGATGGACACTATGAGTTTAAAGTGATGCCATTTGGGCTCACGAATGCACCTACTGTTTTCATGGATCAGATGGCGAGGATATTTAGGCCATTCCTCGACCAATTCTTCATGGTGTTCATTGACGACATCCTGGCGTAATCCCGAGGGAACAAGGAGCACGAGCAATACCTCCGCACTATTCTAAGTCTGCGGAGAGAGCATCACCTGTACACGAAATTATCAAAGTGCAGATTCTAGCTTCAAGAGGTGGCTTTCTTGGGACACATCGTATCAGCAGGGGGAGTGGTTTTGGACCTAGCCAAGATTGTGGCCATCACAGAGTGGAAGCCCCCTATGAATATAGCAAAAGTTTGGAGCTTTCTGGGATTAGTCGGATATTACAGAAGGTTCATACATAATTTCTCTCGGATTTCCCAACCATTAACCAACCTCCTAAAGAAGATTACAAAGTTCTAGTGGGATGAGACTTGTGAGGGAGCCTTCCAAGAGTTGAAGAGAAGGTTGACCACCGCACCGGTGTTGACCCTAGCAAAGGGGTCCGAGGAGTTTGAGGTTTCTAGTGACGCATCTATGTACGAGCTTGGGTGTGTGTTGATGTAAGAGGGCAAGCTGGTCGCATATGACTCTCATCAGTTGAAGTAGCATGAGCAGAACTCCTCACAAAAAGCTGTTTCGCCCAACAGGCAGATAATCAGCATTTAATGATCACCAGTCAATCAGTGTGGCCAAACCAGTTGATCGGTTGTATGGCCACTCAATCAATACTTCAACCAGCCGAGTGTTTATGTTTAGAAAAAAATGAAAGTCACTGTTGTGCAAACTGGTTGATTAATTTGAGATAACTAGTCTATTGGTTTTATCCACCAGTCGATCCATCTAAGTTTAACTCAACTTATGCCTTTGATTAAACTAATTTAATTAATCGGTTTGAGGACCAGTCAACTAATTCCAACTAGAACCAATCATTTTATTTTGAAAATACTTTTAAAGAGTTTATGAAATAAAATTAATTGAAGTATTTTCCAACAAAGTGTTTTAAAGAATTTTAAGTGAAATTAAACTTTGCTCAACTAAACTCTTTACAAGAAAACTAACACTTAAGAAATATTATCCTTAACCTTAAAGTCTTGGTTATTTTCCATGTGTTGTTTTCTTGCACTTGGAGACTTCATTTCTCTTTTACATTTTCACATTAGGAGAATACTTTAATTGGATAAGTCAATTATTGTACATGCACACTTAAGAAAACGTATTAGTTATCAAGATTCATTTGTTATCATCAAAATAAGTATAACAACATTGTTTGACCTTTGAGGTCAACATTCATAACAACCCAAATCACACATACATGATAATACATATGATTTCATTATTAAAAAAATTTATTCATATCATAAAATCATGATCAAAACTCAAATTTGATGAAAAAGAAATATTCCACGATTAATTCATACAAGACATAATATACATAGAATCATGCCCACACTTTAATGTGTGTTCTCATAACTAATAGTTACATGTTTGAATTTAAATAATACAAACACATAGCATATAAAATCTATTTCTAAATGTTATATTAGTTTACCTAAATTCTTAAGGTCATTACAAAATAGAAAAACCGAGCTAATCACCACCTAATAAGCTCCTTGATCACCTTCACAAAATAAGAACATTAGTTTAGGAGATTAATAACAAAAAAATGAAAGAATAATTAAAAAAATAATGAAGGATAAAGTGGTTAATATGTTTATTCTTGAATATGATGGATTTCAAGCAAGGCAAATAAGGAATAAATGGAAGACTAAGGAAGAGCTAGTTGTAGATCTCCAAATTTTGGAATCATAATTTATTGGATTATATTCCCATGTTGAGGAACTAAACCCACCATTTATGTGTGTTTGATTGTGGTTTTGGAATATTATCTTAGTCTATGTATAAGTTTGGGTACTGTATAGTCACTAATCATTTGGTACTAACTAACCAACTAACTAAATCTACTTATTTTATTTTTGCATCTCTAATGAGGCCAATTGATAGATCTTTCCAAACTAATTGATTGGCTTGTTTGGGTTTCTAATCTTGTAATTAAATTTTGTTTACAACCCTTACCTAATCATTTTCTAATCTTCCAATCTTGTTGTATTTTTGTTAATAATCATTTTTTAGAGTTGTATGATTATGTTTCTGACATATTGAACCTTTTAGAAGTTCTTTTTCTACCAAACCACTCATTACCCACCCAAGTTAACTCTTTTATATTTCCTTTCCCCTATAATCATGTGCATGTATGGAGAAATTCAATTGGATTGATAAAACTACACATCATTTTCCATTCTTAGTTGATTGCACTCTACTTCTTATACACCCTCTGTAACACCCTAAAATTGACTAATGAAAAAAATTAAATAAAATAATTGTTTAAATATAAGAGGAGTGTTACCACCATAATCAATATAAGTCTGGCCACAAACCATCCTCATACCAATTACAAGGTAAAGGTAAAATAAAATACAAGCCATGATAAATATAGAACAAGGATATTCCATAACATAAATAAGAGTTAAGTGCTCATGTTGAAAGTAGAACTAAATTACATGAATAAGTGTTTAGATGAAAATAAAAAAGAGGGAAAATGGTTTAAAACAACAATTAGATAACAAAACTCTCAAGTCCCCAACCCTAGTCATAGAACGGTATCACTAGTCATAAAACGGTATCACTCCACCTTGATCAAAGAATCATATACAACGGAGTCATCTACTGAGTCCTCATTTACTTGCATAGACTTAGAAAAGGTCTCTACTCATGGGAATGAGCAGCAACCATAATAAGGAAGATTAATACTTTAAGTACGGAGTAAGGTAACAATACAGTTAAGAAGGTCACATAAATTCATAACACCATGATAAGAGATGGCAAGCGCATAAGTTGATCTTACTAAATTATTAATATTCTTCGAATATACGATAATAGTGCAATGATAACTATTTCATAGTTTTATTCATGTTAGGTTTAGGTCCCTCAATATTCTCAACCATTGGAACGGTAATCAAGTATAACTTCTAGGGTAGGACACACCTGGCCATTATTCACACCAGTGGATTGGTAATCAAAGTACAACCCCATAGCAGAATGCTCCTGACCACTATTCTCACTGGTGGGTTGGTAATCAAGGTACAATAGGTCCTAACCCATGTGGTGTTCCACTGTAAGTAATTAGTGTCTTACTAAAAGTTATTACCATCCAATGGTTTAATTTACTCGAGTTTGGGACCTCACTATTCTCACTCGTGGAATGGTAACAGGGTACCACTCTAGGATAAGACACTCCTGGCCACTATTCTCTTCAATGGATCGAGAGGTACAATTGGGCCCGATTCAAGTGATCTTTCACTTTAAATGATTGTTTTATTATTCATGATTTATTTATTTCAATTCAATCCCACAATCATGTACACTTACTCATGCAAGGCACTATCCCAACTCCTACTTTGAAACAACCATATTTCCCCTTATAAACCCTAATCTCACAACCCTAGCATATCTTCTCCTCTAGTTCCCCCTGAGTCCGCAATTTACCCAATCAATATAAACATGTTATTAGGAACCACATATTCAATAATCATGGCCTATTACCCAAATTTTACACATGCGATAATAACTAGCCTCTAGGGTTACTTTTCGGGCCTCCTCTAAAACCCTATTTTTTCTTATTTAGCATACTCTCTTCTCTAGTGCTATTCTAGTCCTAAAATTCCATACCAATGCATAGAATACAATTGTTAACCATTAACCCAAACATGTGGCCTAACACCCACATTTTACACATATGATAACAACTCACCTATTCTGGTCCCCTCTAAAACCCTAATTTCTCATTTTAGCCATAACAACTTTCTTCGACCCCACATGTCTACCAAATTTAGTATATATTCCCAAAATGTTATAGTTAAAATCATGTTCTAGGGTTGAATTCCAACACCCTCATCTTGTACATACGATTATAGCCTACCCCTAGGGTTACTTCTCGACCTCCCAAAACCCTAATTTCACCTTTTGGTTATAACTCCTTCCCTCATCCTCGAATAACTTTCCAAATTTGCATAAGTACCCAATATGCCATCATTAACCTTGTATTAACTCCCTAGTACCAATCTCCCACTTTACTCACATATGATCATAACTTCCCCCTAGGTTTTACTAATCACATTTATGGTATTTCTTCCTCATATTTTATTTACCATAAACCACTTTATTTTTCCCCTAATTATTTCATGTAGTATCTCGGACCTATTTTGTGCTAGTTAACACCCTAAAGTACCCAACATGACACTTTTTTATAGTATTAACCAAAATTCCCCTAAGTCACTAGAATCCTACTTCAACCATCCCTAAGTCACAGGACACCCAACATGAAGGACTCTTCAAATTTCCACACATGCAATATCATAAAATGGCATGTACATGATTATACATAAACAGTTGAAGTAAACACAATTATGAATACACAACTTTCTTACCTTCTGCTATCGTCAAGCCAAAACTGCATAAACAATACCAGAGTCATTTAACATTATATACATGCCATCACACGTCAACACATCAAGGAAATATATTATAATTCAGCAAAAATATTTATATAATTGTACCATTACCGAAGCGGCTCTTATCACTAGAAATACACGACCTATACCTCATGTTCTGCTATCATTGAAATATTACCTGGAAATAGGGATATACACAGCTTAGACTTTCCTCTCATTTTTTTTTATAAAAGAAGACTTTAACCTAAAGAAAGCTAAAATAGCAGTAAGGAAATGGAGGTAACCAAAGTGGGAAGAAAATTATGTAGGGTGGCTTATGGCGACAACGACAATGGCTATTTTGGAGAAGTGGGTGAGGGTTGAGATGGTGATGGTACTAGGGATGACTGGAGTGGGTGGTGGTTAGTGGTGGTGGATTTGGTGGCCAACAATGGTGTAGTGAGAGGATCGGCCAAGAGGGAGAAAGAAGGAGAAATGATGGGCTTGTTGTGGTGGTTACATTGATTGGGGTGCTTGTGTAGGGCAGCTCTAATGTGGTGGTGGAAAAGAGGGAGAGGAAAGGGTTGGAGGTAGTGGTAGTGCAGCTAGCTGCATCTACAGGCATAGGAGAAGGAAAGGGGAGAAGAAAAGGGGGAAAGGGGTGGTACAGTTAGCATGGGTGGGGTGTAAGAAGAGAAGGGAGGTGATAGAATGGTTGGTCATGTGACAATGGGCTGTAGCAGCACTAGAGAGCTGGTAGGGATAGGGAAGGAAGGAAAAATAGGGATTGGCATACAGGCTTACAGGTGGAAGAGAAGAGAAAGGAGAGGTTCAGGGATATATATAGATAGGGGAGGCTAAGGGAAAGGGGAATACGACAAGGGAGGGGGTTGGCAGCTAGGCGTGTATGGTTGTATGGGTGGTTGTAGGTGGGTATAGGGTAGGATGTAGGGGTAGGGGTGTGGTTAGCATGCATGGCACTCCATAGCTGAGAGGGGGAATGTGAGGGAGATGGGTGGTGTGCAGGGGAGGGATGGTTGGTGTAGAAATGGAAAGGGGAGGAAGATGCGAGGAAGAAGACGAGTGGGGAAGGAAGAAAAAAGGAAAAGGAAGAAAAAGAAAGGAAAGGAAAGAAAAGAGAAAAGAAAAGAAGAAAGAAAAAAGAGAGAGAGGAATATGTCTAGGCTCGCTCAAGGGAAGGGAAGAAAGAAAAAAATGAGGGAAAGGATTGGGCCATGATGACGTAGCTCAAAAGGAAAGAGAAGAAGAAGAAGAAAAAAAGAAAAAGGAAGGGAAGAAAAATAAGAAGGAAAAGAAAAAGAAAGAAAAGGAGAAAAGAAAATTTTAGGTGTGGAATTTAGGTTAGATTTTTAGAGTTGAATATTTTTTTTTATTACTAATAATAAAAATTTTACCTATAGTTAAATAAAAACAAAAATTAGAAATTAGGTTAAATTAAAATTTTAATAAATCAAATTTAGAAGTTTAAATTTTTGGGATATTGCACCCTCACCTTGGTAGATGATCTCATTTCTTTCAAGTGTTGTGTTGGTCATCATTATCTCTCTTTTGGTTGTAGATTTTGGCACTCATGGTTGTAAAAGGTTCAATAAGTCAGAAAGATAATCATATAACTCTAAAGAATGATTATCAACAAAGATACAACAAGATTGGAAGATTAGAAATGATTTGGAAACAAAATTTAATCATGACAATAGAAACCCAAACAAGTCGATTAATTAGTTTGACAAGATCTATTAATTGGCCTCACTACAAACCTAAAAATAAAATAAGCAAATTTGGTTAGCTGGTTCGTACCAGTCGAGTGGTGGCTATACAATACCTAATCCTATACTTTGACTAAGATAATCTACCAAATCCACAATCAAAGACACATAGGTTTAACTCCTCACCATGGGAACATAATCCAATAAATTAGGATTCCAAAATTTGGGTTTTACAATTAGCTCTTCCTTAGCCTTCTATTTTTTCCTTATTTTCCTTGCTTGAAATCCATTATATTCAAGAGTAACAATATTAACCACTTTATCCTTCATTCTTTCTCTTTTTTATTTCATGTTCTTGTTATTAATCTCTTAAACTAGTATTCTTATTTTGTAAAGGTGATCAAAGAGCTTATTAGATGGTGATTAGATTGGTTTTTCTCTTTTCTTATGACCATAAGAATTTAGGTAAAGTAATATTAAATTTATAAATAGATTTTATATGCTATGAGTTTTATTAATTAAATTCAAACATGCAATTATTACTTATGAGAACATGTGTTTAAGTGTGAGCATGATTCTATGTATATTATGTCTTGTATGAATTATTTGTGGAATATTTCTTTTTCATCAAATTTGAGTTTTGATCATAATTTTATGCTATAACTTAATTTTGTACATGCAATTTGGGTTATTAAAAAGCTTGGTTGAAATATATAATGTTTGGAATTATGGGAGCTTTCATCCATTTGATATTTTATGTAGGTTTTGTTTGTTTTAATTTGGTTAAGTACTCGGAAGCTTAGATATGAGTTTGGGTTAAAAATGAGTTAGAATGAATTTAGGATATTTAGAGCTTAATCTTGGCCAGGGGAATTTTTGTTTATTTAGTTGGTTTCCAAAACTTCTAGTTGTACCATTATATTCATTCGATCTTTTACTTAAAATTTGATATACAATATGTTAGGGCATGGTATTGTTTAGAGTGAATTATAATTTTTAGAATTTTTAAGGTATTTAAGGGTATATAAGGGTTTTTTAGTCATTTCCCCACAGCTCCCTAACCCCAGCCTCACCACCTCACCGCACCATCATACATTACCACCATTGCAGCCTCTACACCATCACCCTCGACCCAACAACCAACGACCATCCTAGCAGCCTCAAACTCACACACCACCCAGCCCACCACACCATCACACAACACCACCACCAAACCAACCAACCAAAGCCTCGCAACACCACTACACTAACCATCCACCATCGCCACCTTGTAGCACCTGAATGCATCACCACCACTATAGCCGACTGGCACCACCCACACACACAACACCCAACCTCCTAGCCCATCGTAGCCCCGTTACCCAGTAGCTGCAGCTCCATCCCTCCACACACCGCCCCTCACAACACCCAGCAGCCTCCACCCCGTCACCACTAGCCTCCAACGCAACACCCAGCCCAACAGCCACCGCCGACCAGCCACCAGTCTCCACCACCCATTGTCACCCTCTCCTCTCCCTGCCTCACCCTCGCAACCCCCTCACCCAGCCCTTAGCCCCATCCAACACCATGCAACCCCCCTTTTCTTTCGTGCATGACTCACACTGCATGCAATGTGAGTTGTGTGGTATTTTAAGAAATTTGGTACCTATATTAAATGTAAGGGTATTTTGGTAATTTTAGAAAAATAAATATTTTTATATTATAATTATTATTTTATCTGATAGATATTAATTCAGTAATTGTGGTATTATTTTTAGGTATGGAAGTTAATTAGCAGAACCTAATAATTTTTAGTGTATATCGCTAATTTTACATTTTTGTTGGAATTCGGGTAACTGTTATACCCTACTAAAATGATAAATATTGCGTGATACCACATTAGGATTTTTGGTGTATGAAATATGTTCAGCATGATTTATTTCGATATAATTATATATTAATTATTATTATCATGAAAATGATAAAATGAGCATGTTATTTGATGTAAAATATTCTGGGTATGAAAATATAATTAAAATGATTCTAATGGTGAAAATATATTTCTATGATAATTATGTATAAAATAATAGATTGAGCATGCTTAGATATAATTATGGAATAATTATTATGGATGTGTGCCCTAGGGGCAATTCAGTCATTTTTGTGTATTATGATATTTATCCTGAACATTATGTCTAATATGTATTATCTGTTGTTGATTATGTGATCATGTGTTTTGTATGTTTTAAAAGTGTATGATAGGGTTTTCTATGTAGAAACTTGTATAAGGGCAAAATGGTATTTTGACATAACTGATAGTTTAAATTTTATAATAAATAATTAGATTATTTCATTTAGCCTTTTTCACGACAAATGAATAAATAAAATAGATTTAGTATTTAAATAAATGACAATCTAATAATTATTGGCCTCAGGGCATTTTGGTCATTTCAACCGAATGTGCCCAAACGTGAATAACTGGGCATAGGATGGCCTTAGACTTTTAGTAGGTTGACCTTAGTAATGACTTTGACCTTGTTTTAGAATATTAACCTTAGGGTTTACTTGGGTAATTGGAAATAAAGGAAAAATGGATAAGTATGGAAATGAGAATTAATTGTGTGATATGTGTTATCTATAATCACCTTATAAAAATACTAATACGTAAAGTGGAAGACCTCGAGTTTGGGAATGGTTTTTCTCTAGGGGTAGCTACCCTAGAGACGAGGTAGGATTCCTCGATTTGTTTGGGTTTCTGGTGTGTCGGTTGTGCCCTAGTAAGGCCCTACTCTACTCTATAGGTAACCTACAGGCCCTATAGAGTATCGGTACTTAAGGATTATGTGTCCAAGGTGAGGAGGATACTATGTGCCTCGTACATCAGTATAACTAGAGTGCTATTATGCCTCTGGGTTGGATGGTTGGAGGGTACCGTGATGCTTGTGCACCGATATGACATGTGTACTTTTATGTCTCTGGGTTATTATTGTATCCCCCCTCAAGTAAATAAAAAATAAAAATGATATGATTTGATTGAAATGATTATTATTGGATATTGGATTGGTTTAGTAGTAGTCGTTGTGCCTGCCTGTGATTTTGGGCGGTAGCCTTTGTGCCTACTTGTGATTTTGGTAGTAGCATTTGTGTCTACTTGTGGTTTCAGTAGCAGCCTTTGTGCCTATTTGCGTTGGTATTATGTCTATGAGCATACCTGTGGTGTTATGCATCTTATTATACTGTACCTATAAATATACTTGTGATGTTATGGATTTTATCATACTGTAAATGTAGGTATACCTATAAGGTTATTGATTTTATTATACTGTACCTATAAGTATACCTGTGACGTTATGTATGTTGTTATATTATACCTGTAAGTATACCTATGATGTTATGAATTTTATTATAATGTACCTGTAAGTATACCTATAATATTAGGGATCTGAGTATATTATACCTGTGAACATACCTACGATGTATGTAATTGGTTGGGATTGATGCTAAGACATGAACTATGCTGAAAAGATTATAAGTGTGGTGTAGAGTTGGGTTTTAATTATTGCTTCAGAGAGCATCTTGGGATGCTTAGTTGATAAGTGTTATTACATTCTAAATGAGCACACATGAGCAGTATGTAGTTTAGTGACTATTGCTTACCTATTATGATTATTGTGTAGGATCGTCTCACGTATGTCTTATTATTCATACCATATATTGTCGTGATGCCTTATGGATATTGTGTTAGGGTTTTCTTCTAATCATACTTCAGATAGTATCTCTGGGTTGTTCATTTGGTAAGTCCAATTGTTTCAGATGAATGAATATGAGTAGTACGTGACCTTAATAGAATTTGACCGTTTAAATGATTACTGTATATATAAATCATCGTATGTGTATGTATATGTCTTATACAATGTTAACAGTATCTCTTGCATGTGTTATATGTTGTTTTATAATTTAATTTGGTATAAAGGGTTGCTCAATACCGTAGTACTAAAGGGTTTATTTTTGTGGGTCCCCACCTATTCAATGGGCAGTGAACTTTGCATGTCAACTTCTAAGTCCAGTTGAAAGTTGTCGGTTGATTTTGAGAGCATAAGAATATCCGATGCCTCTTTTATTATATGGTCTCCGCTTGTATTTGGACTTTCATGTACTCCTGAAATTTTTCTCTTGAGTTTTGGTAAACTACTGCTATTGCTTTTAACTAGTACCATACTCATCTATTGTTATATGTATTCTGACTTTTGTAATCATGTTATTTAAATAAGTAATATTTTAGCCTTAGCACTTAGTATAAGAATGGTAGAGGATGTCAGACTTATACTGAGTGTGGCGGTAACATCTATTATGTTGTAATTAATACTTCTGCAAAATGAAAATTTGTAGTAGTAAAAATGGGGGTATTACACATAACTTCCTAGTACGACCTCTTGGATTATGTAGAAGTTATTCAAGCTTAGAGATGAACTCAAACCTACCCCAAGATCCCTCATATCTAAGGTTTATAAGATTAGAACAATGTATGAATGAAGAATCACTATCTCACCTCCTCTTTAAATGTCCCGTTATGAAAACTTATAAACATGTGCATATGCTACCCCATTCGACGTTGCCGAGAGTCTCGGAAGCTATGTCCCTCACTACAAGTGGAACTAAGAGGAAGAATCAATTCCTACGAACCTTGTGTATTGTTTGTCTCTATGAATACTAGATTACACGAAATGCAAATTTTTTCTCCCTAGCTAAATTCGAGGGGAAAACATTTGTAATACCCCAATTTGAGCGGAGTGTTATAAGGATCGATTTGGCTACTTATATCAACATGGTATACCATTCTTTTGGTGATTCCGTCCTAAAGAACTCCACAATTAAGCGTGCTGGTCGTGGAGCAATTTTAGGATGGGTGACCCTCCTGGGAAGTTTTAGAATTTTCTGAAAATTTCTCGGGAAGTGCGTAAGTGAAGACAAAGCGCGCTGAAAGGACTCGTGTTTATCTGTGGGGTCAGCCGATCAATCCAAAAGCACTCCAAGGTAGCCCCACGTGGTCGTATCGACTCGGGGTGTTACAAATAGTATCAGAGCGAGACTGCGACCGTGTGCTAAACTTGAATGAGTCAGTTAGCCACCTAGCGGGACGATTCTTGGGATAAACTATATTGAGACAGTTAATGTTGAGGCGCAACGAGGACGTTGAGTTCTTTGAGTGGGGGTGAATGTAATATCCCAATTTGAGCGGAGTGTTATAAGGATCGATTTGGCTACTTATATCAACACGGTATACCATTCTTTTGGTGATTCCATCCTAAAGAACTCCACAGTTAAGCGTGTTGGTCGTAGAGCAATTTTAGTGATCTAAAGAACTCCACAGTTAAGCGTGTTGGTCGTAGAGCAATTTTAGTGATTCCATCCTAAAGAACTCCACAGTTAAGCGTGTTGGTCGTAGAGCAATTTTAGGATAGGTGACCCTCCTGGGAAGTTTTAGAATTTTCTGAAAATTTCTCGGGAAGCACGTGAGTGAGGATAAAACGCGCTGAAAGGATTCGTGTTGATCTATGGAATCAGGCGATCAATCCAAAACTCGGGGTGTTACAACTTACAACATTAGTCAAGAAAATCACTTACATAGTTAATGCTAGGTATCTATCTTCCAAGTATGAGGATATTATTTCCATTTTAGAGAGATTTTATGTATTAAGATGTAACTCTTTCAATTATTAATGAAATGCCAACGTTTTTTTTATCAATAATACTCATAAAAAATAAATTATGACAATAATATTAGTAAAACACTAATAATAATTTATTAAAATTTTTAATTATGATCTAAATATGTGATGAGAATTTGCTATGCCAAATAAAACTATCATCAACTCTAATATATCTTATATTTGCCCCAATTTTATAAAAGTAACAAGTATTGTTTGTTTGAATTTTTTTTAATCTTTATTTATATCAATCAGAATTAAAAAAATCAATAGTCACGGCAATTTATTTTGGTTAAGGTAATACAAATACTTTCAACTCAAATATCACTTAAAAGCACTCCAATTTAACAAAAAAAAATTACTTTTTAAATCTCTTTAATATTTATTCACGTCAATCAAAACATAGTACAAAACAACGTTGAATCCCGTTCACCTAGCCTTGCATCATATCCATCTACCACCTTTGTCATATCTACGCCATTCTTCCAATCTCACTTCTGACATATCCCTTCGGCAGAAGGTTAGGGTTGCAGTCGCGAAATTCTCTCGCGCCCCACTGCAGGTACCTCTCTGTTTCTTTCCGCATTTCATCTCTAAGTTCTAGTACGAGCTCATGTGTCAAATAGTAGCCTAATTTACTTCAGATTCAATTGACCTTATCGACCGATTTATGATCTGGTTGCATGTCTTTACCCATTGCATCGACGTCATTGTACTTTGATTTGATCGTCACTAAATTGGAGATTAAGGGTTGTTCGAAGGATATACTTGAGCGGGGAGGAAATGGGGAAAGATGAGTAACTAGGAATTGGTGGTTTTTGATCTGAAATTTGTTTGATTTCCAAGAATGTGTCTCCCTCGTCTTCAATTTTTGCCGATTTGAGTTGCTATTTGGCAATTGGAAACCGTTGATAATATCAGGGTTTCTGAATGATGGTATGATGTGATGGCAGCTGTAGGTTCACAACGAAAATATGTCAGCCGCAGAAGAGACACAAAAACATGGAGATGTTCGACAAGAAAAGTCGGTGCCCTCAGCAAAAGAGGAGGTTTATTTTCGTTCATTAATTAACTACTACTGCATCATGTTTATTGAAATGCTGGGAAAAAATTTATTGGTCTTGCTTCATTATGATTTGTGTATCTGCAGGAGGAAGTTGTCAAGAAAAGGTATGGGGGAATCATGCCTAAGAAACCTCCACTTATCTCAAAGGTGAACTTCTTATTTGGTTCATTTGGCTCAGAAGGTTTTGAAAATGAAGTTTTCCGTGTTTTGGGATGCTGACGTTGATTCTCTGCTGGCGAGCGATGCGCTGTTAAACTTTAAATTTATTAATGAGCTTTGCTAGATACTGAAGTTATGATTATCGTGTCAGGACCACGAAAGGGCTTATTTTGATTCAGCTGATTGGGCTTTAGGAAAGGTGCTTTTCTTCCGTTGATTTTGCCATTTGATATTTGTTTAAGCTGTAAAATGGAGGATGACTTTTTCCATGAAAAGTAGCTTATGTTATTTTGGATGAATGAAAAGCAGCAAGGTGTGGATAAGCCTAAAGGACCACTTGAAGCATTGCGGCCTAAGTTGCAGGTATTTTGAGATTTATTTACCAAGGGATCTGGGATTTTTACTCTCTTATGGTAATGTTATATTTCCGAAAGACGTGCATTATTTTAGGTGCTTGTATGCCCATCTTACATAAATATATGTTATAGAAGATTCCCCATACATATTTCTGTTCAATATTTGTTAGGTAAGGATAGATATTTGCACCATTTTCTGTACTATTGTTGCATCTGCCAACATTTTGACAGAAATGTAAAGTCTCTAAGAATGCAATAAAACCTTGGACGCAATCGCGATCACAATGTTATGGTATTGGAGCATTGCAAACTATATATTGTATATTGGGGTGTATTTTTTTTTTCTCACAACAGATATTGGCCCATATCGTTAAATATCAGCCAATAAGAACAAAATATAGGTAAGTATCAGAAATTATCGGTTGAAACATATTGTAGTGACTAATATGCATGTAATTTATTTATACGTCGCATATTGGACATTTCACGTATATTTATTTCCGATATATTGGTGTATCGGAAGATATTTTATTCCATGCCTCTAAGATATCAATTGAATTCCTGTAAGAGATCTGTTATGGTCACAGGTTATAAATTAAGGTATGGGACAATTAAGAGGATTATTTGATTAAGTTGTGTGCTTTTTGGTAAGTGAGAGGAGATGAAGAAGCTTGGCAGCTAGGTTTAGACCGGTAGGGTTAGAGAGTACTGAGCTAATAAAGGAAGCAAAGAAATTATCTTGATTAATTAGTCTTCCCAGCATGTCTATTAACAAGTCTTTAGCATCCTTATTTACAAGCTACTCCCTCCATCCCATATTAATAGGTTTAGTTTCTATTTTAATTTGTCCCACAATATAGGCATATTTCTATATTTGTATTTTTATTGTCTATAATACCTTTAATTTATTCACAAACTATGAGATATTTATGATGTTTGATTTAGCCAAAGTTAATTTCATGCTTCCAATTTAAGGGTAAATGTGGAAACCATGGAACAATATGCATCATCAATTACTATTTTTTAATATTTGTGAAATATTGAACAAAATTATTATTTTGGGAAGGAGGGAGTAGGATTTAGCAGCTCACTAATTAATAAGCCTAATTAACCCTAGTACACAAATCAACTAATAAACCAAGGTTCGCTAAGATTTAATAAAAGCAAATGCATACTATTTATTAATAGACTCGAGTCTAATGCATTAGGACTAAGGTTGGGCCTTACCCTATTGGGTTTGGTGGTAGGCCCAATCCAAGATTAGATTCAATTGTCATATTCCACATTCTTCACTTTGATTGTTGTGGGAAGATTGAGTTTGATATCTAGAACTTCTATTTTGCTAGGCTTCTCTTGTAAAATTCAAATTTGCTCCTTTCAATTCTCCTCAACAATCAATTGCCCCTAAGACTATCCTTTTTTACCCTCCTTAACATTGCACATCAAACCAAATTGATCCTATCCATATTCCACTAGGCAAAGAATGCCACATTTTTTCATATTGACATCACACATATTCTTACTCAACTCCAAAAAGTGTTGAAGCACATATAGCTCTATTTAATGGTGGACTCAAATCGATAGACTTAAAATAATCAAAAGATAAACCTTAATCTCAATGAACAATGGAAAATGACCAAAGGTAACACTGATTGACTCATTGTGACGTACAAAAAGAGGGGTATCCATGTGACGGTGGTCATGTTTTCTCGATAAGCTAATAAAGGTCCATTTGGGTTATGACTCTGGTTCTTAAAGGTCTTACGTTGAGACAAAGTGACTCCTCTAGTAAAAAAGATCAAACTCAAACTTCAAATTAAGAGAGAACACGGACCAATGCCAACAACATCATCATCGTCACCATCACTAAAGTGTGTGCATTTAGACTGTTCGTACTTCTTTCTTTGCAATCACACATGTAGGTGATCCTATTTCAGGTACTCAAACCAAAACATTTCAATCTTAGAATAAGCTTCAAGTTGGTCTGTACAATTTATGTGAATATTAATACATTAGTTAAAAATAAAGCATCTTGTCAACTTAGAACTAGTAGGCTAGGATGATGATTGAGTTGCACTCACAAACCAACCAAACACTACTACCAAAAAATGGTCCCCTACATCTCAAGTAAATGAAGCAGCGTGGCAAGTGAAGTAGAAGCTTCTACCTTAAACTTGAATTATATGGCTTCACAGTACTGGATAACGTGTTGGAATGGATTCTCCGCAAAATCACATCTTGCAATCACTTTATGAAATCTTTGGGTGTAGGCCTTAACATCCCAAGACTCCATTGACAATTTGCAAAATCTGAAGTATAATTTGTCATTGTAAGCTTGTATTTGACTAAAGTCTTATTTGATTCTAGTCAATTATCGGCTTAAGCCTAACATAGCTATCCAATGGAGCATGTGATCGCCATCAAAACCTTTTCCTCAAGTTTTGGAAAGACAAAGATGTTCTCAACCATATTAATCCATTCAAAGAATTTATCCATGTTCAAACCTAGAAGGTCAATTGTCATGGAGTTGGAACATTGTGAATGTGAACGGCTACAAGTAGAGTAGGGCCAAGCAAATCAAGTTCCTTAGGGCTGTTTTGTTAGTTATTAACAATGAAAATAGTCCTTAATTGCTGTTTATTTTACCCTCCTTTTTATTTTCAAACAGATAAAGTTGTCAAATTTTTGCTATAGTTTTATTAATTCTTCATTCCTAAGCATTCTAAAAACAAGACCAAATAACAAGGCAAAAATAAAAGTGAAATTTTATTGGTACCTATTTTTTTCCAAATAAAAGAAAAAAAAATATACAAAATGACCTCAGAAAGAAAAGATAACATGTGTTTCATTTTAGTCCCTGGACTTTGAATTAAAAATGGGGTGTAGATCACATTGATAGATGAAGTGGCAGTGATGAACTGATAGCTTAGGCAAGTATGATAAGAGGAGGGCAATGCTGGCAAGCGTAGAGGAATACGAGGCCAAGACGCGAGGCTTTAGTTCTCAATACTTCTTAGCTAGATGATGACACAATTCCTTGATTCATGATCCTATATGCTATGTTGGTGCTACATGCAATTGACAAAAAGATGGTGGTTTCATTACCTTGGGGGGATCCGAGAGATGGCATGTGGTGTGCAAAGTGGAGCAGTGATGGTTGCCAAGGTTCGTTGGTTGTTAAGAGGTTGGTGGTTAGCACATACAAGCATGAACGTAGCTTAGGTAGTGGTGGTTATGTGGTGGTAGACTGGCAATGGAGTTGGCGGCTAGGGCAATTTAGGGTGAGGGTTGGATGGTGGTTGTTTGGTTGTAAAATGTGGGGTATTGTTTTTGGCTGGCATTGTCATGTGAATAATGTTTGGAGACACCAAAATTGGCAATAAGATCAGCTGGCTTGATGCCAAACTATTGTAAATGACTTGAGGTTTCCACAGACCTCAAATCCTAAAGTATTGAAGTGCATATTGGGCCTATTTATAGTAGAACTACTCAAAATGATAGACTTAGGATAATTAAAATAATAAAAGATTATAGTAAATAAAAATTGACTTAATATCTAACAATTCTAAACTTACGGGACGTACAGAAAGAGGTGTATTCATGCAGACATGGAGTGCTTCCCAATGGGCCAGCAGAGGACTATCTGGACTACAGCTCTAGTCCCGCTTTCCCATGGACCAGCAAAAGACTATACTGTGCGAGTGTATCACTCCCAAGATGATGAAGTAGGTGGTCAAACATCAGCTGCTAGATTGCAAGAACAAATAGTTATTATTTTTTATTTGAGGGCATTTATTAATATACCTACGGGTGAAAGCCTGCCTTCTCCACTTTTTTTTTCTGGATCTGCTTTTGAACGAAAAAGCAAAAGTCGTCATATAATTAATTCTTGGTAGTTTCTCTTGTAACCTGCGCTTCAAATGATGGTTGAATACCGACTGAGAATAGTACATGGTTGTGGTACACATGCGGGTGGATTTTCTGATGTAAAATTTGATCCTTCTTCTCCAGCCCACTCAACAGCAAACCAGATACAGAAAATCTCCTTGTGCGCCAGCAGGAGGCGAAGGTATGCTTGCTTGCTGATTGTCTTGCCGTATGCTGACAAGAGAGTAGATTTGAATCTTTACATTGTCTTTCATCCTTGCAGATGGAGGAAATACCCCGGGCGAGGAATCAAATGCCAATGAGTGAGACTGCTACTGATTAGACCATTTTGATCAGTCAGTGATTGATGATTCTTACACCGTTGAAACTCTAGTAGAGTAATATTGGGTCTTCCTAGAATAAGATTGGTGCTTTTTCCTTTCTGGAATTGAAAAAGCTGTAGTATTGTGGTGAAACGGAAGAGATTATCCGTTGTTCCTTGGTTTTTACATTCGTCGACTTGTTTACTATGTGTAAAGCGTCAAATGCATCGATTAGAACCGCTGTGTAAGAACCTAGAATGTAATCCATGGAAACAAAGTACACTATTGTTTCAGGCTTAATCTGTACCGTCGAAACTCTACTGTTGTACTTCCGTGCTGCATCCTTTTTCCCGCATTCAGATTGTAGATGCTCTGCTGGGTTGTCTTTAAATCTTCATGAATCATGATTGCATGACCATTCTAGCATTTATCTCACATTCGTCCAGGGAACTACGACCGGATTTATCTCATTAGTTACTGGAGTCGGTTGCCCGACGTTTTCACTACCTTTTCCGTTTACCAATGGAGCGTAATCGCACAATCATCTATTATCATCATGGCTCACTCAAAGCCTACATTATACAAAAACTACGTACCACCCATGAGGATACATCTAAGCTATTTTTGCCTCAACGAAACTGAATTTCTTGTTTCATCCAAATATTTAAGGCGGAGTAGCTAACAAAGGGAATTCAAATCAAATGTGCCCTCATAATATACTTGAACAGGAAACAATAAACTTTCAAACATCCAACTCCTAATCTTTGTATTAGTAATTCAGGATGTAAATATTTACCAAAATAGAAGTTCAATTTACATGATTAGTTGGCCTCCTAGCACATCAGAAACTGACATTACTTGTATATTCCCAAGCCATCATCTGAACTCTCGAACTCCAAAACGTATTCATATATCCAAGTCAACAAACGTATTCTCACAGCATCACAAACGAAACCACATAGCAGTTACAAGCCAACCCCTAAATTACACACGATGCGTCTTAGGTGCGAAGAAAAGCAACTGTTGAAACTCGTGACCCCACGACCCCCCCAAACATAAAAGTTGGATAAGATCGCACGTGATCAAGGTACTGGAATACAGGTGATGTTTTCACCTCATCCTGATCTGCAGTGGGTTCAGCCTCTAGGAGGACGCCCATCCTTCTCTGGTTGAAACTCTCAGCTTCTTGCACCAATTCATCTTTTGTACTGTTACAAGAGGTGATTACCTACAATTGCCATGATATGGTGGGAATGAGAAATCAACAACAAATATAAATCCTGGGCAGAGGCGTCTATCAACAATCTCAAAGCACCACCACTTACAAGTTATTGTATAACCTTGAAAATGAAATAGATGGATGCATTCCATCTAAATACCATATCTGAAACATAGCATATAGCCTTCAATCCCTAGACTAAGATCATTAGAATCAAGATTCTACCTAGGTATGATTTGGAAGCTCAGGATCGGATTATAAAATTAGATTGTAAAATCATACAAAAACCATAAAAATATAAAACTTGTATACTATAAATCACATATTTTAAGTTGAAAGAAGTGCGTTGCAGCATCTTATAAATAATATAAATTTTTTAAGTCGCTTTATATATTACAAACTATATTAAATTAATAATATAAAAAATAAATTGTCAAATAAAAAGTGAAAATTACAGCAAGATTATAGATAAAGATAACATACAACTTATTATGTTCATAACATATAATATTTTTAGCCATAAAAAACCCACACAAAGAATAAAGAAGGTGGATAATAATGAAGACAACAACGAAAGGACATTATTTTCTATCATTTAAGAGAATAAGACAAAAAATTATGCTGGCTTTTAAAATTTTGATGAATCAACATAAAAAATAAAAAATAAAAAAATAAAAAGGAAAAAATTTTTGGCTATATGCACACATATTAAGTTATACAACATAAACTAAAGCTTGTTTATATTATGAAACTATGATGACCATAAAAAATAAGAAAAAAATCTTAATTTTAAATGTAATAGAATTTAATAATTAAAAATATTGTAAAATTCAGTATATTCATAGTACCATTTAGAAGGGCATTTCTTTATTTGTCAACATTTTACTTCAACAATCGACTTCATTGTCTTAGTGGTATCTTAGTCATATTTAATTTGCTTCAACTCATTTTCAAGGCATGCTGTAAAATAATATAGGATCAAAAATCAAATAATTTAGAAAGAATTATAAGTGAAATAAGAGGGGAAATAAATTTGGAGAAATCAATAATAAAAAAATTATAGTTATTATGTACAATTATAGAATTTTACCTAGGATCGTAACATTCTATTGTAGGATTGTAATATTCCATTATAGGATTGTAAGCTTCTATAACTATTCAACAACTTTAAGATTTTATCTAAGATTGTGGATCATTTAATGATTTTTGAATCTTAGAATCATTGGATCGAATCAGAATTTTAATAACTATGACCCTACTAGACCGAACTCATACATAGAGATTTATGCAGAAAATCTGATGTATTTCAACTTTAATCATCAGTTGCAAACAGGATTGTTACAAATTTTAAACTAGAGACAAATGACATGACCAATTATAAAATAAGAAACAGTCACATCATTTGAATTCAAAATCCACTGTTGGTCACAGAATTACAGTTGCTGGCAAAATGTTTGATTGTCTGGTAATCAATCGCATGAATGGAACTATTGGCGTAGAGCAAGTAGGTTGGTTCCCCAAAAGGACAAAAACAACCAAAACAGAAGAAAAAGAGGCATAACGGATGCAAATGATGCTGCAAATTACAGTGAGAGACAGGACATCAGATACTAGTAAAGAAAGCATGCCTCCTAGAGGAATTAAAAATAACAAGCAAAGGGAGAAGAGTTCGCTGAAGCTCCTTTCAGGAGTGTAGAAATGAGAGATAAACCAGAAAGGAGGATGATAATAGTACTTTATCAAGAGCAAAAAAGATAATTTCATATATATTTTTTTTACAAAGTGGCCCAAGAAGGGGCACAAAGTTGTTAATTTGGTTTTCTCATGATCGCTCATGAAATTTAACCTGTACGTTCTAATTCCTTTGCTGATGCATCCCATGTCTTAGGTGCTTATATGATAACACCTTAAAGAGGCAAAAAGAAAAATTAAAAATTATGGTAGCTCAAAGCAGTGTTTCTTAAGATGAAATAATACAAATTTTACAAGCTAATTAGGCCTCAACATAAGAGAGACAAAAGCACTAAAATCTCAGATAATTTGATCACACATTTAAACTATGCAAGTGAACCAGTATGGTGAATGACTGACATTAATGAGGCAAAGCAAGATGTCAGCAATAACCAATTATTTAAATACTCACTAGGATTCCACCAGGAGCCACCAATTTTGCAACTGAAACCCAATACATAATCCTGAAAATATGAAAAGAAAACGTGGGAATTCTGTGCAGAGATACAGAAACCCAACTGATATGGAGAAACTTGTTGGTGCCATGGAACATAATGTTCTATTTGTTAAATACCATGGCCCAGTGTTCATGATTAATAAATCATGCAATAAAAACAAGATTGAACATCATACAGAAAACAGGGAGGGGATAAGATAATGAAGGAATAAAAGGAAACAAAATTACCTTTTAACAGGACCATCAGGGTGCAAGCCAATAGCATCCAAGGTTCCCTTGTCCATGACTAGTGAGAACTCTCTGTCCAACTTTGTCTCGAGAACGTCATCAACCTACATACCTTTCCAAAAGTCAAAATGATTTCGAACACTTCAAAGAATAAATACTCACATGCAATAGAAAATTAATCATCAAACCCATGAAAGAAACAAGGATGAAATGATGAGAACAATATGATTTTATCCAATATTCAACTACAGCAAGGATGCATTATCGTATAGGACATGTCAGCAAAGCCAAATCTTGTATATATCTAAATGCCTCAGGAGAAATATAATAAAGCCTAAAATCTATCAATTATTAAACACTCAGTTCCTTTTCAATGCATCAAGCCCACTACAAGAACAATCCCACTCTTCTACTTGATAGTATAAGGAAGTATGTATTCTCAGGCTGTCTCAAGTACTTAAGGGAGCAAATAGGAGCCATCCATTGAAAAACTATGCATCTGGCCAGACCTAAATTACAAGATAAAATTGCTCGTCTACTTTTTTCTTTTTCACAAGGGAAATTTGTATCCCACCAAACAGTTGCAGCTAAATATTTGCCGCCCCATAATCACAATAGGAAGATGGGCACATCATGTTGGCTCATACTGATTCCCAAACCAATGTAGGTCAAGTAATATTATATAAAGTAATCAAAACTGTCTTTGCTTCCATGGACATTTCCTTTTAAGAAGACGGAATTACGTTAACAAGGGATGAGGTTTGTAAGCCATAAGTCTACTCAGCAGTAGCACATTCTTTCAACTTGTTTTATTCTTTTGATTTGATCAGAAAACAGAAGATATGGATAGATGAAGATTGTGCCCCAAACAAGAAATTATCAAAGCCAAAACTGCATATCTAAGGTCTTCTCTACTGACTATGGCATGCTCATCCCAGCTGAATCAATGATAGCCAAGGTTTTTATATGTCCCTCTAATTCAAAACATGTGATATTTTGGAGGTTTATTTTATTTCAATATAAATGATGTTCAACAACAAATAGGTAAAATTTTACTATTTTTTTCTTTTCAATTATCCCTTACATGTATTAAACATACTAAACTGAAGATCAAAGACCAAGAAAATGAATTTTTAAGAGAGATAATATTAATTAGGAATATATTTGGTATTTTAGTTTATTTCTTATTATGTCTCCAAACCTCCAAAACTTCACTTATTTTGAATCAGAAAAAGTACATATTATCCCAAAACAAAGGCAAGAAGTCAAACTTGAAAGCCACTGAGCAACCACATGTCAGTATGCTGCTCATGTATGAACATTATCAACTATTACAGGGGGGCAGTATCATCTTTGAATGCATGTTTTAAATAGTTGAAAAAGGATCAAAGACAAATATTTGAAGCATGCAATAAAACTGCTGTTACAGTAACAGTTGAGTGACATCTCTTTCCTAAAATACCTGTAGTGCATATATATATCAATATCGAGAGAGAGAGAGAGATCAACTTAAAAGTTGTATGAATATAAAATAGTGCTAAATGAACACATCCGTTGATGGCTGGCAACATCGAAAGATTTACACTGACAAAAATATAAAACAATTTCTGATATTGTGCTGACATAGACGCAACATATGTGAAATACTGTAGGCATACCATATCAAGCATGTATTGTATTTGGTTCCATGATTTGAAATACTATATGTATAGCGTAGGTAGACTGTAGATGCACAATGTGACACGCATAAGACCATATTTGATGTGAAAACCTTGTCAATAAATTTCTTGTCCATCAAAAACTTGTTATGCAACAATACAATAGACATGACATAAAACAAAAAACTGCTCTGAGAAGTAAATAAGGCATTATTCAAGGGAGAAAAAGAAAAAGAAAAAGGCACAAAAAATGGACTAATACCAAGAATTTGAGACTGGTGAACCCATCTCGATCGGCTAGACGACGAGCAAGATCAATAGCCCCTTCACTATAGTCAGTTCCAGTCAGATCGGAGAACCTGGAATAAGAATATCCACAAAATTGTTCATCATAATCATCATGTACGGCAACACAAAAGCATACAAATAACTGATGACTAAAACAAGAAAGGCAGCTATATGGGATGATTCCTGATTGAGCAAGGCAAGCAATGTCAAAATTGTGATAAGCCAATAACAAACAGGCTGTAACTTCAGGCACTGAGTTAACTATCACACGCGTATAAACACAAGCAGTTAGTTGCTCTCAGGACATTGTAAGTTCCATCTGAAAATCACTGTATATGATATTATCATGTGAGCCATACAAATTGCATCTGATAGATAGACATCAATATAATTGCCATTTGATTAATTGCAATGCATTAGAGCAGGAGATCAATTAAACATGAAAGCATACCCTAGCTTGGCTAGTTGCTGAAGAAGCACACCATTGCCAGTCCCAAGGTCAAGTACACTCCAACCAGATAATTCTATGTCCTGCTCAGCAGGTTGACCCTTGTCCTCATTTACATGGTTTGGCAGTCTCTGCCTAGAAATATGTGTGCACAGGTTTCTTGTCCAAGAAACAACAGTTTCCATGACATCAAATCCAAACCTGTAAAACAAGCAACTCACGTCAATAAAATTTCTCAACTAGTGGTCTGTCATCAATGTGGAGAAAACTTTAAGATTTGCGGGCAATACCAAGCAGCACATGATAACAGCAGAACTACACTTTTTAAATAGAATGATAAGAGTAATTAAGATTGAACAGAACAGAAATGATTTGTCAATAAGCAACGACAAATCTCATTCCTTCAATCATTTCATTTATGTATGATACCACATTGAGGAAAGAATACCATCTTTACAGTAGAAAATGACATAAAATTTGGAATTGTCAATAGCATGGTTGAAATATTCCAAATTCTGACAAGAATGTTGTAAGCTATCAATCAACACCCTTCCTCCACCAATAAGAAGGAAAGGGGAGTAGTTGCAACCTGCAATTTGTAGTCACTTAATAAGAATGGGTAATAATATTGAAACGATACTTTAGAGTGAAGCTATTTTGTATTTTGGAATATTCTTACTTTGGCCAAGTAAATTTTAATTTGGCCAGCAACTAATTACAATATGTAGGTTCTGTAAATAACATACAGTTACGAAACGGAAAACTAACCAAACTTCACCAGTATGTCCATGTTCACGAAAATTCGCCAGCTCATCCGAGTAAGTAGCATCCCAATAACTCTGAAGGCCCAACATTGATGGCATGCCGTCCCCATCGACTTCATCTTCCTCATCCTTGTCTGAACTGCTCATAAATTGCCGAATTGCATCAGAGAAGGAAAAATAAACTTCTCAGAAAGCAAGAGCGAATTGATTAAAATACAATCCCCACAACAATTTGTAGGAATAAAAAATTAAAACTGCTGCACTGCACTACTCAATTACTAGAAGAATGGCAGAAGATATATGTAGTTGACCTAGCTGATTTCATCCAGAAATCCAAGCAAATAATAAAAGAATTCCACAACAAGTAGTAAATCGAAGCACGAGAAATGAAGAGGCAAAACAACCTGTAGTCAGAAGCTGGGCGAAGATTAGCGGCGGCAAGAGCATCAGAGGCATCGGCGTGGCGCTGCTCATCATCCAATGTGCTACCGTACTCGCTCTTTATGGACCATGAGTCGGCAGCAATAGAACGATCGTCATCAGAGATCAAGTCACCGGTAGTAGCCACCGATGCTCGGGACTGTTGCTGTGAGATGTCGGAATCGTCCGGCGTGAGTCTAATTCCGGCCATGGTATTTGACAAAGGATAGGAAGAACAGTACCGGTATCGACTCTGCCGGGAATGAAAAGAGGGAGGAGGGTAGAGATAATGAAAGCTAAACCCTAAAAATTATAAGGAGGAGGTAGTGCTACTAATGCTGATGTCTGGGATGTTGAAATGGTAATGACGGAATCTTTACTGCGGCGTGCTGGGAACTCGTGGGTTTCTTGTCCTTTCTCATTTTTCACATCGTTTCTCCTTTGGTCAGTCAGATCCCTCTGGCCCTTGACCATTCATCCATGCGAGTTTTTAGTGGAGTCCCTGATCGGAAGAAACAGAAAACCCTTTTTTTTTTTTTCTTCCACTATTTTCTTGAGATTCGTATGTATAAAAATTTTAAGAGGCGAGGAGAGAGATGTACCTGTACGTATGTTTGCTTATGTCATTCTGCTTTACGTTTGCTTAAGATTTGCTAGTCTCTTGGGTATGGAAATGCATATTTCATTAATATTGTGCTCTTTGTGGTATGGGCATCAACTGGATTAATTCTAAATCATTCATTATTTTGTGCAAGCATATTTACAATTCTAATAAAGCAACTGTGTAGCATTTTATTAGTTTTATGCAAGGTAGATGACGGAAAAAAAAAACTTAGATCATTATCTTGTTAAGGTTAAGAATTACAATTGCCCATTTAACTGCTTCCTGAGTGGAGATTTAGTAGGCTTATTTGATAGTGGGCAATCTCTCCTCATTTATCATTGGTAGACTTACATTAATAAAGTTTACCTTACATTTACTATGATCTATATTAAATAAGTAAGCGGTTGGATATTGGTAACTTTTTCCACTAATAGTCATATGTTAATCAACCACAAATCTGATCAACTATTCCATTAATAATAATCGAGTAAAATTTAAAAATAAAATAAAAAATTATCATCATGTTTGTAATATCCTATTCATAGAAACCTTAATTATAAAATTAATAATTATTTGTATTTATGTATTGAAATTATTGTAAGGTTGGATGTTATATGATTATATGTTTTATTATTATATACTAGAAACATAGAATATTAGGTTATAATTTTTTAAGGTGCATTAGTTGGGTAAATTTTTGTTATTTATTAATCTCTTTAAAAATAAATAGTTCTTAATCATATCTATTTTAACCCTTAAATCTAACTCTCTAACCTCACCACACTCTTTCTTATGTGACACCCTCCCTCCCTCTTTTTTGTGTGTCCTAGACGCTTGCCTTTTAACCAAAACCCCCAACCAAACTTAGCATAACTAGTTCAATTTGGTTATACTAACACTACCCCTAAGCAAACCCCTGTGTAACCTACATTTTTCTAAATTTCATGTGCCTTTCCCTGTACACTTAGTTCTCTACAACATCACCTGCCAGTTCTACACGAGCTTCAATTATGTCACCTCACTTGGTTTTATTTCCTCACACATCACCAATCCCAGTAGCTCCCTTCATCTGGCTTCCCTTATCACGCACCAAACCCCCTTATCCTACATGGTTTTTTTTCACAAGCTTCCAATTCCATAAATTCCCTCCTTTTCCTTCATTTATTTTAAGTCTCTAACCTTGCAACCCCAACTAGCCACCTTTTCTCTCATCGAGCAACCCTAGCCTAGGGATTCCAACCCGCCTTCCCCCTGCTCATTTTTTTTTATGCACCATCATTTAGCCTCAACCTTCCCCTTCGTGTTTGTATATGCCTTTGATTTCCCTCGCAAGATAACTCTCTCATTCTCCTCCCTATTAGCAATCCCTATTTTGCCTCCTTTTCACTTGTGTTTCATCCATTTAGCCTTCATATTTCTGTAGTTTTCACTTCCCCCATTGTTCATGTTGCTAGCAATCACCACCATCATAGCCTCCCAATGAAAACCTCCCCTTAGCTTCGCTACCACTACCACTAGAGGCCTTGTCATTACTATAACATCCCCATTTCTCATTTCCCAAAAAAGTTATTTTAGAATATTATTGAAGCGGAAAATATCAAATACATCCAAAAAAATGGGGTGTTATCATCGCACCTGATACATGATGGACTTCTACCGTCTATCTCCATATTATATACAAGGATAAGGAAACCAACCAAACCAAAATAAGAAATAGAGTGTGCAAAACATATATTATACGAATATCAATCTTAAATGTTTACAAATATGGCCACATCGTGTCCCAAAACAACCAAAATATATACTAGAATAGAATAGTTAAAGTGTTGAAATACAAAAGAGATGAACATATATAGGGCATGCCCTAAAACCTTTGTCAATTAATGACCTACAAAAGGTATTCGAGTGTTCACGTTCTCAATCCCCCAAGCCCAACACAAATAGATCAACTACTAGACAACCTCAAAAACCTACGCATGGTCATCTCCTCATGGAATTGAGTAGGTGGCGGAAACAACATGCACATTGGCATGTTATGTACTAAGTAAGCTAAGTTACCTCCTTAACAAGAGTCACAATCATGCAAGGCCTACGATAACAATAGAGATCATACTAAAACTCAATATCATACTTACATGATATAATCAAATATACATGCATTATCATGATCAAAAAATGCATCAGTATCCATGCCATGCAAGGACCTAGACAACTCATAACTCAATATGTTGATCATCACAATATAAATGTCATTAATAACAATATATAATCACATAAGCAAATTATTCAATAACTCAATAGGCTCTTCTATAATTCACTTAGGTGAATTACTAATTTGACCCATTTTCTAAGTTACATAGTCTATTAGATTAATCATTAATGAGCCCTTATTCCTTTTTCAAGCAATGGACTGATTACCACCCCCATAATCTTACATATCATGAAGGTTTACCCAAACCAGAGGATATAAATTCAAACTAAATCCAAGTAACCACCAATGGATATAAAGTCTGGTCAAAATCAAGTAACTACCAATGGACATAAAGTCTAACCAAAGCTAAGTAACCACATAGGCGATCGAACCCTTTAGTATCAATACCCCTTAGTATATCATTAGTGTTTAGAGTAGGTAAGGTGTTGGAATATACTAGGATCCCACCCGAAGGCACCAAGAAATTTCCAAAGGTAGACTAATCCTTGTTATCTAATCCAAGATTAGATAATCTAGACCCATGCACTTCTCAATCATCTTTCACTTTAAGTGAGTATTGTGTTATACTATTACATAAGGCCCATATAACAATAAAGAAACACGTCCACATAATCACTCCATCTTGGCCATTGTTACCCTCCAAGCCATGTTGTGGGACTTCCATTAGTTATTGGCCAAGTTTAAATCAATCCATTTAGGACAAGATTCTAAATTACATCATCCATTTGTAGCATCATAGCATACATACTCAAAATTTTCCATTAAAACCTTCTGAAGGCATTTATTAAGAATTGCATGATTTATGAACTAATTAAACTATTAAATAGGTTAGTTAACTCATGCTAAGATGTGTGTTTTATCATTGAAGAATCATATTATAACATAATATCAAGTATCGAGTCATGCCGAGTTCAAGAAAAATAAAAACAACACCCTCTAGTCAAACCTGTTGATCAGTTTAACTCAATCAAACCCTAGAGTTCTTCTCAAAACCATTTGATCGGTTTCGTAAAACTAGTCAATTGTTCTAATACTAGTTGATTGGTTTTAACAAACCAATCAATGTATAATACCCCGATATTTTATTAAATTTTAATCTCCACTAATCAATATTTTAACCTAATATAAATTTTAATTTTTTAGTCTCTTTTCCCTTTTTTTTCTTTATTCTCTCTCTTCCTAAGCCTATGCCCCAGCTCACTTCCCTCCTTTCTTTTTCCTCTCCTCGACCTGCCAGCCTAGCCTATTCCCCCTCTTTTATTTTTTCTTTATTTTTTTTATATTTTCCTTTTTTCTTTCTATTCCTATGTCAACCTCCTCCCTCTTCTTTTTCCTTTCCCCCTTTCCTCTTTTGGCCAAATAGAGCCCTACCCTTACCCTTACCCAGTCATCTTTTCCGTCTTCCCTTGAAGCCAAACATATGGGCTACATGTAGCAACCCCTTACACAATACCTACATTGACACCTTGTATAACCTGTCTCTGCAACCCAACCCCTGTACCTCTACCGTCATCCACCCACCCCCTTACATGCCAAGTCAAAGTCCTACAATATCCTTCTTCCTCTTCCTTTTCTTTTCCCCCATCGACTTTCCTATCCATGTATGTATGTATGTATGTATGTATGTATGTGTATACATACACACACATGCATGCAAGAACACCTCCCATTTTCTCCCTTCTCCTCTTTCATTTTCTCCTCCCATCAAGATGCATCGAGGCCCCCTACTCTATTTTCCTTTTTCTTTTCTCCTCACCATCATCGTTTTTGCCAGCATCACCACCCTTTGGCATCACCTTACCTTCCCTTCCTCATTACCTTGCTTGCTTGACCTAGCACCATCGCCACCACCCATAGCCTTTCTTTTCTCCTCACCCATGCCCTACAACTCAGCTAACACCCCTACCTCATCGCTACTTATTGTTGCCAATGTCACCACCATTATCGGCTCCTTTAGTCCCTTCCTCTCCTCTTACCTTGCTACTGTCATTGACCATAGGTCTAGCCCTCACCTTCATTTTCCTTCTTTTCTCTCCCTCTTGCATACCACACCACCTCTATCATCGCCCACCACCACCACCTGCCACTCCCTATTGCCAAACTCATCGATCCTAGCACCATCAATGTTACTGCCAACCATCACTGCCACCACATCCGACATTGCACAACCACGTGCATACCCTATCCAAGCCTTCCACTTTTCAGTTATCTCTATTTTTCTCCCTCTCCCTTGCCTTAGTTTCCCCTAGATTAATTTTTTCTAAGCCTAATGTTGTGTATTTTAACTTCTATGTGATACCTCGATGGTATTGGAGGAGGAATCATAGATCTTACATGCTTAGAGACCGGAGCCAATTCGATAAGGATACATGTCATAGTTAGGGCCTTTATGTACAATATGTATATATTTGTTGAGTTATCATGCTTAAAATTGTTATATGGAAAATATTTTCATAATAATGGTGCTATATGATATGTGGTGGTGTATGATAAAAGAAAAATGCAAGAAAGTTATAAGAGTATGAGTTATGTATATTGTTGGTTGAGATAAATCGTGGGGTGTAGTACCTATATATAATCATGGATATGCATTTTTATGATGATAGAACGTAATAAATGTTGAAAAATCATTCATATTAGGATTTGTAAGATTTTTGTAGAAATGGGTATTCTAGTTGTCTTAAGGGCATTTTGGTCATTATAGGTTAAAATGGAATGTTGGGTATTTTAATGGTAATTGGTGAAAAATAGGTTAAATATATCTTGTGAAAAGTTTGGAGTGAATATGAATGGTCTAAATTCAAGAAATGAGAAAAATGACTTTAAGTGGGAATAGTAACATTAGGGGCAAAATTATTGTGACAAGTGTGAAATGTTTGAGTTTGACCTTGATTTCTAGATATGTTTATTACATTATTATTTGAGGAATGAATATTAAATGTGGGATTCATATGAGTCTTATAGGAAAAGTTATGAATAAATTGTAAAATTAGGGTTTTGTATAGAAGGTGAATAGTAACTGTAAGGGTAGACTATTATTGCATGTAAAAGACATGTGAATTGGAACTCAATTTTTGTATATGATTTCAAATATAATATTTTGGGAATGTGTATTAAATTTGGTGGCTATGTGGGTTTTATGGAAAAAGTTATAGTTACATTATGAAATTAGGTTTTTTATGGGAAATGTGAATGGTAACACTAAAGTTAGGCTATTATCACATATGTAAAATGTTAGAGTTAAAAATTGATTTTTGGATATGTTATCAATAATAATATTTTAAATATAGGCATTGAATTTGGTGAGAATCGGGGAAGAAGTTATACTAGACTTGTGAAATTAAAGTTTTTAAGGGATTATGGCTTGTCATTGGGAGGATATATTGGGACATGTGTGTTGCATGTCTATGTGTGTTTTTACATGATGAACTTGGAATAAATAAATATGAATAAGATATTAATCATTTACAGTGAAATATCATAAAATTCGGGATCGATTGCCCCTATCTATTCTACCAGACGAGAATATTGGCTAGGAGCATTTATGCTCTGGGTTTGTATATTATTGATATTATTCTACTGGTTGAGAATAATGGTTAGGGTTTCCAAGCCTTGGGGTGTTATAGTTATGATATCATTCCATCGGTTGAGGATAGTTGGATCTCTAAACTTAACGTGAATAAGATTGTGGATATGGATCATACTATTATTATTATAAGGCTTGGAAATCAATAAGTTAGTATCATATGTTATTATATATGCACATTTATCTCTTGTGTGATTTTATGAATTTATATAGCATTATTTAACTGTATTATTACCTTCTTTAGTATATAGCACACCTATCATTTCTTTTTATAGGTGCTACTCATTCCCACGGGCAGGTAACCCAATTGAGTTTGTACAGGTCTATGAGGACCCCTTAGATGACTATGATGCTTTACATGCACTTGTTGGGGAAGAGTGTTGAATTTATCTTCGGGTCTTAGGTCATAGTTTGAGTTATTTAGTTGACTATTTTGAACTCAGATACCTCTTGGGACTCTAAGTTCCCAATGTATACCTTTTGTATTTTAACTTTGTACTCAAGCTGATCCTCCAAATACTTCTCTAAGTTTATAAAACCTATATTTATTTGTTTTATTATGTTTAAATGTTTAACGGTTTTACCTTGTATTTAACATAAGGATAACATGGTAAATTAAACTTATGTTGGGTATGACGGTAACACCCAATTTTATTGTTTTACACTTCCGCAAAAAATAGAAATTTTTAGTTGTAAATTTTGGGGTGTTACACAATGGGTTTAACTAGTGAGAAACCTAAAGCCATCGCAGACAACCAAGTCGATTGGTTAGGCCAACCAGTCGACTGTTCTAAGAACTATTCTATCAGTTTTATCCCAAACAGCATAAAATAATTTAAATGCAAGTTAAAATCCAAAAATCCAACTGTATCAAACTAATAGCATCACCATTAAAAAAATAGAGGGTATTCATGTTCAGGTGCTAATCATGCTACACTCACGTAGAATCAACCATAATTTATCATGAAATCATATTTTTTTAGATATCCTATATCTTATAACATGCAACACTAATTTGCTCATTATATCATTTATGCATAAAAAGATAAAAAAAAATCTACCAGTCATATTATCTCATATGCTCATTCATACCATATTTTAAAGGCAATAATTACTTACTTGAAAGCTTAGAAAAATTTTTACACCAAGGAGATAAAGCATTTGACTAAAAGATTTAACTCTAAAAACCTTAAAAAACAAAAGATTAAAATTTATAAACCTTCAAATAATTCTTATAAACCAAGAAATATAAATTAGGAAAAAAAATGGAATAGCACCTGCAAGAGAGTCCAAGAAAAGAATCAGTTGAAAACAAAAAGGCTCAAGTTTTCCTAATTTTAACTGTTTCTTGCTTACGAATAAAACAAGGGGGAGTTAGATAAAGGATCAAAAGAGATGCACAAATTAGGTGAAATCTTGAAATGGAGAAGAGTGGAGCACAAGTATTCGAAAAACCTAGAATATTTTTGGTGGCTAAAAAGAGGTGAAGGGGAGAGATGATTAGGGTTATATATATATAACCAATGAATTGATCAAGGAATTAGTGATAGAGTGTAATCATATAGTAGACCATAATTTCACCATTTTAATTTGAGATGAATGGACGAATTTATCAAGAATAAGTTGACTTCCTTCCTAGAGCTCAAATGGTGATTTTCTAGGGAAGGTAGGTTGAGATTTTATAAAGAATGGCCGAACATAAGAAAGGAAATGGGCATATCAACCTGGAAATCAAATCTCCTATCCTTACAGAGAAATTTTGGAACAAATCATTTATTCTAGTGTAGTATAGAGGATAAAGAAAGAAGAAGTCAAAGAATAAGGTTTTCTTCTCCCTTTTTTGCCAAAACTAGACCTTTAAATCTACTTAAGGAAAATATCAAAGCTAGGTAAATGATAAAAAGGGTTAAAGATTACTCAGGAACTGATTGGAGTTAATTACCAGGGTTCTAAACGTTTGAAATTTTTTTTGAGGAAAATCTATGCTAAAAAATTACTCAGCTCGACAAACTAGTTGATCAATTTTGTTGAACCAAAACCCTTGTTAAAAATGATAAATAAATTGATCGGTTCATAGAACTAGTTGACTAATATGCCAAGAAAACTCATTTTACTCAATTTTCTAAGCCTTTTTTTCAATTATTTTGTAAATCAAACCCAAACTATATTTTAAAATCAAGAAGAAACATCATCTCGACTCCCTTAACACACAAAAAACTTCCATTTTATAAATCTAAAACTTATGAGGTATTATGGTTGCACATCACCACCCCTAAGGTTCTTCCATGTGTGACCTTTCTGCACTCATCCCTATTGTGCATAGTACCAGTGAGCAACCCTATTAGCACATCTCAACCATCTTAGCCCATTCTTTTCTCAATTGAGTAGCTTCCAACATTGTCGCCCATTCTTAGCAAAGACAACCCCAATGTCAAATAGTACTCACTCAACCACCATTTCCACCTGTTGAAGAACCATCCTCAATGTAAGCTTCCAATGTTTCTCTTTCTACCATATGCCCTTTATCCTTGCATGAAGACCTTACATTGTTGAGCATTTGCAGTGTCAGTTGTGCATCCTCTTTTTTATTTTTACATATCTATGATTTGGTGTAGATGTTAATATATGTATATTGTGGTTGGATATGTTGTTGGCATTAGGTGATCATAATCTTGCTTGAGGTGGCCTTCAAGGGAGAATTTTGTGGTATATTTTTGTGTAGCCTAGAGATAAATCCAATCACTCATGAAATAGTATAAGATTGTATGAATGCATCATAGGTTTTATTTTATAATAAAATCATCCTAGGTTTGGTTATTGCAATTTTTGATATTTGTGTTAGAAAGTAAAAGGTGTGAGAATATGATATTTTGTGTGCAGTTTATGAAAGTGGTAGTATATTAGCATGTTAGTATTTAATATTCATGCATGTGTTTAATGCCTTAAAAATATGGAAATCTATGCATGTGATAATATGTTAGAACAATGATAGGTTTAATGCATGTCTAGGGTTATGGTTTTGACTTGGTCTCTTTACTTTCAAAACTATTTCCTCACCATGTTAAGTGTGACATTATATGCCTTGCTTGTAATATTTAAACTTTGATTTATATCATGATAACATTCGAGCATGAATAATGTTAGTTTTAAATTAGAGTTTCTTTGCATGCTCTAAGGGTAGATATGCATTTGCACGTACCATGATTATTTTCACTACCTTGAATACCAATTTTATGTATTAGATTCATATTGTATAATCAATATCAATTTATGTAATGTTAGAAATGCATGCATAGGATTTTCTACACATAACGTGCTTAAATCAAGCATATGAATAAAAGACTATAGCAAAAATATTATCATCATTAGGATCTATTTTTATGTTGTATTGTTTAGAATTATTATATTTTAGCCTTTTCATGATATTTATTTTTTATAATAATGTTTGGTGAAAATTAGATAAAATTTGGTAACTTAGGTTTTGAAGGGCATTTTGGTCATTTGATGCTAAAATGTGCTTAGTGTAATTAATTGGGCTAACTAAATTTTAGCTGACTTAGGATTGACCTTTGACTTTCACCTTTGGCAGGACCCAAGTGTTGGCCTTGGAATAATTTTAGAAATAAATGGTTGGAATAGGATTGAATTGAATGGTATTGGATAATTGGTTCAAGCTATGGCTTGACGCCTTACCCTAGGTCTTGATGACAATGATTTTAGAGGCACTCGTGATCCCTTGGATTTGATTGATGGTTTAATTTGTTTTTATTGTTGTGGATCTTATTATCTTAGAATAATAATAATAAATTATATAAGACACTAAATACTTAAAGAGAAATACTTGAGTTTGGAAAGAGATCTTACGACTTGGATCGGGCCCTGTAAGTGCATAGTTGGATATTCAGGTTAAAGGGCATACTTCTTCTCTATAGGTATTCCATATACTTTGTAGAGGGTACACATACTTAAGGACTTGAGTGTTGGGGTTTAGTATAGGCGAGTGTTAAATCATGTGCCTTCCTTGGCAAGCTTTGTCCTATAATTGAATGATTTAATTTGCTAACCCCTCCTCAACAATCATTATCTTGCATATTGGATTGTATTTCACTTAAGATTTAATATTTCTTTTTACTAAAATTGGCTTAGAAAAACACTTTTATACATCTTGAATAATCAGTTAGGGTTGGTCTTAAAGAGTTGCATATGAGTTGCAAATCTCTTATGTTGGACCTTTATTAAGGCTTGTTGATTTTTATTTTGCCCTCACCCTCGCATAGTGATCAAATGTGATTTTTATATTTAAAGTATGTTTTCCATTATTATATGATTATATGTAGCAAGAGCATACTATCTCTTGTAAGGTATTGTGAATTACTCGGTACTAAAAAGTTATACGAATACTATCACTTCATATCAGTACATGCGTTATATGCAATAGGTGAAGGATTTTGATTGGCATCATTTAGAGGGTCAGGAATACTGGGGGAGTGAGGGTCCATGCTTTTGTAATCCTTATAGTTTGTATTATGGTTTGTAGATGGATTGAATGTAAAGGAAAATCGGTGCCACACCGTTGTGTACTTTTTTGTGGTTTGTTTTCCTTTAAGCTCCTATGTTCCTATTGTAATTTGGTTATTATTGTTGTACAGAGAGTATAATATCCATAAATTTTTAATTATATTATTGTATCTTCTTTCTGCTACTTTATTTTTGAATTTGACTTGTTTTAGCATTAGCATTTAGTATAAGAAATGTAAAGAGACCAAACTTATGTTAATTATGGCGGTAGCACCCAAAAAATTTGTGATTTATGCTTTCGGAGTGTTATACCACTAGCATAGTTATTAAAATCCCGATTTGATCCTATGATTATATGATCTTATGATCCAGAAATCATAAAACGATCTATGATCTTAGGTAGAATATTGAAGTAATCTAACAATATTGAATCTTATGATCCTACATAATAACTATAATTTTTATCTATTTATTTATAAATCTATTTTTCAAAAATTCCAACTATGTTTCTTCCTTAATCCTCTAATTTTTGAACCTATATTATTTTACCACAAGTCTTGAAAATGAGTTGATGCAAATAAAATATGACTTAGTTGGCATTAAAATAATAAAGTTGATTGTTGATATAAAATGCAGACAAAAGAATATAATCTTCATATAAATAGTAAAATGAATATCTTAAATTTTATAGTATTATTAATTAATACGCTCTATTCAATTCAAAATTAGTATTTTGTTATGGTTATGTTAGCTTCATAATACAAACAACACATCAGTTTTTGGTGTTCACAAGGTTTATATAGTAACTTAATGTGTATGCTTATAACTAAAACTTCTTTTTTCCTTTTTTTTATCTTGATCCATCAACATTTTAAAATCCAACATAAAAAAATGTTGGGTCATATTCACTTAAATGGTAGGAGATAGTGTTATGTCATTGGTGCCTTCATTATCATCAGTTTTAGTTATTTTTTTTATATGTTTATCTTAAGGCTAACAATATTATATATTTTTAATAAAATAAGTTGTATGTTTCTTCTATCAATAATCTCATTATAATTTTAATATTTCATTTGATAAAATTATTTTTGATGTTGTTGACTTAATATGGTTCCTAATATATAAAATAAATTCAACAATTTATGCTACTTGTAAATTGTTAGAACGCAATTAGTGACTATATGAGAGTTTAAGAGTATAATCTTCTATACTTTTAACTTAACCTATATTATTTCATAGCATATAAGTATACAAGTTCCATATTTTTACATTTTTTGTAGGATCTTACGATCCTTCGATATGATTCTACAATTCAATTATGAGCCTTCAAATTGATTATAGGTAGAATCCTAATTCTAACAACCTTGACCACTAATAGACATCTATATTATCTATGTTATTTTATTAATATAAGTAAGATTAAGTTGTCGATTTTTTTTTAGATTTTGAAATAAGAGAAAGAAATAAAATCACTATTCTTAGGAAAAAAAATATGGCAACTCCTCCCATGCAACTTCTAAACTTCCACACTTCTACTGCATATTCATCCCAATTCTCTCTTTTTTTTAAAAAAAACATTATTAACCAATTTTTTATCCATCAAAATCAGTTATTTTAATCATATCAATAGTGTATAACAATTTTCAACATAAAACATAATTGTCTCCTAAATTTTTGTATATCCCTCCCATAAATCACAATATTTTCAAAATATAATTTAGTTGCACTGAAGCTATGATTATTTTTTTTACATACAATCATCCCGCTTTTGTGTTTAATTATACCCATCCCATCCACTTAACCCATTACTAAGGGCACATCTCTACCATTATCTTTTACTAGATTTGCACCCGTGCGATGCACAGAGGATTCGAGTGTATGAATACTCCTATTTATAAATAAGATTTGGTAAAGAAGCATTTAGGATAAATAAGTGTTATATAATTAGTTAATAAGAAGATATAAATTGTAAATAGATTGAAATAAAATATGGATATTGAAGAGTAACTAATCAAAGAAATTTCATAATTATATCTTTTCAAATACTTCTTCAAATACAATATTTGTGGTTGAATTACTCTCTACAACATCATTGTCGCATATAAGAATTTTCAAATCAGTACGATTTGTGACTCGAGAGACAACAACATAAATTTGACCATGACTAAGTATAGGCTTTTTCAAGAAAATACCAACATTATGAAGTGATTGTCCTTGACTTTTGTTGATTGGCATTGCATATGATACAATAAGTGGAAATTGTCTTCAATTGAACTTGAAAGGCAGCCTTGGATCAGATGGTGTTAATAACATTCTTGGTAACAATACTCGTTCACCATAATTATTTCCACCTAAGATCTTTGCTTCCAACACATGAGCTCCAAGCCTTGTAATTACCATCGTAGTACCGTTGCATAAGCCAATTGAATGATCGATATTCCTCAATAACATAACAAGTGTACCAATCTTCAAATTTAAGACATGATTTGGGACACCAGAATACTTAAGACTATTTATAAGTTCCAAAGTGTGTAGATCTTGCAGCAAATCATTATTTGAATCATATCTACATGTTGTATCTAAACTCATATATGTTTTCTCTTCAGATGAGTTAATTGATAGCATATATTCATTGATAGACTCTACAATATCAAGAGTTGGTGCTAGGATAGATCTTCCCTCAAAATAAGTATCATCAATGATATTACTAGTGAACTCTAGATAAGTGCTTTCCACAATAGCTACAATTATATCATTTGAATATTTTATTAATAGATCACTTGGAAATTCAATTATTGCATGAACATCATTAGGACCTCCAACTGTTCCATCTCCAATGCTTGCAATCCAGTCAAAAAATTGCTTCAACTTGGCACATTCATCGACCAAGGTAAGATTTTGTAACCTCATATTCTTTTTCAATCGTAAAACCTTGCAATCTCACCATAAGTATGAAGAGTTAATAGTTGTATGAACAATATCTTGTTGAGTACCCTTAAGAATGATAGGTAATATTTTTCTAAAATCACCGCCAAGAACAACCATCTTACCTCCAAATGGCTTGTCAATACTAAATTGATTGTTGAAGCATAAAATATCTCTCATGGTTTTATCCAAAGCTTCAAAGAAATATCTATGCATCATTGGAGCTTCATCCCATATTATGAGTTTACATCTTATAATCAAATTAGCAAGTGAACTACCTTGTTTGATGTTGCATGTTGAATCTTCAATTGGATTTATAGGAATCTTGAATCGAGAATTAGCCATTCTTCCTCCTGGTAATAAAAGAGAAGCTATTCCACTTGATGCCACATTTAACACGATATCTCCTACGCATCTAATAGCGGCAGATAAGGTCCTCCATATATACGGTTTTCTTGTACCTCCATACCCATACAAAAAAAACAATCCACCTGTATTTGACCTTATTGCCTCCATTATCTCATCGTATACATGTCTTTGTTCTGTGGTCATAACATATAGATTTTTATTGATTTCTTGAGACAAATTTGATCGATCATAACAAATTTCCTCACGTATCAATGAATTGCCAACAGTAGAAAAAAAACTCGGATGGTGAGAATGGTATTGGCTCAAACTCTCTTAAGCTTCTTCCACAGTTGTGTAACAACTTTTCATCCGCTACCAAGCCATAATTTTTTATCTCATCATCTTCCAAATGAAGTTATGAAAATAAATTCTATAAGTTTGGAAAAAATATATAAGTAGTTTAAAAATATGAAAAAATTAAATAAGATAACTAAGGTAAGTTACATTTGTGTTGTAATAATAAACGTCTATATAAAATGTCATCAGCCATGTAAATCCAACAATGATTCCAAATAACTTCAGGTCGGATGATCGATTCAGATGTCAATAATGTTGCAAATAGTTTTCTTAAAGAAGATGTAGAAGCCCAATGACTTGCCTCAATAATACCATCAATGTATTCCTTGTCATCATCTAACAAACCTAGGGTACAGCAAGCATCATGATATGATGAATATTGCTCACCATAAATGTATCTTATGTCTTCATAACTTATAGGCCCACACACAACATTAAAAAAACATCTTAAATAGTAGAGTTCTCCACTTCCGGGAGGGACATAGAAAATTTGTCCAATAGAGAACCTCTTTTGTCTTAGTCACCACTCTCTATTATACTTATCCCAAATGAATTTTGTAGGAAATTCAAAATAAGTTAATTCCTTTGCCTCGGGGTAGTCTTTATTTGCCTTCATCCAAGCCAAGAACATACTTTGCTTAACATATAACCAATCAACAACATCATCCATTGGATCATAATAAAAAATAACACTTTGTTGATTTGGAAGATGAAAGCTTAACCTTTCAATCAAAGGATCTCTGAATTAAATATCATATTTGAATAACCTCCATGATGCTTCACATGATGATATATACCTACAATCATAGTACATCCAAACTTCATTTGCCTTTTTTGCTACTTCATCATCCATTGTACTTCCATAAAAAGATGCAGTAAGACGGTCGTGTCCTTTGTTGACATATTTAAATAAATACTTGATAGAGAGAGATTGGTTACACCACTCAACATTTAAATTTGCACCATACTTTAGCAACAAATAACGATTGTGAGGAACAATAAACCTGTTATCAAGAGGAACTCTGTTCTTCTCCACTATTCACCCGTTATCTCTTCTTCTATAGATAGGATATCCATCATCATCAATAGTTATTGATTCAACAAACATTTTAGGAAAATGCTTTGTGCAACGACCAACAGACATGCAAGGGGAGCTCCTAGCAGCAACACCACATGGTCCATGTACCATATAATCTTGAACTGTTGTATAATAGGCAGGATCAATGTTTTTATCTACAATTTTGGCTGAAATAATTTTTTCTATATTGCTTCCTATCTGATACTTGTCTTTTGCTGCAAGAAATAACAATCTATGTGCATGTGGCAACCCACGCTTCTGAAACTCAATAGTCGATATAACTACAATTGAATTAACATAAAGGTCTATAACTGACTATAGTAAGAATATATGGTAAATATAATATATATATATATATATAAACTATGAAATAGTACTTGATTTAACCATTCCATAGATCTTGTTGCTGTGAAGATCTTTAATGAGATAATCCAATTTCATTTTAAAAACATGACAAATAATATTCGGACGATCATCGGCTTTGAGGCTTCTTTTTTCCACAAAACGAACTATTTTTGGCCATTTGAGATTGCAAGTAAATGCAATAAAAAGGTATGGATAACCAACCCATCTACAAATTGCAATGGGGTCTTGATAGTTATGAATCATATATCGAGTACCACCTGTGAATGATGATAGTAATATAACTCATTTTCCTTGTGTTGACAAATTGGTCTAACCCCTTAAAATTGCCTATGTTAGTTCGCTATATAATTCACACCATAAATGTTTTTGATGTAGCTTAATGTAAGTCAATCTTGAAGACTCAACCATAGTATATGCATCAACAATAAATTGCTAAAGTAGTCTCATGGAAGACAATATAATTGATAACTCTAAATTCCTTTCATACAAACGATATAAAAAAAATACTCTATTAAACTTACATACTTCCGGCCACCCTGTTTCATTCCCGCATTCAATGTTAACGAAATGTCTTCTCTATAGCCATCTTCATCGTAAGGAAACAATATAGGATATTGTAATTCAAGATATGAAGCATGGAGTTGGTTAATGTGTTTCAGCATTCCCGTTTTGGTTTCAACCAAGATATCCCTATCTCCTAATGATGCATCAAAGTCCCCAACAATTAATCCAACAATTTCTGAAGCCGTAGGTAGATTATACCTTCTTCCATCCCTATTCCTCCTACCAATAAACTTCAACTTTACATCTAAACAACCATCTTTTTCAATTTTTTTCTTTGACCATTCTAAATGATTTAACCAATACATTATTCTCATCAAGCATCATCTTCAAATAATAAACAATAGATGTACGAAGGTTGTTCAAGGTTTCATTTTTTCCTATAACCAATACATTTGGAATAAGGAGTTAAAAGCAATTACTTAAAAAAAGACAAAATGACTCAATAATTACCACAACTTGTTAAATAACTCACCTAACAGAATGAACTCAATTTTCAACTTCATTATCAGTGTCGTAAATGTAGAGTTGTGCAAATTTAGGCACCGAACCTTCATTTGGTAATAAAATTCCCATAAGATGATAATTTTGACCATGTTGTCTAAATATTGGAGGAGATATTCTATTGTTCAAACTCCTATCAACTTTTCCTCCCATCAAAGTGAAAAAGAACATGTTATTGTATGACCGAATATTCTGGAGAAAGTGTTTGCTTCTATCATTATGTAAATATAATAGTTCATGCAATACTTTAGGAGGATTTCTCATTGGTGGGAGTTGAACTTTGCCCTACATACAACATAAAGAATATTTTGGATTTCGAGATGAGTGACTTTTACACATTCTTTCCTCATACTAGAAAAAAGAATTGAAAAATCCACATGTGTATACTGTATCTCCAATATCAAAATAATCTACACATATCATAAAATTAATATAATACATTTGAAAAGATTTATTAAAAAATTTGTATGTACAAATACATTTCTGGATGTATATCGGATGGTGTTCCACTGTTTTGTTCTATTTCAGCATATGTGAAGACGTAAAGTATTAGACATTGAAAATATTATGTTATTGTCCTATTATGTTTAATATATTATAAACAAATTAATATGAGACTTTTCGAGAAATTTAATATTCCATATGCATATATAAAATATATTAATCAGTGCATATCAGATAATAGGGTTCCACTATTCTCTTCTATTTCATTATCTGATAACACATAAATTATGATAGATATATAAATAACAATTACAAACTAAGGAAAATAATTATAAAATTATAAAATAATATTAATAATAAATGTTTAAACATGTTGGAAAATGAGAATGCTAACCTTCATCGAATTCCAATCGTTTCCCTACGATAAGGGCGCCATAATTCTTCTTAGAAAAGATATAAAAGTTTTCCAATTTTGATGATTCTAATAAATTCACAATACCGCTTTGATTTGATACATGAGATGTTGATAATATATTGGTTGCAGTATTTGAAGGCCCAATACTTGACAACCATTTCCTTTGATCATCATCATAGTTTAGTTTATAAATAGAGTTTGGATGAGTGCAAGCTGTAAGAAATGAATAAATTAATAGTTAATATAATTGAATACTATACACATGATTTTAAAATTGGCATATATAAATGTAAACAACTTATTATCATTTGTGATGTCACTAAGAGGAGATAACAATCCCTGAGATTGAAAAGGGTTGAACACACATTCTATATGTGTATCTAGATCTAGGATCGATTTTGTACTAATCATATTTAAATAACCTGCATACAAAAAAATAACAATTGTACCAATCATATTTAAATTACTTGCATATGTGTATCATGTTTTTAATTTATAATATAAACAATAATAACACTTTATTCTTCTTAAAAATAAATTAATATACTTTATAACCAAATAAATATAGCTTACTAATATTACGCAACTATATTCAAATAGTTGTAAAAAAATTACTTTCATAAAAACAAAAATTTCCAATTTTAAGTAGGAAGTTGATATTTGTTTAAATCAGTAGATAAATTTTTCATTTTAAAAAATAAATGTAAACATATATTTTTAAATAAAATTTAATAATAATATTTTATTTTCAATTATGTATGTATTAATTAATTATGAAGTCTCCTAATATTTATAAGGATTTTTGGTTGTTTCCCTAAGAATATTTTTTTTTAAGTCTCATGGTAATTGATTACCAACAATATGTTTTTAATTTATAATGTAAACAATAATAACAATTTAGTCTTCTTAAAATAAATTAATAAAATTTATAACCAATTAAATATAGCTCACGAATATTATGCAACTATATTCAAATAGTTGTAAAAAAGTTACATTCTTAAAAAAAAAATTCCAATTTTAAGTAAGAAGTTTATATTTATTTAAATCAGTAGATAATTTTTTATTTCAAAAAATTAATGTAAATATATGTTTTTAAATCATTTAAGAATATTATTTTATTTTCAATTATGTATGTGTTAATTAATTATAACGTCTCCTAATATTTATAAGGATTTTTGAATGTTTTCCTAAGAACATTTTTTTTTGAAATCTCGTAGTAATTGATCAACAACAATATGTTTTTAATTTATAATGTAAACAATAATAACAATTTAGTCTTCTTAAAATAACTTTATATACTTTATAACCAATTAAATATAGCTTACTAATATTACGTAACTATATTCAAATAGTTGTAAAAAGGTTACTTTCATAAAAACAAAAATTTTCCAATTTTAAGTAGGAAGTTTATATTTGTTTAAATAAGTACATATTTTTTCCATTTCAAAAAATTAATGTAAATATATATTTTTAAATAAACTTTAAGAATATTATTCTATTATCAATTATGTATGTATTAATTAATTATGAAGTCATAGGCATTGAATATGCAAAGTTTTAGCATCTCAAACATTTGTTTCTAAGGATCAAAATAAATAAAGAATTGTGTTACGGATAATATAAGCCTCTTTAATCTGGCCGTACATTTTATTTACTAAATCCTAACCGTCTGTTTCACTTATTTAATCCCCACCCTCCCTTTCATTTAATTACCTATTATCATAGCAATAAAACAATGTCACAGCGAAGAAATGAAACCCTTATTTCATAACCCAATCCTAACTGTCCGTATAATATTATTGCAATCTACATCGTTCCTTTCATAAATTCCTTTATTCAAATGCTAAAAGTATGTAGGTTTTTTCGAGAATTCTCCAACCCACCCTATGCCGTAGCTCTCGCCTTTCTCCTCTCTCCTCTTTCCTATTTCCTCTCTATTCTCTCCTCTCTCCTATCTTCAATCTGTCCGATAAGTCAATATCTTGCATCAAGAAAGAAAATTTCGAAACTTACACTCCTCCCGATCTGTATTTTCTATGATTTCCCTTCTGATTTTGTACTTTTATTTCCATTCCAGTTCAATTATGTTTCGAAAAAAATATATTTTACGAAGATTAGATCTATGATTTCTGTGTATTATAGAAAAGCCGTATCAAAAGTGTGCAACTTTTGATTTTTTTTGTCAGTTATACTATATACTCAGAATGATTTTTCTTCAATGTAAGCTCTATTTTTATAGTTTTGTTTGCTTATGTTGTGGATTTATGCGTACAGATTTCAAAAATTCCTTATTTTCTGTTAAGATCTACTTGGTTCATATTACGTTGTTTAGTGATTCTAAAATACCCATCTTATTCTCTTGTGGCGTTGTATATTTTGCTTTCGAAAGAAAACACACAATATAGAGAAATTTGGGTATTTTAGGTAATTTCTTAATTTCTACACATTTTTTCGAATGTATATTAGTGTGTATTTGTTTATCTTTTATGTTCACTCAAATATAGGTATCTATTTCAGATCTGTTGCTTTCAAAAGCAAGACACAAATCTAAGATAAAATATGGTAATGTTGATATCATTTCTATTATTGTGAATTTGTGAAGTATTTTTGTTGTCGAAGAATATTTTTTCTTAATTCTTAAGTAAAATTCCTTTTTTTTCTCTCTGTAATTTTATCTTTTTCTTTCAAAAGTTATTGAAAGTTGACACAAACAAAGCCGACAAATCTAGGTATTCAAACTCATTTTTGCATTTTTCAGACTTGTTGATTTTTTTTGTTAAATAACGTGCATCTATTTTTTCATCTTTTGTATGTAAAAGCAACAAAGATCTGTCTGTCATTTTTTTTTAGTTTAGTGTTCAATCCCGTCTATTCTCTATTTCAGATCTGTTGCTTTCGGAAGCAAGAACACAGATATAAGATAAAATAGTGTAATGGTGACATCATTTCTATTATTGTCAAATTCTGAAGTATTTTTGTTGTCGAGCAAGATTTTTTCTTAATTCTTAAGTAAAAATCCTTTTGTTACTCTCTGCAATATTATCTGTTGCTTTCAAAAGTTATTGAAAGTCGACATAAACGAAGCCGAAAAATTGTGGTATTCAAACTCATTTTCGTATTTCTCACAGTTGTTGATTAATTTTTTTTGAAATAAATTACTTCTATTTTTTCATTTTTTGTATGTAAAAGTAACAAAGATCTGTCAGTCATTTTTTTTTTAGTTTTATGTTCTATTCCATCTACTCTCTATTTCATATTTGTTGCTTTCAGAAGCAAAGGCATATATCTAAGATAAAATTGGCTAAAGTTGCTAGAAATATCATTTTTTATGAATTTATTAAGCATTTTCCTTCTTAAAAAAGTTTTTTTTAATCTATTAGTCAATTTACCATCCGCTACTCTTTTATATATGATCTATTGCTTTCAAAACTTATTGAAAGTCAACACAGACAAATGAGAGAAATATAGATATTTGAACTCATTTTTTATTTTATTTTTTGTTTATATTCAATCCCATCTAGTTATGTTTTTAACATCTGTTGTCATCAGTTTGTCTGTACTATTCAATCTTTTCAGACCAACATTTTCTATTATTGTGAGTAATTTAAACTTCATACATAAACATTTGGATTTTCGGTTCATCTTTATAGAATTTTTTTTTCTATTACTCGATATATTTTTGTAACACCCGAAAATTTACTACTGAAAAATTTCATTTACAGAATTAAGCGTGGAAGCTAAAACAATAAAAACAAAGGGTGTTACCGCCACACTTGGTACAAGTCTGGTTTCCTCTACCATTTTCATACTAAGTGCTAAGGCTAAAATCATTATTCTGCTTAAATTAATATTATGATTACAAAAATCATGATAGAGAGAACGTTAGATAAATACTGTTAATTAAAAACGGCATTAGCAGTTTATGAAACTCGAGAGAGAAATTACAGGAGGACACGAGGGTCCAAATACTACTGGAAATAAGACAACAAAAGAAACACCTGATAGTCCTACGCTTCCAAATCCGAACTATTATCATTTGACTGAGCTCAGAGGCTGACCTGCAAAGTCCACTGCCCATTGAATAGGCAGGGGCCAACGAAAATGAACCTTTTAGTACTACGGTACTGAGCAACCCTTTATAGCAAACTAATATGATAAAGCAGCATGGAACACATTTAAGACATACAACTAATCATGGTATAATATATATATATATATACATACGATAATTGTGATACAATAATCATTTAGATAATCAAATTCCATTTTAGGTCACGTACTACTCATATTCATTCATCTAAAACAGTCGAACTTATTATTGAACATCCCAGAGATACTCTCTAATGTAATAATTTAAAATCCAACTTCAGCATAATTCATGTCTCAGTATAAATCCCAACCAATCACATGTATCACAGGTATGTTCACAGATATAATTTACTAAGATATATATCATCCCAAATATATTTATAGGTATAGCATAATAAAATTTCATAACATCACAGGTAAACTTACAGGAACAGCATAATAAGATCCATAATATCACAGGTATGCTCGCAGACATAAAACCAACACAGGTAGGCACAAATGCTACTACCAAATCCATAGGTAGGCACGAATGCTACTACCAAATCCATAGGTAGGCACAAAGGCTTCTACCGAAACCATAGAAAACCTCAGGTAGGCACGTAGGCTACTACCGAAACCACAGAAAACCTCAAGTAGGCACGAAGCTGCTACCGAAACCTCAGGTAGGTACGAAGGCTGCTACCGAAACCTCAGGTAGGCACAAATGCTACTACCGAAACCACAGGTAGGCACAAAGGTTGCTACCAAACAATCCAATAATCCAATAATCATTATTTCCATCAAATCATATTGTTTCCATTTTTATTTACTTTCTCGAGGGGAGATCAATCAACCTGAAGACACAAAGGTACTCCAATCATACCGGCGCAATAAGGCAACGCATCATCCTACTGACTATCAACACAAGGACGCAAAGGTACCCTGGTTGCATTGGTACACGAAGGTAATACAGTACCCTACCGACAAGGGCACCTAATCCATAAGTAAGCATACCCCATATTAGTCCACAGAACAAAATAAAGTAAGATGTAGGGCCTGATTGGGGCACTAAGGCACACTAGCAAAAATCCATATCAACCGTGGGCTAAACCATGTCCTTAGAGTAGCGACCCCTAGGAGCCACCATTCCCGATCTTAAGGTCTTTCACTTTAAATATTAGTATTTTATTAAGGTGACCATGAAATCACATATAATACAGATAAATTCAATTCTTATACTTAATCGTTCTTATTTATTTCCAATCATCCGAGACAACAATAATCAAGGTCAAGTTCGAAGCCAACATTAAAATATACTAAGGTCATCCTAGACTCAATTATTCACATCTAGATACTTTAGGCCAAAAAAGACCAAAATACCCTCAAGACCAACATTTTTAGATTATCATCTATTTAAATACAAGCTCTATTTTAATTTATTCATTTTCCATGAAAAGGCTAAAACACTATAAACAAATTATTTCTTATGTGATTTAAATTCTCAGATATGTCAAATGACCATTTTATCCTTGTACATAATTTTGCACATAAAATTTTTTTCCGCACAATTAATCCATCCAAAACAAATACTCACATGCTTAATGACAACTAATACATATTAGACACAATTTTTAGGATATATATCATAATACACAAAAATAACTAAATTGCCTATAGGGCACACATCCATAATAATTATTTCATAATTATTTCTAAGCATGCTCAACCTATTATTTTATACATAATTACCATACAAACTTTTTTTTCGTCATTAGAATCATTTTAATCATACTTTCGTACCCTACATAATTTACATCAAATAACATGCTCATTTTATCCATTTTATGATAATAATAATTAACACATAATTATATCAAAATAAATCATGCTTAACATATTTCATCCACCGAAAACCCTAATGTGCTATCATGCAATATTTATAATTTTAGTAAGTTATATCGGTTACCTAAATTCCAGCAAAAACACAAAAATAGCGCTATCCTACTAAAGTTATCAGATCCCGCTAATCAACTTTTCGTACCTAAAAATAATACCAAAATTATCGAATTAATATCTATCAGGTAAAATAATAATTATAATATAAAAATATTTATTTTTCAAATATTACTAAAATACCCTTACATTAAAATGGGTACCAATATTATTATTATTATTTTAAATTACACACAAATCACGTTGCGCATGCAGCGTGAGCCATGCACGCGTGAAAAACGAAGGGCAGCGGGGAGGTTGGCTGGCAGGGGTGGCTCGGGGGCTACTGTTGGTTGGTGGCTGCTGTGGCTGGGGGTGGTTCTGGTTGGTGGGTGGAATTTGCCTCGGTGGCTGTTGGGTTGGCTGGTGGTGATGATTGTGCTGTTGGTGGCGATGGGGTGGGTAGATCGAACCACAGGGAGCCGAGAGAAGAGAGGGAGTTGGGTGCTGCAAGGGACTGGATGGGTTGGTGAGCTGCGCTGTCGGTGGCAGCTGTAGTAAAGGCAGTTGCTAGGTGCAGGGTCGAAGGTTGGGAGGAGATGGAGAGGAGAAGGATGGTGAGGCAGTGGTGATGTGCAAGGTGTTGTGTGCGGGTGCTGGTCAGGGGTGTTTGGGCATTAGGGGAGGTAGGGAAATGGAGAAGGTTGGGGAGCAAAGAGTATACATATGCGTGTGTGTGCATGCAGAGAGGGGGATATGATGGGTTGTTGGGCTCGCTGGGTCAAGAGGGAGATGTAGAGGGGGAGAATGGTAGCTGGTGCGATGGTTGGTTGCTGGTGCGATGTTGCGGGCGGTTGCTGCAAGGAGTTGGTGGAGTTGGTGCGACGGTGGTCGAAGGCTCGCTCGACGGGAAGTGTTGCTGGGGCGGACAAAAATAGAGGGGAGATGGGATGGTGGGACAGTGGTTGTTTGGGTGTTGCATGTGGCGCAGGAGAGTGGAGAATCGTGGGCTGGGTTCGGTGGATGGTGATGGAAGTGGCAGGGAGCTCTGGATGAAGAAAAGCATAGGGAGGAGGTTGTATGCGTGCGTGTGTATATGTATAATGATAGGCCCCAGGCTTGTTTGGTTGGAAAACCAAACGAAAAGAGGGAGGGGAGTAGGGGTGTTGTTTGGTTGGGTTTAGCCAAAAGAATTTGGAGGGGGGCTTGTTTGGTTGGTGGAGTGAATGCGCGTGTGTGTAGAGTGTGTAAGTGTAGCGTGTATATGTGTGCATAGCTGCAGAACGGGAGGCAGCGTGTGTAGGAAAATGCGAAGGGGATGGTAGCGTGCAGTATAGAAAAAATATGCGGAAGTGATATTTGGGATACGGTAGAGGGTAGAGTAGGGGTAAATTAATAGGATAAGATAAAAATTTATTTATTTAGTTTTAGATTTAATTTGGATATGTTAAAGTACTAGATATAAAAATAATTTGGGAAAAAAATTTCGGATTATAATAGGTTTAAAAAGGATCAGAAAGAGTAAAATAATCGAGAATAATATTTAGGAAATTATTTTTAGGTTACAGATCAAAATATTATTAATAAAATAATTTAAAATAAGATTTACGGGTATAACTAGAATTAAATTAAATAATTCAATTTCTATTAAAATTTTAACCTGATTGAATTTATAATTAAACCATCAAAATAATATGAAAAATAATAACACTTTTAAAATTAAACCTCCTAAAGTAATAATTATAACTAATCATACGATTATTAATTTATAATTATGGTTTTGAAAAACGGGGTATTACAATGCTCCTTTCAAAGTAAAAAAAGAGATAATAGAAATTCAACACAAATATGTTGTTTTCTTCTCTCTTATTTCGTATATTCTTTCTATTTTAGTAATCTAGTTTATGGCTGACATATTTTTCAGTTCTGTAATAATTTCAATAATAGTCAAATTTTTACTTTTTATGTTTCAGATCCCATCTGTTACTTTAATATATAAACAAACAGATCTCAGAGACGATTGGGTATTCGAATATATTTGACCTTGTGATTATTAATCTATTTGTCCATGCTTTGATGACGTAGTTATGATATAATAATTAATTATTTTTATTTGTGCTTATTAATTGTATGGTTTTGGAAAAGAATAAGTATTAAAATTTATTTATTCATTTATCTGCTATTTGCTATGTTGTTTTCAATACATATATATGTTACTATTATGATATATATAGTATGTTTCTGCAGGTAAGTTGGCACATAATTTTTTTTGGATTTGGACATTATTATAGTGAGTAGTGACCTTATTTATTTGACACTACTTAATGAATATTGAGATTTTGTGTTTATTAATCTATATTCTTGATTATGTAACTAAACGTATTGATTTAATTTTAATGTAGGTACTGCAATTCTTCATAAACTGACAACGATAAAACTGTACAGACAAACTTTCTCACATATCGATTATTTGATCTTACTTGCTACTTGGTATGCTATGTGTTTATCTCTAAAGTGCTCTAATTGCCTCTATTATGTCACACCTAATATTGCTATTAGTTGCAAATGTGGATAATTATCTATAACACTGCTATCACAAAAGACGAAATAAAGAATATAAACATAATCATTTAGAACAGAATATTGATCATTTTTTACTAAAGAAACTGTTGATATGTGATCTCTTGATCTTTTTCCTGTTATTGTAGTTGACCTCATATTTGGTTGCATATATATGAACTTTTCTCTTTTGCCCAATCTCAAAGCATGTTAGATAAATAGTAAATTGAATAAAGAGTATAATGATACTAAATAAATGGAATGCAATTGTCAATATAGATTGAGCAATGACTTATTTGAGAAGTTGAATGTCAGATGAATGTGTTAATGCTTATATTGTGCTATAGATTTTTGTTGTGTATGTGACTAGTGTCAAGTGTATGTTGTTTTTCTTTTTATAATAAGTAAAAAAATATTTGAATTGAAATTTAAGAGGGATAATTTTTCGAGCTGAGCTTCACAAAGTGAAATTGTTATATTGTAGATACTAATTTTACCACTAAATATACTAATTTTTAAATTTTTTTCATAAAATATTCCAGTTATAAAAATATTATTCTAGGTTATTTATTAAAAAGATCCCTATCTTCCATCAAACTTGACCATAAGGAAGGGGCAGTGATGAAAATTCATGGTATAAAATGTAACAACAATCAACAATTTTATACTTGTACTTTTTCTGTAATATTAAGATACTCTATGATTTTAATGTTCCTAAAAAGCCAAGTGTAAATTTCTTACTATTTTTTTGACATGTTTTGAGCCCTATGTATAACATCAATAAGACTCATGAAGAACAAAATAGTGGTGATTGATACTAAATTTTCTTATGGTCTATTTGTTTTGTGATGTAGGGGATCTATTTATTAAGACTTAAAAATAATAATGAGGTGATGATGATTGTTGTGGCAAAATTTATATTGGATGATTTTTAATTGATTATTAAGCAAAAATGATGGAATATTCATTTTTGATCCCTTCACATGGGAGGTAAGAGTTGAGGTAGATGTTTTGAAGGGAATAATCAGTTATAAATCACCATTTATAAATTAATTGAATGTTAGGAATTAGCCTATGATCATTGGTTGGTGAATAATTTGAATCTTGAGCCTCCAAAATATAAAAGAAATATATTTTTCTTATTAAAATATGATATAGAAGAAGATAATTTTTTCCTTTACAATTATGATATAAGTTTGTTATTCAAATATAATAGGTAAGATTACGAATCATGCATAGATAGGAAACTATCTATTGTATGATGTGGAAACTTGTTATTATGCTCAATTACATTGTGAACAATATTCTGCATTAATTTCTAGGGAGAAGTTGTGCATTAATTGTATGATTCTTATTAATTACTTATTTATAAGACTTGCATCAATTTGTGTATACATATTAATTTTTATATTACTTTTCTCCTTTAATTCATTATTTTATAGTTGTTTGATGTTGGTTCTCACCTTATTTAATATTGTGATTCTTGATTATATTACTTTTCTCCTTAACTTTCATCTACTTTAGTATAATATTCACGGTAATGACTGAACAAAACATTTCAAATAAAAATAGGGCATACATAATTGAAACGAAAGTAATACCAAACTGTCTTCTTCTACTAAATACCGAAAGTAATACTAATCTATGTTGTGTTTGGTTTCTCAACCAAATCACAATTAAGTCCCATAAACATAAAATAATAATTTCAAATGCTAGTTAAGAAGGCTAACTGACCGGATTACCCTCAACACTTTACTCTTCTGCTATTTGAACCTAAAGTTTTTCTAATTTAACATTGACCCTAGATCTCTTTTTTTAGGAGATGTAGTGGAAAGATCCCCATTCATACACCTTTTTACCAACTCTCCAATTGTACTCTTAGAATGGCATGTCGTAATCTGATTTGGTGTGCGAACTTCATCTATTTGATATTCCACCTATACAAAGAATGTATTATCATGTTACAAAAGAATCATATAATTACCACAATAATTTACTTTTATGTATGAATATTACCTACTTACCTACTGCATTTTCTAATTTGGAAAGCACATTGGAGTCCTAAAATTATCCAGATTTTGATTAAAAGTGATCGATTATATAATATTTGCGTTGTAATAGGGAATACAAATTATAATAATCTTTTAGATTAACCTGACCATCAAAGGAACTTGGTCCATAATTTTTGTAAACCAAAGCTTCATCCACACTTAGCTTAATAACCGAATATGCCCCTAATTGTTTCTCCCTCACTTGGACTAAGAAAAGGGCCTTCCAATCTATGATTTTTTCCAAATCTATTGGTAGCTTTGTACATTCAACCTTTTCTTGCGTAGTTATAATGTGAATAAAATAGTGTACATAAACAGAAATGGTTATATTAATATGCTATTAAATTAGGAATTACCTCTGCATTACTTTCCCTAAGCTCATGTGATGATTGTCCTATAAGTAGTGGGATATTTCCTATTCCATCAACAACTCTAATTTGTAACATGTATCTAAAACTTCCTTTATCATTTTTCATACACTTCTCACAGTAGAAAGAGTCTCCAATAGCCTTGAGTTTCTTTAGACATTTTTTACACACCACATAAAACCACTCTCCTATTGTTTCAATTCTTGCAACCCGAAAGTTGATCCAAAACTTCCCCACCTAAACCAAAGTTCATTAATTTAGGTACTAATAAAACAACCATGAAACGTATTGCAAAAAAATTAAATGCACCTCATTTTCTTAAAGTTGCTCAACTATTTTGAAAGTTGATCTCTCGCTTGCTAGCTCCTCTATTATTGTTTGTGAAGATAATGATTGCCTCTCTTCACAAATTGTGATTTGTGAAGATTCACATTTAGGTAATCTGTAAAAACATAATTCTGTTGAGTTTCCATATTCTGTTGCTGTGAAAGTAATTAAATAGTATGAGTGTTGTAAAATATTTACCTTTTCTCAAAATCTTTAATCTCCTCCATCGTAGTGTCAAGAATTAATTTTGTCACATTCTAAGTGTTTGATATCCTGACTTGGTCTGCAAGTATTAAGTGTAGTTAATATTAATTGAATAAGATCCTGATGCTACAAAAAAAATATAGAAATTTTACCATTCAATTTGTTGATTTGACAGAATTGGAGAATAATAATAAGCTGGTTTGGATTTGTATGTGAAACATATTTGCTTAGTTCTGTAGCATAATCTCTCCAAAGTGTGCATTGTACTTTCTTTTGACTAAAAAAATGTGTGTAAGTAGATAGTTTATAATGATGATTGTTTAAAAAGTATAACTATAGCCGTGTATTTATAATCACTCTCTTACTTTTCATCCTCCAGCACAAAATCCATGTATTTTGTGACCTGCCCATAAACTTCCTTCTCTCTTAATGCATGTACTATGCAAACTCTTCCAATAATATATGCCAGTTAATTACTTGCTAGTCTGATCGTTATAACAAAATAGTAAGGTGTTTATAATTTATAATAATCAGGTTAGTACCTATGAGACATGTTTGTAGGATTGTAGCTAATTCTTCAAATGCTATGAACTTGAATAGTAGAGTTGGGAATACCTCTATAGTTTTTGACAAATTACACTGTCGGCCCATTTAGTAAATGGGAATGGGAGTTTGGGAATTAAAGAGTGAGAATGGGAATGGGAATTAAGAAGTGAGAATTGATTTATTTAGTTCCATTTCTATGTTTGGTATTTGATGGGATTAACTTGGGAATATAAGTTTCTTGTGTTTGGTACGTGGGAATGAGATTAGAAATATAATCATAAATTTACAAAAAGTATCGTTCTTATATTTATAATATTTATAGTTTTGTGTATATATACATATACATACATATATATATATATATATATATATATATATATATATATATATATATATATATATATATATATATAACACCAATTATTATTATGTTTTTCCATTATGCGACCTTATTTTCCTCATAATAGATCATATAACATCATATCAGATCCGATCAGGTTAGATCCGATATGATTAGATCAGATAATAGTAATTATTATTATTATTATTATATCAAATAATATTTACAATTATTATTATTATTATTATTATTATTATTATTATTATTATCTTTATTATAATTATAATTATTACTATAATTATTATTATATTTTTAATTATAATTAATTATTATAATAATTATAATGATAATTATAATACATTTATAACGGCCCGTTTGGTAGATGGAAATGGGAGTTTGGGAATTAAAATTATTATAAAGATAATCATCATCATCATCATTATTATTATAATTAATATTATTAATATACTTTTATACACAATAATACAAGGTTATTTTTGTATTTTTATCTTCTACTCCAATTTCCACCCTTTTTATACCACCCCTAGGAATAAATTGTTGGGAATTGACACCCTTAAATCTCATTCCCAATCCCATTTTAATTCCCACTCCCTCAAAACAAACAATATAATACTTAAATCTCTCCCCAAATTCCTATTCCCACAATTCTATTCCCTATAACCAAATAAGTTGTGTAAAATTGTTGGAGTAGATGACATATTTGAATGTAGTTGATTTTATTTTCATATGGTTGTCTGTTACTATGAAATTCTTGACAGGGTATAGTTCTCCTTCAATGAGTTTTGTTTTATATTGTGGAATCTGAGATTTTCTAATAGAAGCATGAACTCTGTTATCCTGTTTTATTCAAGGAACATAAATTATCAGATTTATTTATGTATTTAAAAATAAAAATGTTAGGAAATAACATAAGTTTTATCTATCAACTTACCTCAAAGTCGTGAAATACACATTCCAAACTGTATGACTTGTTTTTGTTACCATAAGAAGGCTTCTCATAAAGCCTAATGAGTCTAAGTTTCACACACCAACTACTCTTTGCAGGATGTATTTATCTAAAATTTGTGTACATTGCCATCTTTATATGTAAATGTTATTATCAATGTACACATACATTGCAAAATAAGTAAAATAAATATATCAGTGTATATATGACGTTTTCAAAAAACATAGAGGACAAAAAAGATGAAAAACTTCTTTTAATAGTGGTCAAAAATGTGATAAAAATATAAAAATGATAGATATAGAAAATCGGGAAATGATAAAAATAAAAGGCATACGTGTGGAAGAAGGTAAAATGAGCAAAGAACTTTTGGCAATACCAAAAAAAAAAAATTACTCACCCCTGCAAATCTTAATAAATAACAAAATGATTCTCACCGCAACAAATTTAAGTTGGACCAACTGCGTTTATTTGTGATGTATATATAGGCAGAACAAACAATAAATTAAGTCAGAGAAAAAGATCTAACCATCGGATTTTCAAATTATCCAATGAAGAGTTACGGAACAAATTAAAATAGGACACTTGGCAAATACTATAGGTGCGTTGGGTGGAAAAAAAATATTAACAGATAAATTTTGAAGTAATCCAACTCAGCATAAAAAACGTATCAAAAATTGACATGTGGTGTCATACAATACAACGGAAATGATATTAGGCCATTGATTTACGTACGACTAACTGTCATAACTAATCTAAATTCGACATGTGGTAAGTATATATAACACATCAATAAGCGGAAAAAAATATGTTGCATATTTTCTTCTTTTATATAAGGTAAGATTGCTATTTTCTTCCGACTTATAAGCTAGAAGAGAGAAGAGAATGGATCAATTACAGCAAATTATTGGAGAGAGAAGGCAAAGAGGTGGGGAGGCGGAAGAGATCAGAAGACACTTATTTTATTACTCTATATTGTTGACAACCATACAAAAGTTATTTGCCTATCACAATTTTATCCTTTTTGTCTTTGTTAGTTGATTGCATTTTTAATTATATTATACTTACAATAAGTAGCGTGGAATTTCATTATACGATACTCCATATTTATGAAATAATTATAAAGTATGTACCTTTTCATTAATTTAATTATGCACACATTCGTCTGCGCACCCAAGTTTGCAACGAACTTGAAATGTATCGGAAACATTAATACATGAAATAAAAAATTAAAATATTTAATATCTAAATAGAGTTGTTTAAAATACATGATATCTAAATAGAATTATGCCAAACATCATGATATCTAAGGAAATTTTATATTAAAAAAAAAACATCATTTCAGAAGGTTGTAACCAATAACGGCCGCAATCAGCAACTCGGCATGCACTCGGCTGTCGGCACGTTGCGGGATTTCGGCTAAAGTCAAACAGCCAATATGCCGAACTTGTAAGAAACTCCAGTTAAAACACCCAATAGCGTCGTTTGACTTGATCTGTAATTTAACTAAAGCTTTGAAGAATTCAAGCGTGAGCAACCACACATACAAGCAAAATTATACAGAAATGGCAACAAGGAACTAATCTTACAATTATTGTATTCACGGAGACCTTGAAAGATCAATGCTATAACAGACATAATCTTAATGAATTATTAACTTTACCCAATTTTGATAAACAGGAAACTACTCAAATACAAGAGGAGGAAAAGGATGGGTGCTATTCATATACAAACAAGACCTCAAGTTCTTGAAAACCGCAGGCTCATCAACTGATACAACATCGTCATCGTATCTCAGATCAGTACCTTGGGTGCCAGAACATCCCTTTAATGCCCTCAGGATCTGGCTCAAATCCTAAGTTTTGATAGAACTCAACAACTGCAACAGATTGTGATATATTGAATGTAAAGATGACCGAATACATAAGCATATGCAAACACACTTCATGAAAAATTGGGTGGGGAATATTTCAAATATCAATCAACACGCGAGAAGAGAGGAAACTCAGTATAGACAGCCAACAATAATCAGGAACAACAATAAATTGGCATGATAAAGCTAGTCATTCACGTATTAACTTCAAAATTTTCATCAAGCTAACTTAAAATAATCAGTGATGCACCCTTTCATGACAAAGTAATCAGGGGTATTTATCGCTTGATTAAGAACCAATTCCAGGCTTGTTTTATCATTGTTTGATCAGGTTCGGATCTATTCTGTTTTGGGTGTATTTTCAGTTTGGTTTTGATTTCATTTCGGGTCAGATATTGGTTTACACAGATATTGAATTGGGTTAATTTCTAGCTTATAGGTTTCTCCAATTCTGGTTCCATTCAGATTTGCACATTTCAGATTGGAGTGGGTATGGGCATGGGTCGATTTTTATACGAACTAGAGATGAATTTACCTCCCACTTTCACAATGTCCATAGCTGATGCGAGTCAATCATGGTTTTATCATATATCGTTATATTAAACATTACAATACTAATAAGAATTTAAGGTAAAATATGAAATTACACATAAAATATACTATCATCTAAATAAAATACTATAAATCTTGTTGGTTAACCAAATCTTATTTGCCAGTAGTCATAAAATTTATAATCATATAATACTCATTAATTTAATTATTAAATAAAAGTAATAAGTATCATTCATGTGGTTAATTAAACATAAAAAATTTCACTTTTATAGTGCTTGATAATATTTATATATTTTGAATTAATAAGAAATATGTACATAATACAAACTGATTTATGGTACTTATTTTATTGTAGCTTGTCATTGTGTTAACTTTGTTGGTGTATAATATGTAGCAATACAATCCCATAATTATATTGTTATTTTTGCAAATCCAAGTATATATTTTGCCAAAAAAAAAAATCCCCCTAACAAATACAAATTACAAATTAGGTTCAATTAGACTTTTGATTTTTCAATTAGGCTAATTTAAAAAAAAAATTGTATCAATTAGGCTAGTTTTTAAATTTAACTTTCTAATTATACTCAATTTACATGATTTTAGTTAAATTTAGATCTTTAAAATTAGGTTTTGGACTGAGTTAGTTATAATAAAAAGGGTACAAAAGAGAAATTAAATTTAAAAATTGACCTAATTGATACAACAAAATATGATTAACCTAATTGGAAAAATAAAAATTGAAATGAACCTAATTCGTAATTGACTCAAAAAAATAGTATGCTAAATATATAATGAGATTAGCAAAAATAACAATATAATTATGTGATTATATTGCTATATTTGCTAATGAGGCTACAATAGCACCAAAACAATATATCTCAAATAACACAATTATAAACCAATCTCTTTATCTATTAATATTATAAGTAGTATCATAGAGCTAGAAAATTTTCCAAATTACATTATGTTTGAGTTTAAATTGGGTTAACGTATGATAGTGTTTAGTTTGAGTTACATTAATCCACATAAAAGAAAAGTTAAATTTAAAAATTGACCTAATTGATATAAAAAATATATATATCTATCATTAAACTAAGTGGAAAAATAGAAGTATAAAGGAACCAAATTTGTAATTGACTCAAAAAATTTTTTTACTAAATATATAATGAGGTTTGCAAAAATAACAATATAAGGTTTGTTTGAAGCTACTTATCAACTATAGTTATCCAAGATAATTACTTATTTTAGAAATTTTTTAACTTTTTAACCTAATGTTTTAAAAATAAGTAATTATCTTTAATAATTACTTTTGATAAGTAGCTCCAAACATAATAATAATTATGTGAATAATATTGTATATTTGCTAATGAGGCTATGATAGCTCCAAAACAATATATCTCAAATAATACAATTATAAACCAATCTCTTTTTCTGTTAAGTATAATCTTAGAGCTAGAATGTTTTTCAAATTAGAATATGTTTGAGTTTGAATTGGGTTCACGTATGGTAGTGCTCGGTTTGAGTTACATCAATTCAAATAAATGTTGATATGGGATGTTTTTGGTTTAGACTAACTTCCCATCAGTTTTGGTTCAAGTCATTATTTTCCTAGATCATCTAGTACAAGTTTAAGTTATTAGGTTTGAGAAATTCAGTCAACTTTGCTACCGACTTGCTCTACTGTAGGAATAATCAATGATGCACCGATATTGAGATGAGGAGAATTAAAGAAATGATAACTTTTCAAAATATAAAGTACATTTATATACATTTCAAATAAATGGGGATGCAAAAATGAAAACAAGAAAACATTTTCAGGATGGAGACGCCAAGTCAAACAGAATTTCCGTGAATAACCACAATACCTTTACTATCTGCAAAAAGGGATATGTTGCCAATGTCACGCTGTAGAAGAGCCCTTACAAGCTTCTCGACGAGGGTTTTTCCAAGACCTTGACCCTAGAAGAAAACAAAAAAAAAAAAAGAAGAAGGAAATTTTGACTTAAGGAATGCAAATCATGACCAATCAAATGACTACAATGGTTGAGAAAAATGTATCAGACTTCACAGCACATCACAGACATACCACATTCATCCCGAATTATCAGAAATTAATCTCAAAGTAGTAACAGAGAACATGCCCCTACTGCCTTAAGCACAATTTTGTTAATTGGGCCAGGGCTGTCTCTAACCACTGTCAGGTGGCTTCAAAATTGTTTAGTTTACAAGGCTATGAGACACCATGACGTCTGTCTAAACAAGTGGGAACAACAAGACAGTTGCCAATACACTCCATTTTTATGACCAAACCAAACTAAGCCATAAGTTGAGCAACGTGCGTCATAAACATTCTATAATACAAGCTAACAAGACAGCCAGTTTTATAGCTGGGTTCCACACAGATGCATGCTTGATGTACCATTAAATCAAATTATCAAGAGATCAAAGTGATTTGGCTAGCTGTAAAGCTGTATTTCAAGGAGGCAGAGACAGAAGCCCCACTTTAATTTATTCCTGTCCTAAATGGGATAATCAATCCACCGCTTATAAAGCTCCAGGGTAGCCTAGCAACACTGAAGGCCCAACAACAAATGCCACAAACATCGGCAGAACAAATATAGCCAGGATGTGTACATGGCCCAGAGTTCTAGTTGGCAAGTTGCTTTTATTTTCAATCAATTGTAAGCTCTAAGAGCCACATGACAAACAAATAAAGACAAGGTGGTTATCACAAATTACTCCACACAAATTGAGTAGGATTGTACCTGTAAACATATACATGACAGTTACAAAAATATAATTGGATAACACCAAACTTATCTGGAGAAATAGATACTGTCAACAATCAAGAGTAGTATTACCTGATATGACGGATCAACAAGAACATCCCAAATTGTTGCATTGAAAGCATGATCTGATGTAGCACGAGCCATCCCGATAAGCCTTTTTTTGTCATGTGCGTCTGTTACATAACTCGTTCGAGGACACTAAGGCATTCATCATTCACATTTTGAAAGATAAGAAGATGAATAAATAAATACTATGTAAATCAGCTGAATGGTACAAGAAATTGTACCAGGCTATTAGATTACCTGATCCAGGTGATATCCTCACAGAATGCAATGTAGCAACCATGTAGCTATTCTTTAAAGCTAAAGCAAGCTTTGATGTGGGTCTCCGTGGCCATCCTACCTATCATAGTAATGATAGTAAATTCGGATATGAAATTTAACAATGAAATATAATAAACCATTCTTAAGAATAAATTAAAATGATATGCGTGTGTAGCTCAAAAAAATACAGACTTGGGTCACCAGACTCACCTTATCACATAATGCCTGCAGATCATATACATCAACATCTCCACCTGAAGAAAATAATATTTGTTCAACAGCACCATCAGGTTGCTTCTTCTCAACAAGCACAAACTCTTCAGGCATTAGCTCTTCCTCTTCTTCAGGTAAGGAAGGTGGATCAACTAATTGCATAGTATTATTCTTCAGCATCCTATAGGAATAAACAAATAAGAATCTTGTCCTTTAGAAGCTGATTCATGGAAGCTACATATGCAAATTATTAGTCATGGATAAAAATAATAATAGAAAATTGAAAGAAAAATATCTCATCAGGGCTAAAGAGTTTCCCCGATCCACCAACTCAACAATGAAGTTGCAAAAATATTGACTAGGAGGCGGCAAAATAAAGGAGGAAATCAACCTTTGCCACATTAGCAATTTCATTTCAGGATGCTCTTATCCTCAAAAGAGGATAGCAGATGTTAATGTCGTCTTTAAATTGACCAATTCATATCCGGTTGAAGGCCTTGTATACTTAACCAACTATACAAATAAAAGAAATGGAACAAATAGAAACAGGAACAGGAATGGATGACTCACATGACTGATATCAGGAATCTAAGCAACTTTAATGAGAATCCAAAAAATTCTATGTAGTAGTTCGATCATGAAATGTTAATATTGTCCAGCAATCATGGTCCCAATCTATAACATTATACTCAAATGCAAGACAGTCTAATAGAGTTGAAATCATGATTAACATCAGGAATATATAGAGGAGCCTAAAATTTCTATATAGAAGTTGATCATGAAAAGTGGAATTCAGCCGGCAATTGTGGTTCCAATCGAATACCGTTATCTTCAAATTTAATTGGTTCTAACAGATTTTAAATCATATATAAGATTTTATTAAGATAAGAAATGGATGGGAGCATTCTGTGCTCCGTTTATATGGTTTTATCCTCATATCTATGCATACGTTTCCCTTTTGAAATAAAATTTTATCCTCTCAAACCATAAGTACTAACAGGAGGTCATCAAGCATGGAAATGAGTCAAAGTAAGATGATTTGGAAAGACATATATGCAATATGTTCAACCTTTATAATTTCAAAAAGCAACAAAAACAAGCTGCAGTAACTTTATCATTTGGAATCCAATTGAGATGATGAAAGTGGCATTGAAAGCTAAGAAAAAGCACTTTTCTGAATTTGCACCGGATCAAAGTGAAAATCACACCCGAAGTTGAAGCTATCAAACGAAGCTATGATTTTATATGGAATACAAATGTGTTGACTAACTTAGAACTTGTGTAGACACATTTGCCTATCATCGACAGGGCTAGCCCTGACTTTCAAAGCCTATAGGCAAGAAAAATAGTCGCCCCCTCCTCCAACATACATGCATAATACACATGCAATGGATGTTCAACAATCGCACATATAATACACATGCACTTCACGTGCGATGCATCTGCAATACACATGTAATTCACATACAATGCAAATGCATGATATGGTAAACTAGTATATATAATATTTCATAGAAAATGGGGGGCTTTGTAAATAATGAGTTGTGAAAGATAAAATAATAGTAAAACGAAGGTATGGATGATGGCCGTCAAACTCAAGCTCCAACATCAAGAAATATTCATCCACCTCCATCATCCATACCTTCATTTTACTTCATTATTTAATCTTTCCATCACTAATCCATCAAGATATCTTTCATTGAGTTGGGATTTTCAAGCCAAACAACACACAAACCATCAAGTGTCATTCAATTTTTGTCAATATTTTGCAATCAACAATGTGTGATGTGAAGAGAAAAAAAAAAGCAAAGAAGAGTTGACACATTGTTATATGAGCTGAGTGCCAACACATTTCTCCAGTTTTGCAATTCGGTTTCTTTTTATCTCTCACTCATATATGTTTTGTGCAGTTAATTTTTACTTAGGGGTGATATTGAAACCCTAAATAATGGTTTTAGAAACTGATAATAAGTTTTTGTTACTCTATGTCATAAGACATGTTCTTTGACTCTGAATTATTGAAGCAGTTTATATGCATGCTTCTAACAATTGTGGTTTGTAAGGTGTGTTCTCATCCTAGCTTCCTTATAATAACAATACGCACAATTTGTATGCTTGTTAGGTGGTTGTAAACGTGCTAGAATCTATATATATAAACTGCACCTAGGCTAAATAACAAGAGTTTAACCAAATTGATAACTCCTTTATATAAGTATAAAAATGCAACTAAACGCACTTGGCGTATTAGATTGACATCCTTCTACTTTTTCTTTAAGCTTTAAAATTAATTAAATATAGGAGCAACTTGTTGCTTTAAAACTACTTGTTCTACTTGATGTATTAGATTGACATCTTTTATTTAATTGCAACAAGCTGTTCCAATATTGCTAAGATTCAAGAGGATTTAATAATGGTGCATTGCCATATTCAATGACTAAGGGAAGAAATATAAGGTACTTATATTCCCTTGTAGCTTTATGACTTGGTTGATCTCTCTCATAACAACATAGATGACTTAACTGTGGAAATTGATTCCTTAACATATTCATTGTTATTGTTTTCATCCATATTTGATATTAACATTTTACATCTAGTTTTAACCTTTTATTTCAGAACCCCCATAATAGTATTTTCTTAAGTATATGTGTTTCCGTGATTTATTTATTTATTTTTTATTTTTTATCTTTGCCCAAGTTTTATTTTAACTTATTTTGGCCTTTGTAGATAAAAGATAAACCCATGATACACTTATTCACCAATACTACATTTATACAAAAAACAGGTTTAAATTGTATCAACTATGGTCACGCTAAATATCTAAGCAATTCTAACAAGGATCCCAAGGATTTGATCATCAAATGTGGAAATTGTGCAGCAATCGTTTTCCCAGCCAAATATCAGTATCTTCAAATTCAAGAGGTTCTAATAGATTTGGAATCATGTATATGAGTTTATTAAGATTAGACATCATTCCACATACCCAGAACGGATGGATTCCCAAAACCCAGCCTTTAGATGGAAATTCCTGATCTTCCTGCTTCCTGCAGAAATTAACATTAGAAATGGATCAGCACAAATACTCAGAGTTCTTCAACAGATTAAACATCAGACAAGCTCTTTTCAACAATTATTCATTTTTTGTATCGAAAAGTATATAATCCATTGCAAAAGATGAAACACAACAGAAATCTGCAGGCACCAGAAAGCAATCCAAGTAAAGGCTACATTTTTCCCTTGTTACAACACCAATTTTATCAAAAATGTAACGAAGACCCAAAAAAAAAAAAAAAAACCTTCAGTGCAGTAGGCGATTTTCCTCTTGAGCAGCAAGCAAGCAACAGTCAGCATTTAATCAAGGAAGTTTTTTCAGTGACTGCAGGACACAATCAGAACTCTACAATCAACCAAAAGATTGGCAGGATCTCAGACTTCAATAGCCATGTTCAATATCACATGAAAGTTTGATGCCCTCTTTTTTAAGTAATTAAGCTACTAATCCCTCTTCTAGCAAAAAGATCTAGCATTACATATGTCATTCTAGTATCCTACTAATTAATGATTATATTAGATGCCCTATTAAAATCCACTTCTGACTCTTAGTTCAAAGTGGTGAAGTAAACACATGGAAAAAAATAATCAGAAACACATGCTTAACCAAACAGAAGGCAATCTTTATTGTACACCTTAGATATTTTGGTTGTCCTTTTAGGAATGAACCACTATTATTGACCACATCCTCATCTGTTTGTACCATGCTGGCCTGCCTGAATTTATAGCTTTGGTCAAATATAAGCTCAAAAGCATTAATAAATGCTGCAAGGACCTTTTAAGAGTTGGAGATTTAAGCTTAGTGGAAATGATGGCGAGCTCAGCTGTTGAAAGTAACCTTTGGTACAATACGCAGGATCTCTGCACCAAACATATTCAAATCAATTAGTTTCTAATTAAAAACAGAAAGTAACTTTGGACACAAAGGATACAGATAACGAGATATTTTTCAGAGTTGATGAAAACTGAAGGCACTACCTGGACTAGAAATGACCTATGCAGCTAACTTGACTGTTCTTTATAAAAATTATGAACTTTCAGGGAATCTAGAGCACACCCAGAAGAAGCAAAAGCAGAGCAAAAATACATTTTGCAGGATTTACTATCCATTCCTGCCATGCTGTCTCAGTGGATTGAACGGGAAGCCAAAATTTGTCACACTATCAAACTATCAACAAATGTTAAATAGAGAGTTCGCAGCTTGGCACTCGGCATACTAAGGGATGGCAATGTGATGTAGTCTGTGTTCCATGACATCACTGGCCTGCATTTATACCCCCAGTCCTCTATTAAAGCATTAGAAGAAAGGCAAATGTCAATGAGAAAAACGTCTTGCCCTAAACTCCTTGTCGACAAAGAAGGACTAGGAGTTTTAGGTCATATTTTAAATTCATATTCTCTATTTAATATTAACTATCTTCTTTTAGTATTTGATGTTATCTTTTGCGTCTATTTTTTAGTGTTTAGGAATTATCATTTTAGGCTGGTTTCCTTTATATAGACCTAAGTAATCCTATTACTAATCAATTTGGAGTTTATCCTATATCAACTTGGTATCATAGCCTTGATAAGAGTGATTATTTCTTCTCTTTGTGTTATGACTTGCCCTCAGTTGCACGTTATTTCATGTGAGTTTATGTGCTTTTGGCTTAATTTTGTCCCTTTGTTCATATTCACTGCTTTTTGGTTAAATGTGGTTTTTGCCCAAGATCTTTATATTGGAAGACAAAAAAAGCTAAGGCACAAATTAGAAGTGAAAACACAGCCTAGAAAACCTCAAAATGGAAGAACAAGGCTCCCAAGTGTTAGTGAGCATGGCCATGTAGCATGGGAACAAGGAAAGATCTAACAGGCCACAACAGAATTGAACATGGGCAAGCCGTATTCCTCAGCATGGTTGTGGCCGCTCTCCAACCTGAATACCACGTTACTGCATCTAACATGTGCAACCCATGTTATCTTACACCCCCATGTTGGCTCTAACAATCTACAATTCAGTTATTTTTTCTTCAAGAGTTTGGGGTAAATTCGGTGGGTTCTTTTCAGAGTTTGGGGAGATGGTTTTCAGACTTATTTTCTTTGATGTTTTTCTATGGTTTAAGACAATCATAGATTTAGACTCAGTTTTATGAATTGTAATCATCCAAATTCAACCGATTCACAAAAAACATTAAAGCAGGTTTCTATTTTTCTAATCTCTTTCTATTATATTCATGATTATTTATTTATGTTTAATACTTTAATTATGTCTTAATAGTTGCTTTTTCCAGGGTGAACTAAGTCTAATTTCGATAGAGTTGATGGAAGTCTAATTTCCAGGGTGAACAATCTGGACCGGAAGCTTCGTCATTTCCCATACTAAACAAAGTTGTTCAAACCTCCTCTATCGTAATGGCTGCTACAAATTACATCCTTCTTGAAAATCAAGCTTTGGGCCTAAATAAATTACTTCTTGAGAGATCACTCTTGACTGATATGTCTTTGTTCCTTGGAGAGCTTTATAAAAGTCTATAAACACACATACTATGTCTTTAGGGACTCATAAAGCTTTCCATGTGCATCTGTGATGGTAAGGATTTTGTTGGCAAGGCTTCTCCCCTTGACCACTGAGTGAAAGAACTCGGTGTTACTATATCCAAGTTTGAACTATGTAATTCTGGGCTTTTGTTTAAGAAAACTTTCATAGCAGGAGACTGGTGTTGCAATTGCTTGAGAGACCATTGCTCTTGAATAATAAGGCTTTGATTAAAAGGATATGAATCTAGTGCATGTTACATTAAACATAACTCATCTCGTGCCTCTTGGACTCTCCCAGATTTACTCCCATACTTCCAATTATTAAGTTGCTTTAGTGGCATTTTCAAGTTCTAGAGCCGGCACCTAGCAAACTTTTTCTCCCTTGGTGTTGTCATCCCCATTTGACAATGTTTTCAAAATTTAAATCTTGTACCCACATGTTGAAAAAATGAAAAGGCTTTGGCCCTATATGTGGCTTTTATTTAATACACTCCCATAGGCTGCATGGTCGCGGGGGGGGGGGGGGGGGGGGGGGGATGTGTCAGGATGTGTCCTTGATGCACCAAAGCAATATGACCACAACTGATTTCCCAAGACTCAATCCAACTTGCATGAAATTCTATGGTCTTGATCCTACTTATTCGACGAGGTATGAAAAATACCTGCATGTGGAATATCTTGCACACAAGCTCTAAACTCCTCAATGCTTTACTCATGTATAAGGCCCTCTGTACCTTTTTAGAAGGATTAGGATGATAAGTAGTGGTATGGTGCAAAAGCCATTGCCACAACTGTAACACCCCCAGTCGACACGACCACGCGGGGCTACCTTGGAGTGTTTTCAGATTGATCGGCTGGCCCCACAGATCAACACGAGTCCTTTCAGTACGCTTTGTCCTCACTCACGCACTTTCCGAGAAATTTTCAGAAAATTTCTGAAACTTCCCAGAAGGTCACCCATCCTAAAATTACTCCACGGCCAGCACGCTTAACTGTGGAGTTCTTAGGATAGAATCACCAAAAGGATGGTATACCATGTTGATATAAGTAGCCAATTCAATCCTTATAACACTCCTCACAATTTAGGGTATTACAACAACCCCTTATAGCCTTGAGTTGTATTCCAAGCATAAATCACACATAAGTAGTATAGTAAATTGCCACTAGGATTTAAGACTTTCGCTTGTATACCCTACTTGCACGTACCAACAATTTCAATCTGGGCTTCCACCCTAACCACACTCGTCCATTGTGATGACATAAGTAGTAATGCTCCCATTTCCAATCTTGTGAAAGTGAGGTATGTGTCATGCTAGCTTTATATTCTTTTATTCAAGTTTCTATCAAACCTCTTTTTGTTTTTAAGGGTGGTTCAACCCTCTCACATTCCAACTGCCAATGATCATGATAAATGAACGTTAGGGCAACACAATACCACTAAACCATTTTCTTTTCCACTCACTCACAAAAGTCTCTGTGTATGTTGATGAGTAGGCATTGCTCCTCCTACAACTGACTATTCAGCAAGTAATTGCTTTCTTCCATCACAAATTATGACCCAATCCTTCTTCATCTCACTTCTATTCGGTCCAGCAAAATCTTAATGCATCATTGGTTAGTAAGATGCCCTAGTTTATTACAAACTAGGAAAAACGTTGGCTTCCATTCAGACTCCAACCATTGCTTCAAAGGTTCTTTATTAGGAATATTGACGATGAAAAAGTTTGGAAGGGCTCTACGCATGTCCCTTCACCATAACCCTTGTATAAGATAAACGTTCCTTGTTCGCAGTCACCCCATCCATAACAATAGGCTTCCCTACGCAACTTGTGACCTAAGACCAAGTAGTTGAATTCACATATGAATGAATTGAAACTCCTATGGGTCGAAGACAAAATCCTCATGCCATTGTTTCATCATAAGGGGACCACAATATGGTCCAATAAGGTTATTGAAGTATTTGTTCACAATCTTCTTCGGAGTAGAACAAAAATACAAAATAACCCACTTCATGGGATAAGGCTTTGAGTGATGCAACATGTACCCATTGAGTTTTCACAAAATATTGGATTTGGGAAAAATTAGGTTTAGATCCAAACGCAAACACAATTACAGGATACCGACACATATTTGACACCTCTTCAATGTCATTCGTATCTAATGTGGTCATAATCTTACCATCGACCACAGGGGCTTTTTAATGAAGTTTTACCATGGAATTGGGGTTACAATTTTGAAATAATTTTTCTTTCCATGATGTCTCATTATGAGGCACTGACTTAGCACCAACATCCACCAAACCCACTAGTTGGGCAACTCGATGCTCTAAACTGTCTACCACAATCACCGGATTCACAAAATCATTTAGCGAATTGTCACTAGCCTAAGGGTTCAAAACCTCTTTGGTGTCCTCACTCACCCTATCAACAATCACATCTGATTGGGGTGATTCATGGGGGTTGGGGTAAGATCTCTTTTGCAATGGTCTAATCTATCTTCGACACCATCCTTGCCGGTGTCTGTACCTTCTTTTGTCATGCCAGAGGCAAGAGGTTCTAAGGTATCCTCTACGTGTTGATCGACCTCGTACTTGGAATTTAGTGTTACCCATAGTTGAGTTTGCTTATTATCATGCGTCTAATAGGTCCACTAAAAATTCCTTTTGAAATTGTTTATGGTTATACCCCTTGTACTCCTGTTGACTTTGGTCCCTATCCCCACTATACATGTATCTGCGTTTGTTGAGTCCTTTACTAATGATGATATTAGATGTAAGATTATGTTGAGTAATGTGGATTATAAACTTGATGTTGATGTGCATTGTAGAGATAAGGATTTTAATGAAGGTGACTTTGTTATGGTACGCATGTGTTCTGAACGTTTTCCAAAATGATGTTTTAAAAAGTTACATGCACAAGCCATGAGCCCATATGAGATTTTGAAAAAATAGGGACCAAATGCTTATGTGCTTGATTTACCATATAATTTGGGTTATTAGTCTTATTTTCAATGTGAGTGATTTGTCACCCTACAAAGGCAACTTTGAGCCTCCTATTTTGCCATCTAGTGCCTTTGCAGGTCTGAAGGAGCCAACATTGCCATCTATTCAGCTGCCCATGGAAGAAGTTGTTTTCCATTATTGATGTTGAGTATGTTACTTCTTCCTAAAGAGGTTTTTATCGTTTTTGGGTCACCTGAAGGAATCGTCCCGACTGTGGTACTACTTGGGTCCATAAAGATGATCTCTGTGACATAGCTCCAACATTGCTTGAGGATTTTCTTCGATCTTACTCACCAGAGTCGAGTTATTTTCCGGTGAGAGAGAATAATATTAATAGGAAAGATTTTTATAGAAAGAAGTAGTTCTGTAGGAATAAAAAATAAATTCTTTCTTTTATCTTTTCCTATCTTTATTAGTTAGATATTATTAGATGTGATATATCTTTATTAGTTAGATATGATTTGTCTTTTAAGACCCTTAGGCTATATAAAGGGTCTTAGGCTTATCATTATTATTAGAATCATTGAATGAATAATAATATCAGAATAACTTCACACAATTTCCCAATTCTCTTCCTACTTTATTCCCTAAGTTCTCAATCCGTTCTTCAATTCTTTCAACTTTACATCAAAATGTGAAATACCTTTTAGTTTTCATTGAGCTTGACCGAAACAAAGTTATAACTTATTTCCCTAATAAATATTCAAACAACATTTTGAAAATTTATCTGCTTTCGCTCAGTTAGGTTCACCTAATTTATCCTAAGATCCGTCGCAGAGTTTACAGAAAACCAAGTAAATACGCAGCAAAATTATCCTGAATTCGAAATTTGTAGAACAATAAAGCAAGAAATCATACATTTCATTTGTGCGCCACATCTTCGCAGAAAATTTAGGGCTTGCTATTGAAGACGTGCACATGTTAAGTCCTGGAAATATGAACACAGTAGTTCAGTAAGCTAGCTGAACAGAACAGCTAGGTGGTACATGAACAAATTGATTTGATCAACTTTGTCTAGATGTTCATGAACAGAGGCCGCTAACCCGCTTTGACTGGCAGCCGTGTAAAGAGTTCCATCTCCATACGCGGAGTTAGTGGCGGTGGGCGGCTGAGAGAAGGAAAGAGATAACACGGGGATTTTCTGAATTCGTGTGAAACGCCGTCGCCGAAGGCATTGAATTTTCTGCGGGTAAGCACGCGCAACCCGCGTGATAGCTCTCCATCCTCCCTCCCTCCTCTCTCCTTCGAAAGTCGCTCCTACTGTGACTTTTGATTAAAAATTTTAGTATTAAATTTTATAAATTTATTTGTGAAGAAAGATAGATATTTTTTTTTATTTCACGGTAGATGGCGTATAATTTTTAACAGACATATTAAAAAATATTAAAATTTAAGATAAATAATATATAAGTTTACTAAAATATCTATATTGAACTTTAAATAATTTAATTGTTATTATAGAATACCTTAATAAGGTCGAATAGGATAAATTAGGATATATAACAATAATTTAAAAAATAATTGAATTATATTATAAAATAAAATAAAAGATATAGATTCTCAATTTTAAAACAGATAAATTAATTAACATTAACAAGTGACAACACATAATTATTTAGAGCACTTAAAGTAATTGCTTTTGATACATGTATTATTTAAGTTATTTACACTTAAATTAATAAAACTCTTTATAGATGTCACTTTGCACCATAGAGTCACTTCCATGGTACAAAGTATATACAATGGTATATATAATATTTTCTTGAACTCTATTTTAAATAGTAGGAGACACAGCGATATATTTTAACTAACTAAAGGTAATGTTATGCTTATAACTAAAACATTTATAATTTTTTTATAACCACCTACTAGTGTGAGGATATTTTGTATACGTTGGACTCAAACATTATTAGATAGCTTTAAAAAAAATTTATAATAATTTGATTGTAAAGTTACCATTATTCTTTTAACTAATGATCCCCACTTTTTACAAAAATCCAAATTAATTATTTTTAATTTGTATCATCAAAAAATAAAATAAAAATTATATCAAAATTATTCTATGATTTTTCTCTATAAATATGAATTTATATTGATATATTGTAGGTGTAAAGAGAAAACTAGGTATGTGTATACAAAGAAATGCACATTTTATAGTAATACACATTTTTTTAACAAATAACATATTTTTCAACTATCATAATATACATTATGCAATACTACAATACTCAGCCTATGATATAATATAATAAAAGGAATTTAATTATTATTTCACTAAATTTTTATTATTTTTAAATATTCAAAAATACAAATATATCCTAAACACTCCAACCAACCTATTTTCCTTTTCCTTCTCTTTTCATCCTTCCTTTTTTTCTTTTCTCCTTTTTCTTTTTCTCCTCTTCCTCTATGGATTGGGCCACGCCCGTCAGCCCAACTCCCCTTCCCTCTCTTATCTCCCCCACACAGCGCAGCCCGCTCTTCTTTTTTTTTTTCCTTTCTCCCTCACCCGCCCGGTCTCCCTCTTTTTCTTTCTTTTGTTTTCCCTCGACTGGCCAGCCTAACCCCCCTTTTTCTTCTTCCTCTCTTCTCCCCACCCTCACGCTACAGGTCACATGTGTGACTTGCCACCATCTTCCCCCTATCACTTTATCACCAACCTACTCCTCCCCTCTCTCCCCCTATCCTTTTCCTTCCCATTTTGAGCCAGACCCCCCTCACCTGCCTCCCTCACGTGCTCCCCTTCCTTTCCTATTTTCTCCCCGACCATGCCTGCACCCTGCCATTCGCAAACTTGTATCGGTCTGCCACCGCTCGTTAGCGAGCTTTGCCACACCTATGTCCCTTGTCCTCTTCCCCCTTTGTCTTTTTCTCCCTCCCTTGGCCTATAAATACCCCATACTGACCCCCAATTGTCCTCCTTTACTCTGCCCAAAACTTCCAGCGCATTTTCACCGCCACCACTTTAGACACTGCCCTAGCCACTATCGCCCAAAACATCACCCAATCCCTTCCTTGCATCACCCTCCACCAAACTGAGCCACTCACCGCCCCTGAATCCCCCTACATGAACCACCCCAATTGTGCAAAGTTGGCTGCTTGACCTACCTTTTTCACCCCATTGATTCCCCTCTTGTCGCTGTGCATTGCTTCCTCCACCATAATCACCATCTCCCCTACCACCCAATCAACCCAGCAGAACCTCCCCTACCTTCCCTTCTCCCTCTCCTTCCTCCTCCCTCCTTCTCCACTACCCTCGGCTACCACAATCACCACCACCACTACAACCCTCTTAGCCCAAATAGTCCACCACAAACTCTCTCTTCCAACCCTAAAAGACGCACTTTCTCCAACCTATCCCCTTCCACCACCGTCGCCGCCGTGCGTCGCCCTCGCCGCCTCCACCACCACCTAGTTGTCACCCTCACTAGGTTGTGCCCTAACCCTTCCTAGCCCTTAAGTATAATTTATTTAGTATAATTATTATTCTAACCTTATTATTATTATTATTATCATTATCATTATTATTATTATTATTATTAAAGTTATTATCATTATTATTGCTAATATTGTTAATAATATCTTGTCATCGACTAATATAACTACCTAAACCTATTTTGGGCTAATAATAGCATGATTAACCATTTTAAGGATAATACCCTTATTTTTACTACTAAAGCTATTATTATAATTAGTATCCCTAATACTAGTTCATAATAGAGGTAAGTAGGGAATATTGGAAATGTTAATAAGAGGGAAGTTAACCCTAATGTTTCCCTCTTATAGGTAAATCAAGTCCGACCCCTATGGAGGTGTAGGAGCGTGCTCCAAACCCAATGTTGTTTTACTTAATGATGTGGTTAAGGCCTAATATGTGTATTATATTTATTATATGTTATGTGTGCTGATATAATTGTGTACCTTATGTGATTATGAACTATATACTTATAGCACAACTTGCTAAGCATGGAGCTAAGGTAAGTTGTATGTGTTCTCTTTATGGCATGAGTAACGTGATAATGTGTCTTGTACTTTGTGGTGCTTATGTGATATGGTCCTCTAGGACATGCATGCTAGGAGGCTTTAAAAGATGTGGTGCGGTGGTGAAAAGATGAAAGGGGTAAAGGAAGTGAGTTGACTAGAGGAAAGTAAGAATAACCTAAATATCTTCTGACATATGGGTGGACAAATGAAAGGATAATATGAATAAAATGAGAGAGTGAAATGAATTTTACATGGGGAGTCTAGGGTTTTTATGGGATGGATGGTCTTTGTATGGGGATGATCCTTATGTGGGAAAAGTTGACTTAAGGGTTAACTAAGGTAAGGGGAGAGTTGTAGAGTGATTGGAGTCCATATGTTAAAAATAATATGTGGGTTGGTATAAGGGTGCATGGAGGACTTGTCTAGGGTTTGGGAGGAACCCTAAGTGAGAAAAGTGTGTAAGGAAGGGAAAACAAATGGAAATAGTTAGATTAAGGAATAAGAATGAATGGGGGTGTTACATGGAGGAGAAGTGAGCCAAGTAGAAAAAGGTGTTTGGGGGTGTTGAGGGGATAATAAAAAAGAAATGAGAAGTACTAGGGTTTGGGGAGTGAACTAGGGTTTTCATGGTAATGTTGGAAGAGGGGTAGCGAGGTTGTGACGTTGGGTGTAGTTTGAGGGAAGTGATGGTTTTGGTAGAAAAGAAGAGTATGGGTTGTGTAGGATGAGGGAAAGTGAGGCCTATAGGCCAGATTAGGGTTTCAGAGGGAAATCATAAAGGGTGAAGAGAAGTCAAAGCAGAGTTAAGGGGAGTGAGCCTTGAACCATGTGTAGAAGAGTTTGGATTTCTCATGGTGAGTAGGAAAAATGGGGAGGAAGTCCTGGAGTCATAGGTTGTGTAAAGGTCCCAAAATATGGGACATGGCTTTTCAGGAGAACTGAGAAGAAAATAGTGCGCATGGGAAGTCTAGTGGGTCTTGCATGTCTAGTTTGGGTTGTGTGTGGAATAAGACACGAGTAAAACACTAAACACTTAAAGTGAAAGATTATCGAGCCTAGCCTAGTGAGGATAATATCCAGTCCATCAGCTATAATAATGATCAGGAGTTTTTTGTCTTATGGAGTGTTTCCTGTCCACTGACTATAATAATGGGGGACTCCAAGCTTGATAAACCAAACTTTGCATGGTAGTAAATCATGGAAATACACTAATTACTTATAGTGGAATATCACGTGAGTCAGGGCGAGTGAGGATAATTTTCCGATCCACTGGCTATAATAGTGGTCAGGTGCATTCTTCCCTGTGGAGTGTTACCGGTCAACCAGTTATAATAGTGGGGTCTCTGTACTCACGCTGAATTAATATGAGAAATGGGTAATACAAAAATAATAGTTTATGTCTGGATTGATGATATGAATCAGAGTTATACATTGTATGCCTTACTTGTCTATTGTTCTTGCATGGCTTTACCCATATGGTTACCTTGCTCAGTACGTAGCATATTGATCACCCATTTCATGGGTGCTGCTCATTCCCACGAGTAAAGGTCCCTTCTGAGTTTGTGCAGGTAGGAGATATTATATTCGATGCCTATGACGCACTTGATGCATCGGGTGGGGTTGTGTGATGACCCATTGGACTTTGCTTGGAGCCGAGGGACTCTCATTTTTTCAATTTTATTTTACGTCACTATTATATCGTTCTTTCCCCTCAGGGGCTTGACACTGTAAATTTTTTAAAATCTGTATTGACGCATTAATTTACACACTATTACTTTCTCTTATTTATGAATCTTTCGGTTTTCTACAATTCCATGTCTTAATTAGCTTAATGATTTGTGAAATTATTTTATAGCCTTCTGGTTGGTGCGAGATTGGTCGGGGTCAGGCTTGTGCTAATCATGGCGGTAGCGCCCACCTATGCTTTTGTATGTTTTAATTAAATGAAAATTTTCAACTGTGATTTTTGGGAGTGTTACATTACGAATCCCGCATCCAATAGTTGCTTGAGTTGCTTCCTCAATTCTTCTAATTCTGGTGAGGCCATCCTATAAGGACCCATGACTGGAGGCTTGTCACCTAGCTCCAACTCAATCACATGATCCACCTCCCTCTAAGGTGGGAGCCTCTTCGGAATCTCAGGTGGCATTACGTCCTTGAACTTCTTGAGGACTCCCTTAATCTCCATGAGTACCTCTGATCCAACAAGTTAGGATTCTTCCTTTACTATGGCCAAGAGTGTGACCATATCCTTCTTAAGTCCCTTAGATACTTACATATATGATAACATGTTGGACTCCACCTTTGCCCGAACTAAGGGCGCAACATATGACTCCTACCCCTTAGATATATGCATGGTGTAAGCATTTAAGAAGGAGAGTGGGTGTACCTTATCAACGAACTCCATGCCAAGCACCATTTTGAAGTCGCCTATGGGTACCACTGTCAAATCCACCATGCCTTCCTATTAGGCCAACCAAATGGGTACCCCTCTTGCGATACCAAGGATTGGCCTTAAAGCTAAGTTAATGACCTTCACCCATCCCACTTCCTTAGCATACCAAATCCCAAGTCTTGTGGCTTCCCCTTCAGCTCCAAAGTTGTAAGTATCTCTTCTGTCCACCAACACCTTCGTGTCTCTTCCATTTACTTTGGCTTTGACATAAAACAAGCCTTTTGATGCCTTAGGCTCCCCCTTTGGCACCTCCCTATCCTTAGCCATCACCTTGGGCTCCTCCTTAGCCCTAGCCTTGAGTGAGCTTAGGAAGCGCATCAATCCCATCTTAACTTCCTTCTCAACGAATGTCCCTTCTTCTCCAAGGGATCTAATAAGGGCATATAATTATTTTCTCTTAGGATAATTGAATGACATATGATCCTTTGACAAATGAAGCACATTGTCTTCTTAAAGTGATCCTTTCCCTTTCCTGCTTCCCCTTCCACTTAGGTGGGTCTCCTTTCTTGCGTGACTTTTCTCCCCCACCTTTGTATGGGCCACCCTTCTTTAGCTTATTCTTCTTCTCCTTTCAAAACTCGATGAGGGACTCCGCCTCCCTTATGGCTGTAGCAAGGTCTTGGACATTAAGGCACCTCAAATCTTGCTCTGCCCATGCTTGAAAACTGTCCTTGAAGTAGAGGAGTTGGTTCTTCTCTGACATGTTCGGTATCTCAAGCATCAAGGAGCTATATTCATTGATATAGTCCTTGATGGTACCAGTTTACTTTAGGCTCCTTAACTTCTTAACCACATCCTCCTTCACATTCATGGGTTAGAACTGAACCTTGAGATCTTTCTTAAAGTTAGGGATGGTAATCAGATGGGTTTTACCCAAAACCCAATGAGTTTTATCAGTCGGATCTGTAAATGGATATGGATAAAGGGATATGGATACGGGTATGGAGGAAGTAGAGAAATATCCGTCGGATTTGGGTATGGATATGGGTAAGGGATCCTCAAATCCATACATGTACCCGCATCCATTTACCTGATATAAAATTACATTTTTACCTTTGTTTATGTAACCTTAAGTATATTTTCTAAGGCTAAAAGTGAAGATATGATTAAATTTTAACAATCTAAGTATATAATTCTAACATCAAATGATTTTTACTTTATACTTAATGGGTTTTACCCAATGGATATTTAAACGAATATGGATAAACAGGTATGGATATGGATATGGATGAGGAAAAAGAATACCTACTGGGTTTGGATACGAATATGGGTATAGGTTTTCTTATCAGGTTTGGGTAACGGATAGGGGGTACCTGATTCATACCCGATATGTTTCTATCCCTACTTGAAGTCCTCCCATGTATTGATAGTCACGACAACCCTTTCAATCTCATCGTTGCAACATCTCCACCATAGCATGACATCATTCTTAAGGTAGAGTGTGGCAAAATCTATCTTGTTGGCATCATCATCTATACTTGTACGGCGCATGTATCTTTCTACCATCCAAATGAAATTATCAAGTTCTTTCGCATCATGCTTACCTTTATACTTGGGTGGCTCGGGGCCTAAGATCCTTGATCCTCTAGCATTCTCAATGTGCCTTCCTTGGTTGAGATCCCGTCTCAACACACCATGCTCAACCCTAAGGGTGCCAAACTCCTCCCTTAGGGTACCAATATCCCCATGGAATTCCTACAACAAGTGGTTGATGCTACAAAGGAATTTCTCTTGAATATCTTCACCAAGATATTCATCCAACACATCGAGTCTCTCCACCGACTCATCCATCCTCTCTCCACTTGAATAACCCTTTCTTCAAGTGAAGAGAGTTAGTCCTTGGACACCGACTTATCTTTGATAACACCCTTGTTCTTCTTCTCACGTTCCCTACCATAGGTCTCCATAGAGATGGTCATCTCACTTTGGTTCTTTACCAACTCGTTGTTTACTGTGGCTACGATCCCTTGTAACCAAAGCTTTCTTTTAACGACGCTCTGATACCACATGTCACGGGGTGACTTCTTTCACCTAAGTCTTTCTTGTGTAACACTTAGAAACACAACTCCTTTAGTGGTCACTATTCAGCCTTTATAACACTAAGGCTATTACCAAGCCTTTAAGGACAAGTAAGAACACTTGGAGATCTTAAAAGGCTTAGAGAAAATGAGAGAGTATTTATGTGTAAGAAGAGAACATTATTAATGAGAGAGGATAGAGATTACAACTTGGGAGATGGTGGGAGAAAATGGTTTGGTCCTTTATTTATAATTGAGGTCCTCCTCCCTTTTTTCCCTTTGATGGAAGGTTCTAAATCTTTTTCAACCCTTAGATATTTCTAAAGACCCTTCTAGATTATAAGATATTTTATAAGACTCTTCTAAATCCCTTTATAATCCTTCTAGCCTTTGGGATTCTAGAGATTTCTACACTATTCTAAGAGGTCTCTATATATTTACATAAGGATCCACACTTTTCTTGACACTTCTACATAGTTCTACTAGAGTTTACACAAATCTAGAATATTCTAGAACCTTCCTGGTAAAAATTGAAAAAAATAAGCGATCCGTGACATCTATGAGCAAATATATCATTTTACATGTGCCATATCAATTTTCTAGCATGAATGTTAAAATTTTATCATAATTTATTTTGTGTGTTAAGCATGTAATTTGTGGTATATTAGATATGCATGTTTAGGATCTTATGTGTTAATTATGATTAAATCATGTGTAAGGAAAAATATATTTTTTTTGCTGTTAAACTGGTGCACTAGCCAACTATAGTACCACCCCTGATAAAGTTACGATGGAGTTGTGAGGATAAATCATTTTTGTATGATAATTTTCTCCCTATAATTGAATTAGTTAAAGGCTATGGTTAAAAACACGTAAGTCCTAGATGTATGATTAAGGTTGACATGAGGAATGCTTATGACATAGTTCGATGGGATTTCCTTCAACAAGTTCTATGTGCTCGCTCCCCCATTTTATCTTTCTTATCTACTAATGTGTTTCAAATATTAGTTATTCAATTATGTTCAATGGCATTTTTCATCCTCCTTTTCATGCTTAAATAGGCTTAAGATAGAGGGATCCCCTCCCTCATACCCTTGTTGTCATAGGAATGGAATACCTTAATCGAATGTTTCTCTATGTTTAGTTAAACCCTCACTTTTCTCCTCATGCAAGATGCCAAAAGCTATAGATGGTGAACTTGCATGACCTTTTGCTTTTATGTAAAAAAAATAAAATTGATTTTTCGTATGAATTATCTTCTAGGAATTCAACATATTCTCAAGTCTGTCTAGGCTATGCCTTAACATGTCAAAAAGTGTTGCTTATTATGGAAGAACGGTAGATCAATATGTAATTAATCAAGTCCATTATTCATTTCATATCAATGAAAGTTCTCTTCTTATTACCTATTTAGGGGTTTTTCTGGATGGTAAACATATTACTCTTTCTCACTATAAAACCTTTATTAAAAAGTATACCTCTAAGATTATAAGCTAGTGATAATCTCTCCTAAGCTATGTTGATTAAATGTAACTACTTTATTTTGTCCTACTCAATTTACAAACTTTCAGATGTCTCATTTTCCCTCTTCCTTAGTGTGTTATAGATTAAATCAATGCCATTTGTAGAAGTTTCCTTTGGTTAGGCTCATCTGAAAGTACAAGGAAAGCCCTAGTATTATGGAACAAGATTTGTTAACCTTAGCAAGAAGGTGGTTTTAAATTTCATTAATATCTTTTGGGGAACATTATTGCCATTGGAAGATTATTGTGGTTCCTAGCTCAAAAGAAGGATTTTCTCTATGTTAGATGGGTGCATAATTATTATCTCAAGCAATATAACATCTAGGATATATGGACACTGTAATCTACTTATTAGATTTTGAACAAGGTCCTGGGTTGTACATACTATTATCTGACTTTGTTTATCTCAACTCAAGGAAGAAATAACATTAGCAAAAATGGCAAGTATGTCATCTCTAGGAGCTATGAAGCAATCATACTGAAAGGGGAAAATGTGATTTAGGCTAGTATAGTTTGGAATGCTCTTACTACCCTAGACATCTATTTATTCTTTAGTTATTAGTTCAAATAAGACTTCATACAAAGGACAAACTTGTAAGTTATGTATTTCTAGAAGAAAATATGATTCCTATGCATATAATAAAAGGAAATATATATTTTAGAAGTTATGTTATCGACAAACAATGACAAGTTGGACCGATATACTCAAATGGACTACAAATTGTGGCAGATTCCCTAAAGTGAGAACATAATTGATCAAATTTTTGCTTGCTATGGTTGTTTATCATATTTAGAGAGAAAGAAACACTATTGTAAGAAGATAAATTTTACATGAATTGGCTAGTAGGTCTATGGAATTTTCACATTGTAAGTCTTTTGAAATTTTTTTGTCTTATATAGATCTATTAGGACTTAATATATAGTCCTAGTTGGCAATAGCTATTTTTTTAACCCTTTTCATTGATTGGTGCAATGAATACAACCAAATAATTATAAATAAAAAATAAGCCTTTGTTTGGTCATTCATAAAAATAGCTACTCTTATAGTCTTTTTGGATTGATTAGATGTTAGTTTTTTTTATTGGTGTTGTGGATCTTAGTATCCCTTGTGGAATAATAATCAAACATTGAATAAAATATTGATCATTTAAAGTGAAAGATTTGAGTTTTGGAAATGGATCTTAAACATCATATTATAACTCCAAGTGCATAGTTGGACCTTCAAGTCAAATGGGTCATTTCTTCTTTGGGGGATTCACAAATTCTATAGGGGGTGCATGTACTTAAATACTTGAGTGTTGAGGTTGTGTATAACTAACTTTATGGCATGTAGAGTCTTTAACTTGTTGTCTTGGGATTTAGTGGTATGATTTCTCAATTCACCCCTAGTAATATTTATCTTGGATTATGTGATTGTATTCCTTTCAAGGTTTGAATTCAATTGATTTGAAATTTATTAGAAAAACACCATTGTATCTCTTGAATAATTAGATTAGGGTTTACCTTGTTAAGTGTTTGAGGTTGTATTGAAAGTTTGGACCCTTGTTAGAGCATGATTGGTTATTATCATATGTGGAATAGTAAAATCATAATTGACCTTAATATAGTTCATATTTCCCCATATTTCATCAACCTTTACCAAATCTTTCATCGTTATTAAACTAGTATTTCAACCATACCAAACCAATCTTTCACTCTATAAAATAGTAAAACATCTTACCATAAGAATGCATATTTTTCACTGTCATGATCCATATCTTTCATGTAGTAAGCTTAGATTTTTGTTATGGCTTAACAAACAAAATCTTTCACCAATAAAATATTATTCTTAAAATACATTTCACATATTTTACTAAGTTTTTCTTGCATATTTTATTGAATATCTCATAGTATTTCACTAATTTTGATGGCACCTTTTGTCACATTAGTTTTAATCTTTGGCCAAACTATATCTTATATTCCACAACTATTATTGTAATCTTTCACCATTCTATGCCTAAACCTTTAATGGTTTTAAATATAATTTTCAAAAAATTTTCTAAAACTTTTCAAGCATAGGGAATAAAGTAACAAAATAATAAACTTATAATCTTTCATGACTTTTGATGTCACATTTAGTTATATTAGTTCTTATCTTTCACCATACTCTGTCTCATCTTTCACCATTATTATTTCAATCTTTCACCATTCTATGTTTAAAACTTTAACATGTTCACACACCTCTTTCACCAAAAAGTTTCCTGAAACTTCTCAATCATAGGGAATAAAGTAACATACTAATAAACTTATAATCTTTCACTAGTTTTGATGTCACCTTTTGACACACTAGTTCTCATGTTTTACCACTACTATTGAAATCTGTCACCATTATATTCCTAAACCTTTAAGAGTTTATAGATATTTATCACCAACAATTGTAATGAAATATAAATAGAATTTTCTATATCTTGAGGTATCTTTCACATGTGTATAATGCTCCTTTTACCACGGATGAAATGATCTTATTTTAGAACTTATATTTTATCACCTCTAACTTATATTTCATCATTATTATCATGACCTTTCACTATTATTCTTTATTTATAACTCTACTAAAATTTTACAATATTTACACCAAAATCAAGAGTAACTAAATAAAACTTAAGATTCTCAAGCTAGATATGTATAAACATAATGGAAAAAAAAAAGGTAAAATTTAATTGCATTTGCCTTAGAGGGAATGAAAAAGAAAAAAGAATAAAAAACCAACTCAAAAGAGGATGAAAATGAAAATTTAAACCAAGAACAAGAGGAAGGAGGAGAATAATATCTTAATTTGGCTTTGACTACTAGAACATAACTAATACCAAACAAAAAAAATAGAGAGAAAATGGAAGAAATCATATTTCAAGAGCAAAACATCACTACATGGAATATATGCACTTCAAAGTACATTGACTCAAAAACAACGTGGCATAGTTTGAGAAATTGGTTTCGGAGGCTTCTTAGATGTCCAATTTGATGAAATTGATGCTAGCCTTGGGAAGTGGCTAGTGGAAAGCTTTGAAGCACCATCATATTTATTATGATTTGCTAACAAAAAGCGGATTGAAATTACATCTGTTGATGTCTCAAGATGCCTATAACTTCTAATGAGGCAACAATAAGTAGAATAAGCAAACACACAGACTCCCAATCCTATATATGAAACATTTTTGTAAGAATGGAAAATGATGGAAAGTGTTAATTATGGCTCTAAAGACCATAACAATGGGGACGAAATTACAAAAAAGAAAAAACAAATGACTATAAAGAATTCTTCAAAAGAGATGTTGTTTTGGCTATTTCAAGTTGCCTTTCTAGTGTTAGGAAATGTTAATCTCCATTCACTTAAAAATGTTGATGTCATTAACCAGTAAAATCGATGAGTACATGATGAAAAGATGATGTCAAGCACTGTGACGTAGAAGAACAAACCCACATACTTCTTTATCAGACCTTTGATTTTCTTACGCATATATTATAAAATTTCATCATCTCTATGCTTATATTTCACCATATTTTAAATGAATTCTCACTTTATATGCTATAACATTTCATCATTTGTTTGATAAAATATTTCAACATAGTTGTGCTTATATTTTACCATATATGATCTAATATTACACCATATCCATACTCATGTTTCACTGCATGTGTCCTTCTATCTAAGATTAAGTCAATAACTATTTTTGTTTTAACTTTTGAATAAGGTAATCTACTTGGACAAGATGAAATTAATGAATCAAGAAATACAAAGAGTGATGCTAACAATATTTTATTGGACTAGAGATAGATATTTTCAAAGGTTTAAGGTAGGAAAAAAATTCAGGGGGTTTGGTTGTGGAACAATCTTGAACATATTGTTATTAATTGATGGCGAAGTTGGAGAAGTCTAACAAAAAGAAAAGACTGAGCTGATAAAGTAAGAAAATATAGCTCATATAAGGGAGGATGAAGAACAACTATCCAAGGAAAATGTCAGATCTCCACTTACAAAATAGGTATATTACAAAATCCTTGGAAACTTAATTCATTATAAATTATATCATCTTTCACTATGCTTCAAATTATTATTTTTACCATATCTTTTATTAGGTTTTCCACTATCTAGTCTAATATTACAATAAAAAACATTGATATATTACACAAATTTTCTAAAATAAGTTTTATAGGATTATGTCGTGTAGTCAGTATTCACAAAAAGATTAACAGAGACCCATGTTGAGATGTTCAGAGTAATATACCAAATTTTCCTAACATAATTTCTAGGTAATTAACCCCTCATTGTTTTATACTTAATCCTAACCTTTACTTAAAAAGTTACCCAACCCTTAAAGCCTTAAAATTTTCTTTTATTTTTTATTTTTTCTTCAACTCATTCTCTCTCTCATGTGATTCTTACCCTTTACCCCAATTGGTCATGTTTTCCCTTAGTTTAGTTAATCAAATTAAAATACTTAACTAATCATTCACTCAACCATCATCATCCTTCATTCCAGTGTTAATTACCCCCACATGCCTCTATTTTCTATCTACCTACTCCCCAACTGTACCTTATCATGACCCTCTCATGCTTCTCCATTTTCACATAACAACTCTCTACACCCTTATTTCCTCTTCCATTATTTTTCATTCATTCTACCCAAATCAAATCTCCAATAATCTCCTTTCTCTAAAATCCATCATTTGTCAATCATCCTCATTGTACTACCTTCTTCTTCTTCTTCTTTTTGGTTTTTTATTGTTCTTTTACTACAACTGTGTTCTTTAGCATGTCCTCATGCACATTTTCTTTCACTAGCATGCACCACTCACATAAACCACCTTTTGTAGTGTGAACAACCTATTTTGTGACCCCATCTTATGCTAAGGACTCAAACAACCAACCCTCTATTTCATTAGGAGTTCGCGCTATGTAGTGAGTCCAAGCCATAGCTAAGCCCTGCTCAACCACCTTACATTAACTCTCTTTACATTTCCTTTTCCTTTACCTTACATTTCCTTGGTAACTGTCTTGTGTATTCTAATCTCTTGTTCTTCATGGATTTTAGATGACCAAATGGTTTTGGAGGAGGTTCCTAGAAGTTTTTTTTTTGGCTTAGAGATTGGAGTTGTTATTTATTAATAATACATATCTTCTAGATTATAGTTTGAATGATTACATGTCAGTTCTTATTAATTTCATAGTAGTACAGTGTTTTAGAAACCATGATTAAGTTTCAATTCAATTTATATATATGTATTACTTGGTAAATTTATGATTCTATTTGTAATTCTACATTTTAGGCCTTGCTAGGCTTTGTCGTGAAATCTCAAGTGTGTTGGTATAATAGGTTATCTTGTTAAGCTTGCAGTTTAGAATATTAAATTGAGTTTAAGTATATTTAATTGTGGTGAGTTTTGGAAACATATGGAAGTTGTCGGGACTTGGATGATTTCAACAGGGTAAATAATTATGCATAGTATACCTTCAGGCTTTCATATTAAAGTTGGTATATATTCAAGTTATGATGATAAGAGAGGTTTTTGAAGTGTTTATATGAATTAGGGGTGTTATGGTCATTTTAGGTGAAATTTGGGAACTTGTGTTCTTATGAATATCTTTGGAATGTGAGTATGATAAGTATATCACATGAGGTGGTTGGGTCCAATGTAAGTAGAATAAGTTTGACACTAAGAAAAATAACTTAACTTGGAAATGGTAACCAAAAGGTTAACATTAGTATTTTATATGTAAAACTTTAGAATTAAGTTCTAATTTTTGGATATGTTTTTTATAGTAATATATGGGAGTGATATGGTAAACTTGGTGAATTGGTGAGACTTAAGAGTGGTTTTATGTCATATTCATGAATTAGAGTTTCATAAGAGCATTTTAGCCTTTTTCAATTAAAGAACAGTCTAGATTACCCATAGTTATGATTTGTGTCTTTTATGATTATGCCAAGTGGGTGTGTTATTATTGAGATTGAACCAAATTATGTAATAAAATATTAATAATTAAAGTGGAAGATCACATGAGATAGGACTAAGGTGTACTACCCTATTCCATATGATAATAATAGTGCTTATGAACATTATGCCGTAGGAGGTGTGCTAGTATGTTCCACATGTTGATAATAGTTGCAAGAATGCTCTACCTCGAGAAGAGTTATATGATATTGTTCCACTAGTTATGAATAGTGGAGACTCTAAACTCAAGTAACTAAGTAATTTGGAAATGTATAAGCACCTAATAAGGAACTCTAATCTATTTCCCCCTTTGAGTCATCTCGTATCATGTGCATTTACACATGTATAGTAATTATCTTGTTACATGATTTTATATTCTACACATGCTCGCTTTTTACGATGTGTATGCTTACCTTTCTTTTTATATGTAAATATTGATCACCCGTTTTATAAGTACTTATTATTTCCATGAACAAATGACTCAGTTGTTGATGTGTAGGTTTTTAATGACTAATTTACAAAGTATTATGTACTTTTATAGAGGAGTGATTATAATGTTAGGTTTGGGTTTAGAGTATAGGTTATCTAATATTTAGCTTTTTTCTAGATCCTATTTAGTATCTTAGTTGCATAGGATCCCTTTTGTTGTTTTTTAATTTATATTTGTGCTTGAAGTTTATATCCCAAAATTTACTGATGTTTTACGAAATTTCATCATATGCTCTTGTTGTCTTGTTTAATGTTTGTAAACTTTTTGGCTTGTATTTGATATAAGAATGGTATGGTAAACCAAAATCATATTAAGTATGTAAATAACACCCAAATACTTCAGTTTAGCTTCCTCAAAAATAAAATATTTTTTTATTAGTAAATTTGGTCGGGTTACATTTAGTTTCATATGTGTTGCAGCTGAATAATAACTGAACATCGAGATAATACATAATATTTGCAAGTTCATTGCTCAAATGTTTCAAAAATTGTTAACAATAGAAGGATAAGAAGAAGATTTGAATAAATACACACTAAGGACAATGACTCTTTCAACAATGAAGATGTTAAGGATGATATAAGAAGGCTAGAGGAGGTATAAATAACAATGAAAAACAAAAATGAGACTGCTACATATGCTCTAAGAGTCATAAATGTAAATGAAGACTCAAATAAAGATACATAATTAAATGAGTTAGAGCCTTCTGTAATACCCTATATTTTTAAAATTTAACTTTATTAAACTTAATGATTTTATTAGCTTAATATGATGAAAATGTTTAATTATTTTAATTTTGATTTGTTTTATGGTTTATCGACGGTTTTCGAATTCATATTAGAATTTAGTTATTTTTTTAATCATTGTGGATCATTTTAGATAAATTTATTCACAACCATTATTTCTATTATATTCAAATGATTTTGACTTTTACTTAAAAATATATTTTAATGTTGTTTAATGTGTTTTGATCTTTAATATTTTCAATTCATTTTCAATTATAACTTTATTGTGTGATTACTACTTTGTTTTGGACTTATATTTCATTAATGAAATAAATTGTTTAGATTATAAAATCTCCCTTAAACTAGTAAATTATTTTAATAATTTCTATCCATAGAAAATATTTCTATCTTTGAATTTATCTACTTTCATGAGGTCATTAAGATTTTTAGAAATTTTTAAATTAAGGTATTTCCATAACTTATTTATGAATTCTTTTTTAAATTGATTTTCTTATGTTTTACCCTCTTTGGTTCACAGATGATATTTTCCAAAAATTATTTAAATTAACCCTAGTTTCTTATAATTTGATTTAAATATTTTTTGAGGTCATATTACATATTTTCATAAATAATATGAATTGTTGTGCTATTTGGTATTTTATTTTGAAAGCTTTTGCAAATTATTTAAATAACTTTTATATTAATTCTACATCTTTGTTGATAAAATGATGTTTGTTAAGTGGGTTTTAGATAAAATCGTTCTTTAATATTTTTTAAAGATTTTGCACCATCGTATGTATATGTGTATTAGTTAAAATAAAAACAACTGATAGCCCCCCACAACTCTTTCTTTTTCTCTCTCCCTTTTTTCTTTTCTCTTCTCTCTATTCTTTTCCTATTTCTTCTCTGCACAACACAACCCCAAAACCTTTCCCTGACCTCTTGCATTCCTTATCTTCAATCTCCATCCACCATACCACTCCCTCAAATTTGTCCTCATGAGCCAGTCAAGCCACCATTACTTCACTTGCCACGGAGCTCCAACGCACTAGAGCAAGCAACAACATCAATAAGGGGCAGCAGCAGCAACATGCAATGGTAGTAGATTGTGCTACCAACCACAACCACTTCCAGCATCCTCAGCCACCAAAAGATGTTAATCCAACCTCCAATGAATCTTCACAAGTCTTTACTAGCCACAATTCACAATGTTTTGTTGGGTATAAATTTTTAAAAACCCTAACTTCTAAATTCAATAGATTTTGTATATATTAGGTTTACTTAAGCTAAATTAGTTGTTTAATTTGTGTGTGTGTGTGTGTGTGTTTTGTACGAGTGATTCGGAGTGGTTAGTTGTAGTGTATGTAGCGTAAACTATACGATCAATTTTTGAAAATGATTATCTTAAATTGGTTATTCGTATGATTGTTTTTGTTGAGATAGATTATCTAGATTTATCTAAAATTAGATTAATTGTGTTTATAAACTATTACTTTGAGGTAATTGAAGTAAATTGGTTGGTTTGCATTTCAAGATTAAAGAACCTAATTGTTAGAAATAGTTTTATGAAAATGATCTACTTATGCGTCTTTTACCTAGATGATAACTAGATTTGATTTAAAATCATTTGAATTGTATTTTTATCTTATTGGTAGGATTAGTTCTCTAAAATTGGTTAGTTTGTATTTTTCATTGCAAAACAAAATTAGCAAGTAATTTTTGATAAATTTAGCTTATCTTATGTAATCCTTGCTTTGCTTTTTTTAAATCGATTTGAATTTCCTTAAGGGATATTTGTTGAAATCGATTTGGTTAATACTTAATTTTGAATATTAATGGAGCTACCCTCTTAAGTCTTAGGTTTCGGACATGTTTTCCAGAAAATTCTGTTTGTGTTTTTCTTTGTTGATTAAATTATATTAATTGAATTATTGGTTGAGAAGGTAGTTTCTAACCTAGTCTTATAATTTCTATCGGTGATCTAGGAAAGAAATATTATGTATTGTCAATCTCTCTCTCTCTCTCTCTCTCTCTCTCCCTCTCTCTCACTCACTCGTTTAGCTTAACTAGCTTTGGATTTAGGTAAGTCATAACTTACCTTTGCTTATGGTGGAATCATGGGATATAAGTCTTCTTGAAGTTGAAGGTAATGAGTATGCTATATGTGATTTAAGTATGCCAAGAATATACCAAGTCTTGTATGGTACTTCCATGTATCTATGAGCTTGTAAATTTAATGTGAGAACATTTTAGCATTCCTCTTCATTATTGTATGAGTTCGATTTTTTGAAGGGTTGAATGTGATTATGTGGTTAACATGTTTAGCTAAATTTTGAAATATTTGGTTATTCTAGAACATGTTTTCATGTTTTTTAATTATAATTGGTTTGGAAAATCATATCATTGGTTAAGTATGGATTAAACAACGTTAATGCCACTTGGAACTTATCATCTTTAATGCCACTTAGAATAATTCAACTTTAATTCCACTAGGAATCGATCGGCTTAATGCCACTCGGAATCAATTGGTTTTAATGATATTTGAAATCAATTAACTTTAATGCCACTTGGAATTGATCAGTTTTAATACCACATGTAATTAATGTAATAATGGAATTGCATTGTGTGATTGATGTGATTTAAGTGATGTTATGTAAGCCTGATTTATGCTTAGTCAAAATTTTTAAATAAAACATTAATCACTTAAAGTGAAAGTTCTTAAGTTGAGACTTGTACCACTTAGGGTAGTTATCCTATGTAGATTTGGTATTCACTTGGTATTATTTTGGTGTTTTCTATTATGTGATCCCAAGGTGTTATGAGGTTTGAAGATGCCCTCTTCTACTCTATAGGTGTTTCGACATATATCAATCCTATAGGGGTATACATAATTAAGTGATTAGGTGTCATATTTATTGGTGGTCTGGTTAGGTTTCTGGGTGGGCTAGCTAGTGCTACTATCATTCAAGTACTTGATTCGTTGTTACAATTTTTTTGAGTCTTAATCCTCAAGTTAATATAATCAAATGGTTGTTACCAAAAATTGATTATTATCATTCATTCGTGGACTTTATATTTCATTATCCTACACATGTCACTTAATTATCTTTCTTACAATTGTTCTACCAAATAAAGATCGTTCTTACCTTATTTTCACATGGCCTATTATTTTAATCACATATGGGCCTTATGTGCATAATGCTATCTTTTGGGATAGCTGTGTTATTCATCACGAGTTTATGTTTCATTATACACTTGTACCTGTGTGTTACCATGTCCAATCGTGCGTTTATAAGCATGATTCCATGATCTCATGTACTATCGTGTGTTATTGCATGTACTCATTTATACTTTAGTAATTCTGACTATGATATTCTATGTTAGCATGCCCTAATATAGTTATCGCATGTGCATCTTGCTTTTGTCATTTCATGTGTGAATTTCCTTGGTACCTATTAGGAGAACGATTAATGTTATACTATATACTTCATGAAATTGTATGAGTTCTTGTATGAGTGGGATAGTGTGTGTATCACAAGCATAAATGATCATGAGTATTGTAAGTTAAAGATTACCATATCCTTATGTGTATCATGTTTCCCCATGATTTAGGTATTTTTGATTTACTTGGTACTAGACCCGTACTAATACTACCTTAATTGAATGGATCCTGCGACAAATCATTGATGGTGGAGAGTAGACATCCTGTGCAGGCTTGAGATTGATTACTATTTTTAGGTTGAAAACTTGGGCTTCGAGATAGTAGGTCACTCAGGGTTTTGATCCCTTAGGGATTTATCCTTATTTGTCGTATATATTTTCAAAATTTTCAAGGGTTTTATCAAAATTTTGATAGTGTTGTAATCGAATTTCAATTTCTTGTTACTTTACTAAGCTTTTAAAATCTTTAGTTATTTTATAGGTTTTTTACAAATTTTATCAACGGTGATTTGTTGAGTGAAATTGTTCACTTTCCATCTACCATTGGACGTGTCCTTGTCAGAGTTTATTCTCATGGTATAGATGATATTTAAGTTTAATTGGACAAGTTTTAGCCTTGCATCTTGCATGAGGTATATGATATGCATCTATCTTATGGTGGATGTGGCGATAAAATTTCCTATTTTTATTTTGGCATCTGCATATTTTTTTAAACAGAATTTTTTAAGAGTGAAAAATGGGAGTGTTACACCTTTTGTATAAGCAAATGAGACTGGATAGATTTGCCTGCTGATGCTGCTTAACATACTCCATCAACTTTAGAAATAATAAATCCCTTAAGAAACTTATCACTGCCATCTTTTAGCTTGGGGGTAGATCTTGGTGATTCACCCAACATAACAACATATTTGCCTAATGCTACTATAGAACATGCTGTAATATCCTAAAAAATTTCAATCCAAGTGGGAAAATTAATTAAGCAAACCAAAAGTGCGATATAGGTGGCCCAAAATTTTTAACAAACTTACTTAGATTTTCGTAGACACGTCAAATTATTCACATTGTTGCCTTGCATCCAATTATTAATCACCTTTTACTGTACTTGTTATGATATTACACCATCTTATTACTCATATTTCACCACTATTGATCATGTTTTGTCAGTTACTTATATAATTTATTACCATTGTTCCTATAATCTTTCAAAATAATGAACTAACATTACAACTTTATTCTTCAACATAATGATTAGGATGGAAAAAACTACTAATGTCAACATCAATTATGATATAGAGAAATTGATGGGGCTCATGAAAAAATAGGCTTGGCTCAAGTTGTAAGTAACTTTACTTATGTTAAAATCCTATCCCACACCCTAATTTCTTATTTTTCATCACCAGATGCTAATCTTTCACTAATGTTATAATTATCTTCCAATATTTCATTACTCATTTTGATGCAGGAGCAAACACTCAACATTTGGAATTCATCGTTATAGAACCAATTATTCTTCATTTAGAAAGGATCTCCCACAAAATTGGAAAATAACGGATGGTTATGTTGCTAGGTATAGATGAAACGTACCATACAAGCTACTAAGCATATACATGCATGTGCATGGCTACGTGCATGGAAGGAATGGAATGCAGCTTGGACGTGCATATTAGTTGGTTTAGTTAATTAATTAATTAATTAGTTGAGTTATAGATTAGCTAGGGAATAAAGTAGCATAAATCTACATTTTTTAAGAATATTCGATATTCTAGTATCTTTTATCATATTCTATATTATAGTATCTTTTAGCTAGGTATCTTTTGAAAAATTATAAATTTTAGCTAGTATCTTGTAATCGGTAGCCATGGCTATATAAAGCTATAGAAGCCACGATTGGAGATAGATCATTGATTGAATTGAAGTTGAATCCAAATTGCAAGTTTTGAATTCTGTGTGAGTTCATCTCAATTTTAATCGAATATGTGTAAGCAATTAATCTTGAAACCCTTAATTTCTTTGTTTGTGTGAATTAGATATTAAGTAGTATCTTTTCTAAACTCCATAACCCACGCCCTTCTAGCCATATCCATCGTCCAAACACATCTAAAAATCAAAGCCCTAATTCGAAACCTTAATCTTACATTTCGAACCAAACCCTAACCCTAACTCATGAAACCATCCATCTTCAAACTTTAATTATCGAATCATCATCATCATCATCATCATCTCATCACTATTGAATCATCATCACCATTATTCCATGTTGTTTGAATATCTTATTCTTCAATTCACCACTTTTGAATCATCCTCTTCCTAATTACAACCTAATAGAGCATTGGTTTTACCAATTTAATAATTCCACATCCCCACACACATCACATTCTTCACCACCTATGTTAAGTATTTTACTACTTTAGTACTCATCTTTCACTATTAGTCTTAAACATATTCCACCATTCTCCTTACAAATCTTTCACCATTGTTTGTGCCAACTAGGATTGATGAAACCTCAGTAGGAATAGAAGAACGCCGAACAAAAAAAATGTAACAAGATATGATCGGGAAACCCGATCTTGATCAGCCTAAGATTTAACACCAAAGGAAGATCAAAATACTCAGGACACGATTGAAAATCAACGGCAGACTGAGTTTTTCTAGCAGAAAAGAATTAGATTGAGCGAGGGTTTCAGGAGGAAGAAGAGTCAAGAGTCGAGAGAGAGAGAGAGAGAGAGCACAACTAGAGAGAGAGAGCAAAAGAATCAAATGAATTATTCTAGAATCAGTCGAGTGTGTGTCTCACGCCCCTACCCTATACAATATACATATGTCTTAGTCATTGGCTAATCTGATTAGGCTTCAAAATTTCTAGGCCCAATCACCCTTACAAACCCACACAATCACATAACAAATATTGGGTGGTGCTGGCTTATTTAGTCAGCCCACTTACACTTGATTACAAATACTCCAAAAATTATGGATTACAATAAGCCTAATTTTCCATCAACTATTTTATCTAGCTAATTGTAGGAATTAAGGGTTGCATGGGCATCAATCCTTCTAACCCAATTATGGGCTGAGTGGCTGCCTATGTGGCATACTTAATTCTACTAGCTGTAATTCCAGCGATTGCATCATATGGGATCACAATAATTTTCTCTAGTTATGTCAACACAATTGGATTCAACTTATCCAGTATAATCACAGAAAAAAATAATCAACACAATAACTAGCAGCAAAACATGCAATCACAGCAGCTAGTAGCATCCAATGCTCAATCTTAGCAAACAGCAATAGACCATTTCCAGCACCTATATCCTTATCTCATTTCCTAATCAATCACAGAATAACAAAAATAGTTATATGTACAATTTATATTACAACAATCAACAAAAATATCCAGATAAAAATTAAAAGTGTTTAGATACACATCATTCCCCTCTTCTTGGTGGGGTTTCGTCTCTAAAACCTTCATGATTCCTGTAAAAGGACATAAATCAGATACATTAAAATAATTACTCACATTACCAAATTTAGCAGGTAAATCAATTTTATAGGCATTGTCATTAATCCTTTCTAACACAGTAAAAGGTCCATCACCTCTAAGATCCAATTTAGATTTTCTAAGGGTTGGAAAACGTTCTTTTCTAAGGTGTACCCAAACCAAATCCCCAGGTTGAAAAATAACTTTTTTCCTCTTTTTATTGGCAACTTCAACCATTTTTTGAACCCACTTATTAATTTGGTTACTTATAGATTCATATAATTCCTTCATTTTTTTTGTTGCATGAGATTCAGCATCCAAATTATGAAACTCAGAAATAGGTAAATGAATCAAATCTAGGGGAATTAATGGATTAAAACCATATACAACTTCAAAAGGAGTTTTCTTAGTTGTGGAATGTATAGTTCTATTATATGCAAACTCTACTTGTGGTAATATGGCTTCCCATTGTTTAAGATTTTTCCCAAGTACAACCCTTAACATATTACCCAAAGTCATATTTACTACTTCTGTTTGTCCATCAGTTTGAGGATGGCAGATGGTGGAAAATAATAGTTTTGTACCTAATTTACCCCATAACACTTTCCAGAAATGACTTAAAATTTAACATCCCTATTAGATACTATGGTCTTAGGTACCACATGCAATTTAACTACATGTATAAAAAATAAATCTGCCACAACTACAACATCATTAGACTTATTACAAGGCATAAAATGTACCATTTTACTAAATCTATCCACAACAACCATGATAGAATCCTTAGCTGTATTAGTTCTAGGTAATCCCAAAATAAAGTCTAAAGAAATATTAGCCCATGGTTGGGTAGGAACTGGTAAAGGTGTATATAAACCAAATAGTTGAGAAGTAGACTTAGCATGCTTACAAGCCACACAGTTCACACAGTATTTTAACACATCCCTTTTCATATAAGGCCAATAAAAATGATCAGTTAACACATCCAAAGTCTTTTGAAAACCCAAGTGTGCCATTAAACCACCACTATGTGCCTCCTGAATTAATAATTCCCTATATGAACAATTAGGTACACAAAGTTTTTTTTCCCCTGAATAAGTATCCATCAAAAAGATAATATTATCCTCGGGCAGCAGTACCACAACTCTTATATAATTCCTTAAAATCATTATCCTCAACATATAAAGTCTTAATATGAGAGAACTCTAATAAATTTTCATCCACTGTGTTTAATAAAGCATACCTCCTAGATAATGCATCAGCAACTATATTATCACCTTATTTCTTATACTTAATCATATAAGGAAAACTCTTAATAAATTTTATCTATCTACCTTGTCTCCTATTCAACTTTGATTGACTCTTCAAATACTTAATAGCTTCTTGATTAGTATTAATAAAAAATTCCCTAGGCCACAGGTAATTTTGTCATACTTCTAAAGCTCTTACTAAAGCAAATAATTCCTTTTCATAAGTGGACTAATTCAAAGCACTACCACTTAATTTCTCACTAAAATAGGCTATTGGTCTACCCTCTTAAGAAAGAACAACCCTAATTCCTAAACTTGAAGCATCATAATCTAATTCAAACATTTTCTCAAAGTCTAGAAGAACTAATACAGGAGCTTGAGTTAATTTTGCCTTAAGAGAATCAAAAGCTTTCTGTTGTTCTAAACCCCATTTAAATCCATTTTTCTTTTTTGTAACTACAGTTAAAGATGAAGCTAAAGTACTAAAATTTCTAACAAACCTATGATAAAAAGAACATAACCCATGGAAACTTCTAACTTCAGTTACTAATTTTAGTATAGGTCATTCTTGTATTACCTTAATCTTATCCTTATCAACAGATATCCCATCCTTACTAATTACAAATCCCAAAAAAACTACACTTTCTAAGCAAAACCTTGACTTAGATAAATTAGCATATAATTTTTCTTCCTTAAACACATCCAAAATAGTCCTCAAATGCTTGTAATTATTTGGGTTATAAATAAGTATATCATCAAAATATACAACTACAAACTTCCCAATGAAATTCTTAAGTACATGGTTCATACGTCTCATAAAAGTACTTGGAGCATTAGACAATCCAAATGGAATAACAAACCACTCATATAACCTAAAATTTGTCTTAAATGCTATTTTCCATTCATCTCCATAGTTCATTCTAATTTGATGATATCCACTTTTCAAGTATATTTTAGAAAACACCACATCTCCATGTAAAAGATCTAACATTTCATCAAGCCTAGGTATAGGATACCTATACTTAATTGTTATTTTATTCACAGCCCTACTATCTATACACATCCTCCAACTTCCATCTTTCTTAGGAACTAAAAGAACTGTTATAACACAAGGACTCATGGATTCTTTAATATAACCTTTACTTAATAAATCAGAAACCTATTTTTTTTAACTCCTTTACTTCCTTTGGATTAGCCCTATAAGCAGGTCTATTAGGTATGACAACTCCTGGTATAAAATCTATTTGATGTTCTATGCCTCTTAATGGAGGTAATCCATGGGGATCTTCTTTAGGAAATAATCCAGAACATTCCTCTAATAAACCCTTAACATTATCAGGTACAGACTTAATTAAATCTGAATGACATTTATAACACTCCTTATACACCATTAAATATACATTTTCACTTTGACCAATAGCTCGTTCAACATCACCTTTCTTATCATAAAACCCAAATAATTTCTTAAGTTCATTTCAACAGGACCTAATATCCAAATTCTACTTAGTCAACTCCTTATAATCAGATTTCATTTTAACTTGATCATCATAAATTTCCTTAGGAGTAAGAGGTGCTAAAGTAATTTTCCTATCATCCTTATATAATGTATACCTATTTTTATAATCATCATGTGTTACCTTCCTATCAGACTACCATGGTCTTCCCAACAGAATATGTGCAGCATGCATGTGGCACTATATCACATAATACAAAATCCTCATACTTACCCAACTTTAAATTTACCAAAACCTACTGATTTACTTTAACATCTCCTAATTCATTCAACAACTAAAGCCTATATGGTTTAGGATGTTGAGTAGTTGGTAACCCCAATTTAGATACTAAAAGAACACTAGCAGCATTGATACAACTCCCACTATCAATTTCCATATTAAAGCACTTATCATTAATTAAACACCTAGTGTGGAAGATGTTTTCTCTTTGTACTGCATTTGGATCTGGTAATTTATTGCTAGTTAATACCCTACGTACCACAAAAAGATGATTATTCACTGGAAGTTCTACCTCTTCTTCAAATTCACTGGTATCATTTATCATTGTGTTAATCTCCAATTCTTCACTTTCAGATTCTGAATCTATATCCCTAATTAAAATATTTCTCCTATTAGGACATTTAGAAGCTATACGCCCAAGTCAACCACATTTAAAACACATAATGTCTCTAGCCATAGCTTGTCCACTAGCATTATTAGATACATTAGTTTTACCTTTATCGGATTTGTTTCCAACTCTAACTTCATTACCCTTACCTTTAAATTCAAATTTTCCATTATTCTTCCAATTTCAAGAATTATTACCACCAAAATTCCTTTTAGAATTATTTTTAAACCCAAATCCAAGTGGTTTATTCTGTCTAATTCTCCTAATTTGACCCTCTATTTTAACAGCAATATTGACCATCTCTTCTAGGGTCCCATATGGATATAGTTCCACCTTATCAGCAATTTCAGAATTTAATCCACTCAAAAATCTAGCCATAGTGGCATGCTCATCCTCAAATATCCCTACTTTAATCAATAACATTTCTAATTCCTTAAAATACTCATCAACAGTCTTATTACCTTAACTTAAGGATTACAATTTATTATATAATTCCCTATAATAATAATTTGGAATAAATCTTTTCCTCATTAAAGTCTTAAACTCATCCCAAGTTTGAATAGGTGGCTCTCCACTCCTACGCCTAGTTAACACAAGATTGTAGTACCATGAGGAAGCATAATCTGTAAATTCAACCACTTCCACTTTAATTTTCTTTTCATCTAAATAGTTATGACACTCAAAAACCAATTTTATTTTCCTTTCCCATTTGAAATAATAATCAGGATCACTCCTTCCATTAAACCCAGGTATGTTAAATTTAAGATTACCTAAATTCCTATCAACTTGATCCAAGTCCCTATCATGCCTATTAAGTTGCCTAGGATGCCTATCACTATTATTAGATACTTGATCCTCTATCTCTTCTAAATTATTCAATGGAGGAATTCTATTCCTAGATTCAATAGGAGCTCTTCCTAAAACTCCAGCATGTTGTTCATATACCCTATTATTCTGTAAATTATTAAGACTAACATCTTGTTCCCCTAATATTTGTTCTAAATTAGCAGATAACATAGCAAATTGAGCAGTCTTTTGTTCATGAAAAGTCTTAAGTGTCTCTAACAGATCATTACTAGTCACAGGAACAGATTGATTTATAGGTTGACCATTATTAGACATGTTTATTAATTACTAATTTATTTAATCTATGTCATTTATTATCACACACATAAATCAATAGTAATTCACAATCAACTAAACTCAAAATTGATTAGTATAACAATTCTAGCAGTAAACTTATCAGACAATATACAGAATAATAAACAACAACACTCAATTAATTTTATAAAGATAATCAAGACTCAGATATATAAGAAAATGATAGAAAAAGGAATGAATATACCACTCCAACAAATATTGGCGGTTAGAGCCGACAGGAAAGCAAGATTTGCCCCTCTTCTTTGAGCAATCCACCCCCTTTTTGTATAACCGCAGGTATTAAGATTATACATGCACACTCAGTCAATTTCTTAGTGTAGCATTATTCATTAATACAAAATTACCGAATATTAATCACAAAAAGGAAATTGACAGAGAGAAATACAAGGAAAAATACTACCAAATGTAGGAAGTAGCAAACAAAACTGTCGCAAGGACCCATAGGTTGAATCCATAGTATTCGACTAAACCCTAACAGGAGACAAAAATTGGGGGAAGCCACGATGGCTTCCTTAAACAATCACCGAAGTCCCTATAGGGTGCCAAGAATCATGCCAGAATAGAGAAATCACCGGTCTCAAGAGCCATTACAAGAATCGTTTGATTCTTGTAAGACACAAAACCCTAATCGACCACCGTTACCAAATCAAAGCTCAAACGAATCCAAGAATTAAAAGCCAAAAACAACACCGAACAATTCTCTCTCAACCACAACAAATTGAATAACTGAGGCTCTGATACCAAATGATGAAACCTTAGTAGGAATCAAAGAACTCCAAACAAAAAAGATTGTAACAAGATAAGATCGGGAAACCCGATCTTAATCAGCCTAAGATTTAAAACCAAAGGAAGATCAAAATACTCAGGGCACGATTGAAAATCAACAGCAGACTGAGTTGTTCTAGCAGTAAATAATTAGATTCAGTGAGGATTTCAGGAGGAAGAAGAGTCGAGAGGAGAGAGAGAGAGAGAGAGAGCACAGCCAGAGAGAGAGAGAGAGAGCAAAAGAATCAAATGGATTATTCTAGAATCAGTCGAGTGTGTGTCTCGTGCCCCTGACCTATATAGTATACACATGTCTCAGTCATTGGCTAATCTAATTGGGCTTTGAAATTGCCAGGCCCAATCACCCTTACAAACCCACACAATCACATAACAAATGTTGGGTGGTGTTGGCTTATTTAGTCAGCCCACTTACACTTGATTACAAATACTCCAAAAATTATGGATTATAATAAGCCTAATTTCCCATCATCTATTTTATCTATCTAATTGTAGGAATTAAGGGTTACATAGGTAATAATCCTTATAACCCAATTATGGGTCGGGTGTCTGCCTATGTAGCCAACTTAATTCTACTAGCTGCAACTCCGGCGATTCCATCATATGGGATTACAATAATTTTCTCTAACTATGTCAACACAATTACATTCAACTTATCCAGCAGAATCACAGCAAAAAATAATCAGCACAACAACTAGCAACAAAACATGCAATCACAGTAGCCAGCAGCATCCAATGCTCAATCACACCAAACAGCAACAGACCATTTCCAGCACCTATATCCTTCTCTTTTCCTAATTAATCACATACTAACAAAAATAGTTATATGTACAATTTATATTACAACAATCAACAAAAATATCCAGATAAAAATTAAAATTATTTAGATACAGATCAAGGATGGAGAAGACGACTGATGTTGATATGAATTAAGATAGCATACAAAAAGAAGAAAGGGTTAACATATATGTATAGTGCAAAATCTTTCAATAATTATCTTTCACCCTTTAGTTACTCATCTTTCACTATTCATAGCTAATACTTCAATATATTATTTGTTATTATTTCCCCATCATTTTACTAATTAAGATGAGTAAATAAAAAGAAATCTCAAGAATGGATGAAAATATACAATAAATGGGACATACTAGATAAGCTAAAAAAACCAATGAAAATGATTGAGAAAGAAAAACGCAAAGTAGATAAAACTTAGAACAAAGAAGAGAGAATGAATATGTAACGCACTCAAATTTTACAATAGATATTTTTTGTTTAAGATAAGGCTTTGAGGAAATAAAATATAAGGATTGGGGTGTCTCATAAGCACCTAATGTAAGATAGACTTAAATTATCCATCTCATATTAGATACAAAACTAAAATTAGTATAAGTACAAATGTTCAAAAGAGATACCTATAGTAAGGTAGTGGATATAGATATGATAATTGTGTCATAAAAGTAGGAGTAAGGGAATGGGGATACAAAATAATCTAAGAGTTTAAACATCTAACAAGATATAAAAGGAAACCCATACATGAGTCAAATAACTCGACATTAGGTAGTTTAATTCTCGATCCAACCCCACATAGAAACTATTGGTCATCATTGCTACAAATCTAATTGCCATAATCCTATACATCATCATCACACCTATATAAGAGCTAGGATCACTATACCACAAGGTAGTATTAGAACAGGGATAACTGAGTAAGAACAAGAATACACTATCACGTAACAAGACTTATGCTATAAGATGATCGTGACACACATCGAACTCATGCTTGCAACATGCATTAGGTAATTAACTAAGTTAAGCTTAGATCATACATCTCATCTAAGCTTAGGTATATACAATAGCATGATAGTGCATAAGGAAATATGAAGTTGTCATGATAACGCCGTCACGTGTTCCATCATTATAACCACATAAATCCATTTATTAAGAGGTTTGAGTGATTCCACTAACTCTATACCATAAACTTGTCATAGTAGCTTACCAAATAACATAAGACATATTATCCCACCACTAATGAAAAAAAACTCCAAGGGCACCACTAGGACATGCCATTCCACCATAATGAAAACATAAACCATAGGGCACCACTAGGACATCTTATCCCACCACTAATGGACACATACACTAAGAGAACCACTAGAACACCTCATCTCACCGCAATGAAAATACAAGACTCAAGGCACAATAAAAGAAAATAAGCATCCCAATCCACCTAGAATGGACATTAGCACCAAAGGGTTTGTAAAGGGACTCTAACATCTACCTCATATTAGAAACCTAATTCTAAAGGGTACCAAAAACACCTAAGTGACATAACCCTTATGATGCAGAAGCATCTATGGATTCTTAAGACAATAAAGAATTTTTATACTTGGATATAGAGCCTATTACAATATTTGTCTTTCATGATATTACTAATAATGTGAATGTGACTAACTTTAATAAGTGCACTTTGAGTAATTCTTGTAGGTTTGTAACATATTTACAATGAGAAGATTAATGGACTTCAAGATGTCAACATATATAAGATTTTGTGTGTTATAAGCTATTATGAGTCAAAGGAAGCTATTATGCATGGAAGTCAAACTTACAAGTCAAGGAGACCTAGTTATCATTTTGATGTAAATTAGGACTCTTGTTAGTTATTTCCATGTAATAATTAGCTACGTTTGTTTGTATTAATTTTTTGTTCGATTCTAGTTAGCCATGTTTATATTACTTTAGCTACCTTAGGGTGGTACTTAGCAAAGTGTGACTACCTATATAATAACATAGTTGACACCTTGTAATAAGACAAACATTGATCATATTGAATCTAATACAAGTAATACACTTGGTTATTTCTCTTATTTGTGAGTGAAATTTTTTAACTACAACTACTTTGAGTAATATTAGATAGGATACTTTGAATGTCGTATTAGAGAAACACTCAAAGTTAAACTTCTTGAGTTTTTCCTTGAATCTTGTTTGAAGATTCATATAATCCTTAAATCTTCCTTGAATCTTGCTTGAAGATTCACACCCTTCTTTTCACCTTCAACCATTCGACACCTTCCTATTTTCTGATCTTTGAATCTTCCAAATTTTGAGGAAGAATTCACACCACTTTATGTATTGATACCCTCTAAAAATGATAAGTATAAAAGAGTATGAGAGGTACCATCCAAAGGAATAAATACAATAAAGGCTCCCACCTAACTAACTTCCGACTGGCTAATTTGAGAGGTGGAGAAGGAAATTAAAAACACTTAAGCACATCTAACCAACCATAAAAATCAAGTAAGTTACCCTTTTCTTAGGTCAAAATTGATGTAGGAACATCCCTCACAAATGAGTATAAATTACTTATTAATTTTTCTAAGAAAGAAGACCCAAAAATCCTTCTATTTTTGATAAAATTAATGAACAAAATTCCAGTATTAGCTACTTATTTGTTGTAGTAGTAGAAGTAGATCAACAACAATCTTATCTATACATTTTTCATATTTTTTATCACAAAAATGGAGGCATAAAGTCAGGAAAAAGACTAATGCAACAATAGCTATCATGGCAGAAAAGTAAGGCAAACAAGCCATAAATGCACTTGGTTTGCACTAAAAAAAAGTTACTTTTCTTATTTACTTTTAATGGTGTTTTTAGCTTTTTTAGCTTAATGTTTCTTGTAAAACACCCCCAAGTCAGATATGAAAGCATGAGGAGTTTCTTCATACCATAATTTTCTAAGAAAAGTCGACTTAGTAGGCTTATAAACTAATTTACTTTAAGTTGTAATCAAATTAGTTTGTTTTTTATCTATTACATAACTATTTAGTTTTGGTTCAACTATATCAGTTTCATAAGTTAGTAAGTTCTATTATAAAGGTTTAACACTCCCTTTAAAGTGACAATCTTATGTTTGAATGGGGAATCTTTATTATTTTCCCTTTGGTAGAATCGAGAATCCCCACTGAGAATTGAAGTAAAGAATTATGTTTTAAAACCACAAAATCTTGCTTTCTTTATTCCAAGAGTTCAAACCTTAGATGATGATAGTGATTAATTTGATCTTGAGAGGTGCTCATAGATCAAATAAGTACTCATTTCCCTTATCTCTTTATCTTTTCTATTTGATGGTAATCACCTTTAATCCATCACCTACCTTAGCTAGTCCCAATTATTTCCCATATGCATCATAAATTTTCAAATTTAATATCATGAATAGAAATTCAATATTAAAGTCAAACCATAGGTCAAAGCTCTAGTTTAATAACCAAAAAATATACCAAAGTGTTCTAGAGGGCCAATTAACTAGTTATACAAACCGGTTGGCTGATATGAGAACATATGCATCAAGTAATGGAAATGAAACCAAAAAAACAAGTAATTGGTTGTGGAAAACCAATTGAGTGGCATAATCGATTGATTGATTTTCCCCTTATTTAGTTGATTATTACATGTTGAAAGAAAATGAAATAAATCACAAGATAGTCGGCTAATTTGGAGAAATCAATTGATTAGTATGACTATCTGATTGATTTATCCCTTAACTAGTCGATCAATATAAGTCAGAAGCAAAAGCAACATGAGCTTAACTAATTAACTCGTTGATAAAAACTAATCAACTAGTGGACCAGTTGAAGGGTTTACCTAGATAAAACACTTAAACTCATACGAACCAACTACACTGAATTCCAATTATTCCAAACTCTTCTAGCATGCATTGCTATTATCAATCATGGTTGGTAGCTAACTATACATGCTCCAAAAAATATGAATCATATCCATCATGTTAAATCAACACTTTATCATGCCATTTCACCCAAATCTTATAAAATAACCAAAACATATTTTCATGCTCAAAAATAGAAATCAATGCACCGGTTTTGTACGCCATAAGCCAACACATTAACGTAGATACATCATGGTATGCATAATCAACCTAGAACATGATTATAATAAAATCATTGCATAGATGCTTTTAAATCATGATTTGTCACAAAATACTTGATCTTATGTAGATAAGATATCTACCAGTTTATTATACAAGTAAATATATTCGAGAGTAAGACTTGTATTACCTCATGCAAAACAAAAACAAAAGCAAGAGAAAAGATCAACCTATACTTCAAGCTTTTGAAAATTGAGAATCTTGAGTACCTTTCAAAAATAGAAAAATAAACAAATAAAAACCTTAACAAAGCCCCAAATTTGGAGGCAAACTAAAGGGAAATACTAGCTAAAATAATATCAACCTCCTCCCAAAGCTATAATTGTCAAGATGAGTAAAATCACCTAATAACTTAAGCTTCTCCTAGATCTAAATTGCTCTTCCTTGAAGAAGCATAATTCAGGAACAAATACTGAAGAGTTATCTTTCATAATTATAAAACCAATTATTCTTCATTTGAAAAATGTCTCCCACAAATTTGAAGACCAACAGATGTTTACATTGCTCGAAACATAACAAAGAAACAATTAAATGTCTACGTGTATGTGCATGGCATGCAAGATGGGATTAACCATGTGCATGAGGAGGATTTTGGCAGGATTTTAGATCATCATTAGTAATTTAGATAATTAATTAATTAATTAGTAAATATGGATAATAAATTTAGCATAAAAGTAGCATAATATCTTTTAGATTGGAATATATTGGAATATACTTTAGCTAGTGGTAGAAAGGTTATATTATACATGGATGTCAAGAATATTGAATGTATTATGATTATTGAATTTGAAGATTAACATTGAATGAATTCTGTGTGAGTTCAAGCTCAAGCAAATCGAATATGTGTGAACAGTTTTGCTTGAAAGTTTTAATCTCTTTATCTATGTGAATTAGATATTAATCCATATATTGTCTACTAATCTTAATCCATATTTTCCTACCCTAATTACCATAAAATTCCTACTCTATTTCGTGACTAAACCAAACCCTAAATTGGTATACAACACCAAAATCCTAAAACATTCATTCAAAACCCTAACCATCCATACCAACCAAACACCACTTTATTTCCTCTTCTTCGAACCAAACCCTAACCCTAAACCACAACTCTAACCATCACCCTAACCCTAAATTTTGAAACATCATCGTCATCATCTCATCATATTCGAATCACATTCATCATTAATTCATCACCATCAACAAATCATCATCATCATTTTTCTACCATAATTAGAACCAGCATCATCTTATTTGCACCACTTTCGAAACTTTAGTCTTTAAACTCACCATCATTGAGCCTTTATCATCTCATCCAAACTCCATTTGAACCATTAGATCCACATAATTGAAGATTACACCCTCCCACACACATCAAAGCAAGAGGTCTCCATAAAAGGGAAGAGATGATTGGAAGAAATGTAGAGTAAAATATGAAAATGAAAGAGAATAACATTGGTGGAGCTCGATGGCAAATAAGAGAAATGACGGGGAAGAGTTAACCCAACACTTAGTGAATAATAAAGGGGAAAATGAAACAAAGGAGAGCAATATAGATTTGGGACTTGAGATAAACAATAATTTGATAGCTTAAGCCCCTTATAATCCCCCTTATGGTTAAAATTCAGAGGAGGGAAACAAGAGGAAGATTGGGTCAAAGAACTTGAGTAGAAGGATAAAAATAAGTGGTAGGGGCTTGGGCTAAGAGGTGGAATCTGTCACAACAACCCCCAAGGATATGATATAAGGGAAAATAAATTGGCACATGATCTTGATCAACCTTGTATCACAAGTTGAGCTAGGGAAGAGAGGAGAGATAGAGAAAGGGCTAAAAAATGTAAAAGGTAGTTATAGTATCTTTTTGAAATATTTCATAATTTAAATATAATCTAATCCAAATTGTTTGAGAAAATTAGTTTAGTAACCCTTAAGCATGCTCATTAGTATGACAACATAACAATAAAAAGGTTTAATAAGTAAAGGAGTTGTGAATGAACCAAAAATAGAGGTGTGTATCAGGTTTCTAGATAAATCAATTTATTGGGTTGATAAAACCTATTGATTAGTTAGTTAGTACTAGTTGAATGGTTACTCTAAGATAAGAATGAAGGTCATAACATCAATCAATCTATTGGTTTTTCACTAATAGATTACCTAGTTCCTTAGAGAATCATATTTTCATCCAATATTCAGTTCTCACCAAAACTAAAACATTTTATGGATAATAAACACATAATTTAAAACATTTAGAGAAAGATTTAGGGTGGGTATTATAGAGGAAGATGAAGGAACAACCAAAAATAAAACAATATAAAATCTCTATAAATATATGATCCCCATTCATGATCGGGTTTGTAAGCATGATAGGGAAAACAAGCACAAACAAAACATGGATCAACTACTAAATGATGAAAATATATATCTCATGTTAGACTACAAATTTTCACCACTACATAAGTATATTACTTAAATTATTGTACATATCTAATCTAAAAACTACATATTTACATATATGGTTATGCCAATTCATTTTCAATGACAAGGACATAAAATTGTGCATAAATAATTTTAGAACTTTACAATATCATTGATAGAAAATGAACTTATTGATGTAGAAGAAAAATATCTCAAACAACTTGAGAAATGGAAGTCTAATAAATCTCCATTATAATAACTACAATAATAATGCCCCCTTCTTATCTTCTTCAATATTTATAGACTCTACTTATTTTACTGATTATAATCTCCTCATTTTAGGTAGATTTTACTAGAGGATCGTACTTAAGGAGCAGCAAAATACCTGGATAGAGTATTCTTACATTTATAAAATAGTCAAATTAAAGAAATCAAAGAAACTTAACTTATAAAGAAATTTATTGTTTAATTACTTGTTAATTTAGTTGATATTTTAGTATCTTAATTGCTCATATTTCACCATGGTTCTTATAATTATTTACCATTAACACAATAATATTTTAGCTACTTCTACTAACCTTTCACCACATAATAATAAGATTTCAACTAGTTCTACTAATATTTCACCTAATTTTTCACTATTCTCATTCTGATATTTCATGACATTTATATATTTCTTTCACCATTTTCATGCACAGCTCATTTATATATGAATATATGTTTTTCTTGCACGTATTATTGCCAGTATTTCAATCAAGTCAATACTACCTCATATGCATAAATTTCAAAGATTAAATAATCAATTTCTTAGATAACAAATTGATGACTGCCCCATTTAAGAATAAATTTGACACTAGAAAATATGTTACAACTCTTAATGACATAAATACAATGAATTTCAATTTCCTTTGTTTCTGATTAAATTATTCTTCAACTTAAAAAGGTTAAAGTGTACATTAAATATTCAATATCAAACCTGCACAAGAGGTCCGCTCCTCTCCATCATTGGATCATCACGGGACCCATTCAACCAAGGTAGCATCAGTATGGGTCCAGTACTGAGTAAATCACGACTACCTAACTCAGGGAAGGAAACAGGACACACATGAGATATGAAAATCTTTAGCTTACAATACTTATGCTTAATTATACATGTGATACATATTCCATTCCACTTATAGAATAATTCATGCTTAATTACACATGCGATACATACACCATTCTACTCGTATAATAACTCATTCTTGATTTATACATGCGATACATATATCATTTTATTCATATAATAACTCATGCTCGATTATATATATGATACATACAATAGAACATGGGGTCACAGACTCATGCTCATAGTACATGACTAGATATGAGAATACACAAGGTACAAGCATACAAGAAAATCATGATCACATGCTAAGTAACACACACTACCCTAGAAGGTATCATTCTGTACATAAAACCCACATGCGATTTTAAACAATAGATCATGTGATAAATGCATACGGACATGCGTCATATGAAAATACTATTGTAAGAGAGATAACCAAGAGATATGCATATGAAACATAAATATAAAGCCAATGAGTGAGCGAGAAAAAATTCATTATTATATTCATTTATTGTGATCACCACTATTTAATTATATTATCTTGAGGACAGAGACTCAAAGAGATCGTAACAACTAATCTAGTACTCAAACGGTACTAGCCTTAGCTGGCCAGCCCAAAAACGTAACCAGACCACCAATAAATAGGACACCTAATCACTTAAGTATGCATACCCCCTATAGGGTCAAAATATATCGAGACAACTACAGAGTAGAAGAGGGCCTCTCCGGACCTTGTAAAGCACCAGAGATCACATAATAGAAAAACACCAGAATGGTACCAATTGAATACCAAACCTAACTCGGATAGCTACCCCGAGTGATACAAGTTCCAACTCAAGATCTTTCACTTTAAATGATTAATATTTTATTCAAGGATTTAACCAATCATAGATCAGGTCCACATAACAACACTTAGCTCACATCCATCAACACAAGAAATTTCTATTGTTATATCAATTTCAAGTGGCATTAAAGCTGAACCATTCCAAGTGGCATTAAAGCCGAACCAACCCAAGTGGCAGAAAAGCCGAACCAATTCAAGTGACATTAAAGCCGATCGATTCCAAAGGCATTAAAGCCGATCCAATTCATGTGGCATTAAAGCTGAATAATTTTAGGGGCATTAAAGCCGAATAAGTCCATGGCATAAAATACAGCATAAGGTATCATGCAACTTCAATCCATAGTCAACCCTTCACACACTTACACACATACAATATTCAAGCATCATATTAACACGCGTTTACATTGAGGCTATAAATTCATATATTTATACAATTACCACATAGAACATAGCTTATACTTGCCATGATTAAATAATCGATAAGCATACACATCACCTTCTACTCCGAGCAGACATACATCGAGATTCCGTCATAAGTAAAGGTAAGTAATGACTTACCTAAATTCAAAGCTAACTAAGCAAATTGAGAAAGAGAGAGAGCTATCGAGAGCTCGACAATCCATGAGAAATTTTTCATAGATCGCTGATAGAAATCGAAAAACTAGGTTAGAGACTACCTTATCAATTAATAATTCAAATATTATAACAAAATCAACATAAGGAGACAAAAACAATCTTTCTTGGAAAATTTGTCCAAAAACCTGAGACTCACGAGCGTAGCTCTATTAAGATTTAAGATTAAATATAAATCAAATCAGATTAAACACATCTCAATTGGGGAATTTCAAATTAATTTGGAAAGCCAGGGAAATAATAATAGATTATAAGTTAATTTTATCAAAAATGGCTTACTCATTAGGTTGTACATCTAAAGAGGCAAACCAACCATTTTTAGAAGACAAATTCAACCTGATAACATAAGAATACAATACACATGATTTAAAATCAAAGCCGGAAATCGATTAGGTAAAAAACACATAGCTCAATATATTTTATAAAACCATCTCCGAAAATCAGGGTTTTTAATGCCCAAACTACGAACCAACCAATTCACTTCGATTAATACCAATTGATAGCTTTAAAACACAATTAAACTAATTTTAGATAAATATAGATAATTAATTTCAACAAAAATAATCTTCCGAGTAGCCAATTCAAGACTATAGGTTTCCGAAACTAGGGTTTCAAAGCCCAAGATACAAACTCAAATAATTCAAATCAATTAATTTCAATTAAAAGTGTTAGAATGCAATTAATACCATTTCAACTATTTCTACAAATTCAATTTTAGAAAAACAACCATACAAATGACCAATTTCATAATTTCACTTGAAATATAGGGTTTTAGGCCTGAAAATGCAATTCAGTTGAATTCTATTAATTTATTTAAATTGAGTTTTTAGAAATGAAATTAGAAATATTTTGTACCATATTATATAATCAATTTCTTAAAACCAATAAAAGAAATACCCAATTTAGCATAATTAGTGTTTTTGAGCCCGGAACGCAAATTCGATCAATTCTTGCTAAAACGTATAAATTGACGGTTCGGAATTGAAATTAAATATATTATGAAGTAAATTCTATAATCAATTGAATAAAACAACTTGATTACACTATTCAATTTAGACCCGCAAGAGTTTTGACCTAAAAATCCAATTCCGATCAATTTCACACAATTTTCCCAAATCAACACTTCTAATATGAAATTAAATATATTTCAAATGATATTGTAAAATCAATTGAGTGAAACGACTCAATTATGCTACCCAATTTCATTACACACGGATTTTGACCTAGAAATCCAATTCCGATTAATTACGCATAAATTTCTCAAATTGACGATTCCGACATGAAATTAGATACATTTTACAGCATATTGTAAAATCAATTTATCCAAAATAGCTTAATCGGATGAATCTGAAAAATTCAGGCATAACCCAGCCCAAAATCCGATTTATACAAATCAACCAAATACACTACAATTAACCACTTGAAATCAATCATACAACATATATATACATAATCAAATAATCAATTTAGCTTTTTATAAGCTAATTCATACTCAATTAATCAAAACAAGAGTTAGGGTTTTCAGAAATTTATACCAGACGAAATAAAACAAATCAGAGCAGTTGGAGGTCAGAGGAACTTCATCGGAGGGCAAGGACCACTCGTCGATTGTCGGGAGACATCGGCGGTGACCGGATGGTGGCGTCGTCACTCCTATTTGCTGCTTTTGCTTCTATCCGCTGCTACTACACTATTGCGGCATTTGCTGCGACTGTAGCGGCTAGGTGCTCTACGTCGCCAGTGGTGGCGTATGGTAGCTGTGGTGGTAGCCGACGGTGGACGAAGGAGGAGTAGGGAGGAGGAGGCAGGCTGGGGTTTTGGCTGCAGAATAGGGACTGGTCGGGAAAGGGAAAGAGAAGAGAAGGGAGAGAAGAAGAGAGAAAAGGAAAAGAAGAGGGCCGGGGTCAGTTTTGAGTTTGTTTTTTGTTTTTTGTTTTTTTTTGCAAATACACACATATAAATAAATACTAAACGTCTAAAAATATTGTTGGAATAATTTATCTAAAATTTATTTTACGAAAAATCATTTCGTAAGGATCCAAAGGCTTAAAATCGATATAAGAGCTATCTAAAGAATTTCAGAAGTATTTTCGGAAGATTTTACCAACGAACGAAAAATTTATATTATTTACGGAAAGATATTATAAGAAAACAAAATAATATTTAAAAGCATATAAGAAAATATTTAAATCAAATTCTAATAAACCGAGACTAATTTAAATAATTTCGAAAATTGGTCTCCCACAAACCAAAAAGGATAAAACGGAAGAAAATTAATTTCAGAAAGAAATTCACAAATAAGCTCTGAAAATATTTTTAATTTAAAACTTTCCAAAGATCTTAACGACCTTGGAAATAAATAAATTCAAAGTCGGAAATATTTTCTACGGATAAAATTATTAAAATAAACTTGACTATTTTAAACGAAAATTTTATGATTTAAATAATATACTTCGTTAACGAAATATAACTCCAAAACAAAGTCGTAATCACATGACGAAGTTATAATCGAAAACGAATTCAGAATATTAAAATCAAAATACGAGAAAGAACGGAAATAAATATTTTTAATCGAAAATCAAAATCATATGAATATAATAAAATCATAATCATGAACGAATTTATCTAGAATGATCCGCAATGACAACGATTAATTAAATTCAAATATGAAGTCGAAATTGTCGATAAATCCATAAAATGAATCATAACTAAAATAATTAAATGTTTACATCAAATTATGCTAATAAAATAATTAAGCTTAATAAAATTAAATTTTAAAATACGGAGTATTACAATTACCCTGAATATTTTACACAACATAATTATAATATTTTAATCCATTTCCTTACTAGAATCACCAAAATTTTATATTTAACCCATATTGGCCAAATGCTCTTATTTTATCAATTGCCTTAAAATCTCATTTTAGATAACTTGTACCCAACTAAATGATCATATGATTATAGTAATTATGAAATGATTTATAACATCCTAAAGTATTATCATACCATGATTATTTTTTACATTATCATAAAAGAACATTGACAACATGACATTATAGATATAATCATACTGACCTAATATTACACATAAAATATGCATAAAATTTAAAATCCCTAACTACAACATGTATCCTTACCTAGCCAACACCGATAGCTAAGCAATAAAAAAGTATAAGCTTATACCTCTAAGGCTTCCAAAGAATCACCTAAGGCTAAGAAGAACAAACTATTAGAACACAAGAAGCTTGATAAAGAAAAGGCAAGGCGAGAGGAAAGAAATCAAGGAAGAGAGACCAAGGGTGCTAACCAAGAGGAACGGAAAAGGAATAAGCATGCTCAGTAGTCTAGTGACTAGAAGAGATAGAGACTGAGGGGGAAATGAATAAAATTTACACTCGGCATAGCAACTAAAATAGGGGAATGAACATCTACTTAGTGAGTTAACCCACTCAACATGTTTACCAACTCAATGAGTTAACTCCCTCGATAGTTTGCTCAATTGGCAAGATAAGCAAAGATTAAAGAAGCAATATAGCTTTGGCCAAGGGCAAAAAACACTAGGGCTGAGACAATTGATTCAAAAATAGTGTAAATGTTCAAGATAAAATAATAGCATACAATTAGGGTAGAGTTAGTGAACATAAAGGGGCTTGGTTGGGTGGGTGTGAAGCATGATGACGTCAATAATGGTGACGATGCTAATAGTTGTTAGGAGTGGTGGTTGGAAAATTTTCTCAGAACTTGGTCAGAGAAACTTATGGAGAATTAGAGATGAAGGTGAGAGTTTGGTGGTCATAATAAATGTAGTAAGGAGAAAGGGGTATTTATAGGTGAGGGGTGGTGTGCAAATGGCTGGGAGGGGTTCGGTTGCTATACATAGGTATGTGGCAAGGTAGAGATCAAGGGATTTGGGCCAAATTTCCTTATGAAACATCCCTAGGATGATAGAATGAGACATAGGTGGTGATGATGATAGACCTAGGTAGATATGTGGTTATAGGCTCTGAAGTAGGAAAAATCTGGCCAAGAAAGGGAAACTACATAGGATCAAGAGAGAGAGAGGCATGGCCGAATAGAAGGAAAGAGAAAGGAAAAAAGAGAGAAATAAAAAGAAAGGAAATAATAAGTGTAGTATTAGGATAAATTTGGTTTAAATTTAAAATTTAATAGTTACAGTGAGATTAAAATCTTAATCACTATGGATTAAGTTTGCTAAAAATTTGGGGTATTACACATCACAATTCAACCAAGTAGTGTGAGGTATCTTTAACTTATTCTAAAACTCTTTTTTCTTCCAAAAAAATATTATATTTTGTGCATAGTTTTGTAGACAAGATAAGCATTATATATATAGGATTTGTGACATTTGTAGCCTTTAGTGCTTCTTTAATTATTTTGGTGTACTATTCAATTATTGGCTTCATTAAAGCAATTCCTTTTCTTCTTTTTTTCACTTCATGGAGCATTATTCCCCTTTGGCATAGAGAGATTAGAAGTTCACGATTCATTGACTTAATTCATCTTTTCCTTTATTTGTAAGGATATATTGCCCCTTATATTTATTTCCTTTTCAAAATGTAAATATATGTATTCTGTTTATAAAATAAAGTTACTTTTCAAAGAGAATTTTGTCGATAAGGATTTTAGATGCACTTTTATATAGTTGTATAGGTCCAAATGTACATGGTTTAGTTATGTATATAAGTGATTATATAAGGCATAGTTATTTCATTTTCCCCTTGTTGTGCTTAAGTAATGGTCACATGTGCTCCTTTGAGACCTATAATTTTATTTCAAATTCTATTGTATTTGAGTTGAGATAACCTCCCTCAAAATTAGCTAATTTTGGTCAATACATCAAGGGGAGTTTACTGGAAATTCTTGGAGGGATTTTGATCAAGTAATTTGAAGAATATGCTCACTTTTTTATTTCATGACTCTCTAAGATATGCTTTATTTAAGTGCTTGAAATATTAGGCAATTATTTTGTAACCAATTTTATATGCAACTCTAATTGTGAAACATATAGCCACGTATACTTCATAAATCTTACCTTGTTGGAGGATCCTCGCTGCACAGATACAACATGTGAGAAATAAGAGTGGAAAATATAAGGAATTAGATAATTACTATTGATGTGGGTGTGAATATGGAATTAGAATTATGGTGATATTAGGGCTCGAATTTTATTTAGATATTATGATTAAGGCTCGTTGATGGTGAATTAAGGAATTGAAGATTTGAATAGAATGGAATGAGGATGATGATGAATCGAATATAGTAGAATAATGAAGATGATGATTCGATGGTGATGAATGAATGATGAAGGTGATTCAAAGTTTATGAGATGATGATGATGATTCGATAATTAGGGTTTGAAGATGGAAGGTTTCATGGGTTAGGGTTAGGGTTCGGGTTGAGTTTTGAAAATTAAGGTTAAGGCTTTAAATAGTGAATTAGGTTTTTGATTTTAGGATGTGTTTGGAATATGGATATAGTGATAAAGGCATGTGTTATGGAGTTTAGAAGGATATTACTTAATCCATAATTCACACAGATGAAGAGATTAAGAGACTAATCGTTCACACAGATTTGATTAAAATTGAGATGAACTCACACAGGATTCAACAACAATATTTGCAATTTGCATTCAACTTCAATTCAATCTATATTTTTTTAATAATCAATCATGGGTTCTATGGATATAGATATCCAAATCTACCGATTACAAGATACTAGCTAAAGGTATAATTCTATAAAAGATACCTAGCTAAAAGATATTAAAATATATAATATTCTTCAAAAAGGTAGATTTATGCTACTTTATTCTCTAGCTAATCTCTAATCTACTACTTAATTAATTAATGAAATCGCCTAATATGCAAGTCCAAGTAGAATTCTATATCCCCCATGCATGTATCCATACCCTCCATGCATTCCTTGCATATGCACGTATATGCCTAGTAGCTTGTATGATACGTTTCACTTATAACTAGCAATGTAACCATTCGTTTGTCTTCAATTTTGTGGGAGATCCTTTTTAAATGAAGAATAATTGGTTCCATAATTATGAATGTCAATTCTTGAGCGTTTTCTTCTGCATCAGCTATTATAGGAGTGAAGTTGCAAATTGTATATATATAGGCTATTGTATCTGGCATTTCCTTCCCTTCCCCTTCCATAGTGATTTCTATGCAAAAATAATACATTCAAAATTCAATCAGCCTGTACGAATAACATATCCTTATTTTCTAGACTAGGATTCATTTCAAGACATATATAATTATTTTCCACTAATAAACATGAATGTAGACCTAAATTATAATGAAATTTTTAGTACACCAAAAGAAGAATAAAGTTAACTATGTTCTTGGAGGGTTTTATGCGTCGTATGTGCTTTTTATTCATTTTTTTTATTGGTTTTGCATCAAACATACATTATAATTGAGAAATTTAGTTTACAAAGTGTAAAATCAAGTAACATAAGTTCTTGTAGGCTTTAATGCATTGTAGAAGCTTTTTCATTGCATTTTGAACAATGTTTTCCATCAAACATACAATTTTGATTTCATAATTGAAATTGTGTTATTTTCCATTTGTTAACATGATTAAATTTCTATAAAAAAAAATTGGTAAATTCATTTTACAAATTTTAGAATCAAGTAATATAATTTCTTATAGGTTTTTATGCATTGTATAAGCTTTTTCTTAACTTTTTGTACTAGTTTTGCATCAAACATACATTTTTTAGTGTGTGTAGGAATATGTACTTATGGTTTGGATGATATTATGGTTCGGTTAGGGTTTTAAAAGGAAAATGATGATTCAAAAGTGATGAAAATATGATGATGATGATTCGGCAAAGAAGAGATAATGGTGATATTGCTCGAATTCGTGGGTTAGGATTATGGTTTATGATTAGGGTTTAAATTGATTATGAATATTATGATGATGAAAGGTTGGAAATATTATGATTTGATGATTTTATTATGAATTTAAGATGTTGAGGATGATCATTTGATAATAATAATAATATTATCTTAAGTTTGGAAATAGATAAAGTCAAATAAGAAAAATAGGTTTAAGATCAATGTTGAAGATAATGATGATGGCGATTGTATATGGCGTGCAGGGCTTAGAATGGCGTGGGTTTGTGGAGGGTTTGAATGATAGATCTTAATCTCTAATTCACACAGACAAATAGATTAAGGATTTAAATAATAATCACTCACACGGAATTGATTAATATTAAGAAGAACTCACATAGAATTCAAGTAAGTAAAGCTTTTTGTGTCATGCAATTCCTATGGTTTTTATAACCATTTGACCTCCTTAATTTTACAAAATAATCCTCCTTAAAATATTATAAGAATTGACACAAAAACATTACCTTTCTCCCTACTCTAAACACACTCAAAAGATAGAATAAGAGAACCCTAAAAGATAGAATTAAGGTACTTTTTTACTAACTCAACTTTCTTATCTTTTTAACAATTATCAACGTGATAATACTCCATATTGGATGTCCAAATTGTTGATTAAAGTCTCCTGATGTAGATACCACGTGCATCCATTCCGTGCAACACATTTTTCCCTCAATACATGCCACGCACACACCACTATTGCTAGTGACTTGTTTCGCAAGTTTCGTCTATAACTAGCAATGTAGTCATCTTTTTGCCTTCAAATTTTTAGGGGATCCTCTATAAATGGAGGATAATAGATTCCATAATAATAAATGCTAAGTCTTAACCATTTTCTCCTACATCATTTTTTAATTCAAAAATAAATTTAGGTTATTTTCTTATTAAAAACATGATTAAATACATGTACCATAATTGGTAAATTCAGTTTACAAAGTGTGATATCAAGTAGCATAAGATCTTATAGGTTTTTATGCATCGTTAAGCTTTTTATTCACATTGTGTACTTATTTTGCATCAAATGTATAGGTTTGATTTCATAATTGAAATTTGGTTATTTTATACTTCTAAACATGAACAAAAACCTGAATTACAGTGATAATTTCATTATTCCAAATGAATAATAAAGTTAGCTAAGTTCTTGTAGAGTTTTATGCATTGTAGAAGTTTTTTCTTCCTATTTTGTATTGATTTTGCATCAAATGTACATGATAAATTTCAAAACTAAAATTGAGTTATTTTGAACTTATAAACATGTTAATACATTTTTAATACAATTGGGAAATTTAGTTTACAAAGTGTATAATCAAGTGACATAAGTTCTTGTATGTTTTTATGCACCATAAAAGGTTTTTCTTCAAATTTTGTTTGAAGGTATCAATCACACTTACAAGTATGACTAAAAAAATTAAATTAGATTAGATTATTTTACACTTATAAGAATGATTAAATACATGAAATATAATTGGTAAATTTATTTTACCAAGCGTAGAATCAAATAAAATAAGTTCTTGTAGGTGTTTATGCACCATATAAGTTCTTTCTTCACTTTTTGTAATGGTTTCACATCAATCATACATGTTTGATTTCAGAAGTGAATTTAGGTTATTTTTAAATTGAAAGAAATGGCTATTACAATTGGGAAACTTAATTTTGAAAGTGTATAATCAAGTGACATAAGTTCTTATAGGTTTTATGCACTATAAAAGTTTTTCTTTATGTTTTATACTTTTTTTACACCAAATGTATAGGTATGAATTCATTATTGAAACTATATTATTTTCTAGTTATAAACATAAATATATACCTAGATTATAATGAAAATTTTAGTAAATTAAATGAAGAATAAAGTTACCTTAGTTCTTCTATGTTTTAATGTATTGTAGAAACCTTTTCATTATGTTTTGTATTGGTTTTGCCTCAAATGTACATATATGATTCTATAACTAAAATTTGGTTATTTTTTCATTATAAAAATTATTAATTAGTTGTAATAAAAATGGAAATTTTAGTGTACAAAGTGCGGAATCAAGTGGAATAAGTTAGATAGGTTTTTATGCATTTTCCACAACAAGAAAAGTGATTTTGAGAGCATTTCTCTACTTTAAAGGGAGATGAAACAATTTTTTTTTTACCTTAAGTTTAATTTAGGGTGATAGAAACTTTTCTTTACCTTAAGATAAAAAGGATCCATCATTGTACATATATTCTATAACTCTTTTGTACTTTTGTGCGTGTGCGTGTGTATTGTGATGCTCAATAAACTAAGATGACTCTCCGTTAAAGATGTTTAGTAGATAGTTTGTTGTATATTCATGTTCACTTGCCATTTAGATGCATTGTTATATTGGATATTTCTCGTGTCTTTTCTTCATGTCTTTCTTTAAAACCAAATGTTTGTTGCAAGCATTTTACACCTATGTTTATCCATTAGACACATTCTTAAAGTACATAATGGTTTTTCACTATTTTTGTTGAGCCATTATTGTAATGCATATATATGTCACTCATGAGAAATAATTGTAGTTGTATGACAACCACTCTAATAGTAACTACTAACTAGTAGCATGTATTTCATATTGATGTTTTGTATTTATGTTTTCATTTAAGTGATGCCTGTTTCCTATAATATATCTTTTTCCATTTACTTATGTCATGTCTAGTTATAGTATTTGTTTCAACAATGCCTTTGGATCAAAGTTGAATGAATTATAAGGGAATAAAGGTAGAGAAAATCGAAGTATATCAAGTGACTCAATGAATTTTTGAGATTTTGTTTTGATGGAAAGAATAATGCATTAAGATCAAATTCCCTTGCATGAGTTCTAATTTTATTTTAGTCCAAAAGCAAAAAATAATGTGGGTTCAATGATTCATGGCATCATGAAAGATTATAATCTAGGGATTTTTTTATAGTGAAAGTGATGACCATAATGTTAGAGGTGATAATATTAGTACCCATGATACATGCGATGGGGTAATTAATATCAATGTGGATAATGAGATAGATCATGATAGTATGTGCCCATTGGTGCAAGATGTGATAAATGTTTGATTTCCAATAGGTGTTGAACATAGTGGATCAGAGGCATATTGACAATATCCAGAGGAAACTAATGTTAGTTTAAAGAAAGTTTATAAATTGATAAAAGATGTTGAGGCAGAGTTGTAAGTTGGTTATAAGATATTTTCAAAGTTATAATTCTTAGTTAACTTACTATACATTAAAGTGAGTAGTGAATCTCTTGATATGCTACTAGGAATTTTTTATAGTGCCTTTAACTTTAATGATGGGTTTCATAAGACTTTTTATGAAGCAAGGAAATATGCTAATGAACTAGAATTGAATTATATGAAAATATTTCATAGTGTTTTGGAAATAATATGCTTAGTATGATAGTTGTCATGTTTGAGGTTCTTCTAGATGGAAAAAGATGAATCAGGATAGTGGAACCAGTGATGATGAAGGAACATTCATAAGAAATGAAGTGCTTCAACTAGTCATGCACAATTTTCCTTTAATCCTTAAAATTCAAAGGATGTATAATTGCTCTTAATTGGCAAGATACATACGTTGACATAAAGAGAGTTGTCCTAATGATGGAATTATGAGACATTTGGAAGATTCAAGAGCATAAAAGTCTCAAGATGAATTATTTCCCACTTTCTCCGCTAATCCATGAAGTATTCTGCCTCTTTGGATATGTATGAAAAGTGCATACTTTATGTTGTTTATATTAATTCCTGGTCATAAATCACCAGGAAATGATATAGATGTATTTTTGTAACCATTGATAGAAGAAATGAAGGAATTATGGGAGAATGGGGTTATGACATTTATTGCACATACTAATTAGGTGTTTAATATGCATAGATCTTTGATGTGAACAATTGGTGACTTCCCACATTATGCTAATTTGTCTAGATGGAGTATAAAAGGGATCGTTGATTGTCCTAGTTTCCATGAAGGCACTTATCTCAAATATTGAAGCACTCTTGTGAGTTTTTTTTGGGATACCAAATATTCTTAGATCCTGACCATATATTATGATGGAATAGTACATACTTTGATGTTGGACATAGTGAAAGGAGCACTCCACCTAAACCTTTATTTAGGTATGATATTTTGGAGTAGTTGAGTGGAGTTAGACATGTTACATTTGGAAAAGGTAAAGGTAATAATAGAAAGAGATCATCTGAGAAATATTTGGTGCACCAATGGAAGAAAAAGAGTATTTTTTTAACTTCCATTTGTTGATTCGACATAATCTAGATGTGATGCATGTGGAAAGTAATATTTTTTAACATCATTTTAGGCATGTTATCGGATATTCCCAAAAAGAACAAAAAACTTTTAAATTCTATATTAGACGTTGGGAATATGAAGATGCATCCAAACATGTGTCCTAAGTTGGTGGGGGTAAAGTTTTGTATTCCAAAGGCATCATACAATTTAATGTTTTTTGAAAGGATGGAGGTTATAGACTTACTAGCAAATTTGACAATTCTACATTGATATTAATATAATGTTTCAAGATGTGTAATATTGGAATATGGAAGGATTTTTGGGATTAAGAGTCATAATTGTCACATGTTTATGCAATATTTACTTCTATTGCCTTTCCAAGGAATTCTAGATGATAAGATACTTCAAACATTGATAAATTTGAGTAGATATTTGAAATAAATGTGTTCAAAGACATTAAAGATTTATGTATTGGAGAAAATGGAAAGAGATATCATTATCACCCTTTGAAAATTGGAATGAGTATTTATTCCTTCACTATTTTGATGTGATGGTGCATCTAACTATGCCCTTGTCTAGTGAAGTAAAGATAGCATGACTTGTGTCTTACCATTCTATGTAGCATTTTGGAAGGCAACAATATACTAGCTATAATGATTTATAATAATTTTTTGGTAATGTAATTTGTAAAATAATGGATTTTCTATTATTTTAGGTAAATGAAAACTTCCTTCAAATGAAACATAGTATAACCAGAAAGATCAATTATAGAATGTGAAATTATTGATGAATGTATTTCAATTTTCTCATATTATTTGAGTAAAATAGAGACATAATTCAATGTTAAAGAAAGGAATGACGATGACAATTACTTGCTTCTCTATAGCTTATCTATGTTATTTGTGCATGGTGAACCTTTACGAAAGTCCATGCTTAAGGAGTTAATACTTAAATATTGGGAGCAAGCACAAGTATATAATCTTGAAAATTGTGAAGACGTTCAACCATTTTATGAGTAAGGGATAACTATTTTAACATTACTTATAACATGTAAAATGTAAATATTAATACTTATGATTAATAAATTTTCTTCATGGTAGGGGACTTTGAATCTCAATCAAGGACAATGTCTTAATTTTTTGAAATGGTTTGAGAAAAGATTATGCTAACTAATGTTCTATGTAACTTAGATACCATAGCTATTAAAGTAATAACCTATGTCTTATATGACTCCTTTAACTTCTTATGTAACTTAGATAGTGTAGTTGAAAGATATTGGGGATGATAGGAGTATAGATGAAATATTATGTCTAGATCAAGGTCCAATGAAGAATGTGATTACTTATGAGGGATATGATTTGAAAGATTTTAGATTTCACACTAAAAAGTATAAAGAAGAAGGAAGAAACAAAAGAAATGAGTAATGGTAAGAGGTGATGATGATAGCGGAGGACTTTTATGGGCTATTAGAGGAAGTGATTGTATTAGAATACGAAGATATCAGAAATCATGGTAGTCCTACATCTGTCCTTTTTTGATGTGAATAATTTAATGTACGAGATAAGAAGATGGGCCTAAAGAGAGGTGATAAATATGGAATTACCCTTGTTAATGTTAATTGTAGATTAAGATCCAATGAGCCCTTTGCACTAGCCTCTCAAGTAGAGCACGTTTTTTTTACTATATAAAGTCCTATCAACAACTTCAGTGGAGGATAATTATTAATACAATTCCTCGAAATCATTTTGATTTTCCTAATACCGAGGACATTGAAAATGAACCTTAACATGCAAATTGGGACAATGAGATGGCTACTACAATTTCTCATTTGTAAGATTTAAATGAGGGTGAAATTCCTTCAATAAGTGATGATGTTAAACATGATATAGGTAGTATCAATGATGTTGAAAGGGATATGAATAATGATGAAAAGGAGGGGGAGGAGGATGTAGAGGGTGAGGAGGAAGATGAAGAGAAAGATAGCCATGAACATGAAGATGATAAAGCTAATTACTATTTTGATTTAGAATCATATGAATATATAATTGTATGAAATTACTTTAATTTTCCTCTAGAGTTGATGATGATGGTGGTAACCTTTCTAAATAGATTATTTGTGCACTAAATTATTTGTTTCATCATCATGACAGTTATTATTTTTTGAATTATTAAAATTGGCAAGTTAAGGGCCCCTAATCCTTCATCATCAGAGCATATAAATCCAAAGACCTCACCAAATAGTCATGAATGGCCATGCCATTTTTTAGGTAGAAATATTCCATATAGATAAAAACATTGTTTGCAACAATCCTAAAGGACTGGTTTAGTCAAAGAATGTGCATTTTGTTAAGTATTCTTATTTTTTTGTATATTTTATTTACATGCCTATCACCATTTATTAAGACAATATACTCATATAATGTAGGAACCAAATGAGGAAACACCATTGGTAATATATATATATGCATAGATGATTAAAAAACCAAAATACAAAATTGTATGTCAAAAACATTGCAGAAATGACTAGAATTGTAGGTAGTAATGTTGACTAATTCATCACGAAGTTGTGAGTGTGGATTAAAAATTATTGTCCAATTGATTTTCTATAAGATGAATTTTATCTTTATGTTTCCATTTTCTTAGTTTCTAATTTTTGAAACTTCATGATGAATTGTGTTTTTGTTTTTTTGGACAAATGAATTTCATATTTAGAAAGTGGAAATATATGAATATTACATCTAAAGAAAAGCTATTCAAGAAGATAAAGGTATACTTTAAAATTAATGTATGGATTTTATGACTCGTAATTACATCTTATAGTTTGTTTGTAAGTAATTAATAGAAATATAATTTATATATGATTTAGGCCAAGTCAAGATTTCCATAGGGTGGTCTTGTTGATAAAACATTATCTTTGCCATGCCAATTTTTTTTATAGATAGTGGCATTATATACTAAAATAAAGGTATTTAAATGCCTTTTCTTTATCACGAGATATCTCAAATCGACCTAAAATAATAGATTGAACTATGTGGAGGTGGCTAATGGTTGAATTTTTGGGTTCCTTAAAGCATAATATTTAATTATTTCTTTTTAAGTTTCTAATGACAAGTAATTGTATTATATCTTATATTAGGAATAAAGATGGAACATGGGAAGATGGTGCCCATGCAAAATATCATAAGTTAACTAGAATTCATGCTAAGAAAATGGAATTGTATGGAGTTGATAATTTGAGTGTGAAAGTAGCCTATAAATAGGTATTTGAGCACCATTTTAGCTATGTTTGAGGTCTAGCAGTTGGTCCTATACCTTTGAGGATAAAAAAAGATAATGAAATTAAGGGTGGTCTTCGTCAACAAAATGAGGAGCTTAAACAATCAAGTGCTAAAATAGAGGAAATTTATGGAAGGAAATGGAAAAAATAAAGGAAGAAATTGCTAAAAGAGAGAGAAAATAATAAAATATTATCACACAAGAGAGCAAAAGTTAAGAGAAGAAGCAGAAAAATAAGTGAGGAAAATTAGAGAATAAGTTGAAGTGGCAAATCAAAAGTTGAAAGATGAAATGATGCATGCTATAAAAGATCAAATATTTGGATTTCTAGCATCCCAATAATAATCATGTAATACCCCAAAATGTATTACATCATAAATAAAATGTAATCAAAATGGATCCCATGAAATTAAGAGTCCAAAAAGTTATTTGAAAAAATTAATTAATAAATGGATAATATAACTCTACATATAACTCCAAAGGTAATAGGACCACCCTTCCTAAAAAAAGAATCATAATCAATAAAGTCATCCAAGTGGTTCTTATTGACCTGCACAACAAAGTTTGAGCCATCTATTCATGGGATTGAACAACACCCATGAGAAGAAGAATCAATACTTAATGTAGTGAATAAGGTAACAATTCAATCATATATAGCAGGGTCATACGAAAGACATAAGGTCACATGAAAGAATAAGTATGTATATTGATAAAAACATATTATGATGTAAGGGAAAAGTTTAATTTGAGTTCCATTATTAGGTATAATCATAGTTAATTTACTTATTTACATCAATTTCAATGACCCAACTATTCTTAATCCTGTGGAATAAATTGAACTCTCAAATCAACTCCCTCTTGGGTCACTATTATCATTCAATTGAATAGACAAATCATCTACTAGGATAGTACACTCTTGACCACTATTATTAAACTAGTAGAATGATCTAAAGCACCTCTTAGGGCAAAACACTCTTAAGCCACTATTATCATCTGGTGGAACAGACACAACACCTCAGTCCTAACTCACATGTTCTTTCACTTTAAGTTATTAATGACTTATTACACTTTTTGTTTATCTTGATATCATCATGAAAATACGAATATAAATATGCTATGCACATACACACACAATCATATGTTGATTGGGACATTCTCTAAAGAAAAATGTCACAATTTCCCTTACAAAACCCTAATTGCACAAGATAAGGATAACTCCTCCCATAAAACTCATTTAGTCACCAAATATGGTATCCCATCCTAAAATAACTCCAATGTCTTACACATGTGATAATGAGCTTACCTATAGTATTACTATTCATGATTTAAGCCTTTTTCCCTCATATTATTAGAATGATGCAACTTATAATTACCCCGAGTATTTCACGTAACATAATTATAATATTTAAACACATTTCAACACTAGAAGCACCAAAATTCCATGCTTAACCCATATTATCCAAATGCTCTTAATTTATCAAATGCCTCAAAGTCTCATTTTAGATAACTTGTATTTGAATCAATGATCATATGAATATATTAATTATGAAATGATTTATAACACCCTAAAATATTATCATGCCATGATTATTTTTCATATTACCATAAAATGACCAAAATACCCTTAAGATAGCCAAAATAACCAAATTTCCACAAAAACCCTATACACTTGATATCATTATTTTCTGACCCTAAATTTATTACATCTCCACAAAACTTAACCGTACTCATTTCCTACTTACCACCCTTTATCAAATCCAAATTATAATACTATAGATCATACTATCTCATTTAGGGTTTTCAAGATAAAACTTATCATATGATATACCACATAAGCTTATACTTTCTCATATTACTCAATTTCCATAATATGATACCACATTCTCATATAAGAAAATTGACAACATGAAATTATCAATATAATCATACCAACATGATACTACACATAAAATTTAAAATCCCTAACTACGACATGTATTCTTACCTAGCTAACATTGATGGCTAAGTAATCAAAAGGCCTAAGCCTATACCTCTAAGGCTTCCAAAGAATCGCCTATGGCTAAGAAGAACACACTATAATAACACAAGAAGTTAGATCAATAAGAGACAAGGCAAGAGGAAATAAATCAAAGAAGAGAGACCGAGGGTGCCAACCAAAAGGAATGGGAAAGGAATAAGCATGCTCGGTAGTCTAGTGACTAGAAGAGACAGAGAACGAGGGGAAAAATGGCTAGCCAATATTGAGGGAAAATTGAATAAAATTTACACTCAGCATAGCAACTAAGATATGGGAAGAAACATCTACTTAGTGAGTTAACCTGCTCATCATGTTAACTAACTCAATGAGTTAACTAGCTCAGTGAGTTTGCCCACTTGGCAAGATAAGCCAAGAGTAAAGAAGGAACATAGATTCGGTTTAGGGGAAGAAGCATAACGGATGGGACAATTGGTTCAAAAATGGTGCAAATGGTTAAGACAAAATAACAATAAACAATTAGGGTAGAGTTAGTGAAGGTTAAGGGGCTTGGTTGGGTGGTTGTGAAGTATGACAACGTAAAAAATGGCGAAGACGCTGACAGTTGTTAGGAGTGGTGGCTAGAAAATTTTCTTAGAACTTAATGAGAAAATTTTATGGAGAATTAGAGATGAAGATGAGATTTTGGTAGTCTTAGTAAATGAAGTAAGGAGAAAGGGGTATTTATAGGTGAGGGGTGTTGTGCAAATGGTTGGGACAGCTTTGGTTAGTATAGATAGGTATGCTGCAAGGTAGATATTAAAGGATTTAGGCCAAATTTCCCCATTAAAAAAACCCAAGGATGACGGCATGAGACATAGGTAATGATGATGATAGACCTAGGTAGATATATGGTTATAAGCTGGGAAGTAGGAAAAATCTATCCAAGAAAGGGAAACTACATAGGAGAGAGAGAGAGAGAGAGAGAGAGGTATGGCCAAAACGAAGGAGAGAGAAAGGAAAAAAGAGAGAAGGAAAAAGAAAGGAAATGATAAGTGTAGGATTAGGATAAATTTGGTTTAAATTTAAAATATAATAGTTAGAGTGAAATTAAAATATTAATTACCATGGATTAAGTTTGCTAAAATTTTGGGGTGTTACACATCACAAATCAATAGAATAGTATGAGGCATATTTAACGTTTTCTAAAACTCTTTATTTTTCCAAATATATCACATAATCACATCTTAATATTAAAATTACTTAATTTAAAAACATAAAATAACAATAGGATAAATCCACATAATCATACATAACATTTAGCACATAAATCCTATTACAACTTGTATCCTTATTGAAAAGAACATTGGTCTCTAGATATGTATATTTTATCCGCCTCCTCAAAAACCTCCATAAAATCACCTGAAAAACAATAATAAAATAAAATTAGAACTTAATAATATAATTAAGGAAAGGCTAAGGTAAAGGAGAATGAAATAATGGAAGAAATTGAATGCAAAGCTCGAAGGAGTCTTAGCCAAACCTTGTGCAACAAGGAGGGGGAATGATTGAAGTAGGAAAACTAAGTGGGTAGCAGCGACAACTAATGTTGTTGTTAGGGGTTGTGAAATGGGAAAGGAGGGCAGAAGGTGGGGTTGGGGATCGGTGGAAATGGTCTAAGCGGTAATGGAGGGCTTCGGTGGTTTTGACCGAAGGGAGGTGGGTGTGGTTTAGTGGGTTTTGCCCAAGAGGGGTGAGGTGCTTCAATAAGGGTTTCCAGTGGTGGGTGTGAGGGAATGGTGTAATTGGCTAATGGTTGGGGGGAAGGAATGGCTTGGGTTACCGATGCAAGAAAGGGAGACACGGCAAAGAGCACCGATGCTTGGTTGTTGTGGTGTTCTGGTTAATGTGGTGCTAGTTTTTGACAAAAGATAGAGGGAGAAGGGAGTTCGTTGGGGGGCATTAAATGTGCCAACTCTATGGGCATATATATACAGACACATGCACCCTTGCATGCATATAGAGAGGGAGAAGGAGGTGAGGTGATCCGGTGAGTTTGTCAACAAAACACCTCAACGCAAAGGGTGGGAGTTGATGTGTTGATAGGGTAGGGTGTAGGTGATGGCATGGAAGAGGGCATGGTCAGAGATGGTTTCACGCAAGAAAAAGGGTAGAAGAAAGAAAAGATGGTCGGGCAGGGAAAGAAAAAGAAAATAAAAGGAGAGGGCCGGGTAGAAGGAAAAAGAAAAAGAGGGAGGAAAAGAAGGTGGGATTAGAATTAGGATATGAAGAAAATAATTTAAGTTAGCGTATTTAGGATAAATTAATTATCGACCATCTCGGGTTAAGGTTAGGTTAAAAATATTAACAACTTGAAACAAAGATTAGAATTTGGTTAAGATTTATGATTAGGAAGTTAGGGTAAAGTAAAAATATTAATTTTTCAATATTAGAATTATGTTAAGAGATTAATTACTAGGGATTACATTAGATAAAATTTGGGGTATTACAATCATTTTTACTCAACATCTATAAACCTTTATGATGAATATTAAATTGCACCCTAGCTTTGTAACTAGTTCTAAATCAACCTTTGTATATGCCTTATTTTCCATCCTTTCCTCACATTTCAATCCAATTTTCCAACAACAAAGTTGCTTCAAATATGAAGTTTTCCCATCAGCTCGGTAACATGGATGAAATTCCATAACATTGAATCCAATTAGGTATATATACTAATTATACAACTTATATGTAGCATCCTCATTATCAATCATTTCTCCTAATATCTTGGATTATTCACCTTCACAAATTTCCAAAAAAAAAAAGAAGCTTTATTCACATCAAAATTATTGATACAAATAAGTTAATAAAGCATATAATAAAATCCACACCAAAACTACAAATATATTTTACCCCATATGTGAGTATATTTCACTAGGGATGTTCATATATTGAATATTTGATATTTTGGGTATTTGGTAAAAAACTTCGGATATTTGAAAGATCGAATATTCGAAAAAAAAGCTTTAGATATCCAACATTTCGGATATCCAAAATTTTGGATCGAACAACAAATAATCTATTAAATATCCAAAACTTTTAAACATGCCACACAAACACATGTTTTGGATGAAAAAATTATTCGATCAAAAAATAATAAATTAATCCAATTTGAACCGATATTATATAACGATTTGATTTGAGTATTAAATTATATTATATTCAATAAGTAATTCTAAAATTTAGATAATGTTTAAATATTTAATCAAAATAATAATTAAAAATTAACAAATTTTCTTACAATAAAAAAACTCTCGTTTTAAGTTACACACAAACAAACAAAAAATAAAATTTTATAAAATAAATAAATAAATAGTATTTAGAGTATATATAAATATAATTAATTTATCTGATGAAATATTATTCATATTTATCGGATCAAATATCTTATTCATTTGATATTTTATTGATCGGATCGATTATATAATTTAAAAAAATATCGAATAAAGTATTTAATTTTTCAGATCAGATCAATTTAAATATCAGATAACAAGAATAATCCTATATTTCACCTTAATCAACTTTATCTCTCACAAGTATATAACGGTAATTTCACCCCATGGATCAATATTTTCATCATTGTATTATACAATTTTCATAAAATCAAACAAAAAATTTCGAAAATAGTTTAAACATAAATCACCGGCCTAACGCATATCTAATTTCATACCAACACATGCAGCTCATCATGAAACAACGTAGTATACTTCATTATCTTCCTCATAAATTATCTACGTTAAAAGTTCACAGTCAAACAACTGCAGGATTCAGAAAAAAGTACATTCACAAAACAATCAACATCAAAGATATTAATAAAAAAATATCTATGAAACGAAAACCCGAGATATCTTTCACCGTCGGTCAACGTAACTTTCACTATTGGATACCTTTATTTTTTACTGTAGTTAACTGTATTTTTTTTTTTTTTTTTTTACCGACGAGAATCTTCCGCCACAGTTGTATCCATATATCAACGATCTAGTCCACGTCTCTCACAAATACGCGTAAACTTCCCCAAGAAAGAAACTATTTTTGACGCACATGCAAATAACGAACCCTTCAAAACATTTATGAAACATTAACCGAACCTATCCACAAATACTTGTGAGTTAACTAACCTTTCACCGTTAGCCAGATCTAATCGGACATGCGTTTAGCAGAATCAATAATATGTAAGAACACCCATGCATGAGGATGATGTTCGGAATCGCTTGACTTGAATGACAAAAGATGACGCTCGCGAAAATAAGAAGCAAGTTTCGAAAGCAGTTTCGGAACACGAATCCTCTGTGCTTTGAAGGGAAAGAAAGCGGCGGCCGAAGAACGGCGGAGAATGTCTGTCTCACGGCGGCAGCGAGGAAAATAATCACTGATTTTTGGCGCCGACGTTTTTAAGAAAAAGGAAATTAGTGACATTACATTCGCAGTATGGTATATCTTGGTGAGTGCGCGTGAGCAATTTTCATCGTATGTTCTCAACCATGTTTAATTATTTGGCGATTCTCACCTCATAATAATCAAGTACAACAAATGGTGAAAGAAATAAAGAATGTTTACATAAGTACATTTCCTACATAACATTACAGTGTTTTTTCTTCTGTTTTGCACATATCAATCTAGACTAGCATCACCCAAATCCCCACTATCTACCATCACCACCACCACCACCACCACCGCACCCACCCATGAAGAAAAAGGGAGGAAATCAATTTAGCCCCCAATCAACCTGTGATTGATCAAAAAGCTCGGCCAATCAGCAAGTCAAATTCTTGTATAGTTCAAAAAATGGGTCTCCCTTTGCTAAAATCACAAGAGAGTTTAAATAAAAAACCATACACATCTCGCAGCTCTTTCGCCATCCTTCCTCCCTTAATTCTTCGACCTCCAACAGAAAAAAAGAAAAAAAAAAAAGGGGATCATATTCATATATATATCACCTTGCACGAACGGATACAGGTTCTTCCACAATAGTATCCAGCGTAGGCCTCTTAGATCGACTCATCGACAGCCTTTGCTTCACTTCCTCAATGCACAAATCCTCTATATCATCCAGATTCAACTTCGGCACAACAACCGCTGTCTGCGCCGCATTATTGATCATTTCTTCCTCCACCTTCCCAAACTCCGGCGCCACCTTGACCTTACCGGCGCCAGAACCAGCTCGTTTAGCAGTGAGAAAAAGAGCGCCCATGTCGGACGCAGACACAACCGAATTCAATCTGGACATGGGAAACAGAACATAAACGCCGCCGATTTCGAGGTCTTGGTCGGCCGAAAGAGCACGGAATCGGCGCCCGATCTGTAACGATTGAGCGCCGACGAGGAAGTGGTTCGGGTTTTCGAACATGAGCTCCGCTGCATTAATGGGCTGGTAAAAATGCTTGATGTCTCCGCTCGGGAACAAGACTTTTGCTCCCCTGCTTTTGTTGCCGTGTCTCCCTCCTCCTGCTCCCGGTCCGCCTAGTGCGCAAGAAGCGTAGTTACCCATGCGAGAGGAAACGGCAGGGGATGTCAATTCAGATTCGATTCGATTGGATTGATTGCCGATTGGAGAGAGTCGGAGAATGACTTGTTCGGTTGTTCGGTGGATTGCTGAATTGGTGGACGGGGTGTATATATATTAAGGGGTGGGTAAGAAGGAAGGAGGGAAAGAGGGAGAGGATAACGATAGAGTCAAATCGGATTATAAAATGAAGGAAAAAGGAAGATTCAATTTACCGGACAGTTGTAATCGCAACGGGTTGACAAAAGCTGATTAATCAAACTCCGCGTTTTCTGTCCGATAAGAGAAGTAAAGCCGAAGGAGGGAAAAGTACGAACAACAGGGGGCTACCGAGTGCGTTTACCTTTGCTAGTTGTAAATAATCTGCGTTAGAGTCGTCGTTAGAATTCGCGCGTGTACCTTCTTCGTCGGTAGTATCGCAGTGAATCACGAACGATGATCATCGTCGGCTGGCCCCGCTTGAATAGTTCAATATCGCGTGGGACCAGCTTTATTTTAATTGCTTTGATGAATAGTCTTCTTCTTAGTAACATTGTTAGCTTATGATAATTAATCATTTGATCATTACGTAACCTTAACATTTTTCTTCCCTTCATCCGAAGGGTTGCTGCCCATTATTCTTCTAATGATATTTTGGAAACACTACCTCATGAGCTTACAAGTTAATGGAGATGGAGGGTTGCGTACATCATGACTTCTTAGACCTTGTCAGGGACGGAATTCATACCAAATGTTACCTTTACTTTTATATTTATATATTTTTTCTAGCACAGTTATGCAAACTTTAAATACAAAATGGTCGTACCAATGTTTTTTGTACACATATTCAATTGTTTGAATATTTATTAATTTAAGTTTAGGTAAATTAAGTGCTCTTATGGTATTAGGATAATAAAGGTAGAAAAATTATTCCTATATATATATATATATATATATATTATAATGTATTTAAAATTAAATAGATTTATTCTAGTGAATACCCATTTTATATCTTAATTTGATCTAAAATAGGTATTTTATTAAAATATATTTATTATTATTACATACTGAATATAAAATATATTAAATAGAGGGAAAAATTTTTCAATTAGATCTAAAATGGATGTTTTATTAATTATTACATACTTAATATAAACTATATTAAATAGAGGAAAAAAATTTCCACCCCGATTACTTCGATACCAAATAAGTCCTAAGTATTAGTATTTTCCAAGCTAGCCATACACAATTATTTATGGAGGTCTTGTAAACATCGGTTGACAATGTTCATCCCTTTTCTTTTTATAAATAAATATATTTTTTATGTTAAACTTGAATTATAAAAGTAATATAGATCGTTAAATAATTCCAATTTTTTTTAAAAGAGTCGAGATGAACATTGATCTTTATTATTAACTTAATTCATAAAGAATTTCTAAAATCGATTATAAATTATCATTTAATTAGACAATACTGATTATAAATAGACTAATCTTTATCAATAACTAAGATAAATTAATATATTATTCCCGTCTTAAGTACCATTAGCTTCTTAACTTAATATAGCATCCGTAGTACGAATTATTGCTTCAAGTGCCATATAATACTATCATTACCTGCATCCACCCAAAGTGTAAACTTCATCTTTACTAGTACTTCCATTAGAGCCCGAGTGTGAGTGTGTCGTGGTGGGGATCAATCATACATCATGAACAGTCATTGATCTGCGATCAGCACGGGAATAAAGCACGACACATGAGTTGGTGGTGCTTTAGGTAGTTCCCGGGTCGTCGTCCCACCTTCCTTCGAAAAAAATTCTCTAATCATTCCCAAATCGCATGGATTATTGGCTGGCGTTGGCCCTCATCATCTATAAAGCCGCGTTTGGGAAATAGATACAGCCATGCAGCGTATTAATATAATATACTTTTATATTATGTACGACGCGCGATAGATTTAATTTTTATATTCGCTTATTATTACTGGCATATAATGGCAGTACCGAGAGCTCTTATTATATCTTGTGGTTCTAATTTCTCGTCATATGTATTGGATTACACCTCATTCTCTGCTTGGATGCACCGCACTTGAGTTCACATGGGATGGGAATGGGAGGGCCTTTCTCTATCGTACCCTCGTATGTAATTGAACTCCATTGTAGCACTTTCCTTTTATTCGTATGTATGAGTTTAATTTAATTTAGTTGAGAAGCCATGCTGCAGGCGTACGATGCCCTGGTCCCGTCGCTTTATTTGTAGAAGATAAAAAATCTGATGGAAATAAACTCATATCTCAAGTAACAATAAAAATAATAATATTAACACATTAATTTTTTTTATATATATTATCATTATTACTTAAATCAAATCATATCAACAAAATTTATAAGAAGGTAACGGACCCTAAGACTTCGTTTGGATGAATTTTTTTTTAATCTAAAACGTAGTATAAATTCTTTATTCATACAGCATGCATGCATAAAAAAAATATCCAAACAAGAATATTATTCACATTCTTTATTCAATTTTTTTTTAAACCAAGATAATGAATTTGTAATGGTTTAATTTCAATCAAAACTAATTGCAATCTCAAATTCTATCATTTTTAAATTTTCATTATTTGTAAACATTTTCTTCCAAAGTAGCTCTTAAGTCTTATTATTGGTATATAGTAACCAATGCAGCACTTTGGATGGGGATATTCAAGCAGAAGAATTAAAATAGCTAGATCTCGATATTTAGCTATTAAAATAATACCTCATAGGTGATCAACTTGGAATTGAGAGAAAAGCATCGTATGTTTTGAGCAACTTCTGTCTATGACAATGACTTCCTTGCTTCCGTATTGGTTTATCACATTTAACAAGGTGACGTGATCTGTGCATAGGCTTGATTTGGTGAGTGGTTTAGTTTATTAGATTGAAATCTTTTAAAAACAATCTATATCACGGAAAGAACTTGCATTTGACTATGGACAAACTTTAATTAACAAATCCAAACAATTTCCTTGTATTAAGAAGTCAGTTGCCTGAAACTTGTTAGTTAATACTTATCCCTATTTGTATAGTCCATATGTGTTAGCGGTCGTGTGTATATATATATATATATATATATAGATAGATAGATAGATATAGATATTCCTTAGAGTTTGTTTGTCAAAACGTTTTGACAATCAACAATGGTTTTTCTACTATAGTTTTTGAAAATTTTATTCAAGATTTAGTAGTATATTTTCTAAATAAGTAAAAAAGACTAACTACAACTCATTATAACTTTGCATCTTCTAATTCGTTTTCTTTCAAAATTTCATGTGCTCAATTGTCTTTTTACCTCCATTTTTAATTAGACAATTTATTTAACCAAAAAGAAAGAGGAATGCTAATTAGCATCACTCATGGAATTATCCCCCACCAAGGGTAGAGACAACCAATGCCATCATCTACAAGCCATTCCCCAAAAGCAACAATCCTAACCGGTACTTACAATCCAACAAAGGCCCCCTCACCAAGCTATTCTTCAGACAAAATCTTACTATTAGAGTATAAGCAACCATATACCACATATCTTGCCATGATAAATCATTTTTGTTGCATGCACTAAACTACATCTAACAGGAAGAAGATACTAAAGGGAGAAAAAATAGCACAAAGGCAACCTGTATCGTAGCCATGTGACCCATGTTTCTTGTTGTCTTGGTCTCGATTTTGCTAGTTGATCTGCCACCTTATTCCCCCCCATTCTTGTATCTAACCTCAAAACCAAGCCAACATCTCTTCATGTTAACTAAATAGTTCCCCTTCCAACAAGGAACACTCTAGTAGGTATCATCTCTCTAATTACCAAATGTACAAAAATTTCAATTCCGTAAGGTATAATACCTAGATAAACTTGGGAAGAAGGATGCGGCAACACCATAAAAAATATGTTGACATCTCCATGGTGGCATTTTTTAGTGTTTCCTTTTTTTCTTTTAGTTTTTTTAGGATTTTTTTTTGGTGTGTTTTGTTTTGCTTTTAACCATTTCCTTTTGAAGTGTTGGTGTCCTTTAGGTTGCTATGAGAGGATCCTTGGGCTATGGAAAACTTTGTATGAACCTCAATGCAAGAGTAAATAAGGTAAGTTCAAGTACTCTTGATGAGAGACTTAACCATCTCTACTCTTGTTTTGTAGGTTGTCACCGCTACTAGGGTTATTAATACAAGCGGAGCATGTCATACACAAGGAAATCCATATATTTATCATTCACAAGCGATGAGAGGAGGAGGATAGACACAACCGAGTGCTCAATCTTTCAATGGTTTCTAAGGATATGACCCCTACACAAGAGCATACTATTTGGGAATGAGGCATCACCCCGTATTTGGATGGGAGATGAATGATCATTATAAAATGCCATATCAAGACCCTTACAAACTTGAATATGAAGCTTCAAAATATTTTAATTATCCTCAATAAGAATCTTCTCCAGTTTTAGAACCCTTAAGTTTAGAAAAAATGGACAAGCCTTTTGAAGTATTGATAAACATGCAAAATCAACTTATGCAAAGTCAAATTAAAAAAAATAAAGGATGTTAGTGTTAGAGGAGAAAATGGGTTATGTGGTTAATATGATCAATCAATTACAAGTACAAAAAGAGCTCTCTAGTACTTTAGTTCCAAATTCAAGTGAGAGTTATGAGTATGATGATGTCATGTCCACATGTAAGGATGTGCTAGTTGAGGAGGTTACCATGGAGCATATTGAAAAGCATGATCAGGTGGAAGAAGATCTTCTAAAATTAGAAGAAAAATCTTATTGAAATAAGGATTAAGTGAACAAAGAGAAACATATGAATGGCAAGACTATCACTTTCATCTACCATATACCATCTTTGGAAATTTGTTCCCTAATTTTGCTTGGAGATGACCGTGAGACACGAGGTAAGCATTTGCTCCACTTTGATTTTAACTATGCTAACCATACTTCTTGTTTTCCCTCTTTTAGCAGGATACATGGGTACAATATTGAATAGAGTAGTTCAATCATCTTGGATACATCTAATAAGAAGCGGAATGCTCCAAAGGAGAGGTTATGTTGGAAAGATGTGTTAAAGGATTTTGAGATGGGATGATATGTTCCTCCTTTGATGGAGAGACCATCATACATTGACATCAGGTAAAACATTCTCTCTTTACACACGAGCTTAAATCTCAAGATAGGTAAGTTACGTTCTTGCTGGGTCAAATCTTTTACTAAAACTAACGTTTTGTCTTTTTCTACCTTGTAGGATATAGATGATCATCAGAAAGAAGGATTTGGTGAGGCAGCTCTCAAGTGAATGTACCCACCTTGAATGAGTAAACTGAGATCATGTCAGGCTAAAGACGTAAAAATAAGCGCTACTTGGGAGGCAACCCAATGTGTTAGGAGAGTTTTCTATCCTTTAATTGTTTTTATTTATTTAATTTTTATCTCTCCATACTTAAAATTACATATTCCCTTAGTTTTTTACACATTGAGAACAATGTGTGATTTAAGTATGGGGATGTGAGTGTTTTATGTGTTTGAATGAAAAAAATAATAATTTAAAAAAATGAAATTGTTTTTGGTGTTTTTAGAGTCTTAGGGGCCTTTAACTAATTAATAAGGAGTATATCTTTGAAATCTAACAAACCAAGGATCATAAAATCGAGATAAAGCAAGTGGAGATTTTGTTTTGCTATTAATTTCGATATAGGAAACATATATCTACATGTCCAGATGTGAATAGAGAAATAACAAGTATGATTTTCTAACCACCGACATGACATGTTGAGATTCATTACATTCTTCGATGAGCTTTTGAACCATATATACCTTATTTTTTCTGAGAGAACTTACATAAAATTATCTACTTTTCTTGACATCAAAATTTTATTTACACACCTCATATATGTCTATTTGCTCTGATCAAATTATTTGCCATAGCTTTTATAATGGACTCTAGAAATTACCAGAACTTACTCTGGTGCTAATCGAAGCTTATAGTCAAAACATACTCTGATTGAGAAAATGATAAAGGCACATTAGAAATTTTCACCACATGACCAAACAACTTAACCCTAATTTGTGTATACATGGTATACACCACATAGAAACCTTTGAGTCTATGCATGGAACATATATTTTTCTTCATTACCTACATTGAATAATCTTCAAGCCTTCGTGCTTAAAGCTAGTGGAAGGGAATCAAATCGTTAGAGTGGTTATGTATATGAGTGTATGTGAAAGAAATATATATATTTATGCTAAGAAAGGAATTGGTTATGTTTTGTGATGGAAATGGAAATTATATATTTATTATATTGTCATTATTCTTCTAAAAAAATACAAAAATAAAAACAAAAAAAATAAAAAAAAAGAGAGAAAAGAAGAAAATGATACGATATAAGAAGAGAGGGAGTTATGGAGATAATTTTGATAAAGTTCTATTCATGTTCTATTTTTATCTCATCGTTCTAGTTTGGTGTTAAGGTAGAGATGTGTATCATTGATGTGGAGTTAATACTTATATTTAATCTAATTATTAGGGTTTCACTAGCTCTCAACCTTTTTAGCACCATAATACTAGAATATTCCGTACCCTTTTATATCTTATATCCATTTCAACCAATAAGTAAGTCATATTTAATTCTAGAGATGAGTAGCCTTTGATCTGATGGAGATTAGTCATAAGAGTTAAGCATATGGTTTGGTCCATTTGACAGGTATTTAATATCTTTCATGAGGTTTTATCTACAAAAAGATGAGCCTTTTTATTTATATATATGAGTCACTTGTTATCTTTATCATCTTATCTTATATACTTGAATGTTTCTACACATTTATAGTCATGAATCTAAGAGAGAAAAAAATAGAGGGTCTCCCTTGAGAGGATGGATCTTGATGTGACTAAGGCTTGGTAGATCTTCGTCCATAATATTGATCTATCCATACTTGTTATGCTTATGTATGAACCACATGTTGAAATTGATCCTTTAAATCTCCCAATGTAGAATCTTGGTTGATTTTTAATCTTGACGTATGAAAGTAAAAGATTGTGAGACAAAAATAGTTAAGGATTTATTTATCTTTTTCTTTTTGTATGTGATTTTATGGTATATTATCTGTGAAACCCTCACGAGACCTTACTCGTCCTCGATGGGTGACCTAGGAGTTTAAATGGCTTGTTGTACATAATAAGTGCAATCATGAGACCTACGAAAGTGGCTAGTTAGTTTAATTTTATTTGGTTAGAGTAATAATTTGCTTGAGGAAAATTATATATATATATATATATATATATATATATATTTAAAAAATAGATTAAATTTATTAAAATTAAGAGAGAAAAATAAAAAATTTCTAAAATTAATTCTTATATTAGTTAATTTTAATTATTAATAATTATTTTTAATAAAAAATTAATTAAATAATATTTTTTAATAAAAAATATTAGTTAAATAATTTTAATATAAATTTTAATCCAAAAATATTTCCAAGAAGTTTCCGGGACGGAGACGTTTTCGGGACAGGGGGACGGCACCTAACTGCCGTCCTCGTTCATCACATCAGAGAAGTAGCTTGCATCGAAGAAAAAATGAAAAAAAAGGAAAAAAGAATTGCACAGAAATCAAGGTTGCCGAGAAAGGAGAGAAGAAGAATAATAATAGAAAATTTTATATCAATAAAATTTATTTTAAATAAAATTTATTATTGTTTCTTTTGAATAAATACTTGTTTTTTCATCCAAAATTAATTTCGGTTAATAATTTCTCTATTTTTAATTTATATTTTTGAATATATATTTCTGTATAATTATTTTGATAATTATGGCCGGTTAATTATTTATTACTAGAGAATAGACTGAAACTCAAGATTAGCGTTTGGGATATGATTTTATTTTTCTTTGTTTAATGAGATTGTTCTTTGATTATATTTTAATTGCTATCGTTTATATATGTATATAAGTATATATCAAGTATAATTTTTAAGGTGCATGCCTTATTTAGGTTTCTTTATAGTGACAGTATGTAAGATTATTTACCTGCTAGGTTGCCAGATAAATATACTATAATTTATATGTATAAATTGTAGCTAGGTTAGATAACGATTCACCTAATAATTTTATAATTTTAAGTGGAGTAGTAAATCGTTTAGATGGGTCAAAGAAGAAAAATACAGGTAGACATGCTTAGTGTACTAGTTTGGGGGTACTTAGATCGACATCCTTCTAATTATACTTAATGCATTAAAACTAGTTAAATATAGGAGCCTCTTGTTGCTACTATACTGCTAGTGTTTAATAGGATTAATATTGACGCTTTGTCGTATTAATTATTTTAGGAAAGTAATATAAGGTGTATGGACTTACTTTTTGTATACAACTTGGTCAATCTCTTTCTTATAATTAAATGATGACTTAGAAATTAATATTATATTTTGACCTAATCTAGTGGTAGATTTTGATTTCCCTAATATATTTATCATAATTACAGTTATCCATTATTTTTATTATTTTATTATTTTCTAATTTTATAATACCCATTAGTGTTTTTCTTATTTATTTATTTTTTATGATTTATATTTATATTTTTATTATTTTTAACCTAGTTAAATATAGGTGAGTCATCTCAATCTCCTGTATAGAACGATACCCTTATTTAGTAGTACTGCAATTGTTTAAAAAAGGATTTAAATTACATGCCAGCTTTGGCCACCACCAAGCTCACATTTGAATTGCAACTTAGGATCGATCCTAAGCTTATTATCCATTAGTTGAATTCACTTTTAGAAATTCCTATTGCATTATCATTGTTATTCTCTATCATTATCATAATACATGTTTCAATTGTTCTTTTTAGATAGTCAAAAGAAATGGAAATCAGTAGTTAATGATAAAGTATTTGAGAATACAACCTTGTTCATTACAATGACCTCTTTATGCTTGCATATTGAGGTGAACACACTCTTGTTCATGTGGAGGATTTGACTGAAACATTTTCCTTGTGTAATTGAGCATGTTTTTCATTACTTTAGTGTGTAGAGGCTCTTTGCCGACAACATACATTAAATGAAACATTTCAATATAACATTTTTCAATCTCCTTATAACCATAGAAAATTATTTTGAATAGTCCTGTAGATGTAACAATGTGAAATTACTGTAACATAGTCATGTATATAAGTTATTTATGCTAAGGATTTGAAATTTTACTTTTGACATATTAAAAAAAATTAGAAATTTGAGTCATTAATGAAATATTATTTAAAATGAAATATTTTCGACCAATATGGCAGTGAAAGATTCTTTTAGCAGCTTATTTTTTAAAATAACACAACATACTTGTTAAAAAAATTAGTTAATAATTGTGATATTATAATATATGTAAGATAGATAAATATATTACCTTCTTGGTCATATTTTGACACCTAGATCGTTGTTAAGGATCATCATGTTGACTATACTCTATAGTAAGTAGTAGGTAACCCGGTTCATCTTAAGCTTCATTTAGATTAAGTATGTATAATAACTTCCCTCTTCCATGTACTCTTATGTTGATTCTATATTTTATCCTAATGTGGAAATATTTTCATGTATAGGAAGAGATTATAAGTTTGACTCTTTCAATTGTTTTGCCCTTGAATTGAACCTTGTCTATATACCATAGCTCTTTTTGAAAGAATGTAAAGGGTGAAATTCATGGGATATATATGGTGAAAAAGATGATTATGAATTTTATATAATATAGTATTGATAAAAAAAATATTAATTAAATCATACCACTTAGAATAGTAGTGAGTCTATGAAGAATCTTGTTGTTTTTTTTTTACTGGAAACTCTTTTGATGAGCTTGTAAATGGTGCACTTCCACCAATTGTTTTCCATGGTTACAATTTGAAGAGACTTTAGAAGTTTGAAAATTGGCATGCATCCTTGTCCACTATAGAGGCAACTTGTAGTGACATATATAGCAAAATTCCTTTTGAAGTTGTCTCCATCATTAGAGTAGTTTTAAATTATTCTGCCAATTTTTATATTTTTAGACCCCTTGGTCACCCCCATTGATTTCTCCATTGATTTAACATTATACTATATTGTTTGGAGTGGTTGTATCCCATTTGTTAACTTCATTAGGTCCTATTGGAAGTTGTAAATCCAACCAAACATCTATAGGTTTGCTATCCACATGTTTGTTGTTAGATAATTCCATAGAGCATGAACATTCATCAAAGTTCTACACCAACCAATTTCCAAAATTTTGTTTATTTTTTCAATGTGTATCCTTATAAAACCACCAAACCCTATATATTTGACTGCCTTGCACCGGTTTTGGTTGAATGATGAGATAACGTTGGCGATGCTTGCTATTGATGTTATGTTTTTGAACACAAGTTCATGGTCATGTAGAGCTTATTCATCTGCACTTGACTCATCAGATTGATCTTCATATATTTGTTTTTTTTTCTTTTGTGCCTTACTTTGTGGCCTTTTTTTTCTCTTTGTACTTGATTCATCATTGTCCTTATGTTGTTTTTTCTTTTGTGCTTGCCTTCATGGCCTTCTTTTCTTTGTACTTGATTCATCATCTTCTTTATGTTATTTTTTCTTTTGTGCTTGCATTCATGACCTTTTTTTTAATCTTGTTTTGGAAGAGGCATTTTACTTAACCATTTGCAAATTTGACTTGAAGTTCTAATTAATGAAACAACATATAAAAGGTAATTTCATCCTCAATTTCAACAACCTTGTCACCATTGGTGAAACATCATATACACTGATTGTAAAAGATTAAGTCATAAGTGTTGAAAAATTGAGGCACAATTGCATTTTTTTTTTCCTATTCTTCTTATTTTTTGAGAAGGTAGATGGCGATAAATGATCAATAGGTTCTTGAAATTTTATTATAAGAGTTTAGGTTCTTGAAAATTTTTTATAAGAGTGTTGAAAATTAATATAGTGTTGGAAATCCACATACATAATGCATATACAATGGTAAAAATGCACATGAATTTTTTTTAGTTGTAATTTTAACAAACTTGGTAGTAGTGATGGAAAATCATACACTCTTATAATGAAGGATTAAATTAGAAGTGTTGAAATTTTCAAGTGTAATTGCTTTTGTTTTTTCTTTTCTTCTTTATTCTTAAGCAGGTATGTGATGATAAATAATCAATACATTGTTGAAAATTTATTATAAGAGTGTTGAAACGCTGTGTTAACATTGCTGAAAATTAATACAGCATTGGAAATACATACATATTGCATATATAGTATTGAAAATGCATATACAAAGCCTTTTCAAGTGTAATTGTAACAACCTCGGCATTAATGGTGGACCATCATAAACACTAAAGATGAAGGATTAAGTTAGAAGTGTTGAAAAGTTCAAGTAGAATTTCATTTGTTTTTTCTATTCTTCTTTATTTTTGAGAAGATAAATGGTGATAAATGATCAATAGGTTGTTGAAAAATTTATTATGAGAGTGCTAAAGTTTTATGTTTTCCGTGTTGAATATTAATGCAATGTTGGAAAGACATACATAATGCATAGTGTTGAAAATGCACATACAAATTTATTTCAAGTGTAATTTTACCAACCTTGGTAATAATGGTCGAAAATCATTGACACCGATGATGAAGAATTAAGTTTAAAGTGTTGACAAATGGTAAATACATTGGAGAAAAACTCAAATGCAAATGATTTTCTACATTTTTCTTAACTACTTTTGAGAAGGAAAATGGAAGAATGATGTCAAGGTCATTGTAATTTTATTAGGAGAGCGCTGAAAAGTTATCAAAAGAGTATTGAAAATGGTCAAAATATGTTTTAGAGAAGGAAAATTGATGAAATTAATGCCAAAAATGTTGAAAATTTATTAGAAAAGTATTAAAATAGAGTTGAAAAATTTATTAGTGTTGAAAATGGGAGAAGGAAAAAATGGTTAAACAGAAATATATCATAATCTTCATTGTTGTTTCACAATAGTCTTTAAAAATCAGTTTTTGCTTCATAAATTAGGAAAATGTACTAAGATGTAAAATGTATTGTAGAATAACATACATACTTCTTATGTTTCTTAGTTTTGATATGATTTTTGTTAGACTTCGTGTATTGTTTTTCAAATGATGAAACACTTTCCATTTGAATAATCAACCCTTTTGTTCAATATTGTTTCATAAGAATAGTGAAAAATCAATTAGGATCTTAAAAAATTAGAAAACTCACTTAAATGAAATACATGAAATTGGAACATGCATAAGTGAAATTGCAAGTAAAATCAAGCATATTCACTAGTTCTCTAACATGCAAGTTCATTGGTGAAAAAATAATTCAATTTCATTAGTTTTTTAACAAACTGATAAGAAAAGAGAGTATAGTTTTCTTGAAATTATAAGTTTATACCATTAAAAGAGAGAAAATACTATCTATTTGGTTCTAAAACTTTTTTAATAAAATAAAAATAAAAATATTTTCTATCATATTTTTTTATTAATATTATACAATTAATCTTAAACAATGTTATTTCTTATTTTTTTATATCTTTATCTTATATAAATTAAATATAAAAAATTATTTTCTTTATTATTATTATTATTATTATTATTATTTTTAAACTTTTCAAAAACGAGCATAATAAAAGAAACTGGATTATTTGTTGCGGTGAAATTGAGGAATGAGCATGTTTTGCGGGGGTGGGAGATGAAGAAGTAGAAGTAGGCGGACGCCTTCTTCATTCTGAAAACTTACGATGGTTATATGTAGATAGAAAGTTATTAATGGTCTGTTTGTTTTGGGGTGGAAGGAGGTTAATGGAGGTGAATGAATTGATTCACCCCGTTTGGGTATCAGGTTAATAATTTTACCTGGGTGAATCGAGGTTAATGTTTCACCTCCATTCACCTCGATTAACCTCGTTTTTATTAACCTCCGATTTCGGGGGTAACGGAGGTGAAGGTGAAAGAATAAGTAAATTTTTGACTTGATAGGACCAAAATACCCCTCAATATGACTTATTTATTTAATATAAAGGTATAAATATCATTTATTTTATTATTATAATCTTTATTCATCTCAATTTAAACGAAAATCTTAAAACATTCACCCCGATTCACCCAGGTTAGGTTAATATCATCCAAACAGAATTTTAAAATATTCACCCCGATTCACCTCCATTCCCTTCACCTAGGTTAATTTTTAATGTTTACCCCTACCTCGATTCACCCCAATCCAAACGGAGCCTAAATGCAGTATATTTATGGTTTTGCCACCGCGTTGCAACTGGTTGAATGATATGCCATACCAACCGCCAAAAGGAGGTACAACGGTAGAAGACCTCTTCCCTTCATGTAACGAGTGACTATAGCTCGTTTGGAAACTCCCGCTCTTCCCAATCATCGCATTCGCACCGCTGCAGCTTTTGGCGCCGTGGAAGAAAACAGAACATCCACCTGCGTATGGAATTATTTCATTTCCCCAAAATAGTCACCGAAACTGAACCGCCGTCAGCGGCCGCGTCCTCAGCCATGCTTTATTAACCGCAGCCGAATCGGTATCATGTCCAACACTATCACCAAAACCTCAAACCTAAGTACTACCGACCTCTTCCTCGCAGCTCACAAAATCCTTTCTCTACCCTCTCCTCCGCCGCTCTCGTTTTCTCTCCTCTCCTCCAACTCCCCTCTACCTCTTCTCCCCTCCGATTTCCCCCACTCCAAACTCGTACCTAAAACCCGATTCACCGTTGACGCTTTCCGCCACTCTGGCGACTTCTCCATTTCCTACTTCCTCTCGCACTTTCACTCCGATCACTACGTTGGGCTTACTGCCAATTGGACTAAAGGCATCATATTCTGCTCCGAGACCACATGCCGCCTCGTAGTCAAAGTTCTCGGAGTTTCACAACATTTCGTGGTTCAATTGCCGCTGAACGACACCGTTGTGGTGGATGGATGCGAGGTCACGCTCGTTGACGCTAATCATTGTCCAGGTGCGGTTCAATTTCTGTTTAAAGTTCCGTTAAATGATGGAAAAGTTGAGAGGTATGTTCATACGGGTGACTTTAGGTACTGTGCTTCGATGAAATTAGAACCGAAATTGAGTCAGTTTATTGGTTCTGATGCTGTTTTTCTCGACACTACTTATTGTAATCCAAAATTCGTTTTTCCGTCCCAAGAAGAATCAATTGATTATGTCGCTAGTGTTATTGAAAGAATTGGGGCTGAGAACAGGACTGCTACAAAAAGTGTGTTATTTCTTGTCGCCACTTATGTAATCGGAAAGGAGAAGATTTTGATTGAAATTTCACGCAAGTGTAACTGTAAGATATATGTAGATGGTAGAAAAATGGCAGTTTTGAGGACCTTGGGTTATGGCGATGATAGTATATTTACTGAAGATGAATTGGTTACCGATGTTCATGTTGTTGGGTGGAATGTGTTGGGTGAGACTTGGCCTTACTTTCGGCCAAATTTCAGTAATCTAAAGGAAATTATGGCTGAGAGAGGGTACTCTAAGGTTGTTGGGTTTGTTCCTACAGGGTGGACGTATGAAGTGAAGAGAAACAAATTTGCAGTTAGGACAAAGGATGCATTTGAGATACATCTCGTGCCTTACAGTGAGCATTCAAACTATGCAGAGCTTAGAGAATATGTGAAATTCTTGAGACCTAAGCGAGTTATTCCTACTGTCGGTTCAGATGTTGAGAATTGTGATAGCAAACATGCTATGAAGATGAGAAAATATTTTGCTGGTTTGGTTGATGAAATGGCTAACAAGCAAGAGTTTTTGATGGGATTTAGCCGTTTTGCTCAGGTAAATCGCAGAGTAGCTTCAGATGATGCCGTAACTGAATCAGTATTGTGTTTGGAATACCTCGAGAATGTTGAACCATCTCGAACTGTGACTGCCAATAGCATTGATCCTGAGGCTTCTGTAGCTGCATCAGCTTCTGTTGCAGAACCTGGTTCAGTGGAAACAACTTCACTTGATGATAAGGAAAAGGAAGATATTGTACTAGAGCTTCGTGAAAGCTTGCCCATCTGGGTCACCCGAGACCAGATGGGAGAACTTGTCAACACTTGTGGAGGAAATTTTGTTGATGCTGTATCTTATTTTTATGAGCATGAAACTGAATTTTATGAACAGAGTAAAGCATGTACCACTTCTCATTCTGCATCAAATCCCAAGAATGATCTTCCATCACCTTCTTATCCTGGGTCTATTGAGAACAGTATTCAAGTTGCAAAGTTGCCTGAAAATGCTAACCATAAATCTCCAATGTTGAAACCTTCAGTTGGAAGTAGTGTTTCCCCAGGTAAAAGGAGAAGAATTAATGCAAATAAGGTGAATAAGAAAACAAGATATAATTCCAAGATTGAATCTTCTTGCAGTAAACAAGCTACAATAACAAATTTCTTTAACAAACTTAGGCCCATGGTTTTCCAAGGTAGCAGCTCAAAAGCTACAACTGCAAAATGTCCTGAGTCTCCTGACCACAAGGTTTTGTCACCAAATGATTCTTTCATCCCGTGTAGGGAAGAGATTGAACAATTTATTCAGATAATCAATGGCAATGAATCTTCAAGAAGCCATGCTGCTACCATTATTGCACAGACCAAAGGAGACATTAATTTGGCCCTGGACATTTATTACAGCAATGCTTATGTGGGTGATGATGAGAAAGGAATGTTGGATCAGACTAGAAACCCTCTAGAAGCTGAAGTTGGTCAGGACTTCCCCTCTTGTAGTCAAAGGAGAGGACTATTGGGGGAGCCAAGGACCAAGAATGATCGTGTTTTGCAGGATCAGCTGTCAGAAAATGTTGTTGAGACATCTGTATCATTAGCACCAGAAAGGTATTCTCCCATAGAGCATGGTAAGTGTCCTAGCCACGTCACATGTCCAGATTCTTGCATACTTTTCTGTTCATAAATGAATACTCTTCTTTCAAATTTCAACTTCTTTCTATTGTAGATATCCTGCTCTTTATTGAGATGCCTTTGCAGCTTGCTGGAGATATGGGGAGCCTGCTCCATACATACATGTTGTACGGACTTTTGCCCTTGTTGAGGGTGAGAAGGGAAAAATTAAAGCTACCTCTATGTTGTGCAACATGTTTAGGAGGTTATATTTCTTCTATGTTATTTTTTCACTAGATGTGAAAGCTTTCTTCATCTGTTGTCGAGACAAACACTGTTGTTAGTAAGGTTTATCAAGTTCTTTTCATTTGTTTTTGACAGTTTATTGGCTTTGTCTCCTGAGGATGTGCTACCAGCTGTATATCTCTGCACGCATAAGATTGCTCCTGATCATGAAAATATGGTTGGTGTACTACATTTTCCTTGTGTTTGCTTTTGTTCAAGAAACCATTCTCTCTTTGGATATTTCATCTATTTCTCACATATTTACTTTGTAACACTTTCTTTCCAATTTGTGTGCTGCTGTTACAGTCTCCAGGAGGATAGTGATATCCTTATATTGAAGTAATGAGATGTATGTAGTTACTTATTTAACCCAAACAGTGTTAACTGTGTTTGAACATATCTGTCAGGAATTGAACATTGGCGGAAGCTTAGTGTCATCTGCATTAGAAGAGGCATGTGGAACAAATAGATCTAAGATAAGAGACATGTACAACAATTTTGGTGACCTTGGTAAGAGCAAGTGGATTAATGGAGGTTCTGATCAAAATGCTTAATAAACCCAAAAATATAAAATGATAAATAAATAAGGAAGAAAGGAAGAAGCTTATAATCTGCTTAAAATGTAGGTGATGTTGCGCAAGAATGTCGGCAGACACAGTCCTTGCTTGTTCCTCCCTCACCACTTTTGATCCGAGATGTATTCTCCGTGCTTCGAAAAATTAGGTAAGCCAAATCTGGTTCATTTTGTGTTCTTCCCTCTTCTCAGTCTATCAGAGTCTCCCATGTGGGCATCCACCGCACATACTATAAGTGAAGTAGACATTGAAAACTATTCTGGAAAAAATGACTCGTGCAATATAATGCTTAATATTACACCATCTTTTATTCATTGTGAGATAGGGGTGGGGCAGATTTCAGGTCCTTTTCTCACACATGTTATAAATTGTCAGCCTGGTACTATTTATCTTTGTTGGTTTTCTTCTATTTTTTATTTTGAAAATCATTGTGCTTGGTGGTTTCATTTTTTCTTTTCTTTAGCCTTTTATATAAGCGTTAAGATTGTCTATAGTTCTTATCTCTTCATTCTCAGCATACAGACTGGCAGTGGAAGCACTGGCCGAAAGAAAAGCCTCATTGTAGGCCTCATGCGATCTTGTAGAGAGAAGGAGATAAAGTTTATTGTTAGAACTTTGGTAAGATTTATTCTTGGGCTAGTGCATGTATAGTTGGTATGATGTAGATTTATCAAGTCATTATTAATGGATTTAGATAGCATGGATATAGACACTTCATTTACTTGCTTGGCTTCATTATCCTTTGAAAATACCTTTGCTGTTGAATTTGGATTGGATACAAAATTTTTGCAAATTCTTTTATGTATTCATTAGTTCCTGCAACTTCACTTGGTTTCAATAAATGCTTTTCTATAGGTGAGGAATCTACGTATAGGAGCCATGATGAAAACAGTTTTACCTGCATTGGCCCAAGCAGTTGTTATGAACTCCCTTACCAAGTCACATCAAGAAGGAACAGTAGAAGATTTAAAGAAAAAAATTCAGGTATACTATGTATATCCGTCTTGATGTCTCATTTCATTGGTAGATGGGTTAAATCGCAACAAAGTTAAAAATATCATACTTGGCCTAATTTATTGTAATGTATGTGTTAAATGATGATACAGTAACCCCTTCCAGTTTCATGATTGTTCGTATGGATGCTTGGAGTTGTAGTACTTAACTTCATTTAGATTCACCAGTCATCATTTGGCTAATTTTTTGTTTGTATATTCAACAGAATGATTGTCAGAGCATCTCTGCTGCAGTTGTTGAAGCATATCATATCCTTCCTAATCTGGTAGGTTATGCTTTTCCATTTTTACTAAGCACAGTCATTTGTTACACAAGCATTTAATATTTGCATGTATGCTATACATTTCAATTCTTGATTTGATGAAGATGTTTGTTTCATACTCATTAGCTTGCATGTTCTGGTGTAGAAGCTGTATTGTGCCAGCCATGCTTATTAGAGAATGGTTGATTAAGATCATTTTAGTACCTTTTCACATGTTTTTAGCATATGGCAATAACTAAGGAGGTTTTCTATGTCACAAGGATGTGTTGGTTCCTTCTCTCATCAGTAAAGGCACGAAGTTTTCATCAACTACCCTGACAATGGTTCCCGGTGTACCTATCAAGCCAATGCTTGCGAAGTAATCATTCTTCTTTCTTTTTGTTGCTAATATTAGCTACTGGGGATGGTTTTCAGTTTGATAGCTATTTTGTGTTGTTCTTCTAATAGGATAACTAATGGAGTTCGTCAAGCTATACAGAATTTTAAAAATAAATCCTTCACATGTGAGTACAAGTAAGTATCTTTGCTTGTTTCTTGTGTCAAATTCTTCTGGTATACCTGATAGTTCTGGCATAGCTGGTTTGAGAAGGTTGCCTAGTGGTTGAGAACCTGATATATTGCATGGGAAGACCAGGGGGAAGGTTCTTTAAAGTGTTGTACATGAATTCCTGGCCAGAAGAAACAAATAGAAACAGTTCAAGGGTCTTATAACAAAGTTAGTGATGGTTTCCAATGGATGATGTACCACACAGTGTCTCTAGGGTCAATCTAGTATTGGCACCTCTGGATTCATGCTACTTGAAGGGAACTTTATAGGAAAAGGATCATAAGTGTCCTGAATATGTTTTCTGCACATGGCTGTAGATATGATGGTCAGCGAGCTCAAATTCACAAATGTGCTGATGGATCCGTCCACATCTTCTCAAGAAATGGAGACGAAACCACATCTAAATTTCCAGATGTGGTTAACATTATTCAGGAATTATGTAAATCTTCTGCTCTGTCATTCATATTGGATGCAGAGGTAACACTTCATGCCCGAAATGCTTTTACATTGTCTTTAATTGCTGAATGCAGTCGTGTGCATCAATCAAGAAGTTATTTAAGATATAATGGTATCTATAGAGTGGTATTGTTTTTCTCTGATTATATAAATCAGCTCCTGCATTTATTGCTTGTGGCTTAAGGATATCTCTGGTATCAGGTTGTTGGGATTGATCGGAAGAATGGATGCAAACTTTTGTCATTCCAAGAACTATCAGCACGTGATAGGGGGAGCAAATTTTCCTCAGTCACATTAGACAGTATAAAGGTCCTTTTTGTTATGCATTCTTCCATTTCATACTGCAAGTTCTACTTAGGCATGTTTTCTCACACGTTACCTTTTATCCCTGAAAATTTGAGATGGTTCTTTGAACATTTTGCAAGAAAAAATGCAGTCCAGATTCTCATTTTGTGTTCACTCTGGAATCAGGGGTGGATGAGTATGAATGTGAAATTGATTAATTCGAGCTCCATTCATCTCCAATTGCCAAAGGATTCTTGTACTTACTGACATCTTTGAGGACTCACAAAATATTTGTGGTGATGAATTCTGGGGAATTAAGTTGCTCTTGCACATCTGATATCTGGTTTTTATGGTTGACAAAGCTTCTGTCATCCTGGCAGTGCTTTTAATGTACCCTTGATCATTTGTAATGGGGCATTGTGTTATTATAGATGAAATACTGTTGATATAGAAATCTAGTTCTTTTGGAGTAGTAAGAGGTACAAACATAAAGTGTTCAATAAGTTAACCTACCTGTTACTTGGACTTGGAGCTGTGAATGACAATTGACAAATCAGAGGTAATTCATTTGATAGTGTGCTCTCAACTTTGATTGATTGCATAGGAGGGATGGATTGATAGATCTGCAAAAACAGATGGTTTATTTAGCATTAAGTTTTCGTGCCTTAGTATGTTTTTATCCCCCATACTGTCTTGGTGATTTCAATACCTTTTTGAAGCCCCTCTTTTTTATTGTGATTTTGATACATATATTTTTCCTCTTGAAAATGCAGGTTGAAGTGTGTATTTTTGTCTTTGATATCATGTTTGTTGAAGGAGAGCAGTAAGAACTCTCAACTCTTGATGCATATGCTATATTGTATTCGTATGTGGAGTTCCTGCTCTAAAAAATAGTTGCTGAAGTAATTATTGACACGTTCTCCAATTTCTTGGTTTATGCTGATGAGTTTGTACTTCAATTCTAGAGCTGAGAACCATCTGCTCAACAGAATGGAGGTTCTTGTTTTACATTCTTTCATTCTCCCATTCTGTTTTATTTATGATAGGGGTTGTGGGGGTGGGGGTGATGTCTTGTTGTGGTAGCGCTGGTGGAAGAAAGGCATGCATAACTATTTAGGTTGTTGAAAACAGTTCTTGATGACACAATCTTGCCAGTTGACTGGTCTTTGTATTCCCTGGTTATATTTTCCCACCAATTGTCATTGGTTAACTGAAGTGTAATGCTGGTTTTGAATGCATTATCTTTGGAGATGACATGCTTTGTATATTTTTATATTTAGGTATTTTCTGGGAATTAGGTTTGCTAGAAATTCTTGTTATGCTTCATCTTATCACCAATTCTGCACAGTTCTGACCCTGGGGAAGAACTTCTTTACCAGTTAATCTTATTTGCTTATGGCTTTGCTTGCTGATTGTCTCTGTTTCAGGCTGTTGGGTTGTCCTCTACGACGAAGGAGAGAGTGTGAGCAACCTAATATATTGACATTTTATGTTTTTCCTTGATAAACTAGGAAAAAATCCCTTTTTTTGGCCTTTTATATTTTCCTTATTCACCACCTAAATGAATGGCAGATTTGAAAGATCAATTCAACGGCCAAAAGTTGGGTTATTTCGAGTATGCGAAAGAGATAACTGTAAGAATCTGCTGCTCATCTGACTTTTTACTCTATTGATGTTCTCTTTGTTGGTTATGTAAAAGTTTACATTTTTTAGATTGAAGCTGAAGATGCCTCCTCGGAAAATGAAGGGGTTATGACGAAGATAAACACATATTTTGAAGATGCTTTCCAATCCTCTTGTGAAGGAATTATGGTTAAATCTCTGGATGTTGATGCCGGTTATTGCCCTTCAAAACGTACTGACTCATGGCTGAAGGTCCTCACCAAAACCTTTTAAAACTTTGGCTTAAAGGACAAGATGACAATGTGACAAATGTTGATGGGTGATTTCTTTTTACTCGTAGGTTAAGCGAGATTATGTGGAAGGACTGAATGATTCACTGGATTTGGTTCCCATTGGTGCATGGCATGGCAATGGAAGAAAGGCCGGATGGTAAGTAGTTGCCGGTCAGAAAAACATCATGTGCTACTTTCTGCTTTCAGATGCCCATACGAAGACCGGAGATGTGGTTTTAGTCTGGATAAGTGAAAGTAAATCCATTTGGATGCATTATCGTAACAATTTACATGACAATGATGCATTGCAGTTCAACAAGGCAGTTAGGTTTAATTTTTTCCCACCGATTTCAGGTATAGTCCGTTCCTCATGGGTTGTTACAATCCTGATACTGAGGAATTTGAAAGCGTATGTCGTGTTATGTCTGGATTCACAGATTCTTTCTACAAAGAGGTAAGTTGTTTTTTTTTCTTTCTCCGGTGCTTTGCTTCCCGACAGGCAGCTTCCGGTAACATCCCATGATATTTGATAGAAACAAATTTGGTCAGTTTCTAGTTTTGAATCATATGCAGATGAAGGAATTCTTCTCAGGAGACAAAATCTTATGCAAGAAGCCCCCTTATTATCGAACAGCGGAAACTCCAGATGTGTGGTTCTGTACTGAATTGGTTTGGCAAATAAGAGGCGCCGACTTCACTGTTTCCCCAGTTCACCATGCGGCTATTGGCCTTGTCCACTCATCCCGAGGCATCTCCATAAGATTTCCCAGGTTCATCCGCTCTGTTGTGGATAGAAGACCAGAAGACTGCAGCACTTCAACTGACATAGCCGACATGTTCCACTCTCAGACTAGGAAAATGGACGTGGGTGTCGCAAAGTAGTACCAAGTATAGTTTCTTCAGTTCTGTCTCTCATTTTGGTAGAGTACATAGTGTAAGTCTTGTAGGCTGGTTGCCGTTTTTCACACGGGTTCTCATTTTTGCTTGATGTAGAGGTCCCAGGGAGAGGGGGCTGGGTTACGATTTTGAAATATAGCTGCATCAGTAATTGAATGAAGTATCGCTCCCCGTTCTGTTTTCTATCAGCATGCAAAAGAAACCGTGATTTCCGGATAGTGCACGATTTCTGGAGCTATATAAAGCCTTTGGTTACTAATCATTAGCAATAACTAACTTTACCACCTGGCAAAGCCAAACAAATTAATAGAAAAAAAGAAAACGAAATAGAAACTTGGATACAAAAGTAATGTTTTACTTCTATATTCTATTGAGTAATTTATGATTGCACATACATGACCAAAAAAGTAAGAGGATGGGGAGAATGTATAAATGTTATTTTATCTTTTTTAAAATTCAGAAAGCGGGCATGGTAGGATATGGTAAAAAAATTTACACCCATATTATATATATTTTTAGAAAATAGACTAAATTTACTTAAATTAAGAGAAAAAAGTTCTAAAAACATTAGCTACCATTAACAAAATTCAAAATAAATAAAAAAAATAAAAATTAATCAAATACTTTCAATATTGATTTTGATACGAAAAAATTTTTGGAATAAAAAATGGTGAGGGAATATTTTTGGAACGAAAAATGGTGAGGAGATGTTTTTAGGACGGAAAACGATACATTGTTGACGATTATGTGCTTCACATAACATGAGAGGGGGGAGGGGGTGTTCCTCTATGGTTCTATTTGGTAAAACTAGCCTATGAGTTAGCTTAAATTTTCATTGGCCTAAATTTTATAAGGTATAAGTTGCATTAATTGTATTTTTAAAAAATATTTCTTTCTATAAGTTTGTTGACAAATTGATTTTTTTTAGAAGTTTATTGACTTAGTTAAATAAGTTATAAGTTAATTTATGAGCATGCTAAAATATCTAAAATCTAATATGAAGTTTAATTATGATACCTAAAATTTGTTCTCTTCAATTTATTTTTAGTGATATGATTTGAATTATAATTTAAAATACTTATTATTATTATCATCATCATCATCATCATCATCATCATCATCATCATCATCATCATCATCATCATCATCATCATCATCATCATCATCATCATCATCATTGTCTTAATTAATATTTTGCTCATTAATATTATACTATTTTTATCATTATCATTATTATAATTATTATCATTAATTTTATATTATTTTTATCATAATTAAAAATTTACTAATATAATCCGAAAAATTCTGAAAATAAGTTTAGGAGAATATTCCTTTACAATCCATCATTTTTATATTTTACATTCTATATACAAAACCTATGCATTGCACAAATGTGTACCTACCTCTTTTTTCATTTTTTTAAAATTTTATTTTATGCAATTTATAAACTATATTAATACCAATACTAGCTCAAAATTATATATCTAGGAAATCTATTTAGTTGCCTAAGGTATCTCTTGTACTTATCTCCACTCCTTTCTTTTTGCAAACGTATGTGAATTGCAAAATTAACCTACATACAAGTCTACTTGTTAGTTCATTTCTCTATTGGAACACTTGTCAATTCCTGTTGTTCCAAATTTGGTACAATAAACCTCTGAATAAGCTTCTCAAGGTCCTTATATATTTTTCTTCTCTTGGTGTTTGCAATCAACCAAGTTAACAGTTGTTGCCAAGTCCTTCATGAACATCATAAATGCATCTAATTAAGCACCAATCTCTAACACTTTTGAGTGGTTGGGAATCTCATAAACAAATGACTCAAGTCTTCTATTTTAGTGGCAAAAATCCCACACTAGTCCTCAGCTATATAATTTCGAGTAGACAATTTCTGTCCAGTATATAACATCTCATGACATAACCTTCACATAAGTAGCTTATGTCTAGGCAGTCACTCATGTTGCCAAGTTAAGTGATACCAGGGGTTTCTTATACTCATTTGGTTTAACCAGTTGATACATTGCATTTATTCAATATTGTTCCTCCACTTTACATGATTTGTCCAGAATATATCACTGTAACTTTACCTTAGACGCATCACTTTGATGAGTAGTTATGAAGGGTAAAGCATGCATACATATGTATCAATTGGTTGATGCGTAGCATAGATATTGTGGACCCACTTTATCCATAAACTATTCTTTTTTTTTTTCTAGTAATTGCCATAAAAATCTTCCTATGGTAGCATTATTGCTAAGTAAACACACTAGAAAAAACTTCTGCATATGCTATCAATTCTTGCTATAATAGATTTAGGCAGTATATACAACCATGCCCAATATCCACTCATCCCAAATAGAACTAGGTAGATGAGTTGAAGCCACTCATCCCAAATAGAACTAGGTAGATTTAGGCACATGAACATAGTAGTCTAACTAGTGATTATGCTTAATAGTTTGGCTAGCAAACTAGCATAATTGATGTGATCTCACACCAACAACCGAGGGAAACTCTATTTTTTTATAAGGGGTAAACCCTTTACTCTAGAGCTAGTTTTTGGGTAGAGTTAGCTCCTTTTTTGGGTGAGTATGGATGGGACCTCCTTGGTGAGTATGCTTCGCGGTTCATATCAACTAGTCTTAGGCGAGTACTCCTCAAAATTTTGGGTGGTATCTACCTAGTATAACATGTACAAATCATTAGATAGGCCCTATTTGGTGCAATAATTTTTAGACTAGTATCAAAGTCTAACTTTAGTCACTACCCTTCAGTGAACAATGCCAATCATCGATGGAGGTAGCATGATAACATATAGTCTAAAGGGGGTGGAAATGATATTATCCCACATCAAAATTTAAAGTGATATTTGGATGATTTATATAAGAGTTAACCCTTCACTATTGAACTAGCTTTTAGGTGGAGTTAGGGACTTTTCTGGGTTAGTACACTTAGGGCCTCCTAAATATGCCTTAGTGGTCCATATTGATTATCCCTAATATAGTATGCCTTAGGATTTTAGGTGGGATCCACTTGACGTGATGAGTACCGATTTCCAAATGAGGTTTGTATCATCAAAATACAAACCAGAGCATGATTAGTATAGATTAACGAATATGGGAGTTAAAATCAAATAAAAATTAGAATGAACAAACCTTTTTAAAACATCGACCGGGTAACATGGGGGCTCTGATATCATATAATAAGAACCCACCTAGCTAGATTGTACTTTATTTGCAAAACAGACTTGCTAGAATGTAATCATTCCTATCACTTGGGAGGTACTCATCCAAACCATTGACATAATCATCAATTGAAATAGAAACACAAGGACTCTACATTCAATTTCATTAATTCATCAAACATCATAAACTATTTACAATTGAGCTCCATATTTATAATGGAATCTTGAATAGAAAAGGGGGAAGGTAAAGGAAAAAACAAAAAGGGGAACCTAATACCTCAAATTTGTTATGATAGGGGAGGCATGCTTTGATTAGATAGAAGGAGAAGGGGAGATGAGACATAATGAAGAACATTTGAAAAATAGGGTATGGGTAAGTGACAAAAAGGATGCTACCATGCCAAAAGAGAAAAAGGGAGAGGGTAAATGAGAAAAGAGAGAAAGAAAGGGAATAAAAGGGGTGATTAGGGCACATGTTAGGTATGGCCATGATTAGGCCAAAAATTGGACCTAAGATCAAGTTTTGGTTCAGTCCAAAATCCTTACGTCAAACATGTTTTAAAACATCTCCTATTTTCATTAGGCTTAGGGGAGGTAATCATGAATTAACACCACATAACCTGAGCCAAATGTTAATAGGTTTTAAAATAGATTGATTGTATATATTTAGGATTAGGGGTGGCAATTGGGAACCAACCCTTCCAAAACCCAAGTATAATAATAGCATGATTTTAAAATTAGTTTATCATCATCGACCTATAACTCACATACCCCATAAAAATGTCAATGAATAATATTTATTTACAGCGAATATTAAATAGTCTATGATTTAAAATTACAAAAATAACATAAGCTTGATTTAAATCCTCAATTCAACTTCATCTTTAATGTCATCCAAAAATAAAACTCAATAAGACATCCACATGCATAAAAAAAAAACATTAAACATTGGTAAATGTACATCATAACTTAATCACATATTTTACAAGTGTAACACTCCCATTTTTCACTACCAAAAACTTTTATCAAAATATTTGCGGAAGTAGAAAACACCTAGGAAAAACGGGGTGTTATCCCCATATATGATATAGATTAGATGTCCATCACCTACCTCATATCATATACAAGACTAAACCAATCAAAAACTTAAATAATAGAGTGAGCACAATAACAATTTAATTAAATAACTTTAAGAGTGTTTACATTGGAGGACCCTACTAAGCTCTGACTAAATCATCACAACATATATGTAGATAAAGTACAAGGTTATAAATAAATGAATTAGGATATAACACCCAATTTGAAAACCTTGGTCCGCCACAGACCCCACCCAAACCTTTTGGATGTCCTTGCTCTCAAGCCTCAATCCAACTGAGGTAGGCCCTTTAATACTTATCTCCAAAGACCTACATATGGTCCTCTACTTGTGAGAATGATTAGGTGATGGAACAAACGAGCATAATAGTACGCTACGTACTGAGTAAGCCAAGTTGCTCCTTTAATGTAACACAAGAATACCAAATTACTAGGCATAGATACAGAATACAACTTGCATCATGATAAGGCCATGTATATATGCATATGAAGGTAAGGGTATATAGAGACATGCTATCTTGTAATCTCAAAAGAATAGCATATATCATGCTTGGTTTCATATTATCATCGCATGAACACTCACACATGTAATAACAAGGAGAATCCAAGCAACCTATGGGGTTTATTTCCCATTACTCAATCCTTTAGGTTATGTCATATACTTACCCATGTATGAGATAAGTTAATCACTTAATCAATATTCCATTCCATAATCAATTAGTCATTTTGACCATTAACCAAGTGTATAAACCAGCTTTATTCATTTTGGTCAATCATACCATGCTTCCATTTCTTAACCAATCATTAACCATTCACTTAATCATCATTCATAAATTATCAACTGATATTTACCATCCATATTTCATTATCATTGAGAGATGGACTGTGCACCACCCCATGGTCTTGCATACCAAGGAAGCCTATACAAATAAGGGTCATAAATTTTAGGTCAAAGCCAATCACCAAGTGGACATAAGTCTAGGCTGAAACCAACTACCTAGGTAATCAGACCCTTTAGTATCGATACCCCCTATTACATCATTAGTGTCTAGAGTAAGGCATTGAGACCTTTTAGCATCTTACCTGAATCCGAAGTTAAACTTACCCTTGGTAGCTAATCAAGGATTGGGTAAACCAAACCTATACTAAACTCAAAATTCTTTTTCTTTACATGATTAATATTTGATTCATAAGGATGAGTGATCATACAAGGCTCATACAAAGCAAGCAAGACAAATTTCCCATGTTAGTCCATACCAATCCTTTCTTTCCATTTCCCCTACCATATGGGTTTTCCATTTATCCTTGGCCAATATTATTCCTATCCACCATATTATTAAATTCAAACCCATACATATTCTCATTACTCTTTTCTCAATATTATCACTTATAATAAGTGAAATACCCATTTAGCATTTACATTACTCATATAGTATACCATGAAATATGATCCATTTTAATCTTTCATTTCGCTAATAATCCATGATAAAATATTTAATTTATCCCATTAGTAATCATAGTATAGTCCCCAATATAACCTTAAAGCATACCGAACATAAAAGAAGCAAATCATGCAAACCAGTGGAACCAATCGATCGGTCTGACCCAACTAGTTGATCGGTTGTACAAACCAGTTGATTGGTTTGGGTTGACCAGTCAATTAGTTTGAACCATACCATGTTTTAATAAAATTGGTTGATCATTTTGGGCAAACCAGTTGACTGTTCGTAAACCAGTCGATCGGTTCTATCCAACTAGTTGATGGGTTTAAGTAGAGAGTAAGACTAGGGTCTTTGCAGGCATACCAATTGTTGGGTTGAGTTAACCAGTTGACTGTTCAAGGAACCAGTAATCCGTTGATTGCTTTGCCCTAATACAACACCAAATCATAAATTTCATGCAAATTATTACATATAAATCTTTCTTAACCAAATTAAAACATGTATCAACATAGTATAATATATTTCCAACAAATTTAACTTGCATTTTACAATATGGAATCATCATAACCTATTTTCACCAAATTTCATGCTTGTTACTCAAATCATGCGATCTAAACATCCAAATCACTTATACAGACTCTATTTATTCATGGTAACATGCATAAATCAACTAAAGGTAACACCTAACATGAAGGAATACTTACCAAACATTTTATAAGCAAGAATCACTTACTTGATGTAGGAAAAATCCATTTAAAATTAGAAATTTTAACTGTGGGAAAATCTCAGATTTTAAAATCTTAAAAGAAAAATCTCAAACTCAGACATTATACCAAAACCTTATCAAATTTCAAACTTAAAAATAAAAGGGATTAAGAACATACCAATTGATAAAAAAACATAGGAAAAGAGCTAAACTAGACCACTCAAATAGGTTGCCAAAATCTAACTCTTCCTTGATTAAAAATTGAAAAAAGAGAGAGTTAAAAGAAGGATTAAAAGAGCATGAGAGATTGATTGGAAAATCTGGAGGTTAGAAAGAAGAGAGAGAATACAAGACTTAGAAAAATCAGTGGCTAAAAGAAAGTTGCATAGCAAAGATGATTAGGGCTATTTATATCCAATCAATTGAAAGGAATATCGAGGGTTCGTGAATCAACTCGAAACCCTACCATTGACCATTTTAATTTGAATAAAATGGATGGATTTGCCTAGGATTTGCTGAACTCTTCTCTAGAGCTCAAATGGTGTCTCTGGAGAGTGCATTTTAATTATACCACAATTAGCATTCATGAATGGAGTAATGAAAGATCAGTGTGGAAGGAATCTTTCAATTACTCAAAATTGTGCTTGAGATCAAAGCATTCAATCTCAAAATCATGTAGAGAATAGAGGAGGAAGAAGACAATGCTAAGGTCATCTCTCCCCCTTAATTATCCTAATCGACCTCCATATTAATTTGAGGTAATATTTTGGGTTTAATGTATGATGAAAATGGTTAGGAATCTCTTAGAGACAAATTGATATGGGTTGGTAAGGTTCCATTTTAGTGTAAGGTATTTTTTTAGGAAAATAAAACTCAAAAATATGACTAGCTTGATAAACTAGTTGATGGGTTTGGATCTATCAGTCGACTATTCTTCCACTAGTCGATTGGTTTTCCCCTAATCAGTCAATCGATTTAGTCGAGAAACCCAAATTTGCTAAAATGACAAATCAGTTGATTGGTTCAGGGAATCAGTCGATAGGTTTTCTTACAAAGCCCAATAAACTTCATTTTTCAATATAATTTCAATTCAAACATTCTCCCAAACAAAATCATAACACATTCTTCATGTGCATCGCTGGGGTATTCGTGTCCAGAATGCTTATTGGCCATTCTTCATAAGTTAGAGAGTCATCAAGATCTAACGACTATAATTGGATGATGTGCGAATGATCTGCTACATATTTCCTCACCTTAGATATGTGGAAGACATTGTGTACAGGTGACAATTCCACGGGTAGAGCTAACCTTACCAACTCAATATACGATCTTGTATGGTCGGATGTACCTTGAATTGAGCTTACCCTTCCTACCGAACCTCATTACTCTCTTAGTGGGAGAGACCCTCAAAAGGACCTTATCACCCACCTCATAACCATCAATTTATCTTCTTAAATCTTCATAGATCTTCTGTTGATCCTGAGCTACTCTCATTTGGTCCTAAATCAGTCGAATATGCCTTATCTTCTCCTTGATCATCTCTGGTCCCAACACAATTATCTCCTTGATGTCGCTCAAACATAAGAGACTATGACACTTCCTCTCGTACAAGGGCTCAAAAGGTGTCATCTTAATACTTGTGTGGTAACTATTGTTGTTGGAAAACTATATCAAGTCTACATTGTCCTCCAAGCTACCTCAAATTTGACACATATGCCTAAAGCATATCCTCTAAAGTCTATATGGTCTGTTATATCTAACCATTTGTGGTTGGGTGAAAAGTAATACTCATCTTCAACTAAGTCTCAAAAGCAACTTGCAACTTTTGCTAAAAGTGTGATACAAATCTAGAGTCTCTATTTAACATGATGTCTTTAAGGACCCCATGTAGTAGCATAACGTGCTTCCTATAAGTATTGGCTAACTACTCCATACACCATGACATCTTCATTGGTATGAACATTACTGACTCAATCAAATGATCCACATTAACCCAGATGGAATCAAAACCATTATGGGTCCTTAGAAGACCCACAATAAAGTTCGGAGAAATGTTTTCCCACTTCCCCTCTAGAACTTATTTTACAAAACCTACTAGTTTCTTATGCTCGATCTTCACCTTCTAGCAGGTTAAACATCAACCAATGAACTTTGCAGTCTCCCACTTCATACGGAACCACTAATATACCTTCTTCTAACTCGTATACAACTTATCCCCTCTAGGATAGATGGAATAAGGATTACAATGACCTTCCTCTAGGATTTTGCTCTTGAGCTCAACACATCCTCGTGGTGTGTGTGTATACATACATACATACATACATACATACATACAAACATACATACATACATACATACATACATACATACATACATACATAAATACATACATACATACATACATACATACATATATCTACACACACACACACACACACACACCCCACGATATCTGACAATATCATTCTCGTGGAGCTGAAACCCTTTGACTCTACCTTCTTTAATATCCGACTTAATCCTCTTGATATTAGTGTCACCAAATTGGCTAGCTCTCCTCAAAGTTCAAAAAAGTTCTCATTCTTGGCTCTAAACTACCAGCGATGATCAACTTGATCTTCATCTCTCTAATCTCACAACACAAATGATCTGACAACACAATTGTACCTAAGGAATGCGACCTCTTTTGGCTAAGTGCATTTGCCACCACATTGGTCTTACCCTCATGGTATATCAAATCCATGTCATAATCCTTGACCAATTCTAACCATTGGCACTATCTTAAATTCAACTCCTACTGTGTGAAAATGTATTTGAGGCTCTTATTATCGGTGTAGAATTGCACTGAACACCATAGAGGTAATGCCTCTAAATTTTAAAGGCGAACACCATTACAACAATCTCTAAACCATATGTCGGGTAGTATTGTTCATGATGCTTCAGATTTCAAAAGCATACACCACCACTCTCCCATATTACATCAACACGCAACCTAACCCATGCTTAGAAGTGTCGTTATGTACTTTAAAACCATCTGATTCACTTGGTAACGTGATCGCTAGGGCAGTAGTCAAATGCCTCTTTAACTCTTCAAAGCTTCACCACACTTCTCCTCCCATTGAAATTGGGTAATCTTCTTCAATAAAGTAATCAATGGATGAGCTATCTTGGAGAAGTACGTGACAAACCTACGATAGTAACTGGCTAATCGCAAAAAATTTCTCACACCCTTGACAGAAGTTGGTGTTGGCTACTCAGAAACTGCTCGAATCTTGGAAGAATCCCCAATCACACCATCCTTAAAAATTACATGTCCAAAGAAAGCCTCTTGATCTAGCAAAACCTACACTTTGGAAGCTTGACATATGATTGGTGTTTCCTTAACAAGGCCAAGACTTATCTTAGATGTTATTCGTGCTTCTCTTGATCACTATAGTAGATGAGGATGCTGTCAATGAACACTATGATGAACTGATATAAAAACTATCAGAAAATCCAATACATGAGAGATATGAATGCTGCTAGCGTATTAGTGAGTCTAAAAGGCATTATTATGAATGCGTAATGGCCATATCTTATCCAAAATGTTGTATTTGGAATATTCTTCTCCGTTATCCTCAATTGATGGTAACCTAACCGAAGATCAATAATGGAGAATAATGTGGCTCCTTTGAGCTAGTAAAAAAATCATTGATCATTGGCAATAGTTAACTGTTCTTCACTATAACTTGATTCAACCCTAGGCATTCGATGTATAGTCTCAAGCTCCTGTCCTTCTTCTTAAAAAATATGATTGGTGCTCCCCATGACAATATACTTGGTCGAATATACTCCTTCTCTAATAATTCTTCTAACTGAGCCTTAAGCTCTTTCACCTCTATAGGTACCATGCGGTATGATGCTTTAGAAATCGGTTTCGTCCATGTTAATACATCCACGATAAACTCAACATCTTGAACAAGTAGCATACCTAAAATTTCATTAGGGAACAAATCAGGATACTCTTGGATCACTTTAATTTACTCTAGAAATGTCTCATCAGCCACGATATCTCAAACACTACACAAGAAAAGTGAATACCCCTTATGAATAAAGTACTCATCACAATTGCCGATACAACCTTTACAAAGGGGTTAGGATCACATTTGTGATACAAGACCCTAACACCCAAATAACCACATGTCCTTACGTGCAATCTAACAATGGTAGGTACTTCCCCAATATGCCCATTATAACAATCACATCAAAATCACGTAAATCAAGCTCCATGAGATCTAAGGGAAACTTTACTCCCCTAATTATCAAGGACACCCCTTTATAGAGCCTAGAACATGCAATCCTATCCACCAAAGGTAGAAGTGGAAATACTACAATAAGGAGATAACACAACTCTTGTTATGAATGTGGATGACATAAAAGAATCTGATACACTAGAGTTAAAAAATATGCATGCTAAAAAGCTAAAGACAGTAAGCATACTAGTTACCACACCGATCTAACACTCTACCTCTGACTGTCTAATCACATCTAGGTGTCCTCTTGAAGGAATCCCTACAACACTGCCTAACCCCTAACCTTGTTGAAATAGGTGATGCTTCTAACCTTTGAGGTCTAGTATGACTAACAACACTAGCTAGTGATGAAGGAACTCTCAAAGTATGTAGCTACAACTTTTATATAGATCTGGTGCTCTAAACTTGAGAATGACATCTCTGAACACTACCACCTCTGACATGACACTTATAGGCTCTATTTCCCACCATGCCACATCCATGGTAAGTAATCTTGTTTCCTCCACAGTCTAATCCCAAATGGTATACTTTGCGACACTTGTAGTGGTAATACCTCTACTAAACACATCCTCTATACTGACCTCTAACTTGGAGTGTTGGACCCATACTTCGGTCATACTTAGGTGGCATGATATCTTTAGATTAGGCATTTTCCTATCATCACGACACTGGCAACCCTCAAACATCCTCTTCCCCCCTAACTAGGCACTCTAAGCTTAGATAACTTTGGAATCCTCCAAGCCATGCTCATACATTTTGACCATATCTAGTGGAGTAACTCCCACTAACAGATCTTGATATATAATCCCCAGGCCAATCTTAAAGCGGTGAACCAACATTGTCTCACTAGCCTCTACTTATATATAGAATTATACCAAGTCCATGAACCTCATGTAGTGTTCTTGTATTAATATGCCTCCTTGCTGAAGTGTCATGAACTCGCCATACTTCTTCACAAAGAGATGAGTGGGGTAGAATTGTGCTTGTTATGCCTTAAGGAAGGATCCCCAAATAGTAGACTCTACACCTCTATGTTGGATGCTTCTCCACCATGTGTCTACTTGTCCCCTTAGGTAATGCACAGACACGTCAACCCTATTGTCCAATGGACAACCACACACATTGAAGGTCTTCTCCATGTACTCTGGCCCATCTTTCTATAATTTTAAGGTCCTCCTGACACTCAAAGATCGGTGGGTGATAATGCTCGAGCCTCTTAAGCTAATCTTATAAAACTGGTGCCAGTATTGGTACTATAGTGGTTTTGGTGCTTGAATCTAATATTCTATGTATGTATCGATAGTTTCCATAAAAGCCTCAATGCACTCAAAACAATGGTTGGTAGCTATTGACTCTTAAAGACTAGGATTCATAAAAAACAACTAATTCATTGAATACTAAGACTTGGATAACAGATTAACATAGAGGCTATCCATAGCACATTCCCAACCCACTCTCACTAACGGACATTCCGAGTTTGAAAATACATAAAATTTTAGTTAAGTACTAAAACAGTTGGAAAATTGTTTGAAACAACCTGTGGTATCAATTAAAACTAAAGTGAAACACCTTTAAGAAAATACTTTGATACCAACTTGTAATACCCCCATTTTCTCTAATAAAAATGTTTAGTTTAAAATATTATGGAAGTGGAAAAATATTAAGTACACCTAAGAAATATAGGGTGCTACCACCGCACTGACACATGATAAGAGTCTACCACCCATCCTACGTTAGATACAAGGCTGAGAAACCAAACTTAACAAAATAAAAGTAGAGTACTCCAGTAATGCAATATAAAGATACTTCAAGAAAATGTTTATAGAACAGGACCTTGACATTTCTCGATTTATTCAAATGCATGAAAGTAGGTTAAACTAAAAAACAAAACTATAATGGTAGAAAACTAGGGTAGGGTGTAGCCCCAAATCTTGGTCCATTAAGGAACAAATAATAGTCTTTGGATGCCTATGCTCTCAAGTCCAAGCCCTAAAACAATGTATGTCCACTACTGACCATCCCAAAAAACTTGTATGTGATACTCTACTTGAGGAAAGGGGCAGATGACCTAATAAATAGGTATATCAATATGCTTCATATTAAGTAAGCTAAGTTACCTCATCAATGAGAGTCACAAACATAAAAAATCCTAGCATAATGGAAAGATCATGCTTATGCCACATAATTAACTGTACATGCTCTATCATGGTTATATGATGCATCGAAACTTCATGCCATACATGACTCAGACAATTCAAGACTCGTCATGCTTATTAACATATAAACACCATGGATAGCAACATACAACTAAGTAAGTAGGTTATTGGAACAACTTACAGGGCTTCTACCATCCATTCACATAGTATTCCATTGGATTTATTTTCCAACTTACATAATCCATTAGGTCAATTATTTAAAAATCATTATTTCTCTTCTAGTTCTTTCCTTTTTATTTTTCTCTTTATCCATATATTTATTATGATTCTTATTGAGTAATGGACTATGCACTACTTTATGACTCATATATCATGGAAGTCTATCCAAATCAAAGGACATAAAGTATTGCCAAATCTAAGTAACCACCAACTGACATAAAGACCAACTAAATCCAAAAACCACTTAGGTGAATATACCCTTTAGTATTGATACCCCATAATAAATTGTTAATGTATAGAGTAGGAAAGGCACTAGGATATACTAGGATCCAACCCAAAGGTAAAGCCCAAGGCACTAAAATTGCACAAAGCCAGACTAACCTCCGGTAGCTAATTAAGGATCGGATAACCTAGACCCACACACAACTCAATAATCTCCCCCTTTGAGTGATTAGTGTGTTATTTTCCAAGGTTAGGTGACAATAATAGGCCCATAAAACGTCCAAGTAATACATCCACATACTCATCCCATCTTAACCATTTTTTTACTCTCCAACCATGTGGTGGGATTTACATTAGTGCTTAATCATTATTAATCAATCTATCATGATAATCCATTTTAGGCCAATATTCCAAATTATATTACCCATTGAAGTCATAACATACTTATTTAGAGCTTTCCACTAAAACCTTCCCAGGCCCTTACTGAGAATGTCATACGTTAAGATCCATTTAATTCATCCATTTGGTTATTCAATCCATGCCAAACCTATATTTCCATCATTAAATAATCATATAATAGCATTGGGAATATTCTCAAATCATATCCAGGTAAAAATATTAAAATCACACAATCAAGCTAAACTAGTCGATTGGTTTGAGCTAATCAATTGATCAATTTGAGAAACTAGTCGCTTAGTCTGGCTTAGCCAAACCTAAGGTTCCCGAGAAGTAGTCGATCTGTCTGGTCAAACCAGTCAATTTTTCTAAGACTAGTCAATATGTTATACCAAACAAGTAAATAGGTTTAGGTAGAGAGTAGCCAAGGTCACCACAGACCAACCGGTCAATCGATTTGGACCAACTAGTCGAATGTTCTAATGATTAGTCGATCAATTTAGCTAAACCAGTCGATCGGTCTACACCCAAACAACACAGAGTATACACTTTTCATGTGGATCACACTCTAAAATACTACCACATCAAAACAAAAACATATCATAGCAACATGCTAATATTTAACAGGCTCATAAGCTAAATCATGCTTCACCTTCAAGCAAATCAACCCTATTTTCTCTGAAATCATTCCATTTTCTTAGGATTCCCATTTAATTTCACATGCATCAAATAGAAGCTAAACTCCTATTCAATCATACATAATTAATATTTTATAGAATACATAACATTACATGCTTATTTTAGCCACATTTTTGAGGTAGGAATGACTTACTTCTTATTTAGCAACATTTTCCACTAAAGAGGGGAAAAACTCAAGTTGAAGGATTCCAACTCCCAAAACCTTTAATAAAAACATATTATAACTCATAAATCATTGAATAACCTTAATAAATCCAAAAACACTCAAATGAGAAAAGAAAATGGACTTACCACACCCTAGATAAAATACGAAATGATTTAGCTGAAATTACTGAACTTTCTCCTAATAGAACTCTTTCTTGCTTAAGGATAAAATAAGAAGGATCTAGATAAATTATAAGAAGAATGAAAATAATTTGAATTTAATCTTGAAATGGGGAGGAAATACCATAAGTGATAGAGAGATGAGATATTTTGGGGGTTGAAAGAAAAGTGAGAAGATGGGGTGATTAGGATTACTTATAGCAAACGAATTAGTTCAAGAATGACCAGGGTTATGAAAAAGATTGAAAACACTAAGTTTAACCTTCAAATTTGAGTTTAATAGGAGAATTTATCTAGGATATATTGAATTTTATCTTAAATCTCAAATGGTATTTTTTAGAGAAAACAGGTCAAATTCTTCTAACAAATATCAAAATAGGTGAAGGGTAATGGAATATCAATGTGGGATTGAATCTTGCAACCAAATAGAGATAATTTTAAAATTGAAGCATGCTTCTAGAGGTGTGAAAAGGAGAGAGGTGGAAGAACACACGAGTGAGGTCGTCTTTTCCTCAATTATTAAAATTGAGCCCTTAAATCTTTTTGAGGTAGAAACTAAGTCAAATAAATGGTAAAAATAGTTAATAATTACCCAATAATAGTTTAAAGTTAGATTATCAAGGTTCTATTTTGATATAGAAATTTCTAATAAAAATCAAGCTTAAAAAAAAAAACCTCAGCCTGGCCAACTAGCCGATTAGTTTGGTCTACCAATCAATTATTCTACCTTCTAGTCAATCGATTTATCAAACTAGTTGATAGATTCGGTCGAACAAAACTCTTTAGCTAAAAGAACAAACTATTCGATCGATTCATTTAACCCATCGATCTATCTACTTGAAAATTTGCTTATTCAATTTTCTAAAATTTATTCAAATCTATCTTTACCTCACAAACACAATTATAGTTTCAAACTAATAATCAAACATTATCAAATTTTATTAAAAACCATAATTGTTTATTTAATATATCTTTTAAAAAATATGGGGTATTACACCATCTTATTTTTCTGTCAATTTTATACCACAAGTGCAGCACCTCCTCCATTATTTCCCTCATCCTCACTATCACAAAAAACAGTTCAAACATCTCCACCAGTAAGCCCAACCGAGAACCACCCCTAGCCACCAGTATAAGCAGTTGTTCGCCACCCTATTACTTTGGTAAAATTCACCACAATACCCCACCTCCTTTTGGCAACATTCACCGCAACTGACCACCTCCATTAGAAAACATTCACTGAAGCACAACCCCAATCTTCAGCCTCCTCCACTATTCTACCCCTTGTGCACCAGCCAAAGCCATCAGTCCTCACCCCCTCCATTCAGAAAAACTAGATTCCCCCCTTTTTGTTTTAGCACAACAAATTGAGCACCCTCCCATTGTTGAGCAAAGTTTTTCGAACTACTCCCTTTGGTTTGTTTTATTTCCCCCCATTTATTCCACTCTCATTTACCTTATATCTTTGATTAATTATATCATTAAATACTAATGGTGTTTTATTAATTGTTTTTTAGGTGATTGACACGTTCCTACCCACAGGTGCATGAAGTCAGAGTAATATTTAAGGTCGATCCCACAAGGATTGGTGAATGACCACAAGGAAAATGATAGAAATTAACTATGTCTAGACTACGAGATGATATGAAATAATAAATTGTAAGATAAAATAACTAAATAAGCTAAAAAGAAAGGAAAATAGCACTCAAGTGACTCAAATAAATAGAAGAGATAAGGTTCCGGTTCATCGTCCTCGATCCTCACATGTAATCGAAGATCACATCACAAAATAATTCAACAATCATAATCAATCATGCCAACAAGGATAGAAAATGTTGTGCTTTCTCAAGCCACAACCACCCTATTACATATCTATGGCCCTAACTATCTCTAGCTTAGAGTCTAATAGAATGTAATGCATTAAAGTCTATAAAGTTTCCTCCTTTATTGTTGTAGAGGTCAAATCGATCGTCTTTCGACCTAAAATTTAATCTCCCATTGTGCTATTGGGTCTAATACTGGATTATCTCTTGATCTCATCGGTATTTCCCACACCAAAAATTAGAACCCGGCCGTGGTTCAAAAATCCGTCAATCAATCAATAACACAACACATAGATTATGAATTGAATAAAAAAAGGATACAATAATTCAACACATTATGATCGGGGAAAATTCCCCTTCACCTTAGCACAAGATCTAGCCCATCAAATTCATAGCAAGAATATTAAAAACAACAAGAGATTTCATAGATAAAGAAAATATCATTAGATAATACCCTTGATGTTCACAAATTCTTGCAAAAAATTAATTTCTTCAACCTCGGTCTCTAATTTACAAGAGAGATCTTCATGAATTGGGGAAGAGGATAGAGAAGAGAGGAAAGAGAGGGAGTGGAGGATGCCTCGAGATATTAGAATGAGAGTTTTTATATTACCGCCTCGTGGATCGCAAGGGTATTGGTAAAGATGGGCTTCCCGTGTCAGCTTTGACAATGATGCATATTTTGACCATAACGTTTTCATCATAACTTCGATTAATCTGATTTTAGATGCGTTGGAAAGATATTAAAAAGATATACAACTTTGATGTTGAAATCTTCTCCAAATTCAGACATTTTACTGGTATAAATTTCACTTCTTTCAGGCCCATATACTTTAAATATGCATTCTTACTTTCATTTTATTCCAGAATTTACATTTTAGCTCTAGATCTCTTTCCACTTTAACTTTTGATCATCTTTGCTCCTTTTTTATCCTTTATTCTCCCTTGAAGCTTATTCTTTTTTTCATCCTTCATGATTTTTTTGTTGCTTGAGACCCTACAAATTTTCACAACACAAAGGCAGTAACAAGAACAAAAAAGGGAGAATTCCAACTGAAATTAGAGGAAAAAAACTCTTTTAAACGTTAGGAATAAGATGCAAAAGTCACACTTATCAGTGATTTACTAGAATTTTTGGAAGAGACGGGATAGGATAAGCATATTTAAAGATTAGAGTCATTTTTATAAGGATACTAGTTGTAGTCTAGGGTTTTTGTGCTAAGTGTTATATATGATTGTGTGTAATAAAATTTTATTATTATTATGTTGTTAATTCTATGATGTGAGCATGTGATGTCATGTGATGAAAATAAATAAGTTGAGAATTATTTGATGTAGTTATGATTAAATTCTATACTAAAAATCCTCGGTGTGATATACAGCTATAATATGGGTTTAATAAGATATGATAACTGGGAAATAATATATTATTAAGTATGATGATAAATGGAGGATGTTGAAATAATGATACTGAATATATATGAGGTTTTTAGGAGATAAGGACTTTTGGTTACCTATAAGGATACTTTGGTCGTTATGGATTTAATACATAATTTATGATATTTTAATGTGTTAAATGATTTAAAATATGCTAAGGAAAATCATATGAAACTTTTGGAGTAATCTTGAACGACATAGGTCCCAAAAATGAGAAAGATGCTTAATTTGGAAATAGTAACCCTAAAATGAAGATGATGTTATCACATGTGTGACATGTTATAGTTAGATCACTATTTTTAGATATTTTATTAATATTGGTATTTTATGAATTTGTATTTAATTTAGTCATTATATGGGTATTATGAGAAAAGTTATAATTTAATTGTGGAATTAAGGTTTTGTAAGCATAATAAATAGAAACTTTTGGGATAGGGTTATTATCGCATATGTAAGACGTAGAAGTTAGACCTTGAATTTTTGGTATGTTAATAATAATAATAATAATAATAATAATAATAATAATAATAATAATAATAATAATAATAATAATAATAATAATATAGGAAGAGATAATAAATCTAGTGTATAAAAGAGTAATAGAGAAGAAGTTATGCAGAAAATGTGAAATTAGTATTTCTAGAGAAGTATAAGGATCTTAACCTTTGAGAACAACCTTTTTATCTATATGTTGGTGCTTTAATTACCTTAATTATTTTTTGTACCTATCAAATAAACCATGAATAAGTCATTAACCATTTAAAGTGAAAGATCACAAGTCAAGAATGGTTATACCTGTTCATTCCACCATATGAGAATAGTAGCCAGGAGTTTTTTTTCGAGGTTGTATTAATGACCATTCGACCATCAGATAACAGTGAATAGGTGCATTTTTCCATTGGGTTGTATATTAATAACCATTACACCAATTGAGGATAGTGGGGATCCCTGAACCCAACCTAAAATAAATCACAAGGACTATCATACTTATTGATAAGATATTGGTCATTTAAAGTGGAAGACTATGTGAGTGAGAACCAGTTGTACCTATCCATTCCACTAGATGAAAATAGTGGTAGGGATCATTTTACCCTAAGATTGTATTGATAATTGTTCCAGTTGTAGAGAATAGTGGCTAGGAGTGGTTTACACTAGGGTTGTATATTGATACACTATGGAAGACTATGCGAGCCAGGACCGATTGTACTTGTCCATTCCACCAGACAAGAATAGTGACCAATATTATTTTGATATGGAGTTTGTATTAATAACTATTCCAGCAATAGAAAATAGTGGCTAGGAGTATTTTACCCTAGGGTTTTATATTGATATCATTCCATTGGTTGATAATAGTGGAGTCTCTAAAGTAAATATAAATAACAGAATGGATTGTGTTATATCGAATAATGAGACCTAAATCAGTAACTGCCTTGTATTGTTTTATGTATTTCACATATTTCCTTACTTTCCGCAATGAATGTATCTAATTATTTAGATCCCTTACTCAATAGTATTATCACTTTGCTCAGTACTTAGCATACTAACCATTATTTTCATGTGTGCTACTCATTCTTACTAGCAAGCAACCTTATTGCTTTTATGCAGGTCGATGAGGACTCACTGGATGATTTTTCTACCTATGATGCTTTGTATGTGGTGGAGGGATTTTATGTACTAGAGTTTTGGGGCATAGAATTATGTTATTTAGATGAATGTTTTACCTAGATACCTTTTTGGACTCGTAGATCCATGGTATCCCTTTTGTTTGTATTTTGATATTATAATCAGAGTTAATCTCCAACTATATTTTTTTATGAACCTTCTCTCATTTTTCTATTTATCTTAATTTACATTCTGATCATTTTCCTTATGATTGATATAAGGATGGAATGGTAAGCTAGAATTATGTCAATTATGATGGTAACACCTAAATTGAAATGCCTTGAAAATTTCTGATTTTAAAAATTATATTTAAATGAGGTTTTATTATGAGAATTAATTAAATAAATTATTTTTATTAAAATATAAGGAAATTAATTAGGGCAAATTAAGAAGAAATTTATAAGTATTTTAATTAGGAGAAATTTGGGTATTTTAGCTAATTAAGTATTTTATTTTGAAAATTAATTAAATAAATTATTTTATTTAAAATAAGAAGGAGAAAATATTTTTAAATTATTATTATTTTTATAAATAATTTAATTGAAGAAATTTTGGGTGTTTTTCTAAATAAAATGGAATTTATGAAAAACCTTTTAAAAACCTTAAATTAGCCTAAAAAGTGATTTAAATATTATTTTATTTAAATATGATTATTTTTAAATATCCTAAATATCCCAATTAATTTAATTAACCCAACCCTCCTATTTTTCCCTTTTTCCTTTTCTTTCTTCCTTTTTCCTTTCTTTTTCTTTCTTTTTCTTCCTTTTCTTCTTTTTCTTTTTCCTCTCCTTTTCCCTGTTTGGCCCGCCCCTCCCGTGACCCAGTCCCCCTCCCTAGTTCCTTTCCTTTGGCCAGCCCAGCCCTTGCGGAGCCTCCTTCCTTCTCCCTCGCCCCGCCACGTTTTGCTTCTCTTTCCCTCAACACGCATCGTTTTATTTAAAATTTTTTAGCCATGCCCGACCACCTGGTCTCCCTCTTCTCTTATTTTCTTTCTTTTCTTTTTTTTTTCTCTCGGTCGATCGGTCCAGCCCAACCTCCTCCTTCTTCTTCTTTTCTTCTTCCCTAGCCCGCCGTTTGACCTGCAACCTTCGTTGCCTGCCCTGGTTTTTCGCCGTCGGTTATGGCTGTTTTGATCGGCTGTTCTCCTTCCTCTCTCTTCCCCCTGACTCGCCGGCCATTTTGACCCAACCAACGCTCCCTCTTCTTGCTCGATCCCCTCCCTTTTTCCCTACGCATTCCTCTACCCGAAACTTACTCCCTCCAGCCAACCTTGCCGCCATTAACCCTAACCGTACTTGCTCACCCCCTATCCGACCCACATAACCCTAACCTCCCTTCTAAAATCTATAAATACCCCTATCATCAGCAAGGGTCGAGCTTTTGATTCTTACATAGAATTTCCCGGCCTTGTCGCCTTCGCCCCTTTAGACACCAGTTCCGCCACCTTCAGTCAACCACGCCACCAACTCCGCCTACCAAACTCTTCCTTGCACCACCCTCTATCTAACCAAATGTCCCATATCCCTTGATTCTTCCTACGCAAGCCACCCCGGCTATGCGAAGTAGCCCCCTCGACCAACCTATTTTGTGTCTCTGCTACCCTTTGTGCCGCCGTCCGCCACCTCTTCCTCCGCTTTTCCCTACCTTTCTTTTCCCCTTCCTCCATCTCCTCCTCTCTTTCTCTCCATCTTCTCCATTCGGCCACCACCGTCGCCGTAGTGCGCCGCCACCCTTATTCTGTTCCTCTCCTTCTCGGTAACCATAATCACCCCAACTCCCACCTTAATTCTCCCTATCTTTTTCTCAGCATTTAACTTTTACCCTTTTCTTTCCTTTTTTCGGCCACCGCCGTGCACCATTGCCGGTGCCGCCCATCACCTCCAGCCTAAGGTTCAACCCTAGAGCCTCAAAGCCCTTTTCCCTATTTTTATAAGCCTTAACTTATTTTATTTGAATATAAATACTACTACTACTATTATTAATATTTCCACTATTAATATGTATTATTATTATTATTATTATTATTAATGTTTTTATCATTAGTTATGTTAAGGGCCGATGCCCTATTATATTTTTTTTCAATTTTATTATTATTATTCTTATTATTTCCATTATTACTATTATTAATATCAGTATGTTATTATAATAATAATAATTATTATTAATATTATTACTATTTTGAAATTGTTATTACTATTATTCCATTATTATTATTAAAACTATTTTACTATTAGTGTTGCTATTATTATTATTATTGTTATTGTTATTATTATTACTATTATTACTATTATTACTATTATTATTATTTAATAAGTTTATTATTTTTCAATGTAGGGTGGAAACCCTACTTCTTTTTATCTTCAAATATTATCCTTACTATATTACCATTATGGTTATTATTATTTTGTAATATTATTATGGTTTTTATCATCATTATCATCATCATCATCATTATTATTATTATTATTATTATTATTATTATTATTATTATTATTATTATTATTTCATCATCATTATTATTAATAAATTTGGTTATTTATTCTACTAATATTATTATTAGTATTATTTTGGTAAAGGGCCGAAGCCTTATTTCACTATGTTTTTGAGTAATGCCTTTTTATTATTATTGTTACTATTTTTATTAATATTTTTAATATTAATATTGATATTATTTTTGGTATTTTTGTTATTATTATTTTAGTATTTTATCAAAAGACTAGTCTTAGAATAAGTTAGTAGTTAATAGTATTTTTGGTAGGAAGGAATCTAATTCTAGTTTTCCCTCATAACAGGTGAGACTAGTCAAAGCCCTAAGGAGGCGTAGGAGCGTGCTTCAAGACCGGTGTCGTTTTAGGTAAGGGTATTTCTAAGGCTTATTGTGTGCTTGTGTGCATTATGTGCTTCGTATGCTATGTATTCTATAATTATCATTATTAATTATTTCGTATATGGTATGACGTGGAGTTGAAGTATGTTTTTGTGTATTTTCCTCGCATATGTATTGCGTATATGTGATGAATGGTTTGTGACCCTATAAGACATGCATGTGAGGATGTTAATGTGGTTTGTGTGGGAGAAAGGATGAAAAAGGAGAATGGGGAAATAAGTTGACAAAGGGATGTGAGTTGACCTAAGTATTTTAATGATCCCCGAGTGGAAGAATAAAATGGAGAATTTAGGGTTTTGTGTGAAAGAAGTTAATTTATGGTCTTATATGGGAATATCTAATTTATGGTTTTATATGGGAGAATATAATTTATGGTTTTATATGGGAGAATCTAATTTATGGTGTTGTTTGGGAGAATCTAATTTATGATTTTATATGGGAGAATCTAATTTATGATGTTGTATAGGAGATTGTAATTTATGATGTTGTATGGGAGAATCTAATTTATGGTTTTGTGTGGGAGAATCCAAGTTATGGTTTTATGTGGGAGAATCTAATTTATGGTTTTGCATGGTTTTGTGTGAGAGAAATTAATTTATGGTGTTATGTGGGAGAATCTAACTTATGATGTTATATGGGAGAATCTAAATTATGATGTTGTATGGGAGAATGTAATTTATGATGTTATATGGGAGAATCTAATTTATGGTTTATATAGAAGATTCTAATTTATGGTTTTATATGGAAGAATATAACTTATGGTATTGTATGGGAGAATCTAATTTGTGGTTATGAATGGGAGAATCTAATCAATTGTATTATATGGATGAATCTTTAGTTTTATATGGTTTTGAATTTAAGGTTTTGTATGGATGAATCTTTGGTTTTATATGGTTTGAATTTAGGGTTTGGTATGGATAAATCTTTGGTTTCATATGATTTGAATCTAGGGTTTGGTATAGATGAATCTTGGTTTTGTGCGGATTGAATTTAGGGTTTTGTATGAAGGAATCTTGGGTTTTGCATGAAAAAATTTAGGGTTTTATATGGAGGGATCTAGGGTTTGCATGGTTGAATCTAGGGTTTCATGTGAGATTTTAGGGTTTCACATGAAAAATTTGAAATGTTGCATGGGATGTATAAAGTCCGCATGGGAGTGAAATTTACGTATGAAAAGTTGATTTGGGATGTGAGGATGGTAATGTAAGCATTGTTTGGGTGGTTGAACACGTTGGATGGAAAACAGTACATGGAGCATTATAAGGGTACGTAGGAGACCGAGCTAGGGTTTGTGTGGACAATTAGGGTTTGGTGTGGCTACTTATGGTTTTTGTGGTATCATGTGCATTTGGTGATTAAAGTGTAATTATGATGGTGGAATTTTATGATTCGTGATGTGTGAAGTGTAAAGGGAATGATTCATGCATGTCCCGGGTGAAAGCTTTTGAATAAGATACTTAAAACATTAATCACGTAAAGTGGAAGATGTTGAGCCGGGCCCAGACCGATCCACCGGCGTATAATAGTGGCAGGGTATGTTACCCTCGCGACCGATCCACCGGCTAGAATAGTGGCATAGTATATTACCCTCATGACCAATCCACCGACTATAATAGTTGGGGATCCCGAGCTCAACAAACCAAATCTTACAGTTGCTAAGACGTAAAAGACACTATTACTTATAGTGGAACACCGTACGAGAAGGGGCCAGACCGATCCACCGACATAAAATAGTGGGGTTCCCGTACTCATGTGGACTTGATAAAGAAAATGGTGTGAATCGATTTCCAATAAAAGAGTTATTAAATAATTAATTTGGAATAAATGGGCCTTTATGTATCTACCCGAATGATCTTTCGATACTATGTTATCATGATGGTCTTTATGTTCTTTTATTCTTATGCATGGTTTATGTGATTTTATGTGTTGGCCTTAGTGTTCGGTTACCTTGCTCAGTACGTAGCGTACTGATCACCCTTTTCATGGGTACTGCTCATTCCCACGAGTAGTATGCCCTTCTGACTTTGTGCAGGTGGGCGAGACATCCGGCGGGCTGAGTGTTGAGCATGTTTGGCTCAAAGTTTGAGAGAGTTGTGTCCATATTTTAGTCTTGATGTGATTCTATTTCATTTTGTTATTTCTTTTGTATCGGATTTATCCTTTTTAATTTATTACCTTGCATTGAGTATTTCAAATAAACCTTTTATCGATTGTAAGATTATTCCCTCCGAGGAATTCTGATTTCGCACTCTGATTTCTATCTTATTATTGATTATAAACTTTTATGTATACTCTGATTTTGATGTATGATTCTTTCTAGTTGCTTATGAACTATTGGTTTGAGTTTAAATGTTTGTTGGTTTGAGTTTAAATGTTAATCTTTTCTTTAGCCTTAGCACTTGGTCCTAAAACGGCTGGAGAGAACCAGTCTGGTATTAAATGTGGCGGTAACATCCCCAGAATTCACGGGTTTTAATATAAATATTTCTATTGTAATTTCTTTAAAAAAATAGTGAATTTTGGGGTGTTACATAAGTATTTCAGTATTATGCTTCCACAAAATTAAAAAATTTAGTAGTAAATTTTGGGGTGCTACAGATTATATTGAAGGACATTAGGCTCAAATGGTGTGAGTCACAATTTTTTTGGTTTTTTAGAGCAATTTAGGGGATTTATAGCCTTATAATCACACGATTAGGTCATTTTTGGAACATAAAATGCAACATCTCTTAAGGAATTTGGGCTTGGGGGAGAGATGATCTTAAATACATTATTTTTAAGGAGGAAACAATTTTGATTTCCACTATAACCTATAACAATGTAACCTTTTTTATACATATCATTAAACAATAAGCAAATCAAGAACTTTAATATAAGAATGTTTGAATGTTATTAAAAATGAGGTAATTACTATAGAAGAAAAAACTCCTCAATAATTAAATAGGTCCACTAGTGATACTCTTTCTTTAGTTAGAACACAAGGAAATAATGGAATATTGGAAAGATGATTTTATCACCTTCCATTAGGTCATAATTCTAATTCTCAAGGTTGAATAATGTCATGAACTAGGAGTATAAGTCAATGCAAGAAACTAAATTGTGAGATACTATCCCATTACCAGAAGGTTTGTTTCCTACTATTTAATATCAAATAGGATTCAAATGGTAATGTGAAAAGACATAAAGAAAATCTAGTAGCAAAAAAAATTACTCAAAAGGAAGACCTTGTAATCAAGAGAATTTCTCTTTAGTTTCATAGAAAGAATCTTTCAATATAATCATGGCTCTTATTGCACATTTTAACCTTGAGCTATATTAGATAGATGTAAAAACAACAATTCTCAGCGGTGACATTAATAAAACTATATAATATGGTGCAACCATGACTTTTTGTTTGAAAACCTAAAGGATATAGTTTCTAAACTAAAGGAATACATCTATGTATTTTAGCAAGATTTCTGTCATTAGTTCCGTAAAATTCATTGAGTAATTGTCTCATATGGTTTCGAGGTAAATATTATTGGTGATTATGTGTATCACAAGTTTTGTGGGAGTAGGTATATTATTTTAGTACTGTATATTGTTAACATACTACGTGCCACTAATGATATAGTAATTTTGTACAAAACTAAGATTTTTCTATAAAGATATTTTGAAATAATTATCTTGGCAAAAACTCTTTTGTGTTAGAAATTCAGATGCAGTGAGACTAATCTCTAGGTATAAATGGATAATCACAAAAGATGTGTATCAATGAGCTTATTAAAGGTTTGACATGTAGGATTACAAACCAACTGACACCCCTATTGCTAAAGGAGATAAATTTAGTCTCAATCGATGCCCTAAAAGTGTAACGTTAAAGTTAAAGCACAGTAAAATACTCCTATACGCATTAGCCAGAGGAAGTCTTATGGGTGTCTAAGATTGTACACATCTGGATAATACATTCATTGTTTGAAAGTCTAGTAGATATTTAAGTAACTTTGGTTAGGGTGCATCTCAAGAATTTATTATATAATTACATAAAAAAACCATAAAATATATGGTTACATACTCAAATATAGGAAATCGGATAAATTAGAGAGCATATAGTATTATGATTTGATATAGTTGGATGTTATTACTATAAGACCCCAAATTTTTGAACCAAAAAAAATTTATTTTTAAGATAGTACAGAAGCGATCGAAAAACAAAAATCAAGAAATGTTATCACTGCATCAACCATAAGAGAGGTGTGATCATCACCTAACCCATGCCTGATATAAGGCAAAATGGAACAAGGAACAAAGAAACGCGTGATCATAATAATAATGAGACAATACAAGAAAATAAAGACTAGAAAAATATCATAGAGAGAATGAACTTGATAGTTTTATGAAATCAAATATAGGAATTTAAGCTAATTGTTCAAATAACTAAAAATATTAAAAAATAAATATCCTAAAATAGTGGAAAAAATAGTAATAATTGATTAGCCTAACTCTTAGACACAATCATAAACCTTGAATAACAAGCAATGACCCACTAATGGCACACATCTTCACCGTAAGCATAGTCTAATTGAGAGTCGTAACAATGTAAATCATCCTCTACTTCTCGGAGAAGAAACCATATCATCACAGTGACCACACAAGTGTAGTATCAGTATGGTGAAGTACTAGTAAAACATACTACCTAAAACATGGAAGGTTCATATGGAACATTGAAGTCTCATAATAGTATAGTGATATTATAACGATACAACTCAAGTACGACATACCATGCTTGCATGGGAATCATGAAAGTATAGAAATACAATAATACATGTGAAGCATAAGATGTAAACCATATTAGAATTCTTCCTGTAGTGACCACACAAGTTCTAATTGGTAAGATAGTTCATTCGACCATACCTACTTCTCTACTATGAACAAAAGTTATGGCAACATAAGATAATCATAATTAGATAATACACCCATATCACACGGTTAGGATACATCGAAGGGGATTTCTTTGGGGATACTATGCCCACCACACATTGATTGCACTTGTTGTAAAAATCGGGATACCACACCCACCACACATGGTCGAAGTACACCAAGGGGACATATATTCGGATACCTCACCCATCACACCTTGAATGTCTTCGCCACAAGGCCTAAAAAGTTGGGATACAATACCCGCTTAAGAAATGGACAATGCAAAGTGCCAGGAGGCTTATACTGAGATACCTCACCCACTTGTACTATACACCAATGTTATGCTGGCCTACTACAGTGTAATTCTATACCTCAAAGATATGCACATACCCCCTACTGATGGAAACCTAGTAGAGAAGGAAATAGGTATTGAGTGAAAGAATATAAACCAAGGGCGACTTACCCACTAACTCCTAGTAGCTACCTCGAAAGCTGAAGAAAAAGGCTTGAACAAAATCCAAAACCATTAATTTATGTATAATTGATATCATAAATCACAACAAGGTCCTCCTATGACCAAATTGGGTGTCTTCAAGTGATAACACCAAACACAAGGTATGAAAGCCACCAATTGGGTGTTTAGAGATAACCCAAACTTAACCAAATATCAATTCTCAAATACCATTATAGTGGCTTATATTAAATCAGGTCAAACATAGTTGAAATCATAATTAAAATATTAAAATTATGTGGAAGTATCAACACAAAAGGCCCAAGAGAAACACAATAAATCACAACAAACTAGGTGGCTTCCAGTCGAACCAATTGAACTGTCTTCAAACTAATTGATTGGTCTGGTAATACCAGATTTGGACCAAACCAAAATCAAAGCATTAGTTGAATGGTTGGCCTCACCGGTTAACTGTTCATGTGAACCAGTTGACTAGTTTAGTCTTATTGGTCTATACGTCTGGTGGAGACCAACACATTTTGGCTTGTGGAAAAACTGATCAATGGTTTTGACTAACTAATCGACTAGTTATAGTAACTATTCAATTGGTTTAGTCTAAATGGATGATGGGTCTAAGCATATACCAAACCACTTTAGTCTATAGGAACACCAGTCGATGGGTTTGACAAATTGATTGAAATTTCATCAAAACCAGCCAATCTAAAACACCAAACTACTTGACTTCTCACAAAACCCATCTATTGGTTTGAGGAACCAATCAACTAGTCTAGGTTAAGCAAGCTAGACTTGTGAAACACACACCGAAATTTACCACAGTTTACCATATTATTCCTAGCATTCTTCTATGTTAAAAAATGCATAAAAATACATGCTTCACATGTAACATCATACATACACATGGTAATATACACGCTTAAACAATAATGCTCAAATAACCCATTTTATGCTTAAAATCAATGAATTCCAATAACACTGAGTTGAGGAGAATTAAATCACATGCTCATAACATGGAACACAATTATATTCTACTCATATAAACACTAACATATGGAAACCCAATATACCATAAAAACCTAATTATGTTAAAGATAAGAATGTCTTACCTTAAAAGCAAATCTCATAGCACAAAACTCCCACGAAAAGGCTTATCTAGAAAAACTTTAATTCCTAAGAGAATCAAAGTAAAAACCATTAAAATCATCTTCCAAAACTTAATTAAAGTTGAGAAAATCAAAAGAAAAAGAGAAACACAAAACACCACGTTTGGCTCAAAAAGGGCGTTTAGAAGAGAAGTAGAAGTCTCTAACTTTTCTCAAACTTAATTCTTCCTTATTTAAGGAAATCAAGAGAGAATTAAAACCAAGATTAGAAGAAGATAAAGGAACACAATGGTTGCACAATTAAAAGGAGAAAATTAGAGAGGATCTCTATTTTTCTCAACATAAGAAATAAGAGAGGAAATGGAAGGATGCTCAACACTTAGTGAAGTTTCCACAAGGAGAAGGGAGAAAAGAGCAAGAACACAAGTGAAGAATGATAATGGATTGGAAAATGAGAAGTATAGGAGTAGTCCAATCTTTGTTCTTAGGGAAAAGAGGGATGAGACTGGTGAGGTTAAGTGTGGGTACGACAAGAAGTGAGGGATGACTTAATAATGTGGTGGGATTGAGTGCAATAAGAGATGGGCATAGTAGTGGGTTATCAAGTCAGGGATGGGTGCACAAAATCAAGGTTGTAGCCCCATATTCTAGAAGAGAAAGTGAGAGGTGAGGGAGAAGGAAAAGGGAGGCTTATTGGAAAAAATTTGCTAATTAAAATCGTGAAGGGATCTAATTAATGTAAAAATAATACTAGAGCACTAAAACATTCTTGTTATCATAATTAAACTCAAATCATAAGTTTTCATAATCATTAAAGGAAAATTCAAATAAAAATTAGGAATGGATCTGAAATCGCATGCAAACCAATCAATCGGTTTGGGTAAACAAGTCGACTAGTTTGTCGAGGATAAGAATATAAATTTCCCCAGTGCACCAATAGATCAGTTATGTAAACTAGTCGATCGGTACGCTAGAAATTCACATTTTTATTATAATTTTATGCCCATTTCAAAACTAAAACTCATTATTTTATATGAACATAACTTTAAATATGATTTTAAGGATTTTGAGATGACATATTACAATTACAATATTAGGTACACTCTAGGTTACATTTAGTGTTATAACAATAGATTTTATAGCATGTTAGCATCTATTCATGGAATATAACTATAAAATTTTTTCACAGGGTTACACATAGTGGATAGCATTGAAATACCATGTAGATTTTTATATGACAATAAGATGGTAATTTAATATTCAAATTACAATGGGAGCTTAATTGAGTCATGATATATTGATAAAAGGTTCCTAGTTGTTGAATAAAGAGCTTCAAAAGTATAGTTTTCTATCGAACATATTGATACAAAATCCATCATTTTGGATCCACTTACTAGGTAAGTGTCACCGATGTGGTTTCATATTGATGTTACTCTTATGGAGGCCTTTTTAGTTAATAATGTTAAAATTTAGTGGGAGTTTATAATTTTAGTGTTCTCTTAACGTAGAAACACTTCAGTTATTACATAATTTGATAGTTATTTTCTATACACAATAACACTTTTAATTAACATTCAAATCACATAAAAAGTTTGATCTCAATAAGAAATAAGGTGGACCAATTGAAAATAGGCATGTTGGGATCGTATTACATGACATTTCCATGCTGCATATCAACATCTTAATCCATATCATTTAGTTATATCAGCCTACATGACCATTGAAGGTTTAAATACGAAGATATATGATGAAATCTGTTTTTATTTTATGTTGGTGTAGTTGATGGATAGGATTGGTCATGATCATACTTTCATTAAGACAAAAATATTAATCACATTAGTTATTTTGCAATTCGTAGTCATAAGTTCATACATATATCCCAAGTAGGAGACTGTTGGATTATTATCTAATGTTGGACTTATATGTAAACATTACACATGATAGGTTGAAATATAAGTTAAGTTTATATAAATTTGATCAACTTAAGTTTAAAGTATTTAGGCTTAATATAGCTATGGTCCCTTGGTAATGGGCATTTTATCCTAACTAGTTTCCATCAAGAGCTAGAGATAAGATGAGTGCATGCTAGATCTAGAATACCATAATAACACCCATTTGGATTATCTTTTAGATTCAATGGTGTTTGATTATTGTGCTTCATACAAAAGTAGATATGTTTTCCTATATCTATTCTTATCATTTTTCTTAATGAATCAACATGCAACCCTATTGGATAAATTCCATTAGAAAGAGCATATAAGATGTAGTGAAGTATTTTGGGACATGGATCAGCTAGTGACACAGATTAATAATACATCACTTGATTTTATACCTAAGGTATCCTAAGAAAATAGAACTAATCAATTTCATTCAATAGCCTTTTGAAATATGTTATAGAAAATACACTATAAGATTAATACAAACATATTAAAAGCGATCTTATATGACATTGTGGGTCATACCCAAGATGCCTTTGGGAAAGGAAAATCACATGAATTCTATTAAAGTTTGATAACCAAAAATCTTATGACTTAATAGAATTGACCTTCTTGGAGGATATCCTGGTTAATTTTAGATTTCATAATAATATTATACCTTTGATCACAATATGTGTAGAGATTGTTAGAGCATATTTGAATGTGATTGATAGTTTAGCCACTCCCTTCAACACTAAAAGAGAGCTTAGATAAGAAGATTCCATCTTTTTGTATATTTTTATGCTAGGGATGGAATACTATCACACGAGTTTGAATAGGCTTTGGTAATGCATAGATTTCCATGCTCATTAGAGGTGTGTACCTTTGAAACTTATTGATCTTACCTTTGCTGATGATATGTTATTGCTTTGTAAAAGATAACTAAGATAAGTTAATCTTATAGTTCAAAGTTTAGAGGAATTTGCCAATACACCAAGACTACTAATCAATCCTAGCAAATGTAGTGCCTACTTTTGTAGTGTGAAGATAGGAAAAGATGCAAATCTTCAAAAGATGGAAATGCTTAGAGAGTGAATTTCTATTTAGATATTAAGATCTTCCCTTAGAGAACTTAAAACTTAGTGTTAGTCATTATTGATACAAACCCTAACCCTACTACTTTGTTATAATACCCTACATTTTTGTAAAATATTTGAATGAGAAATTGTGTCAATAATGGGCCTTTTATTTTGATTTAATCTAGCTAGTAGGCCACTTAGGAGGATGAGGAGGATATTTTTCCGAAGCACCCAAAGTTATTTTCTTAGTGTGATATCTATTAGTGTGATCTTTTATTTTAAGGGGGTAGTAACCATTTTTTTCCAAGTTGAATGTAATGTGTGAATTATTATGCGTTATATAATGTGTTTGGATCTTAATTAGTAGGCTTTGGGGATGCAACCTCTTTAAGAGAGTGGCACTATAATACCCTATATTTTTATAAGATTTATTGAATGGAAAGTTATGGTGTTTAATAAAATTTGATAATGTGTGATCTTTATTTCAAACAATAATTGGGTTTGAAGTAAAGATGGAGTTGAATAAAGTTTGGAAAATTAAATAAAATAATTTTTTGGCGGATCAATTGACTAGTTCTATGAACCAATAGATTGGTTGGTAGAATAGTCAACGTGTAGGCCAAACGAATCGATGGGTCGGTTAGGATGAGTATTTTTTTAAAGCTCAAAACTTTTGGAAATTTTTTTGTATCAAAATGGAACTTTGATAATCCAGCTCTAAACTTTTCTTAGGTGGTTGTTAACCATTTTTATCATTTATTTATCTTAGTTGCTACCTTAAATAGATATGAGGGCTCGATGATGATAATTGAGGAGAGAATGACTTCACTATTGTCTTCATTTAGCTCTCTCCTCTACACATCTCTAGAAGTATGCTTCAATTTCCAGAATATCCCTTCTCAGTTGGGATATTCCTTCCCTTACTGATCTTCCATTACCCTTCTTATGGTCAATATATTCTAGATGAATTCAACCCAGAGTCTCTAAAAAATCACCATTTGATCTTTGATATAGAAGCCAACCTATTCTTGATAAATCTACATGTTAAGCTCAGGTTTGAATGGTAAAATAAAGGTTTTTGATTTTTTTTTCATAACCCCCCTCATTCCTAAATCGATTTATTGGCTATAAATAACCCTAATCACCCATTGTTATCACTTTTCTTTTAGCCTCCAAAGTATCTTAGCTCTCTAGCACTTGTGTTGTCTCCTATCCACTTCGAGTTTACATTCAAATTCTTTTCACTCTTATGATCCCTTTTATAGTTCCTTCTTGTTTTATCCTTAATCAAGAAAAAGTTAGATTTAGGAGAAAGTTGATTTGTTTCAACTACGTCATTTATTATTTTCTCTTGGGTATGGTAAGTCCATTTTCTTTTCTCATTGAAGTTTTTTTTATTTACGAAAGGTATTCAATGATTTATGAGTTCTAATTTGTTGTTTTTATAGATTTTGGGAGTTAGAACCCTTTAACTTGAGTTTTCCCCCTCTTTTGGGGGATTTTTGCTAAACAACAAGCAAGTCATCATCGATAATATATGGATTTAATGAAATATACTTTTGATTTTTTTGTATGAACGATGGTATCAAAATATGTTCGATATAGAAACAAAAACCAAATTCTATCTAAAAGATGGTATAGTCAAATTGTCTTTCAAAGATAAATAATATATGATTCCTAACAATAACAAAAAATTTTCTATTACTTCAACTTCTATTAGATTTCCATTAACCATATTGATACATCTTTCACCATCATTTGGTTATTGGCAGATCAAGCAACCTTACATAGAAATACCTAAGCAAATATAAGCACCATATTTTAATATCAAGTGTTCTCAAAATAGATAAAAGTGAGAATTATATGCTCCTTTATATGCCAAGTGGATTATGTTGTACAATTCATCTTCATATTTCTAGACCGTATGCAAAATAAATATTTATTCTTTTCTTATGATGTTTCATTTGCCCCAAATCCATAAGAGTAGCTTTATAGTCTTACTTTATTTTCTTTCCTTCAACCTTAGGAGTGATTGACAAATGGGAACATTATGCCTTATATTGCTTCAAAAATATTCCTCTTGCTAACTCATTAAGATGTCATTTCCTTTCTTTTAGCCATATGTGACTTTAAACTAACTAAATCGTGCAAGAAGTAATAAAAATAAAAATAAGTCTTCTCTCTCACGCTTGTATTCTCTCTCTCTCACGCGACAATCACATGATATGCACTGTAGCCACCGTCAACACATAGAATAATGGCAAAGAAGAGAAGGTCAATTCATCTTTCACTGTAAAATCACTGACCTACTACTCTAATAGCAAAAACATAAGAGAATGGTTCAAAATCAAAAGATTTCAATGATTACAAGGACCAAACAGAGATAAATCAAGATTCTCAAGATCGCAGTGTACCTATGATCGCAAACTTTCAAGAACTAATAAATGAGATAAAATTGAACAAATAACAAAATTGAATGGCAACGATCTCGATCTCCCTATTCCTATCAAGAAAACCTAGGATTTTAAAGCTATCCCATTATGGAGTGAAGTCGTTCACAATAATAAAAAATAAGACCATCTATATTCGTTGTCATATGAGCCACTCATTGAAAATGAGGATAAGGTTATAGCTGAATAATAACAAGAAGATATTGATACTGAAACCATATATTGGCAACATACTCTCGTTGGTATGACTTGTGGATATAGACTATCTTTCGAGCGAATGACAAACTACATCAAACAAAATTGGAACTATGTTACCTTCTCTAAAATCAGACTACATGAGGAAGGTTATTTTCTGTTTACCTTTTCAAATTCGGAAGACTGTAATACCATTCTTGATACTGGGAATTGGACTTACTAGAACAAGCCTTTAATAATCAATAAGTGGCATATGGAATTCTCCTTCACCAAAAAGGAATTTTAATTCCTTCCTCTATGGTTGAGACTTTCAAGATTACGTTTTCCATTTTGGTCACCAAGTAGTATAGGCAAAATATGTAGCTATGTGGGGAGATCTTTAGGCATTGATGCAGTCACAAATGTGAAAGAAAGAACTTCCTATGCTAGAGACTTAGTGAAGATGGACACACATACAACCTTACCTGAGTCTTCTCTCATTAAACTCCCTAATCGCTCAATTTTCAAACAAAGCATTGATTATGAATGGAAACCATCCTTCTACTCCCTCTATTAGTAGTATGGACACTTAATTTCTAAATGACCTCAAATAGTCCCCACAAATGTCCAAAAAAAAGGAAGAATTGGATTGTGGTTAATGATATAAGATCTACAAGCCACTCAACCAGCCCAAAATTCCTCATTTACACCACCAAACAATGACACAACTCAACCAATAGCCTACACGACCTTTATGTCCACATATAACTAAATAATCCTATCATAAACTATAACACCCATAAAATTTACTATTGAAAATTTTTGTTTTATTTAAAAGAGTTAGCAGAAGCGAAATAACAAAACTGTGAATTTCAAGGATATTACCGCAACACTTAGTACCAGACTGGTTCACTCATACCATTCTAGTACCAAGTACTAAGGTTAAAAGAAAAAAATACCAATTGCTAGAAATTCAAACCATATTAAAAATCAGAGTAGTATAATAAACAATTTACATGAATAGAATCCATCAGTGGTGGTTACAAGAACAAGGAATACATTTAAACCAGGAAGTAAAAGAGAAAGAGGGAAACCCTATAGGTTCGGATAATCATTACGCTCTTTCTTGTTGCCCACTTGAATAGAACCTAAAATGAACCTACAAGGGACATTGCCCATTGAATAGGCAAATGCCCCACGAATGGAACCCTTTAGTACTATAGTACTGAGTAACCCTTTAAAACACACTTAAAAGTAGGCCCGCAATGCAATATATAAAATAAAACTATATATGTATAAAATTAGATGTGCATATATAACATTCACATACTTAACAAATCCATCAAATATTAATAGGTTATAATGTACAATCAATACTTCTGGGCCTTAAGCTATTAGTCCATCATTATTCAATCATCTCTTGGATTTTATATCCATGTGAGTGTGGAAACCCCACTATTATAGCCGGTGAACCGGAATACATACAGGGCGGAACGCTCCTAACTACTATTATTGCCGATGGATCGGTCTCTAGGGCAGAACGCTCTTGGCCACTATTATTCACCGGTGGACTGGTCTGGCCCCGACTCACATGGTGTTCCAATATAAGTGATTAGTATTTTCCATGATTTATTCACATCCATATTTGGTTTTATTGAACTCGGGACCCCCGCTAATATAGCCGGTGTACTAGAATATGTATATATATTATCCAGGACAACACGCTCTTGGGCCGCTATTATATCTGGTGGACTAGTACTTATAAACATCTTCTAGGGTAACACGCTCCTGGGCCACTATTATATCTGGTGGATCGATAATCATAAACATCTTCCAGGGAAAAACGTTCCTAGGCCACTACTTAACTGGTGGACTGGTACTCATAATCATAATTCAACTGGGCCCGGCTAATTAATCTTTCACTTTCATGGTTAGTGTTTTCTCTTTTTAATCAGCATAACAATTCCATTTATTTGCCTCAATAGGGAGATCAAGATCCCGGGACACAAAGGTACACCGGTCGCACTGGTGCATATAAGCTACTTAGTACCCTTCAATCATCAACCCAAGGACGCAAAGATACCCTGGTCGTACTGGTGCATACAGCTACTCAGTACCCTACCAAAAAGAATACCTAATCTATGAGTATGCATACCCCCTAAATAGTTCTATAGAGCTAGATAGAGTAAGATATATGGCTTGGTTGGGGCACAAAGGCATATTGGCAAATACCAGAATAATCATGGGCTAAACCAAGTCTTTAGGGTAGCAACACCTAAAGAGCCACTATTCTCGATCTCGAGGTCTTTCACTTTAAGCATTAGTGTCTTAATTAAGGTGATCACGAAAAGCATAACAATCAGATACTTATTCACTTTCAATTGTTCTGATATGATTAAGTCCTTCTTATTCAAATGGTTATCCAAGATAACACATAGGATGTATTCCACTAAAATTTTAAAAGCGTATAATTTAATAAATAAATTTCATTGGGATAAATTAGCCTTTAAATCTATTTAATTTAATTATTTCATAGATGTTTGAGTATATAAAATTGGGTATAAATATTTAATAAATTAAAACAAATATTTTGTTATTTTATCACACTCTTATTATTTAAATAAATTTTCAAACCCTTATTTTATTAAAATTATCCTTTTTAACCCTTATATTTTAATTATATTATATTAAATTATTAAATCAATTTATTACCCAAAATATATTATATTGTATTATTTTATAAATTGAATTATTTTATTTAATACCATTTTTGTGACTAAATGGTAAATTGGTAATTTTGTAATAAAAGGGCAAAATGGTAATTTTGTGAATGGAAGAGGTGTTATGGTAAATCTTGGATGTTAACGGGTAAAATTGTTAATTTAAAAGTAAGAGGGCAAAATGGTAATTTGTGGACAAAAGGCGTAAAAGTGGAAATTGGAAAGGAGTAACTTGGTAATTATAATAATTGAAAAGGGTAAAATAATAATTTAAATAACTAAAGAGTAATTTGATAATTTAATAATGGAGAAGGATAAAATGGTAAATATGATAAATGTGAGGGGCAATTTGGTAATTTAACCAACTAAGGGGGGGGGTAATTTGGTAATTAGGATAATGAACAGGGGTAATTTGGTAATTTGATCAACTAAAGGGTAAATTGCTAATTATAATGAAGGAAATGGGTAAATTGGTGATCTAACCAACTAAATGGGAAATGTATTAAGTGTAACAATTATGAAGGGCGTTTAGTGGCCTAATAAGTATAGAAGATAGCTCGGTAACTTAAACCGAGTAAGGGTGTAGCTAAAGGCGAATGTGTGCTATATGTCCTACATGCTTTGGGAGTCCTATATAATTATATGTTGTGTTCTATAAGCTGTTATCTTGACTGTTTCATGTGTGGCATAGCTTGGAACCAAGGTGTGTTTATGTGCCCTCTTTTGGTATGTGCTAATGTGGATATGCTGTAAGTTATGATGTGATGTGATGTGGCCCTTTAGGACATGCATGCTAGGATAATTAATGTGGTGATGTGGGATGGAGGCATGAAAAAGGAAAAAATGGAAAATAGGATAACTAAGGGGAAAAAAGTTGGCTAATGTAGGTATGGGAGGAACTAGGGTTTGCATGGGAATTTTAGGGTTTGGCATGATAAATATCGAGGGTTTTCATGGGATGGTTAGAGTCTGCATGGGGGCAAACTTTATGTACTGAAAGCTACCTCGGGGTGTGAGGAAGGTAATAGAAGTGTCGTTTGGGTGTTTGGGGGCTTCGGGCAAAAAATAGTACATGGGACAGTATAAGTGTGCGTAGGAGACCAAAATAGGGTTTAGGAAGAAACCCTAAATTGAGAAGGTAGAAAAAGGAAAAGAAGATAATAAAAATAAACGAGAACAAGTGGGGTAGAAAGTGAGGGTTGGATATAAGGGTCGTAACGCGTGGAGTGTTGAAATAGTCTGGATTATGTAAGGTAGAGAAGGATGGGCCACATAAGCCCGCATTAGGGCTTGGAGAAACCCTAGGGTAAGGCGGTGAGTGGGCTTGGCCCACACACTTAGGAGTCGGGTTCCCGATGTGAGTAAGTGGATTAAGGGAAGGATGTCAGGGCAAGTTAGGAGGTGTCCAGTCTCAAGATATGGGACGAGCCCTCTTAGAAGGATAAGTATAGCTGGAGTTAGCCATACATGTCTAGTGAGGAATCTATTGAATAACATACGGTAAAATACTAATCATGTAAAGTGGAAGATTATTGAGCCGGGTCCAGCCGATCCACCGTTTAGGAATAGTGGTTAGGGTTTTTACCCTATAAGTGACCGATCCACCGGCGAATTATAGTGGTGTGGACATCGTCCCGCAAGTGACGGGCCTACCGACAATAATAGTGGGGGATCCCGAGGTCAATAAACTAAACCCTAATTTGTTAAGACAAGTAAAAAACACTAAGTACTTACAGTGGAACACCTTGAGAGTAAGGGCCAAACCGATCCACCGACATAATAGTGGCCAGGAGCGTTTTTCCCTGGAGACCGATCCACCGGCATATAATAGTGGTTAGGTACGTTCTGCCCTATAAGTGACCGATACACCGGCTATAATAGTGGGGTTCCCACACTCGCATAGATATTTATAATCCAAGATGATTGATTAATGATGGACTAATGGCCTTAAGGCCCTAAATGTATGGCTTATTCATTATAGCCTATTAATGTTTGGTTGACTTTTTAAGTATACGAATGGACGAAAGTAAATGTTATGTATACACCATTAATATCTGATTGACTTGTTGAGTATGTGAATGTATGGATCTAAATGTTATGTTTATACCTGCCGTTATGTACGGATATAGTAGTATATCATGTGTTACATTACGTGCCTACTTTTAAGTGTGTTTTAAAGGGTGACTCAGTACCGTAGTACTAAAGGGTTCCATTCGTGGGGCTCCTGCCTATTTAATGGGCAGTGCCCCTTGCAGGTCGTATTCGGTGGGCCATCAGAAAAGAGCGTAAGGAACTATCTGGAACTGTTGGGGTTTTACTCCATCTCCTTTAAATTCACAGTTTCTATGTATTTGTTGTCTTGAACCACCATTGGTGGATATATTCTTATAAAATGTTTACTTGCGCTACTATGATTTAAATATGTTTAAATTTCTCGTAAATTGTATTTTACTCTTTTAGCCTTAGCACTTGGTACTGGAATGGTTGGAGTGAACCAGTATGGTACTAAGTGTGGCGGTAATATCCCCAAAGTTCACGGTTTATTAATTTTCTTCCGCTAATTTTCTTTTAATTAAACGAAATTTTTCAGTAGAGAATTTTGGGGGTGTTACAGAGGAATCATTAACGGCATCATAATATCATCCAATTTTGATTTAAGATGTGTTCTCGTGATACTTACTAATTTTCAAACACCATTATCTTACTATTTAGTATTATTTGAGTCTTATTATGAAACTCCATTATCCCATCAACATATTAGATACAAATTACTGATTTACCCCTTACTTGGTTTGGGTTACCATGTTATCTCCTATACTTATTAGGTCACCAATCACCCTTTATAATTGTTACACTTATTATATTTCCATTTGGTTGGTTAGATTACCAATTGCCCTTCTTCTTTGTTATAATTACTAAATTGTCATTTAGTTGGTCAAATTTCCAAATTACCCTTCTCTATTATCATAACTATCAAATTATCCTTTAGTTGGTTAAATTACCGCCCTTCTCCATTATTATAATTACCAAATTACCATTCTCCATTATCATACTTAGCAAATTATCCTTCTCTATTATCATAATTATGAAACTACCCTTTAGTTGGTTACATTACTAAATTGCCCTTCTCCGTTATCATAATTACCAAATTGCCTTTCTCTATTATTATAATTATCAAATTACCCTTTAGTTGGTTAAATTACCAAATTGCCCTTCTTTATTATCATAATTACCAAATTAGCCTTTAGTCGGTTAAAATTACCAAACTATCCTTCTCCATTATTAAAACTACCATAGTACCCTTTTCTTCCAAATAACCATTTTACCCTTTACTTCCAAAATTCTCATTTTACCCTTTACTTACAAAATTACCACTTTGCTCTTTACTTCTAAAATTACCATTTTACCCTTTACTTCCAAACTTACCATAATACCCTTTTACTTACAAAATTACCATTCTGCCCCTTATTTCCAAAATTACCATAATACCCTTTTACTTCCAAAATCACCATTTTACCCTTTACTTCCAAAATTACCATTTTTCCATTTACTTCCAAAATTACCATTTTACCCTTCTAAAATTACCATTTTGCCCCTTGTTACACCACTTTTATTAAATTATCATCACTAGATGAAATAGTAATATTAACACTCCATTCTCATTATCCAACTCCACCAACTATTATATTTCAACATAATAATCATTAGCACCCACACATAATAGGTCACACTCTTACACAAGGTATATTACTAAAATGCCCCTAAGGCTCACAATAATATTATTCATGCATCAATGGTCACAATAACATAATAACTTGGATAAGTACTTAACATTTTCATTAATAACCAAACTCTTTCCTTAAGCAATATTTCCACACATGTCATATAAACTATCATGCGTTCCTTTATATCAATCAATATAGGCAACTACGTATATTACATTAAACAACATGTATCATGCAAAACAACATATTAAAACCCCAACATGCTAGCATACATTTATTCATGCATTTAAGTAAAGTTTAACAATTACCTTAGTTCTCACAAAAATCGAACCTAACGGGTATCCTGGTTAAATATTCAAGCTTTGATTAGCAAAACCAATACCTAAAAATAATATTAATACTTATCATATTATAAATGAGAAAACCAAAGTATATGACTTTATAAAACTTAATTAATGAAATACTTAACTTAAATAATATTATACATTAAAAATTATTAACCAAAATATACCAAGGCATGCAACAACTCATACTACTCATACAACATGAGCTGCATGCAAAACAAGAGGGAAAATGGCATAAGGGGAAGAAGAGGGAGTCAATCTCTGGTTAGGGTTTTTGGGTAAGGAAAGAGGGCAGATAGGGGAGGATTTAGGGCAAGGGAAGAGTGTAGGGGTGAAGAGGAGGTGTAGGTGGGTGTCGGGGATAGTTTGTTGGAGGCTAAGGGTGGCAGCGAGGTTGCAAATGTGGCTGCCGAGGTGGACAGGGCTAAGAAGGAAGGAAAAGGGAGGAGGAAAATGAGGGATGCAAGTGTTGGTTTTGGCCAAAGGAGGTGTGGGTGTGGTAGGGGAGATTGGAGGGATGGGTTTGGTGGTCTAGATGGTGGTAGAGGCGGTGGGACAGGGGTGGAAAGAGGAGGTGTAGGGAGGTTGCCGAGAAGGGAGAAAAAGGAGAGAAAAAGAAGAGGGGAGGAAGAAGGGGATGTAGGGTACCTTGATGGGGTGTCTTGGTGGTGTAGGGTGTTAGCAAGAGGATGCAAAATGTGGTGCAGGAGGTTGGTGAGGCAGAGGAGTTGGTAGAGGGCGTGATGGTGCAAAAACAAGGAGGGAATTGGAAGGAAAAGAAAGGGAGAAGAAGGAGATTGGGGAAGGGAGAAGGATCAAAGAAATGGGGCAGGAAATGGCTGGTGAGGAGAAGAAAAAGGGGAGGTAGAGACAGGGGGAGTAGGTGGCCGGTCGAGGCAGCACTAGGGTGGCAGGGGTGGTCGGGTGGCAAGGAGAGGGAAGCAAAGATTAGAAAAGAAGTCAGGCGTGGCTGGAGGGTGCAGGGGTTGGTTTGGTTTGAAATGTTGAAGAAAAGGATGGGGGAGAGAGAGAGGGAGAGATGGAGAGTTGTGGTGGTGGTAAGGAGGAGGCAGGCTACGTGTAGGGCGGTTGGCCGGGCGAGGGAAAGAAAGGCGTGCATGGGCCGGCCCGGTTTGGGGAAAGGGAGAAAGGAAAATGGCTGGGTTCGCCTGGTTGCGGGGAGAAGGAAGGAAAAGAAAAGAAGGGGTGGGCTGCATTGCTATGCAGAAGAAGGAGAGGAGGGGAGGAATTGGGTTGGCGGCCCAGGCATGCAGGGGGAAAGGCTGGCCTAACGGCTTGAAGAGAAGGAAAAAGGAAAAAGAAAGAAAGGAGAAAAGGAGAAAAAGGAGAATGAAAAGGAAAAAGGAAAAATAGATAAAATAATTATGAGAAAATAGGATGGAATATTTTTGGACAATAAATTTATTTAGTAATTTAATTTAATATAACTAATTATATGGGTTTAAAAAAGGTTAAATTTAGGAACAATATTGGTTTGGAAATTTATTCAAATAAAATGAGTATGATAAAATAAGAAAACATTTATTTTAATTTATTAAATATTCCTATCCAATTTTATATAATAAGAAATCCATAAAATAATTAAATTAAATAATTTTAAAAGCTAATTTATCCCAAATAAAATCTATTTATTAAATTATAGGTTTTTAAAATTTTAGGGAATTACATAAACCCCCCTCCTGAACCACAAAAATCCTTCAACATAGCTGTAGGCTTTTCTTTCAACACACGATCAAAAGGGTAGGCCTGGCCCTCTGAGATTGAAAGTAGTACTACAATAAATGAGACTAAAGAACCAAAGCAACTAGAAGAAGAGAAAGAGACATAATGGAAACTGGTTACTAGAAGGCTTGGAACTAGTATGTTATATGACTTACCTAACTTCCACATTCAACTAGCAGGAATGTTGGATGTTGGAATATTAGAGGTCTAAATGGCATGCACAACCAAAAATATATAATAGATTGGAGTAAGAATGATGATCTTACTCTAGTTGGACTGGTTGAAACAAGAGTCAAGTCAAAAAATGTTACCAAAGTCACTTATGACCTTATGCACCGATGGAAATGGGTTCATACCTATAATCAACATTATAATGGTCGAGTGTGGATAGGATGGGATCCACACACATGGCACATTCATGTTTTAACGACTAAATCCCAAGGGATTCACTGTAAAGTAAGTTCCCCCCGATAATGATTCAGAATTTTGCCTCATTATTGTCTATACACCCAATTAAGGTAATGCTAGAAAATAGCTGTGGAACTAGCTCCTAGTTTAGTACAATACTTCAAGTGTAACAACCCCATAAATTACTGTTGAAATTTTTGTTAATTAAAAAAATAAGCATGGGGGTGCTACCGCCATAATCAATATAAGCCCAGCCCCCGGCCAGTCTTGTACCAACCACAAGGCTAAGGAAAATTTCATTAGAACATTAGACAACTTAAAATAGAGATTCATAGAAAACTAAAATATTCATGTTGAGAGAATCAGAGTGAGTGGTTAAAAGTCATTACAACCCAAGTGGGATACATAGAAGAAATTCCCAAAAGGGATACAAGGGTAAAACATTATAAAAATGAAATAAAATGAAAAACATTAGTAAACGAGAATAAAGAGTTTAGTGTTTTATTGTATCTCCACAGGGTAAAATGCACCGGACCACTATTATAGCCCATGGACGAGAAAAATATATAACCTCACTGGGCCCTGGATTGATAAGCTTTCACTTTAAGTGTTAGTGTTTTATTATATCTTATTCCACAGCCTAACTAGACATATACGACCTATTAGACTTCCCATGCTTATTCTTTTGTTCTCAGCTTCCCGAAACCTTATCCCATATCTCAGGACTTTTATACCCTCTAGTACATCTAGACATTCCTTCCAACTCTTTCATCATTACCATAACTACTCAACCCTGAGGCCCACTTTCCATATCTCTGAGTCAACTCAATATCACTCTCTAGGGTTTTCCTCTGGTAAACCCTAATTTAGCATATATGGCCTAATCTTCCGTTATCCCACATAACTCATGCTTCTCCAATTAATCACCCCACTCGATTCATCATTTTACTTCCTATTTTACACATGTGGCCATAAAACCCTAGTTGGCAATCCCAAAACCTTAGCACCTCTCTTTCCTCAAATGATGTTATCCTTTTCATCTCTCTTACTTACCATCCCCTCTTCCACATGACACATATCCAACACGACCTATGACGTCGAGACTTCCTTCCCATCTTTCCCACTCACCATGAGGACCCAACACTCTTCTTTGTTACCAAAACCATCACTTTCCTTGAACCACACCTGATATCACAACCTTGCTATCGAAATCCCACACATGATCACAAAAACCCTAGTTCGTTCCCGAAACCATAGTAATTCTCCTTTCTTTTATGTCACCCCTTCAACACCCAAATACTTTTTTCTCACTTAGCTCACTTTTCCTCCATACGAAACCTCTCTCATCCTTTTATTCCCCATTCTAACCATTTCCATTAGTTTTTCCCTCCTTTCACACTTCTCTCACTTAAGGTCTCCTCCTAAAATCTTAGTCAAGTCTCCCATGTATCCTTACACCCACCGATGTACTATTTTTCACATATGGACTCCAATTACCCTAACAGTTCTTCCATTATCTTACTTAACCCTCAAGTCAACTTTTTTCACGTAAAAGTCATCCCTATGCAAAGGCTAACCATCCTATGCAAACCTTGGACTCTCCTGATATGCTTTAGTCAATTTTCTTAATTTATTCCCATTATTCCTCTTTTTATCCACCTATAGGTCACAAGATATTTAGGCCATCATTACCGTTCTCTAGTCAACTCACTTTCCTCACTCTTTTCCATTTCTCTCACAACCACATCATACTACTTAGAATCTCCTATCATGTATATTATGAGGGGCAATATTACACAGGCATAATTCAAGTATAAGTAATAATATCACATTACACATATCATAAACACATGCAACTTACCTTAACTCCATGCTTAGCAAGCTGTGCTACAAGAACATGATAATAAAATATATAAATCACACACATAAAATCAACACATATAGCACATTCTCACACACAAAAGACCTTAATCATATCCTTACTTAATATGATACCAAGCTTGGAGCACGCTCCTACGCCTCCTTAGGGTTTTGACTTGGTTCACCTATAATAATGAAAAAATAGGGTTAACTTCCCTCCAACCAAAATTATCATTATTTCTTACTTTACCCTTATCAAAACCTAGTATTAGGGTTAATAATAATAATAGTAGTTTTATAAGTAAAAATAAGGGTATTATTCTCAAAGTAGCCAATCATACTATTACTAGCCAAAATAGGTCTTGGTAGTTATGTTGGTCCATGTTAAAGTATTATTAGTAATATTTATATTACTAAAGATAATATCTTTACTATTAACAACGATAATAATAATAATAATAGTGATAATACTAATAATAACCCAAATTATAAATAATAGTATTAGTAATAGTAATATTAGTGATATAGGTAATAATAAAAATAATGATGATGATGATGATGATGATGATAATAATAATAATAATAATAATAATCATAATAGTTTAAATCTTAATAATGATAATAATAAGGGTTCTAATAATCTTAATATTAGTAATATTAGTAATAATAGGGCCAAAGTTAATAACAACAGTAGCAGCAGCAACAACAACAACAATAATAATACTTCAAATCTTAGTAATAATAATGATAGGGCTCAAATAATCATGTTAATATTAGCATTAGTAATAATAGTACTCAATGTTGGTAGTAGTAGTAGTAGTAGTAGTAATAATAATAATAATAATAATAATAATAATAATAATAATAATAATAATAATAATAATAATAATAATAATATTTACAATAACAATAAAAATAACAATAATAAAACAATTAACAATTAAATAAATTATTTTTAAAGATTAGGGAGACTAGGGCACAACCTAGGGTTGTGGTAACTGGGCGGCGATGGTGCCATCAGTAGAGGAGGAAGGGAAGTGGGAGAAGTGGATCTATAGGATAGAAGAGGGGGAGTGATATAGTGGTTGTGATGGTGGTGGATGCTCTGGGTTGAGGGGGTTGGAATGGTAGTGGTGGCATAGAAAAGGCGGCAACGCAGGTGGCGGTTGTTGTGGTGGCCAAAGGTGGTGGAGGAGGAAGGAGGGTGAAGGAGAGGCAGGTAGGGAGAAAGAAATGTAGGGGGAGGTAGAGGGGGCTTTGTGGGTGTTTTGGGAGGTAGGAGGAGTGCTGGTTGCAGTGGGGATGGCAGTGTACAACGGCGCGAAGGTCGGCGATGGAAGAGAATGGGTAGTTTAGGCAGCCAATTTAGCACAGGCGAGGCTGCTCGTGTAGGAGGAATGAAAGGTGGTGGGTGGTGTGGTTCGGTGGAGGGTGATGTAGGGAGGATGTTGGCAATTTTTTTGGGCGGTAACATTGAGCAACGGTGGCAGAGGAGGCGTCTGAAGAGGCAGTGGCGTAAAGGAGGTAAATTTCAAGGTAAGAAAAGGAAGCTCGATTAAGGTTGGGTATGGGTTATATATAGGCTAATGGGGGTGGATACGACAGAGGGGGAAGAGGACAAGAGGGGGAAGGTGTGGTAGGGTTTCCGGCCGGTGTAGGCCCGTAATTTTGCAGGTGTAGTTTGGTCGGGGGATAAGAAAATGAAAGAAAGGGGGCATGTGTGAGGAGGTACGGGCATGTTTGGGGTTAGGAAAGGAAAGGAAAAGGACGGGAAGAGAGAGAGAGATGTGGTGCAGGTTGGTGGTATGGTGGTGGTTGGTTGGCGATGATAGGCTACAGGTCTCGTGTGGGAGGAGCGAAAGGAAGAAGAAGGTGATAGGGTCGGGCCAGTCGGTCCAGGGGAAAGAAAAAAAAGAAAAGAAAAAGGGGGAATGGGCAAGCGAGAGGGGCAGAGAAAAAAGAAGCCTGTGGGCTAGGCCACGTGGAAGGAAGAAGAGGGAGGAAGGAAAGAAAGAAAAAGGGGAAAGAAGAGAAAGGAAAGAAAAAAGAAAAAGAAGGGAAAAAGAAAAAAGAAAAAAAGAAAAAATAGGTTGGTTGGGGTATTTAGAATATTTTGGTATTTTGAATATTTAAAATAATAATATTTAGTAAAATAATAATCAAATTCCCTTTTTAGATTAATTAGGATATTTTGAATAAATTTTCCTAAACTCTATTTTAATTAGAAAAATACTCTAATTTTTCCTAATTAAGTTATTTATTATTTTACTCTTGATTTTGCCTTAAATACTTCCCCTTGTTTTAAATAAAATAATTAATTTAATTAATTTTCTTAATAAATTATTATTATAACATAATTTATTAAATTAGGATTTTGAGTTATTTTATCAAGCCAATGGTTAACCATGGGAGACTTCATTGCCATATTGAATAGAGAAGAAAAAAGCCAAGGGGATATCCAATTCAATGATATTGAAGGCTTTGCCAACTGCTTATTTGCCCTTCAACTATTTGACCTATGATTCACTGGAGCATTTTTCACATAGTTAAATAAACATATAGGGAATGATAGACTTTGGTGCACTTGATAGAGTCCTCTGTAATCTAGAATGGACTTCTCAATTTGAAAGAACTCATGCTCATTTCCATACGCCTCAAATTTCTGATCATTTAGCTGCAATAATAATAATCCAGCACCATACTTCTAAGGATAGAACCCCTTTCATGTTTTATGACATGTGGACTCAAGACCCTTTGTTCCTTACTATATTTTAGTCACATTGGAAGACTATCAATCAAGGAAATAAGCTAAAAGAAGTTGCCAAAAACCTAATGCTTCTCAAAATCCCCCTAAAGCATCTTAACAGAAGTAGATTTGGAATCATTAGTGAAAAAATTAAAAAAGCTCAAGCTAAATTAAAAAAAGTGCAAACTTCTCTGATTAATCAGCCAACAAATCATCATAGCTATCTTCAAGAGAAGGAATTGGTGCAATAATAAAAAACCTTACAAGATGTGAAGAAATATTCTACAAACAAAAAGTACGAATCTAGTGGTTAACATTGGGAGATGGCAACACAAAATTTTTCCATGCCATAGCTAAAGGAAGAAGAATAAAGAATCAAATTAATCTCCGATATGATGATCATGGTTAAAGCCACACTGAACAACTTATCATCTTCACCATTTTGCAAAAATTCTATTCTCACCTTCTAGGCCATGAGATTACCAATAAGCAGGCTATAGATAGAAATATCATTAGAATGGCACTATACTGAACCACAATAAGCAACATTAGCTTTTGGCACCAATCACTTTACTTGAATTGAAAAATGTGGTATTCTCCTTGGCAATAGGAAAGGCTCCAGGACCAGATGGTTATAATGCTCATTTCTACACATATTGCTGGGATATTGTGGGCATAGATCTCTATTTAGCCATCTCTAAAATTTTTAGCCTAGGGTTTGTTCCTAATAACCTTAATTTAACCACTCTCAACCTCATACCTAAGGTTCTAAATGCTTCAAGGCCGGAGGAGTTTAGGCCTATTGTCTGTTGCAACAATCTTTACAAAATAATTGCTACCATTATCACCTATAGGCTTCAAAAGATTTTACCCACTCTGATTGGTGAAGCTTAGTCAACATTTGTGAAAGGAAGACCTATTTCACCTTTTAGCCACTAAATTAATCATAGGATACAACCGACAACATCTTTCACCAAGAATCATGATAAAACTTGATATAAAGAAAGCTTTTGGCTTAGTTAACTAGAGTGGTCTCCAAAATGTTCTGTATGGACTTCATTTTCCTCCTCACTTTGTCAAAATAATCATGGCTTAGGTGATAACAGTTAGTTACTCCATCGAGTTCAATGGTACCCTGCATGCACCCATCTTTGCCAAGAGAGGATTAAGATAGGGAGAGCCCTTATCTCCTTATCTCTTATGGACGGGGTTGTACGCACATGCTAAAAGTGGAACTAAATAGCAAGTAACACATCCTTAAATATAAATTACCATTCAAATACCTAGGAGTACCCTTTGATGTTAGATACCTTGCTAAACAACAATATCAACTGTTGATTAACAAATTCTCCTCAAGCTTAAAGAATTGGCAAGTTCAATTTCTCAGTTATGCTGGTCACCTACAATACATCTAATATGTCATCTTCAACTTTCAAATCAATTATAGCCTTATCTTTCCAAATCCTTTGCATATTCTATCAGAGATCAATACTATCTACATAAATTTCCTCTATTCAAACTCAACCGACACTTCAAACTAGTCTCCTATTGCGTGGGAAAAGATATGCTAACCAAAAACAGAAGGTGGTCTTGGCTTGATTAATATTGTATGGTGAAATAAAGTAGCTATGTGCAAACTAATATGGCACTTAGCCTCAAAGAAAGACTTACTATGAGTCAAGTGGGTACACACATGCTACCTCAAAGTTGAAAGCATATGGAATGTTAGATACTTCTTGGATCATAAAAAAAAATCCTAAACTTCAAAGACATATGTAGTAATATTGTGCAGTCTCCTCATTTTTCTAGAATAATGGATAATGGAAAATTCTCCATTATTCATGCATATGATATCATTATACCCCAAAGCAGAAAAATGAATGGGTACCCTATGGTATGGTCAGCAACATCTATCAAAATACATTCATTCATTTACTGACAAACCATACTGGGTAGACTTCAAACTAAAGATAGACTAATTTCTTTTGGCTCAAAAATTGTACCAGAATGTGTTCTCTGCACTAATCAAAATAAAACACATACCTACTTGTTCTTCAATTGTACCTATACTAGAAACGTGTGGTTACCACTCTTTCATAGGCTAGGTTGCATTCAATACTTAACAGACATGTATCTAATATCTTATTGGGCTACTAGAGGAGGAAGGGGACCTAAAATAAGAAAAGAGGTCATAAGAGCCTTGGTAGAAGCCACTATTTTCCATATTTAGGGAGAGAGAAACAAGAAATTTTTTTCTAATCAAGCAAAACGGCCAAGACACATTCAGTAGAAAATTACTTCTGATCTAGCAGGGAGAATGAATAGATTTTAGTATAGTAAATTGTTTAAAAAGCTCATGGAATGTATAGATACCTTAACCTAGAAGCTTGCTAGGTTATATTGTTTTGAGATTGTATTCTTCATTTGAAAGTAATAAAATTACATTACTTACCAAAAAAAATTATGCAGGAAGCCAAATTCATGCCGAAGGTATGAGCAAGCCATATGACTTCTCAATCTTTAATGCCTTAATTTTTCAAGAAATGTGAGACATCTCAATGATGTAATCTCTTATGTTCCTTTACCTTCAAACCTCATTGATATTAAGATTTGCAAAAGCATGCTTCTTTCATCCTTATTATTTTTCATAAATATTATTCATTTTTAACAAGGAAATTTTTAAGATGGGTGATCCCTATGGACACTTCATGCCTAAAGTTATCTAAAATGTTTCACTTAATGATCATAAAAATTTTGCGTGTGGACAATTTTACATCTCAAACTCTAATTTACCATTAGTTGAAAATCCAACTATAAGAATAGCATATTCTCCAATTTTGATAACAAGGTCTAGGTCTATACAACTAATAACAATCAAAATGTTTACTTTTTAATCCTCAAAGTTAGTCCCATTTATATGATAACTTAACTTAGTAAATATTACAATGATAGACATGCTCATAATAATACAAAATCTAGAATAAGATAATCAACTACCATGATCACATAAATATAAATAATTGTGAACCAATCAATTCAATTAATGATTGGATGTCCCATCACAAGAAACCAAACACACCATTACTATCAAATCTTTGGACAATAATATTAATTGTAAGTGGCAATCTTGTTTCACAATGATCAAATATTGATAATAAGTCCTGCCAAATAATAAGAACATCATTGGCTCTTTGACAACAACATCAAAAACTCGATGTCAGCCAAATATACCTATCGATAGGTATAATGGTTACAAGTAATATAGAGCACTAAGAGTAACAGATTATCATACCACAGAGATTAATTAATAACTAAAAAACTCTAATAATCTAAATTAGGCTAAGGATATCAAAATTAAAAAAATATTAATCTAAACAAATAATTTCAAATCACACTAAATTAAAATGAAATGGAATCGACTAAAATCTAATAAATATAAAATCAATTAATAAAAGCTACTAAGGAATCTATATATACCAGAATCCAATTATAATGACCAATTAATCAATTACCTGATTTTTTTTCAATCACTAGCTACATGCCAATATGAATATTTAACTAACATACTTTGTTGAAATATATAGGCTTATCACCAATTATTAGTCTCCTATCTCTAGTCAAATGATTTAAATAAAAGATAATGCTTTACATTTAATTAATTAATTAATTATCCTCCCCTATTATTACCGAAATTGTGTAATTGTTCTCTTAATTCATTTAATTCATATTTATATTATTCAACCTAAAGTAGAGAATCATTTCTTGGCTTATTAAACACTAATTAAAGGTGATAAGTCTATTAGTAAGACATAATCTAGAATAATAGCATAAAATATATAGAATACTCTATTAGTCAAGTAATTAATTTATTTATTAGTATAACGAATAGGATTTCATTATATCCTTGATAAAAAAAATGAAAAATTCTATTAATTAAAATAAAACATAATTAAATTAATGACATAATTTTAATTATATATAAAATATTAAACTTGAGAATATTTAAATATAAAATTATAACACTTCATATTCAAAATCAGAACTAAAAATCATACTATACTACCTAAATGGCCAGCGGGATTGAAATATTTTCTAGCACAATGCACCATTGTTGCTTGTGCTTTCTCTCTTGCCATCCTATTCTCCATTCTTTTTTCTCAACCTTCATTCTCCTTCTTTGTCATCTCTTTTTTCCCGACCTTCTCTGCTTTTCATGACACCTCTACCGTTGTTTTTCTTTTTTTTTGTTTTCCTTTCTCCCACTTCTATCATATTCCCTTTTTTCTTTTTGCTTCATTTTTTTCTCCCAACCCAATCTGTATATTTTTTTTTATTGATAGCACATTGTGCCATCTATTCCTTTTCCCCCATATTTCTTTGTTATGAATCTTTTCGTTTCTTCTTTTCTATTTTTTTCTCTTCTCACTTTTTCATTTTATTTTCCTTGATTTTTCATTCCATTCATCAATTAGTATCTACAAAAAAAAATTGAGCAAATATTAATTAACTTTCTAAAATTATTTTAAATAGTTCTTCATTTTAGAATATATTTTCAATGGAAAATTTAGGTTAAAATGTTGACTCATACTCAATCAGATTTAGGAAAAACATTAGTAATAAAATTTTCATATTTTATTTTTGTCATTACATAGAATTTGGCTCACATAAACTCAATTTTATAGGCAAAAGTTATGGTTAATATGAAAAGCTGTCAAAATTATATGAAAATCAACTTTAATCTCTAAATTAATTAAATATATGAGATTATTATAAAATAACCACATAATTAAAATTAATATAAATAACCTCACATATTATTCAAATAAATAAACAAAATCTTAAAGTAAAATGTTATTAAATTAATAAAAATATATGTTTATCAATTATCTTATTATACACATGGGCATGGTAGTTGAGTAACCATCATGTATTTACCACCATACGTGCATATCAATTTCTGTCTAATATTTGTCTTCATTTGGGCCAACTAAATACCTACATGAATAGACACACATACACACATATAATATCTTCAATAAACTAGTCTTCATAAGAAAGGTTATTCTAGGGACATGTTGTGTCAACTAATTTATCTAAAATATTAGATAACCATATACATAAATAAATTGATTCCTTAATATGGTGTAAAGATTTTAATCCCTAATACCAACCTCATTTAGATTTAATATCCATAATACTAATAATAAGACATTAAATCTAACTTAATATATTAATAAAAAAAACTAACACCGCCGTAATAATTAGCCTAAAATATAACCATTTATTAGTTTATGTGATGATAACCACCATAATCACAAATCTTAAATACCATTAGGTACATTATAATATTGAATGACACCATTAATTAAACTATTATATTTTAATAGTTTAATGGTTCCTTTAAGCCACCTCTTATGCTTTAATAGTTGAAATACCAAGTGCCATTCACCCACTGTTACCAATAAATCCACCCTCTTTTCCTTATTTCTTTTATTAAAAAAATAAAGAAAATGAAGGCATGTAACTTCGTCCATTACATAATGTAAAAGAAGAGATGTAACCATTGGCCAAACACAATCCTACAACAACCTAAATGAGAGGAAAGAGGACAATCTAAACACATATCAATAGGGGCCAAATGAGGATTATTTACATCACAATAATAAATATAATCTTGATACAAAAATTGAATATAGAAGTCTCATGAACACTCAATCTAAATTTGAATGCAAAATTAAAATAGATTCACTAATAATTGAGTTCATACATAAATGATCAAATATGATTAATACCCAATATGTAATTGAAAATTTGAATTCACAGTGAATTAGATATGTAAACTCTAATACCAATTGATGGAATTTATATGAAAGTATCATATGTTGATTCCTAAAGAATAATAATCATAGTAGGTATGCAGAGATGCATTTAAATTTCGTATAAAACATAATAATCAAATACCATTGAATATGAAATATAATTTGCATGTGTGGTATTATGGTTTTCCAAATCTAGCATGCACTTATCTTATCTTTAACAACTAATGAGAATTGGTTAGGATGATATGTTAGTGATGTGGGAACCATGACTCACCCCTCCCTCACACACACACACACACACACACATATATAGACAATTGATTTATCTATCATCCTAGTTTGGTCAATCAATAACCTAGTATTACATGAGATTTAAAATTAAGTTGATCACTTTTATACAAGTTTAACTTATATGATAACACACCATTTATATTGTTTATAAATAATCCCAATGTTGGATAGTCATCTGACCCTTTCCCACTATGGCCTAAGACTTGTTATAAAAATGTACATTAAAAGCATTTCACCCATGACTTTTAAAATCTTCAATGTACAAAGCAACTTCTCTAATTCCCTTTAAAGTGATTCCATGAATAATTTTTTATTTGCTCTCCCTGAATACTATGTTCCCCATCTGACAAACTTCAAAATTCACTATCTATAAACAGGGGGTCTAGCCTCCTCTAGTAACTTCTTATTATAATTAACCAATCCATGTTCCACTTCACCAAACCCTATGGAATCTTCTCTATTTAATCTATGGATTTTATTATGAACCTACCTTCCTTTAACTTTGGAAAAAATAACAAGAGTTATTATCACCTAATTTTACATAATCCACTTCAGACTTTTATTAATAAAACATCTCCTTTTCATAGGCTCTCATCCTCGACTATTCAGCAACCAAATTTTTAGTTTGGATCAAGCTTGAATCAATGGTGTTGTGATCTAATCCAACAATAGTAGCTTCCTAACAACCACACCATTTTCTATTAAATTCCTTGAGGTGTGTCTAAAGTTCCATTAATTTATGCACCACAGTATAACAAGGATGGACTTGATTTTCTTGCTGCTATATTTGTGCCACAAAAAAATAAAAAAAATAAAAAATAAAAAATAAGGTTTGGTAGTATAGTGATTCTTGAATTTGAAAGGTTTTGGCTTACTCTTCCCAATCTCTTTGTAAGTCACCACATATGCCTCATGATGAGAAAAAGGACCATTTACAAACTGCATTGAAATTTATAGATGATAACATATCTAGTGTATATTCCTCCTAGCCCTATTTATCTTACAGTAAATTTTGTTGCAAGCATCTCATTGATTTGTCCAAACGAAAGTGCTTCTAGTATAAGAGAGATCTCTTATGCTACTTGATTGGAAACACCATGTGATGCGGGGTACCCTCATCTAATAATCACACTCTTACCCTTAATTTTATTAAGTTTTAAAGTCAAAAAACTCTCCTCACTTAGGTAAATTAATCACTCCTAAGAAAAATAGCCATGCAAGACAAGAAAGCCATGCAAACCTTATCAACTTTTATCACCGCCACATAATAAAATCTCCATCTTATTTAGCCATGTTTTCCCCACATTTTTCTCATCATTTATCTCATTTTGTTTTATTATTTTAGCTCCAAAAATACCCTAAAAATTTATCCCAATCTACCCCTACAATAGCCACACAAATCAAACCACAAGTCCATCTTAAGCCATATGACAAGTCCTTTTCAGCACTTGGGAAGAACAATACAGATTTTTAGGAAGAACAAGAAAGGATAGAAGATATTATTTACTTATTTTTTCCCTTACAAGATTAAAATAACCCTTGTCTCTTTCCTTATGAATCAAGTGGCAGCTCCATGAGTTGGACACATGAATAAGATGGAGACCTCATGACTGATTGACATAAGGTGGTGTATTAGGTAGTTTTTTTATTTGTTTTAGCTCAAATCACTTGTATTAGTTGGATAAATTATAACCTTTAATCCTACACTCCATCTATAAGTGCAAAGAAAAGAATGAAATAGAAACCAACTTATTTTTGGCTGCACATTGTTTTCTCTCAAAACTGAGAGTCCTCAACCTTTAACTCTAGTGTAAGAGTTTGAAGTTTAGTAAAATATTCCAAAATTTATCCTAATATTTTAAACCTTAGGTGGTTATGGTAAGTATTGATTCAAGGAGTTATCAAGAATCAATTTCATCTTCTAAAATCTCTCCCCATTCTACTCTTAATTTTTAGTCGATCTAATCTTAATTAGACACCATTTCATAGCATGACCCAAGTTGGATATTTTATGCATCACTAGGAAAACTCATATATGTCTTGCTAATCTATTTTTTCACCCATTTTCTCTCCTTCTTCTTGTCGTAGAATATCTTTAAAAGCCCCTCCCCCCATCGATAGGCCAAGGATCCAAACACCTTCTCCTAGTATCTTCAAGCTATCTTCGTGATTCTTCTCTCTAAATCCCTAATTCAAATATTAGACAAATCTTATTGCTATATTTTTATTGCATTTTTTATCTAGTACTCTACAATGAATGCCTTGGACATAGTCTTGGTTTGTGATCACGTCATATACAGAAGGATCCTATAGGACCCAAACTCTCCCATTACTGTGATGTCTATAGTTATGTCCCCATTCCTGAGCCATATATAATTTCTTAAACACTCTTTATTATATATATGACTAATTTTGCGCATAAGTTTTATGCTTGAGTAATATATAAATATGTAACTCTCAATAATTGAATTGAATATATCATATTATATAACTTTATTGGAAACTACTTAAAGTATATATATGAATTAATTCATTACATATTTTCACTTTTAAAATAGTGTAATATTAAAATAAAGAAGAAAAAGGGTACATTTATTTGATTAGTGTATCCTTATTTCGTACTAATATATAAGAAGATATGAAGATGGACAACACAAAAATATGGGAGTCAATTAGTTTATAATCTATTTTATTAATTTGAAAATACTAATTGAATATATTTTAAATTTGAATTTTAGCTTGTTGTGAGATATAGTAATTAATAAGATAGTAGATAATTAGAATTGTGGGTGTATGAATATAGTTACTAATTACTCCATTTGTTCCAAAAAAGGAAGTCAAAACTATTTTTTAGTAAGTTTTATCAAAATTCTTTAATGGAAGTATAATATTTAAGTCTAATGTTATCCTAATATACATACCACATGAAAATGGGATTAGAACCTAAGACATTAAGTATTCAAAATCATACCAAATGCTAATAGTTATTGTAACACCCCAAAATTACGTATTTTAAAATTTTATTTTATGAGAGCATAAGTTACAAAGTAATGGTTGTTATTACTACACGTAGAATAAGTCTGGTTCCTTATCTTCCTTACGTCAGCTATTGAGGTTTAAAATAAGTGAGATACAAAAATAAAATAGCATAAAAGAATTGTCAATAATTTCAATAAAGGTTTCTAAATAGTGCATCCTTTATACAACAATGATATCCAAAATATATTAGGGACATAGAATTCCAAAAGAAAACCATCCACAAAAGAGTACACAATGGTGTGAAACCGGTTTACCTTTACACTTATCCTTTCTATAACTATATTACAATAATAAGGATTTCAGACGTGGTGGTCTTCACTGCCTTAGCCTTCCAAACCCTCTAGATGAAGATCCTCAAAATCCTTCACCCATTGCATACAATGTATATACGCACTCATCCAAAAAGTAATAGTATAAGTATGACTTCTTTATATTGAGTAAATCATAACATCTCTAAAGAGGTAGTACGCTTATATTACACAAAAACATATAATAATTGAAAAACATTCTTGAAATGTAAGAACACATGCCACAACAATACATAATGAATCTATTAGAGCATATATGTCACCAATGTCTTATGGTTGCTTGTCAACACACTTCACCATTTCCCAACCATATATATTAGAAATTCATAACCAGTAGGATAGGCCACTAAGCTTTATCAGCTAATCATACTATAATATTTCCAAATGCCATAAGCCAAGGTGAATTTATTATTAATTATTTTACTCGAGGGAAAAATAATATCAACCCTGGGACACTGACATAGACCCAACCATATTAGCTCACGAAGGCAACACAACACCTTTATGCCTTAGTACTTAGGATCACACCAACGTACACCCAGTCATACTAGCACATAGAGACAACATAATACCCTTGTACCTCCTAGGTCACCTAAGTCTGAAGTATCGGTACTCCTTAAGAAATCCAAAGAACTAATTAGAGTAAATATCAGGCCTTTTTGGATCACTATGGCACACCATAAAAATAAATCAAACCAAATAGAGGGATAAACTTTATCTTTATGGTAGATACCCCTATGGATACATCATTTCCAAGCTTGAGGTCTTCCCTTTAAATATTAATGTTTTATGAGAGGATTATAAATATCACATGATGCACAATTCCACACCAAACTATTCTTCCTGTATTTCTAATTATTTAAATCAACCTTAAGGTTAAAGAGTAAGTTAAAGTAAAATTCAGTGGTAAGGTCAACCTACTCGAATTATTTACCTTAAAGCACATTTTTTTCAAATGACCAAAATATCCTCCAAAATCATAGTTACCTCTTATTTATCCAATCTATCACCATATATATTTTTAAAGGATATTTGTCATAAAGAGGCTAAAATGTAATAATTAAAAATAATTTATCATACAAACAGATTTCACGACATGACAAAATATAATATTACCCCTAAGCATGAATCTAAGATATTACATATGTAAAACCCTAGCATGCATTTTCTCACATATTATAACTTCCATGATAATCCCACGTAATAATTTTAGACATGAATCATATACATAAAAATTTACTACCCCTAAAATAAGTAAATAAAGAATCATTTAAAGATAATCTTAATCATGCTAAAAAAACCAACATTTTATATATCAAACTTTATCTCAAAAGTACAAGGTAAAGTTTTGATTCGAACCCTAACCCTAGGCATGTAGAATATTTACAGTAATAATTTACGTATTAGTGCATGTGAACGTCCTTATATTTTAATAACTATAACACATACATAATTAATAAATTTTCTAGCATAGTATCATATATTATTCAGACTAAAAATTTCTTGTCAATACATAATAACACATGCTTCCATTTTCTATCACAAAAACGCATATTCACCATAATATATGGGTCTAGCAAGATTTATTCTAAAATAACATAACATGTTTACAGCCAATTTTTACTGTGTACAGGGTAGCTAGATTTACCTTTTAGTTACACAAACTGCACCATAAAAAAAGGGTATTATATATAGAAAACATATTTTTACTCCGTGGAAAACAAATTCCGAAAGTGACCTTGATATCGGTGATTTTTGCCAAAAGCCACGATCAGCATCGGCGATTTCAGCCAAAACAATGGATCACATTCGGCAATTTTTACCAAAACTGGCCCACGCCATCGGCACTTATTGCCGAAAGCAGGCCAAGGCATCGGCAAAAACTGCCAATGCACCAAAATGTTTTTTTTCCAATTTTGGCCGAGCCATAAGCAATTTTTGCCAAAACCAGGCCACTCCATCGGTAATAACTGCCGATGCACCATATATATATATATATATATATTTCAATTTCGGCCGAAAAGTTTAAGTCAGCATATTTATAATTAAAAAAAATAAGAGGCCATCGGCAATTATTGCCAAAACCAGGCTAGCCCATCGGTAATAACAGCCGATTCACCAATTATTATTATTATTTTTAATTTCGGCCGAAAAGTTTGTAAATAATTATTATTTATAATAAAAAAATAAGAATTTATATAAATATTTAATACAAAAATTTAAATTAACATATTTATAATTAAAAAAAATATAAGATAAGTTTATATATATATATATATATATATGTATGTATTAATGTGGTTTGGTTCGGCATTTTCAGCCGAATGTTACCTAAATGATAGGCAATAATTAGTGGATCTATCTCTATCATGAATAGTTGGCCATCCTTAATAATTTCTACATATTGGCTATAATTGCCGATGCCTAGCAACCCCAATTTTTTTATCTTTCAGCAATTTTAAAATAATTTTTATTTATAATTTAAAATATTCATAATGTAGATGTATAATTTAAATATTTTGTACAAAAATATAAATTAATATATTTACAATGAAATAAAATTTTTTATTAAATAACTTTAATTAAACTTATAAATTTATGCATATTATAGGAAGAGAAAAAATATATAAAAAAATTTATGACCCCATATATTTGGCAAAGATTGCCGAACATAATATAAATCGGCAATAATTCGTCGATCCATCTCTATCATGAATAGTTGGTCATCCTCAATAATTTCTACATATTGGCTATAATTGCCGATGCGTAGCACCCTAATTTTTTTTCTTTCAGTAATTTTGAAATAATTTTTATTTATAATTTAAAATATTCATAATATAGATGTATAATTTAAATATTTTGTACAAAAATATAAATTAATATATTTACAATGAAATAAAAAAATTCATTAAATAACTTTAATTAAGCTTATAAATTTATGCATATTATAGGAAGAGAAAAAATATATATAAAAAAATTATGACCCCATATATTCGGCAAAGATTGCCGAACATAATATAAATCAGCAATAATTCGTCGATCCATCTCTATAATGAATAGTTGACCATCCTCAATAATTTCTACATATCGGCTATAATTGCCGATGCCTAGCAGCCCAAATTTTTTTCTTTCAGTAATTTTGAAATAATTTTTATTTATAATTAAAAAAATTCTTAATCTAGATGTATAATTTAAATATTTCGTTCAAAAATATAAATTAACATATTTACAATCAAATAAAAAAATCATTAAATAACCTTAAATTATTTGGAAATAAAAATAAATTTAATCAATATCGATTATAAATATGTCTAAAATATATAAATTATATATACTAATGAATATTTTTAAATCAGTAATATATGATTTATTATGAAACAAACATGTTTTTGTCAAAAGTAGCAATTATTTTAGTATTTTAAGACTTATTAAATTACATTTATACATGGAGGTTATGACAAAATATGTTTTCCATGGAGTAAAATTTTGTTTTCCAAATAACAAAAATATTATACTATCATTGTAACACCCCCAAATTCACTACTGAAAAATTTCGTTAATTAAAGGAAATTAGAGGAAGCAAATTAAGTAAAACGTGAACTTTGGAAGTATTACCGCCACACTTAGTACCAGACCGGTTCACTCATACCGTTCCAATACCAAGTGCTAAGGCTAAGAAAAATGAAATACAATTTGAAAGACATTCAACATGCATAAATTAGAGTAAATTGCAAGAAATTCAACATACTTAAATCAGAGTAGCTCATCAAATCGTTTACAGGAATAAAATCCACCAATGGTGGTTAAAGTAACAACATAACATCAAAAACCAAGAAATTAAATGAAGAAGGAGGAAAACCCTAACGATACCGGATAACTCCTTACTCTCTTTCCCATAGCCCGCTTGAGTAGCACCTGAAAAGACCTGTAAGGGCACTGCCCATTGAATAGGCAGGGGCCCCATAAAGGGAATCCCTTCAGTACTACGGTACTGAGTAACCCTTTAAAGTCCAACTTAAAAGCAGGCCCGCAATGTAACACATGCATGAAACAAACTACATACATATCTAACATTCACATAATTAACATTCACATAGCATATCAATATATCCTTACGAACAATCGGTACTTACGGTCTTAAGCCAAGTCATAACGCAAACTCAAACAATCAGGCATTAAGCCATTGCTCCACTATAAGTGATTAGTACTTGCCCATAATTTTATTCACATACATAACTGGTTTTATTGAGCTCGGGACCCCCACTATTATTGCCGGTGGACCGGAATACACATAAACTCATCATCCAGGGCACAACGCTCCTGGCCACTATTATAACCGGTGGACCGGGACATATAAAGAATCATCATCCAGGGCACAACGCTCCTGGCCACTATTATAACCGGTGGACCGGCACTCAATATCATAAATCACTGGGCCCGACTCATTAATATTCCACTTTCAAATATAGTATCTTTCCTTTCTTTAATCATTACATCAATCATATTTATTTGCCTCGAACGGGAGATCAATAACCCGGGACACAAAGGTACACTGGTCGTACCGGTGCATATCAGCTACCCAGTACCCTTCAACCGCGAACCCAAGGACACAAAGGTACCCTGGTCGTACTGGTGCATAAAGCTAACTCAGTACCCTACCGACAAGGACACCTAATCCATAAGTATGCATACCCCCTAACTAGGTCCGTAGAGCTAGAAAGAGTAAGATATAGGGCCTGGCTGGGGCACAAAGGCACACCAGCAAATACCAGAATAATCGTGGACTAAACCACGTCCTTAGGGTAGCGACCCCTAAGGAGTCACCATTCCCGATCTCGTGGTCTTTCACTTAAGTATTAGTGTCTTAATTAAGGGTGATCACAAAGGGCACGACAATCAGATACTTATTCACTTTCGATCGTTTTGATATCATTAATCATTTCTTATTCAGAGGATTATCAGGATGTCACAGAGAAATCATCACGGCCATACTAATTATCAAATACTCTTACTTAGCTAATCAGCCTTATTTAAGTCATATTATTAGGTTCCACAATCACAATAAATTAGGTACAAATCACTTATTTACCCCCTTAATTATGTAATCGCCAAGTCATCCATTCCTCATTAACAAATTACCCTGTTACCCTTTAGGTTACATAATTCCCGAATTACCCCTTATCCGGTTTAGGTTATCAAATTACGTCCTACGCTTTTTAGATCACCATTCATTCCTCATAATTGCTACACTTATCATATTTCTCATTTGGTTGGTTAAATTACCAAATCGCCCTTCTCCTTTATTAAAATTACCATAATAACCTTTAATTGATTAATTTACCAAATTACCCTTCGCTAGCATCATACTTATCCCATTACCCTTCTACAATCATAATTTAATTACTAAATTATCTTTTATCGTTATCATAATTACCAAGTTACCCCCTTACTCTCAAGTTTACCATAATATCCTTTTATTTACAAAATTGCCCTTCTACCCCTTACTTTCAAATTACCATAATATCATTTTATTTATGAAAATTACCACCATACCCCTTTTACTTGTAAAATTACCATAACACCCCTTTTTCTTTTCAAATTACTATCTTACCCTTTTACATCCAAAATTATCATTTTTATCTTTCCTTACCAAATTACCCTTTTGCCCTTCTTTTCCAAAATTACCATATTAACCTTTTACTCACAAAATTACCATAATTCCCCTCACTTACATAATTACCGTGTCGTCATTCACTTATAAAATTTACCATATTACCACTTACTTATGAATTTACTATTTTGCCCCCTTTACTTTCAAAATTACCATATTGCCCTTTCACTTGAAAAATTACCATCTTTACCCTTTTCTCCAAAAATTACCATATTAACCCCTTTTACTTACAAAATTACCATAATGCCCTCCTTCATCCAAAATTACTATTTTACCCCTACTTCCACAATTACTATTTTCACCACTTACTTATAAAATTACTATTTCTCCCTTCTACCTCCAAATATTACCATATGGCCCTTTTCCCTCGAAATTACCACTTTACCCCCATTATTATACCACTTCTATTAATTTAACATTTTCACATGAAATAACAATATTAGCGCTCCCTTAACAATGTTCAACTCCACCAACCATTACATTTGACATGATACATATTAGCACCTACACATATTAGGTCGTAACCTAACCCAAGGAAAATTACAAAAATGCCCCTCGGGTTCACAACAATATTATTCATGCATAAAGGGGTCACAATCACATAAAATGACATGGATAATTGATTAACACTCTCATTAATAGTCAAATTCTTCCCTTAGGAAATATCTCCACACGTATTACATAAAAGAGCATACTTTCCTTTTTATTAGAGAATACAAGCAACCATATAATTTATATTAACAACCATGTATCAACCATAATAACATATTAAAATTCCTAATGTGTAAACATACGTTTACCACGCGTTTAAGTGGGGTTTAATGATTATCTTAATCCCGCAAAATATCAAACCTTACCAAGAAAAATTAGTAATTCAACACCTAAAATAACATCAATCACTATTGTGTTAGAAATAAGAAATAAAAAGGATAAGACTTTATAAAAGAAATTTATTTAATAAAACACTTTAAATAATTATCATTATACCTCAAAAATTTTCCAAACAATTTCCAACACAGGGGGAAAGCTCACGCTGCATGAGCAGCATGAGTGTCATGCATAAATGGGAGGGGGAAAAGGCTCGAAGAGGGGTGAAGGAAGAAAAATGAGCCATGTTCGGGTTGAGGTCTTTGGGCTAGAAAAGAGGGTGGTTGGGGGAGGTTTGGAGGCAAGGTAAGGATGTAGGAGTGAAGAGGGGGTGTTGGTGGTGGCCAAGGATGGTTTCGCGGCGGCTGAAGGTGGCGGAGACGGCGGCGGCAAGGCGGCGAAGATGGCTGGCGATAAGGGGAAAAATGGGGAGAAAAGAAAGAAGGGGTGGAGAAGGGAGGAAGTGTAGGCTCAAGGGGGCGGCGTGGGGGTGCAGGGCAGTAGGGGGTGGTGGCAGGAGTCGGCGCAGGGGTTGGGTGCGGCGGTCGGAGCGGCGGACGGCGGCGGGGCAGAGAAAAACAGAAAAAAAAAGGAAAGAAGGAAGGAGAGAGGAGGGAGCTCGGGGGAAAGAAGGTGGCTTGAAAATATGGTAAAGTGAAAAAGAAAAGAAAGAAGGAAGGAGAGAGGAGTGGCTCGCAAACTCAAACAATCAGGCCTTAAGCCATTGCTCCACTATAAGTGATTTGTACCTAATTTGTTGTGATTGTGGAACCTGATAATGTGATTTAAATAAGGCTAATTAGCTAAGTAAGAGTATTTGATAATTGGTATGGCTGTGATGATTTCTCTGTGACATCCTGATAATCCTCTGAATAAGAAATGATTAATGATATCGAAATGATCGAAAGTGAATAAGTATCTGATTGTCGTGCCCTTTGTGATCACCCTTATTTAAGACACTAATACTTAAAGTGAAAGACCTCGAGATCGGGAATGGTGACTCCTTAGGGGTCGCTACCCTAAGGATGTGGTTTAGTCCACGATTATTCTGGTATTTGCTAGTGTGCCTTTGTGCCCCAGCCAGGCCCTATATCTTACTCTTTCTAGCTCTACGGACCTAGTTAGGGGATATGCATACTTATGGATTAGGTGTCCTTGTCGGTAGGGTAATGAGTTAGCTTTATGCACTAGTACGACCAGGGTACCTTTGTGTCCTTGGGTTCGCGGTTGAAGGGTACTGGGTAGCTGATATGCACCGGTACGACCGGTGTACCTTTGTGTCCCGGGTTATTGATCTCCCGTTCGAGGCAAATAAATATGATTGATGTGATGATTAAAGAAAGGAAAGATACTATATTTGAAAGTGGAATATTAATGAGCCGGGCCCAGTGATTTATGATATTGAGTACCGGTCCACCGGTTATAATAGTGGCCAGGAGCGTTATGCCTTGGATGATGATTCTTTATATGTCCCGTTCCACCGGTTATAATAGTGGCCAGGAGCGTTGTGCCCTGGATGATGAGTTTATGTGTATTCCGGTCCACCGGCAATAATAGTGGGGGTCCCGAGCTCAATAAAACCAGTTATGTATGTGAATAAAATTATGGGCAAGTAATAATCACTTATAGGGGAGCAATGGCTTAAGGCCTGATTGTTTGAGTTTGCGTTATGACTTGGCTTAAGACCGTAAGTACCGATTGTTCGTAAGGATATATTGATATGCTATGTGAATGTTAATTATGTGAATGTTAGATATGTATGTAGCTTGTTTCATGCATGTGTTACATTGCGGGCCTACTTTTAAGTGGGAGTTTAAAGGGTTACTCAGTACCGTAGTACTGAAGGGATTCCCTTTATGGGGCCCCTGCCTATTCAATGGGCAGTGCCCTTGCAGGTCTTTTCAGGTGCTACTCAAGCGGGCTACGGGAAAGAGAGTAAGGAGTTATCCGGTATCGTTAGTGTTTTCCTCCTTCTTCATTTAATTTCTTAGCTTTTGATGTTATGTTGTTACTTTAACCACCATTGGTGGATTTTATTCCTGTAAACGATTTGATGAGCTACTCTGATTTAAGTATGTTGAATTTCTTGCAATTTACTCTGATTTATGCATGTTGAATGTCTTTCAAATTGTATTTCATTTTTCTTAGCCTTAGCACTTGGTACTGGAACGGTATGAGTGAACCGGTCTGGTACTAAGTGTGGCGGTAATACTTCTAAAGTTCACGTTTTACTTAATTTGCTTCCGCTAATTTCCTTTAATTAACGAAATTTTTCAGTAGTGAATTTGGGGGTGTTACAATCATCTGATTTGAAAAGATTTGAAACAGTAAAGTAATGCGTACTTCTGACAAAAAAATATTTGCCTGACATTGAATCATATGGCAATAGATCTTGTTGTTGGTGTTTCGGCAAGTTTGGCCGATAGTTATACTATCATATACAATGAGTTAAAGGTTGCTGGTGGGGATAGGCTGTTGCATATCAGCAAGTGTAGGACGGTATGTAGAATAAATATACTGTTGCATATCTTTGTAAATAAAATAATTGTACGCTGGTATGTCAAGCTCGTGAAGTTAGGAACAGGAAGCCTTATATATAAAGGAACAACTTATCATTCGTATTCTTCAACTCAATATTTCTATTCTGCAGAAACTTTGTTAGTTGAAGGTTGAGATATAATTTTTCAATATTTGTTAAACACTCACAATGAATAATGAATTTGGAAGTTCTTCAAACTACGAAGAGTTTGAAACTTCGATATGGTACGATGAGTTTGGAAGTCCGATGAACTACGAAGATGGGGTCAGAACCCCATCGTATTACAATGATAGATTTACAATACCGAGAAGCTATGGATATGCAGAAGATACGCAAATGCATTCTCCCAATATTAATTACAACTTCAACGAAGAGGTAAAATATTATTTTGTAAGTATTGTAAATTGTGGCGACAAAATTAGTTACATGAAATTTATAGTTTTTTGTTATTATATTATTATGGTAAACTCCTTTTTTTTCAGGACATGGAGAATACATCTTTTACGAGTGAAAATTATCAGAGATATTTTGTAACGAATGAAATATTTTCGGATCGAGATGAACTTGTAACATGGGTTAAGAAAATGGGTATAACTCATAAGATGATTTTGATTATCAAAGGTTCTAGAAAAGGAAATGGTATAGGGGTGGGTAGAGTCTCGATAAGATGTGAACGAATTGGTATGTGCGTCTGTACTAGACCAACAGATACCGAAGGTGCACGTAATACTTGTTAAAAAATGATTGTCCTTTTTTTTTATTATTGGTGTTGAAAATAATAACGGCGGATGGCAAGTGGTAGTTAGGAACGAGACACACAATCACGAATTGGCTAATTATGAGCAAGGCCATGTTGTTCTCGGTAAGTTGACAGAAAATGAAGTTCAATTTGTTGATGAACTTATTACAGCTAACGTGAAGCCTCGGCAAATCATACCACTTCTTCAAAAACAATTTGAAGGTAACGTAAGTATGAGGAGGCATATTTATAATGCTCGACAGAAGCTTAGGTCCAAAGAAATAGATGGTCAACCAATGTTACAACATGTCATGAGTATGTTGGTTGAGAATCATTATTTTCAGTGGCATCAAAGTGAGCCTCAATCAAACGTAATAAGTGAACATCTGTTCGCACATCCCGTATCTGTTAACATTTTACGTGCATTTTCTTTTGTTTTACAAATGGATTGCATGTATAAGACAAATAGATAAGGAATGCCCTTACTTGAAGTTATCGGCCTAACACCAACACAATTGAATTTCAACGTTGCATGTGCATACATGTCATCTGAGAAGGAGGAAAATTATTTCTGGGTGCTTGAGAGATTAAAGAGCTTAATGGATCCATATATGCTTCCAACCACCATTATTACCGACCGAGAACTTGCTCTAATTTCAGCTATGGAACATATTTTTCCTACTTCAAAACATTTATTATGCAGATTTCATGTGAATAAGAATGTCGAGGAAAAATGTAAGAAATTTTATGGTCGTTCATCATTCGCACGTGGTTTTATGTCACGATGGAAAAATTTAATAGATGCCACGGACGAAGAAACATATGAGGCATGATTGTTGTCAATAGAGGAAGATTACAGAAGCATTCCCAGTCTAATTTCGTATTTCAAGACGAATTGGCGACAACCCTACAAACATAAAATTGTTGCAGCATTCTTTGGTGACGTGTTCCATATCCATCAACTTACAACGAATAGGTATAATTTATATTTTCTTGCAACCGTGATAGCTGATTGAGCTTCTTTTATGTTGATAAAGTTAAGTAAATAAATTTTTGTAACGAACAGGGTTGAAGGAGCTCATGGATCTTTAAAAAGATTCCTGGAGACATCACGGGGCAGCTTCAATACAGTCCACAAACAAATGCACACGTTCCTCGAATTACAACATGATGAGATAAAAGCATCGCTGGAGAGGTCTCGGTTCAACACTCCTCATTTTGCTACAAGTGATCTTTATGCCAATTTGAGGGGCCATGTTTCTTTATATGCAATGGAGTTGGTCAACAACGAGTGTCAGAGACTTCAGCATGTAAGTATGAATGATGAATTATGCGGATGTTACATGCGTCGTACGCACGGGATACCGTGTACGCATGAAATAAAACATATATTCATAACTACATGTCAATCCCTCTGTCGGCTATTCATCCGTTTTGCAATATATATCTATGCGTTCTCGGAACATACCAATCCATATAATCATCGGCCACTTCCCATGGGTATTCAACAGCTGGTCCAAAAACATCCGGGCCCAAAATATGTTCATACCTCAAGAACCATTGCCCGAGCATGTGTGCATAGTATACTTTGTACTTCTTCAGGGAAGGACCTCTGTAAGAGTTTCTATTTGGCTTGATGGGCTCCTCAGGGATGACTTGTGTATAACTGAATTGTCGTGTCACTCTATCTGGCATATGTGGTTCAACTTTCTCCCAACAATGTATACAACCGTGATAGAATACCATACGACAATATTTATATGGATCAGCAACTCCGTACGGATCCCAATTGACCTTTCACGAAAATATTCAACTAAATATGGATATCACAAATATAATATAGGAGGATAAAATAATTGATTTAGCATACCTTCGACGCAGACATAACATCAATCTTTGCCCGAAAGTACTCGAGCGTCTCCAATTTATTTTCGAATTTATGGCCACAAGATCACCTCATACAACGAGGATGGTCTGGATCACACCTAGATCTTTCCACTCCAAACCCAGGAAAGTATTCATATATCCACGTCTATCATAATATTCGATTTTTAGCCATCATAATGAATATAGAGTATGTCATATATGTATATATATATATTGATTATAAAATTACCTGTAATAGAGTCATTCATCCAGACAATTGAGCAGCGTCGGCTCTAGAATCCATGCCAAGTTGTCGATATAAAAAAGCAAGTGTGGCTGCACCCCATGCATAACCTTCAATCTGGCTAAGATCTTGAAGAAAAATGATAAAGTGTGGATTAACTTTATCAACCGTCTTATCGACAAACAACGATAAGCCGATCAACCATAATGTATACCCGATCGCTTTTTCTTCGTCCCCTAACCAGTATGATTCACATACTTCTTGCAACCATTTTAATGGAAGCCCGCCGTTTCGAGTGATTTCATTCACTTGCATTTCCTCCATCCCAAATAAGGCTCCCATTGCACCAATTATTTGCCCACGCGTGTTCGCCGTCATGTCCAAATGTAATGGATGACCATCAACTCGTAGCCCTAATATACGTTGTACATCTAAAAGAGTGATCGTCATCTCCCCCCATGGCATATGAAAGCTATTTGTGTCTGGTTGCCATCGCTCAATAAATGCTGAAATAAGCGGCACGTTCACATGTTCAAATGTGCAGGATGGAAGGTGTGATAATCCTATTCGTCGTATCAGAGCGATCATCCTATCATTGACACTTCCTAGAAAACTTCTTAAAACCTTCTGCCTCGTGTGGATCTTCGGACAACCCCGATCCTGATCAATACAATAAGCAAATGTAATGTATACATATGATTGATTACATATAAAATAATAATTAAGAAATAATGAATATGTTAAACTTACCTTTCCTAACCATAAATCTAAAGCTGCGTGACCACCAAAGTTAGGAATCAAATCAAGAATTATTGGACCTCCTGGACATGGCCCAAGCAAGTACCATTCATCCTTTAATTGTATACTCTCTTCATCTTCACTATCGTCACCAGCATCACCAACATCCCTATCATGATGATCTCTATCCTCCTCCTCCTCCTCCTCCTCATCATCATCATTACGCACATAAGTCGATGACGATGCTCCTCCTCCTCCTCCTCCCATAGCAGGTTGCGCCGGTGAGGTAAGAAAATCTATATATTCTGTAAGATATGGAAAACCTCCTGACTCGGAACCTCTGTACCCAGAACCTCCAACCGTAGAACCTCCATACCCAACACCTCCAACCCCAGAACCTCGATACCCAGAATCTCCAACCCTAGAACCTCAAACCGCATAACCTCCATACCTAGAACCTCCAACCCCAGAACCTCCATACCCAGAACCTCCAACCCTAGAACCTCCAACCCCCAAACCTCCAAACCCCGCAGTACCAACATCAGCCACAAATGATGGACGACCTGCATAGTCTACAAATGATGGAAATTTATGACCTTGTTGACTAGACGATGGTTCTTCACGAACTTCTGCATATTCTTGTTGTTCTGATGCTTCTTCCGGTTCTTGTTCTCCAGATTTCTTAGATCGTCGTAATCCTTTGGTAATACTCCTGCCAAAATTTCTCAAACGAGCCATTGGCCCAGGTAGCTTAGTACCAGTTCTGTTACGTTATGTAAAAGCAGTCACATGCCGACCATCGATTCTATTTACTACATTGTCTTGTCTGTGACTCATCTGAATTTCAATAATAAATGCATAAAGTCATTTTTAATTATATATATGAATTGAAGGTAATACGTGATAACATAAATAAAACCTAATTACATACATGAAATTAATATCATTAATAAATATCAACTTATATTATGATAGCCAAAGAGATCTGTATACCCAACCATATAACTCAAATACAATCTCTTTACATTAATCCTCTACTTTATTCATTAAATATATCAACAATATTTGTATTACTTACTAGTAGGAGTTTAGTATAATATAACAACTAAAGTATACTTAATTATGGTATGTCCTCATCTATTTTTTCAATAATCCAACCAGAATTATCCAAATATATTCCATACAAATTAGCAACATAATTAAATATAATTCAAATATAATTCAAATATAAACATATTTTATCTATTATAAATACATTTAATAAAAATATTAAACAAATCTAACCTATTATCCTATCAATATAATTAAAAACATTCACCAATAATCCCTATCACATAATAATATTTAACATATTTAATGAAAATATAATTAAATCTAATAAACATCTAATCATATATAAATAATACAATAACATAATTAACAACTTATTAACAAATCTATAAACATAATAAACAAATTTAATCAACTTAACCATAATTAAAATCTTTAATTAACATATATTATTAATATACCTTAATTAATATATACAAATTACACTTCAAAGATATAGCCAATACCCTAGAATAGAGAGATCATTTACCGAATCTATATTTAGTTAAAATATTAGTGCATATTTAATATAATTAATAAACCATAATTAATATATATAATTATATATCCTACAAATAACCAAAACCATAGCATACAGATATAATTTACCAAACCCATATTTCATTACAATATTCGAGTAAAATTAATATTATTAATAAACTATATTCAATATATATAATTTTACATCCTAAAAATAACCAAAATCCTATAATAGAAAAACAATTTACTAAAACCTATATTTAATTCAAATATTAGAGTATAATAAATCTAAAAATATATTTTTCTAAAATTAATCAATTAACCATAATCAAAATATATTATTAACATAATTAATAATTAACAAATTATTATTAATAAATATAGTTATAATCATTAAGATAGTACACGCAAACATATCTTTAATTAAATTATGACAGCATAATTAATATAATTAAAAAACCATAATTAATACATTTAATTACAAATCAAATATATAGTCAATACCCTACAATAGTGAGATCATTTACCAAACCTATATTTAATTAAATTATGACAGCATAATTATTATAATTAATAAAACATAATTAATATAAATAATTACATATCCAAAATATAGCCAATACCCTACAATAGAGAGATAATTTATCGAACCTATATTTAGTTAAAATATTAGTGCATAATCAATATAATTAATAAACCATAATTAATATATATAATTATATATCCTACAAATAACCAACACTATACAATAAAGATATAATTTACCAAATCTATATTTAATTAGAATATTGGAGTACAATTAATATTATTAATAAATTATAATTATTATATATAATTTTACATCCTAAATATAATCAATTAACCATAATCTAAATATATTATTAAATTATATTAAATTATTATATATAATTAACCGAAACCTTAATCCAATCCGTCCCGGGATTCGGCAGGATTTGCTGAACCGAGACCCTTACATCGGCAAAAATAGCCGAAACTAAGCCCTTTCTTCGTTCCATACTACCGAATCCCATGCCTCACATCGGCCAAATTAGCCAAAATCCCTCCCTTTCTTCGGTTGATTTTACCGAAACTCCCCCATCCTTCGGTCAATTTCGCCGAAATCCGCCCTGGCTTTCGGTCTAATTCGCCGAAACCTACCCGGATCTCTAATTTCCCTCACCCGATCTACTTAATAAAATCAAAAATTTACTAGATCTAATAAAAAAATATTATAATTATATATTATAAATTATAAATTATAAATAAAATACGAAACTTACCTTCGGTTGCTTGAAATTTCTTCTCGGGGAGAGTTTGGACTGAATTTTGAGAGAGAAATAGAGAAAAAAATAGCGAGAGAGTGTACTGAGTGAGTTAAGAAAGAGATGGTAGAGGTAGAGGTCAAATAATGCTGCTCCATCGAAAGGGATAAAATAGGTATTCATTGTGCAAATGTTTTCTGCGCAGTAAATACCTGTTTTCCAAATAAAAGGTATTTAAAAAAAATACCTCTTCTAAGGCCACCTCAAGAGTCAGTAATGAAACAACAACCATAATGATATATATTAGCCTAATACCACACAAAAAAATTAACTAGCATGATCAATCATTTAGAAGCAAAGATGGCGAACGGAATAACCAAACCAAGGGTTGGCAACTTGAATTATTCACGCCACCTGAACTCCTCAGCTTGGGAAGCTTACGCACAAACAAAGCTACATGTCCAAAATCAACCAAGGTGGTGGCTCGAAGGTTGTGGCTCGTCGATTCTGCATGCATGGGAAGCAACACATCCAACTCACATGGAGGAGGAGCTGGTGTTGTTGGAGGTGGTTGTTGTCGGGGCTCGATCAGGGTGACTGTTCAACGATGAGGCTCTAACCTAGTAGTGATGGTGAGACGAAAGATAAGGGAACCAAAATCCAAAGGAACGAAAGGGTGAGGGAGATTCGGGGCATAGTTGTTCGAACACAAATAAAAGAAAACAACGGGCAATGCAGGGTTACAGGGTCAAGCGTGCGAGTAGAAGACGAACTAGGCAGTATATTGAGTTGGCTCGAGCTGCCCTACCAGGGGAAACGAAGCCTGAAATGAAAAACAGAGTAGTGAGGCTGGGTGCACGCAAGGGACAAAACAGATACAACAAAGTAAAAAAAGAAGAAAAAAATGGTTTAAACTTGTTAGTTATTTATTTTAGTCCTGCATTGTTTGATTAATTATTTTTAGTCATTGTTGTTTAATTTAGCTGCACTTCAAGTCGGTCTAGGTTGTCCGAGTCTTTAGGAAATCATTGATCACGTGAAAAATGACAGTGCAGCTCTTGTGCTCACTTCATGCGTAGTGGTCTGTGATCGTGTCCTTAGTGGCAGCGTGTTACATGATAATGGAGTCCATATCATGGCTGTCGTGGTTATCTTCTATAAATTGTATTCATGCATTTTGTTTTAAAATATATAGCTACTGTGCAAATATTTTTTTCTAGCATTCTTCAAATTCTGTTCCCCCTGTTTTACGTTTTTCTTCTCCAAAACACTTTTAAACACTTTCAATTGGTATCAGAGCATTATTCTTGAGGGATCTGTGTGTGAGGTTTTCTTGTTTGTGTGTTGCGATCATGGAGTCTGAATCAAGCTTCTCTTCAATTGCTCCATCAATTTTCGATGGAGACAATTATCACATGTGGGCTGTCCGTATGGAGACTTACCTTGAAGCAATGGATCTTTGGGATGCAGTGGAAGAGGATTATGCAATTCCTGCACTTGCAAACAATCCCACCATGACGCAAATCAAAACTCATAAGGAGTTGAAGACAAAGAAATCAAAGGCCAAAGCATGCTTGTTTGCTGCGGTTTCAGCAACAATTTTCACTCGGGTCATGTCTCACAAGTCAGCAAAATCCATCTGGGATTATCTCAAAGAAGAATATGCAGGAGATGAAAGGATAAGAGGAATGCAGGTATTGAATCTCATCATGGATTTCGAGTTGCAAAAAATGAAGGAGTCTGAAACAATTAAGATGTATTCAGACAGACTTCTTGGAATTGCAAACAAAATCAGACTACTTGGTTCTGATTTTAGTGATTCCAGAATTGTTGAAAAATTGTTAGTTACTGTACCTGAGAGGTATGAAGCTACAATTACTACCTTGGAAAATACCAAGGACCTGTCAAAAATCTCTTTGGCAGAATTGCTAAATTCTTTGCAAGCACAAGAGCAGAGGAGACACATGAGAGAGGAGGTCAAGACCGAAGGAGCTTTGTTTGCAAAGCATCATAAAGGTGATAAAATCAAGTGGAAAAAGAAGAAGGGTCAAGATGGCAATTTTTCTGGATCTGCCACAGCACACAATAGCAGCAAAAAGGGAAGCTTCAAGGGAAAATATCCTCCTTGTCATCACTGCAACAAGGAAGGTCATCCCCCATTCAAATGTTGGAGGAGACCTGATGCAAAGTGTGCAAAATGCAACCAGCTTGGACATGAAGCCGTGATTTGCAAAGGGAAAAATCAACAGCAGCAGCAGGAGAGTGCAGCTCAAATTGCGGAGGAAGAAGATGAAGATCAGCTCTTCGTAGCAACCTGTTTTGTAAGTGAAACCTCCACTGAAAGTTGGTTAATTGATTCAGGTTGTACAAATCACATGACCAATGATAAAACACTTTTCAAAAGCTTAATGCCGACTGAAATTACCAAAGTTAAAATTGGTAATGGTGATTATATTTCTGTCGAAGGGAAAGGAACCATCACCATCACTAGCAGCGGTGGCGTCAAGTTAATTTCTGATGTTCTTTATGTTCCAGAAATTAACCAAAATTTGCTAAGTGTTGGCCAACTAATTGAAAGGGGTCTTAAAGTGGTCTTTGAAGATGGTTGCTGTCAAGTGTTTGATGCTAATAGAGAGGAGATTCTCAAAGTCAAAATGAAGGGGAAACGCTTCTCTTTTAATCCAATAAAAGAAGAGCTTTTAGCATTTACCACAGCAGCTAGCCACATGGAATTGTGGCATAAGAGGCTTGGTCACTGTCACTTGCAACATATGCAAGCCATGAAGGAGCTCACGGTTGGATTACCAACATTTGATGAAAATTTCCAAAATTGTGATGCCTGCAAATTCAGAAAACAAAGAAGAAGAGCCTTTCCAAATTCATCATGGAAAGCCACTAGCAAGCTGCAGCTCATTCACTCAGATGTGGCAGGTCCTCACAGAACTGAATCATTCGCAGGTAGCAGATACTATGTCATTTTTATTGACGATTTTTCGCGAATGTGTTGGATTTTTTTCTTGAAATTCAAGTCAGAAGTGGCTGGAGTGTTCTGGAATTTCAAGAGGCTCGTGGAAAATCAAAGTGGCTGCAAAATTCAGACCGTGAGGACTGACAATGGAACTGAATACACATCTTCGGCATTCAACACATTTTGCGAAGAAGCTGGTATTGAACACCAACTTACTGCCCCTTACACTCCTCAGCAAAATGGAGTGAGTGAGAGGAGAAATCGCAGCATTATGGAGATGGCAAGAAGCATGTTGCATGAGAAGGACTTGCCCAAAAATTTCTGGGCCGAAGCAGCAAGCACGGCTGTGTATTTGCAGAACAGGATGCCCACAAAAGCTGTCAAAAACATGACGCCATTTGAGGCTTGGTATGGCTACAAACCTTCACTCAATTTTCTAAGAGTGTTTGGTTGTGTATGTTTTTCTCACATTCCACAGGTCAAGCGAGATAAGCTAGATAAAAAATCAGAACCTGGCATCTTCATCGGGTATTGCTCATCTTCAAAGGCGTACAAAGTCTATCAACCAAAGACAAGAAAGATAGTTGTGAGCCGAGATGTGATTTTCCATGAGGAGCAAAAGTGGAATTAGGAGCCAACAAGTGAAACAAGCAGCAGCAAACTCATATCCACATCTGTTCTTCAACCAGCAGAAGAAGAAGAAACAGACTTGGAAGATGAGGAACCAATTCGTGGAACAAGGCTGATTCAAGACATCTATCAAAGATGTAATGTGGCTGTATGTGAGCCTGTTGAGTACTTTGAAGCTGTCAAAAATGAGATGTGGCTGAAGGCAATGGAAGAGGAGATGTCAATGATAGAGAAGAACAAGACTTGGGTGCTGGTTGAAAGGCCAAAAAATAGGAAAGTGATTGGCGTAAAATGGGTGTTCAGAACAAAACTGAACGCAGATGGATCCATCAACAAGTACAAGGCCAGACTTGTCGTAAAGGGCTACGCGCAAATTTTTGGAGTTGATTACTCCGATACATTTGCACCGGTAGCCAGACTTGACACCATCAGACTTGTGTTAGCATTGGCAGCTCAAAATGGATGGAAAGTTTTTCAATTGGATGTAAAATCCGCATTTCTCAATGGCAGCTTGCAGGAGGAGATTTATGTGGATCAACCTGAATGATTTGCTGCACAAGGACAAGAAGAGAAGGTTTATTTGCTGAAGAAGGCTCTATATGGCTTGAAACAAGCACCTAGAGCATGGTATAGCAAGATTGATGAGCACCTATCACGGCTGGGATTTATGAAGAGCCTATCCGAAGCCACTCTTTATGTAAAGCATAAAGAAAATTATTTGCTTATTGTATCTCTTTATGTTGATGATCTTCTAATTACAGGAAGCAACATTAAGCAAATTGATGGATTCAAAGGGGAGATGATGGAGATTTTTGAAATGACAGACCTTGGGTTAATGTCATATTTTCTGAGGATGGAAATTAAGCAAGAAGAGCATGAAGTCTTCATTTGCTAAAGAAAATATGCCAAGGAAATTCTCAAGAAATTCCACATGGAAGATTGCAAGGCTATGGCTACTCCAATGAACTCGAAGGAGAGTTTAAGCAAAGATGATGGTGCAGACAAGGTGGATGAAAATTATTTCAGAAGCATGGTTGGTTGTCTAATGTATTTAACGGCAACTAGACCAGATATTCTATTTGCTGTCAGCATCCTTTCTCGCTTTATGCATTGTGCTAGCGAAAATCATCTCAAAACAGCAAAGAGAGTAATTAGATATATCAAAGGGACTGTTGCCTTTGGTATAAAATTTACGAAATGTCAAAATTCCAAACTGCTGGGATTTTCTGACAGTGATTGGGGAGGTTCTGTGGATGACATGAAGAGCACCTCAGGCTACTGTTTCAGCTTGGGATCAGGAGTATTTTCATGGAGCTCGAAGAAGCAAGAAACTGTGGCACAATCAACTGTTGAGGCCGAATTTGTTGCAGCCACAGCTGCAGCAAACCAAGCGGTATGGCTGAGAAAATTATGTCGTGACTTATATTGGAATCAATTGGAACAAACCGAATTGTTTGTGGATAATCAAGCAGCAATTGCAATTTCGTGCAATCCAGTTTTTCATGGGAGAACGAAGCATTTCAAAATCAAATATTTCTTTTTGAGGGAAGTGCAGAAGGAAGGTGAAATTAAACTCATTTACTGCAAGTCTGAAGAACAACTTGCTGATATTTTCACAAAACCATTGCCAGCCAACCAGTTCGAATTTCTGAGGCAGAAGCTCGGTATTTGCAGCTCCTAAAATATGGAGGAGTGTTAGTTATTTATTTTAGTCCTGCATTGTTTGATTAATTATTTTTAGTCATTGTTGTTTAATTCAGTTGCACTTCAAGTCGGTCTAGGTTGTCCGAGTCTTTAGGAAATCATTGATCACGTGAAAAATGACAGTGCAGCTCTTGTGCTCACTTCATGCGTAGTGGTCTGTGATCGTGTCCTTAGTGGCAGCGTGTTACATGATAATGGAGTCCATATCATGGCTGTCGTGGTTATCTTCTATAAATTGTATTCATGCATTTCGTTTTAAAATATATAGCTACTATGCAAATATTTTTTTTCTGGCATTCTTCAAATTCTGTTCCCCCTGTTTTACGTTTTTCTTCTCCAAAACACTTTTAAACACTTTCAAAACTGTTAATCGTGTGGGAAGATGAAAATGAAAAAACCTAGACCGGAAAGCTTAGTTTCCTCGAGAAGAAAAAGATGCCAGGCGAGCAGGGCAGGTTGGTGTGGTTGAGCATGTAAGTGGTGGGTAGACAGAAGCCAGGTGGCAGGGCTGAGTGGTGATGGAAAAAAGGCATCGTAGGGGTCGAGGGCACCTTTGGTCGGGGAACCAAGCTGGACAGGGGCAATGCCCAAGGAAAAGAAAGAAAATTAGGTAAGGGAGAGCGGGTTGGTGGTGGGACGATGCATTGCACTGCAGAGCTGGGTCTTGTTTTGACGGAACAAGAGTGCATGGGGAAGGGAGGAACAATGTAATGCATGGGGTTTTCTTTGGGTAGCTTGTCGAGTTTCGACTAAGAGGGATTGGGGTTAGTTTGGTTAGAGGTTTGGGCTTAGGAAAAAAAACAATAGAAGGATTAAAGGTTAAAAAAGAGAGTAACTAATAATAAATAAATGTAAGGATTGTTAAATACAAAAACTCTATCCTATTAATATTTTTAAAATTTTTTTTAATCTACTAATCCACATTATTAACACAAAATAATAATAATAATAATAATAGTACAAATAATAATGGAATATCGAACCCTAAAATTATTATGTAGATTGAATGGATCAAAATTAAAATTAGAATTAATAAGATGATGAATAATTGATGATTTAATGATAAAACATAATAATTGAAAAAAATAGAGATCTTTATTCATACTCTTGTATAATTATATGATAATTAAATAAATTAATCAATTAATTATATAAATATACAATTCCCTTTTAATGAAGAATTATATGGAGTAGAAGAAGTTGGACCGCACAACTTGACAGCTAAGTTTTTCTCATATCTTTTTTATACTAAAAAAGCCATACAGGACAAGGCAACGTGTTACAAAAATAAAGGAAAAATAAGGTTCGTATTGAGGAAATGCGAGACCCCCTATGTTAATTTCCTTACTCTTAGTTTTTTCCCCAAAACATATCAAAACATTCTATGAGAAAATACAGCATGTGTTAATAAACACATGACCCTCATGTTTCTCACAGAAATTACATATTAATCCAAAAATTCTCCAATACCTACACAAACCAATATAATGTTATGATTTGCATCAAATATCCAACCAAAATTTAAAATTCTCCACCTTGAAACAATATATGTGACGTATGAGATGTAAAGACCTCCTCAAAAAAGTCCTAGCCCAACAAAGTGCCTCATAGCCTATGAACACCAATCAAGTGTGAGAAACACTTGAACTTACCCACAGTTAGTGGCTCTATTAGCATACCACCAGATTATCCAAAGTACCCACTTTCTCTAACACAAATTTGCCTGCAACAATAGTACTTCAGATAAAGTGATATCTGATGTCAATGTGCATCATTCGATGATGGAAAGATTTCTAATTCATTACTAAATACATAACACTTTGGCTATCACCTCAAACAACTAGAGCACCATGACTAAACCCCAACTCATGTACTAAACCACTAAGCCACATAACTTCCTAAAAGGCCTTTGTCATAGCCATATACTATACCTCAGTAGTGGACAAGGCCGTCACATTCTACAAGGAAGATCTCCAACTAATAGCTGAACTACTAAGATAGAAAATATATTTACTAGCGGATCTCCTTTTATCAAAGTCTCTACCAAAATAGAGTCCATAACCCAACCAGTAAATTAATTGATCTTCCATCCTCTATATATGTCGACGCCATACAATTCAAGTACCTTAAAATCCATTTCACTACTTGCCAGTGAGTCTTTCCTGGATTTGCCATATACCAACTCATCACACTAACAACTTGAGCAATATCAGGCTGAAAACACACCATAGAATACACGATGCAACCAACAACATTCAAATATAGAGTAGTAGCCATGAGCTTCTCTTCCTCTTTGGATTTGGAACAATCCAAATCTAACAATCTGAAGTGAGTAGCCAAGTGTCCTACCATCCATTATATGAAATCTTTCCAATACCTTATTCACATTAGACTCCTATGATAAGTATAAAATCTTTTGCTCATAGTTTTTTATGATCTCCATGTCAATAATTCTCTTTATATCTCCAAGATATTTCATCTCAAACTCACTCTTTAACATTATCTTCTCTTTATCAACATTAGACATATCCTTTGATGTAATAAGTATGTCATCAACATATAACAAAATTTACAAAATAGAGATACCCTCCATCTCATTCAAGTGCACACATCTATCATACTCACTCCTCAAGAAATCATGCTCAAGCATAAAAAAATAAAATCATTTATATTATTATCTAGGAGACTATTTCAAACCATACAATGACCTCTTCAATATGCAAACATGATCATGCATCCCCCAACACCAAACCCATCAGGCTATCATATGTAAATATCCTTTTCAGTCTTACCATAAAAAAATGCAGTTTTAACATCCAACTACTCTTACTCTAGATCATGCATATCCATAAGCACAATAAAAGTATGATTAGTAGTGTGTCTAACCACAAGAAAAAATGTATTATTATAGTCCATGCCTATAATTTGGCTGAATTAGCATGCAACCGAAAAAGCCTTTTACCTTGGTCTCTGCACCCTTGAAGCTCCATATTTGAACTTGTACTCCTATTTGCAATAAACTATATTCTTCTTTTAGGGTACCTTCATAATTTTCCATGTCTGATTCTTCAATAAGGACTCTATCTCCTCCTCCATAGTAGCACACCACTCCATAGAATCAGAACTCTCAATAGCCACTGAAAATGATGTTGGATCATGTATATCAACAAAAGTCTCTACACTAGATAAAACATAGCCATCCAATTCTTTAAAGTGCACCAGATAAAATATAGCCATCCAATTCTTTAAAACCATACCTAATAGAAGGTTTAACAATCCTTCATTTTTTTCCTAGAGCAATGCCTTTTTGCTCCACCTACTACTTGGATTCATCCACTTCAAAAATAGTGGGTCTCTATCATCGAACTCAACCTCCACCTAGCTCAAAGCACTATCCTACTCCATCTCCTAAGATACACCATTATAGGACTTAGTATTCTAGATAAACATGGCCTCATTGAAGGTAACATCCTTGTTAGTCAATAACTTAGATACAGTAGGATCTCATATCCTATACCCCTTCACTTCGAATGTAAAGCTAAAAAATATACACTTCTTGTCTCTAGGCTCAAGTTTACCACCATTCACATAAGCATAAGTAAGATAACTAAATGTCATGCAAATTAGAGTAATCAACTGGCATACTAGACCACAAATCCTTAGCCGTCTTCAACTCAATGGGCTGATTTTGTGACAAATTTAATAGGTATGTTGCCATGTGAACCGCCTCAGCCCAAAAATCTTTGCATAGCCCTCCTTGTGATAACATACAACGAGCCTTCTCCAATAGGTTTTTATTTATCCTATTGAAAACCCCATTCTGCTGTGGTCTCTTAACATTAGTGCGGTGTCTCGCTATCAAATAGTCTTGACAGAAATTAGTGAAACTCTACTTAACAAACTCAAAACCATTATCTGTCTTGAGACACTTAACTTGCTTCCCAATCTGCTTCTTTAGTAAGGTCTTATAGCATTTGAAAACACCAAACACATCATTCTTATGCTTTAAGAAATAAACTCATACCTTTCTAGAGGAGTCATAAATAAATGTGAGCAAGTACCGCAAACCATCTTTGTAGGTCACTTTCTTCGGACCCCAAAAATCCTAATGGATATACTCAAGAGGCACTCTCGTACTATGCTTAACTGTTGAAAAGCTAACTTGCTTATGTTTGGCAAACACATAGCACTCATAGAAGGCCATAGTACCTATACTCTTTCCATCTGGCTACCCTCTCTTAAATAGTTCAATAAGACTCTTGACACTCATATGCTCTAACCTCATGTGCTAAAGTCTCGTAACATCTAAGTTTGACAACCTTGGCAATGTCACAACAATTATCCCCACAACAATAAAACCTACCAACTCATATAGTATCCCAACCCACTTTCCCTTCATACCAAAGCCTCTTTTGTAACTCTCAAAGTATCATCCTCAATAACACATTGATACCCATTATAATCCAAGGAACTCAAAGAGACGAGGTTCTTAGTCATCTTAGGGGTATGCCTCACATTGGACAATGTTCTTGTAACACCCCCAAATTTACTACTGAAAAATTTCGTTTAAATCAAAAGGTTTAGAGGAAGTGAAAAGATAAAACCGTAAACTCGGGGGCATTACCGCCACACTTAGTATCGGACTGGTACACCTCTACCGTTCCAGTACTAAGTGCTAAGGCTAAAACCAAACAACATCAGATGTGAAACATTAAAACATGGGTCTACACTTAACATAAATCATTAATGAAACACAAGTCAAACGGTAATTAGAATATGGTTTAGGATTACAACTTAAAAGTGCGATTCTCAAAACATAAAGTGTAGTCCAAAATTCAGCTAAATAAGGAAAATACGAAATTTGAAGATAGCAATGGAGTCCGGCCAACTCGCTCTCGGTCCCCAAGTTAGGTTAGGCTCAACGCTCTGCCCCACCCGATGCCTCATTGAAATGCTCCGAAAATTTCTAATTTTATAAACTACATTTAAAGGATATTTAATATAAGAATTATTTAAATAAATTATTTTTAAATTGAATTAATTAGGGAAAATTAAGAAGAAATTTATAAGTATTTTTATTAGAAAAGAATTTGGGTATTTTAGCTAATTAAGCATTTTATTTTGAAAATAAATTAAATAAATTATTTTATTTAAAATAAGAAGGAGAAAATAGTTTTAAATTAATATTAATTTTATAAATAATTTAATTAGAGAAAATTAGGATGTTTTACTAATTAAAAAGGAATTTATGGAAAATCTTTTAAAAATCCTAATTTAGCCTAAAATAGGATTTAAATATTATCTTATTCAAATATTATTATTTTTAAATATCCCAAATATTTTAATTAATTTAAATACCAAACATAATTATTTTTCTCTTGTCCTTTTTCCTTTTTCCTTTTTCTTTCTTCCTTTTTCTTTTTCTTTCTTTCCTTCCTTCCTCCCCTCCCCCGATTTGGGCCTGGCGTGGCCCAATTTTCTTCTTCCTTTCCTTCGGCCCAGCCGTGCAGCTGCCCCGTTCTAGCTCGCTTCTCAACGGTGCGTTTTATCATTTATTCCGCCCTACACTCCGCGTTTCATTTAACGCACCCTCGTCATGCCGAACCGCCCGGTCCTCCCTTCTTTTCTTTTTTTTCCTTCGCCGACTGCCCGGCCCAACCTTGTCTTCTTCCTCCTTCGCGCCTGCCAGCCCCGACGTCGACCAGCACCTGCACCGCCGCTCACCCCCTGGTTTTTTGCCGCCGGTTACGGTCGTTTTGACCGGCGATTTTTATTCCTATCTCTTCCCCTGAATCGCCGACCCTCTTGACCCAACCAAATCTCCCTCTTCTCGCGCCATCCTCTCTCTCTCTCTCTCTCCTACGCACACCCATGCCCGTTTTGCTACCGTTGGCCAACCCTCGCCTCCGGTAAGCCCGAACCCTACTTCCTTATCCCCTCACCGACCTAAATAACCCTAACCTCTCCTCTAACTCTATAAATACCCTCACAATATACCCTGGTTCGAGTTTGGATTTCCTAACCCAGAAATCCTTCCTTGTCGCCGCCACTCCTTTAGACGCCCCGTCCTCCGCCTACGGCCAACTTCGCCGCCCGTTTTGGCCACCCGTGTCATCCTTACACCGCCCTATAGCTAACCAAATCTACCTCACCCTTCGAATCTTCCTGCACAATCCGTCCCAGTTGTGCGAAGTTCCCTTCCCGATCAACCCTGTTTTCTGCCCCGCCACCCTTCGCGCCGTCCTTAGCCACCTCCTCCTCCGCTAAGGCCACTTCTTTCACCTCCCAAACTGTGCTTCAGACCCTGCCCTACCTTCCCATACCTTTAGTTTCCTTTTTCTCCCTCTCCTCCTCTCTCTTCCTTCTTCTCCTCCATTCGGCCACCACCGCCGCCGCCGTGCGCCGCCACCTTTGGCTGTGCCGCCACCTTCATTCTGTCCCTCTCCCTCTGGGCATTCTTAAACAGCCCAACTTCCAACTCCATTCTTCCTATCTTATTCCCAGCATGCAACTTTCCCTTCTTTCCTCTCTTTTTCTGGCCACCGCCGCCACCGCCGGTGCCGCCTATCCCCACCAACATTTGGTTGAACCCTAGACCCTCTCAGCTATTTCCCCTATTTTTAGAACCCTTAAATTATTTTATTTTAATTATTTGCATATAAATACTACTATTATTATTCTTAATATTTATATTTTAATATGCATTATTATTATTATTATTATTATTATTATTATTTATGTAGAGGGCTGAAGCCTAATATATTTTAATTCAATTTTATTATTATTATTCTTATCAATTCTATATTTACTATTATTAATATCAAAATGTTATAAGCATAATAATAATTATTATTTTCTATTTCAAATTTCCTTTATTCTTATTCCATCATTATTAATACAAATATTTCAACGTTAGTGTTGCTATTAATTTTACTATTATTATTATTATTATTATTATTATTATTATTATTATTATTATTACTATTATTATTTCTGAATTTCGTTATGTAATTTACAAACAATCATTTTAGTATTATTTTGGTAAAGGGTCCGAATCCCTTATTTCACTTTATTTTTGATTAATGCCTTTTTATTATTATTTCTACTATTTTTATTAATCTTATTAATATTAATATTGATATTATTTTTATACTTTTGTTATTATTAGTTTATCCAAAATCCTAGTCTTATATTACGTTAATTTTTAATATTATTTTGATAGGAGAGAGTCTAATTTTAGCTCTTATTTCATAATAGGTAAAACCAGTCAAACCCTAAGGAGGTGTAGGAGTGTGCTCCAAGACCGGTGTCGTTTTAGGTAAGGGGTGCTAAGGCCTTTTATGTGCTTATGTGCTTATGTGCATTATGTGCTTCATATGCTATACATTCCATGCTTATGATTATTAATTATGTCGTATGTGGTATGACGTGGAGTGAAGTATGTTTTGTATGGCATTTGTATTATTTATGTATGATAATTTGTGTTGTGTCCCTATAAGACATGCATGAGAGGATGTCGATGTGGTTGTGTGAGAGAAAGGATGAAAAAGGAGGATGGGGAAATAATTTGGTTAAGGGAAGTGAGTTAACCTAATTTTATGGTTTTATAAAGAATAATCTAATGTATGATTTTATGTGTGGAAGAGCAGAATTTATGGTTTGTTTGGGAGAATCTAATTTAGGATGTTATTTGGGAGACGGTAATTTATGATGTTATATGGGAGATTCGGATTTATGGTTTGTTTGGGAGAATTTAAATTAGGATGTTAATTGGGAGAAGGTAATTTATGAGGTTATATGGAATAATCGAATTTATGGTTGTTTGGGAGAATCTAATTTTTGATGTTATTTGGGAGAATGTAATTTATGATATTATATGGGAGAATCTAATTTATGATTTGATTGGGAGAATCTAATTTATGATTTGTTTGGGGGAATCCAATTTATGGTTTTGCTTGAGAGATTCTAATTTATGATTTTATGTGGGAGAATCTAACTTATGTTCTTGTATGGGAGAATCTAATTTGTGGTTATGAAAGGGGAGAATCTAATCAATTGTATTATGTGGAAAAATCTTTGGGTTTTATATGATTTGAATCTTTGGGTTGGTATGGATTGAATTTAGGGTTTTGTGTGAATGAATCTTTGGGCTTAATATGGTTGAATGTAGGGTTTTGTAAGGATGAATCTTCGGTTTTATGTGATTTGAATCTAGGGTTTGGTAAGGATGAATATTTGGTTGGTATGGATTGAATTTAGGGTATTGTATGACGGAATCTTGGGATTTGTGTGGTGGTATTAGGGTTGCGTGGTGGAGTTAGGGTTTTGCATGGGAGTTAATGATTGCATGGAATTTAGGGTTTGCATGAAAAGTTCGAATGGTTGCATGGGATGTGTAAAGTCTGCATGGGAGTAAAATTTACGTATTAAAAGTTAATTTGGGATGTAAGGAAGGTAATGTAAGCGTTGTTTGGGTAGTTAAACACTTTGGATGGAAAATAATACGTGGAACATTATTTGGGTACGTAGGAGACGAAGCTAGGGTTTGGAGTGGCTAATTGTGAATTGTCGTGGTTAATTAAGGTTTGGAATGGCTAATTATAGTTGTTATGGTTAAATAAGGGTTGGAGTGGTTAATTATGGTTTGTGGTGGTTGATTAAGGTTTAGTGTGGCTGCTTAAGGTTTTTGTTGTATCATGTATTTTTGGTGATTAAGGTGTAATCATGAGAATGGAATCGATAATTTGTGATGTGTGGAGGGTTAAAATAATTTGGGTGATGTGAGGTGGAGTAAGAGGAGATGTTAAGGCCTAAATTAGGGTTTCGGGATAAAATCCTTGAGTGAGATGTGAAGTAGAATTGGAGGATAAGTGTAAAGGGAGTGATTCATGCATGTCTAGGGTTTGGTGGTAGCACATGTGTGCTTGGTGAATAAAGTATGATGATGAATATGGAATTTATGATTTATGATTCGTGCATGTCCATGGTGAAAGTCTTTGAATAAAATATTTAAGACACTAATTACTTAAAGTGGAAGATATTGAGACGGGACCAGCCGATCCACCGGTCAGTAATAGTGGTTAGGGTTTTACCCTATGTGCGACCGATCCACCAGTTAAAATAGTGGTTAGGGTTTTACCCTATTGTGACCGATCCACCGGTAATAATAGTGGTTAGGACATGATGTCCTATTGTGACCGGCCCACTGGTTATAATAGTGGGGGATCCTGATCTCAATAAAAATGAACCAGAGTTTTGCTAAGGCAAATAAAAGACACTAATTACTTACAGTGGAACATCATGCGAGGAGGAACCGAACCGATCTACCGGTTAGGAATAGTGGTTAGGGTTTCTACCCTATATGTGACCGATCCACCGGTAATAATAGTGGTTAGGGCATAATGCTCTATTGTGACCGATCCACCGGTGATAATAGTGGTTAGGGCTTGATGTTCTATTGTGATCGGCCCACCGGTTATAATAGTGGGGTGTTCCTATGCTCGCATGGATTGAAAAAGGCATGGTGTGAATTGAACTCTGATAAGAGATTAATGAAACGATTAATCTGGACTACAATTGGGCCTTTGTACATTTACCCGGTTGATCATATGCATTTATGAATATGCTCTTTTACGTCCTGCATGATTTATGTGTTTGTGTGTTGGCCTTAGTGATCAAGTCACCTTACTTAGTACTGGACCCGTACTGATACTACCTTGGTTGATGGGTCTTGTAATGATCCACTGATGGTGGGGAGCAGACCTCTTGTGCAGGTTTAAGATCAGAGACTGTTTTGGGGTGGCAGGCCTGACTTGAGTGAGTAGGCAGTCCACAATTTGACCCATCGGGTTTTATCTTGTTTAAATGTATTTCTATTTGGAAGTTACAAGTGTTATTTGAAACTTTAAGGGTGTTGTAATTAACTCTTAATTTCTTGTACTCTGTTAATTTTTTTATCGGTTGTGTGCTATATCTCTTTTTAAATTGAATAATAAGTCTTTATGCGTACTCTGACTTTTTTTTACAACCGTTAATGCGTATTTGGAATTTGGAATGTATTGAATTTATAATTGAGTATTTCTTTCCTTTAGCCTTAGCACTTGGTACTGGAACGGTCGGAGAGAACCGGTCTGGTACTAAGTGTGGCGGTAACATTCCCAGAATTCACAGGTTTAAAGTGTTTATATCTTAATTGCTTCCGTTTTAAAAAAAAATTAGTGAATTTTGGGGTGTTACACTCATAGGTATTATAGGCATCAAAGACATGGTGTCCTACATGCACAAGATCAGAGGGGTCTTCTACTCATGGGAATGAGCAGCACCCATGAAACGGGTGATCAGTACGCTACGTATTGAGTAAGGTAACATACGCACTAAGGCCCACACACCAAGATACACGACATAGCAGACATAGTATAATTACGTAGATAGCATGCAATAACACAGATAAACAATATAGGTTACGAACTAGATAACTTTTTCACCAGGTCTCTGATAATTATAATCGATTCACATCATCATCCTTATCAGTCCATGTGAGTGCGGGAACCCCACTATTATAGCCGGTGGAACGGTCACGAGGGCCATGCCTTGCCACTATTATAGCCGGTGGAACGGTCACGAGGGTAACATATCCTGCTACTATTATTTGCCGGTGGACCGGTCTGGCCCCGACTCACAAGGTGTTCAACTGTAAATGTTTGTATCTTTCCCATGTCTTATCATTATTCTAATTAGTTTGTTGAGCACGGAATCTCCCACTATTATAGCCGTGAACGGTCATGAGGGCCATGCCCTGCCACTATTATAGCCGGTGGACCGATCACGAGGGTAACATACCCTCCCACTATTATTTGCCGGTGGACCAGTCTGGGTCCGGCTCAACATCTTTCTCTATAAGTGGTTAGTGTCTTAACATATCTTATTCAAAAGATTTTCACCATTGATATGCATAAATCATTCTCTTTACGCTCTACGCATCACAAAATGATAAAATTCCACATTCACAACTACACTTTAAACCATAATACACATGATAACACCAAACAACTCTAATCAGCCATAACCAACCCTAATTGTCCACACCAAACCGTGGTTAGCCACTTTTAACCCTATTTTACCATAACCACCATACTTAGCCATCCCAAACCTTAATTATCCTCAACAAATCACAATTACCTAATCCAACCCTACTTAATCACAACGACCCAGAGTCGATCACTCCAAACCCTAATTCCGTCTCATCCATACCCTTATAATACTCCACATACTATTCTCCGTCCAAAACAGTTAAACACCCAAGTACTACCTGCATTACCTTCCTTACATCCCAAATCAACCTTTCATATGTAAATTCTACTCCCACGCAAACGTTACACATCCCATGGAACCTCTCGAACTTTTCACACAAACCCTAATCCCGTACAATCATTAACTCCCATGCAAAACCCTAACTCTACCATGCAAACCCTAATACCACCATACCCACATTAATACCACCATACAAACCATAACACCACCATGCAAACCCTAATACCACCATAAGCCATTAATACCACCATGCAATCATTAATACCACCATACAAACCCTAATACCACCATGCGAACCCTAATACCACCCTACCAACCATAATACCACCATGCAAACTCTAATACAACCATGCAAACCCTAATACTACCATACCAACCATAATACCACCATGCAAACTTTAAGACTCCCATGCATGGTTCCCCACTCTCATTTATTTTGGACATTCCTCTCACTTAAGTCTTCTCTCATGGATCATGAGGTGCTTAGGTCAACCTCATATCCCCCTTAGTGGTCTCACTTCCCATTTATTTCCGGTCATCCTTATATTCCCAACTCATATTACCATTTATCCTAACATGCATGTCCTAGAGGGCCATATCATAACATATCATAAACATCATACATATACATGTCATGCTCATGTCATAGAAGCATATACAACATACCTTAGTCTCCAAGCTGTGCTACACATAAGCCAAGTTATCCACAAATCATAGAATACATGGCATAGCATGGCATACACAACATTCAACACATCCATGTCACACATAGCACAAGGCCTTAGCTTCGTCCTTACCTAAAGCGACGCCGGGCTTGGAGCACGCTCCTACAACTCCTTAGGGTTTTGGTCGGGGTCACCTATAAAAGGGGAAAAGGCTAAGTATTAGTTTCCCTTGCAAGTACCATCAACCCTTAGTCTAGTTTAGGATTAGGGTTTTTATTACTAAAAAGGGTATTATACAAAAACTAGGGTTTTTACCTTAGAATTAGTATACTAAATATTATTAGTCAAAATATATTTATTTTTTGATACTTATTGTTACACTTATTTTATTAAACCCATTAGTTCTAATCTTGTAGTAATAGGGTTTATGCTAGCTATAGAAAAATAGTGTTAGTATTAATAAAATAGTGACACTAATGTCTAGTGATAGAAACCCTAGCGTTTTAAGGCCAAGTCTATTAGTGGGGTTATATTTGAAATAATAATATTATAAGGTCACAATATTACAAGTAACTATTCCTAAGGGTAATGATAATAATTGTATATTCTTGAATAATACATGGGCTCAAATGCTTTTGGTTACAATAATAAGGTAGTGATAGTAGTAATAATAGTAATAGCTAATAATAGTGTCCTAGTAATGAGGTTAGGGTTAATGTTAAATGGTATGGTAATAAGGTTCAAGTACTCTTCTTAGTTAACAACCACATGATATTTACTAGCTTGAGTTAAGTAACATGGATAATAACAAAAGTAGTATTATTATTAACAATAGTGATAAATGTGTTAAGTATAATAATAATAATAATAATCATAGTAATAATAATAATAATAATAATACAACTGAGTAAGGTTAAGCAATAATAATAATAACCATAATAATGATAATAGTGATAATAATAATAATAATAATAATAATAATGATAATGATAAAAGAATAATAATAATAATAATAATAATAATAATAATAATAATAGTAATAATATTATGTATAATGGTGTTAATATTAGTTAGCTTAATAGTAACTATATGGGAATAAAGTTTAAGGCTTGGGGTGAGTGGAAGACCACCTAGGGTCGGTGGTGGTCCGTCGGTGGTGGTCCGGCGGCGACAGCGGCGATGGAGGAGGAGAAGAGAGGAAAAGATGGAGGTGGTGGTTAGATGGGAGGAGAAAAGGGGAAGTTTGATGTGGGGGAGGAGACAGCAGGGAGAGGGGAGTGGAATGAGGGTGGTGGCATGAGAAAGGTGGCGGCGCGCGGTGGTAGATGCGGCGGCCAAAGGTGGAGGAGGGTGGTGGAAGATGGTGGAGGTTGGTGGAGAAGGAGGCAGGGAGTAAGGATGGTATGGGCAGGTAGGGGAGGTTCTGCTGGTCACTTTGGGAGGTGGAGAGGAGGTTGGTCACGGCGGAGGTGGCGGCAGAAGGTGGCACGAGGTGGCAGGGGGTGGTTTTTGGGCAAGGGATTTCACACGGTTGTGGCGGCACGTGCGGGGCAAGAAAGGGAGCAGTGACAATTTGGTTGTGTGGAGGGTGGTGCAAGGAAGGTTTTGGTGTGTGGCAGTGGTCGCGGCGGTTGCTAGAGGTGGCGGAAAGGGCATCTGTTCTGGCGGCGGCGAGGTAGGGTTTCGGCAAGGTCCAGAGGGGAGGACTTGCCTTGACCGTTCGGGGAGGGGTATTTATAGGCAATTGAGGAGGGGAAAACGACGAAGGGAAGAAGGTCGGCACACGGGGGCAGGTGCGGCAGGTGGTCGGCCGGCGGTGGCAGCGTCGTGTGCCCTGCGGTTTGGAGGGTACGTTTGGCCATTTTTTGGAAAAAGGAAGGGGCAACAGGACGCGTGAGGGAGTGCTGGGTCGAATTGGGGAAGAAAGGGACGGAAATGGCACGGGGAGGACGGTCAGACGGCAGGCGGCATGTGGCAGGTGGCAGGCGGCAGGCGGCAGGTTGCAGGCCTGCGCGGGAGGGGGGAAGAAGATGACCCCTGGACCGGCGATCTAGAAGGAAAAGAAAACAGGGGGAAACCAGCCGGTTTGGAAATGGTTATAAGGCCTGTAAGTCAAACGCGGCATATTGGGGGGTTATGGGAGGAAAAAGCAGTGTCGCGTCGAAGGCTGGCAACGGTTATTTCGTTACTTAGCGCGATGCGGCGTCTCAGCAAATTGAGGGGCGAAACGCTGCGTCGTGATTATGGGAAGGGGGCCGAACGGCGCTGGGCCGCGTGGAAGGGAAGGAAGGAGGGAAGGAGTTGGGCCGGGCGAGGCCCAATTCCGGCGGAAGAAGAAAAAGAAGAAAAAAGGAGGGAAAAGAAAAAGGAAAAAGGGAGAAAAAGGTATCTTTAAGGTTTTGGATTTTTGCACAATTTATTTAGAATGTTTTTGGGTTATTATACATTTACATATATATATATATATTTATTTATTTATTTTCTTGAATATTTAAATAATAATTTAATTCTCTTTTTAGATTAATTTTGGCTATTTTGGGTAATTTTCCTCCACTTTCATTTTAATTAGTAAAATGTCCAAAATTTTCTAAATAATTTATTTATTATTTTCTCCTTATTTTCCTCAATTAATTTCCTCTTTATTTAATGAAGTAATTTATTTTCTTAAAATTTTCCTACTAAATCCCTATTTTACCGTAATTCCTAAGTTAGGGTTTTTGGGGTATTTCAGTTCTAACCTCACCATCATGCATTTTCACCTTCATCGTCCTAATCCCAACAACTTTGCAAGTGGTATCATTTTCAATCAAGACAACTCCACCCTGAATCACCTCAAAAATATGAAACCAACTCTAGTTGGGGTATATATAGTAAGAACACCTAAAAACCAAGATTCATCAATCAATGATATTGGTATGTTTATTAGTGGCCAACAACACGTCTCTATCACTGTCATCATAGGCTATTGTAGTATCATCTTTAGTACTGGATGACTCACCCCACTTAGCATCGAGCTTCCTATTAGGATAAAACTTCCTAACATGCCCCTTCTTGCCGTAGTATGTCACATTCTTCTGCCAACTCTTTAACTTAGCTGTAGACTTCTTACTGTTACCAGACACTCGCTCATGTATCCTACTCTTGCTACCAATCTCTCACTGTATAAGTCCTCATAAGTACCACTGCCAGTCAATTGAGTATCAATAAATTCCTATTACAGGAGGGCTGATTTCACATCCTAAAGGACTAACTCATCGTTTCCATACAACATAGTCTCCTATAAATGCTTAAAACTAGTAGGCAAAGAACATATTATTATAATGGCTAAATATTCATTATCTAATTTGACTTCTATGTTATGCAAATCCATATCAATAGAATCAAATTCATCAAGATGATATTTCAAGGACTAACCCTCACCTAAATTTAGGTCATGAAGCCAACTCTTCAACAGTAGCCGATCTGCTACTAACTTTATCATATACAATGACTCAAGCTTCAACAACAAGGCAGTCATCATCGATTCCTTTGCCACTTTCCATAGTACCTCGATCGACAAGCATAGTTGTATGGTAGAGAGAGACTTCATATATACTTCTTTGAATCTCTCATCCGTCATCGAATTAGTCTTGTTCGAATGATCGAATAACGCCTTTCCAACTCATTCTAAATTAGGATCACCCACACCTTTAATTTTCATTATCCATAAGTGACAAACCAATTAAACTTCTCAATATCAAATCTTATGCCCATATCGATTACCAGATCTCTTCAACAACCACACCACTAACACCAAATTGTTACAAAATTACGTGGATTGAATGGATCCAAAACCAAAATAAAAATTAACAAGATGATGAACAATTGATGATCTAATCACAAAATAGAATAATTAAGGAAAAATAGAGAATTTTTTTTGTGTTCTTGTATAATCATAAGATGATTAAACAAATTAATCAATTAATTACATAAATATACAATTCTCTTTTAATGGAGAATTCTATAGAGAAGAAGAAGAAGTTGAGTCACATAACTTGATGATTAGGATTTTTTTATATCTCTTTTATGCTATAAAAAACCCTATCATACAAAACAACTTATTATGGAAATAAAGAAAAAACATGGTCTGTGTTGAGGAAACATAAGACCCCTAGTTTAATCTCCTTACTCTCTACTTTTTGCCCAAAAATATATCAAAACATTCTGTCAGAAAATACCGTCCATGTTAATAAACACATGACCCTTTTGTTTCTCACAGAAATCACATATTAGGATTTCTACAAATAAGACATTACAATTATAGTCATACACGTAAAACATACAATATCTTGGGAAAATGGAATGTATAATCTAATAATCATAAGATTTCATCTCCTTTTAACGTATAATTAATTTTTTGGTAAATAATATATAATAATTAAGGATCAAATATCTAAGATTAGAATATTTAATATTTAAAATATCTAATATTTGTATATGTGCATGATTTGATTAACCAAATCTAATCATAAATATTTAATTAGAGGTTTGCAATAAATTAGGGAATAGAAATTAATAATGATTAAAGTGAACTATTAAAGTCAACCTTCAAAGTCAAAGTCATGGTCATTTCTTGAACTTTAAATATTAGGGTTGCTTTATCATTAAGCCATAATTAATCATTGATTAACCATTAAAAATAATAAATTTTAAGCTATCCCTACTTATGGTTATTAGTGATTAATTAATGAAGAATACTTTAAATATTCATGAACAATATGAAGAACATTCAAAGATTTTTCCAAGCTTGTTCAAATTTTGATGAATTATAACTTAAGGTATACTAATCTAAGTGGCAGCATATTATTACTATATTGCATCTCAAAATGCCAGTGAAAAATATGAGATCATAATTTAATAAACATGCAAGCCAAACTCAAAAAATGAGCCTTAGTCTGAGGCTAAATGTTTGATCACAATAAGTGACAAGTGTGTATTTTTGAGATTTTGGTAATAACCCTTTACATATATGAACTGTTAAATTTATAGTAAATTATACATCTATATCTTTCATATGGAGCCTTATTTTTATCATAACACTTAGTCAAAACTATAATTTTTATATAAAAAATACAGTAAATTTGGTGGACTTAAAAATACCAGTTTTTTAATGCTTTTCTGAATAATTTGTGTCAAATCTTTGAAACAAAAACCCATAATGATTATCATGCTTAAAAACACTTATTAAAATGTTACATACAATATACAAAACATGATGTAATCCATTTTCAATCACAACATGCCCAACATGACATATATAACATAAAACATCAAGATTCGTTGAGACACATGTAATAATAGAAAAGGCCACATTTTAGCACAAGAAAGCTAGATTTTACCTCTCATCACAAGCTAAGAAAATGACCCAAAAGAGATGGAGGGATCATGTCACTCCTCTATGCCAAAAAACCTTGAAAAAGTTATTACACATATCACAAGCTTAATTAAGAACAAACCCTAAATAAACTTTAAATGAAGGAGGATTAAATCATTTGAAAATGGGATGTTATCAAACCCTTGGAGAAAATTAGATATCCTCTTAGACTTATCACAAAAGAGAAGAAGAGCCCATGATGAGCATCACCACACAAAAATCCTTAAAAAGGATTAGAATGGAAATAATAAAATTTGAGCATTGTTAATTGTTGGAAGATTCAATGGAGGATGCATTTTGTAACACCCCCATTTTTAGGACTTAAAATTTTTATTTAAATATTTAATCATGGAAGCTAAAAACATAAAAATAATGGGTATTACTACCGCACTTGATACAAGTCTGGTTCCCTCTACCATTCTCATACAAAGTACTAAGGCTAAAATCATTACTCTACTTAAATTAATAGCATGATTACAAGAAATATGGTGGAGAGGTCACTAAGATTAATCATTATTGTGAATAAAAACAAGAGTTAGTAGTTACAAAACTCAAGAGAGAAAGAATAGGAGGACATAAAGGTCCTAATATAACCAAAATCAAATATACCAAAAAACACTGGATAGTCTTAGACTCTTAATACGAACTAGCAGCTTTTGACTGAACTCATAAGATAATCTACAAAGACCACTACAAAATGAATAGACAGGGACTCATGAAAGGAACCCTTCATTACAACGGTATTGAGCAACCCAATATACTAAACCAATATGAAAAACCAACATGAAACACATACAAGGCACACAACAATATATAGTATAAAACATTGAAGTATATATGCGTTAATTGGAATGTGGTAGTCATTCATATAACCAAATACCATCAAGGGCATATGCTGTTCAAATTCGCACGGCCGAAAAAAAGTGAAACTTACCAATGGAACATCCAAGGGATGCTCTTTGAAGTATAATTAGAAACGACATTGACCCAAACCATAACATTAGCAATAATCATATATCTCATTATCAAATCCAATAAAAACCCATAACATCACAGGGAAGACCAATGAAAATCCACATAATCACAACTAGGCACAACTGCTGCAACCAAAACATAGGTAGGCTCAAAGGCTGCTATCAAACTGTAGATAGACATAAGACCAATAAAATTTATATCATTATTCTTAATCACAAATAAAACTAATAAGTGATTATGATTATTCCAATTATTTATTCAATTTGAGTTCAGGGACCCCACTATTTTCAATCATTGGAATGATTTATCAATATACTACCTTTGGGGAAAACGTGCCTGGCAACTATTCTCTACTAGTAGAATGGATCATCAATATACAATCTGGGGGCAAAATGCTCCTGGCCACTGTTCTCAATTGGTAGAACAATTTATCAATATAAAACCCTAAAAAACATACTCTCAATCCCTATTCTCGTTTGGTGGAATGGACAGGTACAACTGGTCCTAAGTTACATGCTTTTTGACTTTAAATGATTAATATCTTATTAGTCATCATAAAAGCATAACCCATAACAATAAGACCAACAATAGTTATCTCCCTTTTGATTTATTTCCTTGAGGGGAGATCAAATCAACATGGAAATATTAAGGTACTTTAGTTATACTAGCGCCCAAGGCCATATAATATCTTACCGATTATCAACCCCAGGACTCAAAGGTATCCTAGTCACACTAGTACACGAAGGTAACATAATATCTGACCGATAAGGACACTTAATCCATAAGTATCTATACTATCTATAAGTCTATAGCACTAAATAGAGTATGATGTAGGCTTAGCTGGGGTACTAAGGCAAGCCAATAAAAATCCATAATCAACCATGGGCTATATCACGTCTTTAGGATAGTGACCCCTAAAGAGCCATAATTTTTGATCTCGAAGTCTTTCATTGTAAGTATTAGTATTTTATTATGGTGACCATGAAATCCCAAATAATTACAAAGATCTAGTTTCCATACTTAACAATTTATAATCATTTTTCATTTATTTAAGATAGCAATAAACAAGATTGTTATCAAGGTCATACATAAGAATATACTAAGGTCATACTAGGGTTAATTATTCACATTTGGGCATATTAGGTTGAATATGACCAAAATGCCCCTAAGATCAAGATTAACACATTATCATCCTTTTTAATTACTAATTCCATTTTATTTATTAAATTATCATGAAAATGATAAAATACCATATTTAAATTATTTATCATGTAAATTAAATTACCATATATGCCAGATGATTATTTTTATCCTTATTCCTAATTCTGTATATAAAATCCTAGCATGCATATGTAATAAATCCAGAATCACATAATCTCATGCTCAATAATATATAACACACATTAGACACGTATTTAAGGATAATGATCACATTACATATAAAATGAACAAATTGTCCCTAGGACGTACATCAATAATAATCATTCCATAATTGTATCTAAATATCACTGCCCCAAAAAGCAGTTTTAATAAGGGTTTTCAACCGTTATTAAAACGTCCGTTATTAAATCTTTAATAACGGTTCATAGCCATTATCAAAAATATAAAAAAAACTGCCAATTTGAGCATAAAATGCATGTTTAATAACGGTTTTTCAGAAAAACTGTTGTTAAAAAAGATGGTTTTAATAACGGTTATAAAAAAATCGTTGTTAAAACATCATCCAACTACACTTGCTGACATTATTTAGGCATTTATTAAACCCTAATACGTATTAAACGAGCATAAATTTGAGATTAAATTTACATTTTTAATAACGGTTCTTATTAAAATTGTTATTAAAACTTTTAATAACGGTTTTCATCAGAATCGTTATTAAAACAAGGTTTTAATAACGGTTTTCATAAGAACCGTTATTAAAACTCCATTTTTTTTAAAGTTTTTGCAGTTTTGTTCCTGCCCACATACACAGTTGTATGTTCAAATAATTACCAAATCTGCATTGTAAAACAACATGAATTGATAAGAAATCTGCAATCACACCATAATTTCAATCAATCCCTTATTAATATGCATGTCTTAATACACCGGACATATATACTCAAGAATGAAAATTAGTAGGCATACCACAACTTGGTAGCTTTACACCCCAAAGTAAAATGTTCATAAATCTAGCTTAGAAGACTTAAAGACATAGATAAAATACAAACCTGAACATGCATGTAGAATATATAGATCTCTACCTAATACCGAATGAATGAGTGCACATGCTTGGCCCATTGCTCTCTCACTTCATCAATTTCTTCAACATTGTATTGCTGGCCTTGTGCATAATCATCGGTGAAAAACTACAATGCCCAAGTTTTGATTAATATATAGTTAGCACGTACGTCAAGTACCAAACATATATGTCATAATTCATTAATGAAAAAATATCGAAAAGAAAACATACATGGCTTGGATCTATGTTGACCGATCTATTTTGGACCATCAGATCCATTGCTCTACATACATAGTATCCACAATCATTGTCGTTTTGCTGTTGTGGACACTGTCAAATGAATTCAGTTAGCTCTCTAACTATTAGATATTAATTTTAATTAAAATAAAATACAAATAGTTGTCTTCCTACTTACTATGACAGGCTCGTATTGAACATTCTTTGGGTCAGGGACACCATTCCCAGCTCTTCTTTGATACGTTGTCCGTAGTGCCCTAATAAATAGAGTTGGATACACAATATTTTAAGTACGCATATATACCTCAAATAATGAAAGCTAGGCGAATATATATATAAATAAGCTAATGAAGTAAGAAGTGAAAAGTATACTAACATGTTGATAAATTCCTTCCCACCACGACGAGCGACTTCAAAAGGCACGTCATAGGTTCGAAGGGAATCAAACACATAGACTTTATTAAGATCAGGTTGGACGGCGTACAAAACCCAATGTTCAATTGCGAGGTGAGGAATGAGATAGAGCTTGTTGTGTCCCTCAATCAAAATGCGATCCGCTACATAGTTTATGTGCCTACCCTCTCTTATTGTACTACCGTCAGCTATGTAGTATGGGCACACAAACATAATAGAGGCCAACATTCCCTCCATCGCAGCTCGAGTAGCTACCAACCTATGGATGACAAAAACAATGCATATTTGTTAATAACTAATAACTCATATAAGAGGTCATAAAAATTCCAATTGTATAAGTTAAAAGTACTAAATCTCAAAATAAAATAATACTTACGTGACATAGACGGCGACACTTGTGGTTGACATCCATTCTTGATTATAAATGTCGCTTATGTCAGCCGTCGATACCATGTAAGTAGCATCGTCCCTCCCAACATACTCAGGACGACAATCAATGAAAATATAATTGTCCTTGAGGTAGTTCTGGACATAAAAATATAATAAAGCTAATGCTGGTGGAGGTTGGCTTTGCTAATCTGAAGAAGGAATATTTTGTGGGGCAACTGATTTTTCAGATTTAGCTCTCTTTCCTTTTATAACACCCCAAAATTCACTACTTTTTTTTTTAAAACGGAAGCAATTAAGATAAAAAAAAAACACTTAAAACCTGTGAACTCTGGGAATGTTACCGCCACACTTCGTACCAGACCGGTTCTCTCCGACCGTTCCAGTACCAAGTGCTAAGGCTAAAGAAAAGATTTACGTTAAATTCAAATTAACAATTCATAAAAGAATTCGAAAGATCATACAACAAAATCAGAGTACGCATAAACGTTTATTAGCACTTGTAACTTCCAAATAGAAATACATTTACACAAGATAAAACCCGATGGGTCAAATTCCGGATTGCTTACTCACTCAAGTCAGGCCTGCCACCCCAAAACAGTCTCTGATCTTAAACCTGCACAAGAGGTCTGCTCCCCACCATCGGTGGATCATCACAGGACCCATCAACCAAGGTAGTATCAGTACGAGTCCAGTACTGAGTAAGGTGACTTGATCACTAAGGCCAACACATAAATACATAAATCATGCAGAAAAATAGAAGAACACAATCATAAATGCATATGATCAACCAGGTAAAAGTACAAAGGCCCAATAATCCGGATTAATTACTTAATTAATCTTTTATCAAAAGTCGATACACACCATGCCTTTTATCAAATCCATGTAAGTACAGGAACACCCCACTATTATTGCCGGTGGGCCGGTCACTTGCGGGACAAAGTCCACACCACTATTATTTGCCGGTGGATCGGCCACTTGCGGGACAAAGTCCACACCACTTTTCCTTACCGGTGGATCGGCTGGTTCCTGCTCACATGGTGTTCCACTGTAAGTAATTAGTACCTTTTAAATGTTTTGGCAACTATGATTTATTTTTATTGAGCTCGAGTCACCCCACTATTATTTCCGGTGGGCCGGACACTTGCGGGACAAAGTCCTCACCACTATTATTACTGGTGGATCGGTCACACATAGGGTTAAACCCTAACCACTATTCCTAACTGGTGGATCAGCTGGACCCGGCTCAATAATCTTCCACTTTAAATGATTAGTGTCTTAAGTATCTTATTCAAAGGCTTTCACTATAGACATGCACGAATCTTCACACATCATAATTACACTTTAATCACCATATACACATGATAACACAAAGACCCTAATCAAAGACCACATACCCTAATTGACCCCCACAACCATAGTCAATCACTCCAAACCCTAATTCAGTCACCTCCATACCCTTATAATGTCTTCCGTATTATTTTTCACCCAAAACATTCAAACACCCAAATAACTCTTCTACTTCCTCCCTTACATCCCAAATCAACTTTTCACACGTAAATTTAATACCCATGCAGACATTAATCTCCCTATGAAAACCTTCAAACCTTTTTCATGCAAACCCTAAAATTCCACGTGAAACCCTAAATTCAATCATCCGAACCTTAATACCACCATACAACTATAATTACCACCATACAAACCTTAATATCATCATACAAACCCTAATACCAACATACATCCATTAATACCACCAGGTAAACCCTAGATTCCGTCATACAAAACCATAAATCCAATCCAACCAAAACCAAAGATTCACCCATACCAAACCCTAAATTCAAACCATAAAGATTCTTCCATACCAAACCCTAAATTCAAGCCATAAAGATTCTTCCACATAAAATCATAAATTAGAATCTCCCAAGGAAAACTATAAATTGAATTCCCCCAAGCAAATCATAAATTAGTTTCCCCCATATAATATCATAAATTACATTTTTCCAAATAACATCATGAATTAGATTCTCCCAAACAAATTATAAATTAACTCTCCCAATCAAATCATAACTTAAATTCTCCCATATAATATTATAAATTACATTCTCCCAAATAACATCATAAAATAAATTCTCCCAAACAAAACCATAAAATTTAGGTCAACTCACTTCCCTTAGTCAACTTTTTTCCCCATCCTCCTTTTTCATCCTTCCTCTCACACAAACCACATCGACTTCCTCACATACACAACACATATCATCATACATAATTAATACACATACCATGCACAACATACTTCAACTCCAAGTCATACCACATATAAAATATTTAATTATAATAAACATTAGATACATAACACGCGAAACACATAATATACATAAGCACATAAATGGCCTTAGCACTCCTTACCTAAAACGTCACCGGTCTTGGTGCATGCTCCTATTCCACTTGAGGGATTTGATTGGGTTCCTATTATATCAAAGCATACTAGAATTAGACTCTCTTATATAATTCTAACTTATTTTGAGGTTTAGTTTTAGGATGACATTTTACTATTCAATAATTAACTATAGGAACTAATATAATTAATTCACTTATTTTCTTTTGAAAAGGTGATAAACTAAGGGTTTCTACCCTTCTCCCAAAATAGATTTAATAATAACATAACTATGATGATGATAATAATAACAATAATAAGAATAATAGTAATAAAAATAATTAGTAATATAAATAAAGTACAATAATATTAATGATACTTTTTATAAATAGAATATTAGATATTAATGATATCAAAATTCTTAAAATTAAAAGTTGGATTTCTAACCCTCCCATAATGATTAAAATAATATTATTCAGAATTGTGACAATAAAATTAATAATGTATATATATACATATATTATATTTTAATAAAGGTAATAATGGTAATATAATCAAAATAATGTTGAAAAATGTTAATAATGTTAATAAATTTTATAAATGCGAGGCATAATTAAAATTTAAGGCCTCAGTTCTTCCAGTAATAATCAAAGTATCAACCAAGTAATTATACTAATAATAATATTATTATAAATATTATTAATAATAACATCAATTATGTAAAAATCTAAGCAAATAGGTAAAGGCCGAGATAATTACTGTATCTTACTAAATCATACTTCTAGACCTGTAAACAAAATTTAAAAATTAGAATACAGTCAATATTACTAATAATAATAATTATAATAATAATAATTAAAGTTGAATTAATACTAAAATTTTGGCTAAAATTAGAATAATTATAAATAATTCGAAATAAAGTATTTAAAATGTCTATGGTATCACCTTGAGTTGGAGGATGAAGGTGGAACCGGCAATGGTTCCCGGAGGTGGCCGGAAAATGGGTCTAAGGGGGCCAAAAATTAGGAAAATGGGTGATGGAGAGGAAGAAAATTAAAATATTTATATGGGGCTGTAGAGGATAATTATTAGGAGTTAATAGTTGGTTTAATAGGTGTTAGAAGTGGCGGATGTGGCGGGGGATGGTGGCTTAAGATTTCGGGGTAAATATTCTGGCTAAATGGATAGCAAACTTTGTATGGTTATGGAGGCCCGTGCAAGAAGAATCGAGGGTTTAGAATGGTTTAGTTAGCTATATGGAGTTTCAGGGAAGAGTTTGGAATGCAGAGGTGACGCTGAGGTTGACTATCGGAGCCGGACGGGGCGTCTGAATCTACGGTGGCTGGGTTTCTTACTTAGGGTTTCGGGAAAGAAAAGATTTCAAAAACATCCATAACTAGGATATTTATAGAGTTTAGATGGTTTATTAGGGTTTTGGGGGTCGCCTGGGTGGTATTGTATGCTAGGGTTACGGTGGCCGGTGGCAGGAATCGACTGTCGATCATTTGGGACGGGGCTAAAATTTTGCGAGCCAAAAGAGAAGGAACGAGCGAGAGTTGAGGATAATTGATTGTTCCAAGTCAATGTTCGAGTCAAGAGGAAGAAAAAGAAGGGTGAATCGGTCGATCAAGTTCCGCGTAGCCGTCGTCGCCATTATCGGGCGCAGGAGTTGCAGCAGCGGCGACGTCGGGGAAGAAGAAGGGAGGAGATGGGGGGGCTGGACCGGTTCGCGGGGAAGAAAGAAAGAAAAAGGGAGGGAGACAGGGCGGTCGGCGCGGGTCGAAGGATTATTAAACGCAACGCGGCGTTTTCATGAGGAACGACAAAGAACGCGGCGCAGCGTGGGACGGTAAGGACGCCGGTCGCACGGGTTGGGCCGAGGAGGAAGAAGAAAAGAAAGACTGGGCCGCAGTTGGCCCAGTTCGGGGAAAAAGAAGAGGAAAAAGAAAAAGAAGAAAAAGAAAGGAAAAAGGAAGAAAGAAAAAGAAAAAGGGAAAAAGGAAAGGAAAAAAATAATTAGGTTAGGGCCAATTAAATTAATCTGAATATTTAGGATATTTAAAGAAAATAATATTTAAATCCCTTTTTTTAGGCTAAATTAGGATTTTCAAAAGATTTTCCATAAATTCCTTTTTAATTAGCAAAACATCCTAATTTTCTCTAATTAAATTATTTATAAAATTAATATTAATTTGAAACTATTTTCTCCTTCTTATTTTTAAATAAAATAATTTATTTAATTTATTTTCAAGATAAAATGCTTAATTAGCTAAAATACCCAAATTCTTTTCTAATAAAAATACTTATAAATTTCTTCTTGATTTTCCCTAATTAATTCAATTTAAAAATGATTTATTTAAATAATTCTTATAATAAATATCCTTTAAATGTATTTTATAAAATTAGAAATTTTCGGGGCATTTCACCTTTAGCAGCGCCCTGTTTTGTGATGCTCGTTCTGCTAGTACCTCTCTTGGTTTTACAAGCCGAAGCAGTCTTCTTTTTTGATTCCTTAATTGATAATATTAAACAAAATATATATTGAGCATATAAATATATAAATGAAAAAGGTATGAATAGTGTAACTACTAAACAAGGTCTAATGAAGATGTCAAATATCAATACCTCTTCAGTAGTGAGATGTATTTGATCCGTAGGCCAAGCCACAAAGCTTCCATGAGCTTCTAGTACTGTGGTTGCCTCATCTCCCTCTTTATAACAAGGCAAGTGTGCACTGCCAATGATTGGAGTGTCAATACTCACCGACCTTGTATTTAGGGTTAAATTGTACCCGTGGATTGTTTGCGTTTCGGTACTGTAACTGATGCGAACCCTTCCTTTTGCCAAAATTGTTGAAAGGTCATTTGCTAATAAGTCACATTTATGCAAACCCTAAAAAACATATTACACATTATTAATAATTTATTATACCAAATACATTTAATAACAATTCATAGTTTGTAATACTTACATCGGGAAGAGTAGAAAGACGTGCATTAGCTTCACAACTATCTCTGACGTTATTTACATTAGGTATGTGAAGCTGATCATGGTCTACTGAATTGGATGGCTTATACCCTTGAGATTTAATAAATGACAACTCTTGCTCCATTGTTGCCATCTGTTCAAATGCCACATTCAATTTTTGGGTGAGGATGGCAACTTGCTCATTAGTGCTACGAGAACGACGAGATCGACCACATATGCTCGTTCTCATAACACCCAATCCAAGGCCCCTATGTATTCCAGGGTGTTCTATAATTCTTGTAGCCTAGGACACAATGCTATATTAGTCCACCTCCTCACCATCTGATGTTTCAAGTTCGTCCTGTAATGTATATAATATATGTAAATTTAACTTATAGGAATAAGCATAATATAATAGTTTTCTAAAAGAAAACTAAGTAGGGTTCTAGATATCTACAAACTTACAATTTTTTTTTGGCTGCAACATCAACATATTCATTAACATATCCATCTCTTGTTGCTCTAGCCTTCTTCCATAATGTACCAATATTGATGGACGAGGTATATGGGTCCAAGTCTTGGGCTAGGAGCTACAAATCAAAAAATATTCTTAATTAAGAATATTATTATAAAATTTGACATTTACATGTAAATAGATAATCACAAAATGCATACTAACTCCTCTTCAAGGCTCGCATAGCCTTTGCGAGCCATATTATGCCAGTATTTATTTTGCTTCGCAATCTCTTTATTTTGGGTACTTTTTTCCTATGTGACAAGCTAAAACATAATGACATGGTTATTTCAATATTAAGCATAATACTGGGATTGATACAAAAAGTTTAATTTTTATCTAACAAGTACCTTAAAATCCTTCGTAATACGATAAGCAATGAATTGGTTCCAACTTTCTTGATCGATGAAACCGTATCGTTTGGGTCGGTTCTATCGTAGAGAACCATCCCTCTTTCTATATATTTTTCTACGAGCTAAATATGACCTAAAAGTTCTTAGACGCTCCCTACAATGTCTAAGAAGCCATTTCTTCCTACTCTCCGGGACATTGAACAGTCTCTACAAAATAAGAGATGTAGATGTATACTGATGTTAATGTAATAAAATTAATAACATTTGACATACAAAAATGATTACATAAAATAGCATATTTACAGTGATTTCCTGCCCAATATGCTCCTTATGACCCTTTGGAACCTGCTTCCAATTATTATAGGAGATAGGAACACGGTTACGGGTCACAAGTGAAATGTAAGTCAAGAACATATCTGCGTAAGGGCCGATGGGAAGATTGTAAGTATTCCATCCCAACTCGACTACTTCTCCTCTATTCCTCATGTTTGTGATAATTCTCATAATCGTAGGTCCTCTCTTCCCTTCTTCATCACTGCTGTCCCTATCAATGTTTTTGTTGGCCATATCTCTACAAAAAATAAATAAATAAATTATGTTAGAATGTTATGTATTGAGCATAATAATGTACCGTTATATTATCGATACGAATCATGCTTAGAAAGAATTAATCTCAATAATATCATGCTATTCTCTCTCTCTCTCTCTCTATATATATATATATATATATACGAATCATGCTAACACGTTTCCAAAAAGATATTAATACTAACCCTAACCCTAACCCTAATTAACCATAATTAACCATAATAAACGATAAATCCTAACCCTAACCCTAGCTAATTAACCATAATTTATTATAATAAAACCTAACCCTACACCTCATAAAACCCTAATCCCTAAACCTAGCTAAATGTAATTGAAGCATAATATATAAATCATATTATTATTATTATTATTATTATTATTATCATACACAATTATTTCTCTCTATTTAATTATTCACTTTTATATATTCCTTATTATCTATATCTATTTAATCATCATCAAATAGCAATCATTAACATATGCATATGTAAAATATATTTGCATTTCATTATATGACATTTCCTATATCTTATTGCTAGTCTCCTATACTTATTAATGAAAATGTGTGTGTGTGTGTGTGTGTGTATATATATATATATTTTATGAGTGAAAATGTATATAATTCTACACTCACATTCATATTATATATATATGTAAAGGTCTCGGCCAACACATGCATTTGTTAATATATAACAATAATGCAACAAATTCAACAACGAACAACAAAATTTTCAGCCAACACATTCAACAACACATTTTCGAACGACAAACCACAATCTTTCAATAACAAACAAACGAAACCCTGTAGCAACATGCATGCATTTATATATATATATATATATATATATATATATATATATATATATATATATATATATATATATATACATATATACATATATAAGTAGATAAAAAGTTACGAGAGGAAGAACAAACACATACATAAAGTGAGCTAGCTACAAACACGACGACGAGAATGTTGAGAGAGGCAAGGGCTTCAAACACGACGGAGGATGAAGGTGCACATGCTGGCTAGCTAGCTTCAGAACAATGACAGCACGCACATGCAGAGCTGACAACGAAGGTACATAGAGTCTGAAAACTTTGGCACGATACAGAATTAAGCGAAATAAAAGTTTAATTTTAAAGTTTTAATAACGGTTCCTGGAAGAACCGTTATTAAAAATGGGTTTTAATAACAATTCCTGATAGAACCGTTATTAAAACATCTTTTAATAACAGTTCTTCCGGGAACCGTTATTAAAACCTTCGGACGTTTGACAACGGTTCTAATATGAACCGTTATTAAAACCTCTTTTAATAACGGTTTCAATAAAACCGTTATTAAAACATTCGTGCAAATTTTAACGTTGCCCTTTTTATAATAGTTTTTAACTAGAACCGTTATCAAAACTCTCCCACCCATTAATTTTCACGCGTTTGACAACGGTTTTCGAACCACCGTTATTATTTTTCATTTTCGTAGTAGTGTATGCTCAATCTATCATCTTTCCATGTACATATTATATATAATCGTAAAAATTATTTTTATCATACCTTTGTACTCAAATTATTTTACATAAGATAACATGCTATTTTTATGATTTTTTATGATAACAATAATTAGTACATAATTATATTGTAACAAATCATGCTTACATATTTCATACAAAAAAAATTCTAATGTGCTATCATGTGATATCTATCAATTTAGTAAAGTATAAGGATTAATTGATTTCCAATAAAAATATAAATTAGTGTTAATCTTGCTAAAATAATAAGGCCCTACTAATCAAGCTTTCGTACCTAAAAGTAATACCATAATTATAAAATTAATATTTAAAAAATAAAATAATACTTATAATATTAAAATTTTTATTTTTTAAAATTACCAAAATACTCTTACTATTAATAATTGAATACCAAAAATCTTAAAACCATTACCACCTCACAATGCATGCGCAACATGAGCAGCACATGAGAGAGGGGGTTGGATGGTAGATTGGTTGAGGAGGACTAGTGAGGCAGAGGTGGAGATGGTGGTGATGGTTGGTGTTGGTTCGAGCGGTGGAGGCTAATAGTGGTGGTGGCATAGGAAGGGAGGCATGATTAGAGGTGGGAGGTGGAACGTGGAAAGTGGAAAGGTGGTGTTGGGTTTGGTTGGTTAGGCTACGAAGAATGTGGTGCAGGGGACTAGAGTTGGCTATGATAAAGGGCAGTGCAGGGGCTAGAGGTTGTGAAGAATGGTGGCAGAGCAAAAGGTACATCAATGAAGGGAAGGATCTAAATTGAAGGGGGAAGCAGTGATAGTTTCTATCATTACCTAGGGGTGTGCAACGAAGGGGATGCCAAATGTACTAGGTAGGTTGCGGCAAAAATAGCCATAGGGGAGGAAAAGAAGAAGCAAGGCAATATAAGGGAGATAGGAGAAAAAGAAGAAAAGGAGAAGTGGAAGGCAGACGGTGGTGATGGCTAGAGTGGTGCTGGGTTAGTGTAGGTAGAAAGGAGCTAGGGATGGGAGGTGGATAGCGGTCGACAACGGTGATGGTGTAGGGTAACACATGGGTGTGGTGGCTAGGCATGGGCTAGTTCACATAGGGTTGTGTTGGAAGAAGAAGAAGAAGAAGAAGGGTGGAGATAGAGGTTTAGTGCAAGGAAGGGGGCAGGGCTGGATGGTGGCATGCAAATCCAATGAGGTCGAGAAAGAGAGAGGGAGTAGGGGAAGGGAAATAGGTGTGTTGAGTTGGAGAGGAAGGGTTCACATGTGTATGTATATATGTATATATACATGCAGATGGGTTGTTTAGTGAGGGAGGTTAGTTCGGAAAGGGGTAAGGTGATGGGGATGGTCAAAGGGGATGGTTCGACAAATGAGGGATATGAATAAGTTGAGAAGTGGAGGGATTTAGGAAGAATGTTTGGGGGAGAAAATGGGGCCATGCAATGTAAATAGGAGGGATAAGATGGTAGGGTATAAATAGAAATATTTTATTTTAGTTTTAGTTTAGTTTGGTTAGGTTAGGGTACAGGTTAGGAAAATTAATTAGGAAAAAATAATTTAGTTTTGGATCATTTTAACAAAAAGAAAACAGATAAAATAATTGGGAAAGATATTCAAGAAATTATTTACTTTACGAGTTAAAGGTTAATAATAAAATAATTAAGCTAAGATGTAAGGGTTAGTTTCGAATAAAAAGGTTAAGCACGCAAAATCAAAGGTTATAAAATTTTAGGGTGTTGCACATTTGGTGTATGAATGAGAGGAAAATGATAGCTAAGTACTTGTGTGTTGTATAGGATAATTCAAAAAATAATACTTGTTGGAAGCCTTAAATAGGAAGGAAAGAAGCTATGTTAGTTGCTAAGCATACCATGATGAATTTCATTAATGTCATGGGGGGGCACTTATGATGTTGCAAATATTAGATGAATGGAATCAAGGGGCATGCTAGAGATGGAGTGGAGGAGGGGCCACATATTCAACACAAGGAAAGAGGAAGTAGGGGATTGATGACAAATAGTAGATGGTGGTTGGAGAAGGAGTTAAGGATAGTAATGGTTAGAGAATTTTTCAAGAATGAAAATATTGAAAGGGTAGGCATATATAGGGAAGATCACGAGCTCAAGGAAGCAAGGAAGAGCATAGGTGGTAAGCATAGAAGAGGTAGGATAAATGGGACTACTTGATGGATGTTTACATGTGTTAGGAAGTGATAAGTAAGGAATTATTAAAAATTATTTAAGGTATATTCCATTATATTTTATATGCCATAAAAAATTGGAATCAACAGGCTTTTTCTAGGCTATAGAAATGGTTAATATTAGATATTGAGAACAATGGATGACTCATATTAGGTTTTACAAAGGTTAGATACAATCGAATAAGAGAAAGACAAGTTTCAATAACTAATTTGCCAGAAAATAAAAAAAATAAAAGGTAAAAATTAATTATTTTTTTATCTCCAAAATATAAAAATATACTAATATTTAAAATTTAATAATAATTGTATAAGTAGAAAGGCTAAATTGTGGTTTAAAATGCGATAAAATGTTAAACAAAGTGGGAATAACACTTTTTCATTATAATCTTTATTTATCATTTTTATCACGACTTGGAGAATTAAACAAATTTAATAAATTCAAATGTGGATACATTAGAATAAAATACCCCAAAACCCTAATTTAGAGAATTATGGCAAATTAAGGATTTATTAGAGAAATTAATTAAATAAATATTTTATTAAAATAAGAGGGAGTAATTAAGGCAAAATCAAGAGAAACTTTATAAATAATTTAATTGGAAGAAATTAGGGTGTTTTTTTAATTAAAATGGAATTTAGAAAAAATCTTTCAAAAATCCTAAATTAACCTAAAAGGAAAATTTAATTATTATTTTATTTAAATTATTTTAAATGTTCCAAAAATACCAAAATATTTTAAATATACCTAACTCACCTATTTTCCTTTTCCCTTTTTCCTTTTTTCCCCCTTCTCTTATCTTTTCTTTTCTTTCCTTCCTCTCCTTTCTCTTTTTATTTCTTCCCTTTTCCTTCCCCAACCTGGGCTAGCCCACCCCTGTGGCCCAAACCCTCTCTACTCTCCCTTCCACCCACGTGGCCCAAGGCTACCTCCCTTTCTTCTCCCTCATGACCCGGTCGAACCCCTCCTTTTATTTCTTTCTTTTCCCTTGGACTGACCGTTCTGCACACCCTTTCTTCTTCCCTTCTCCTTCTCCCCCAACCCTCTCTCTCCTTGATACCCATCCCCTCTAATTCCCGGTGTAGGAAGGCGCGACCTCTACACCGCCGCATGCCCGCCTGCCACCTCTATCCTCTTCCCCATCACTCCCTCTCTCTCCTTCACCCATTCACATCCTCTCTCTCTCCTCACATGTGCCTTTCTCCCCCTTCCTTTTTCCCTTCTCGAGCATGGCAGACCCTACAAATTTATAAGCCTACGCCCGCCATGTGTGGTCGGCCGGCGAGCTACACGTGTTCTGCCGACCTTCCCTCTTCCCCCTCTGTTATTCTCCCTTATCTATGGCCTATAAATACCCCTCAACCAATCCCATTCAACTCTTTTTTCTCTCAACCCAAAAATCCCCACCTCTTGTTGCCGTTGCCAGTTCAACCACCTACTGAGCCGCCACTACCCAAACCACCACCCAAATTACTCCCTGCACCACCCTCCATCGAGCTACACCCCTCACCACCCTCAACCCTCCCTACACAAGGCACCTTGGCTATGTAAAGTTGGCCATTCAACCAACCTTAACCCAACCACTGTCACCCTTTATGCAGCCATCCGCCGCCACTCCCGCCACAACCACCACTCCCACTACCCTCCAAAATCACCAGCAGACCCTCCCCTACCTCCCTCTTCTCCCCCTTCCTCCCTCTCCACTAATCTCAGCCACCACACCATCGTCGCCTATAGCTGCGCCACCACCACCAGTCCAACTCTATCCACCTAGGCATCCTCCACCACCTCAAATCCCCCTTTCATTATCCCTCTCCTACCCTAAATACCCAACTTCCCCCTTTTCCCTTTTTTCCCCTGTCGCCGCCGTGTGCCGGTCACCATAAACCCTAGGTGGTACCCTAATCCCTCTCAATCCTTAAATCTAATTATGTGAACATTATTCTTTTTATTTGTATTTATATTATTATTATTATTGTTATTATTATTATGTTATCATTATTATTTACCATATTTATTATTATTTATAACCTTGGGATATTATTTCTATTATTATTATTAATGGGTCAAAACCCTATTTTTATTATTATTTCGATTATCATTATTTTTATTATCATTATTATAATTGTTGTTGTTGTTGTTATTATTATTATTATTATTATTATTATTAACTTTGGCATATTATTAATTTTATTGCTATTATAAATATTCAAACCCTATTATTATTATTTACTATTCGACTATTATTATTATTAGTATTATTCTTAACATTTTTATTATCATTAGTGTTACTATAGTTATTATTATTATTATTATTATTATTATTATTATGATATCATGACTATTATTTTTTATCATTATTATTACTAAATGTAGCCCCAGGATATTTATCCCATTATTATTTAAAAAATTCGAACCCTATTTTAATAAAGATTATGATTATCCTTATTTATATCACCATTATTATTATTATTACCTTTAGTAATATTATTATTTTGTTAATATTACTATTAGTATATTATTATTTTTATTACTAACCTTATTATTATACTTAGCCTTAATGATACTAGGGTTTCTATTACTATGAGTGTTATTATTATTATTATTATTATTATTATTATTATTATTATTATTATTATTATTATTATTATTATTATTATTATTATTATTATTATTATTATTACTATTACTATTTTTGCTACAACTAGTATTATTACTATTATTAGAAGTAATAAAGCTATTAGCTTTAATAATATACATATGGCTATAAATACTTATCATGAACCTATTTTGACTAGTAATAACTTAGTAGGCTAACTTGAGAATAAAAACCCTATTTTTATTGGTAAAGTTTTTTTTAATAATAGTAACCCTAATATCAGAATAAAGTAGGAAATAATAGTATTTTTGGTAGGAGGAAAATTAATCCTTAGGTTTTTCCTTTTATAGGTGAACCTAGTCAAAATCCTAAGGAGGCGTAGGAGCGTGCTCCATGACCGGTGTCATGTTAAGGTAAGGATGTAGCTAAGGCTCTATGTTATGTACCAAATTATGTTATGTATCTTATGGTTATCATTATAATTATTTTATGTGTAGCGTAGCTTGTAGTTGAGGCATGCTCATGTGTTCTCTTATGGCATGTGTATAATATGTTTATGTTGTGAGTATGATATTATGTGATGTGGCCCTTTAAGATATGCATGCTAGGATATTTAATGTGATGATATGGGGTGGGAGGATGAAAAAGGAAAATAGGAAAATGAGTTAACCAAGGAATATAGGATTGACCTAAATATCTCATGATTCATAAAGGGGAAAATAAAAAAAAGGGAATTTGAATGAAATAAAAGAGTGGGAGAACTTTGCATGGGAATTCTAGGGTTTGCATGGGAATGCTAGGGTATTGCATGAAAACTTCAAGGGTTTGCATGGGGTGGATGGAGTCTGCATGGGGATAATCTTTACGTGTAAAAAGTTATCTTGGTATGTAAGTGAGGTATGTGAATTTTTTTGGGTAATTGGAGGCTTGGGGTGAAAAATAGTACGTGAGTTAGTATAAGGGTACATAGGAGAGCTGGTTAGGGTTTAGGAGGAAAACCATAATTTGAGATGGTTGTGAAAGTAAAATTAATTGAGGGTGAGTAGAGTATGAGATGAGGTTGGAGGAATGTCATGTGTAGGGTGAATATGAGTAGCATAGGAAAGTAAGTGTGAAAAGTGAGAAATGGCGGGGCGTCACGTGGAAAGAAGGATGCTAGGGTTTGGTGTGTCTAACTAGGGTTTTGTAGTCACAAGTGTTATTGGGGGAGTAAAATGAAATGATGAGGGTTGAATATAAGGGATGTGATATGTGGAGTGTTAAACAACCTTAGTGTGTGAGGTAGAGAAGGATGTGCCACATAGGCCCAAATTAGGGTTTCTGGAGAAAATCCTAGGGTAAGGTAGCGAGTGGTCTTGGAGGTGTAAGGTAGTGGGCATTAACCCACACACTTAGGAGTTGGGCCTCTAGTGTGAGTAAGTGGATTAAGGAAAGGATGTTGGGCTGTGTTAGGAGGTACAAAAGTCTCAAGATATGGGACGAGCCCTCTTGGGAGGATAAGTGTAGATGGAGTTGGTCATGCAGATCTAGGGTGAAACTTGTTGAATAAGACACAGTAAGACACTAACCATTTAAATAGGAAGATTGTTGAGTAGAGCCCTAATCAGTCCACCGGCAAATAATAGTGACCAAGTGCCGAGGTGCCTTGGAGACCAATCCACCAACAATAATAGTGGTCAGGAGCATTTTGCCATATATGTTTCTGGTCCACCGGCTATTACAGTGGAGGATTCCATGCTCAAAAAAGTAAACATAATTATGATAAGGCATGGGAAAGATACTAAGTACTTATAGTGAAACACCATAAGAGTTAGGACCAGACTGGTTTATCAGAGAATAATAGTGGCTAGGAGCAACTCGCCCTGGAGATCGATCCATCGGCAATAATAGTGGTCAAAAGCATTATGCCTTGTATGTTTTCGGTCCACTAGCTATAATAGTGGGGCTCCCACACTTGCATGGAATGATAATAAGCATGATGTGAAATGAGTATTGATCAAAGATTTAAAGAATCAGTTGATCCGGGCTATATCTTGGCTTTTATCTATTTGTAATGATGGTATGCTATTTATATGATCATGTTTGTGTTATGTGCCTTTGTATGTTGGACTTAGTTACACGTTTACCTTACTCAGTATATATCGTACTAACCATTTGTTTCATGGGTGCTGCTCATTTCCCTAAGCAGAAGGCCCCTTTGAGTTTGTGCATGTTAGTGATACTGATTTCGATGCCTTCGATGCTTACGAGGTATCGGGCGGGGCTGAGAGTTGAGCATGGACTTAGCTTGGGGATCGAGCAACATGGTCAGATTTACTTTTTATGTTCCTTTATTTTGTACCAATTTACTTAGACTTAATTTTTATCCTACTGTAGCTTTTATTCCCTTTGAGGAATTTTAATTATGTGCCTTAGATTGTAATCTCTTTTATGCATACTCTAATTTTTGTTTTATGTATGTTTCAATACTTTTATGAAGCCTTCTTTTGAGTTTGAATTATGATGGCTGGTAATCTTTCTTTATCCTTGTGGTCAATATGAGACCAGCTGGGGGCTGGGCTGGCACTGATTACGGCGGTGATATCCCTGAAATTCACAAGTTTTGATTTACTTTTTTCTGTTGAATCTTCTAATAAATGAAATTTTTTAGTAGTAAATTTTGGGGTTGTTATGTAGAATGATTCAGAAGAAGTTGGATAACCAAAAATATCTTAAAAATCTCACGAGGCTCAAAATTGCAAGAAAAGTCAAGAAAGTTAGAACAAAATATTTCCAAAACATAACCGGGGTTTTTAAAATCATAAAGGATGTGACAAAATATGTAAAAAAAAAGATAATTTTATTTTGAAATTACAAAGATCTTGAATGAATCAATGTTTTTGAGATTTTGGATATTACACCTACAATCCTTAGGTATAGGGTACATAATTAAAACATGCTTATTTATCGATCATTATAGTGTTTGAGTTAATCATTCATGAACTAGGGTGTTGGAATTCATACCTTATTCATCATTTCTTCTATCACCTTGAGATCTCTCACATACTCATTATCCATGAACCTAGTTACCTTCTTTAGTCACCTCCCTTTTATGGTACTTTTTCTACTAAGTTTAGCTACCAATACAACTTTTTACTATAAATTGCCTCCTCTTACTCTCAATGTACTATCAATCTTAATAAAGTTGTTTAGACCAAGTATTGGCAGGTAAATGGTTCTACAACAAGAGCATATCAATTTATAAGGAGGGTATTGACTACTTCAATCCTAATAAGGCCATAACTCTCTAAAATAATCCCAAACATTGACACAAGTTTTCCTCATTACAACAACCATATTATGAACATTAGTCATCTCTTTTTGAAATGTTAATTTGTAAATTTGGGTTAGTTTGGAAATCCCTTATCATTGAAGAATCTAGAATCCTCTAATTTAGTGTTTGACCCATTCATTCATTTCTTTAGTCTTTAAAAAACATTAGTATTGTTAGACATGGTTGTGTTTTTTTGTAGGTTTTGTGGAAACATAGGAGCAAGGTGATATTTAAGACTTACCATATGGATGCTGATTTAATCATTCAAACAACAAATCACTTCAATCGATATCTATCCATAGATAATTTCATAAAAGAGTTGGCATTCACTCACCTAAATCATCAATGCCAACATATCGTGGGATCATAGAAATACGAGTCTCTTATAATAGCATTTGTCAAGATTAATGTTAATGGAGCTTATTAGGATTTTGCATTGGGATTCACAACCATAATAAGATATGAAAAGTGTATAGTCATCCACTAACGGAAATGGATTCATCCCATTCATCACAAAGCTAAAACTTTTTAATTAGGGTTACAAGCATCAAAGTCAAGGAATCACTCATCTGATACCAATTTACAACTCACCATAGAAATCACAAGCATCAAACTTTTTAATGGAAATATATAGTTATCAACTTGACTTTGATGTAACTCGTCTTTGATGTAACTCTCTTCTGGATTTTAACTTGACTGCACCATGGCAAAGCATATTTGATGATTTTAATTAATAAAAATAACATAATTGTACAAATTCATCACATACACACAGCTACTAATTTACAACTCACCTACTATGTTACAATGGCATATGAACTTTTCTTGGAGTTATATTATCAATCAATGTAGTGGGAATGACCTTATTAATTAATATAATTACTAATATACTCAAAATACTTCTCCACTTGGTATGCTCCAATATTTTTTTAAATAAAGATTTGAAATATAAATTTAACTATTAATATTTATAATATAATTTTTTAAAGAATTATAAAATAATATAATAAAAGTGTCATTTAATATGAATATATTAACTATATTTTTATATTATAATGTATTATATTTACAAAAATATGATCAAAGTTTATTATTTAAAATTATAAATATCATTTTTTTATATCAAAAAAAGAAAATTATTTTATTATTATATTTTTATATAAAAATACATAGAGTTATTTTTATCCTCGGTTCTTTTCACCATCCCCTGATGCAAAATAAAAACAGAAAAAGGAGCAAAAATTGTGAACTCCTGATGAAGAATGAGGGCACACTTCGTCCTTTGGATTGCGACATGTAAACAAGGGACAGTGAAAAACAGCCCCACAACAACCACTTGACTCATGCTTGGCATTCCAGTATCGCATTCGCATCATCATCTTAAGTCACTTGAATCACCACCGCCACATCCGCCTCGGTCGTTGTGATTCACCGGCAAAATCTTAGTAGTATTCCTAAAAGGTCAGCCTCCGGACACAAATCCCACTTGTGAGTGCAGGTCGATAACTCGTTCTCTTAGAAGACCTGCTTACACACTTTAGAACCTGAGATCAGTCCCAATGGCCGACTCCGACCTTCAAACGCAAACCCCACAAATGACCATCGACGGCAACGTTCTAGTCGCCAAAGCCCTCTCGAAAGCCGGCGTAGAGCACATGTTCGGCGTAGTCGGGATCCCAGTGACATCCCTGGCCACCCGGGCTGTCTCATTCGGTATCCGCTTTATCGCTTTCCATAACGAACAATCTGCAGGATATGCCGCTTCTGCTTACGGCTACTTAACTGGCCGTCCAGGTATTCTCTTAACTGTCTCCGGCCCCGGATGCGTACACGGTCTTGCGGGTCTCTCTAATGCAGCAGCTAATACCTGGCCGATGGTCATGATCTCTGGCTCTTGTGATCAGAAAGATTTCGGTCGTGGCGATTTTCAGGAGCTCGATCAGATATCGGCGGTGAAACCCTTCGCTAAGGTTGCTGTAAAGGCGAGCAGTATTGATCAAATTCCTACTGCTGTCTTTGAGGTTTTGGATTCAGCTGTTTCGGGTAGACCCGGTGGGTGTTACTTGGACTTGCCCTCTGATGTTCTTCACCAAACTGTGTCCGACTCTGAAGCAGAAGAATTGATTTCTAAAGCTATGGAATCTCGAAATTCTGTGCCCGATAGCAGTGTTGTCGGTGATTCGGAGATTGTTAAAGCAGTTTCAGCTCTCAAATTTGCTGAGAGACCATTGATTGTGTTTGGTAAAGGGGCTGCGTATGCTAAAGCTGAGCATTCATTGAAACTACTGGTTGAGCGAACTGGAATTCCATTTCTTCCTACTCCAATGGGGAAAGGCTTGCTACCAGACACCCATGAATTGGCAGCCACTGCTGCCAGATCACTCGCGATTGGCCGCTGCGATGTTGCTCTTGTTGTGGGTGCAAGGTTGAATTGGCTCTTACATTTTGGAGAGCCGCCAAAGTGGTCTAAAGATGTGAAGTTCATATTGGTTGATGTATGTAAAGATGAAATTGAGCTGAGAAAACCATATTTGGGATTAGTTGGCGATGCAAAGAAGGTGGTAGATATGATCAATAAAGAAATTAAGGATGATCCATTTGCGTTCGGAAAAAATCACCAGTGGGTGGAGGCGATAACAAAGAAGGCGAAAGAGAATGTGTTAAAAATGCAGACACAATTAGGTAAAGATGTCGTGCCGTTCAATTTCTTGACTCCCATGAGAATTATCAGAGATGAGATTCTTAAGTTGGGGAGTCCCGCACCCGTTTTGGTTTCAGAAGGAGCGAATACGATGGATGTTGGCAGGTCTGTGTTGGTTCAGTTAGAGCCTAGGACTAGATTGGATGCTGGCACTTGGGGAACTATGGGCGTAGGTTTGGGTTATTGTATTGCTGCTGCAGCTGCTGAACCTGAGAGGCTTGTTGTTGCTGTTGAAGGCGATTCTGGGTTCGGATTTAGCGCCATGGAAGTTGAGGTATGACATCTTTTTCCCCTTCCAGTTGCATTCGTTATCGTAAAAGAATGTGTCTCATGCTCTCTTATTTTTAAGAGCCTTCTTCTATAGTTTTTGTCAATCCATTCTACTCTGGGCTATTGTGTTATATTCCATTACACTTATGCTCATCTTTGGCACTTTATGCTTAAGTAAAATTTCATATATCAGGCTGTAAGGAATAGAATCAGCAGCATGTGCTGGATGGCAGCCTAGCATTTGGGACTTGTGATAATAGATCTGGTGGTATTCTTCTTCTTTACCCGTTTTTTTCCTCTTTGAAGGCTTCCTTTGAATGCCTTTTATGGAGCAAATGAGATTCAGTTGCAATGAGGTGATGCTGGGTACGAGGGGAGTAATTGATAAGGAGAAATTAGAAGGGTTGAAATAGATACAGGGAAGGTAAAGGGGCATTTTTTTTGCTTTCCTTCATGTTTGAGATTGAGGGATGCTTAATTGGGGTAAGTTATCCATTAATAACCAACTTAAATAAGTCTTATTTATTTATTTATTTATATTTTATAAACATTGATTACTTCTTGATTAATTATATTATGTAATTAGTTGAAATAATTTATATTAAATAACTTAATATTATTTTATTATAATTTTTTACTAGCCATATTATTAATTATATAGCAATATTGAGCAAAACCTAAACCCAATACTATGGTGGCTCAAAATGGCTCACTATTGAATTGGCCCTTCATCAGATTGTTGAATATTGTCAGCCTCTTCCCCTTCCCTGTGCCCATCTCTCTCTGCTCTCTTTCCCTTTCATCGTTGATCTTTGTGAAATGATTCCCAGACCATGAAAAGCCTTGACACTACTCACCAAAGTCAAAATGATTCACCTTTGATTAAGATCTTCAACAATGGTGATGTGAAGGTCGATGGGGTGTCAAAAAGATAGTCATCCATTCTTAAGTTTTCTGTCTTGATGAATCTATTTTATTTTATTTTTTGTCGGCGGGGGTATTAGTGATTGGCAATGGTTTCTGGCAGCGTCAGAAAAGTTTTCGGTGGCTAGAGGGGTTCAGGTAGTTGGTGAGAAGTCTGGATTGATTGACAATGGTCGGTTATTGAGTTGATCGGTAGTGTCTTAATGGTGTGGGTGCTGCATAGTAGTAGTTTGTGGTGGATTTTGGCTGTGGGAATAGAGGACCAGTGTGTCTGGTTCCCTTCAAGTAAGAGGGGAACTGGTATCAAGGTATTTTATCCATGTTAGTGTAATCCCAAGCATGGCCTGAATCTTCATGGACTGTTGCATTCCACATTTTTTACCTTATATGCTTTGGGCTTTTCTAGGATTATAGCAGGTCATGAGTCACGAGTCATGAATAATCATCTCTACGATTTAGAAATTGTGAGTGAACCTTTTGGTTCTAATAGCTTTCTCTGGGCAAGGCTTTTGCTTTCACTCCTTTGAATCTGGAACTGGAAGTTGTAACACTGATGAGAAAGAAGAAAAATACTTCTGCAGAAGTAATCTGTTGTCATTCCTCGAATTGCCCCTGCTTTTGGTTTCACAGAGAATCTAAGTGTTAGTTGTTGCCAGAAATTCGGCATTTAACATTTTGCATTTATATCTTTTCTGAACTAATTCATATAGTCTTGTTGACCTATCATTTTGCTGTTTGAATGCATTTGTAGATACCGTAGATCATCCATCATTCTTCCTTACATCCAATATAAACTTCTGTGGTTATTCACTGTTTGAATACTGGAAATGAGGCCTTTACTTGCCTAATTTTCCATCATATGTTATGCATGATCTCTCTATTCACCCTTCCTTCTGCCAAGAAGACACAGATCTGCAGGTGCAGTTGCTTCTACATAAATAACCACAAATGACCTTTTTCTTTGATTAGCTTGAAGTTTTGCTCAGTCTTAGATGGCAAAACCTGGATTAGAAGTTAGTCTAGCATCAACTTGTTGTCTCTTATGGACATTGTGTGGGTCTGGAAAAACTGATCATCCTTTTGATTAATTGAATATAGGATATAAGAGGATCCATAACCATCGATGTCTCTCCTATGTGGGCAATAATTTTGGGCCAGAGGTTGGGGAGTATTGCGTGGACTAATTGATTGGGTAGCTTCTGATAGTACAGTGTGCTTATGTGGCTGTCCATTTCCCGCATTGATTCTCAACTTCTTACTGACTGCATAATTTTTGGGGATTCCATCGCACACACTGGGCTGAAGGCTGACACAATGTTTGTTTATTCTAGTCTCCCTAAGAAATAAGAATAATACAAGAAGTATTGGATATTGTTGGATTGGTCCATGGCCATCATTTGAGAGACTGGTTTTATGACGGTGAAGTAGATGTTATAGAATGTCATTTTGTTTGATGTTGATTAGGGTTGTTTATGTTATCTGATATCTAATACTATATTCAAATTAATTTGATTTGAAACATTAAATAACTTATCTGATATTTTTTTTTCCAAATTGAATATCTAATCTAGTCAATAAAAAATTGAATAAATTAGATATCCGATCTGGTAAGTTATATACATATATACTCCAAAAACTGTTTATTTTTCATAACACCTTATTATATATAATCATATATGTGTGTGTGTATCGTCTCTATTGTGAGTAAATTTTATGTTTTTTAATTATTAATTTTATTAAATATTATCCAAAAATTGAAATTAGTAATTGAATTTACTGTAATTTTAGACTTGAAAGAAATTATTAGATTGTATTGGTTCAAATGGGATCGATTTATTATATTTTGATCGAATAGTTTTTTATCCAATATTTCTCATTTGTTATCTGTTTGAAAGTTTTGAATATTCAACATATTATTTATTATCCAATTCGAAAATCTAGATATCCGAAGCGTGAATACTCCTAATATCGATAGTGGAGCATGACAAGGTGCATGTTAGCTTGTTGTCGTGCTTCGCTGTGTGCAGCAATAGTCCTGAGCCCATACCAAACATGATTCTTCGTTTGATTTCTTGACTGAGTTTCCCATTTCCAAACTAATCCCTTTTGTTGCTACTGGCTTGATAAATGCATTATTGACTTCTTTTGCAGACTTTAGTTCGGTACCAGTTACCAGTCATCGTTATAGTCTTCAACAATGGCGGAGTATATGGTGGAGATCGAAGGAGCCTTGATGAAGTCAGAGGACCATACAAAGACGATCCAGCACCTACATCCTTTGTACCTGAAGCAAGATACCACGTCGTAATTGAAGCATTCGGTGGCAAAGGCTACCTTGCCAGTAATCCGGATGAGCTCAAATCAGCTCTAACTGAATCCTTCTCGGCTAGGAGGCCCGCTGTCATAAACGTTATCATCGATCCTTATGCTGGTTCAGAAAGCGGCAGGCTACAGCACAAGAATTGAAATCCTTGTATTCATGTAACTACCACATAACCAATGCCCTCAGGTCGGTCTTTCCAAAGAAGCAGCTGATTGGACGACTCATAGTGGTAAAAGCCCGCTCCAAGACTCGAGCACGGGATCCTTGGACAGGCTCTCTATAATGTACTCTTATATAAATGGGGATGTATCACTAATTTCACCCTCTTCCCGCTTTAGGCCGTTACCGTTGCCGCCGCGACCCAAGTTTATAAGCTTCTGTCCTATTAATAGCATGACTGCGGTGCGTATTTTGTTTTCACATTTGCTCGGTATACAACACTAGTGAGCTACAGGATAGTCACCGTTTTGTTATTTACCTTCACCGTCAGGTATCTCCCCCCCTCATCTTCTAACAAATTTAAGGGGGATACGATATCTTACACTGTTCATACCAGTCTAGTGATTCTGGTTGATATGTTCTTAGACCCCGAACCTGAATTTATGAGAATGAAGCTCAATGCTGAGGTGGGCTGATTGATTGGTGTGTTGACTTTGTTTACTTGGGCATGGCCTATGTAATTACTTTGTTATGATTTGGGTTGTTGAATTTATTGGTCCTTGTGATTACAAGACGTGGTAATGTGGTATGGTATTGCTTGCTTCTGTTAAGATGTGGTATGACGTTGCTCTTATTGACATTGTACGGTTGGTGGTCGTGGTGGTGGTTATTAAGCATTTTAAGTTGTTGGTTGTCCGTTGTTGTTGTTGTTGTTGTTGTTGTTGTTGTTGTTATTATTTTTATCGTTGTTGTTATGAATTATATTATACTACTACTTTTTCATTTGTTACGCATGCTTAAAGCGTTTATTTATTTATTTATTTTTGCTTTCAGCGTGGGTAATGCAATAGTATTATATTGCCAATCAATCAGCAAGATTCCCATTCGAAATGCAAACGGATGCCTTCTAGCTGAAGGCTCCATGGATTGGAATTATGAAACAAAATAATAAAGCAATATAAGCTCAAAGCTAAGGACACAAGTATTACGTAGTTGGATAGTGGTGTCTCCTATCTACGTCCACAGTAGAGAACACTGAAATTCGAGATATAGGAAAAATACAATCAAGATATGTTCAGAATACTCTCGTATAATTGTGCCATCAATATACCATGCTCATGTAATTTCATAATTAGATATTTTTATTTTTATCTTTTTAAATACACAACAGTATCCTGTGGTTATATATGTGTATGCCATATGATCATATCATTTTTTTTCCATATTAGATTTTTTGAAACTAGTTTATTTTCAATTTCAATCATTAAAAAAATTATATCAAAATATTTTGGAGAGATTTTTCTATAAATGGAGGTGCATATTAATATTTCTAGCAAAAAAATAAAATAAAGTAATTATTGTAAAACATAAGTACAGCGAACATCAACACCAAAATCATAAGACATCATCATCATAAAAGCGATGAAACATCAACACAAAATATTAAAATATAGGGATAATGGTGAAGCATAGGTACGACAAAGACAAAACATAATAATGATAAAATATTAGTTCAATAATGGTACACTATTAACACAAAAATGATTAAACATATACACCATGATGATGAAATATTCATCATTCTTGATGATGAAATATTCATTAGAATAATGAAAAAAGATACGTGCAACGGTGATGAAAACAAGTACAGCGATGGTGAAAGATGATGGGAACATTTTTGCAAATTTGCTAGTATATAATGTTACCTCATTATTTTTGTTTAGTTGATGTTAATTAGGATGAGGTTATGTATCATGGATGAAAATGGTAAAATAAATAAATAAATTAGATAATTATAGAGTAGAGATAATTATATTGTTGAAATGTTAGTACAATAATGCAATGATACATTTTCATTAGAACAATGGTAAAAGTTTAGTATACAATTAACAATGGTGAAGTATTAGTATAACAATGGTAAAAAAAATCATAAAATAATAATACATTAGTATTTTATTTTTATTTTGTTGAAATCTTAATATACTAATGGTGAAAAGTTAGTATACCGAAGGTAAAGTGTTAGTATATTAATGGTGAAAGATTGATACAATAACTATAAAATATATTTAAACAATGGCGAGATTTTAACAATGATAAAATATATATATGACAATAAAACATACTTACAACAATGATAAATGATTTTTGTATAATAATGGTAAAAAATATATATAATAATTTTTTTAGGTGAAAACTATATTAATTTGGATCTTTATTTATAAAGAAAAATTAAAAAAAATTTATGATGTAATATTTTTGATTAAAAATAAATTATTGTTTTAAAAAAAATTAATGTGACAACCGGTTACATAATATCTCGGTGGCCAAGTCTTAATCAAATCTTAGTCTCTTTCAAGCTCTTAAATCTTAATCCCTTTCAACCGGTTACACGATGCCAGCAAAAAACAGTGAGCAAAAGTGAGGGAAAATGAAGGAAAAAATACTTTGGAAAAAGTGAGTAATAAAGGGTGAATGAATGTTTATGCATGTGGATGGTTAACAATTAAATAACCTGACGTCAACCTTGATAATTATAGATATCCAATTACTCTATAATTAGTAAGATGCTGCCACGTCTAACTAGTTGATCTAATAAAAAAAGCAGCACCCAACTTACAAGGTGCATATGGCTGATGGCTGTGGTAGTAGCACAGTGCTTAAAGGCAAAAGGGTAGCTTGACCAGGAGGACAAAAGAGTGGTAAGGTGGTGACAGAAGATAAAGAGCACAGAGGAAGTGATACGCAGAAACTGTTTTGCATTTCATCCTCAGTGCTCTCTATCTTCTGTCAGCAACACCATCAACGTTTGCGCTCATATTTCACCACTTCCCCCCCTCTCCAACTTTCTAATCGATCCATGCAAACATTTGAATAAAACCTACCAATAAATATATAGATTCAGCATTAGCAAGCAAAACAGATACCCACTCCCCCCTCTCCCAAAAAAAAAAAAAAAAAAGTGGGAAGGGAGCTTGAGAGAGGAGGTGGGATTGTACAAGGTGATGGCAGAAGATAGAGCGCACAAAGGCAATGAGATGCCGCCCAGTTTATGCATTTCATCCCTCAGTGCTCTCTATCTTCTGTCAACAGCATTCACCCCCTCCCCCTCCTCCCTTTTTCTTTTTGGCCTCCTCTCCGTTTCTCCCACGCCCTACCTGCCTATATCGCTTCATCTTTCATTTTTGTGCTTAATTTGATTGCATGTTCCCCTCCCCCCCTCTTCTGCTGCATGTTCGAGAGCCTTAATTAGAAAGCAATTTTGAGGATGGGAGGGAGCCTAGAAACTAATGGCTAGCAGCTAGCCAGTAATCATCTGTGAAGAAGGGTTTGTATCTTATTTGGATTGGTTTTGAGCATTGACCATTAAGCTCTATTTATAGCAGAAAAAGGCACGTATGTGCCCTGGGATTTATCTCTATGCTTTCTTACTTTTTTCCCGCCGACTTTATTTATACCCGAATGTCGATTTATACGAAAGAATCATATCAAATAATATTATTCCATTGGTGACTTCTATACATTTCTAGAAAATGAAAAATATATAATATCGCCGAGCTTCAGTATATATGGATGTGATTTACTTTAAACCCCGATTTCCAACTTATGTATGGCTCTCATTTACGGAGTTATTCAGCGAGGAGCTTATTTTTGAATGGAATAAATTGACTGTCGGGCCGTCGGCGTATTATGAGTTTTTAGCTATGGACGAGGGGAAGGGTAATGATTGATGGAAAGAAAGTTTACAACAACAACAACCTATTCCTTCCCTCCCAGCCATAAATATATAATTGTTTAGATTCGTCCACACATTAAGAAAGCATAAGTAATATCATGCATATATAAATCATAGAACCGGGATGAGTCGGGTTATATCGGGTCATATCATATGATGCTCGGATAATCTAAATTTTGGATAAACATGGATCATATTATTGGATGGAGTTGGATTGGGTTTTATTTAAATCGTTTCGGAGTTGGATAATCTCGGTTCATGTTATCTTTAGATTGAATGGCTTTGGATTCAGATAAATTTATAATATTTTATTTTCAATTCAAATTTAAATAAGTTTGAATTATATCATTTTTTTAGGTTGGATTTGGTTCAGGTTTGGATCATTTTAAATTTAGGTCATGCATGTGTTAATTTTTTCCATTCTAATATGTAATCATATCTAATTATTTTGAGTTCACTTATTCCTATTTATCTTATTCCTTGCATTTGATTATATCGAAACCCTAATTTTTTTCCATTATTTTATATTTGGAGGTATTGTGAATTTGTGATCAACATTTTAAATTTAAAAGTTTTTTTTGGCTTCAATTGAATCACTTAATTCTATATTTTAATTTGTAACTTATAATTCATCTCTTGTATAAGGTTTGTTATATGGAGTTCAAATATTATTTTAGTTTTATGATATATTTATATCGATGTAGTCTTTGTATAATGGACTTATATTGACCATTGATTATTGATAATGAATTAAAACTTGTTTGTATGGTTGTAATCCTAATTACCTTATTTTTGTAATAGATTAATCACATGATATGATCATATCAATATAATTTTAATATTAGAAACGAGGCTTTCTTTTGGGACCAACTAAACTAGAAATCTAGCATATTATTATGGGCTTTAGGGAGTATTAATGTAACGCCTCTATTTTTTACTAACAAGAGTTTTTTTATGAAAAGGTTTGCGAAAGTGTAATATAAATCTACTTATGGAAAATTGGGTGCTAATGCGGCACCTAACAAGAGACAAATATGCAACATACAAGGTCTATTGTCCAAATCTAATCATAATTAAAGAAAACCAAGCACACAAAATAACTATCATAAAACTAGAAATGCTTAAATTTTACAAACCACGACTACTCAAACCCAAAAAAGTAAAAATATAGAGGGAAGAGAACATTCAACAATAACATTAAATATCCATAGGAATGGAAAACATCTTGGTCACCAAGGACCATCAAAAGAGAAACGCATCCGAAAAGCCTACACTCAAATAACCCCAACTAGCATTGTAATAGAAGGAGGACCACTCACTAGTCATCCTTGAGAATCTGCATAATATCTCTAGCTTGTGGGAATGAGCATGTGATTGCAACAACAATCTCATTAGTACAAATGCATATTGATTAAACCAATCTACCATATTATGTAGATCATAGCACACACAAAGCACATCCATCATGCTCATGCTTAAACATACTAAGTCATGCATGCAATATTTATGTATTTCATTTATGTAATATCCATATAAGGTCATGCTAGTTACACATACTTGGACTCATCATCAGGATCATGTTTGTTATATTTATGAAGGCATAAGGGAGACATGCATGCTACAACATACCTTGACAAACATTCCATATGCATAAAGTAACATAGATCACTTAAACCATCTAAGCATTAGTACATAAGGTACACCTCATAAACAAAAAACCTATGGTTACTCAGTTGGAACCTCAACCATGTGACTCATGTAATATGAAAATTGGGAATTCACATAATGTAGGATATACGATAGTTCATGGGAACATATGAGAACAATAAAATCATATGGCTAAGAAGCACTTACTACTAAGCATTGTAGCACATGATGCCTATAATATGATAGATGTACCACACTATGAATTTTATAGAAACAATTACAATGATGGAAACCATCTAGAGGAAGTAAGACTAAGGTTACACAACATATTTAAAATTGACTAGTTATTATCTTCCATGAAGATGATCACAAAATTCCCTTTATATAATTTCTTGATTAATGGGAAGGATTATCCCCATGGTCTCTCTATACACATGAATTGAACAGATATAAAGTTTGTCCAAATGCATGCAACCTTAGAGGACATAAAGTTTGGTTGAAGCAATAAAAAAAAACCACCTTGGAAATAAGACCTTTTAGAATCAATGCCCTCTAGTGCATTATCGGTATCTAGATTAGGATAAACCTTTTAGTGTCAATCTAATGAAATCACACCCAAAGGTAAATGATAAGAAGAAGCTACTAAAGCCAAATTAACCCACACTAGTTAATCGAGGATTAGATGATCTAGAGCCACCTCAATATTCATTCCATTTTTAGTTGGTAATTATTTAAAGAAATATGTTAGCACTAGCATACTATAGCCATAATATACATTTTCATACACATATGAGCACATTTGTCATTAATTACTTGCCATTTACCATTTATAACTATATAATTATATAGGATGGTTAAGTCATTAAATTATGAGAAAATTTCTATGGATCACTATGCCATCTCGTTTCTTTATAACCTTAATTACCATGTAATTAGGCTTGTAATCCATTTCTAAAATTTTCAATATTGATTTTTAAGCCATTTGTAGTCAATTTGATCATTCCATAATTTATTTTATTCATTTATGGAAAATTATATTTTCCACGATTGTTCCAATTTAGTTATTTTCACCTATTTTTAACTCTTAAAAAAATTGTAACCCATTATAAAATTATTTTTAAGCTTACCAACTTATTTTGTACCATTTTGGTTCATCCATTCTTTTCGAATCATTAAATTATGAAAATTTTTTGTTCATGCATTTTAACAATTTTAGTTGTCTTATCTATTTTAATCCATTTGCACTTTGAATGAATTTTAATATCATATTTTTAAATATATGATTGTCTAAAAAAATTTCACATCAACCCAAACCTATTTGGACCCGTCATTATTCTTTTTTACATTTGCGAAAACACAAGTTTCCACAAATTTTTAGATTTACCGTTTTCATTCATTTTCTATCCATCATGCTTTAACCCAACTCTAATACCCAATATATTTATATATTTGAATTCCTAAATTTATTTTGTACTTTCCCTTAAATTTTCATAAATCTTGGGATTTATTTGATATTCTTCCTAAAAAATTCTAATTAACTCATTTCTACACATTTTAATTTAAAAAATTGTGAAATGACCCTTGAACCCCCTCTCATAGCTCGTTACCTCCAATATTGTTGTTTCCAATCATGTATATATTATTCTATTTAGGTTTTTTCCATTCAATCCTAATTATATCCTACATTCCACGCAACCTCCATCCACCTATCATATTTTCATTTAAGTATATCACACACTAACTTACCTCCACTCCCCTTTATTTCACGTTAAAAATGGAAAAAATAAGACCCCACCATTGTGCCAAACACCTATCATGCAACCCTCAATATCTTAGTTTTCATGCAACCAAAATAAACACAAGTGTAATGCCCTTTTTTCCCTCTCCCTCTCCACCAATGACTTCCATCTATGTCGTGCCTCTCCTCTTCATTTTTTTTTTCTGAGTTCCTTCACTTGCCAATCAATCTTCTCATCTCCCTTCCTTTTGTTCCAAATGTTTTGGCTTCTTAGTTGTCTTATGTTGCGTTTCCTCCTCCATTTGCAACACTCTGTGCAACTTCTACTAGAAACCTACACTACCCTCTTATGCAACAACCCTTCACCTACTCCAGCCTCTCACACAAATCCCCTAAATCTTACGTCACCCTCTCACACAAATTCCTATGCATTAAAACCTTAACTTTCTTTCCCTCTTCTTTTCTTTTTATGCTGGATTTTGTTTTAGATCATTGTTGTTGCTACTCTCCTCATATCTTCTTCATTTTCACCTCTCTATTTTTTTCTTTCCATTTGATCCCCCATACCTTAGCCTCCATAGCACTAAAATTTTCCCTCAAGTTTGTTCCTTTTTGGGCTCTTTTCCCTACATTTTTCTTTGGTACTATTAATTAACCCTCATTTCTCACCTCCTTCTCCTTAAAATTTAGTTGTTACCCTCACAATCCCTTATATCTTTTCCCTTACATGCTCCTTGTAATTTTTTGTTGTAATATTTCTAACCTCTTGTTATTATTTATTTGAAGAGAGTCAAGCCTAGTAATTTTGATGTGGTGGCTTGGGAGTCATTTTTTTAAATCTTGCTTGAAGCTTAGCTAAGGTAATGTGATTAATTCACTAGATATAGAAAACACACTAAAATTTTGTTATATTAAGTTAAATTCCATGATTTTAGTGATTATTTTATGTTGACTAAAAGCATGAGTTTATGTACGTATTATGTATAAGATTAAATATTGAACGATTTTATGTAATAATATGAACATGTTTATTACTATGTTTTGATTGTAAAATACCTATGATATATTGTGTGGCCCTTGACCTTCATTATTTTATGTGGTTTATGGTTTAATTTCCACCAAGCATGATTTTAATATGTATTTTAACATGCTAGAATGCATCCTTAAATATCATATCTTTTTGTGGTCAAATGGCTAAGTGAACCTAGTATTTCTATTTGTCCTCTATTATTTTATGTGAGTTTTGTTAGATTTAATTTCATTTGAGTATGTGGTTGTATGTGTTCAACTGGCACAATTATAAACCCATATTTCACATAAACTAATTGAAAAGATGAGAATGTGTCTATAGCCAAATATTGCAAAAAGATGTACACTTTCATTACTACTCAAAATCACACTAAAATCACACACAAGTTTATACATACTAAAATACATATAATGAAATGTTTAATAAAAATTTAAGCAATTAAAATCAACACATAAGTCTACAAGGTCAAGAGCCAAGTGTGGTCTAAGGCACCATTTTCACACACATACATACTAAAGCACATGTATGGTCATGCTTATCGTAAAAATGTAGGCATATATGGTACATATAATTTTATAGGGGTCGAAACCCTAAGATAAAAATTCATGTCATTTCTCACAAAATAACCATAAAACATATTCTTAGCATGATTTCACGAAGATAACATATAATCATGCTTAGATCATATGAAACATAAACTTATGGTTTTTAGAATAGAAAATATAAAATTCTTTAAAATTAGATAACAATAACACTTAACACATAAACTTAGGTCTAAAGGTTAGATTATGATACCAATATTCCAAAGGTCCAGAGCAAAAAAATTATCTATAAGCTCAAACACCTCCTCCGAATGGATCTTGATCATCTTCACTGTAATACCCCCAAAATTCATTATTAAAAAAATTTATTTTATTTAAAATTTAGTGGAAGCAAAAAGCAAACACCGTGAATTTCAGGGATATTACCGCCACAGTTAGTACCAGACCAGTTTTCTCTTACCGTTTCAATACCAAGTGCTAAAGCTAAAAGAAACACTATACGATTCACACAAATTTATTTTTATTTAAATCGGAGTAGCAAATTAAAGACATTACAAAGGATAAAAACCCATTGATGGTGGTTATAAAAATAAGGATTAAATTTAAACAAGGATAGGGAAGGTGAAAGAGTAAAACCCTAAAGATTCTCAGATAATCCTTAGGCTCTTTCCCGTTGCCCACTTGAATAACCACTGCAATGGACCTGCAGGGAACACTACCCATTGAATAGGAAGGGGCCTACAAATGGAACTCTTCAGTACTATGGTACTGGTAACCCTTTAAACCAAACTGAAAGGCAGACCCGCATATAGTACCTTATGCATAAATAATATACACATATAATAAGAAATGCATAATACAACATCCATGTACTTAGCAAGTCCATCACATATCCAAGCAGGGACAAGCCCTAAAGCCAAACTCATGTTATATCAAAAGATCATAACGTGAAATCAATACTTTTGTGCCTTAAGCCATTAATTAATCATTATTCAATTATCATCTCTCGAATTATATCCATGTGAGTGTGGGAACCCCACTATTATACCTGGTGGATCGGAAATTCTTCAGGGCAGATTGCACCTAACCACTATTATTCGTTGGTGGACCGGTCTCCAAGGTAGAAGGCTCTTGGCCACTATTGTCGCTAGTGGATCAGTATGGCTCAGACTCATATGGTGTTCCACTATAAGTGATTAGTATTTTTTCATGATTTATTCACATCCAAGTTTTGGTTTATTGAGCTCGGGACCCCACTGTTATAGTCGGTAGACTGGTATACACATATACATCTTCCAGGGTAAAGCGCTCCAGGGCCACTATTATAACCGGTGGACCTGTACACATGATATAATCCATCTGGGCTCGGCTCAATCATCTTCCACTTTACATGATTAGTGTTTTCCCTTTTAATTAGCACAACAATTCCATTTATTTGGCTTGAGGGGGAGATCAAGAATATGGAGACGTAAAGGTACACTGGTCATACTGGCGCATACAAGCAACTCAGTACCCTTCAACCATCAACCTAGGGAAGCAAAGGTACCCTAGTCGCACTGGTGCATACAGGCTACACAGTACCCTACCGAGGACACCTAATCTATAAGTATGCATTCCCCCTAAATAGATCCGTAGAGCTATATAGAGTAAGATGTAGGGCCTTGCTGGGGGACTAAGGCACACAAGCAAATACCAGAACAATCGTGGGCTAAACCACGTCTTTAGGGTAGCGACCCTTAAAGAGCCACCATTCCTAATCTCAAGGTCTTCTACTTTAATTATTAGTGTCTTAATTAAGGTGACCACGAGAAGCACAACAACCACATACTTATTCACTTCCATTTGTCTCTATTATCATTAAGTAAGACAATTATCCATGGTAACCTAAAGGAACCACTAAGGCCATCCTTATCTTATCCAATTCTAATTCAGGATTCATTTTCATTTGTTCACATGCCATTAGGGTTATCATATCATAATCACATTATGGTCTTAGAGTCTGGTTAGTTCACATCAAAGGATCATGGCACACATAACCCTAACATGTCCTTAATTCACACCTAACACACAATATCATGCATGATTAATGATTAAGACACTTCCTTTATGAATATGAGATAAACATTGTACCACACCCTTAATTATCCATCCAATTTTAGGTTATGCCATGTTCTTGTGATACTTACTGATTTGTCAAAACCTTTATCTTACTATCCAATGTTACTTGGGTCTTATTGTGAAACTCCTTTAATCCATTGACATGTTAAATACAAGTTACTAATTTACCCCTATCATCTTTACAAAATTACTAAAATATCCCTTACTTGTAAAATTACTAACTCATCCTTTTTTATTTGCTAATTTACCATACTACCCTCCATATTGCATAATTACTAAATTACCCCTTACTTGTGTTAGATTACCAAATTATCCTCCATACTTATTTAATTACCAACTTTACCCTTCATACTTGTTAAATTACCAATTTACCCTTCTAGTAGGTTAAATTATTGTATTATTCTTTATACTTATCTAAATTACCGAATTGTCCATTAGGCTTATTGAGTTACCAAGTCACCCTTCATACTTGTTACACTTGTCAGATTTTCCATTTAGTTAGTTAGATTACCAAATTGCCCCTTTTAGTTGGTTAAATTTTCAAATTGTCCTTCTTCATTATTATAATTTCCAAATTTCCCTTCTTCATTGTTATAATTACCAAATTGCCCCTCTTCCTACAAATTACCAAAATACCCTTTCCTTTATACAAAATTACCATTTTACCCCTTTACTTTATACCAAATTATCATTTTACCCCATTTACTTTATGCAATTACCAAAATACCCTTCCTTTATACCAGCTTACCATTTTATCTTTTTACTTGATTAAATTACCAAAATACCCTTCATTTATACCAAATTACCATTTTACCCTTCTACTTTATTAAAATACCAAAATACCCTCTACACTAAATTACCATTTTACCCTTCCACTTTATTAAAATACCATTTTACCCCTTTACTTTACAAAATGACCATAATGCCCTTTCCATTATATTTAATTCACCAAAATACTTTCTTACACCCAACCATTACCAAGTTATCCCCCTTTTCGTGTAAAATTACTAAAATGCCCTCCTTCCTTATCCATTTACCATTTTACCCCTTTACTCTTATAATTTACCATTTTGCCCTTATCATGCCACTTTTACCAAAATACCCTCACTACATAAAATATTAATATTTATGCTCCATACCCATCATCCAACTCCACCAACTATTATTATTTAACTTTAATACACATTAACACTTACACTTATTTAGGCTACACTCTTACACAAGAAATATTACTAAAATGCCCCTAGGACTCATAATAACAATATTTATACAACAAATGGCCACATTAGCATAACATATCATGCCTATGCACTTAACATTATTATTAACAACAAAGTTCCTTTCTTAAGAATTATTTCTACACATGACACATAAATTAACATGCTTTCCTTTTTATCAATCAACACATGCCACTAAATACATTATACTTAACAACATATATCATGCATATAAACATATTAAAAGTCCTACTGTGCTAGCATACGTATGTCCATACTTTTTAGTAGGGTTTAACAGTTACCTTATTTTTCACAAAAATCAAACCTTACCGGTACCCTAGTTAAAGATTCAAGCTTTGATTAGTAAAAATCAATCCCTAAGAACAATATTAAAAATTCGCATAATAGAAGTAGAAAATCAAAGGAATAATTTTTATATATCAAAAGTTTAATTAATATATATTAATACCAAATATTTTTATACCTTAAAATTATCTAACTTTGGGCTAGAAATGGAGGCAAGACTTACGCTGCTCATGTAGCGTGAGTTGCATGAATTATTGAAGGGGGAAGGGGGTCTAAGAAGGGAATAGGAGAAGGGAGGGGGATTGTTCGGGTAAGGTTTTAGAGTTGAGAGGAGGGCAGGTGGAGGGGAGTTAGGGTAGTGGCTGAGTGTAGGGATGGAGTGGGGGTGTAGGTGGTGGCCGGGGGTGGATGATCGGCGGCTAAGGGCGGCAGAGGTGGAGGTTGGAGGGATGCAAAGTTTGTTGTAGGGGTGGTGGAGGAGAAGAAGGAAGGGAAAATAAGAAGGAAAAGAGGGGATGTAGGGTTAGGTTTCAGCTAAAGGAGGTAAGGGGTGTTAGGGGAGGTTACAGGGAGTGGATTGGTGACCTTGGTGGCGGTGGAAGAGGTGGAATGGCGGCGGACGATGGCTGTGCAAGGTGGAGGCCGAGAAGGGGGAAAGAAAAGGAAGAAGAAGAAAGGTGGCTGTAGGGGGCTCATGGGGGTGGCTTGGTGGTGTAGGGAGGTAGTAAGGAGTGGCCGCAGGTGGTTGGTTGGGCGGTGGCAGCGGCGGTGGAGGGTGGTAGAGAAAAAATAGGGGAAGGAAAGAAGAAGAGAAGAAGGGAGAACAAGGAGTCGGTAGAGGGAAAAGTGTGGCTCGAGCAGGGTAGAAATGAAGCATAAGTGAAGAAGAAAGGGATGGCGGAGGAGGGTAGGTAGGTGTGGTTGGCTGGGTGGTTGGTTGCAGGTGGTAGGAGGTGTCGAATTGTAGGGAGAGGGAAGGGAATGAAAGAAAAAAGAAGGCATGCAGGGCTAGGGGTGCAGGATCGGGTTTTGTCTGAAAATGGAAGAGAAATGGACGAGGGAGAGAGAGGGAGAGAGTAGGGCTATGGGGGGAGTGGTTGGTGGCAACTGCCGGAGGGCAAACATGGCGTAGGTGGTCAATGTCAAAGAAGAAGGGAAGAAGAAGAAGAAGAAGAAAGGGAAGAATGCAAGCTGGTCGGGCGAGGGAGAAAGAAGGGGGGAGCGGGTCGGCCCGCGTGTGAGGGAGAGGGGAGAAAAAAGAGAGGACTGGGGCGGCCCAACTAAGGGAGGGAGAAAGGAAAAGAAAAAAGAGGGGAAGATGGGCTGGCAACAGTGCGAGGAGAAAGAAGGAAAGGGAGAGGGATGGGCCCAACACGAAGGGGAGAAAAAGAAGCATGCCGGGTGGCTCGAAGGAGAAAAAGAAGAAAAGGAAAGAAGAAAAAGAAGAAAAAGGAAATGGAAAAATGGGGATGACTAAAATAAAATAATTTTTGGAATAATGGAATTTAATATTTTTGACATATAAATTAATTTAATAATTTAATTTATTATAATTTAATATATTAGTTTAAAAAGGATAATTTTACTAAAATATTGGTTTGGAAAATTATTTAAATAAAATGAGTATGATAAAATAATTTTTTTTTAATTTATTAAATATTCATATCCATTTTTATATACTTAAAAATCCAAAAAATAATTAAATTAAATAAATTTAAAAGTTAATTTATCCCAAATAAAGGCTATTTATTAAATTATAAGTTTTTCAAATTTTTGGGGTTTTACATTCACATAAAAAATATAGATATTACTCTTAATAGGACATTAAAAACAAAAATGAAGGAAATTATGATAAAAGTACAACATTTATCTTGCGAAAATGTAACATTTATCAAGGATAACCAAGATTTCGCTCCACATTTCACAAAGTTTATAAACGGACCCCAAAGGGGGGAGGGGTGAATAGTGTTAAATGGAATATAATTATAAAATACAAATCATGGTAAATGAACTATAGTGGTTCAAGATAATCAAATCATGTTTCTTTACCTTCATTATCGAAAGACCCCCTTTAGATTTTTGAAATATTGTGATGAGTTTATCGATGATCTTCTCCTAGGTTTATATTCCTTTAACTTTAATGACCTCTATAAGATAAATTTATAACTTAACATATTTATCTTCTCTAGATTCTAGCCTCAAAACATAAGAGTGATAGGCATTCTCACAACCCCTTATTATTGAATTTTGATGAAGGGCATTACGATTACAAGAATCATCACAAATATTACATGTATGAAATTGTAAGAGTAATTTATAGGATGTAATATAGCTATACCAGTAAAATTTGACAATGGAAGATTGAATCTATCTTGGTTGAGTGAGTAACACTTCTGAGATTTTCTCATTAAAATTGATTTGAAAATGAGATTTAAGAACTAATACAAGAGATTTATTAGAGAATTGATTATGTAATATATGAGAGCCCAAAAGTTATTTTTTTTAATTCTCCCTAATAACTTCTATATATACCATGATCCAATAGATTAATTATTGATGGCAAAAGAAAGTTACTATTCATAAATAATGGGTAGATTTTTTAGCATTTAATGCTACCCAATTAATTGATTACCCTGACTATTGGATAAATTGGTATGATTAGCAAAATGTGAGATTTGATTGGATATTTTGTGCACAACATAACATTGTATGGGTTCGTGCAGGTATTGGAGAAGTTATGTTTACATTTGTGAGTTTTAGAATAAACATGGGCTTTTTTATTATTCCAAGAATATGTTGATGTGAGGTTTGGGAAAAAAGATGAGAGTAAGGAAATTAACATAAGAGTCCCTTGTTTCCTAAACACGAACCATATTTTTACCTTTATTTCTAAAACATATTGTTTTGTCTTGAATTATTTTCTAGTATAAAAGAGACATGAGAGAACCCTATCCATCATGTCGTGCAACCCAACTTCTTCTTCTTCTCCATAGAATTCATCATTAAAAGAGAATTGTAGATTTATATAATTGATTGATTGATTTGTTTAATCATCATACAATTACATAATAGCACAAATAAAAATCTCTATTTTCCTTTAATTATTATGTTTTTGATTAAATTATCAATTATTCATTATCTTGTTAATTATAATTTTGTTTTGGATTCATTCAATCCACACAATTCCATAACAATTTGGTACTAGAGTTGTGGTTGTTGAAGCTTATGTCATTGTACATGAAAAAGCTAGTAGAAAATTATCTACTGTAGAAGAGTAGGCTTTATGACCAAAGATTATGTGAGGGCTAGTCCTTGAAATCTTATCTTGATGAATTTGATTATATTATGATAGATTTTCATAACATAGAAGTTGAGTTAGATGATGAAGATTTGGCCACTTATGCTATTATGTTCTTTGCCTACTAGTTTTAAGCATTTTTGTGACACCTATGGGAAGGACGAGTTAGTCCTTAAGTATGTGAAATTTACCCTGCTACAATTTGAGTTTATTGATAGTCAGTTGATTGGTAGCAGTACTTTTAGGGACTCATATAGTGAGGGATTGGTAGAAAGGGGGAGGGCACATGAGTGGGGATCTAATGACATAAAGGAGTCTAGATCTAAGTTATAGATTTGGTGGAAGAATGTGACATGTGATGGTTGTCTTATGAAAGACCATATTAAGAGATATTATCCCAATAGAAAATTAAGAGATACTACTAATGGTTTATCTAATGATGGCGATGTCGCCATAGTTAATGAAAATGGTGATGTACTAACTGCCATAGATGGATAGACTAGATTGGCCGATAGGTGGATTCTAGGTGCTCCTATCATGTTCATCCTAGTAGAAGTTGGTTCTAGATATATGACACTATTTGAGGCGAAGTTATTGTTTTGAAAAATGATTCTTCGTGAAAAGTTGCTGGGATTGGGATTATATGGGTGATATTACATGATGGTGTGGTTTGGATACTATTCAATGTTTTTCATGTTCTGAAACCAAGAGCTTTATTTCGATGTGTTTTTTAGATAACAAAAATTATAGGTGTCTTATTGAGAATGACATATTGAAGGTTGCTAATGGGGCTATGGTTCTAATTGTTGGAAAGTGGGTTGGGACATTGTATGTACTTATTTATAAAATGATTGAGGGTGTAGTTGATGTAACATTGAGAGTGTGTGACTTAGATGTTGCTGGTATTGATTTGATGTGACTGGGACATGGGAGTGGTATTAGCATGATTAGGGGAGCTTATTTTGTGACCTGGTTACATCTAGATATGTTATCGTCTATGAGTCTGAATTCCTTCTTGGCAAGAAAGTGGAGCAAGAGAGTTTGTTATTGATATAAATGGTATATATTCTTCTATTGAGGAGGAATCTAGGCAGTAGGTGGAGAAATTGGGTATTACTTCAAGGAAAGCTGGTTATGCTCTATATACTATAATTAGTAGTATTTATATGTTAGAGCTAGTAAACTCAGTGGTTATTTTGGGTATTGACTTTGCCTTGTGGTATTCTGTTGGTGTTGTTGAAGAGATATGGTGTCTTTGAAGAACTCAAACATTGGTATGTGATGTTTTACTAGTTACTTTTACTATGTGTCTATGTTTTGCTTTTCAGCAAAAGAAATGTCTAAAGAGAATAAGCTAAAGACTTTAAAGGTGCCCAAATCCAAAGCGGTTGTGGTGGCTTTCTTAGTCACTAGTTTATACTCTGTAGTTGTGAGATACTTGATGTATGATGTGATTATTGCGGACCATTTTATTGCTTGTGTTGTGAGCATGTGTGTGGTGAGTCCCTTGAAGACACATTAGTTAGGTGTGGTGCAGATTATGAGGTAGTTGGTGCATATAATATTGACTTATATTGAGTATATGTTGTCAACTATTCTGTTGACGGGTTACTATGATCTCTGTTGTGGTAATGATGATCAAAGGTACAATTTTTTGCTAGTGTATGAACTTAGATGTTATAATGTTGTGTTTTTGGATACTCACTTCAGATTATCTTGTTTAGATTGTCCCAAATGTAAAGAGGAAGAGAAGTTCATGGTTACTGTTCCATATTTAAATTTTGTTGGTTGCATCATGTATGCTATAGTGTGTACTCAACTTGATATTGCTCAAGCTGTTAGCGTGGTGAGTTGATATATGGTGAATCTAGGAAAGGCTTACTAACAAGTAGTGAAGTGGATCTTGATGTACTTTAAGGGTACGACATTAGCATGTATAGAGTATGGGAGATCAGCTAATTTGTTAGTAGACCTTGATAAAAGGAAAGTCACTAGTGGATATGTTTTTTTTTAATCTTAGTGGTTCAACTGCTAGCTAGAGGCCTTCCTTGCAAGACGTAATGGCTTTAACCACTACTGAGGCTTTTTAGGAAGTCGCGTGACTTGGTGGTTTAGTATGTGAGATGGGGTTTAGATATGGTGCTCTAGTTGTTTGAGGTGATAGCTAGAGTGCTATTAGTTTAGTGAAGAATCATAATTCTTTCCATCATTGAATGAAGCACATTAACATCAGGTATCACTTTATCTAATTTATTATTGTTATATGTAAAGTTGTGTTGGATAAAGTGGGTACGTTGGATAATCTGGGCAATATGCTAATGAAGCCATTAACCGTGGGTAAGTTTGAGTATTTCTCATACTTGATTGGTGTTCATAGGCCATGAGGCCCTTTGTTGAGCCAGGTTTTTTGTATAGGTCTTTACATTTCTTGAGTCACAAATGCTGCTTCAAGGTGGAGAATTGTGAGCTTTGACTGGGTATTTGGTTCATAGCATAACATTACGTTGGTTTGTGTAGGTATTGGAGAAGTTATTTATAGATTTATGAGTTCTAGAATAAACACTAGGGCTCTGTGTTTATTAACATAGGCCATGCTTATTCTCATAATATGTTGATGTAAGTTTTGATCAAAAAGCTTAGAGTAAGAAAATTAACATGGGGGTCTCGTATGTCTTAAATATGGACACTATTTTTTTCCCTTTATTTTAAAAACACAATGTTCTTCCCCATAAGGTTTTTTCTAGTACAAAAGAGATATGAGAGAACCTTAGCCATTAAGTCATGTGGCGTAACTCCTTATTCTTTTCCATAGAATGCTTCATTAAAAGAGAACTATAGATTTGTGTAATTGATTGATTGATTTATTTAATCATCCTATAATTACACGAGCATGAATAGGTATCTCTGTTTTCCCTTAATTGTTATGTTTTGTGATTGAATTATCAATTTTTCATCATCTTGCTAATTTTGATTTTATTTTGGATCCATTCTATCCATGTAATTCCGCAATAATGGTTATGTTTAAACCTAACGGAAAAATTTAACCATTGTAGTAACCATTTAATTAGTTTAGGATGCAAATTTTTGGTCCTCTAACATATTGAAAACTTGTCAAATGGTTGTGCAAACCAATTGGTTAGTTGAAAAAACTAGTTAATGGGTTTGGAAGAGCCATTTAATGTGTTTAAGTTGAGGAAAAAATAACCTTGCACTTAATATAACCCTTATCCTAATTTGTCAAACCAGTATATCAATTTTAAGAACCAACCAATCAATTTGAGTAAACCAATAGATGTGTTAAGGCTAAGTGAAAATTAGTTTTTGTAAAAAAAAAATCATAGATTGGCTGAGCAAACTAGTTAATTAGTTTAAAGATTAGTTGATAGGTTTAGTAAAGTTATTGGTTGTGGCTGCATGTGGCTGGGCTATTTTGCTGGGATTTTGTATGGTGGAATGGCATGGGAAAGGAGGAAAAATGGGTGCATAGATGGCTAGAAAGTAGAGTAGGGGTGCAGGTTGAGGGGAGGGGGAGATGATAGCTGCGACTTAGTGGAAGGGGTTGGGGTTTTGGGGGGTATGGGGTTGCAGGTGGCTGAGTGACATGAGGGAGGATGGGCTGGGTTGATGGCTGCGATATGCAGGGCTAGGGGTGGCGTGAGGGAGGATGAATTGTTGGGAGATGATGGGATGTGTTTGGGGAAGAGGGAAGGCTGCAAATGAGGGGTGGTTGCTGGACAAGAAGGGGGTGCATGCACGGAGAGAAGAAAGGAGGAGATGGGCTGCATGGGGAAAGGGTTTTGCTCGACAGGTTGGGGGGTTTTGGCTGGGTTTAAAGTGGGGAAAAAGATGGGGATTTGGTTAGGAATTAGTTAGCAAAAGTATCCCAATGTATTAGGCTTTCAAGTGTATGGTTATTAAGGAAAAGAGTCCTACTTAAACAAGGTTTTATTTTCACCAAAAATGTCACTATTATTATCATGATCAATATTATTATTATTTGTGTTATCACTTCCCCTCTTTTATTTTTGTAAATATTTATAACATTATTATTCTTACAATTATTGTTATTAGTATTATTTTTAAGAGTGTTGCTTATCCTAAGGTTGTTGTTATTACCATCCTTTCTATTTTGATTATTATCTACTCTCTTCTTACTATCATTATTATTACCGTCATCAACTTTTATCTTCCTCTGCTCATATATAGACTAGTCCGGGTTATTATCATAATTTAATAACTATAGACTTACTCGTAATGGCAAGACGTTCATTCTAAATATAATCCTATGATTTATTATGCTTGCTAATCAAATTTTAAGTTTTGCATATTTAAATTAAGAATTTATTAAAATGAGGTATTACAATTTTCTTATCTTGAGTTGCCATAATCCTATCTTGAATCAATTTGATCTAGTGAGTTATCTCTTCAGCCATCTTTAGCCTAAGAATAATAGTCTCATTGATGTCGCTCTAGCACAATGGAACTTATGTATAGAGTGCTTCAAATGGTGTCATCCTACTACTAGTGTGAAAATTGTTTTTGTAGAAAAAATCCACCTAATGCAATTTTTCCTCTCAACTACCCTATAATGCAAGAGCATAAAATATTGTCTAAAGTCTAAATCATCCTCTCTATCTAACCGTCTATAATTGGGTGGAAGGCGGTACTCATCCTCACCCTTGTGCCCATAGCCTTTTGTAACTTAACCCAAAATTGCAAAAAGAATCTCTAATCACTATCAGAGACTATGTTGGTAGGTGTACCATGTCGATTCACCACAAATCTTATGTAGACACTAGCTAAATAATCCATGCTCTAGCTTAATTTCATCAAAATAAAGATGACTAATTTAGTGAACTGGTTGATGATGACCCAAATCATGTCACAATCATTACAAGTCTTTAGAAGGACACAAAAAAAACCATAGAGATGAAATATTATTTCAAATCAGGACCATCCAATGGCTGCATAAGTTATATGAGTCTATGGTACTCAATCTTGACCTTTTGGTAGGTTAAATACTAGGATACAAAATTAACAATCTCTTGCTTCATGTGAGGCCTCTAGTAAAACTACCAAAGGTTTTTATATAACTTATCTACTCCAAGGTTAACAGGATAAGGAGTATAGTAACCTTCCTCTATGATATAGTGCTTTAGCTTAGTGTAACTCTAAGGCACACACCATTTGCATTGGTATATGATACTACCATCATCATAAATTAAAAACCTATAACCTCTACCATGTGATATGCTCAAGATTAACATCACTTGGCTATCTTGCTTAGAAATCATTACACATAGTAGGTGTGATTACCAAATTTCTTATTTGGATCTTTATATTATCCTACATTGTCAACTCAATGCTCATCTCCTCCATATCCTCTAACAATATGATGGTCGCTACCAAGAAATTTTGGGAATGTGACATCTCCTTACTTAGTGCATTTGACACTATATTAACCTTACCTTCATTGTATGTTTTCTTAATATCATATTCCTAAAATAACTCAAACCATCTCCTCTACCTCAAGTTCATTTCTCGCTTAGTGAGATGTACTTGAGACTTTTTTGGTTGGTATAAAACTACATAGGATCCCAAATAAGTAGTGTCTTTTTATCTTCAAGGTGAAGTCCAAAAATACCAACTCTAAATCATGCATGGTAAAATTCTATTTAAGTGGATTTAACTGGCATAAAGTGTAAGCACCTAATTTATCGTGCGCCATCAACACGACTCAAATTATGCTTCAAAGCATCATTGTAGATTTGAAATCCATCTGAACTAGAAGGTAAGGTCAAAATTGGTGCTAGAGTAAGATGATGCTTCAAATCTTGAAAAGCATGTTCAAAATTATAGTCCGACAAAAATATGGCCATCTTCTTCAAGATGTTTGTTAAGGGACAATTCCATATAAGGAAGCCTTATACAAACTATCTATAATACCCTGCCATAATCAAGAAGCTATAGATTTAGGAACACTCGTGAGGGCCTTCCAATATGACGTTGTGTGAATCTTAGCGGGATCACCTAAAACAATAGATGCTAATACTACATGGCTTAAGAAGGTAACTTCTCCTAGCTAAAACTCACACTTAGAGAGCTTGGTGTAAAGCTCATGCTCTCTAAGGAGTGCCAACATCGCCCTTTGATGTTGTTGATGCTCTTCTTGAATATAATAGTACACCAATATGTCACCGATGAAGACCATTATGAGCTAATCTACACATGATTGGAAAAATTGGTTGATTAGATCTATGAAAATGGCCGAAATAGCGGGGAGGCCAAATAACATCACCATAAACATGTAATGTTTTTATTTAGTGAAGAAAAAAATCTTCAAAAGTTAGACTTCATAATATAGAGTTGATGCTACCCTAACTGCAATCAATCTACAAAAATATGCCTACCCCTAAGAGTTGATCAAATAAGACATCAATCCTTCATAGTGGGTACTGATTCTCCACCGTCAGCTGACTCAACTGTTTATAATCTATCCATAGTCTCAGACTATAATCTTTCTTTGTAACAGACAAAATGGTCTCCTAATGGGCACACAATGGGATGCATGTTGTTATGTGCTAGAAGCTCCTTTGGTTCAGATTTTGTAGGGTTCCCTAGACACATGTTCCACTCCTAGAACAAGGTGTATTGTAAAGTCCACCTTGCATATTGGAAACATGATGGGTATATCTATTGGGAACACATTTGGAAAATCACATATAATCTATGTCTCTTCCAAGGGTGTAAATCAATGTTTATATCTCACATACTGCACTAGTACATCATATAACCCTTTTGAACTAAGGAATCAATGGTGAGAGCTAACAAAACCTTTACAATTGGCCTATGCTTTCATATCCAATAAGAGACCTAAGCATTTGAAGGTCCTCTAAGAATATAATACTCTCGAGTACTATCCAACATTGCCCGATATCTCCCCATCATGTTCATTCTCAGTATAATGCCAAATTTTCACAGATCAAGCTTTATTAGGTCTGTGGAAAACTTTAACCCACTTATGAATAAGGCCACCCCAAAAAATAACCTAATATAGGTAAGATAGTCTCCAAAAATAGAAAATATGAATGAGTGTGATGCACCAGTGGTGAGTAACACATAAAATGGCAAGGATAAAATGGTCAACATGCCCATGATAACATTGATATTATTGTCTTCCTCTACTTGGTTAATCATATCTAGGCGCTTGCTTAATGGATGACCCATAAAACCATTGGCTCCTTAAGCCTAACCATTATCACCTCCCTATAAAGTAGATCAAGGTACGACACCCTCCCTTAACTTGATCGGCTATTGTCAAGAATAGGAGGTGTTACCTACTAAGGTTTTTGAAAATGAAATGGGGAAATTTTTTGGTATTAACCTATTTGAGTTATATCCTTAGATCCAAGTAACACTCAAATGATCCGTACCCCATCATGCCATAGAATTTACACTGAATTAACTCTCCAACATAACCTATACCTAGATGGTTGGCCCTATAATGCTTGTAGTATAAGTATCAAACTTGTTCTAACTTTTTTTCCAAATTCACAAAGCCCTTATCCCTCTAAAAGCCAGGGTGAACACTAGTATATGGATGCACTTTCCAATCACTATGTTGGGTCATAAGCTTCTTTAAATTTGAACTAAAATTGTTTTGAATTATTGTGAGCTACAAAAAAAAAACCATGTTAGAAAGGTACTATAACACCTTGTTTTCTATAAATCCTAATTAAAAATTAAATTATTTTGTGAATATGATCATAGAAATTATAGGAGAAAAATATGTTATAAATGTGTTAATTATGTGTGTGTGGGTTGGGGTGGTAGATGTTTCTATTTAATTAGGTTAAAAATAGACTATTAGGGTTTTTGGTGTTAGTAGGTGAACTAGGTGTTGAACTTGGATTGGGTAGCACCACGGGTTAGGCAAAAAATAGGGAAAAATCATTATTTTTTGTGCATTTTTAGTTATGTTTTGTCATTGTGGGACCTTCCTTCATCCTTATAAGCCATCCTTCAACTTTCCCTCACCTTGAAATCATATTATTGCTTGTTCCCTTATCTTTACCCAAGATCTTAGCCATAATCACCTTTCTTCACCTATCATCCACTCTCTTACACCTTGAATTTACACTCAACCTTTCATTAAAGTATTGAGGAAGCAAGCTTGAGTTAGTTTTTCACATTATTCCTTTCTAACTTAGTTAGTTATTCTCATTATTCCTTTTTAACTTTAGACTACCACATCATATCTTTACACCTTCTCTTGCTTGGTTCATTCATTATTCAACCCCTTTTGCATTTTTCTTTCTCTTCATTTATTATTTGAGTTTTTCCAAGTGTTGAAGAACACTTCTTGTTCATTTAGTTATAGAAACTAAAATCCATCTCTCTTCTTCTCCTATTTTCTTCTTTAGTTTTTTTTTTCTCTAATAGTTTATCTAACCCCACTATATTTTCTTTAGTATATGGAAATTAGATGTATGAAAAAGTTGAAGAGTTCTTTGTCCTTATTCTTTCCTCTTATTACACTACCCATAATTTAGGTATGTCTCTCTTTTCTTTTTATTGTTTTTTTTCCTTGTTATTTTATTGGATTTTATTATTTTTTTTACATTTGTGTTTTAATGGAAAAGGAAGAATATTTGGACAATAGGGCTTGTGGTACTTTTTTGTTCTTTTATTCACAATTTTTTTCTTGGAGAAGAGGTATCCCTTATGCTCCTACTAATTGTGTGGAAATCATGTGTTATCATATTTAGTGTTTAAATTGTGTTTGAGTGAAATTTTATGCTTTTTTGTGGCTTAATATAATAAATTCATGTACCATGCTAGATTTTTTTTAATTCAAGTATATTAGCCATGAGATATGTGTAAGAGCATGTTAGATTTATGTATTCATAATATATGTATAATAGCTTGCTAGAATATGGTTGAATGTTATAAAAGAATTATGCATGAGTTGCATAAGAGGCTTGATCAAATGCATGATGGTCATTGTTGAAATTGTTTCTTTTACTTTTGAGCTTTCTATTAGTCTTCTTGCACGTTTCACTTCATGTTTGCACTACAAAAAAGGATGTAATAGGCCAAGAAAATAGCCATAGGAGGTAAAAATTAATGGAATTTTTCTAATACAAAGTATGAGATTGTGAATTTAGTAAAAATGGCCACAAAAAATAAAATTTTAGTTGCTATGTTCACTTTTTTGCATTAGAAAAATATATCCGTGACTAATAAGCCATGGAAAAAATATTTTTGTGATGAAGTGACCATGAAATTGCCACAAAAAAGTATTTTCATCATGAATTTGTCACATGAATGGCCATGCAAAAGTCCTTTTGTGGGTAATTGCTATGAATTTACAATGAAAAAAAAAATACTTTTATGCCTAAATTGCCACGAATTTGGCATGTAAAAAAACCTTTTCTGGGTAACTCGTGATGAATTTACCATAAAAAGATATTTTTGTGGCTAACTAGTCATGAATTGTCTGTGGAAAGATATTTTTCGTGGCTAACTAGTGATAAATTGGTCAAAAAATATATTTTCATGATTAAATTGCCACAAATTTGTAATGAAAATATATTCTTGTAGCTAATTTGCTAAGAAAAGATATTTTTGTGGACAACTTATCATGAAGTCATTATAAAAGGATACTTTTGCAACGAACTTGCCACGAATTTGTTGTAGAAAAATATTTGTGGCTAACTAGTCATGAATTGTTATGAAAAGATATTTTTGCGGCTAACTTACCATGATTTTTCCATAAAATGACATTTTTATGGCATACTCACCAAGAATTTACAATAAAAATGTATTTTTGTGGCTATCCCATCTTAAATGTTGTACAAAAAACAAAATTATGTAACGAAAGCCACTACCTTTTTAAATATAGATCAAAAGGAATTAAAAATATGACCATAGTATGAATTAATTTGATTAAGCTTTTTAAAAATGTATAGTACATTACATTTTCATCCTAGCATTTTAGTTATTTTAAACAAATAGTAAAATTAACAAATTATTAATTTGGATAATACTTTAAATGTATATAAAATTCATTGAGTAATATATATAATCTAAATGTTTATATGTTAAAGTAAACACCATATTAATAATTAACTAGGTCATTTAAAAAAATTATGGTACATTATTAGTAAAATTTATATCTTTTATTTTTTTATTAATTTGAATAAGAAATAAAATAAAATAATTGTTATTTTGTGCCCTAAATTATTTACGTATATAAATAATGGAATAGTAAAAAATATATATACACATAGAGGCACACAAACATATATATTACCATGCTATCATTATACTTACCAAAACAAATACTATGGTTATAAGAGAAAATGTTATTTTAACTATGAGTTAAATGCGTATTCATACAAACAAAATGTGTGGCCATTTAAAATCTATGTATATAACACCTAATATAAGTAATGTATAATTAACATAGATTAAAAGGTTTAATACAACTATTTCTATAAATAAAATGCAAATTTATTAAGGTAATTCAATTGTTAAAGAACTTAAAAGTTAAGCATGTTTAAATTAGATTTGTTTAAGGATGGGTGACCTCATGGGAAGTTTTATAGGAAGCATGCTATAATAATAATAATATTATTATTATTAACATCGATACATGCGCTACGAGACTACTCGTGGTTATCATCATCATCATCATCATCATCGATACGTGCACCATGGGACTACTCGTGGACATCGACACGTGCACCATAGGACTACTCGTAGGCATTGACACGTGCATCACAAAACTACTAGTGACTATTATAACATATGTCATGAGAGTGTTAATGACTATCAACACATGTAATACCTCACTTTTTAGAGTCCTTAATGTGTACTAATCTAAGTTTTTAATGGAGATCTAAGTGTGCTTGATCTTATTTTATAAGGATTTAAGAATTGTATGGTTATGGGATAAGATTGATTTGACTAGGAAAAATATTTGGTTTTATTGAGAAACCAATAGATTAGTTTGAGGTACCAATCGACTGGTTTGTTCATCAAAATTCTATTTCTCAAAACCGTTGGACTGATCGACTGGTTAGGGAACCAGTTGACTAGTTTAGCTGACCATGTTGTTCTTCAAAATCGATTTTTCGTGAAAATCTATTCCCAAAATTTTTCCAACATCATGATTACATTTTAAATAGGTTATTTTCAATTCTTGAAAAACTTATGAACCTATTTAGCCTTTTTTGATTATTTTCAATAGATTCATGAGGAAAGAATGCATGGGGAGTGACTTTCATGCCCTCATCTCATTTGGCCTCTTCTTTCTTATTGTCTCTCTCTTCTACAAGATTTCTGAGCAAATTTTCTATGTCTCCAACCTTAGTAGATATGTTGAACTTTGATTTTTGTCCATTGTTGTCACCATACCCTTATTATGTTCAAACTTTTTGAGGCACATTGCCCAGAACCCTACAGTTTCACCAAACTAGCTCTAGGTAGAAACTATCAACTTTTAAACTTTGAAAACCTACACTTCAATTTTTTAATTCAGGCTGGGGTTTGGGAATATCAATTTATACTTTCCCTCACCCTTCTCCTTTTAGCAGAACCTTCAATGATCCGGACATTAAGTCCTCATTTTCTCTCTTCTTCCCTAACCTTCGAACTGCCCTATTTTCTTCACATTTTCCCTACCATTTTCCTTTCCTTATGGTTTGATTCTGCTCATCTCTACCTCTTCTAGTTCTATTCCTAGATCCTTCTTGTTTTAATTTTAAATAAGATGGAGCTAGATTGGGGAAAGGAGTGAGGGTTGAATTTCACACTGGATACTATCTGTTTTCCATTTGAAAGGTGGGTTTTCTTTAAATTCTACTTTCAGGTCTCTAATTTCATTTAAACCTTCTTTTCATGATTTAGAAAGATTTTCACTGAGTTGAATTAAGTTTTTCCTGGAAGGTATTTCAGTGTAGGAAAATGAATTTGAGATATATTGCTCAACAATTAAGGTAAATCATTGCTCTTCTCTATTACTATAGAAATCTTGTGGATAAGTGAAGTATATTTTCTATAAGTTTGTGGTACCTTGAATAGTAAAAATGACAACATGCGTGCATTAGTTAATATGGAATGAACAAATGGGTTAGTACGAGACTTGACTTAAAAGTTTATATGCTTGGATCTCAAGTTGTAATCCTAGATTCAAAATCTCTTGATGTTCTGGGTGTTTTAAGTGATAATGGTACATGTGATATGTGGAATGGAACTGCCACATAATGGCCTAGTAAGAAGAAAATATGAATATATGCTTTCCTAGAATAAGTTCAAAATATGCCAGCATGTCTTGCTACAGTTCCTAGAATAATTTAGGTATTTTGCATGTCAATTTGTGAACATTATCTATAAAGTACTTTGAATAACCTGAATTTAATGTTTGGATTTGATTGAACATGTTATGGAAATTTCATTTTGTGTAAATGGTGTTTTTGTGGATTTCTTTTGCCTAGACCAATTTAGTAGTTGGTCTATGACTTTGGGTTCCTAGAACAGTTGGCTGATTGGTTCAATCGATCGACTGGTTGGCCTGTAAATCTAGAAGTCTTAGCCTCGGGTTTGACCCATTGACAGGTTTGGCCAAATCGATTGACTGATTCTTAGAACAGTCGACTGGTGAGGTTGAATGATCGACTAGTTTACCACCATGGAGACATTGAAAACATCTTGACCAATCGACTAGTCCATGAAACCAGTTAACTAGTCAACGAGACCCATCGACTGGTTCTTGAAACTGCTCGATTGGTCTCAGTGAGTTTTATTTTTCCCACATATTTTCTTCCTAAATATGATATATGAATTTTCTTATGCTTGGTTTGGGATGTAGTGGGCTTATAGCTTTAAAATTATTTAGATTAACGATGCCAAATAATGGATTAAAAGAAACTAAAATAAATCATCCAATGTTTTCCCTTAGTGTAGCCTTTGGCGTACCTTGTGAACATAACATGAATAGATGATCAAATAACTAAAAATGGAATTTCCTTAGGGTTAGTAATAGATTAAAATGATGGATGATAGACCTCTCTAAAAGTGAAATGGCATAGCAAAGATAAAATAAAATAATACATTTTACAGGATGGCTTGAGTTAACCTTACCTATAATTAGTAATTTTCACCTAGCTAATGAAATAAATAAATAAATATATTGTAAGTTAGGATTAGACATATTTCACCTACACTTGGACCCCAAATTTGGCCTTAGGAAATTAATTGAAACATCCTTTAACTAATGGGTAAGTTCTTGATTGAATAATGATCCATGACCTTGACTTTGGCATGAGCTAGAGTTTAATTGTGAACAAGAGAATAAATGGAAATTCAATGGCTGGCCTAGATCATTTTGGATATTTTTATCATATGATAATTCCACTCTTTGGCATAATATAATAATCTATTGAAGAGACCCTAAATGGAAACACTAGTTAATATGAGAATCCTGTATGGGTATGTTGAATGAAAAAGGCTTGTATGCTTGGTATGACATTGTTGTGGGCCTTTATGTGAACTGCATTTCCCAAACTAATAAGACACTTATCACTTAAAAAGGAATGAGAACTATGAATGGTCTGGATTATTTGATCCTCAATTATCTATCGGGAGTTAGTCTGCCTTCGAGCTCTTTTTACCGTTATGCGAGATCCTAGTTGATCCTAGGATCCTTGTAGATTCTAGTGCCTTTTCTACTCTATACATTGATGATGTACTAAGGGGTATTGATACTAAAGTGTCTAGTGACCGGAGGATGGATATGGACTTCAACCCATTTTTGCTTTGGGAGGAACCCAGACTTATATTTGTTAGGTTTCCTTGGCATGTGCCAGGACTTCAGTTCATTATTACTTTGATAGGAACTCAGACTTATGTTCGTTAGGTTTCCTTAGCATGAGCTAAGACTTCAATCCATTGTTACTTTGGTAGGAACTCGGACTTATGTTCATTAGGCTTCCTTAGCATGAGCTAGAATTTTATGTCTACTATTTGGATGGCTTCCATGGTATTGAGAGGACATGGGGATTAATCCCACCTTCCTTAAGAACTTGGGGTAAATTAAGTATATACTCACTTAATGCATAAGGTTTTAGTAAATAAATTCCATTTTATCTAAAGTAAGATGATGGCTGAAATGAGATTCATTGAAGAAGTAATTAGCTAGCTATTATTAAATGAATATGGTTACTTATTACGAAATAGGCTTACATTATGAATACATGAGAGCTTACACCTTGTTTAAGCTATGAATATGTGGTATGCTTTATTCTCCCCTACTTAGAATTTAATGATAATCATTTGCTCCCTGGGATGTCTATTATGGTACATGTCTAAAATGTGGAATGATCTATGAGTTATCACGTGCCTTATTATTATTATGCTCATGATTCACCCATGGTTAGTAGTTGTACATGAATTCCTGCTTTCTCATCACCATGCTAATTATACTCTACCTACTGTCAAATGGATAATCTAAGTATTTCATAATCTATGAGTAGATAGTATGCACGTTAAAAGATTACATACCCCGGTATGTTGATATGATTATAACTATGCATGATTTAGAGGATTAACTCATATCTTATATAACCAATGTGATTGAGTGTAAAAGACATGATAGGAAAGTCACATACATGTTTCAGTAAGTTGTACCATGAGTATGTTGTATGGATCTTGCTTGTCCTAGGATCTACATGATATTACTAGATTGGTTTACTCAGTATGTATGCATATTAATGGGGTTGTTGTTGTAATCCCCTACTCAATCCCAAGAGTAGGAGATTAATTTTAGGTTTTCCTAAGGATGACCATCGAGTGGTCTAGCCTACTTTCAAAAATCTTAGGTTGTTGAGTGTAGGCTTTTTCTTGGATACTATCTTATGGTCTTTGAGTGATTGTGGTATACTTTTGATGAATTTTATTTGCTTCAGTTAAGAAAATATATCTTCTTGTAAGTAACTTGTACGGATTTAGGCCTACGTAACCCTAGGTTATAAACAAGGATTTTCTTATCTTGCCTACTCTATCTTTTCCTTGTATTTTGTTTTGTTGGATACTTAGTCTTATGTCTAGCCAAGGTAGGTGGTGAGGTGCCCATATTGTGTTAGATATGGTAGTAATACCCCATTTTTATAAGTTGGTTTTGTATTTCTGCTGTCGCAAACATTTTCAAATAAAAATTTTCAATAGTAAAAAATGTGGGGGAGGGATGTTACAACACGTGTGTCACGAGACTACTTGTGATTATTGAGATATGTGTCACCAATTACTTATGGATAATTTCATCACTTGAAGCCACCAAATCACTTTTCCTATAGCTAACATTTTCGTCACAAAATAATAAGCCATGGAAGGTGATGCCCAAAATTTCCATGGCAAAATATTTTAGCATTGAACTTTTTACTTATTAGCCACAAATGTTCTAGTGGCTAATGTGACAATTTGTTGTAGTGTTGATATATGATATGTTGAGGTTTGAGCATTTATGTTTATGGTAATAAATGACTTAAGTTTTGAGTTCTCTAGGGGTGCTTTTTTTTATTTTTTATTTCACTTAAAATCTATAAGTTTTCAGCATGTGTGCTTAGTATGTTTGATATTATGTTGAGCATGAGAAGTATATGAAATGTGGTATGATAGGTATGAATGATTAGGGTTTTGTGTGCAAAATTAACTTAAGTGTGTTTTTAAGGGGGGAATGGTAATTTTTCCACTTTTTAAAATTTTAAGAATTATAATTTTATGTTAAAGTGTATTTTAATTTTACTTAAATTTTTTCATTTTATTTTTATTTAGTTATGTCATGAAATTCATTTAAATCTAATAACATTTGGTATTGAGGTGGGAATTTAATGAGTAAATAACCTTTAAAGGCATTTTGTTCATTTCCAACTAAGATATGCTTAAGTGTAAATAATCAGACATAAGATGGGCTAAGTGGATTTTTAGGTTAACTTTAATATTGACTCTTAATTTTATCTTGGACCATTGACTTTAGGGATAACTAAAGTAATTGAAAATAGAGGAAAGATAGTTAAGAATGGAATTAGAGTTTTTATGCATTGTGTGATATTTTATGATCACCTTATTAAGATATAAATATTTAAAATAGAATACCTCAAGATCAAGCATGGTGGTTCTTTAGAAATATCTACCTTAAAGATGAGGTTTAACCTTCAATTTGGTTCGGTTTTCACTATATCTCTTAGTGCCCCAATTAGGCCCAATATCTTATTTTACCTAGTTCTTTGGACTATAAAGAGGGTATGTGTTGAGTGCAAACAAAGCCTTATATTGATAAGTAAGAAGGAATTAGATAAATATATAAGTCTCATGGGCTACTTCTTAACATGAAACCTTACTTGGAGTTATATATAGACATGGTCTTAGGCTCTTTTATATCAAGTTTGTGCTAGAGTCAATTATATTCCCAACAAGTGGTACCAAGGCCTAGTTCCAAACCTAGGCCAGTATCCTCGGAATCTTTAACAGAAGTTTTTTGATACTCCATTAGAAATGCTTAGTTAGTCTCGATAGAAGAAGGAACTCTTAAGGTAAGGTGATACTCTGATGCTTCACGTAAGGTATGCACTCCACCAATGCTATAAAGATGAGTAGTTAACTCAATAGAGCATTATCCTCTCGATGAGAGAAGGTTTTGTGTTACTTAGTTCAAGTTAAGGATTATTAGGTGCAAATAAAGTACCAAATTCATAAATTATAGGGGATTAAACCAATATATAAGTCTAGTTGGCTACTCTCCCTATTACCAATGAATTTGTGGATGGAACCTCACTTGAGCATATATATGGATATGGTCTTGGGTTCTTTATTATTGAGTATGGCCCAAACCCAATTGTATTCTCAGCAAGAGTCTGCTAGTGGATATATTTTTTATCTTATTTGTTTAGGAATTAGTTAGAGATCTTTCTTATAGGAAGTGGTAGCCTTGTCAATTATTGAGGCTAGGTATATGGCTATGACCAAGGCTTCTAGGAAGTCACGTGGCTTGGAGGGTTAGTGTGTGAGTTTGGATTTGATCATGGTGCTTTGTTTGTTTAAAGTAATAATTAGAGTGCTATATATCTGGTGAAGAATAAGAATTCTTCACTTTATCAAATGAAGCATATTAATATTTGGTACCACTTTCTCTAAGGTATTTTTGCTGCTAGAAAATAGTGTTTGAGAAATTAGCTACCTTAGATAATCCAACCGATATTCTAATAAAGCCTTTGACAATGGGAAAGTTGAAAATTACTCAAACTTGATTGCCGTTCATAGGCCATAAGGCCCTTTGGGGGCCAGGGGTTTTACAATGGTCTTTTATTCTATGTATCACAAATGTTGTGTCAAGGTGGAGAATTGTGAGCTTGTGACTAGGTATTTTGAGCAGAACATGGATTGGATGTTACATATAGGAATTTGGAGGAGTTTGGTTTGGTTCAACTGCTTGAGGAGAAAACACGAGGCCCTTGTGTTGTTTAACACAGATTTTGTTTTCTCATGCACTTTTGTTTGACAATTTTTTGGGTAAAAGTTGAGAGTAAGGAAATTTACATGGGGGGGGGCTCATATTTTATAAACACAATCTATTTTTTGGAAATTTCGTGCACCAGGTTGTTTTTCCTATATGTTTCTTTATTAATATAATAACATCACGATATAAATCCTAACCATTTGTCAAGCTCTCCTTTTTATTTTACTCTTATATTACCTTTTTTTTTGAGAGAATCGATCAAGTGTGTCGGATTTTTGATAGATCTTATTATTTCTCTTTGTAATCACATTACTACACATAATATAGATCACCAATTTTCCTAGTTTCTCCCAATTGTGTATTTCTTAGTTGGTTCTTTTGCTCCAAATCATGAATTAGATATGATTCTTTGGATTGTAAATCACTATTTTTCATAACATTATGCAAACTTATAGATTATGCATCCATGTTGGTATGGTATTATGAATCCTTCATGTGCTAGTGTGGCCAGGGTACCTTTGTGTCTTTTGGTTGATAGTTCATAGAATACCATGCTACCTTTAAATGCCAATATGATTGGGTTATCTTAGTTTCTTTGAGTTGATATGATCCCCTATTAAGTAAAGTAAGTAATACCGAAGTAACTTTACTTGCTAGCTATTGGTATGAATTGGATTATTAGTTTGGTAGTTGCCTTCATGCCCTACCTGTGATTTTGTAATTTGTTGGTATGGTTGGTTGGAAGTTACCTTAGTACGCTACCCTAAATTTTATGAGATATGATATGATAATTTTGGAAATGGATGAGTTTGGTTTGGGGTATTCCGTTTGCAGGAAAACCTTGCCATGATTCCATTTTAAGGTTTTATAAAATGGTAAGAGTAATTGTATTATAAGTTTGTGGCCTTAATGATGTTTATGTTCTAGTATGATTAATTATATTTCATTATTACATGTATGTTTCGATGTGTTTGTGTCATATCTACTTGTGACACCTTCTATGTACTTCATGTGACCTTTACATTTTTAGTGTTGCGCAATGGGTTGCTTAATATTATCATACCGATATATTCTATTTTATGGTCCTTTGCCTATTCAATGGTCATCAACGACTGCATTTATGACTTTGTAGGAATGCTTTGAGGGTTTTGCTTGATGGTTAGTATTTGGGGTTGAGAGTTAGGACTCTCCGGATCCACTTCAGCATCTTTTACTCTAGACACTCCTTGGACTCTTATGTCCCTTTTTATATTTATTTTCTTTGACACTTGTAACCTTTGTCCAATCTTTTGTTATATCTGAACAATTTAATTCTGTAACACAATCTCCTATATGCATCTTATGAATTTGTTTTCATAATTTAAGTGGAGTAATATTTTAGCCTTAGCACTAGCGAAAGAAGGATAGAGGAAACCAAAATTATATTAAGTATAGCAATAACACCTTATACTTTTAATATTTTAACTTCTGAATTAACTCTTTAAAATGAAATTTTCAAATGCTAAAAATGGGGATATTACAAATACTTACTATTTTGCTACAACACAATATTTGTAACACATATTCACATAAAGGACGCTTAGTTAACCAAATCAGAATACTCACAAGCTAATCTAGGTTTCAAAACACTTAGGGTTGAATCTTTTAAAATAAGATAAAGAACTTTAAATCAAAAGCTATGATACCAACTTGTATCAACCTAAATTTTCAAGCCAAATATTTTTCATTTAAAAGCATAGGTATTACTATCACTTTTAGCACGATTTTGATCATTAAACCATTCTCATACTACAAATAAGGCTAAAACAATTCATAAACAAGCCATGAAATATGGGAAACAAGAAGAAGTAATATATATAGTAAGTGGAGATCAACTCTAAAAAATATATAACAAAAGGGAAATGGAACATAATAGTCTAAAATCTATGGATTACAAAAGATACTCAAGGTAACTCTAGATAGATCCTACTCCAAGTCCCAACCTATTCATATAATCACTCTTACCCAGACATGTCATTGAATAAGATAATATCATCTTCATTGAGTACTTGTAACAAGTCACTTACAAGTGTAGTATCAGTACTCTGGTGTGCTAAGTAAATCATACCTCCTCTATAGAGGTAACCTACAATATATAAGGTAAGTTATAAAAGCAATAAATCATGTTATATATTCAAAAATAATATCACATATTATTCACAAATGACTCTTAAAATAACTCCATTATTACTCATGCTTTCCACAATCCATACTCATCACACACCATATATCTTTCCATAACATTCTCATACTCAAAGATAAGTGGGTTGTCTACTACTACTTAATCTAATAAAAATAATTATCACATCTTAAACAATTCATAGGGGTGGATTGTCTATCACCATTTGACCTAATATAGATTTCCAACACATCTCAAGTAATGGTGGGCTAAAAACATCAGATGACCCAATATAAATACCCAACACTACTTTAAAGATCAGGTGTATTAAAAATACCACTCGACCTAATACAGATAGCTAACACTACTCAAATGATAAGGTGGACTTAAACCACCATATCCCTCAATATAGATATCCAATAAAACTCAAATAATATGGTGGAATACAACCACAAGCTGGTCCAATATAGATAATAAACATAACTCAAATAATAAGGTGGGATAAAACCATTAGTCGATCCAATATAGATAACCAACAAAACTTAATTGATAAGGTAGACCAAACCACTAGCTGATCCACAAAGAGAAGTCAGCACTTATATCCACTATTTTCCATTTTAATCAAGAATGTCTTATTCATGGTCAATGCTTAATCTCATACAACATACACACACTTTAGCCAACTATTCCCATTTTAATCATTATTCAAGAATATCTAAGGCCACATAAGAAGTCAATCATGAAGTTTAACCTTTGAAAAGCTAACCAAAAGTCTTATACAAGCCAATCAATTGGCATAGGAAAACCCATTGACGAGGGCCACCAATTGACTTGTAACATGCCCAAACAAAACAAGTAAACTAGTTAAATAGTAGGTTAAAACCATTCAAATGATTTTTTCATATACTAGTCAGGTGGTTGTACTAGACAAAACACAATTTAAAACTTTAAATGCTCTCAAACGTAATCCAAACACACCCATACCACAAAAATATTTCCTAGAAATTAAACATAACATTAATACTCACATTAGAACACTGAATCCATCAAAACACTCATGATCCATGCTTTGTCCAACTATCACATTTTCTCATGAAAAATAAACTAAAACTTATCATGCTTCTATAACCCTTTCCATGCTTCAAATAATTTGGCACACTTGTAATGAGATAGTAATCATAAATTTATGTTGGAAAATAGTCAAATTACATAACACTTCTACATCTACAAGGTGTATCCAAATTGATTTGATGTCAATTCTTCAAATAATTAAGACCACTCCTCAAAGAAACTCTAACCTCTAGGATTCTTGATTTCCTAAATAAGAATTAGAGATTTTTTAACCAAAATACATTAAAGATAAAATATATAAGTAAAACAAAGTGTAGAAGAAACTAAGGACAAGTTGAACAAAGGAGCACTTAGGGATTTGTTGCAAAAGAGAGAGAACGAGGGAGCTTTAAGGGGTTTCTATAGGATCAACTAAGGACCAAATAAAAGGGAGATAGGTTTGGGTCGAGCTCATAAGGTAGGAGAATAAGTAAAGGGTTGAACACTTGAGCCTGAGGAGGAAAAGCTAAAAATGGGTTAGTTAAGGTGTAGGATATTGAAAAAGGACTTGGGGGATCTTAGATCAACTAAAAAGTAAGCCTAAAAAGGGGGATTTGGAGATGAAGAAATGGATATGCGATGTAGCCACATTGAGAAGAGATAGAGGGAGGGAAAGAGAGAGAGAGAGAGAGAGAGAGAGAGAGAGAGAAAGAGAGAGAGGAGGAAGTTAAGGGGAAAAGTTGAAAAAGGTGAAAAGGTGTAGGAATCAATTCTAGCCAAGTTACATTTGAAAACTAGTTTGTAATGAGAGTTTAATGATCTAAAAAAAACATCTATTACTAAAGTATAACACATTCTTAAAACTAGTTTTTAATGAGAGTTTAACGGTATCAAAATAACATCTATAAGTAACCACTAGAGAAACCCATTTAAACACCTACCATGGAGATGTTGGGTGTGCCGCCAACATTTCAAAATCACTTTATATAGAAGAAGAAGCTTTGGGACATTTTGATGATTTCCTATATATAAAGTGATTTTGAAATGTTGTCAACACACCCAATATCTTTGTGGTAGGTGTTTGACTGGGTTTCTCTAGTGGTTAAGCTATCAGATATCAAAGGGAATGTACTTATAGTAGAATGATTTGGGGACTTGAAGGTTTTCCATCATCAAGTTTAGAATCAAGTTGGCCAGCATCAACCATTACCCACTATTTACTCTATGTGGTAGTGTTGTCTTCATGATAATTTCTTAGGTGATTTAGTCATCTCTTCATAATGTATACTTTCATGTTACATAATTCAAAGAATTAATTCTACCACTCATATTGTGCTCTTTGTTTGAAAATTTTTCCTTATGGATATTTCAGTAGAATTGTATCAAGTAAGGCATGATGTGTATCAACTTCAATTAGCACACGTGCATAGGATATTTTTGATTTGGCAGCAATTATTACATCATGGCTAAAGGTCTTCCTACACAACTAGAAATTCCTTTAATTGAGCTTAATAACCACAAGTGGAGAGGTAATTTAGGAAATTTAACCCAAACATAAAAGAACTAGAATTGTTCCTTGTTAAAGATTAAGTCTTTGCACCATTATTTAAGTAATAGGGGATTGTTTCACTAGGTCCATGGTCCTCAATTTAAGAAGGCAAGATAATTATTATCATTTTTTAATTAAAATATAAAATATCCTTCCTCATGGGGAAGGATGTGCGAAAATGCAACATGATTCCACATAGGCTACACAGATCAACATCATTAAGTATGAGGGAGTGATACCAAACATAAACCCTACTAGTGAATTTTTCCATTGTTGTTATTTTTTTTCCACCTTAAGTTTTATGTGGGAAATTAGGGGAGAATAATGCATTTTTACCATTTTATATGCTCTTATATTGATGAAAACCATATTTCACCATAAGGTGGAGTCTCTCTATGACAAATCTGTCATTGGGTAATGTTATAAGATCATCATCACCAGGTTCCTCAATCAGTGTAGTAAATAATACTAATTGTATGGGGATAAGGTTTAGATCAATTACTTTGTGTGAAAATGGTTTATATTTCCTTCATCTTATTTATGGATCTCAAAGAGGGTATACAAGGGAGGTGATGATGGGGATTCATTGGTAACATTCCCATCACCCTCTTTTATTGGAGTTTGGGGCAACATTTTTTATAATGAAAAGGGTTTAAGTAAGTGTCTTCGTAGTTTTCTAGTGTGCCATTTTTTATGTTGGGTTTTGGTGCATTTTTTCCATCCCTACAACACTTTATGATTAATATCTTTTATCATTTCATATGGATTATGGATATATATATTGTTACAAACCTTCCATACACTAATTAAAGGGAAATTAATCATGAGAAATAGAAGCATATGACATATTACTCGTTATCCAAAGATGATTCATATCCTACATGATGATGAACATTGGGATCTCACACCCTTTTCAATTCTCATTAACTGGATCATGCAAGTAATATTTTAAAATAATGTAATTACAACAATATAATTTAATCTATATACACTGTAAATTTTTGAAAGTGCCTTAAAGGGAAGTGAATAATGTTTTTAGGAATGGAAATGAAAAAATAAAAATTTGATACACAATGTATAGTGATTTGAGAATATAATTTCTCTACATTCACTACCAAAAGAGTTTTCATTTTGGATTTTGAATTTATGGTGTGTTTATTGATGATCACTCTTCTCTTGGTTTATGAGTATACTGTCCAATGAACTTTCTTAGAAATGCTAGGCAACATACAACCTCAATGTAATGAGTTTTGAGAAGAGTTATCATTGATTACAATGTATATCACAAATTATACAAATATGAAAATAAACGAATAATTTTTGAATGTAATCTAACTATAAATAATTTTATATTACAATTAGAGAGAAATTTATATCTAAATAGAGTGAGCACAAACCCTTTTATAATATCTTAACTAGAGATGAATATGAAATTGAGTAGTTAAGAATTAATTCTAAGTAGGAGTAAAAAATTGATATGTGCAATTAATGAAAGCTAAAAAAAGTGGTTTTTAGGTTTCCTCATAAATGTTATTTATACTTAGGTTCAATTGTATAGTTGTTGGAGTAAAGTGCATATATCCATTTCATGAGCAACATGTAATTTTTTTAACATTTAATGTTTACTTCTATATTAGTTGCCCTAACCAATTGATTGGTTGTTCAAACCACTTGACAAAATATGTTTAGATTTGAAGTGAAAACATTCCCATTGCATAAAACAATTGGTTGGTTATTTTAACCAAACAATAAGCTTGGTTATTCAAACTAATTAATTGATTTGATGAAACCAGTTGAAGTGATCAAACATAGAAAAAATGGGTTTCTACAGAAGTAAAACCTATAGACCGATAAGTTAAACCATTTGATCAGTTTCCAAACAAGTTGAACTATTTTATCAACTATTTGAAATGCTAAAAAAGAGAAAAAAATGGATATCTATAAGAGTAAAATCAACTTGATTGCTCTTTTAAATGTTTCACTTGAGAAAATATTTGAATAAGTTTGTTTTAACATCTGTGCTATCATCCTATCTCATACACACTTAAACAACCAATTTTTTTTTATTATCATCAAAACATGGTTTAAGACATTGATTTAACTAGGAGGTCAAAAATCTTGCCATTTTTTTTTATAATGACAAACAAAAAGTGCAAATGTAGATAGATTAAGGTTAAGATTGAAGTTAGAATACCCATATATACCACCAATTCCTTACCATTTGCAACTTTAATCCAAATTTCAGACTTCTTTCCCTTTTTTGGTGTTAAAAAAAGGTTAGTGAGGCAAATTAAGCACGAACTCTACTTATAAAGGAGAGAAGAATCCTAATAAAAAGGAAGAGTCCCCCCCTAAACTAGTGCATAATCTTAGGAAGTGATTAGTATAAATTAGAGTGTATGATAGATATCATAGATAGGTAACAGATGCATACATTTGAATAATCTCATTTTATGCATTTAATAAAAATGTACAATGTTGTATATGAGATGAGAAAATTACATATGATAATGTCTAAATACTTTTTATCCAAATAAGTCCATACCATCACATAATACATGAATACAAGTATAAATCAAGTATAAAAAAATGTAGCCTACTCACCATTGCGAATAAGGAATATTGAGTGCCCTAATCAATTGCAAAAGTGCCTCGATTAGAGAATTTTAAAGGAGATGGTGGAGCTATGACAAATAGTGGTAGAGACATGTTATCTAGGTCATTGTCTGTATCCTCAAAATTAGTTGTCTTAACTATAGCTTGACTAATCCTAGTGGATGTAGTGAGAAACTCATTGATAATGGTAGCTAATAAAGGAAGATCAACAGTATGGATTGAGCTAATCTTCACACTGGAGCAGTAGTAACACCATCTATAGTCTCTAGTCTATGTGATATGTGTGGGAGGATGGGATTATCAAATTTACAAGAATATGGCTTGGTTGTGTTGATAATAATTAGAATAAGACTTGGTGATGGTGTATTAGGGTTTCAAGTATTCGAATAGGATGGAAAGATGGCGGTGATGATTTGAATAAAATAAGTATGATTCGACAGGGATAGTTCGAATGAGTTTTGATAATTAGGATATGCATTTGATAATGGTATTTTGATGATGACGAGCTTCAAATTTTAGGGTTTGTATGGAGGATGATGTTGTGGTTTAGGGTTAGGGTTAGGTTTCATTTTGAATAGAAGGTTAAGGTTATGTTTGGTTTGTATGGAATTTTTTAGGGTTTCAAATGGTGGTTTAGGGTTTCGAAAATGACAACTGATTTAGGGCTTCAATTAAATTTGAATTAGGGGGTGTATGGTTGATAATTATGGCTGGAAAATATGGATAATACACATAGACAATGAGATTAAAACTTTCAAGATTAATCGTTCACAGAGATTCGATTAACTTGAATTGAACTCACACAGAATTCAACTTGCATTCAACTTCAATTTTGATCTTCAACTTATTTCTTCATAATCATGCATTCCATGGCTGTTTATAGCCATTCTACCACTTAGCTAAAAGGCATAATTAATAAGATTCCAAGCTGAAGGAGATTTTGGTACTTTATGCTAACTTTATGGTTTATCCAATATCCAACCCCACTACTTGATTAATTAATTTGATAATATTAATATTAGTGCTCAACCAAGATTCCAATAAACTCCCCATGCATGTGGTCATCATTCCATGCACGCCATGCACATGCACTTAGACAGTTAGTTGCTTGTTCGTTATGTTTCTAGCAACATAACCATCCTTTGGTCTTCAAATTTGTGGGAGATAATTTCCAAATGAAGAATAATTGGTTCCATAATTATGAAAGCCAACTCTTGAGTGTTTTCTACTGCATCACTATGTGCAGCACCGATAACCCCTGTAACTTGTGGTGTCTTAATGTCATCCTAGTGGTGCTTCTCAAAGTTAGGCTAAAACAATAGTCATATTAAACACAAATTAGTCTCCTAAATCACATGGAACCTCTTAATTGCTTCCACTCTTGTATCCATCATCATGTACATGCTTAGAAGGAGATCATATATGTTGGATAAAGTTGCACGAGCCTAAGTGTTGGTTGGGGAAGCTGCAACAAATGAGGAAGTCACATTAGTGAACGTGGAAGCTCCTCCAATAGTAAATGGGAGATCAAATGGTGCTAATAAATTATTAGAGGTTGGAAGGATTCCATCTCCATTGGTAGGTGTATGCTTTGGTTAGGGTGTAATAGGGATGTAACCACTGCATAAGAATGTGGCATGAGCCTAGCTTACCTGTAAGCACCAAGGTCTTCCCATCTATGTCGGTGGGGATAGAGTCAAGATTTGAAGTCCTCATCATTCACTAAAGGTCATCCTTGTTCTAATATCACTATGGATCCTGAGTAACCTAGCTAAGTATACCTCTAATGGAGACTCGAGAAGATGTGTAGTAAGGGAATAGCCAAGAATGTGGATAGTGATGTTAATGTAAAAGGGGAAGACTAAGATAATGTAGATAAGATTAAGGAGAGTGATGGGAGAAAGGAGGTGGAGATTAGAGAGAAACTACATGAAGTAGAGTCTAAAATGCTTAATGCAAGTCTTTATGTTAACACACTTCCTCAAAAGAACTTTGTGACGATGGAAGTATTTGATATAGTGTTTCTCATCCATGGTGCAGAAGAAGAAGGGATAATGATGATATGCCATAGTGATCTTTGATCATTTAGATGAAGATCAAAAAGTGTGTGGATCAATAGATAGAGTAGAAGTAATGAGCCTCTAAGGCTGTGATGGATGCCTATAATCCATCAAGGGTGGAGTGGACTCTCTAGATGCGTAGATGACAAATAGCCCTTCAATTTACATTGATGTCCATGCCAAACGGGTCAATAATGTACCGACCTATTTAGGAAGACTTGAGGGATACCTTTTTCCTTAAAGTGGGTATAAGCAATCGTGCATTTTTGTTTGATCATATTAAATAAGGATTTACAAATGTAAGAGACAAGTGTAATTAAGGGATAACACAATCAATATCCAAATTGAGGAAGGAAAAATATATCAGGTTGAAATGAGAATGGGGGTGAGCTAGAATAATTGTGTAAAAAACTGATTATGTAACTTCACTTTAAACACTAAAAGACTAAAGGAACTATAATTAAATGACAATAAGATTTAATTTCCACATAATTTGTCCAAATACGAGTTAGGGTTCGGTGGAGGCTTACTCTTGATAGTTGTAACTCTCAACACTAATAAAAGTAATCATGACAAACCCTCAAAGAATTCCTACAAGGTAAAATTTTCTATTCATGAGTAGGCAAAGGACCATGAAATGAGTATTGAGTGAACCATTGCACAACACTAATATGTAAGGCCACATGAGTCACATAGGTAGTAACATAACATAGATACATAAGGAAAATCATGAAATAATGAGATGACCAAAACTAATATAATCAAATTAATTCCAAACACAAAAGGTAGGGCACTAAGGTAACTACCATACTACATATCAAACAAGGAAGTGCACATCAAAAACTACCAAAACAATAGTCTAGAACAATCCATTTATATTCTTACACAATAGCTACTTCCATCTTTGATTTACTTGTGGGGATATAATAATAACTCAAAGACATAAAAGTACATTCGTCATACTGGCATACAAGGAATCACGGTACCCTCCCAACCATATAACGTAGAGGCATTACAACACCCTAGTTATATTAGTGTAGAAGGCTACACCGTACCCTCCAAACCTAGGACACCGAATCCTTAAGAATCAATACTATATATAGGGCTCATAGGTCACTTATAGAATAGATTAAGGTCTTATTGTGGCACAATGACACACCAACCAACCAAACAAACTAAGAGATCCTACCTTGTCTCTAGGGTAGCAAATCCTAGAGAGCAAACATTCCCAAACTTGAGGTATTCCACTTTAAGTATTAGTATTTTATGATGTGATCACAAATATCACATATGGAAAACTAATTCCCATTTCCATACTTAACCATTTTTCTTTCGTTTTTATTTATTCAAGTTAACCCTATGGTCAATGATCTAAAATAAGGTCAAAGTTATCAATAAGGTCAACCTATTAAAAGTTAAAGGCCATCCTCTGTCCAATTATTTACATTAGGTATATTAGGTTGAAATTGACTATATGTCCTCCAAAACCCTAATTTCATCATTATTATCCAATTTCATACTAAACATGATTATTATGAGAATTTGTCATGGAAAGGCTAAAAAATAATAATTAACTACACTTTAAACTATACACGCATTTAAAAATTTACTCATACAAACCCTAATCACACATTTCTAGTGTGTCATATATTCCATGCAACACATACGTACATATTTATAGCATGATATAACATTTAATAGGGAAAGTAACATCATGGTACATGTAGGGAAAAATCTCTAACCTTAGAACATGGGAATAACAATTATTTTAGTCTAACCCTAATCATGTGTGTGTGCTTTTACGCTATTTATATCAACCCTATCCATAACTTGCAATGATAATCATGAAACACTTAACATGATATAAACATAACAATTGGACTATGTCACACACCCTAGCAAAACCCTAGGCCTTCAGACATTATCCCCTTTTATATATCTCACATGCATATATCTCATATTAAATAATATGTTGAATACAATCTAATTTTTTAACATCATACTTTCACATTCAAACCTTTTTATAACACTTGAATACCTATTGTAAAAATTATGGTATATAACACATACAAGTATCCATTCAGGAACCCATCCATAAATCATACCCTAAGCAATATAATGACCTTTATATATCATCGCATGATTTCACATCTTAGTATAAGGGTAAAATTACCTCTTATCCAAGCAAAATAAATAAAGAAAGATTCACCCAACTAGTATCCACTCAACCTCTTCAAACTCCTTACATCAAAACAATAAACACATACATTAGCATCTAATAAAAATCAATATTAACTAATAATAATTAAAATTGACTCGAGAAAAGAGGGTTAGAAAATAATTGGGAAAAAGGAAGATACACGAGATCAAAAATATAGTAAGGGAATATTGGATCAAAATCACAGAGATAAGGGAGAGAGCAATGCCACTTATTACCATTGCCAAAAAGGGTACCAATGGCATTTGTGGCCATTTTTAGGGGATAAGTTTGATATTTCTTTCCATTTCTTGGGGAATTTATTCCTACATTCAAGGGAGGTAGACCAGAGCTATTTCCTACACCGAGGACAGGTGTAAAGGTGGTAATGGGAATTTCTAAGAAGGAAAGAAATGGAGGGTGTAGGTGTATCTAAGGGGAGAGCTTCCATGGTGGGTAACTTTGGTAAGTAAGGGTGTTGATTTTAAACACAAAGCTTAGGTAATAGTGGAAAACCAAATAGGAGGACAATGGGGATGAAGCTCGGGAGAAACGAGAAAGGCAACACAACTATAGTCTTTTAGTTTCTAGAGGGATCAAACACAAAAATGAGATATGAAGAGGTATTAAATGGGCAAGGGTGCAAATGGACGAGCATACCAAGTTGAGGAGAGCATAAGAGGTAGAGGTAGAGGTATGGAATGAATGGGATAAGGTGGCATGAAGGAGAGAAAATTGTCAAGGAGGAGGAGTAGGATATGGTGTAAAATATGAATAGGATAAGGTGATAATTTAGTAAAAGATAAAATGGGGGAAAATCATCTGGTTACTTGAATTAGGGTTCCAAGGTAAAATAGATATCGGTTAGGGTTCCAATTAGAGCTAAAACTAATAATTATAATTCTATTAAATTTTAATCTAATTAAATGTATATCAAATATGCTATAATAATATGCATAATAATAATAATAATACGTTTAATATAAAACATTCTAGAATATTTATTCTAACTAATTACACATGATTAATAGATTATAAATAGGATTTATAAATATATGGTATTATAGAGGCTATGATTTTGTTGTCAAACAACTTTTATTCATTCTATTAGCCCTAACAAGCTCTAGATCATGTGATTTGGTGAAGAAATGAGTTATTTGAGTGAGAGAGGGTGAGGGCACATGAGAGAGGAGTTTAATGGTTTTAGAAATAAGGGTGTTAGTTTATTGAGGTTAGCAAGGGCCTACTTATATGGCCGATAGACCAATTGACTTGTTTGACACTTTAGTCGACTGTTCCTAGAATCGATCAACTTGTTTGACATATCATTTGAACTTTATTACCTAGTTTTGAATATAAAAAGGTTGAGACTTATTGTCTGGTTTTAGGAGAACCCATAAACGAGTTCGCTTAACCCATCTATTGGTTTATAAACTAGTAGTTAGATTTACAAGTACTTCACCATACATTTAGCACACTAAAACAAATTCAAATAATGGAATTTAAACATGCATAATCACTTGATTTAAGTACTCTATTCATGAATTTTGTAGAACAATTGACAATTAAATGTATGTATTTTAGGGCATTTTATCATACTTTACCCACATCATTTAAAAATAAATTTTTGTGATTTCACAAATTTGAGAGAAAAAAATTAAGTCTTATAAATATTACCCTATGTTCTCTCCTAATAGTTGTGAATATCTCTTATTTTAGGTGTTTAGTGGAGATTCTCCCCATTGGTGTAATGTGTCCCTGAATTTTACACTCACATCTCCTTTTTCAACATGGTTTATAATAAAGTGATGTCTTATTTCAATATTCTTAGACTTAGTGTGATGAACATAATTTTTATTGTGGTAAATGACACTAGTGTTAGATTACTTGACAAGAATTTTATCAATTTTAAGAATAAAATCACCCAATTGGTGTTTCATTCAAATGAGTTGAGCATAACGTGCGCCAACGGCTATATATTCCTCTTCTGTTGTTGATAATGCAACACTAGATTGTTTCTTGCTATACCAACTAACTAGGGGTTCTCCTATAAATTGAAAAGAAATTAATGTACTTTTTCTATCTACCTTATATCTCGCAAATCCTCATGAGAGTAACCAACAAGGTTTAAGAGGGTACTAGGGTAAAATAATCCAATATTATATGTGCTAATTAAATACCTAAGAATCCTTTTAATAATTATTAAGTAAGCACATAAGCAAACACTGAACATGATTCCAATTCTAGATGTTGTAAGATATAGAAGTGATATGATCATACCTCAATAGCATCTTTGATCAAATTCCCTAGCTTGTTTATCCATGTCAAGTTTAGTGGTGGTTGCTATGGGAGTACTATAAGGTTTGCTCTCATTCATTCCAAATTTCTTTAGTAGCTCCTAAGTGTAGTTTTCATAGTCGACAAAGACTCCTTCCTTGGTTTGTTTAAATTGTAGCCTTAGGAAGTATGCCAACTCTCCCATCATACTCTTCTCTAACTCACCACACATTATCTCATAAAATTCTTTACACAAGGTTTCCTTAGTAACACCAAAAATGACATCATCCACATAAATTTTAGCTAGCAAAAGATATTTTCTATTTTTCCTATAATGAACAAGGATTTATCAATTTGTTTCTCTTTCAAATCCTTTTTTAATTTAAATATATTAAAACTTTCATCTTTTTTTAGACCATATAGGGCCTTCTTGAGCTTACAAACATGGTTAGGCTTTGAGGTATCTTCAAAACATAGAGGTTTCTTAACACAGATTTCCTTTTCAATGAAACTATTTAAAAATGCACTTATAAAGTCCATTTGATATAAGGTAAAATACATGGAATATGTAAAAGCAAGAAGCATATATACAACCTTGAGTCTAGCTATGGGGGCAAATGTTTCTTCGAAATCAATACCTTCCTCTTAGATGTATCTTGTGGCAACCAATCATACTTTGTTTCTCACCATTATACCCTTTCATCTTGCTTATTTTTTAAGACCCATTTAGTCCTAATTATGGATCAATTTAGAAGAGTAGGGACTAATTCCTAAACTTGACTCTCTTTTTTTCTTAATTGGTTAAGCTCATCTTTCATTGCTATGATCCAATTTGGATCATTCATGGCTTCCCAATAAGACTTAGGTTACATTTGAGGTATGAATTCTAGATGGTTGCAAATATTACCTATTGAGGATCAAGTGGCCACTCCTTTAGATGGATCACCAATGATGAGCTTTTAAGGATGTCCATATGCATATCTCTAGGGTCTTGGGAGGTATTTTCTAACTTGATACTCTTGAATAGCAATAGGAAGATCATTTTTCTCATCTTCAAGTTAATCCCCCTTGTTTTTTTTGTTCTTCTTGTTCAAGCAAGCTATCCACTTAAACCTACTTCATTATCTTTTGAACCTTTCATACTAGATGAAGATTCATCAAACACAACATATATCAGTTCTTCAATTACTAAAGTTCTTTTGTTGAAGACTTAGTAGGCTTTACTATGTACTGAATAACCACCGAAGATAGCTTCATTAGCCTTAGAGTCACAATTACCCAAATTGGTTTTTCAATTATTTTAGACAAAGTAGTTACAACTAAATGTGTAGAAATATCCCACATTTGGTTTCTTACCTCTATGGATATCATAGGGTGCTTTCTTGAGAATGACACAAATTAAGACCTGATTCATCATATAGTTGGCAGTTGATATAGCTTCAGCCCAGAAGTACTTGGTAAGCCTGGAATCACACAATATGATTCTTGCTACTTCTTCCAAAGTCCTATTCTTTTGTCTCAATGAGACCATTTTTTGTGGAGTTTTTAGCACCCAAAATTTGTGGGAGATTTTATTTTAATCATGAAATTTGGTGAAGTTTGAATTCCCAAATTCTTTGTTGTGACCACTTCTTATTGCATAGATAATTGTTTCATTTTCAACTTGTACTTTTGTAGCAAGTATAATAAATGCATTAAAAGCATAATTTTTAATAGAAATAAATAAAGTCCAAGTGTATTGAGAGTAATCATCTATAATGAATAATGCATATCTACAATTATTATAATACCCTGAAATTTAGCTAAACCTAATCCCAAGTGATTTCCATCGTAACCCAATCCTAATCTTAGGAAATTTATATTTCCACCTTACCCTATCTCACTAACCCAAACATTTTACCCTAATCTAGAGTAATTGGTAATTAGAATATCCTAACATCCTAACCTAAAATATATTAAGGTAATTCTAATACAAAAATCAAACCTATTATCTCCTTTTTTTCTTTTACCTTTTTCTCTTCATTATCCTTATTCTCCCTTTGGTCAACCCTTTTTATTTCTTCATTTTTCCTTTTCTTCCTATATAAAATATTATCCTTAGACAATTCCTACCATTACCCTATCACCCCCATCACATCCCCGTCACCTGCCAAGCCATTCCATATGGAGGCAGTATTTGGGTTGAAAAACCTCACATGATCTTAGCTTTCTCCTCATCTCTATGCATGCACATATATACCCAACAATAAATTCCCCCAACCATCTCTTTTCTCTCCTTCTATTTTTGTATAAAATCCACCACCAAATCATCATCTTCTTCCTCCTTCTTCTCCTCCTCACCATTGCTAAAATAACCTAACAAAACCACCAATGGTAGCCCTCACTAAAGCATCCTCACCTCCTTTGGTCACTTTTTTTGTTCCTAACCCCTAACCAATTACCATTTCTGCCAGTGCATCACCTAAAATTTTAGCTAAACATCCCACAATTCACTTATTTAATTCCCTTCCTTGGTTGCAACCACAACCATCAAACACTACTTCCACCATTTGGTAACTTGCACAACCACCTACACTCTTGGCTTAGGTCAAACCAACTAGTGCACACCACCTTCCTTTAGTCTTTTCCACTGTTGCTTCCCTCCACCCTTTGGTCCCCTTGGCTATTTTCACCCCCTATAAATGACAAATTTTGTCATTATTTCATCCTCCTCCTCAACACAAATCACCATTCAATCCTTTTTTGTTATGAAAAGTTTTCCCAAACACTCACTTTAGTTGGTTCAGTTTTCCTCCATTTTTTTACCCTTTAATTTCCTTAAAATTTCCTTAATTATGTGATTTAATCCTAATGTTTTTTTAATTATGATTTCTTAGGTGATTTTTGATGCAGGAGAATCCATTGAACATAATGATTGTCATATTCATTCTAATCCTCAAGGTAAGGAATATGATTTAGCTTTCTTAATAATGGAGCCTACCATGTTAAATATTCTTGATAATTCTAATATGCTTGACATTGAAAAACATTCAAGTTATTCATGTAGGTATGTTACATATTTGTAAAAAGACGATGTTCATACACATTGATGTGTACAAGTATTCCAAGGCATGCAAGACTATGACATACATGGGATGATACATTACAACAAGAGATAAAGTGATTATATTCATTATTTGTATAAGCTTGTTATAAACCCTAACCCTAAGTATATTTTATGTAAGTTAGGGTATGGATATAATTTCATGTATGTATCTTAGTCAATTTTATAGCTTTGTAATATTCATCCTTAGTATCATTTAACCAATGATATTATGCTATGGATTAAGGTTAATATGGGATTAATTCAACCATGATTAATGGGCTGAATTAAGGAAGAAAACTTGGCTAGTTTAAGCCAGTTCACCATCAAGCTTCCTTCTCCTATATATACCTCCTTGTGTGCATGATTGTATGTAGAATATTGAATGAGAATTTTAATCAAAATTTGAGCAAGAGAGATAAAGTCTAATCCTCCCTTTTGGGTCTAAATTGAGCAAGGAAAATCTGGGATAATCCTTCCTCAAAAATCTATCTCAATTCGACACATTTGAAGTTCTTCAAATCAACCATATACACCTTCAACTTGTATCTTCAAGTTCTTCGTCTATAATCCACCAATTCACTTCATTCCTTTTGCATTAGATCGTGGGTTCAAGCTACTAATACAAATTTCAATCCAACCTTCCGTTACTTTGATAAAAACCACATCATTTTTGGTGTCAACGCTTTATTTGTTCGAAGTTGATACAACTAGTGATTTTTGTCGACCTGAAATCGTGTTCTGTTCTTTCACCAAGAAATCCACGGCTACTCCACCATTTATTTTAATTCTTGATGAACTTATTTAATTTTTTTTGAAATTCTTGCAATCGCCCAAGGTTGACCTGGGACTTGCAGACCCTATATTTGATTTATATCTCATCAATTTCTGTCAAGAAATTAGTCCATCATCTAACTCTGGATCTCCTATACATTTTCTATGAAGAATTCAACACGAATGTCCCACTGGAAGACAAGCTATTGTTGAAAACACAGAAATATGTTCTATGATTTTATGTGAAGTAATTTCACACCTATTATTACTAATCTTTCATTATTTGTGTGTACGTGTGTGTAGTGCCTATTATCGGGGCTAAAGGATCTCCTTTGTGCCTAGATAAAGATTTCAGGTAGTGTTTGATAATTTTTTTATAATTAGCAATTGGTTTGTGATTTGTTTGGTTGTAGGTAAAACACATCCAGCACCTACACTTGTGGAAGATATATTGTGTGCAACAAGTAGGGTTGTGTGTCAACCTTCACCATGGCTAGTGAAGAGGTGTGTGCCCTGGTAGATTCCATAAAAATCCTCACCACGCACATGGAAGCCCAACTACAGACTTAAAACACACTGCAACATCAACTCCAAATTGTAGAAGCGAAGTTGGCCGAACATGAGAAGTATAAACCATGGCAACCTCGAATGGAAACCACACATGATAGTGTGGAAGGGATAATGAAGCTGATGTACCATGCCAAGAATGGACATGGACCCTTCAATTTTTCTCATCATGAAGATGGAGAAGAAGAAACAAATTCTTTTGGCTCAAGCAACCAAAGAAGAGCACCTACATTCCATGTAAGAAATCCACACCATGAAGATCAAGGTATTAAACTTGAACTTCCTGAATTTTATGGTGATTTGAATGTGGAGTCATTTTTTGAATGGTTGCATGAGATTGAGGCTATTTTTGAGTTCAGAGAATATGATGATGATAGAAAGTGCAAATTAGCTACTCTAAAGTTCAAAAAGTTTGCTCGAATTTGGTATGATAAATTAAAACAAACTAGAGAAAGACAGAAGAAGTCTAAAATAAAATATTGGGAAAAACTTAAAAAGCACTTAAGAAAGAAATTTGTGCCTAGAGAGTATGAACAAGATATGTATGTTAAAATGACTACTCTAAGGCAAGGCTTATTTAGTGTAGAAGAATACACTAGAGAGTTTGAAAGACTAGCCCTTATTTGTGATGTTCATGAAAGAAAGGAACAAAAATGTGTTAGATACTTAGGTGGATTGAATAATTTAATAAGAGACAAAGTTGATATGTACTCTTATGACTCTCTTGATGACTTGATAAAATTGGCTATGAAAATTGAAAGACAAACTAAATCAACTAAGGGCTATGTTAAGTCTAATGCTTCTACTTCAACTAAACCCTATTCTAACACCTTTACACCTAAATCAACATTTTCATATGATAAAAAGAATAACAAAGATGATAAAGGTAAAAATAAGGTGGTTGAAATGGATAATAAACAATGTTTTAAATGTAAAGGATATGGACATTTTGCTAGAGTTTGTCCTAACCAAAGAGCCTTAACCTTACATGAAATAGAAAACATGGAACCATGTAGTGATGATGATGAATTAGAATTAGAATCTCTTAATGAAATATTAACTATGGAAGAGGAAGAAGGAGACCCCTGCTTTGTAATTCAAAGAGACTTGCAAATACAACCTAGTATCACACCTACTCAAAGAGAAAACATTTTTAAAACTAAGTGTAAAATAGGTGATATGGTTTGTAGACTCATAATTGATAGTGGTTCATGTACTAATGTTGCTAGTGAGGAAATGGTTAAGAAAATTGGTTTGGAAACTACTAATCATCCTAAAACCTATTCTTTACAATGGTTAAATAAGGATAAAGGAGCTAAAGTAAACAAAAGAGCTTTAATCACATTTTCTATTAGAGACTATCATGATGAAGTTCTATGTGATGTTTTACCTATGGATGCTTGTGGATTACTTTTGGGTAGACCATGGCATTTTGATAGAAAAGTGACTCATGATGGGGTAACTAATGAATATGTGGTGAAAAAAGAAAAACAATTATATAGGCTCACACATTCTTTATATGATCAAATGCCTTTGAGTGATGATAAAAAGAGATTATTTTTACATGAAAAGGCTATGGAAAAATGTATAAAAGAAGAAGGAATTTGTTATGCATTAGTTTCTAAGGATTCTAAACTTGAAAAACAACAACTTGAAAATCCTAATTTGATTAAGTTGCTTGATGAGTTTAATTATGTATTTCCTGATGACTTACCTCCTAGATTACCACCTATAAGAGGTATAGAACATGCTACTGATCTTGTTCCTAGTATGCCTATTCCTAATTAACCGGCTTATAGATGTAAACTAGAAGAAGCTAAGGAATTACAAAAACAAATACAAGAACTTATGGATAAAGGAATTGTTAGAGAAAGTATAAGTCCTTGTAGTGTTCCTGCTTTACTAGTGCCTAAAAAGGATAGTACTTGGCGTATGTACATAGATTCTAGGGCTGTGAATAATATTACTATCAAATATAGATTTCCTATTCCTAGATTAGATGTTATGCTTGATGAAATTTGTGGTGCACAAGTATTTTCCAAAATTGATTTGAGAAGTGGATATCATCAATTAAGGATTAGAGATGGAGATGAATGGAAAACTGCTTTAAAAACAATATGGTCTCTATGAGTGGATGGTTATGCCTTTTGGGTTATGTAATGCACCTAACTCTTTTATGAGACTTATGAATGAAGTTCTCCAACCTTTCCTTGGTGATTTCATTGTTATATATTTGAATGATATTCTTGTATATAGCAAAAATAGTTATGATCATCTAGTGTATTTGAAGAAATTATTTGGTGAGCTAAGGAAAGCTAAACTATATGGAAAACTTGAGAAATGTGATTTTATGCTTCCAAGTGCAGTTTTCCTGGGCTATATTATTAGTGGAGAAGGTATTAAAGTAGATCCTAATAAGATTAGGGCTATAAAAGAATGGCCTATCCCTAATAATTTTCATAAAGTGAGAATTTTTCATGGATTAGCTAGCTTTTATAGAAGATTCATTAAGGATTTTTCTACCATAGCTACACCTATTACTCAACTCATGAAAAAAGGGTGAAGTTATTGGGGAGAAGAAGCTACTCAAGCCTTTGAAACTTTAAAATATAAACTTTGTCATGCTCTTGTTCTATCCTTACCCAATTTTAACCTTCTTTTTGAAGTGATTTGTGATGCTAGTGGAGTTGGAATAGGAGGAGTGCTTTCTCAAGAAAAGAAACCTATAGCATTTTTCTCTGAAAAGTTGAATGGAGCCAAACTTAACTATTCGACTAATGACAAGGAATTATTTGTCATTATATGGAGTCTTGAGACATGGAGTCATTACTTGAGACCAAAACCATTTGTGTTACATTCGGGTCATGAAAGTTTAAAATACTTACATAGTCAAAAGAAAGTTAATCCGAGACATGCAAAATGGGTAAATTTCTTACAATCCTTCATGTTCTCTATCAAACATTTAGATGGTAAAGAAAATGTAGTCGTTGATGCTCTTTCTCGCAGGTCTACATTACTTGTTATGATGGATGCCAAAATCTTAGGTTTTGAAATGATTAAAGAATTATATTCTGATGATGAAGATTGTAAGGACATGGTTAGTGCGTGTAAAGACAATGGATACCATGGAAATTATGTCATACAAGATGGATTTTTGTTTAGACTATATAAACTTTGTATTCCTAGATCTAGTATTAGAGACTTGCTTATCGAGGAAATACATGAAGGTAGCATAGCGAGACATTTTGGTATACATAAAACTATGGACTTATTACAAGAAAATTTCTATTAGCCAAGAATGGTTAAACATGTGCAAGCCATGATAAGTAGATGTTGTACGTGTCAAAAAAATTAAGAGTTACTTTCATAAAGGCTTATACATACCTTTACCCGTTCCTAATAAACCATGGGAAGAAGTTAGTATGGACTTTATCCTAGGGTTACCAAGAATGCAACGTGGTAAATATTCTATTCTTGTGGTAGTAGATCGTTTTTCTAAAATGGCTCATTTTATTCCTTGTAATAAAACTGATGATGCCACACATGTTGTTGACTTGTATTTAAGATAAATTGTTAAACTTCATGGAATACCTAAAAGCATAGTTTCTGATTGGGATGTCAAGTTTATGAGTTATTTTTGGAAAACTTTATGGCATATGCTTGGTACTAAATTGTTATTTAGCAATTCACATCACCCCTAGACTAATGGTCAAACTAAGGTAACTAATAGAACTCTTGGTACATTATTAAGAGGTTTAGTTAATAAAAGTACAAAAGATTGGGATGTTAAGTTAGCTTATGCAGAGTTTGCTTATAATTGTAGTCCTTCTAGTACTACTCAAACTAGTCTGTTTGAGGTGGTGTATAGTGTGAATCCTAACATGCCTATTAACATGATTTTGTTGAAGAAAGGAAAATTGCAAAATTATGAAGCTAAAGAGAGAATAAAATTTTTTCAACAACTTCATGAGAAAATCAAAAATAATATTGAAAATCTAATGCCAAGTATAAAGCTCAAGCGAATAAGTATAGAAACTCTTATGTGTTTTCTCCTGGTAACTTAGTTTGGTTACATTTACGTAAAGAGAGATTTCCTAATTTACGTAAAAAAAAACTAATTCCAAGAGCCGATGGTCCATTTAAAATACTTAGGAAGTTTGGAGATAATGCTTATGAACTTGAACTTCTAGATTCTTATGGAGGAATTTCAAGAAATTTTAATGTTGGTGATTTGTCTCCTTATTATTCTGATGAAAATTTGAGGGCAAATTCTTCTCAACTTGGGGAGTATGATGCAGGAGCATCCATTGAATATAATGATTGTCATATTCATTCTAATTTTCAAGGTAAATAAGATGTTTTAGCTTTCTTAATGTTGGAGCCTATCATGTTAAATATTCTTGATAATTCTAATATACTTGACATTGAAAAACATTCAAGTTATTCTTGTAGGCATGCTACATATTTGCAAGAAGATGATGTTCAAACATATTGATGTGTACAATTATTCCAAGGCATTCAAGACTATGAAATACATGGGATGATACATTACAACAAGAGATAAAGTGATGATATTCATTATTTGAATAAACTTGTTGTAAAGCCTAACCCTAAGTATATTTTATGTAAGTTAGGGTATGGCTATAATTTTATGTATGTATCTTAGTTAATTGTATAGCTTTGTAATATTCATCCTTAGTATCATTTAACCAATGATATTATACTGTGGATTAAGGTTAATATGGGCTTAATTAAACCATGATTAATGGGCTGAATTAAGGAAGAAAACTTGGCTGGTTTAAGCTAGTTCACCATCAAGCTTCTTTCTCCTATATATATCTCCTTGTGCGCATGATTGTATGCAGAATATTAAATGAGAATTTTAATCAAAATTTGAGCAAGAGAGCTAAAGTCTAATCCTCCCTTTTGGGTCTTTATTGATAACGGAAAATCCGGGATAATCCTTCCTCAAAAACCTATCTCAATTTGACACATTTGAAGTTCTTCAAATCTACCGAATACACCTTCAGCTTGTATCTTCAAGTTCTTCGTTTATAATCCACCAATTCACTTCATTCATTTTGCATTAGATCGTGGGTTCAAGCTTCTAATACAATTTTGATCCAACCTTCCGTTACTTTGATAAAAACCACATCAATTTTCCTAAGGTTTCAAAAGAAGTGGAATAGGATTTGCGTGCTTAGAGACTAGAGTCATTTTTGTTAGGATACCTGTCATAGTCTAGGATTTTTGTTGCTAAGTGTTATGCATATTTTTTTTTTACTATACCATGTTATTGTTACAATGTGATTTCATGTATTGTTTTGAATGATATAATATGTGGTTGATATTATATAATAGAAAATAAGTAAGTGGAGGTTATGTGATATCATTATTATATTTGGAAACCCTTGGTGTGATATATGATCGTAACATGGGTTTATGAAGGTATTATGAGTGTCAAATGATAAATGGAGGATTTGAAAATAATGTTACCAAAAATATAAGATTTGCATGAAATAAGGGTTTTGTTATTAGCAAGGGTATTTTGGTCAATAGGGGTTTCATATGAGAATCATGGTATTTTAAGGTGTTATATAATCTAAAATATGATAAAGAATTTTATATGAAGTGTTTAGAGTAGTTGTGAATGACCTAAGTTTAATAAAGTATGAAAATGGTTAGATTTTGGAATAGTCACCCTAAAATAAGAAGGCAATCATCACATATGTGAAACGATAGAGTTAGATGAAAAAATTGAAATATATTTTTAGTATTAGTGGTTTGGGAATGTATAGTGAATATGGTGATTGTTTGAGACTTACAACAAATGTTATGATGTGCTTATAAAATTAGGGTTTATATGCCCTAGGAATAGCAACTCTTGAGATACGGTTATTATCATATGTGTAAGACCCTAAAGTTATTCGTGTATATTAATAATAATATTTTAGGAAGAGGTACTAAGTTTGGTGGAAGAATGAGTAACGTAAGAGGAGTTATGACCTAAATGCAAAATTAGGGTTTTGAGGGAATATAATAGTCTTACCTCTAGAACATGAGTTTATGATCTCGTGATGTGCCTATCCTGATTCAAAAATGTTATGTTTTTATCAAATCAATCATGAATAATAAATTAATCATTTAGAGTATAATATCATGTGAGTAGGGATAAATTATTTTAAGGGTTTGTTCCACTGAATGATAATAGTGGTTCATGTGTGTTGTCCTTATGAGGTGTTTAAGACCGTTCCACCAGTTTAAGAATATTGGCTTAGGAGTGTGTTTCTTTAAAAGGTGTTTTATGAGTTGTATCAGTCAGTTCCACTAGATTAAGAATAGCGGTGCCCTAAATTCAATGTGAAAGTAATATGTTTTCAAATAAGTAACCAAATGGATAAGATACTAACTATTTAAAGAATAAAAATACATGAGTCAGAATAGAGGTGTTAGGTCAGCTCCACTAGAAGATAATAGTGGCTCAGATGTGTTTTTCCTGAGAGATGATTCAGACTATTGCACCGACTTAAGAATAGTTGCTTAAGAACACTTTTTAGAGGTGTTGGGTCTATTCCATCATATGATAATAGTGGCCTAGTTTAGTTGTCCTTGAGAGGTGCTTCAAATTATTCCACCAATTTAAGAATAGTGAGGTCCCTGAACTCAATATAAATAAATGAATGAAATGGTTATATCTAATAAAAAGGTCTGGGTCAGTACTTACCTTGTGATATTTTATGTGGTTGCATGCATATTTATTATTTAATATGAATGAATATACTTAAATATATCCTTGACTCAAAAATATTGTCACCTTGCTTAGTTAGTAGCGTACTGACCATCATTTTCACTATTGCTTCTCATTCCCACAAGCAGATGACTTCGATGCTTTTGTGTATGTCATTGAGGACTAGCCGGATGATTTTGCTGCCTATAATGAGTTGTATGAGGTGGATTGATTATTTTAGTATTAAGAGTTTAGGTGAAGAGTCATGTTATTCGAATGATGGTTTACCCGGATACCTTTTTGGACTCTTAGATTCATGGTATTCTTTTTGTTTGTATTTTTTATTATACTCAGAGCAAACCTCCGCACTTGTATTTGTATTTATAAAGTTTCTCTTGTTTTATATAAGTCTTGGTTCGAATTTTAATGGATTTAGCCTTGTAATTGATGTGAGGATGGTATGGTAAGCTAGACTTATATTAATTACAGTCGTAACACCTGGAATTTTGATTATAAGCTTACGTTGTAAAATAAAAAATTTTAGTAGTAAAATTTAGGGTATTACAACTACCCATGGTAATTATCCTTGTAGGTCCAAACAAATCCATATGCAATAGCTTAAGTATTTTAGATGAGGCCAAAATATTTTTTGGTTTTAATGAGACCCTATGTTATTTCCCTTAGTGACATGAATTACATAGTTTGTCTTTTTCAAAGTTGTTCTTAGGAAGTTCATGTACTAATTCTTTTTTAGCCAATTTTTTTAATAAAACCATACTACCACTACATATTGTCTTATTCCATAATCATATATCATTATCGATAGTGCTTAATCACGTATTATGCTGTTTTATAGATTTCATGTCAAGCATATAAACATTATTGATGTATGGACATAACAATAGTATGGATTTATCAACTCCATTTGAGATCATATAGAGACAGTGTGAAAAGTTAACTAGAATTCCCTTATCAAAAAGTTGTATAATTCTAGTTTGATTATACTTAAGACTAATAACCAATTATACATCATCAATGAAGGGTTTAGAGTTACCGATATTTATGCTACCCACTTCAGTGAGTTATCACCAAAAGTGGCACTTCCTCCTTTATATGGTGTTAATTTTGATAACATCATCCAATCATAAGTCATGTTCCTTGAGCATGCCATGTCTAGGAACCATTTGTGGCTTCTTGTTTTCATTGTAACCAGACCTATAATCATAAATGTTCTAGTTTAGGCACCCTTTCAATGGGTCCTTAATAGGTTAGTTTTCAGTCCTTAAAGGATGGTTCCCTTTGACATCCACACTGTCTCAGATTTTGAAGCATTATTAACATTCACTGCACAAGAGGATACATCATATCCATTTTTACCATATGCATTGCAAGAAATTATCTTCTTATGCATAGAGGTAAATTTTGCATTCCTAGGATGTTTACCTATGGATGAGGAGTGCCTATTTTTCCCACAAAATTTTGAAGCACTAGATATAGGAGAATCATGTACTTGATGAGTATTAGAGGCTTTCACAAAGAAATTTTTGTGGGTTTGGCATTTCATGACTTTTTTCTCATCATATCTTAAACTCTCATGGTCCTTCTAATAATGTTGAGCACCTTGCAACATGTTTAAGCATTCTTCATCCTTGGTTCATGCATAGGCTACTTTTACAAATTTATTGCACTTGGCTTGTAGATCAACCAACTTAGTTTAAAGTTGATCCATTTTCACCATCTGATCAACATCAATAAATGTCTTAGATGCATAATATTCAATCAGTTTCTCACTTGGTTTGGTTATGATATGTAATATATGAGATTCTAAGATAAAGTACTCATTTAGAAATTTTGTGTGTAATATGTTCAAGTGACTATAAGTTTTTTCATATTATCTCTTTGTTTAGTCACTTTTTCATTTTCGCATATAGAATCAGGTAAAACACATAGTAGATCATCATATGAGTATGAATCCTTAGATTGCACGTCGTTATCATCACCATAGTCATCATCAAAGTAGGAGTAGGGTTGAGGAGAAGGACTCATCTCCTAGTGCTATAAAATAGAGTGTAACATTCCCAAATTTACAAACTGAACAATTTCATTTTTAGAAGTTAAATGCGGAAGCTAAAACAGTAAATCACAAGATTTTACTGCCACACTTGGTACAATTCCGGTTTCCTCTATTGTTTTGTTAACAAGTGTTAAGGCTAAAAATGTTATTCCACTTAAATTAATAACTTAATTATAAATTATAGTAGTGAGAGAGTTAAAGAAATTTAATAACATTTCAAATAGAGCTAACTATCAGTGGTTACATAATCTTAGTGAAAGGAAATACATAAAGATAGTAAGAAGTAGAGAATCTTTTAATTTAAAAGACACCAGGCAAAAACACCAGATAATCCTACACTCTTAATCAACAGGATATCCTTCAACAGATCTTGCGAGCTAACCTGCAAATGCCACTTCCCATTGAATAAGTAGGGGCTCATAAAAGTACCGAGTAATCCATTATATAAAACTAATATGAAAGGTACACATGGAACATATAAAATGCATCACAATAATACATGGACATTTAATTATTCATGTATAAATTGAAATACAACCATCATTCATATAACCATATAACATCAAGACCATATACTACCGATATTTGTTCATCTAGAAAAGATTGAAACTTATCAATGGAGTATCCAAGAAATGCTCTTTGAAGTATAATTAGAAAGCAACATCATTCTCAAGTTATAAACATGGTTACAATTCTTATGATCAAAGCAACCAATTATCAAATCATAGGTAGATTCACCAATACAAACTTATAGGACATATGGCATCACAGGTAGGCACAAAGGCTACTACTAAACCACATTAGGCACAATGGCTAATACGGAACCAATATAATAATCATTTCAAATCAAATATCAACCATTTCCATTTTTATTTACCCAAGGGGAGATCAAAAGAATCGGGAGACACTAAGGTACTCCAGCCATACCACCATACGTGGGCTGCCTAATATCCTACCGACTATCAACCCAGGGATGCAAAAGTTTTATGGTCGCACTAGTATATGAATGCACACAATACCCTACTGACAATAACACCTAATTTATAAGGTTGCATACCCTCTAATTAGGCCCATAGAGCTAAATATAGTAAGATATAAGGCCTGTATGGGCTCTAAGGCACACCAACAGAATCCATAAACAATCGTGGGCTAAACTACATCCTTAGGATAGTGACTCCTAAAGAGCCACCATTCTCAATCTAGTGGTCTTTAACTTTAAGTATTAGTATTTTATAAGGGTGACCACAAAAACACATATTAATTACATAGGTCCAATTCTTCATACTTAACCATTTTTTTCATTCATTTCCAACATTATGAGATAACCATAACCAATATATCAATGTCATAAATCTACTAAGGCCATCCTAAGCTCAATTATTCATACTTAGGAAATTTAGGGTAAAAATGACCAAAATACATTTGAGGCTAAAATTACCACATTACCGTCCATTTCCATTACAAATTCCATTTTATTTATAAGCTTGCCATAAAAAGGATAACATACTATAATTAAATTTTTTATCATGTAATTATATTACAATACATGGCAAATAACCATTTTTCCCTTATACACAATTCTACATGTAAAATCCTAATATGTGCTTCTAGAACATTAGAACACAAATTCTCATGTTTAATAGCAAATAATACATATCATGCATGTTTATGAGAATAATCATCATAGTATACTGCAAATCACCAAAATACCCTTAGGTCATACAACAATAATAATAATTATGTTGAAACATGTGTTTCTAAGACAACAAAACCTTATTCTCATGCTTAACAATAAATAACACGTATCATGCATGTTTATTAGAATAATCCTTATGGTACACTCAAAATTACCAAAATACTCCTAGGCCATATAATAGTGATAATCAAGTTGAAACATGTGTTTCTAAAAAAACAAAACCCCTATTCTCATATTTAACAACAATAAAAAAAATACTTATCATACATATTTATTAGAATAATCATCATGGTACACTTAAAATTACCAAAATACCCCTAGGCCATATAATAACAACAATCCTACTCAAATATGTGTTTCTAAAAAAGAAAATCACCTTTCACCATTCTTGGCAATAATTAGAACACTTTAGGCATTCTAATTAAAGGTAAATATCATGATATACTTAAATAACCAAATTGCCCCTAAGAAACATAATAGTAATAATTATGCTACGAGTGTATCTAAACATGCTTAACCTAACATTTTCACAAGTACATATCATACAAAATCACTTCCCAAAATTAGAACCATTTTAATCACAATTTTGTACACATGATATTTTATAAAGGATAACATACCTTCTTTTTTAATTTTTTACGATAGCAATATTAATCACATAATTATTTATACCAAATCAGGTCTAACATAAATTACATGTCAAAACCCTAATGTGTTATCATACGATATCCAAATATTTTATTGGAGTATAAAGGTTACCTGATTTCCAGCAAAATAAAAATTTACCGGTAACTACCTAAAAATTATTCGGCTCCTTTAATAAAACTTTTGTACCCAAAAATAATATCACAAATAACATATTAATATTTCACCAATGAAGTAATAATTTTTTTTGAAAATATTTATTAAATACAAATTTACTAAGCTAGCCTTATATATTAAATATTACCAATATAATTCAAAAAATCCAAACATAACTTATGTCGCATGTGCGGCATGAGCCATGCACGTAGAAGAGAAATGGCTCGGTGGCTGGCTATTAAAGGTTGGAGGTGGTGGTTGGGTGGTGTAGATTCAGCCGATGGGTGCAGTGTTATAGTGGGTGGTGGAGATGGTAGTGGTTGGGTGGTATGATGTAGGAGGGCCAAAGGCTATGACATAAGGTGCAGGGCAGTAGGAAAGAGGTGACACCGAGAAGGTAAATGAGAAGATGAAAAGGAGAGGAAGAAAGAGGAAGGAGGTGAAGATGAGGGTGGCTGTAGGGTGATGGTAAGAGATGGTTGGTGGTGGTGATGTGGTGGTTGGGTCGTGCAAGGAGGCTGTAGGGTGGTGGAAATGGTGCATTGAGTGGAGGGGGTGGAAATGGAAAAAATTATCATTAGCTAGGGTATGGTTGCAGGGGCGATTGGTGTGAAGAGGCAGGGATTTGCAAGAAGAGCCATAGGGAAGGGAAGAAAGGAAGGGGAGTAGAGGAGAAGGAAGAAAAGAGTAGGAGGGAAGAAGAAGGTGGCTAATGGTGGGGGTCGGATGGTGGTAGAGGTGATGGTTAGGCTATCAATGCAAAAGGATAGGAGGGTTAGTCATAAGGGATGAAAACTAAGGCAAGGGAGAAGGAGATAGAAAGGAAGAAGGTCGGGGGAGAAGAGGCAGAGCATAAGGAGGCAGAAGAGGAGGAGGAGCAGAAGAAGAAGAAGAAGATGAAGAAGAAGAAGAAGAAGAAGATGATGATGAAGAAGAAGAAGAAGAAGAGGAAGAAGAAGAAGAAGAAGAAGAAGAAGAAGAAGAAAGAAGAAGAAGAAGAAGAAGAAGAAGAAGAAGAAGAAGAAGAAGAAGAAGAAGAAGAAGAAGAAGAAGAAGAAGAAGAAGAAGAAGAAGAAGAAGAAGAAGAAGAAGAAGAAGAAGAAGAAGAAGAAGAAGAAGAAGAAAGAAGAAGAAGGTATATTCTCTAATTCTTCACTTGTGTTGTCCCTTTGGTGTTTTCACAACCATAGTGCCATCGATATCCTTCATGATTTTGATTGGGAAATAAATTATTATGGACCTAATACCATAATCTTGAGTCTTGATGAAGAACATCATCTTGTTCTTTGAATATGTGAACTTTTCTCCATTGAACATTAGAGGCTTTGTAGTAAAAATTCCTTTTCTCAATCCTATTAATTTCATTCCTTTTGATGATTGTAATACCCCCAATATACGAAATTTTATTATTATTTTGAACATAATATAAAAGTGTTTGAAAATTAAAACCAGGGGATGTTACCACTGCATCAACCATGAGAGAGTAGTGATCATCACCTAACCCATGTCTGATACAAGGCTAAAAGGAACAATGAACTAAAAGATGCATGGTTATAATAACAATAGAACAATACTGATGACAATAAAGATAAGAACAATAATATAGATAAGAAGAGTATGAAAGTTTACAAAATAATAATACAGGAAATCAAAGGAAAGAGTTTAAATAACCGAAAGAATAAAAACTTCCCAACGCAGTGGGTAAGATAAATCTAGTCGATTAGCCTAACTCTTAAGTATAAATATAAATCTCCAACCCTAAGAAATGGCTAGCTACAATCCCATGTATTCACTCTCATCATACTCCAACTGAGAATCATACGTTTGTAAATTATCCTCTACTACATGGACCATAAGCTAGATCATCATAATGACCACATAAGTGCAATATTAGTACAATGAAGTATTGGTAAAAAAATTATCTATAACATGGTAAAACTCATGGACCACATTGAAGTCATATAGTAACATGGTGATAAGAATACCAATATAAATTAAGACTCAGGCTCATGGAAGTAACACAATCAGATGTGCTTGCATGGGAATTATGGAAGAATAATAATATGATAAATGCATCATAATCCACACAATGTAAATCATATTATAGATCTTCCTTTATTAATCACATAAATTCCAATTATTAAGATAGTTTATCTGACCAAACCTAGTTCTCCATCATGAATAAAAGCAATGGGATGCCACACCCACCACATAGGGTCAAGATAAATTGAACGGGATTTTCTCTAAGGATACCACACCTATCACACACCGAGTGTACCTTCCATGAGGGCTAAAATAAATTAGGATACCACACCCACCACACGTGGTAGGGTTACATGAAATTGGTTACTAGGATACCTCACCTACCATAACAAGAATGCCTCCACTGCGAGGGCTAAATAGTTAGGATACCACACCTACCTAAGCAATGGATAATATGAAGTGTCAGAGAACTTGTACTGGGATACCTCACCCACCCAAACTAGACATTGATGATATGTAGGCCTACCATAGTATAAAATATACCTCAAAGATATGTGCATACCCTCCACCAACCATAACTCAGTAGCAAAGGAAATAGGTACTGAGTGAAAATAAAAACCTCAAGGTGACCCTCCCATAAACTCTTAATTAGCTACCCTAAGAGTTAGAGAAAAAGGATCGAACAAAATCTTATTCTATATTTTTTAATTATCAAGTGATATCACAAATCAAATATTAATTCCAAAAATAACCAATTGGGTGTTTCCAAGTGGTTACACCAAACACATCAGAAGCTATAAAATCCACAAATTGGGTGTTTCTAAGTGATAACACCAATTATTCAAATTGGGTGTTTGGAGATGATACAAAACTTAACGAAATTAAGTCCCAAATATCATTATTATGATTATTATTAATTTTAGGGTAAGCATGGTTGAAATTATGATTTAAATGTTTTAATTACATGGAGGTATAAATATAACACCCAAAAGAAGAATAAAAATTAACTTACGAACGAAATAACAAACAACTAAACTCGTCGATTGGTCCCAAGGACCAATTGACTAATATTGTTGTACCATACTTGAATAAAAAATAACACCAATAGACTAATCAATTGGCTATTCTCACTGATCGAATGTTCATAGGAAACCAATTAATTGGTTTGGTCAAACTGATGGATCTAAGTAGAGACCAGACCACTTTGGTTATAGGATCACCAGTCGATGGGTTTGGCAAACTGATTGAATGTTCACAGTAACCAATCAACTAGTTCATTTTACCCATCAAATGATCTCACAACCATCCTACTAAAATTTCCAAACCATGCTATGGTCTACACAATCAGTCAACGGGTTCAACAAACAAATTAAATGGTCTGGGTAGAACAACACTAAACTTGCTCTACACACACCCAAATTCACCAAACTTTACCATATTAATTCTAGAATGCTGAATGATATTAGAAACATGAAGATACATTTTGTACACATAGAATCATATTGATACATGTTAATGTAGGAATTTAAATTAAATCATACTTACACTACCAAATCATGCATAAAAATTAAAGAAACCATAATGCTTAGTTTCAGAAAAAAAAAATGTACCACATGATCAAGTTCTAGAATGCAATTATCCCATGTACAACAAAAAAAAGGCCAAGAACATGGAACCACAACGAGAAACAAGAACCACATTCATAATAAAGATGAAAATACCTTACTTTGAAGTAATTATTCTAACACAAAACTCCTACTTGATGGATATCTAGAAGGACCTTGATTCCTAAGAGAATCAAAAGTCAAAACCATTAAAAATCATTTTTAAAACTCTATTAAAATTACAAAAAATAAGAAGAAGAGTAAAAAAACACTACTCAACCTTTTCTAAGAAACAGACTTTAGAGAGAAAAGAAGCTGATATCTTCAACCTTTCTCAAACTTTAATCCTTCCTTACTTAAGAGAAATAGGGGATAACTAAATCTAAGATTAGAAGAAGAAATAGGGGACAATAATTCTACCAAAGAAGGGATGAAAACAAGAGTAGGTCTCTATTTTTTCTCAATAGAGGGGAAAGAGGAGAAGAATGGGAAATACTCAGCATTTGTAATTTTTACTAAGGGAATTGACGAAGAGAGATAGAAAAATAGGTAAGAAATGAAAATGAATTAGGAATAGAGGGTATAAAAGGGAGGGTTGATTGAAATCCATAAGAGGAAGAGAGATAAGATGGGTATGGTTAAGTGTGGGCAACCAAGGGATAAGAGTAGACATGATGGTGTGATGGAGCTTGAGTGTAAGAAGGTTACTGAGTCAAGGAAGGATGGTCAAGAATTTAGACACATAGCTCAACTACTAGAAGAGAGAGAGGAAAGTGAAGAAGAAGGTTGAAGCTGAGATATGCCTCAAAGAGTGCTTTTTAGGGAAATTTAACTAAATAAAACCATATAAGGATCTAAATAATGTAAAAATAATTCCAAAGCACCAAAATATGTTCGTTAGAGCAAATAGATTCTAATTAGAATTTGCATTAACATTAGAAATAAATTTGAATCAAAATCAGGAAAGGATCTAAAATCACAGGATAACTAGTTGATCAGCTTGAGCAAACTAGTCGACTAGTTCATTGAGAATGAAATTGTCAATCACTAAGAAAACCATTCGATTAGTTAAGCAAACCAATTTATCGATATGTCTTAAACTCACATTTTTATTAGTATTTCAAGCCCTTTTCAAAATCAAAACTAATTTATTTTATATTAACATAATTTTAAACGCATTTTGAAGGATTTTAGGATAGGGTATTATAATGATGATCATTAAAACCAAGAGTTTTAGATCCCTTGTGAGTTGCCTTCCTCTTATACCAAATAAAAGGACCTTATAGGAGGTGAATCTGATTTTAAAGAATGGAAATAAGATAAAAAAAAAAATAATTTGACACATAGTGGTTCAAGAATGAAATTTCTTTACATCTACTACCAAAATGGTTTTCCTTTTAGATTTTGAATCTCCAGTGTATCTATTAATGACCATTACTCTCTTATATTACAAGCCTATTATCTCAATGACCTTTTAGGAGATTTTTTTACAAGTTGACCTAATTATTCTCTCTAGGTTTATGGATCTACTAATCAAATGACCCTTTTCAGAATTGCTAGGCAACACAGAACCTCAATATAATGAGTTTTGAAGAGAATTGTGGTTGATTATAATGTAACTCATAAATGATACAAATATTAAAATAAAAGAATATTTTTTTAGTGTAATCTAGCTAGAAATATTATATAGTACAATCAGATGGCAATTTCTAGCTAATCAGAGTGAGCATAAACACTTTTAAAAACATCTCAACTTGAGATGAATATGAAAGTGAGTAGTTGAGAATTAATTACAAGTAGGAGTAAATAATTTGTTTTTATGATTAATGAAAGATAAAAAAAAATGGCCTTGTATGTAGGTTTTTAGTTGCCTTATAAAGTCAGTTAGCTTTTCAAACCAATCTTGAGGTCTTGAGTGAAAATTTATTGCACTTTTAAATGTTGCACTTGATAAAAGATTTGGATAAGTGTGTTTTAACATATGTTTTATCATCATAGCTTATGCACACTTAAAAAATATGTTAACTCATTTAAATCCATTTGTTATCATCAAAATAGGGTTTAAGACATTGAGTGAACTAGGAGGTTAACAATGTTAATTGTGCGTGTATCTTAGTCTCTTTACATAATAGGAAATTATACCTAAATTTTATGCCAAAATTACATTTCATAATATTGGATGCACCAACACCTTATATAAGATAGTATAAAGTTCCATTAATTCTAGAAGATTTGCAATATGAGTTTGGAAACAATGTACTAGTAGATCAAATTTCTATGCACGTATACTTGAAGTAGATATAGAAAATAGTTTAAATATATATCAAATAGTTTAGATACATATTAATGCTATAGCTACATCCATAACTAGATTAAAGATTTGAACAAATTTATGAAGAAAATTTATAATCACAAGCACTCTATAATTAGAAGAAAATGAAAGAGTGAATCTTTGATAACTATAGTTATTGTCAAAGTAAAAACTCATAGGGTCTTTTGATACTTTGCGAGTTGTCCTATGAGAAGAGGAGAGGGAAAATGATAGGATCAAATGTCGTTTACTACAACTCTAGCATGCAAAAATGAAAGCAACCATAAGAATACATGCCATGTTTTCTTGATGCTCCTTTGTTGTGTAGAATTTGAAGAAAGTTACAATTTCTAGAAAAAGCATGATTCATTCATGTTTGCAAACATGGTTTTTGTTTTTTCTCATTATTATGCTACCACATTGATTTTTTTAGGGTCTTTCTTTAATACTATGAATAGTTATATTTGGTAACCCTAGACAAGGAAAAGGCCATCAAACCTATCCAAACTATATTCACTTATATTCTCTTATGTTTTTAAGAGAATTGGGTGTAGAGTGATATTGTGAGGATTATTTGATTATCCTTGTGACCACCAGTGTTGTATGTAATAAAGATCATCATTGTTTCTCTAATTATTCTTGTGTTTTAATTTTTTTCCTAATTGTATCTTTGAGTTTCTTGATTTCTTATTAGATAAGGTTCTCAGTGCTTACATCTTGATGAAGATTCTCTATAATTAGTATTAAAGCTTCAATTGTGTGATCATTTTGCATCAAGATGGCATTTACAAGATTTCTAATCATTTCATCAATTTCATATTATAGAAATTGAAGAAGAATTCCATCCTTGTTCATAATAGATTACATAAGGAATTATCTGAGAAAGTAGAAAAGTCTAAGATGATATCCGATGAGGAGTTTGAGGATATCAATTTGAAGGCTCTATCCATCATATAATTCGGCTTGTCATGTGAGGTCTTACCGGAAGTGACCAATGAGACAATTACCAGCTCTTTGTGGTTGATGTTGGAGTCACAAAAGTTGTCATATTCATATATATATTTGAATAGCTCACTACATGACCTCAAATTAGGTGAGGGCCTATCCTTACAATCTCATCTTGATGAATTTAATTCTATAGTTATAGATGTGTAGAATTTATACGTCAAATTATAGGATGAGGATCTGGCTATTATGTTGTTATGTTCTTTGCCTGTTGCTCAAAAACATATTCATGAGACTATATTCCATGGGAATGATAAATTAGTTATTGTAGATGCTTAGAATCCCTTGCTATAATGTGAATTGATTGAGAACCAATTGGTTGGAGGAATTTTATATGACTCGTGTGGTGAGGAACTTTTAGCAAGTGGGTTTGGTGAGAAGAATAAGTCCAAATCAATGAATGATAGGTTCAACACTATTTTTTTCCATGGTTATTGCACGAAATGCCATATTAGGAAATACTACCCTAATATGAAACTAAAAGATATCACTGATGGGGTATTTGATGAGGGTGAGGCTACCATAGATGAGGGTGATGGTGATGTGATGATTGTCATACATGGACAAACTAGATTGTCTAATAGATGGATTCTAGATTCTAGATGCTCATATCATGTTTTTCCCCATAAAAGCTAGTTCTGAACATATGAAAATGTTCAAGGTCGATTATTATCTTGGGAAATGGTACCTCATGTAGTTTTTCTAGGTTTGGTACTATAAGGGTGAGGATGAAAGATGGCGTGGTTGGATACTATTTGGTGTTGGTCATGTTCTTGAGATGATCAAGAGATTGATTTCACTTTGTTTATGGGATAATAAAGGCTATATGTGTATTATTTAGAATAGCACATGAAAGGTTACTTAAAGGGTTGTGGTGGCGATTGTTAGAAAGCATGTTATGAAATTGCATGAGCTCGTTAACACAAATATTGAGGGTGTATGTGGGGTGACATTGAGTGTATCTGACTCTAATGTTGCTAATCATCAATTGATGTGGCTTAAACATAGGAGTGTTATTGACATGACTAAGGGGTCCATGTTGGGTGACGTTGTTACATCCATATATGTTACCTTCTATAAGTCTAAACTCTTTCTTGATGAGAAGGTGGAGTGGGAGAGTACGTTGGGTGCTTCGAACGAGGTGGAAGTTATTATTGGTCTGAATGATATAGATTCTTTGAGTGAGGATGAATTTGAGTAGCAAGTGGAGCAAGTGGGAATTGCTTCAGACATATCTGGTTATGTCTTGTATACTACAAGTAATGTTATTAGTGTGCTAGAGCTAGTGTTAAACCTAAAGGTTATTATTAGCGTGAATATTCCTTGTGGTATTTTGCTATTGTTGTCGAAGAGATGTGGTAATGTTTCACTATTCATTTTTTTTAGTTATGTGTATATGTTATTCTTATTGCAACAAAATACATATATGATGTGAACAATCTGAATATTTTGGATGTGTCTAAATCTAACGTTGTTAAGGTGGCTTACCTAGCCACTATTACATACTCTGAAATTGTGAGATACTTGACGTATGATGTGGTTAACAATGAACTTGGTACTGCTTAAGTTGTGAGTATTGTGATCATGTGTGTGGCAAGTCTTGTAGAGACATCTTGGTTAGGTGTAGTGTGGATTCTAAGTTACTTGGTGTATACAGTATCAACTTGTATGGAATATGTGTTTTCAAATGTTTTTTTTACAAGATCTTAGTTGTGTTTTTGATGATTAAAGGTGAACTAGTGTGCTTGTGTTGTGCATTAGAGGCTCTAAGGTTGTGTGGTTGGCTATGATTGGAGTTGATAATGTTGTTTGGATTGGAATGCTAGCTCATAAGGTTGGGATGATACCAAGAGTTGCTTATGTTTTTTATTTAGTGTGTACACTAATGAAGCCATTATTTTCTAGTGTTCATTTTCCATGAGGGGTGCTTCAGGCTTAAGGGTTTGTGATGATCTTTTGTGTTCTTATTGCTAGTATTCAGAAGTATAAAATCATGGTGGAGCACATGATTTGTGTACACTAGCTTGAATTGGTACATGTACAAGTGTACAGAGAAGTTTGTATTGAAATCAAGATAAGGGGAAGAAACACCAAAGCATGTTAATCAACATTAGGGAGGTGTGTTTCCTTGGAGTTGCTTTGTTGTGTAAAATTATGCAATAGTTGTGAGTTCTCACAAAAATATGGGGCTCCCATATTTGCTAACATAGTCCATGTTTTTTTTCTCAATTTTCTATTGCCGCCTTAATTTTTTTAGGCTTTGCTTGCAATGCTATTAATAGTTATGTTTTGTAATTATAGCCACAGAGGATACCATAAAACATATTCAAAACTCTCTCCTCTTTTATTCTCTTGTGTTTATAAGATAATTATGTACAGAGTGATATTGTGAGGATTTTTTATTCTCCGTGTGCTCACTAGTGCTATATGTAATAAAGATTTTTTTACTATTTCTCTAATTATTCTTAGGTTATGATTGTTCTATTATTATTATTCTTATGTTATGATTGTTCTCTTACTTCAATATTGGAAATTCCTTATTATTTTTTAGATCATGTACTAGACATTCACATGTTAGTTAATTTTTCTTAAATATTAAAATTCAAAAGACAATTGTACATAACCAAATAAATAAAAAATAGGGACTTGGAAAAATATTTCGAGGGATTAGACTATGGATGGATCTTAAAACTACCTTATAAAGTACAATATAGACTACCGTTCTAAGTCTTAGTATCAGTCTAATCCCTTCTACAATTTTGGCGACCACTTGTTCCCCATGAGCTTTAAATGATGTGGTAAGTCTCAACCACATTTATTATCTGAATTTTTTATTATAAAATTAGTACATATTAGATGCAATGTACCATTAAAAAAGTACATTCAAAACCACATATATTCCCATACATTTGTACAAAAGCATCAATGCTATATATCCTGACTTAGAATATTTTAATCACATCTAACCACTTAGAATACTACATGAACATCAATGAAGCTTATAGTATTATATTTCAAGCTATGTTATTTTGCTTATCCTAATAGGTCTATTTATTATCATGAAATACCAATAACAAATAAATGATCATAACTTGGTTAGTATTTAATTCTAGACACATTATAATAATAAGTATATATGTAATACATACTTTCTTATTTCCTTTTCAATTCCTACGAATGAGTCCCTCATAAATATCATGAAAAAATAACCACAAATATCATCATAATTTTATTAGGGACATTAAAAATTAAAATATGCATAATAAATTACTAGTTTCATTTTAACTAGTTAAAAAAAGGGGGAAACAACTACAAACTTATAGTATGATGCACTTGTATTTCGACGGATTATTTTATTTAAACTTCACCAAGTATAACTAAAATGCTATAATTGATGTGTGAAGAAATAAATAAATAAATATAGTATAACAAGTAATTTAAACACATTTATTAAAGAAATAACTAAAATGCTGATTTTAGGGATGTATGTAATACAACCAAAGTATAATAATTATCAAAGAAAAATGTCACAAAAATGAATCAAATTAAAACATTCATTATCATATGGATCACATATTAAATTCACTATTCAGCCATAAATCTCATATTTGTCTATAACCGTTTTAATTTATGGAATCTTAACTCTTCTTCTCTTTCTTTTATCTTTCCCTAAATCATCACCATTAGATGTCATACCTAAAACCATCAAAGAAACAATTAGGTATTAGTTGCAATAATATATAATGAAAAAATAACAAATATATGTCATTCATAATAATATACATCCCATACATATATTTCATTAGTAAGATTGTTAACATTATATGAGAAAGGTAGGTCCATTCTCATTCTCCTAAGGACATATACAATAAACCCAAGAAAGGCTTCAAAATTGTCTATATACTCTCTAGACAATATTATAGAGTGTACCCATGTATGATCCATAATACCATATATAGAAAATAAAACTGGGCATACAAATTAAAGAAGAAGAAAAAAAAATAGTGTAACAACAATGATATCAACAACACGTTCCTTTGACTAATCTAGATTTTGTGCTAACAAAATGGTAATAGATAGCTAGCACGAGCATACTAAACATACAACAAATATCACAAAAGTGTGAAAAACTATAGTAGTTTGCAAGCACATTTCTTCTAATGGTATATAAAACACATTACACAAAAAACTTAATCATTCTCATTTAAATACTAAAACCATAAAAGTACGGAAATTTTGATTAGTTAACATGCAAGATTTAGCAATAATGAAGTAGAAAAATTTATATCTTTAGTATGAATAATGATGATTATGAAGAAATTAAGAGAAAATGAATGAAAATGGTAGGAGACACTAATACACAAAAAGCACCATTGGTAACAATGGTTGAAGTTTATTTACATCACTGTAACTCTCCCACTCTATCTTCGAGAAATTGATGAAAACAAAATTGAACCTAGGTTAAAAGTGAAGAAAGCTTTAAAAAAATGTAGAAAAAGGTATAAGTGATAGTTGGGTCCTATAAATTTTGTCTATGGATTTAAAAAAGTAGTATGGTATTGATAACAGGTATAGGGTTCATTTACCATCTATACCCTTACTCTTTAGGCCCTTTGTTGAAGCACATAATAAAAAACAATTGTGATTCAATAGTCGATATCTATACATGTGTCCATTACTATTTATTTTTAAGTTTGCTTTTTTTTTTTTACTAAATACATTATATATGATGATCTTTATTAAAACAAGCATATGTATGCTACCATGTATTTTAATTTTTGTAGGAGTGACATAAACATGGCATTACAACAATGCATAATCAATTCATGCATTTTAAATAAAAGATGTTCCTTATTATTATCATTCCACTTGTGTGACCACATATTATGGTTATTATGAGGTTTGGTTTGTCAATACTAACTTTCCACCATGAATTCGCAAGTAACATGATAACTTCCACAATTTGGTGTTTATAGTGATTACACCAACACAAACCATGAAGACAATGGGATGCCACATGCATTACATGTGGTCAGAATACACTAAGGGGCTTTACAAGGGATAAAATACTTGAGTATAGTTATCACGAGGGAATGAATACAATATAGAATACCATACTCACAATAAATGGGAATTATAATGCCAAAGGATCTTATATAAGGGATAACGCCACGCCAACTTGATCAGTGCTACCATGTAGGCTAAACCACAAGGTAACCTAACCCTTTAGTATGTGTATACCTTCTACAAGGTCACATCTAAAATATTAGGAAAGGCACCAATAAAATGTTATAATGTCAACCCACTACTAACTCTTAGCTAGCTACCTCTGGACTTGGAGAATATAGGCAACAAACGTTTTTTTAGTCCACTATTAGTGTTTATATTGGTAATATTAAACATAATCCATCCATTCTTATTAACTATTAAGATTATTTATAATGATAACACCTAACACAAACTAATCTTTCATATAAAATCACGTTATTCTTTTCCATAGATTTAATTATTCAAGGATAACTCAAAATAATAAGGTCAAGGCTGAATTTAAATTCATGGTCAAACCTCAAAATATTAAAATATCTCAAAGAACAATTGATTGGTCTAACAAATCTATAGATTGTCTATAAAGAGTAATAACAAGAAAATCAAGCCCATCAAATAAACTAGTTAACTAATTTATAGGAACCATTTAACTAATCAAACTAGTTGATTGGTTAAGCCCCTAACTAGTTGGCTTATGGTAGGTAATGAGAAAATAACATAAATACCTGCTTAACTAGTTAATTGGTAGGCCAAAACTATTTGATTGGTTTTTCCCATACCATTTGACTTGTCTTACTAGAAAATCCATGTGAATCAAATTCTAACAATGATAACAAATTACAAGCACTCCCAACATGCACCCTTTATTTCAAAAATCATATAAAAGGATACCTAACACATAATAAATACATCAATCATGATTAGAATTTAATTCAAACAAAATAAATGCTATTTTTCTCAAAAATACCCAAAATGACCAACATGGTTACATACTTCATATTAAAAAATAATATCATATTATAATGCCTATAAATATAGGGGAACACTTATGATGCTTGAATTCAACATTCATGATAAAGAATACTGAGAAGCCTAACCTCACATGCTAGCATACAAAACAACCTAAATAATTATATGCTTGTTAATCATGCATTTACTTCCTCATGCCTAATATTTAAAACAATAAACATAAAAATTAATAATAACATATTATTCACTCAAGCATCAAGTCACACATTAAAGGTAAGTTCCTTAAGGAAAAAAAAACTCTTCTAACAAAGCTACTCCTACAATGAGGCCTCCTCTACAAAGATCTCTTGATCACCCTTATAAACAACAAATTTTAATAATAATAATAAAGCAATGAAAAGTAATACCAAAACTCAAGATATTAGAGGAAAATAAGGGGAGAATTTCTCTCAAGCTCTTCCCAAAATTAAGCAAACCAAGTGGAAAATTACCCAAGAATATGAACTCTTTCCAAACCTTAAATCTTCTTTGTTTAGAGAAAATGAAGAAGAAATAAAATAAGAATTAAGAAGAGAATAAAGGAAGCAAGAAAGAATCTTATTTTGAAGAAAAATGGAGGATATGACCTTGGTTTCAAGAAAGAAAAAAAGGAAAGGAGAAAGAGAGGGGAAGAAGGAAACACTTTAACGATTGGTAAAATTTTCTTTCTAAAATGAAACACAAGAGCTTAGAGTGTGTGAGAATGGAAATGAATAAGATAATTAGGCTTTTCTTACCCCCTATTTGCAAAAAAAAAAAAAGAAGGAAAAAAGAAAGAGAAGGTGTTAACTTTGAGTTGGAGTGTGAGGACAAGTGTGTAAGGGAAAACCATGATGAGATGAAGGAGAAAGAAAGGGAAATGAGGCATGGCTAGGAAAGGAAAGGCACCGAAAGCTACTTTGCTATAATGCACGTTACTCAAAAGTTAGGTGAGAGAACTAGGAGAGGAGAAAGGTGGTTAGGTGAGAAAAATATCTCAAAAGTGCTTTTGGGAGAGTTTCAGCTAGATAAAATGAAATAACATGTTAAATATTATGAAAATAATCCTACAATACTAAAATATGCTTACTAACATAAAAGGTCATAATCATGAGGTTTATAAACATCTGAATAAGATTTGGATCAAAATAAGAAATAATCTACAATTTCCAACCAAACTAGTTGATTGGTTCAACAATACCAGATGACTAGCTTCACAAATTGTTTGATTTGTCCAAACTAGTCGATTCTTGTTCCTAGAGAAAAAAATATAAGTCTCTACATGAATTAGCTAACTAATTTTGGGTATAGCTATTGAAGTGTCTTCATGCGAGAACTTAAATTTGCACCCATTTCTTAGTTTTTCCAAAGACCAAACTCATTTTATTTATATTAAACATGATTTTTTTAGATATTTGGAATGTTTAGGATTGGGTATTATATTCATGGTGTATTAATATGATTATTACACTATGAAATTGTGTTCATTGAATTTAATTTTATTGATGTGAAAACAATTTGACTGGTTCAATTCTTCTCATCCCAAGGGTGATATTATCCTAGGGAGAATTTATTTTCATTTGTTTTGGTTTTTCCTTTATTAAAAAATATATTATTGGTTGGGGTGGGCTAATAGTGAACGACATATTTACACTCCTATATGTATATATTCATTAAACTTTTTAGTGAGATTTTTCTCGCCCATTTTCCTTAACGCTAAAAATTATCATATAAATCTCAATAAAAAAATTAATTACATGTGTTATATATTGAAAGTTTCAACTTATAAAAAAATATAGCTTAGAAGAAATAATTTTATTTCATGCATTAAATGTAAAAAAAACTAACTTAATAAGCATAAATTAAGATTAAGTTAATTTAAACATAGAAATTAATAATATCTTATGAAAAGAATATTTTATTTTAGCAATAAAAATAATAATTTAAGATATCAAATATTTCAATAAAAATTTCCACACCCATTCAAATTAGAAATAATGGAAAAAAATATCAAAAATATTTTGTTTTATTTTTAAAAAAAATCAATCATTCAAGTTCTGTTAAAATTATTTATCTATGTATATAAAAAAAAGTAAGGTTTCACCTAAATTTTTATAAATTTATTTTCATCATATATCCCTTGATTTAAGAAACCTAAAATATGATTCTGAATGCAAACTAAATTAGTTGCAAGTAGCCATTTATTGAGAGTTATATGTCTTCAATAATAATTTGACTTTAGGATAAAAATATGAAGAATTCACCTCATAAGCATTAATTAGTAATAAAAATCAATAATATTTTAAAAATCACAATAATATTGGAAGAAATAGTTTAATTTTGTGATAAGAATAATTATAAGTAGTCATTTATTGAGAGCCACAAATTGATATGTGTTTAAGCATTAATTTATCACTAAGTTAAAACACAATAATATTAAATGTTTAAAATAATGAATTAACTTAGAAATAAAAATAAGAAATGAAAATATCAAATATTTCAATAAATATAAATGCATTCATTAAAATGCAAAATATTTGATTAAGAACCTTGAAAATTCTACTTATTTTTCAATAACATTTTAAGTTTTTAATAATTCAAGTTTTTTAGGATAAGTTATAAATATAAAATCCACATATTATTTAGGTGTTTGTAAAATTATTTATGGTTATTATTATTTGAGTATTTGCCTTCCTCCTTTACCTATTAGAAAGATATTTTATTATTTTTATACATGGTTTCAATGCATTTAATAATGAAAATCATAAAAAATAATTGTTATTTTATCATTTAGTATATTATATTTCTAATAAATATACATATACTGCAAAGAGAAGTCAAAACCTCACCTGACCTAAAATATTCCATAGAAACTGACCTGATTCCTCTAAAAATTTATTTGAGTTCAATCCAAAATCGTTAATACAAAACCTAACCAGTCTGACCTAATACTTATCTAATATTTGATATGACTTGACTATTTATGAACTTGAAACCTATCTAACCTAACCTGAAACTCACTCAAATTCTTGACCCATGGTAATATAAAACTAAAATTTATCTAACTTGATCCTAAAACTATATGAAACTCGATACTTACCCCAGATATATTATTGCTATCAATACTACTATCATTATTACTACTATTACTAATATTATTATCACTACTCTTATTATCATTTTTATTACTATTATTATTATCATAATAAGTATTATCATTATAATTACTACTACAACTAATAGTACTATTATAATTTTTCACTACCATTGTTACTGTTATTATTATTATATAAGTATAATCATTATAATTAGTATTGTAACCCCATTTGTACTTAATTTAATTTATTTTTAAAAATTTTTCTAATGAAAGCTAAATGAAAAACAAGGTGTTATTGTCACATCTAACATAGAGATGATATAATACATACCAAACCCATGACAGATGTTAGAATAAAAAGTAAACTCATGCAGTGATGAAGTAGGACTCTCACCTAACCCCAAACACTTCAATGATATAAAATCAATAATAAGAGTAAAGGGTGTAATATCCCAAGAAATTTAGGTCACATACCCCAACTACAGCTATATAATTATAATACCACCGTATCACAAACGGATGGTTGTTGAACAACCATTGCACCAATACAAACCTTCTAAAAGGTGTAATATCAATATAATGTAAGTAAAAAAAAATTACTTACTAAAAGTGATAAAATATTCACATAAAATATATAGGTACATGTTGAAAGTGATAGATCATACTAAAATTGATTTCATAATAAACACTTAGATATGCTTTACTTGGTATTCACATGAAACAACTCACATCATCAAAGATGGACATCTTATAAAAATTTTCCACTATTATGTTTACATGGATATCCCTCATGGTCATGACTAAATGCACTATAAGATATAAGTAACATGCTTGCATATAGAAGAGCATGCAATTTCTAGAATTTAGAACACATTATACATTTTTACACTATTTTACACTACTCATTCTATTCATAACTATTCATATTATTCATCAATAACCTAGAAATCAATTTATTTTTTTAAATAATATAAATAATAACTAAATGATTCCAAACACATATAAATCACAAAATTCACACACATATGAGGTTTACAGGTTATTTTGTTCATTATTTCCACTATTACATAAGTATCTTACTTATTATTTTTAATCTAAGTGGATAAATTTTATACTAGTTCTCTTGAACATCTGGCTGTGACCCTTGCAACACAAGCTAAGGATTCATCCATTCCTTATGAATATAATATCCCAAATTTAATCTAACACTATTTATAGATAATTACCATTTTAACCTAATTTTAATCTCATATAATTACTATTTTAATCTTAACAAAAATCCCTAATATAAATTTTTAACCTAATTATAATTCTAATCCTAAAATTCTCTTCTTTTATTTTCTCATTTTCTTTTCTATTTTTCCTTTTCCTTTTTCTCCTTCTCCTATTCTCCTTTTTCCCCCTTTTCTAGGTATGATTCTCTCTTCTTTTGACTAAGTTTCTTCCCCTATACTTACAGCCTAACCCTTAATTCATCATCACCACCATCAACTCCCTCAACTAATGGGAAGTGTTTCATTGAAATTTTTTCCCCAAACCTTTCCTCGATCGTGCCTCATCCTTAACTATTTCCCTTCTTCCATTCCACACCATTCACACAACCACACACACATGCGGACACACACACACACACTCCCTCCAATATATCTCACTATACCATTTGTTACTTCACCTAACTTCTTCCTTGACCCCCCCTCTCTCTTCCTTTCATCTCTATGCCTTATTCTACCTTCATTTTCCATTTTCAACCCATAATGCTTTGAGTAATATATTCAACCCCATGTAGTTCCATCTTTACCAGTGTCAAAAACTCCTCAACTTACCCTTTGAAGCATCAAAATCTCATGCAAACCCCTCCTCATATATGTCACAACCTCATGCAACAATGCACATCTCACTCACATTAGCCTAGTTGCATCAACTTTCAATGCACACCCCCTCAAGCTGTGTTAAATCCCCAAGCCACACCCTCCTAGCAATACCCTCCCCCATGCAGCCCACACCCTATCTGTGTTACTCCTTGATTTGTCAAGCCCCTAGGTGTATCATATATTAACGTTTTCCCCCCATTGTTGCACTTAGTTCTAGCACGGGTAGTTTGATCCTTGCATGACTTGGTTTGCTTTGGTTTTGGTCCATTTCCACCATCATTTTCCTTAGCTCTTATTGGTTGTATTCTTAAGTTTTAATTATGTATTATTCATGTTTCTTAGGTGATTTTCCAATAATCACTACAACAAACAGGTGCATTAATGACCAATTTAGCAACCAATTTTTTTTGGTCGTTATTGATATATTATTAACGACCACTAGCAAAAGTCGTCGTTATTGGTATATCTATTGCGACTAATATAATTTTTTGTCGTTAATCATTAATTTATTGGTCGCTAAAAATATTTAATTTCCACATATACATATATATATGTTTTATAATTATTTTTTTTTCAAATATCTAAAACCCAAAAAAATTAAATGTGATAGAAAAACACATAAATCCTTCAACTCCTTAAAATTTCTTAAAAAAAACCAAAAAATTTTCACCCGCTTGCCCTACCCCCACCCTTATATCGTTTCAATTCTTGACTCCTCCCCTCCCTAACCCCCGAAGCTCGACGACGTCCCCTGCCCTAGCTGCCTCCTGCTCTGCGTCTTCAACCCAGGCTGCACCACCACGCAAGCCACTGCCGCTCGAGCACACCACCACACTTGCTCTACCTCGTCGTCGTCGTCGTCGTCGTCCTCCAACATAGCGGCATGGGAGCAGCAGCAGCAGCCACCAGCAACGCACGAGGACTGTCGCGGCGCGCTACCAGCTGTCTGCCACCAGCGCTGCTCGTCACCGGCGAGTGGTCCTTGACCACCAGCGAAGCTCCAGCACCCCTCACTCCCTCCAATTTCGTTGCAATTCGTTTGGTATATTTACTCAAACCCTAACTTATGTTTCGATTAATTTTAAATGAATTAGCTTATGATAAGATAATTTAGTTGTTTAATTATATATATATATATGTGTTGTATGAATGATTTGGAATAATTAATTGTATTGGTTATGGTTAATTTGTGAAAATTGGATTTATGACCCGGCTATATCCGGATTTGTCAGTTTTATCCGATTTAGCTAGTTTAGATAAATAGAATTTACAATATCCTTTAAAATGTATCTAATTTCATGTTAGAACTATCAATTTGAAAATTTTGTGCGAAATTAATCGGAATTGGATTCTTAGGTTAAAATTCTTGCAAATTTAAATTAGATTGTGTAATTAGAGTTATTTTATTCAATTGGTCTAATTACTGTAGTCTCAATCTTGATTAGCCTCCTTGGGTATTTGTCTTTTCCTTGAGCATTTGGAAATTATGGCAGATTCACAATAGACTTGTTTTTAGGGACACTCATTCTCCTCCAAGGCATACGATCCAAGGCTAGCTTCTTTTGAGCATATTGCATAGCTGTAAGTATATAATATTTTTTTCTGGTCAACACCATAACACTTGTAGAGTGGGCTGGTAAACTCCATAGGAGAATGTCATTGAAGTAAACATGGACAATAACGCTTTGGGAAACCCATGTCTTTTGGTTGTTCGTGGTGTGGCTGGATATTCTGTTGGGAGATGGATGTGGGTTTGTTGCGAATGTCGGTTATGACTATATCTTTATTGCTGAATTTTAGGTTGTTTGCTACGGTCTTATGATGGCTTGAGATTGTGGTTTTAATTGATTAATGGTAGAAAAATTATTTATCATCCTCAATCCTAGCTTATTAAGGCTTGTTGAAACTTGATGAGAGCCTTCACTTCTTGTTGTGTGGTTCATGACCTTAATGAGGGGAATTCAGTTGCAGACAAATTAGCATAGTTGGGCCATGATGTTGGTTTTAGTTTTCAAGTGTTTAACTATCCTCCTTTATTCAATGTTAAAATAAAACTATGCTACCAACTTGTAATATTTGAATTTTCATCACCACAAAACTTTGTTCGTTTGGAAAGAGTTATAAAAGCTGAAGAAAAGTGGGGATGAGATCATCATATCTAACATGAGTACTAATGTATGTTGTGTGCAAGGCTGAAAGTATACTTATATATCAAGGAATTAGTATGGTTAGCACCTAACTCAAGACTAATACATAAGGCTTTCTAAACTCTAAATCAAAGGGTGAGAAAACTCTTTAAATGAAAGAAGTTAAAACATAATGGAATAAGAATAAATGTTTATTGTATAAATAAAATCATAAAATAAATGTAAAGAAATAATGGTGGAAAATAAGAACAATTTTTCATGCGAATACTAACAATGCTCCCCAACATATGACTTTACAAGAGTGTTAACAATGCATTACAGAATGACCTAGAAATGACACATCCAATGTACACACTCAAATCATAATTAGAGGCAACAACTATCATATTTGGGTATACGTATGATGAGGATGATATATGGAGGAATCATTACAAATTAAAGACGAATTGATTATGCGTTGGAAGATGACCCTAAGGAGACAGAAGTGACATTTGGTTGATGATTATAAGAACCTTCAACATGTAGGGAGATTATAATGGGTAAATGATTGGATGCGCGTTGAGTTAAGTTATGCACTTTGGCTTTAGGGAACCTCAAATGTCAATCCATATTTGTATACATTTTATCTAAACATACGCTTATTTCCCATGAATCTGAACAAGTGAAGCACGGTGCAATAAAACCAAGGTCCATAAGGTTGCATCGATCCATACATGCCATAAGCCTACTAGCTCTTTTAGTGTTTATTCTAGCTCCTCCTTGCAAGTCAAAGGAACTTTCTATTTGATGAAGGTGTCCAATCACGAGTTGTGGTAGTAAGTGTTAGCTCACCAATTTATTCATGGCATTCCATAAATCCTCTCATCAGATCGAATTTGGAATAGCATAGATAACCAAAATAGCAAAGGGTTATCAACTTAGGAATGAACTATCAAATTAAAAATTTGTTGCCCCGTTGAAAGAATCTTCAAACCAATTCAATCCCCATTACAAAACACCCATATACGTCCAGAAAAATCCCTCCACACAAATAAAGTGTGAGAATCCTCATGAGCATACAACATTGTGTACTCTATCTCCACTTATGTGTTGTTCAAGCAACATAAAAATGGAAGGTTAGTGTAAATTAACCAAATCACTCAAGAGATGGAGGCTAGAGGCGCCCCTACCCCTTTATATTCTAAACTAACAAATGCATGGTTAGTATCAAAGTAAGGAGGATGCATAACACAATCAACATTAGTTGACAATTTCATCTTCCATCGCATAATCAATTTCATCAATTTCATCAACATTCTAAACAACAGTCTCAATTGGAGGACTATTTTCTTCTGTCTCCTTAAAGTCATCTTCCATCGCATAATCAATTTCATCAACCTCAAGAGTTGCGAATCTTAACCCCTCAACTTATCTTTAAAGTCTCAAGTGAAGTTGCTTCATTAGAACAGGAATTTTGCAAGCTTAAAGACGAATTATCTTTGCTCACACAGGCTGGTGCAGATCAACAACAAAAGAATCAGGAACTACTCTCTGAACTTGATTGATCACCACAAACAGGCATTCAAAAAGGCCATCCACGAGAGGGATGATGCTCTAAAAGCACTTGGCAAGGAGAGAACCAGGGGAATGGGTTTGAAGGTGAAGGTTTCTAACCTGACAAAGTAATTTGAGGAAACTACCAAAGAACTTGAGGACGTGAAGATTGCTGACACTGACCTTATACAATCAAAGACGAAGCTGGAGAGCAAGTACAAGACACTCGTAGAAGAGAAGGTCTTGGCTGAGAAAAGGTTTTCTGATGCCCAACAACATTTTGGGTTGCATACTACTATTAACGTGTTGCTAATTATAAATTGAACATGGCTTCCTTAGATTATCTCTTTTGCATGCTTGATATTTTTTATGCGTGAATTATCACATGATTAGTGTTCCATTGCATGAAATTGTATTTTTTTCCCTCTCGGGGTGTATTAGATTTTCTTGCTGCCAATTCTGGATTTATAAAAGATGCACGGGAAGCTACAGATGTTCAGAACTTCATTGTGTGTGTTGAGATGCTTATCGCAGCCTTTGGGCATTTTTATGCCTTTCCATACAAGGAATATGCTAGTGCAAATATTAGTGGCTCTTCTGAATTGACAGGAAGTCTTGCGCATGCAATGAAGTTGAATGACTTATACCATGACAAAGGTAGTATATGCAGCACCTCTCAGATATCGGCGAGCCTATTGGTTGATGGAGTTGACCAAACTCTAGGACAATGCAAGTCCTTGTGGGCTTCCCTAGTACAGAAATATGAGGTTTGTTCTTTACCCATCTATACTGTTTAGACTTTGAGAGGCCTATATCAAAATTACCAGTTATAGAGGAAGCAAATAGATATTCTACAGGTTCAGTTCTGACCTTATTATCATAATATACTGTCATATTTTGACCCTATTATTTTGTCGTAGGAAAGCAAGAGTAGCAACAAGAATCGACCTTACTATCAAGATATGGTCTTCATATTGAATTTTTTGTGTCGGTTTAACCAAGAATCTTGCTTTTGGCTCTCTATGTCGGTTAAACGGGTAGCCATGATATTTTTGTAATTTAATGGTATCCTATAACTCTTTTGTAATATATTTATAATTAATCAAATATTTTGTTGTACCAGATATTTGATACAAATTATTTGTATGAATATTTAGTTGAATGTTTGTAGACAGGTATTTAGAAAATTATATCCATACATTAAAAGGGATATATATGTATACAGGGATTTTAATAGCGAAGGAAAAATTGGTCGTTATTGGTGTGAAATTAGTCGCTAATATTATTTACGGAGGTATATTTTGTTCGTCGTTATTGCTTATAACGACCAACATTATTCGTTGTCTCTACTGCTTATAGTGACCAACGTTATATGTCGTCGCTATTGCTTATAACGACCAATATTTTTCGTTGTCGCTACTACTTATAGCGACCAACGTTATATGTTGTCGTTATTGCTTTAGCGACCAAAACATTTCGGTTGGTCGTTAAATCCTTTAGCGAGGGAGCAATAACGACCACTGACGACCAATAATTTATTTGGTCGTTAATGACATTAGCGACCAAAATTTAGCCATTAACGACCAAAATTGTTGGTCGTTAAAGTCCTAGTTTTTTGTAGTGAATATTAGAGGAGGCTAGTTAGGCTTATATGTGCATAGAGACTAGTGTCTATTGGTAATGATACATATCGTAGTTAGGGATTTTTAAATGTTACATGTAAATGTGTATTATCATATATTTTTTTTTATGATTATGTTGAATATTTCATGGAGTTAATAATTTTTGTATGATAAGTTGTGCGGTATGATGGAAAAGTGAGTAATATGTGCAGGCAAGTGAGTATGTATAAGCACACAAGTATGTACATTGATTAGTTAATCTTGTTGTGTAAGTTGGTAAGTTGGCTTGGAATAATATCTAAATCATAATAATTTTTTGGAGGTTTGGAACCAGTCATGTCATACCTCATAGAGTTTTGGTCAATATGGGTTAAATATGGAATATTTGGAATTTTACTGTATTAAATGTTTTATAATATTCTAAGTATATCATGTGTATTATTTTGAGTAATTATAAATGGTTTAAGTCATATAAAATGAGAAAATGGTTTACACTTGGAATAGTAACTCTAGAGGCAGGTCATTATCACAAGTGTAAGAAATTAGAGTTCAACTTTGATTTCTAGTTATGTCATTAGTAATTTTTATTTTAGGAATTTATACTAAATTTGGTGGTTATATGAGCTTGATAAGAAAAGTTATGCCAAACTTGTGAGATCAGGTTTTCGTAAGTGTTGTAAATAGTAACTTTAGAGATAGGGCTGATATCGCATGTTTAAAACATTGGAGTTTGACCTTGATTTCTGGGTATTTTGATCATAATAATATTTTACGAAGTTATAATAAAATAAAATGACTGTTATGGGAGGATTCATGCCTATAATTTGAAATTATAATTTCTTAGAGGAAATGTACCATTTTCCTTAGGGAATCATCTAATCTTTAAGAGGTTGTATTTTATGTGTTCTGAATATTTATGTTAAGTTTTTATTATGTGACTTCAATATGTGTGTATGTGTGTGTGTGTGTGTGTGTTTATATGTATGATGACTTTGGGATAAATGAGAGTAAATAAGATATTAATCACTTAAAGTAAAATATCACATGAGTCAGGACCAAAGTGTTCACTCTATTGTATCAGCTAAATAATAATGGTCATGCATGTTTTGCCATAAGAGGTGCTTCAGACCATTCCACTGATTTAAGAATAGTGGGCATGAGCTTATTACATTGAGAAGTGTTGATTCTATTCCACCAGCTAAATAATAGTGGATAGACACATTTTACCCTGAGAGGTGTTTTAGCTCGTTCCATTGGATTAAGAATAGTATAGGCTTGAACTAGACATAAATAAGAAAAGGGATTATATTATTTGATGATGTAGATCTTGACTAAATTATTCTCTTACATCTTATAATGTTTAATCATTTTTCTTGATGAGTCCTTTATTTCATCTTATGTATTTTGTACCCTTACAATAACTATTTGATCACCTTACTTAGTATGTAGTGTACTAATTATCATTCTCCTAGGTGTTGCTCATTTTCATGAACAAACAACCTAAATAATTTTTTGTAGGTTGATGAAAACCCATTGGATGACTTTGCTAATTAGGATTATTTAATTGTGGGGGAATTATTTTATATATTGGGGTTGGATGTAGAGTCATGTTATTTGATTATTGCTTTTGGTTTGGATACCTTTTAGGACACTTAGTTTCCAATGTATCCCTCTTTATGTATTTTGATATTTTACTTAAAGTTACCCTCCAAACTCTTATCTAAATTTATGAAAGTTATCTTATTCTCAATTTATCACAATTTATGTTTTAACTATCTTACCTTGTATTAAATGTAAAGATGATATGGTAAGGAAGACTTATATCGAATGCAGTAGTAACACCCAACTATATTGATATTACACTTATGCTAAGATAAGAAATTTCGTTAGTAAATTTTGGGGTGTTATAATGACACTCCAACCTTAAGTATCGATAGACCTTATAGGGTTCATAGGAAACCTATAAGATAAAAAGAGGCCATGCTACTAATATTCTTGATGTTAGCTGAATAATGTTATACCTCAGAGGACGTCGCGAGATTAAGCTATTATTTAATCCTAAATGATTTTTTGGTCTTAGATTAATAATGAATTTCATATAATTTAACACTTCACAACACATAATAAACCCATGTATCATTTTTTTAAAAAAAATTGTTATTCACTATAACAGTATTTGCTTATAGTAGGATTCATAAAAATATGTCAATAAAGCTTATATTTAAAAAATTGAGAAAGTTTATTGTTACTAAGATTTACTATTCATGTCAATTCGCTATATATAAGGTTAAATCAATGGTCAAGGTTAGCCATTGACCCTAAATATCCTACTAAAAGTCATTGAATACCATATGGACACACTATAAAACATAAAAGTTTAGGAAAAACCCAAGTTACAGGTATATTGCCCAAAATTCCCTTTTTCATGATAAAACTTCATTAAATCATCACTTTAATTATACAAAAACAAATTATGACTTTTAATATATATGCGCATTCACTTTTTTGGGTCCAACACTGACACATATTTTTTCAACTCCTCAACACCAGATGAATACATAGGGTAACCTATCTTCACCAATGAACATTATGTATAGGCAAATATGACTTTCACTATAGGTTTAGGATTGAATCTCCTAAAAAAGACACTGGCACCCTAATGTCCCTATAACCCTACTTGCTTCTATATGCAATATATCACCACTTGATATCTCTCTAACATATTACATCAAGGGAAAAATAGTTGGTGGTCCACTTAGACCAAAATAATTAAAGTTGTACAATCTATTTAGTGTTTAGTCCAGTTTTTTTGGTACTCTAATATACATGTACATATAGAGAATATTACCTGTACATTTATATATAATTAGGTGTACATATTAGTGTAATTATATGTACATGATATTTTGTACTTGTAACTAAATACTTTTGGATCATTTTAATTTTTAACTAATTAGTTTCACCTAAATATACTACAAACAAATTTTCCCTTACATCAAAGTCTCATAGGCCCATCTTGACTAAGTCCAAAATGAATTCTACCTTGCTTATCTATAAAGCCATATCTAAGTAGAGCCTAGTACAATATAGTTTATCATGAGAAGTTAGCACCACATATATAGACACATGAGCAAATAGAGATAAAGCGGCTCTAGAAACAAGAGTAGTAGATATGAATGATAAGAATGCACTCGAATCAAAAATCATATGCACTGGTAATAAAAGGATAGTGAACATACAAGTGACCACATCAAATTGTTGATTAGTCTCTCCCATGCTGATGATGTTTAGCACCCACTTGATTATTCTCCCTAATATCCTCCAATCTACCCTCCAACACCTTATTTCTATCCTCCTCCGCCTTAGGGAAATGGGAAAGGCCCTTGAAGTATCCCCTTAGCCTCCCTAGACTACATACTTGCTAAAGTAGGTGCCCTCCATTGATGTTTCTATTGTGTTTGTCATGTCTAGTAGGTCCAATGTTGATAGGCATGCTCCTAGGTCACAATTATTGTGTACTGTTGGAACTAACCATGATGACGTTGACACTTAAATGATCAGTGACCCAATTAACCACAAGTTTGACACTGAACACATATGCCCCAACACTTATTTATCCATCGATTTTAGTACTGTCCTAAAATATTATTATGATCAACATATGCTAAAATAAAGGTTTAAATCCAATGTATTACAAATGTAATAACAATCCTATCTCTAGAGGTATTATTCACAACACCTACGATACCCTAATCTTACAAGTTTGGTATAACTTTTCCCATAAGACTTATATAACCAAAATATTTAGTACACACTCCTAAACTGATAATATTAACAACATAACCAAAAATAATGTTCTAACTCCAACTTCTTACACATGTGATAATAACTAGTTGTTAGGGTCACTATTTCCAATTTAAGTCATTTTCTCATTTTATCTAAATTAGGTTATTCATAGTTAAAAAAATTCCACTTGATATAATTAGAATGTTTTAAATCATTTACACATTAAAATAATCAAGATTTCATATTTAACCCATATTAACTAAATTGCACTTAAGATAGCCAAAATGCCTCTATTTCATATAAACCTTATGAGTCATGACATGATTGGTTCCCAATCCCCAAAAAATAACCTAATGAAGATATCCAACTAAATAAAACACAAGACATCCATCATATCAAAATTTAGATAGTGTTCTAACCCAACTTACCGACTTACATTATAAGCTTAGCTAATCGCTAAACATATTCAAATGCTTGCACATATTGCTCACTTTTCTAACATACTGCACAAATAATCATACAAAACCATTAGCACCATAAAATTATCAAAATAATCATAAAAATATGATAATAAACAATTGATGATGTGGGAGCATCTCTATCTCATTCTTCTCACGTTGGAGGTCAAGAGCTAGCATATTTGGAAATGGTACCAATTGTTCTTAAAAATCTTGAATACCTTCATAATAGCCCTAATAATGTTTCATTAAGTGATTCTTGTATGTATTATATATTTTTTCAAGAACAATAGTTCACCAAGTATATCTAGTGTACAAGATAATGACAATGCAAAGGTTACAAAGTTTCATGAAAGTTAAAACTACAAGATATAAAGCTTGATTACATGATTATTCAATGTACTATCATGATTACGGTTTATATAGCTTTGATATTTTATGTAATGTCTTGTCATTTGTAATTTTAATCCATTATGTATACCATATGGGTGTGTATTAGTTTATCCTTTTATTATTTAGTTTGTTTGATTTAGTCTTGAATAATAAAGGATGAGCTTAGTCTACATATGTGTGTGTGTGTGTGTATGGATCTTGAACATTCAGTGGAGATGAGTTGGACATTAATGAATGAATGAAAGATTAAGCCAAATTCTTTAGAAAATATTGACCTCCCTTCCTTCCTCTTCAAGTGAGTTTATCTTGAGAGAGTTTAAGGATTATTATCCAGATAAAACTTGTGATTTATCTTTATAATTCATTCGATCTAGGAGAAGATCAAAAATTCTAATCAACGATTTGGTTTGAAAACGAATACACATTCAAATCCTACCTTTTTTTTATCAACATTCTTCTTCAAAGAACAAAGCAAAAAGTTCATGTATTATGAAGGATAATTCATCCATTATCTTCCACATCAATTGACATATAGCATTCAAAAATCCCTTACTACGACTTGTATCCTGACAAAAAGACATTAGTCTCTAAGCACGTATAAGCCTAACTTGCCTCCTTTGATACCACTATAAAATCACCTAAGAAATAATAATAGTACAGTATTAGAATTTAATAATACAACCAAGGAAGATATAAGGTAGAGGAGGATGGAAAATAGAGCAAAATCAAAGCAAATAAAGTCATGCAAGGGTCAAACTAGGTGCAACAATGGGAAAAACAATGTCAACATGTTTGTAATTCCCTACCCTAAAATCTTTCAAATAAAATATATGTTAAAAAAATAGTTTTAAGTTTGTAAAGGGCTTGAAATTCTAATAAAAATGTGATTTTCAGGCGTAGTTGAAGGCCGGTTGCTATAACTGATCGACTGATGTACTTAGAGACTACTAATTTTATTACCCAATAAACTATTCAATATGTTTTCCCAAATTGATCGATTAGTTTTCCTACAACTTCAAATCCTTTCATGACTTGAATTCAAATCTATTTCCAATGTTTATTAAAACTTCAAACATATTTTGATGATTTGAGATTATTTTTCAAATTATTTATATCATTCTATAAATTTTTTCATTTAGCTAAAATGTCCTCGAAATCACTTTTGAGGTATTCTCACCTTCTCTCACTTCCCTTCACTTTCATATATCCTCTAGTAGTCATGGTTGCATGTAGTTTTAGCTACACTCTTCCCTTTGACTACCTACTACCTATAATTCTTTTAATTTCACTCCATCTACCTCACTCTCATCATTCACCCCCTTACACCTTCACCTTTTAAATGCAACATAATTCAATTCTATTCTCTGTCTTTCCTTTAATTATTGAGCATAAAGAAGGTTGAGGAACCTCCCTCAACATTCATTTCCACCTTATATATCAACACTTGCACTGTTTCTCCCTTCCCTTGGATCAAAATTTCTAAGTGTTAGAATTTCCTCACTTTTCTTTTTTCTTCTCTTTTGCTTGAAAAAAATTAGAGTCTTGCCTGTTTTCTTCTCATTATTTGGTTAAATTATTATCATTTTTTATCTCTTTTCCTGATTCTATCTTATTTTTACCTTATTTCTCTTAAAAAAAAAGGATTAAGGTTTTGGAAAAGATTGAAGACCTTGGTTTTCTCTCTTTGATTTCAATTCTAAGAGAAACGTTGAGGTCTTCTTCTTCTTCTTCTTCTTCTTCTTCTTCTTCTTCTTCTTCTTCTTCTTCTTCTTCTTCTTCTTCTTCTTATTCTTTAATTTTAATGGAGTTTGAAAATAAATTTTAATTTTTTTTTAAATTCTTGATTCCCTTAGGAAATCAAGGTCTTGGAGGAGCCATCAAGTTAGAAGTATGTTTGTACTAGAAGATTTGCTTGAAGGTAATACACCCTTATCTCTAATATGAATAAGGTCTTGTGTTTTTTTTTGTGTGGCTTTATTTCCTTAGTAAGTTTCTAGGAAATGTATGTGTTAAATTGAGTTCTTATATTCAAGCATGCGGTAATGTTTTCACCTCTAAAATTTTAAGCAAGTTTCGAGTATTTTGATATCATGTGTGAGTTCGGTAAAAAATTATGCATGATATTGTTGAGTATTAATTTCTACCATGATTCATTTGAATTCATATTTGGAGTATGTATTTTTATGTATTTTATGACATAGAAACATGCTAGGAGTAAATTGGAAAAGTTTGGCCAAATTCTACCAAGTGAGGATTATGGGTTTGGGTGTTGTTTTGCTAGACTAGCCAACCAATTTGTTATATCCAATCAAATGGTTATGTGAAAAATTGCTTGGGTTGGTAGCCACAATCAGTTGGTTGCTTGAATAGCCAATTGATTTGATGAATCAATTAACTAGTCTCTGTGAACAGTCGATTAGTTTGCCTAATCCATTGACTAGTTGCTTTGTGAGTAGAGTGATTTGGCGTCTGCTTATATACATCGACTAGTTTAGCTAAACCCATCAACTAGTTCCCATAAATATTCAATCAGTTAGATTAATCATTCGATTGGTTTCGTGTGTTCATTTTTGTATAAGGTCTAATGAGACTAGACTAGTCATTTGGTCCTAGAGACCGATCGATTGGTCTGACTAAGTTTGCCATGCTTACTTGCTATTTGATGTTATTTGGTAATTATATATTAATTTTTACATGTAATTAAAATATTTTAATCATGATTTCAACCATACTTAACTTGAATTTATTATGGATCAAAATGACAATATTATGGTGCTTTATGTTTTTGAGTTTGATTTCACCTCTAAACACCCAATTGGTGGCTTGTATGCCTTGTGTTGTGTTTGGTGTTATCACTTGGAAGAACCTAATTGGTTATTAATATAATTAAATTATTACCAACTAAAAATGGAATTAAGATTTTTTTTTACTTCTTTTTTGACTCTCAGAGTAGCTATCTAGAACTTAGTGGGTGGGTCACCTTTTGTTTTTATCTTTTCACTCAATACTTATTTCCATCTCTATCATTTTGTGGTTGATAATGGGTATGTGTATATCTTTGAGGGTAGGATACTACAGTGGCAGGTTGGCATAGTATTGGTGTCTAGTTAGGGTGGGTGAGGTATCCTAATACAAGCCTCCTAGCACTTCACATCTCCATTACCTGGGGGCTTATACCTATCTCTACCTAAGATCACTTCATGCTATAAAAATGCATGCAAGGTTCCAAGAAAAATTATCAAGATTCAAATAATTATAGCAAGAATGATCAAGAACCTTGATAAAGGTCAGTGGTGGTGTGTTTGTTTGTTTTAATGTTGACGAAGGGTTCTCTTATGATGGTTAGTTGATCCAAGACTTTGATTTGATACCAAAATTGATGTGGAAGATAATATAAGAATTATTATTTCATAATAAAGGATCTTTTTCTTTGATCATTAGAGTAGAATTAATGCTTGTTGTTGTAATGAAATCAATTGTAGTTGTAGATTTCAACAAAAGTCACGATTTAAGTTTTTGATCTTCAATAAGATTATTAACTTCTAAAGAGAAATCACCAAGTTCTTTCTAGAGAACAAGCCTAAAATCACAAGATTAAGCTCACTTGAACAGGAAGGATAAGATATGTCAAAATTCTTATTTGAATCTTTTATTAATTATTTTGAATGTACAAGGCACCATCATATATATATATATATGTATATATATGTTCACACATATGTAGACCTAGTTTACCCTTTACTAACTAAGCCCAAACGAACTGGCCTTAATAATAAAAGGCTAAAATGATGCACTAAATGCCTATATTATACATATAATAGCATAAATTTACAAATTATAAGACATTATAAACTATACATAAAATATCAAAGCTAAACAAAACCCTAATCATGCAATACATTTAATAATTATGTAATCAAGCTTCATGTCTTGTAGCTTTGTCTTCTATACAACTTTTTAACCATTGTATTTTCCTTGTATTTGGTGAATTATTCTTCTTGAAATCATATACAATACCTTCAAGAATCACTTAGCAAAATATTATTAGCATTAGGGTTATTATGAAGATGTTCAAGATTTTCAAGAATAATTGGTACCATCTCCAAGTATACTAAATCTTGACCTCTAACAGCAGAAGACTGAAATGGAGATGGTCTTGCATCATTCTTCCCTTGTAAAAAAGAATTTTCCCTTAAATTAGCATTACTATAATAAATAGATAAATCACCACCATTGAAAGTCCTAGAAACTCCCCCATAAGATTTAGGTAATTCTAATTCATAAGTATTATTTCAAAATTTTCTTAAGATTTTAAAAGGCTCATTAGCTCTTGACATGAGTTTATTTATTAAGTTTGGAAACCCTTTTTTCTTTGTTTTTCTAAGTGTAACCAAACCAGTTCTCTTGGTAAAGACGTTTGTTTACTTCGACTGAGTTTAGTATTTAGCATTAGATTTCTCAATGTTATTCTTAAATTACTCATGAAGTTTCTTAAAGAATTTAACCCTTTATTTAGCATAATAGTTATTAATATCACCTTTCTTTAATGAAAATGGATTAATAGGTAAATAAGAATTAACCCCATAGACAAGTTTAAATTAACTTGAATGAGTTGAACTAGAAGGACTCTTATTAAATGCAAATTCATCATGCATAAGTTTTATATCCCAATCCTCTGTACTCTTGTGAACTAATCCTTGTAGTAAAGTTCCTAAAGTTTTATTAGTCACTTTAGTTTGACCATTTGTTCATGGATGATGAGATGTACTAAACAACAACGTAGTACCTAACATATGCTAAAGTGTCTTCCAAAGTAGCTCAATTTTTTTTACATCTCTATCCAATACTATAATTACAGAAATACCATGTAACCTTACTACTTCTTCAAAATATAAATCTACCACAGGAGTTTCATCATCTATTTTATTATAAGGAATAAAATGTGCCATTTTAGAAAATCTATCTACCACTACCATATAGAATCCTTTCCCCTTTGTGTCATTGGTATCCCTAGGATAAATTCCACACTAAACTCCTCCCATGGTTGAATAGGAATTGGTAAATGAGTATTCAAACATGTATGGAAGAAACTCTTACTATTTTGACAAGTCACACATCTCCGAATATTAGCCTGTACCAATTTTATCATCCATGGCTAATAAAAATGCTATTATAATATTTCCATAGTTTAATGAGCACTAAAATGACCAACTATACCCCCTCATATACTTCTTTAAAAAGTAAATAACGTACACTAGATCGAGGTATACACACTTTATTAAGCTTGAAAATAAATTCATCTTGAAGTACATAATTACTATAACTATGATTCCTTTTACGTGCATCATAAATCTCAAAGAAATCTTCATCTTTTGCGTATAATTATTTCTACATTTCAAAACCTAATAACTTAGCATCCATATCATTGTAAATGTTTTTTTTTATATCTTTCCATTATTCAAACTAAAGCATTATTTAATCTTCATATTTTTTTATATCTTTCCAATGAATTGAAAATTAGCTCAATCGTATGTTAAATTAAGAAGTTATGGCTAAAATATGTTGCATTATCAAAGATATCTCACAAGTCAAGAGCCAACACGACTTGCCCATATCATCTCACATAGTCGTGTCAGCCATAAGAGAAAAACATTGAAGCAAGGCAAGATGCATGGTGCCTGTGTCATTTGAGATTTCCATGTTGCACTTAACACCTTCACGATTTTGGTCATTTCTCTTAAGTAATTCCAGGATTTTGTTATGAGATATTTTTGGGTGTAGAAAAGGGAATATTTTAAGGTTTTATAGGGATGGCTTTTAGAGATTAATTGGACACACCACCATTCATCTTAAGTGAGAGAATAAGAAAATCAATCCAGAGGTTTTCTATCTTTTTAATTCTGAATTGGAGTGTATTGATCAAAATTAGTAAGAAGGTTATTAAGGAAAGTGAATAATTGATGTTTATTCAAGATTAGCTAGCACAACACCCTTTGGATAACTACTTATCTCAACAAGCGATGAATCTATCCCAAAAGGCTTTCACATTTATCTTAGTGTGAAGAACTCTTATTTCAACAAAAGTCAAGATTCATATGGTTAAAGTTAGGAGATGCAAATACTAAATATTTCCATGCTATTGTCAAAGGGAGAAGGTATGCAAATCATATTCTTTTAACCACTAAAGATATGGGGAATACTCAAATAAATGAGGATGGTATTTTATAGTCTTCTCTAATTTGTAGAATAATCTTGAAGGATAAAAATCTCTACATCGTGAATAGTTAGATAAACATATACTTGATAGTATCATTTCAAAAGGTCAGGTTATTAATAAGGAACAACAACACTAATTACTTACACATGTGTTAAGGGAAGAGGTACATAAAGAAATGTTCTCCATAGGAAATTATAAAGCCCTAGAACTAGATGGATCCGATGTTTTTTTCTTTCAAAATATGATGAGACATAATAAGTGATTCTGGGTGAAAGGGAACATATGAATTCATCATAACTAGAAAATTCCCACATATCTTGAATGTCACTTACCTAAATTTGATTCCAAAATTTCCAAATGCCTCAAAATCTAGTGCGTATAGGTTTATTGCTTGTTTCAATACCTATATAAATTCATTTCTAAGACCATTAACACTATATTCTATCCCATCTTGCCAATTATAGGGGAGATACACATTATAATTTTGTGAAATATAGGAATATTAGAGATAATATTCTCTTGGCTGCTAAACATATCTTATGTGCCTTCCACCTTCCTATTTCCTTTGTGCAAATTATTATGAAATGTGTCACCTTTGTCAGCTTCTTCATTATGTTTAATGGAATTCTTCACCCTCCATTTCAATATAGGCAAGGATTAAGGCAAGGGGATATTCTTTCCACTTTTCTCTTTATGTTGGTCATAGAGGTTTTGAATAGAGTTTTTTCTTCTATGTGGTATAATCCTCATTTCTCTCCTCTTCCTAAATGAAAAAGAATTCAAACTTTGAACTTGATGTTTGTGGATCTTTTACAAAGGCATCCCAACATCTATTGCTACCATTTTTTTTAATCCTTTTAAGTCCTTCTCCTCCCTTTTTGTCTCATGCCTCAATGCCTCTAAAAGTTCAAATGTACTATAGAGGATCTTTGGATGCACAATTAAAGGAAAGGGATTTTGCGACTCATCAAACTCTGTAAGGATGACTCCCTTTCACCTACCTTAGAGTCCCTCTTAATTGAGAAATATATAGGTAAAATAAGGGCTTGGAAAGCTTCCCTTCTTAGCTATGTAGGATAGATGTAGCTTGTGAAATCTATAACATTTAAGCTTCAAACCTATTGCTGCCTTGTATTTCCTCTCCATCAATATGTTATAGATGGCATTAATTCCATTTGTTGAAGTTATTTGTGGTCTAGTTCTTGTGAGAAATCTAAAAAAAATCTCATGTTTCTTGGTATGTTATGTGCAAACCATAAAAGAAAGGGATTATGGCTACTATAGGAAGACTATTATGGTTGTTAGCTATGAAAAAAACACTACTTTAGGTATGATGGGTGCATGCATACTACATCAAATATAGAGAAATGTGGCAAATCAATCTTCCTAATATATTCTCTTGGATTTTGAGAAATATCATGATGAAAAGAGCTTTGTTTTAGAATTTATTTAGCACTAATATACCTTATAGGAAGGTGAGTAGCAAAGACAGATTCAAGATTTCCATGACATATAATACTATTAGGCCTAAAACAAAGAAAGTCCCGTGGTATTCTAGTGTGTGGCGCCCTCTCACATCACCTCATCATGAATTCATATTTTATCTTGCTATTTCATAGGGCCTTCAAACTTAATATAAGATTGTGAAGTATTGATTCCTTCGGTCAAATATTTGTGTTCTATGTGCTGATGAGGAGGAGACACTTCCTCATCTTGTGTTCTTATGTCCATTTGTAGCTGAAACTTGGCTCCCATTAATCCATAAACTAGGATGCCAACATAACATTGTTGAAGGACATGCTTTGAATAAATGGTCAATTCATGGTGGTCAAGGACCTAAGACAAGAAATCAAGTAGTTCATGCTCTACTAGCTCCAACAATATACCACATTTGGAGAGAATGATATGGGTGGATTTTTGCAAATAATTTCCAAACTTGTTATTGTATTAGAAAACATATTATTAGTGATCTAGCAAGTCATTTCATTTCCTTTCATGACAGTAAGTCATTTAGAAAGTTAATGAGTTGTGTGGATGAGTTATGTTCTAATACTTAATATGATTTAAGAATTTTGGTTGTACTCTTCACTTTTCACTTGGAAGTATATAAAATCTTACTCATTTACCAAGAAAAAATGAATATTTTTGGTAGTGGATATAGAGTATTATAATTTTGATTAGCTTAAACAACTCTTAATTTTCATTTTCAAAATTTTAATTTGTCAAGTTTTATTGATTCCACCTTATTCACCGCTTCTATGTTGTTTCCAAGTGATATCCTAACTCCCACCCTATAATCAAACGTCGTTTTATGGTTCTTCTAATAATATGGTTTAGTTTTTCAACTATAATGATGGGAAAAAATGGACATTGGATGCCCCATTGCAATCCTCTACCCAACCTAAAAGGTTAGTTGGTGAGCCATTGACCAAGATCGACATGGTGGCTATAATGATGCACTCCTTAACCCACCCTCTCCATTACTCCTTGAAAAACATTGCTTCTTTCATCACCTCAAAGAAGTTTAATATGGTCATATCATACACAATCTATAAGTCAACTTTTAGCATTGCACCGTTTTCTTCCTCTTCTTGAACTAGTATACCATCTCGTTCACATTCAAAACTCCATTAGTTATTTGTTTCCTCTTAACAAAGGCACTTTGGGTATCACCAATAAGCTTCGACAAAACCTCTTTCAACTAGTCAAGAATCTGTATTCAATAAAATCCTTCAATAGCAATGTTTTATGGATAAATTCAGTAACTAAATATCTGAGATATTATTGTGTTATTGATGATGATGTAAGTTACTAATGATGTTCTTGTTGTGATAATTTCATAAATGGTTTGGATGAATTGTCTCAATTTAATAATCAAATTTATCATTATAATGACTAACATATATCGATCAACAGTTGAAGATTTTTTTTTTATTAAAATTGGTTTAGTGGTTGGATTTGGATCTTCTTTGATGGATGTTATCTTTGTTATGGTATAAAAAATTGTCAAATTTAAAACAAAGGTAGATATTAGAAAAACCTTATTCAAAAGAAAAATATATTCCCAATCAAGATCGAATTAATATAAGATACATGCATGATATGCTGGTCAAAAAGATGGAATTGAAAATTCGAAGGCTTGTTAGTCTCGATCGGGTAATGGTAGGAAGAATTTTACTTTGTGAAGACATTTCATAAAGTTTTTTAGTCAAGAAAAATCTTATAAATTCCTTTCTGAATTCTTGGAATTTTTATATGCTTGTATGTCCAAATGCGTTCGCCTCTTTATGACCGACAAAGCCCATCCACTGTGTATTCCTGTCTAACTTGGTGTGTGTGCCATTAGTTTGAAGGGACGGGGGAGATGACAAGTGGAGGCTAACCAGCTTGATGCAGTTGATTATATATGTATATATTAGTTAATTTTGATATCCCTTTTATTCGTAATATTGTTCTAGTGATATAAAGTAACACGAACAAGAGCAACACGATGCAGGAAGTGAAATCAGGGAGGAAGAATTCGGAGAATATTGTGAGAGATAAGGATAAGGTTTTTGCGAGTTGGGTTTCTCCAACTTTAATCATCTTCTTCACCGGAAATTCTTGGCAAGTTGCCAAGTTATGTCCTCACGTATGATGAATAGATCCACGCAATAAAGTTATATCTCCTCGATCTCCTACGGTTTATCGATATACGCCTTCCCAAAAGAAGCCGTGGATTTCAATAATAATTTTGATTAATATTTTTTTTTAATATATGTTGACGAAATATATAAAATAATAATAATATAAAAATAATTTATGTATATATATATATATATATATATATATATATAAATAACACTATAAATTTCGATAACAAACTTTGATAATTAAATTTTCTCAAATTATAATAAATTATATATAATCTACAAATATAATCGTTTTATTCATATTAAAATATCTTTTCATAATACCTATATATTAAAAAAATATTAATCATTAAAGTTTTGATATATATATATATAAGCATATTTAATAAGAATTAAGAACCGCTCTAATTTTAAAAGATGTTTATATTAGTTTCTATCATATATAATGGGTAATTATTTAATATTTATAAAAATATCACCGTCTTTTTCTTCTATCACTAATATATTATAGTTTCTTAAGAGATATAAAATAGTTTTCTCCGTCTACTAGAGTCCTAGGTAATATTCTAACCCATAATATTTATAAAAAATACTATCATTTTTCTTTGTAACACTAAAATACTATAATTTTATGATATATTTATGTAAGGGGGAAAAAATAGAGACGATGTATAGAAGCGAATTCACCATTGATTCAAGGAGAGAAGTGCATGACTAATTCAATTTAAACCATAAATAGAAATAATGCGAAAAATAAAAGAATACACAATTTTATGTGATTCACCTACTGTGAGCTACGTCCACGGACGACAATAAATAAAGATAATTTTACCATATAGAGAAAGAATACAAGAGATCCTCAATTGAATGGAGGATTGTAGAGATCTATCACTCTCAATTATTCTAACTCTCAAAGGAAATAGTGAATAAAATGCGTGTGGAACTATAACAGCTATTTTGAGTCATGGTTTGAGAGAGGGCCAGAAACTATATATAAATAGTCTTCAAAAGAAAACCCTAAAAATACTGCTAATTGATGGAGAGTAAAAAACTTTAACTCTACATTAATAGCAGTCAATACTGCAAATTAATTTCAATATTGCCAAATAATTTAGTAGTAGAGTCTTTGGTTACTTTAGCTTAATATTTAAATATTCCATAACTGCGGGTTTTGAACTCTACATTGATGGTAATAAATACTATTAATTAATTTACTAGTAGAATATTCTGTTACTTCAACTTCACATTAAAGACTTCCACAACCGCAAGATTTGAGGCACAAACTCAACAATCTCCACCTTGGCTCAAATCCACAATACTCATCATCGTCATAAACCTCAAAAGGTAATCATATGTTGCAAGAACCAACTAATTCTAAGCAATGCTCGAACTTAGCGGTAGGTAGTAGCTTCGTAAGCATGTCTACAGGATTATTTGATGTGTGAACTTTCTTCAACACAACATCTCCCACACCAATAATATCTCTAATAAAATGGAACATGACATCAATGTGCTTGGTCTTTGAATGATAAGCATTGTTCTTGGTTAAACAAATAGCACTTTGACTATCTGAAAAAAACATAGTAGTAGTACATTGTGCAACACCAAGCTCGAGAATGAGACATCACAACCAAATGGCCTCCTTCACACCTTTAGTAGGTGCAACATATTCAACTTCTATAGTAGATAAGGTAGTAATAGATTGCAGCGATGCTTTCCAATTAATAGCACCGGAACATAGTGTGAAGATATAACCAGAAATAGACCTGTGTTTATCCAAGGAAGCAACATAATTAGAATCAATGAAACCAACACTATCAATGGTTTGTGCTCTACTCCTATCAAACACCAAACCAATATCAGAGGAACCCTTCAAATAATGCAAAATCCACTTAATTGTGTTCTAATGACCCTTACCATGGTTGTGCATAAACTGACTCACCATACTGACAACATAAGCTAGATCAGATCTAATGTAGACCATAGCTTACATCAAACTACCAACTACACTAGAATAGGGAGTGCAAGAAATTAGCTCATTCTCTTCCTCGGACTCTGGACAAAGCTTTGATGATAGTCTGAAGTGACTAACTAGAGGTGTAGACATATGTTTATAATTACCCATATTGAACCTATCTAACACCTTCTTAATATACTTCTGCTGTGATAGAAATAACTTCCTAGTCTTTCGATCTCTGATAATCTCCATGCTGAGAATCTTCCTAGCTGCACCAAGATCTTTCATCTCGAACTCCTTATTAAGTTGTGATTTCAACATGTTGATTAAGGGCTTATCCTTAGAAGCAATCACCATATCATCAACATAAAGCAATAGATAAACAAAGGAGCACTCTTTAAAATAAACACAACTATCAAGCTTGCTTCTCATGTAGCCTTGCCCAATTATAAAAGATTCAAACCTCATATGCCACTATCTTTGAGCTTACTTTAAACAATACAAGGACCTCTTTAACCGATAGACACAATTCTTCTTATGAGGAGCAACAAAACCTTCAAGTTGGTGCATATAAATCTCCTCTTCCAACTCTCTGTAGAGGAAAGATATCTTGACATCTAATTGCTCTAAATTAAGATCAAATAGAGCAACAAAAGTAAGGAGAACTCGAATGGAGATATGATGAACAACTCGTGTGAATAACTCATTAAATCAATACCTTCCTTCTGAATAAAACCTCTAACAATAAGTCATACCTTCCATCTAGAATCTTCAACCCCAGATATGCCTTCCTTCCACTTAAATGTCCATTTGTATCTCAATGCTCTTCGACCTTTAGGTAAATCAACTAACTCCCACGTGCCATTCTTGTGCAAACTCTCAATTTCTTCATTCATGGCAAGTAGCCACTTAGAAGAATCAGGGCTGGATATGGCCTCAAAATAAGAAGTTTTAACACCTTCGGTAATCTCTTCAGCAACCTCTAGAGCATAACCAATCAAGCCATCATCATCTCCTTATACATATCTAGTGGGCTTTCGAATATTTCTCCTTGGCCTATTAAGAGAAATAGAATAACCATCCTTTTGTTGTTGCTGGATGGGACTAGTGGTACAAGCTACATGGTCAACACCACCGACATCATTGCTAGACTGTGTGGATGAGGAAGAGGGAGCACTATAATCTGAATTAATGGGCATCACTTCTAACTCTACCTTCTCACTAGTACCCTACTGATCACTTGTACCATGTGAGGAAATAGTAAATTCTTTTCCAGAACATAGTAATGCATTCCCATTAAAAGTTATATCCCTACTCAGAATAATTTTTTTTAGAGCCGGGACACCAAAACCTATACCCCTTGGACTCAGAAGCATAGCCTAAGAAAATGCATTTAATGGCTCTAGGAGCTAATTTACTCTGATTAACATGAATATATGTAGGACATCCAACTATTCTAATAATAGAGTAATCAACAAGATCACCTTACCAAACTTCCTCTAGAATCCTAAAATCAATGGATGTATGTGGAGATCTATTGATGATGTAAGAGGTTGTAGAAACAGCTTCAGCCCAAAACTCAAATTTTTTCCACAATCCAGTATTAGAGAGCATACACCTTGACCTTTCAAGTAGAGTCCGATTAATGCATTCTGCAACTCCATTTTGTTGAGGCTTGCTAACCAGAGTCTTGTGTCTACCAATACCATGATTTGAATAGAACTCATTAAAATCTATCTCAATGAACTCTAACCCATTATTTGTCTTGAGCTTCTTCACCTTCTTCCCTATTTGGTTTTCAACAAGAGCTTTCCACTTCTTGAATGTAGGAAAGGCTTCATTCTTGTGGCGTAGAAAATAAACCCAAACCTTCCGGGAGATGTCATCAATTAGAGTAATCATATAGTGCCTACCTCCAAGGGAATAAACCTTTGATGGTACCCATAAATTGGAATGGATATAATTTAGAATATCCTTAGTACGGTGTGTTGTAGTAGAGAATCCGACCTTTGTCTTTTTCCCCTAAAACATAATGCTCACAAAACTCTAATTTTCCTATACCATTACAAAGATGACCACGCTTACTCTAAAGATTCATACCTCTCTCACTTATATGGCCAAGATTCATGTGCGATAATTGAGTGAGGCCTTCATCAGACATAGATGTGAATACAATAGCTGAACCTATAACTATAGAACCCTGTAAGATATAAAGATTTTCATGTCTGTTGCCCTTCATTAGGACAAGAGAACATTTGGAGACCTTTAGAACTCCACCTTCAGCTGAATACTTACAACCAAGAGACTCAAGGGTGCCCAAAGAGATCAAATTACGCTTTAAATCAAGAATATGCCTAACATTAGTCAATGTCGTAATACATTCGTCATAGGCCTTGATTTGCACACTACCTATGCCAATAACCTTGCACTGGACATCATTGCCTATCAAGACAACACCATGATCAACCTACTCATAAGTGGTGAACCAATCCCTATTGAGACATATGTGATAGGTACAACCAGCATCTAGAACCCATTCACACTGGCTCCTTTTATCAGCAAATGTAGCAAACAGTACATCACCTTTAGAATCATTTTCAACAACTATATCGGCTTTAGCATTACTAGAATTTTTCGGTGTTTTTCCTTTTTGCTCCTTATCTTTCTTATTTTTCAATTTATAGCAGTAAAAAATCTCATACCCAAATTTCTTGCAATATTTACAGGTCACATTGGAATTATGTCATCTATATTTAGAATGGGATTTTTTCTTATTTTTACTACCACGGTTATTAGATCTACCTCTAATAGATAAGCCTTCGGCTTTATCATCAAAACAAACTTCAAGATCAAATTTCTCTTTCGAGAGCAAATTGGATTTAACATCCTCAAAGGTAAGCGTATCAGAATTACCATATAATATAATTTCCTTGAAGTGTTTAAAGGTAGATGGTAAAGAAATGACTAATAAAACAACTTTATCCTCGTCATCAATTTTTACATCTAGATTCTCAAGATCAATAATAATTTAATTAAATTCGTCTAGATGGGATTGAATAGGGGTACCTTCAATCATACACAGAGTATATAAGCATTCTTTGAGATGAAGCTTGTTCGCTAGACTTTTTGTCATATAAAGCTATTCAAGCTTGAGCCATAAGGAAGATGTAGTAGTCTCATGAACAACCTCACAAAGAACCTCCTTAGAGAGAGACAATTGGATTGTTGATAGCGCCTTCTCATCCAATTCACCCCATTGCTTATCTGTCATAGTCGCGGGCTTCTTAGATTTACCATCTAGAGCTTTCTTCAATCCATTTTGGGTCAGCACTGGTTTCATCTGGACCATCCAGATACAAAAACTGATCTTGCCATCAAACTTCTCGATCTCGAATTTGGCAGACATCATGAACCTAAAGCTTTGATATCACTTTTAAGGGAAAAAAATATAGGCAATGTGCGGAAGCAAATTCACAATCGATTTAAGAAGAGAAGTGTAGGATCAATTCAATTTAAACCATAAATAGAAATAATACGAAAAAATAAAAGAACACACAATTTTATGTGGTTCACCCAATGTGGGCTACGTCCATAGACGACGATGAGTAAGGATAATTTTACTATGTAGAAAAAGAGTATAAGAGATCCTCAATTGAATAGATGATTGTAGCGATCTATCACTCTCAATTATTCTAACTCTCAAAGGGAATAGTGAATAAAATGTGTAGAACTATGATGGCTATTGTGAGTCATGGTCCGAGAGAATGCCAGAAACTATATATAAATAATCTTCAAAAGAAAATCCTAAAAAAACTGTTAATTGATGGAGAAAAACTTTAACTCTCTATTGATGGCAGTCAATACTACCAATTAATTCAATAGTAGATTATATGGTTACTATAGTTTCATATATCAGTCTTCCATAACCATATGTTTTGAACTCTACATTGATGGCAGTAACTACTATTAATTAATTTGGTAGTAGAATATTTGGTTACTTCAACTTCACATTAAAGACTTCTATAACCGCAAGATTTGAGGTACAAACTCAACAATTTATAATACTTTTCTCTATTCATTGAGAGTAGGTTCCAACTATTATATAGGTAGTGTTCAAATCTAAAATATGAATATATAACATTTATATAAATACCATCCTTTTTTCTTCTAATAATCAAATACTATATTTTCTTAAACTAGTTATAATATATTTTTATATCTATTAAGAGTAGTTTTTACCATCTATTATGAGTAACATTTTTAAATAAAAGAGTGTTAGTTATCTGTTTTTTCTTAAAAAATTAATTCTTATTATATATATATATATGTTCCACCATCTTGAATTAAACATTGACTTTTACAAAACGAAAGTACGAATAATCCAAGCAAAGACAATAATGTGGGGAAAAAAGTATTCCACCAAGCACATTTCTTTTTGATAAATTATAATTTACACACAATATATACGATGCCATGGTAGATTGAATTGAGACTGCTAAATAGCTCATTGATGGGCATCCTTATCAAATCAAGGTCCTATCTTCCGTTCTACAGTTTTGTTCTCAAGCCAAAAAGGAGAAGGTATCATTGTGGCCGCAAACGGAAGATTGTACATTTGCCTGGGGCAAAAGATTCAATATTCAAGCGATCTGCTGCGTAGCCAGCAGTACACGTATCAAAAAGACATGTCCTAATAGATTGTCATTTATATCAGGATTGCGACATGCATGTGCTTGCTATCTTTCGAAATCTTATATACACTAAAAGTTGATTTTAGGAGGAAGGGAACGGTATTTGCGGCTAGGTGCACAAAAAATTGATGGCCTATTTAAAATATTTGATTCAACTTTAGTCAAATAAAGATTTGACGTTTAAAATATTTGCATTTTATTTGATTATTCAATCTTAAAAAATTATATAATATTTTATTAATTATTTTAATAAAATATTATAATATTATATTTTTTTAGTTTAAGACTTTTTTAATTTTATTTATTTTTATAATCTAATTTTTAATAATAATATTCTAATATATTTTTTTGACAATATAATAATAAGTTTTTAGATAAGTTTAGGTTGTTTTAAGAAGATAAGCATCGTACTTCTAATTTGTAATTTTCAAAGGTAGGTCATATTAAATTGACTTTGATTGAAGAGACATTTGAGGAATAAGAAGATATAAAGAATTTGGCTTGACAACATGTTAAAATTTTTTTATAAATATTGGAGTGTAATTTATGGGATTATGGAAGTAGAAACTATTTTGAACCTCCGATTTAAAATAAAGTTGGTTGAATATTATTATTCTTTAATTTATTTAGACTCTACTTATGATGATGGAGAGAAAGTTTGTAGAACACGTTATGAGTTATTTTTTGATTATGAGAAGAAATTGAAGCGTATTAAGAAAAATACAAGCGCATCTTGTAGTTAAACTATTTCTAGTCATATTTTCTATAGTGGTAGTGCTAGTTTGGATTTTAGAAGAGTAGACATATATGAAAAGTTTCTATATAACCATGCATCACTAATTCATGACAAAAGAACAATTTAGACAATTATTTGGAGGAGGATATTATGTCAAGGATGGAGGACTTTGATGTTTTGTCATGGTGGAAGACAAACACTAAGTTTCTAAATCTTTAAAATACGACTAGGAATATACTAGCTATTACTGTTTCCACAATTATTTCATAATATGTTTAGAGCACACACGATTAGTTTATCAATCCTCGCCTCAATTAATTACACCCAAAAACTTTAGAAGTATTGATGTGTGGTCAAGATTGTCTTTAGGCAGCAATGATGGTTGACAATTGCGATATTTTCTGTATATTGTTAAAATTTTGATTAATTATGAAATATGTATTATTTTATCTATCAATTTTATTATTTCAATCCTTAACTAATAATAATGATTCTAACATATCATATTATTGTTGTGCTTGTTGTGCTTCTTTTGAGGATAAGGACTCCAATTATGGTAAAAAAGAGGTACTATATATGAATATGTACGTTTATTTGAATATTATTAGATGAGGTAATTAGATGTTTATAAATTTAATGATGTTATTAGTAAATGCAATATATATGAATATATACATTTTTTAATATTTATTTTTACTTTTTTTATGTACCATGTAGATGCATGATAATTGAAGTCTGAAGATTCAAGAATGAACATTTAAATGTTCTTCCTATCATGAATATCATTTGTGTTCTATTAGTTTATGATATTTTTTTGGACATTATCTACTAGTTTTAAACAATATCGTTGTTGACATATTTTATTATGTTTTTCTATTATGCTACTCATATATATATTTTGAATAATTTGCATTATTTTAGAAAAGTTATAGAAGTCTAACATGTTATAGCTTCATAGTTTGCACCATGACAACATGACTAGTTCATGTATAATAGAGGTATAATTGCTTTGGTAACAAATGACTTGTCCTCTTTATTTATTGTTTTTTTTTCAATTTTTATGTACATTTTTATGTCAAAAAAATAATTCTATAGATGAATTCTAGATAATTAGAAATTTTGGTAGATAAACAAATAATGATAATGAATAAACAGAGCAATGGTAATGGGAAAATGGGTAATTTTAATGTTTCGAGTAATGGGTTATCCATTAGGCAGCAGATTATCCATTGAGCATTGGTTATCCACTAGATATAGATATAAGTGAGGTAATAGATACTCGTATGGGTATAGGTATGAATATAGTTAAAAAATTTCTTATCGTGTTAGAGCACGAGTAGGGGTAGAGCTGTAAATGAGTCGAGCCAATCCGAGCTATGCGGGGCTTGGGCTCAGCTAGTTTATATTTTTTAAGGCTCGAGCTCGAATCTAGCTTTTATAACCAAGCTTGAGCTCGACTCAAAGAAACCTTGTGAGCAGCTCGGCTCGGCTCAGCTCGTTTGAGATAAACAAGCCAAATTAGCTCATTTAAATATAAGCTCGGATTGGCTCGTTTATAAGCTCATTTAATTATGGGTTTGTTTATGGAATTTTTTTTACATGAGCCAATTTAGCTCATTTAAATATAAGCTAGGCTCGTTTGATTATAGGCTTATTTAAGTAAATTTTTTACATGAGCCATTTTAGATAGTTTGAAGGCTCTAATGGCTGATTTTAAAATAAATAATAATAATAATAAACTTCTTATAACATTGTCCCCTCCAACCTAAAAAATTCTCAACAAACGTGAAACATATATAGTAAACCTGGAACATACAAAATATACATAGAATTGGAACAAAAAAAATTCCAAACCTAGAAATTCCAGAACAATTAAAATTCTAGTATTGAGTCTATAAAACATGCTTAAACTTGAAAGATAAAATACCCTATTGATCATCCAAACTCTAAAAAAAATCTAGGACAATTTACAAAACATGGCCGAATTAAAAGAGCTTCAAATTTAAGTATTAATCATTAACAATTAAAGCCAATGTTCCTAAATCTCCATTAATTTGATCAAAAGGGCTTCAAAATATCAACCTAAAACAAAACTAAATATGATTTTAGTAAGCAACTATACAGTATTAATTCCTTAATTGAATAATAAAGCATAAACATAACATGTATTTCATCATAAACAACGCAGCCAAAGCAACTTAGCCCAAGCATACACTATTAACACAACAAAAACCATAAATAATATTAACAACTAACAACTAATAGCTACTATACAATCTAGCATCACATCACGTTGTCATTCAGTTTGATGAGCACGCATATAAAGCTAAATGAAATTTCTACATTCACATACTTGAATGTTATCCAAATACCAAGTACATGACCTACCTAGCTGAGCCTCTAAATGTTGCATGAGATTTTTTTTGGTTCAAGAAAGTCTACCTGAAAGAATTAAGAGTGAATAAGAAATACATACACATATGCATGACTTCATAATAGAATACATGGTGACAACCATTAGAAGCTAAAAGACATTAAAAATACTATACCAAGGTTTAAGCAAATTATGGGAGATGTATTGTCTTCACAGCCTCAACTTCATTATTTGTGCTCTATTCATAATAAGGAAATATTAATTGAAAAAATGATTGGATTTTAACTTATATAACCAAAATCAAAATAACAATCTTAGTGATTAACCATAGAGAAAGGTGTGGGGAGATGATTACCATTTTCATAAGTCTATATTTTCTACAAACCCAATATTTTGCACAAAGCAATATCTGCATTATTTTTGTAGCCAATGATGCTCGATATGAATTAATGACCTTACCCCATCACTAAAATCGGCTTCTAAAGCTCCTATGGTGATTGGTATCGACAATATATCCCATGCCATTTGTGACAAAATATGAAACTTTAAATTACTTGCCTTCTACCATTCTAAAGTACTAAAAGATGATTATGAATCATCATCACAAATAAATACACTCTCCTCTAAATAGGTATCTAACTCTGATTTTGCAGGTAGTTGTGTGTTAGATTGATTCACAAACTACTTAAATATTGATCTTCCATAACCAACATATTTCTTTCTTATATTAGTGCCATCCAAAGAAGATCCACCACCGTTATCATAACACATCAAAGACTTCTCTAGGCTACTTGCAAAACTTTGAGTATATCCATTAAATATCTCACAAAGTGTATCTCTAACATGCTCAATATTCTTTTCAACATCATCATTCTTAAAAATAATGGGGAATGTGTATTCAACGAATGCCATTTTACATGTGGGATCCAAAATGCATGCAATAACCATTAATATATTACAATCGCCCTAATACTTATCAAACTTTGTTTTCATCTTTGATGCCATGTTTTGGACAAGTGCCTCAAAAGAATTTTCCTTCTCATCTAATTCTACTTTAACCCTCCATATCTCTAACAAAATAATTTTTTTGTGAGATAATGACTCCCAAAAATAATATTGGTCACCTCACTAAAAACCTCAAGAAAGCCACACACTATCTCAGCTTACCTCCATTGTTCATTAGAAGGAAATCATATATATGATGGGTGATGTTGTGCATATCTAGGGAACACATCTTTCAACTCTAGTGAAGTAGCCAACATTGCATATGCCACATTCCAATGAGTATGAACATCCAACACCAAATTTTTTGCAGGTAATTTCAATTGTTTAGCAATCTCGCTAAATTTTAGCAAACGAAAATACTTTACATTTTCACGATCATTGCTAAGCACATCCTTAATCTCCCCAAAACCATCTTGAACTAACAAATTCAAGATATGAGCACAACACTTAACATGAAAAATCCTACTAGAAAAAGATAACTTTGCTTTAAAGCTAAAGTTATCTTTTAGCATCCTCGCAACAACATCATTTGCTAAGGCATTATCAACAGTAATAGAGCAGATCTTATCCTCTATCTCCTAATCAATCAAACAACCATTCAAGGCATTATATATGTTCAAACTAGTACCAAGAGGGGCTAAATGAAAAATCTTTTTGTTTTCATGCTCATACACATAAAAATAATCTTGTCTAACCATATTATGAGAAATTTTCTTAAACTTTTTAGATATGGTTGCACAAAAATTATTGAACCCAACGTGCTCAAACATGTTGAAAGAGTATTCATGCACCAATACCATTTCAACACTAGCTTCCCTAACTTTACGATGGTCATACCTAAAATTGGAAGCAACACTAACACCAGTTTACTTGTCAAGAGATAATAACTTTTGACTATTTAAAGGGCGGCAATGACATATTGACAAGTGTCTCCTTAAATGTGTGATAACACCTCCCATAGAAAGTGTAAGCATCTTAAGACAATGTTTGAACTCTCCCTTTCTTGTCCCATATTTCAACGTAACCTCTTTGAATTCATGCCAAACAATAGAAGTTCTCCTACGAACCTTCTTTTTAATTGCATAGTCATCGTCATCGTCATCTTTGCTTGCATCATCATCATCATTAGCATCATCATTTGCTCTTTATCTGCCTCCTCATCATTGTTTTGGGTTTCCTTATCATATAAATCAAATGAATTAAGGCAAGCATTTACTGGAACATCAAAGATATTAGAGTCATCTACGTCAACCATTTCCATACTGGTCGCTAAAGATGAAGATTCTATTAATATTAAAGAAGTTGATCCTTATTTAGAAGAAAAGTTTGACGTTACCAATTTTGACATCATAAAAAATTTTAATTCCCAAAAGAAACACAAAGGCAACAGTAATAAAAACACCCAACTATAAAATTGAAATGACTAAAAAATGGTTATTTATTTTGATTTTTGTAAATAAAATTCAAAACTACAACAATTTTAAAATAAGAAACACAAAGGCAGCAATAATAATAGCACAAGTGTGATGTATATAAGTACAAATCTATATAATAATTTTATTGATAAAAACACTAAATATGATAACTACAACAAAAAACCATCAAATTTTACTATACATCTTTTTTTTTAATGCTTGTTAATTAGATTTGAAAAGCATAGGTGTTGCTAAATGCTAGTTACTGACCAACTATTTTTTTTTAAGTTATTAGATTATTAGTGCTTCCAAATATTTCCATCTTGAAATAAAACAATACAACAATAATTGAATAAGATAGCTTTCATTTAATTAACTTTAGAGAAATTTTTAAGTTCTATAAGTACTAATCACAAAATTAGAACAAGAAACACTAACAACCTATTCAAAAGCCTCAATCAAACAAAACTATTACAAAAGGCATAGCTAAGTTTAGTCACTAATTAAGCACAGTAACCCTTCAAACAAATATAATAACTAAGTAAGTACCAAGACCTAGAGCTGCAACCTACAGGGCATACTTCTTTCCGGGAAGTTACAAGAAAATTAGGACACTAAAAACCAACAACTCAATATATAATGTTATATTCCAAAGTAAAGACTAAACAAACATTAAACCTCAAAACAGATAGCAAAAGGCAGATCATACAAAGCAAATACTATACAAAATTTTTTTTGAGTAGATGTACAAAAAAAGACAGATCATACAACATATAAGAATATTGACCTAAAATCAAACGAGTAGCAAACATACAAAAATATTGACTCCTGCTGCTAGTTGCATACCTGTCAACAAGAAGACTATAGAATTAGTAAAATTACTTAAAATCAAAATAATTAGAAGAAACTGCAACAAATAATTGAAATCACTTACCTAAAATCATAAGATACTAGGCAACAACAAGATGATTAGCAAATAAGAAGAAGGCGTTGGGCTGATCATAGAGTAGAAGGGATGTAGAGTCACATACATTTAGTGGAGTTAGCCCTGGGTGGTAGTATCCAACTTGCCAAAACCTTAGGTCAGGTTGCTCTGTTGTAGCCGATGGGTCAGGGTGTTCAAAAATTGGGAGGCTAGGGTTGTGAACTGTGTGCAGCGAATATAAAAGAGGAGCTAGGAGGATGGATCATTAATGGACCGAAAATGCTAAAAGTCTCTTGTGGCTCTTACTTGGGTTAAAGTCTCAAAGACTTGAAGCCTAGTTAAAGAATTGACTCCTCAATTCTCAATCAAATGAGTCTATGAGATGACTCTTGAATTTTTTTTAATTAATCTCACAATAACTATTCTAAAGAGCCAGATAGAGGGTGTGGGGTCTAGGATATACTAAGAGTGTAAGAGGAAGTGGGGATTTTAATCATTGTTTACGAGTCTGTGAGAGTGAGACTGTGATAAAGTGGGTGGGGGAGTGGGGATTGAAAGATAGCGTAGTGATTATGGTATGGGCTGGGCATGGCCACGACCAACAACAGTCTACAAACTTTGAGAATATGACTGTATGAGACTGATACTAATAAAGTATTATTGTATGAGTGTATGTTGTATGATACTAGCAGTAATAAAGTAGTGTGGGGACTAGGGTCAACTCGGGATTCAAGACTTGGTAAAACTTTGGGATTCAACTCGGGATTTTAATAAAGTACCCAACGACGTTATGAACTCGGGACTCAATCGCGATATAAAGTATCCAATGTCTAATGATACTATCAAACTACTACTACTACACAGTAGTCCTAGACTACTAGTAAAATAGTAAGTTATTAGTTGATATAAGATGGTAACTACAATCTGCAAAGACCTAATAGGCCAATACCCCAATCTTATGCTGTTAAGATTTTTAAGAAATAGTTTTTGTTTCTTTTTAAAATTAATAATTATCTTTTAATATTATTTATGAGAGTTACTAAAACTTTGAGTTTTATTACATTGTATCCCAAAACTAGTAAGAAAACTTCGATTTTTTTAAATGATCCCATAAATAATTTGGCTAGGGAGCTTACAAGCTGAGCTTACCTAAGCTCGAGCTTGGTTTGTTTAATAAACGAGCTTAAATATGTTGCTCAAACTTGGCTTGTTTAGCTAAATGAATGAGCCAATCTAAGCCCTTAACGATCCAAGCTGAGACAACTTTGTTTGCTTACTGCCCTAGTAGGGGGTACCCAATCCACACCCATCCCTTTGCCATCCCTAATCACCCCACTTGATCTTGAATAATGTAAGGATATACAGATAAAGGTTATAAGTGTGGTTAGATCAACAAAATAGGCCAAAAGCTCAAAAGGGTTAGCAATGGATAAAGAGTTAATGTTAGGTTATTTGGCTAATGTAGGTTTTATAAGAAAAGAAAATATGCCTCTATCATCTTAATGCTTATCCTAAGTCATATGTAATTTTGAAGAAAATAATTTCAAGTTATATTTCACAAGTCATAGTGGAACATCACATACAAAAAAATATCACGAGACTACTTTTTGCTGAATTAGTCTTGTAGGCTCACAATATCACAAGGTCCAAACGAAAAATGTGAGTTCTAATCCTTTAAATCATAAAAAACGTTGCGCATTAGTTACACTACACTAAACGACATAAAATTCTCAATGCATATATGAACCTCAATTTCACCAACACAATTCCACTTCCTTCAGAAGGGTACAACAAAAATATTTTAATCTCAAAACCAAAATCATTTTTAAGAAAATGGTAAGGGGTCTCAATGAGTCAAATCAACTCAATGCAACCTCATACTAAAACAATATTCTATTATAATCAATGGAATGTCATTTCTGACTTTTATTCCTCATTTTCTTTTCTTTTTTTCAATTTTTGTCATTTTTTTTTCAATTCTGTTTTTCAAAAACATAAGAAATGCATAAATATAAACATGAGCACAAAATCAAGCAAATAAAAATGTTTCCCTATAATATCTCCTCCATGCTAATAATTGACATTGCCCTTAATGTGTTGATAATGTATAGGGGAATATACCAACCCATAGTTGTGGCAAAAGGTAAGAATAGCCAATCAGTGGTGAAAAAAATTATTAGCATCCTTTTTCATGGTGTAAACTCCCATAATTCTTGGTATACCTACACCAACTACATTAATAAAAATGAATAGAGGTCCATGAGTTATTATAAATAACAAATATCAAATAATTTTTTAAAAAAATATGAAACTCCCAAGAAGCTCTTATTTAATGTTATTAGCTCTACTCCATCCTCACTAGGCAATGGTAGTTAGAGGGATATTGATCTTAAGCTTTGGAACACCACTGTCATCATCACACTACAATCATTTGTTAATCACCCGAAAATGCTTCAAATGAATTTACAGTATACATAATATAACCCAATATACATACAAACATGTTTATTATTCCAACCTTTATTTTTTTCTTTAGAAACCTTGGAACTTTTGTAGGCATACAACCTCAACTCATCAAGTTCATAAAAAATAGTATAGATTATGAATAGTTGATGTAATCTAAATTCTCTAAGAAATTTACCCATTATATTTCATCTTAGATTAATACCCACAATCATAATATATGTAGATTTTGGACCATGAAACTTATACTTGAGGATTGATAAAGGAGCCTTAGGTTCTACCTAGTAAAACGTTTCTTCCTTAAAAAGACGGGTCTCATTATTATACTCCATCTTCTCTCCTATTACATGTTGAGGTCAGAACATTCTTGCTCCATATGGTTTGCTCGAATAATGTATTAGAGGCTCTTCTTTCACCAAGTAAATTGCATCATCAATCATACAATATAGATTCTCAAAAGGAGGATATTTACTATGATTAGGTAACATAAACTCAACCCTCAAGAAGTGATTATCCAAATTTAGTTGTTATAAACATTAAGGAAATGGAATGTGAGGTTGATAGGGTTTTACCTCAATCTTGGAACCCTCACCAAGTGGGGGTTCCATAGTTAACTCCTCAGGAGGCTTTTTTACTAGATGTGGTTGTTCATCACTCACCTTGTCCTCGTCATTGTTTTCCAAACTAACATATGGTAAATCCAAATTTTCCTTGGCACTACACACAACTATTGTTATTGATCCTTATATTATATTTTTCTCGGTATCACTAGGAAATGTTTCTTGAGCTCTCTTAGTTAATACGTAGGCCGACTATCCCATTTGAACCTCCAAGTTCCTTATAGATGCTACTTGATTCTTCATTCATGCCTTGTGATTTTGAATACTGATCTCATTTGCATTAATGGCCTTTATTAATAATTTATATATCTTGTCCAAATTATAATTTAGTTCAGGAATAGAAACTTAATACCATGGAGGTGGTTAGCTCACTTGATACTAATTTGGAACAAGATTTTTATCCCAACATAAAAAAGGTAGTTTGAGTGCACCATCCTAAATTTTTGGTATGTGAGTGGGGATTAGTTTGCTTGCTAAAGTTACTCACATGATTAGCTTGTTCATATGATTGATGAAACAGATTACCTACTTGACAATATGCATTATCATGTGGTCCTCCACATAAAAACTAGCTTATTGTATGAACCTACATGTTAGAAATGAAAATTATCAATATTATGATAGAAAGTGTCTATTTGAGCCTAAGGATAAGCCATGCTTATTGGCTTATGATTTCTTTATGATGAGCACCTACAAACCACTAGAAGCAATATTAAATGAATATAAAAATGTAAAAAAAAAGAATAAAAAATATATATATTATAGAAAAATCCTTTTTATTTTGATTTCATCTATTGCCTACTCCCTAAAAATGGTGCCAAAACTTGATGTACTCTAACCTCAAGAGCATAGTTTCGAGGTAGCACTAAAGGTATCGTCCCACAAAGGAGCAGAGACTGAGTAGTAGAATGTGGATAAATGTTTTCTATGTTTACACTACCAAATAGATTATCATTGGAATTATTCTAAATATTATGAAAACTATGACAAAAAGAAAGCACTCAAGGCACAAAAATTTAGAAGATCGAAATCAGACTATGAAAGACAACATCTAAGGTTCTAGTTAAATTCCCTAACTTAAGATGTGCTAAGTAATCTTGTAAATATTAACCCTAAATGTATACTTAGTATGTCAATAGAGATAATTATCGCTACACTTTTTCAAGCCACAACTACCTTTTTTTTTATTACAATCCTAACTGTATCTAGCCTAGATTTATATAATTATCAATGCAATATATTATGTTATTCCCCTTTAGTGTTATAGAAATCACATTAATGACTCTTGATGTGTTAATTTCTAATATCTAACTATGATATGTAGATCTAATAACCATTTCATATCTCGATCTCAATGGAAGTTCCTAATATAAAAAGTTGATAAATATTTTGGCTAATACATTCAAACACAACACAATCCACATGATTACAAACTTAGTGATGTGTATGGGAATATGGAATTATTAATTATGTAAAACTAATGCTTGATTATATGGCAATTAGAAAGAGGATGATTTTAAAGTGGTTAATTAATGATGTAAATATTTAAATAAGGTAGAATAATGATGATGATGATTTAGTGATGGTGATGATGATTCGATGGTGTTGATGATTTGATGATGATGATTCGAATTTGATGGATGAATGATGAATATGATTCGACAATGATGAGATGGTGATGAGGATGATTCAATGATTAGTGTTTGATGATGGATGGTTTCATGGGTTAGGGTTAGGGTTTAGCTTCAAAAATTAGGGTTAGGGTTTGGTTTAAAAATTAGGGTTTTGATTTTTGGGATGTGGTTGGACAATGAATATGGCTAGAAGGGCGTGGGTTATGGAGTTTAGCAGATATATTCATTGATCTCTAATTCACACAGATGAAGAGATTAAGGGTTTCAAGATTAATCGTTCACACATATTCAATTAAACTTGAGATGAATTCACACAGAATTCAATACTTGCAATTTGCATTCAACTTCAATTTTAATCTTGATCTATCTCCAATCATGGGTTCTATGGCTTTATATTGCCAAGATACCGATTACAAGATACTAGCTAAAAAACATAATTCTTCAAAAGATACCTAGGCAAATGACACTAGAATATAGAATATGCTAAAAGATACTAGAACATAGAATAGTTTTCAAAAAGGTAGATTTATGCTACTTTATTCTCTAGCTAATATCTAAGTCTACCAATTAATTAATTAAATCAACTAATATGCATGTCCAAGCTGCATATTACCGCCATGCACATGCACGTATACGCCTAATAGATTGTATGGTATGTTTCATCTATTATTAGCAATATAATCATCCGTTTGTCTTCAATTTTGTGGGAGATCCTTTCTAAATAAAGAATAATTGATTCCATAATTATGAATGCCAAATCTTAAGTTTTTGCACATCACTTAGATTAGGACATATGAAGAAAATTGATCACATCGAGATCAAAAAATTCTCCTTTCACCTTACCATGAGAAAATTAGAAACAAATAATTGCAATATAAAAGAAATTAATCATATTTAATAGATCCATAAAGAGAAATATATAAATTGATAAATTAAGCTTGAAATTGTTGGTTCGGATCAATGATATCGAATTTAGAATTAAAAAAATTGAAAACCTCGATATTGATTTTCTTCTTATCTCACGTAATATCAGTGGAGGTTTTCCCAATTAGTCTCCAAAATCCTTCCCCATAAAACCCTAAAATATTCCCTTTTATATCCACAAAATTTTTTTTTTATAACAAATCCCTTTAATAACATCAGATAAGCAACCAAGATTGTGAAGTTGTTAACTATGAAACGACTTTGTCAAGTGACATGAGCACCCTATGTAATGCCTCGCCTAAGTAATTTTCTCCTATGGCTAACATGGCTAGGGTTATTCATGTTATCTGATATATGCTTATTTGAACCAATATCCGAAGCAATCCAATCATAACTGATCCAATTCTTTTTCAAATCAAATATCTGACCCAGTTAATGAAAAGTCAAACAAACCATATATTTGATCTCACAAATAGGAATAAAATTCAATCCAAAGAAAAATACTTATACCTTTTTTATGATTTTTTATTTTATATATAACTCTATATAAATAAATTTAGATATGTGTGTGTGTGTGTGTATTTTTTACTTACTTGATTTATTATTTGAGCCACAATTTTATTTAGTTCAAATTATATTATTAATATAATCTATTTTTATATATTTATATAAAAAATAAAAACACTCTACGAGTCGGTAGACCCCACATACCCCTTACTTTTTTAGTTTTAACATCAGATATTTGTTGAGGGAATCGGATATATGCTTAGAAAATTGGATAATATCCAATATATTTGTGATTTGGTGGTTTTTTATATTTAATATTTTATTCGGATAATATCGGTTATATTTGATATCTGATCGAAAATTCGAATATCCGATCTTTCGGATATCGAAAGTTTTAAATCAAATATCAAATACCATTTTCAGATATCTAAAATATCAAATATTTGAATAGTGAACAACTCCAGACATGGCTATGTCAGACAATATAGGCGGGCCGTGTCACCTCTCAACTTACGAGACATCTTTGACAATATAATATATTTTCTCCACATCTTCTTCACCCAACATCATATTAAGCTTATTTCATACATTGGAAAGATAACAAAAATTTCTACAACTTTATGTTTTGAATACTTCAAAAATCAAATTGTTTTATGCTCGAATAAGTCTTATACCAATTTTCACCTTTCAGCCCTTCAATTGATTGCCTAGATTAAGCTAAAGTGGTGATTAGTCAATTTAGTTGAACTACAATATGCTACCAATCAGATCTAGTTAATAAGGTCCTAATTTATATAATAGATCAATTCATTCCCCAAACAACCAAAAATGGGCTAAAATCCGATCCTAGAAATGAAATCTACTCACACGTGGTAGAAAACGATTATATAATTGAATATATAACAAGCATGATAATAGAATTAACAAAGAGGCATTGAGAGGATTAAACCAATTTTGACATAATTAAAATTTGCAAATGAAGTTCAGTTCTTTGCGAATGTCGGTGATTTGGAATTGGATCAAAGTGCCTTAAATTGTGATATACGATGAATGGTGTAACAAGAATGTATATTTTGCAGATAAACTTAAATTCTATGGAAATAAAGTGCAATTGATCTGCATAAATTAGAGAGAATTCACAATCTAAAAGCTAGGGTTCCTCCTCTCTCTCTCTCTAACCAAAAAAAAAAGAAACTCCCCCCAAGAAGATGAGCAGAAGAAAAATAAATAATTTCTTTTGTGACTCTTGAATGACCCATTAAGTGCTGAGCAACGATTGAAGAAATTTAGAGCAATTGACATGGAACACGGGCAATAGGCACGACTGTGCTACCAGGTTGTGTTCGGTGCTAGAATCAAGTATTGGAAATCTTTCAGTAAATTATCCATAACTTCTTCGTCTTATGTCAAAATGAGGTTATTCTAGATGCATTGAAAAGCTTTGGAAGAGACCTCTACTATCCATACTTTAAATTTTTTTCCATTCAAATCAAACATAGGTATAAAATCTAATACTTTCAATTCACTTGAAAAGGTCCAAAAATGTGCTAAGGCCATGTCCATGTTAGGTCCTTTTCACCTCTCACTTTAGGTATTCATGTTTCTTCATCCAAGGATTATTCCTATAAAGCAAAATACAAGGGACGTAGTATCCACGAATCTAACAAACAAATCTAGCTATATGCATAGAAAATTCATGAAAACATGCAAATATCAAGAGTTTCAAACACCCCAATAATTATATTTTTACGGATTTATCAACTCCCCCATGCTTAGGCTATTGCTTGTGCTCAAGGAACATAGACATGCAAAAACATAGAGGGAAAGTCGAAAGTGCAAATGTGATCACTTCCTTAGGAAAGATTGTTTAAGCATTGGCATCACATCAACTCAAGTTAACTCATCAAGGCCTAAAACTTATTAATATATAAAACACAATTCTTGAAAATATCTACAAGTTGCATGCTTAGGAAATAAGTATAAACGCATTGTTAAATTCTCAAGTTAAAATCATGCAAAGAGTGACATGTTGTAAGCATGCAAAGTGGGTTGCAGACAACCATATACTAACTCATTCTAGACACAAAGTTTCTAATTGGCCACCTCACTTTAGGCATTGGGACACTTTTCTCATGATATACTTATGTGAAAAAGTTTGAAGTTTCGCTCAAGTCTGCACACTCACGAACAAGATCACCCATATGCTTGCACTACTTCTCAATTCTTCACCACTGAAATGAATTAATACACACAATAATCAAGAGGTCTTATTAAGGTTGTATTTGGTCCATTGGTTAAAAGGATAGGATGGTAATTTTTTTTTGGAAAGTGGAGCTAAAAGTCTAATATCAATGAGGTGTGAGTGATAACACGTATACATGATTTTTCCTCTTATTCAATGATTTTTCACCCTTTATAATTATTATATTTTATTTTATTTTATCACATCACCCTTCTCTTTTATTTTTTTTTCTCACAATAGCAATTCATCCTAAAACTTTTCCCCCATGCTTAGATATCACCACACTCCCAACCTTTTAATTCAATATTGCTCAACACCCCACTAGTTCTAGACTCGGGTGGGGAAAACAAAAATTGGGTTACAAGCGTGGGTAAATAAACAAAATAGGCCAAAGCACAAGAGAGGTAGCAAAGGATATAACGTTCTGGTCTGGCTATCTAGCTATTGTAGGTGATAAGAGAAGAAAATTGCCTCTATCATCTTAAAGCTTGTCAAAGTCATATGCAGTTTTGAAGAAAACCAATGCAAGTTCTAGTTTCACAAGTCATGGCAAGACAAGCACAGAAAAGAATGGAAATGAGACTATATTTGATATGTCAGTCAATAGGTTCAAAGTCTCACATAAGGTCTAAAATAATAGCCAATTCTAATCCTTCAAATCTTAAAATGGGTCAACATGTAAGCCAACTACAACGAACCATAAAAGAAAAACTCTAAACACACATGACCTTCATTTTCACCAACACACTTACACTTATTTCAAAAGAGGTCAACTAAAACAACTCAGCACAAAACCAAGTTCATATTTCAAGAAAAATTCAAAGGGTCTTGAAAAGTCAATTTTTTCTCTATGAATTGCCATGCTCAATAGTCTTCAATTATCATCAATGGAAGATCATTTCCCAATTTTGGTTTTTTTTTTCTTTTAAGTTTTCATTTTATATATATATATATATATATATATATAAGATAAAATAGCCAAAGCATGAAAATAAATACATATGAAAAGCAAAACAAAGACTCAAAGGAAACAAATGCATGACACACATATATACATAACGAAACTACTCCCCCATGCTTAAAGACTACATTGACCCCAATATAGAGGAATAAATTAAGAAACCAAGCCTAACGAGAGGGAGGTGGGTAGTGGGCTCGATGGCTAGCATGTAAATCTAAAAGCCGCTGTAAGAGGGTACCCTAAAGACATTGTTCCTCCTTTATGTGTCCCAAAATAATCTCTTGGCAATGTTGGTCCTCTTTTATAAGGTAAAGGACTTGGCCTTGGTCCTCTAGTACGAGATGAGAATGAAGCGTCTCCAGACGTAGAATGCTTAGGAGCAAAGGAAAGTGTCGAGAACCAATATTATGGGCCAACCAAATGCATAAGAAGGGGATCAACCTGCAGAGATAGAAATCAAAATTTTTATTAAACTCAAAGAACAACCCACGTAAAGATAAAAATTAGACATGGGATGATTGTTAGGGTTTGAAGTGGTAGTGGAAAAATATAAAAATTGGATGGTTATTAAAGGGTAGGGTGCTGGAGAGGTGGTGATGGTGGTTGAGAGGGAGGAAGCAAACAAAGGGTTGAGGAGGAGAAAGGGGCAATGACGTAGGATGGGCAAACCACTGTAAGGCTTTGGTGGTCGAAGCTATGGTGCAGTAGCTAGGAAAAAAAGAGAGGAAAGAATGAAAAACAGGGTTGGGTGTGATGGCTGATCAGCAGCGATGACAGTGATGGAGCTCGACCGCCACAGCGTTGTGTGGTTGGGGGGGTCGACTGGGGTAGGCGGTGATGGTGGTTGGGGGTTGGGGTTTGAAATAAAACACGGGATGGGGGAGTGTAAAACACGGGTAGCTTCAATTTTTTTTTGGAAATAAAGTCTAGTACTAAAAACAAGCACCGAACACCACAACACAACACGAGTGTGTTCCATGTAAATTTTTTTCCTAGGCCCATTTTTGCAACACATAGAACACAGGTGTGCTCCTATGCTGTGTTCAATGCAGTTTTTTTTTGTACCAAGCCCTAAACCTAGAGCACAGTTTGGCCAAAATTAATTCCAATACTTTTTGATACACAAACAATGCTCTGACTTCTTCTTTAAACACAATTGACCGATCCTAAACATTCCACAACTCATCCGCTTATGTACCAAAACCTAAAAAATCACGAGATGTGAGTTAATTGTCTTGATTGTCATAGAAACTAAATGAGGAAAACACTAGATAAAGTAAAATGAAATAAAAATAATATAGGAAATAAATAAAGTAAAAATAAAAAGTGAAGAGCTTAGGTTTCCTCCCAAGATGACATGATTTGCCATATACCAACTTGAATTGTGACATGCCAATCATTACCTTGTAGGTAGTTCGATAAGCCCATATGGCATCTAGGAGTTTAATGGACCAATCCTTTCTTGAACGATTAACTATTTTCTCTAATATACTCTTAATTTCACGATTCAAAACCTCCACTTGACCACTTGTTTGCAGATGGTAAGGTGTGGCGACCTTACGAGTAACCCCATACTTTCTCAAAAGAGCTTCAAATCGTCTTTCTATAAAGTGTGACCCACCATCATTGATTACTGTTCGTGGCATACAAAACCTTGGAAAAATAATGTTTTTGAAGAGTTTCACAACCACTTTAGCATCATTTGTGGGGGATGCTGTCACTTCCACCTACTTGGACACATAAACACCCGCCACTAAGATAAACTAGTTGCTACAAAACAATGGAAACAGTCCCATAAAATCTATCCCCTACACATCAAAAACCTCAACTTCTAGAATAGAGTGTAAAGGCATTTCATGTGACAACGAAATGTTCCCGGTCCTTTGACAACTATCATTAGATGTCACATACTGTCTGGATTCTCAAAAAATTGATTGCGACTGTCTTTGAAGTGCTTGCATGTCCCCCATAATAAGAGGAGTGACAATGATGGAGAATGCTTGTAACCTCTTCTTCATGGATACACTTCCTAAACATCCCATCAACACATCATTTATATAAGAAAGGTTTGTCCCAAAAATATTACTTCATGCCAGCAAAGAACTTTTTTGTTGATAGCTCAAATCTAGGGTTAGAACTCCACACACTAGATAGTTGACAAAGTTTGCATACCATGGGGCACCTGATCTTGTTATGGAAAACAACTGAACATCTAAAAAGGAATCATCAATCGGTGGTTCATCTTCCTCCCTATCATATGATTCTTGTTTCATCCTCGACAAATAATCTGCCACCAAAATTTTTGTCCCTTTGTTTTCCCTTATCTCAAGGTCAAACTCTTGTAGAAGTAATATCAACCAAATCAAACTAGGCTTGGCATCTTTCTTGCTCAAAAGGTACGTGATGGCAAAATGATCAGTACAAACTATGACTTTGGACCCCACCAAGTAAGACTGAAATTTATTAAAGGTGAAAACGACCGCTAATAGATCTTTTTCGGTAGTGGCATAGTTAACTTGGGCTTTGTCAAGAGTGCGACGAGCATAATAAATTGCATGAACTATCTTGTTCTTCCTCTAGCCCAGCACAACTCCAACCACATAATCATTTGCATTTAGGCATGACTTCAAATGGAAAATCCCAATCCGACGGTTGTATTATAGGAGTTATTATCACTGTTTGCTTCAACTTGCAAAAAGAATCAAGACATTCATTAGTGAAATCAAAGGGGTCATCTTTTAGAATAAAGTTAGTTAAGGGTTTTGCAATTTTTGAAAAGTCTTCGATGAAATGCCGATAGAACCCAGCGTGACCCAAGAAGCTTCTTACTCCCCTAACTGATGTCGGCGGAGGTAATTTTCCAATCACTTCCACCTTTGCTTGATTAACCTCAATCCCACTCTTGGACACCTTGTGTCCTAGAACTATTGCATCCCTTACCATAAAGTGGCATTTCTCCCAATTTAGAACTAAACGAACATCTTCACAACGCTGCAAAACTTGAGACAAGTTAGCTAAGCAATCATCAAAAGTAGTGCTATATACGGAGAAGTCATCTATAAAGGCATCTATTATGTCCTATATAAAAGTAGAGAAAATAGCCATCATATATCATTGAAAAGTGGCAGGGGCATTAAAAAGAGCAAAATGCATGCACCGATAAGCAAATGTCCCATACGAAAAAGTAAAAGTGGTATTTTCCTGGTTACTAGGATGAATAGAGATTTGGAAAAATCCTGAATAGCCATAAAAAAAAAAGGAATGCCTTGCCAACTTTTCCAACATTTGGTCTAAAAAGGGGAGGGAAAATGATATTTTTGGATTGCCTTGTTCATCTTTTTATAGCCAATGCACATCCTCCGACCCGTAACTATTATAATGGGGATAAGCTCATTATTTTCATTCTTTACTATGGTAACATCCCCTTTCTTAAAAACCACATGGACTGGGCTAACCCAATCACTATCAGAAATAAGATAGATTACCCTAGTATCTAGTAGCTTAAGGACCTCCTTTTTAACCACTTTCTTCATGTTAGGATTTAATCTATGTTGGTGCTCTATAGAGGGTTTGTGATCATCTTCCAAGAGAATTATATGCGTGTAAAGTGATGTGTTGATTCCCTTAATATCATCCATGGTGTATCCAATGACTTTTTGATGCATCCTATGTGTTCTAAGCAACTTATCAATTTCATTTTCAGTAAGACATGCATTCACAATCATAGGATAGGTAGAATTAGGCCTAGAAATTTGCATCTTAAAGAGGAAGGGAGGGATTTCAGTTCTACCTTTTGGTGCTCCATGCTCTTTACAAGTAGAATTTCTTGGCTATACCTTCAAATTTTGAAGTTTTTCTTGTCAAAATAAAGCAATTGGTGATGATGCTAAAAATTGAGCATGAGCAACAACTTCAGGGTCTTTGTCACTGCTTGAACTATCACTCACCAAACACTTATCGAGTAGATCACTTGAGGAAGGCCTTGCAAGTTTCTCATTCGTGCACTTGGAAACCACATCAATCCTATAACACGTGTTATCCATTATAGGGAGTTTCATGGCATTGGATAGATTAAATTCTACCTTATCCCCTCCAATATTTAGGGAGAGCCTTCCATTTTTGACATTCATTATAGCACCTATAGTAGCAAGGAAGGGTTTTCCTTATATAATTAGAATGTTAGGATCCTCTTATATTTCTAAAATAGCAAAATCAATTGATATGAAGAATTTACCGACCTGGATAGGCACATCTTCAAGTTTACGTACCAGATATTTGACTAATCGATTCGCCGGTTGGAGTGATATGGTCGTTGGCCTCAAATAACTTGTACCAAGCTTCTTACAAACTAACATTGGCATTAAGCTTACACTTGCACCAAAATCACACAAAACACAGTTAATAGAGATAACGCCAATAACACAAGAAATAGAAAATGAACCTGGATCCTTAAGTTTAGGAGGCAACTTGTTCTGAATTATAGCACTACACTCCTCAGTGAGGGCCACAGTTTCATATTCTTCTAATTTCCTTTTATTAGAGATGATCTCATTTAAAAACTAAGCATATGAAGGAATTTGAGAAATGGCCTCAGTGAATAGGATATTTATATGCAACTTTTTCAAAATCTCCAAAATTTTCCCAAATTCCTTTTCTAGCTTAGCCTTAGCTAAATGTTGGGGTAAAGGTAGGGGAGACTTATAAGGAGCGGGAGGCACATATTTCTCAACTATTTCTTCTTTCTCACTATCATTTTCCTTCTCACTTGTCATTCCCTTTTTACCCTCATCATTAACATTCTTATCATCACTCCTCACTAATGGTCCCTCTAGCTCCTTCCCACTTCTAAGAGTAATGGCATTAATAGATCCTTTTGGGTTAGACTCAAGTTGTCCTAGAAACATCCCAAGAGATCTAGCAGATGAGCTTGCTCGCTGGGCCACCTACGATATTTGGTTTTCCAGCATCTTGTTATGGGTGGCTAGTAAGTCAACCTTAGAAGCTAGACTCTTTATGGCATCACTCATGATCCTATTTTGATGTCTAAACTCATCAATATAATTTTTGAACTCTTTTGTTTGTTTCTTAAAATCCTTATTTGTTTTTTACTGAGTCATCAAAAAATTCTCCATTAATGTTTCTAGGTTAGACTTTTGGGAAGTAAGGTAAGAGGGTCTTTAGGTTTGAAATCCAGGTGGGACATAGGTGGGTTAGGGCATGGGATTTTGGGGTGGATTTTTGTAGGAGAAATTAGGATGAGTTCTCCACCCTAGATTGTAAGCATTGGAATAAGGATCCCCCTTCTGATATAAATTATTAATATAGTTAACATGCTCGGATAAGGGTGCATCAGGGAGAGGGGGATTTACAATATGACATTCAATAGCATAATGTCCCATAATACCACAAATTTCACAGTTAATAGAGCTAGATGCAACAGATTTGTTGCTCATGCTATCAAACATTTGAAATAGTGCATATACCCTAGAAGCTATGTGGTCTAATGCATCTACCTCATAAATCCCGCTCTTTTTAGGTAGAGAATGTTCACCTAACCACTAGGAATGATTTTGGGCCATGTCCTCTATAAGTTGTCTGGCGTCTTGAACCCCCCTTATTCATCAATGCTCCTCTAGATGCAGCATCAACTGTCAATCTAGTGTTGTAGAGGAGACCATTGTAGAAGGTGTGGGCTATGAGACAAACCTCCAACCCATGATGTGGGCACATCCTCAGGAGGTCCTTATACGTCTCTCAAGCATCATAAAGTGACTCCCCATTTTTTTTGTGAAGCTTGTGATTTGGTTCCTTACCTGAGTTGTTTTGCTGGGAGCTAAGTACTTTGCGAGGAAAGCTTGTGAGAGTTGGGCCCAAGTGATGATGGATTCTGTAGGTAATGATTGTAGCCATGACCATGCCTTGTCCCTTAATGAGAAGGGAAGAAACCTCAGTTTGATAGCATCATCTATCACTCCATTCATCTTTAGTGTATCACAGTACTCTAAGAAGATTGAGATGTGGAGATTTGGATCTACTGTTAGAGTACCACCATACTGGTTCTATTAGACCATGGAGAGAAGCAAAGGCTTCAACTCAAAATTATTGGCCTGTACTAAGGGTTTAGTGATTCTTGAATGTGTGCCTCGGGTTTTCGGTTATGCAAATTATTGAAGGGACCAATTCCCTAGATCTTCTTGGTTTGCCTAAAGTGCTTGATTCTCATGCTAATCCATGGTGGCCTCAGCTTCTCGTATCCACGTCCTGATAGCATGTAAGGTCTTTTCAATCTCGGGGTAATACAAAATCGGTTGCCTAAGTCAAAGAGATCTTGGCATACAAGAGTTCCTACACCAGAAAACTAAGCACAAATCAAACAAGAATAAAAAAAAGAAAAAGGAAATAAAACTCTAGCCTAGTTAATAATGGAACGACTCAATATTAACAATGCCAAAGTCACCGACAACAACGCCAAAATATTGATAGGCAGAATCTGCAAGCGCACGGACTCATTATAGCATATCAAGGTTGATCCCACAGGGACTTCATTGTTAATTACTGGTGTTTCACAGTTTTGGCTACCTAGACCAAATAGTTAATTTTGGGGAAAAGGCTAGTTTATATAAGAGAATAGCAATTAATGAGAAATGTTATGGTGAAAGTAAATATGTAAACAAATAAAAAAAATCCTAGGACCGGATTCTCACCACTACCTCGGTATTCAAAGTATGAATAATGAAAATCTAAATTGACTTCTTAAAGATAAGAGAGAGGATTGCCTAAGCTAACCAAAAGCTAATTTCGTGGTCAAATGATCATGACTAATCAAATTCAATCACCTATTTTAATGGGACAAAATCCAATTAAGCCCATTATGTTCTTGTGCAATTCCATTTTACTCCCCAAGAAACCTAAAACTACTGTCGTGATTTGATTTTCTTGTGTGATTGATACAAGTTTGGTACCAATTTTCACCTTTTAGTCCTTCAATTGATTACCTAGATTAAGCTTAAGTGGTGATTAGTCAATTTAATTGAACTACAATACGCTACCAATCAAATCAAGTTAATTAGGTGGCCAATTTAGATAATAGATCAATTCATTCCCCCAAACAACCGAAAATGGGCTAAAATCTAATCCTGGAAATGAGATATACTCCCACATGGTAAAAAACGATCATATAATTGAATATATAACAAGCATGATAATAGAATTAACAAAGAGGGATTGAGGGGATTAAACCAATTTTGACGTAATCAAAATTTACAAATGAAGATCCGTTCGGTGCGATTGTCGGCGATTTAGAATTGGATCGAAGTCCCTTCGATTGTGATATGTGATGAATGGTGTAACAAGAATGTTGATTTTGCAGAGAAATTAAAATTATATGCAAATAAAGTGCAATTGATCTGCGTAAATTAGATAGAATTCACAATCTAAAAGCTAGGGTTCCACCTCTCTCTCTCTAACCAAAAAAAAAAAGAAACTCCCCCCAAGAAGACGAGAAGAAGAAGAAAAATAAATAACATCCTTTATGACTCTTTGAAGAACCATTAATTGTTGAGAAATGATCGGATAAATTCGAATCAACTAACGTGGAACACGGGTACTGGACACAGCCGTGCTGCCAGGCCATGTACGACACTAGAATCAAGTACTGGACAACTTTTAGTAAATTATCTGTAACTTCTTCATCTGATGTCGAAATGAGGTGATTCCAGATGCATTGAAAGGTTGATAAGATAACTCTAATATCCATACTTTAATTTTTTTTCATTAAAATAAATCATAGATAAAAAAATGTAACACTTTTAATTCACCTAAAAAGGTCTAAAAATGTGCTGAGGCCATGTCCACATTAGGTCCTTTTCACCTCTCGCTTTAGGTCTTCACGTTGCTTCATCTCAAACTCGTTTTGCACCCAAGGAGTATTCCTACAAAGCAAAATGCAAGGGGGTGCAATATCCACAAATCTAACAAAAAAATCTAGCTTTATGCAAAGAAAATTCATGAAAACTTGCAAATATCAAGAGTTTCAAACAGCCTAAGAATTGTATTTTTATAGATTTACCACCTACTAGTTACCCATTGCATCTTATACTTTAGTAAGAATGTATTGATCAATCAAAGTTATCTACTTAGCATGACAGTGATTTTTGTCCCAACCTACCCAAATTATGCCATTATAATAAGTAGAGTAATTATGGATCAACTTCAAATTCAGCATTAGTTTTTTGCATAGTTTCCCAAAATTACACTATGTTATTCTTATTTCAGTGATCCAATAAAATGATTAACATTCCTTTTTAGATTTTAAAACTCTTTGTGCTTATATTGGCAATCACTTATCTCTTGATTTATGAACCTACAATCTCAACAACTCTGTAGGATATGATTTACATCTTGACCTAGTAAACCTTTCTATGGACCTATAAATAAAACGACCACTTCTATGAATGTTAGACACATACAACCTAGTAGAAATTAATTTTTTTTAAGATTTATTGTAGTGATTACAATGATCTGTCTTACAATGATATGATAGTGTATAAACAAGAGATGAGATGTTTTTCCATCTAGATGAGAATTATTGCAAATGAAAGCACCTACAATAATTATACTTTGAGCACAAAGATTTTATTTGATTTTTAGAAAAGGAAAGTGAGAGATGATTTAATGCTTGAAAAAGTTAAGAGAGAATTGAATGATAGTAGTTAATGAGCTCAAAATGTTATTGTGAAGATCAGAAATAAAACCTTTTGTATTCCTCTATAAATAATGAAGTTGTTGGGTGCATTTAATGAAAGGCCTAACAACTAAACAACTATATTTTTTCACAACATGAACATGCTATTCAACTAGTGATAAATGAGAAGTTGATTGACACTTAACCTTTTCCCATAAAAAAAAATTATCATTGGAGGTTAAGAACTAGTCATTAGCTAGACTACTTAACTAGTTATAATGTGTCAATTGATTAATTCATGATTAGTTAAGACAAAATAAAGCAATTTAGTGAATAAAACAATAGAGAAGGGAATTTTACTTAGCTGACTAGTTAACTAATCAAGGGTACCATTTAGCTGGTACTTACTATCACAAAAAAGGGGGTCTAAAAAAGGAAAGAAGAAGGGGTAAAAACATAGGGTAGTTGACTATTTACATAGGATAGTCGATTGGATTTTAGTTTTTTACAAATATAAAGACCACCAATGAATGATCCTTTTGATTTTATAAACAGACATGTTTTCAACACTCTAACTAGTTGACTAGTATCTTACGCCAATTAGCTGAAGTTTTGATTTTCTGGAGAGATTGATTTTCAACCTCCATATCACTAGTTTATTGGTATCTAGAGAAAACTAATACTCATTTTGAATTCTATTGAAACTCTTTTCAAGGTTAAAAATCAATTTGAAATAATTTAACGTTAGTTTTGTAAATTATAAGTGTGACTTTTGCATCTTATAACTAAGGTTTATAAGATTTTTTACCTCAAAATTTAGTTAGAAATCTTCCTTTTTTGTTCTTATTACTGCCTTTGTATTGCGAAAATTTGCAAGATCTCAAGGACCAAACAAGCATGCAAGATGGAATCAAGAATAAGCTTAAAGGAAGAATAAAGGAGAAAAGAGGAGCAAAGTCTAAAGTAGAAAGAGATTTAGAGCTAAAATGCAAATTCTGGAATAAAACGAAATTAAGAATGCATATTCAAAGTATGTGGGCATGAAAGAAGTGGAATTTCAACCATTCAACATCAAAGTTGTAGATATTTTCACTAGATTTCCAATACATCTAAAATCAGCTCAATTAGACTTATGATGAAAGAGTTATGGTCAGAATACCCAACATTGTCAAAGCTGACATAGGAAGTCCGTGTTTATCAACAACCTAGGGATTTGAGAGGCCGTAGTATTTAAACTCTTATTCTAATTTTTCATCATAGCAGCCTCCAATCCCTCTCTCTTCTCTCTCCTCCATCCTATTCCTCAATCCTCATTAATTTTTTTGTAAACTAGAGATCTAGGTGCAAAAAGTTAAACACTTGTAAGAATCATTAGATTTCAAGGGTATTTTATTTTCTCTATTATCTATCTATGGAATCTCTTATTATTCTTATTGTTCTTACTATGTGTTTAATTGGATAGATTTTTTTATTATGGTGAAGGGGAGTTTCTCCCAATCCAAATGTGTTGAATATTTGTAGTTGTTTATTTAATTCATTATCCTTGCGTTGTGTTGTTGATTTATTGATGGAATGACAAACTCTGGTCGAGTTTTGATTTCTAGTGTGGGAAATACTAGTGCGATCGAGAGATAATTTGATATTAGAACCAATAGCACAAATAGAAATTAAATTATAGGTTGAGAGATGATCAATTTGACCTCTAAAACAATAAAGGTGGAAATTTTATGGACTTTAAGGTATTACACTCTATTAGACCCTAAGCTAGAGATAGTTAAGGCCATAGAGATGTAATAGGGTGTTTGTGGTTTGAGAAAGCACAACACTTTCTATCCTTATTGGCAAGGTTTATTATGATTGTTGAATCAATTTGTGGTGTGGTGTTCAATTACATCGAAGGATAGGGGGTGATGAATTGAAACTATAGCTTTTCTATTTACTTGAGTCACTTAAGTGCTATTTTCCTTTCCTTTTAGCTTAGTTAGTTATTTTAGTTATTTTAGCTTACAATTTCTCACTTCTTATCATTGCATAGTCTAGACATAGCTAAGTTCCATCATTGTCTTAGTGGTCATTCACCAATCCTTGTGGGATCGACCTTGACTACTACTCCGGCCCCATGCTCTTGCAAGTAGGAACGTGTTAAGTTTTTTATGCATTTGCCTGGTATCAAACACAAGTCACCCGCATGATAGGAAATTATACTTAGCACTATACTAAAATGACTGGCACCTCTAGCTCATCTACCACCCTAACAACCTCAATCTTCTTCCCTTGAGCAGATGATATCCAAGTTCATCACTCTCACCTAGAGCACCCTTCAAAAACATGATACTCAAATTCAAGCTCATCTTCAAAAACAAGATGCCCACCTCCAAAATAAAGATTCATCCATCAAGAACACAAAATGGAAAAATCGCTAATTCCTTTTTTAGGAGAGCACTTAATGCTTTACCTAGTGATACAATCATTAACCCCAAAGAGTAAATCAATGCAACAACCTTGAGGAGTGGAAAACCACTACTTGAACCATACCCTCAAGAGCCTAAGGAAGATAATGAAAAAGCTCCTAAAGAGAAAGTGCTTGAATCATAACCTGAGGCAATCCATACTTCACATCAAGAGGTAAAAGCATATGTTCCCCCTCCTCTGTTTCTAGGTAGGATTGTACAATGCAAGTTAATGCTCAATTTGCAAAATTCCTTGATATGCATGTAGAGCTTCTGATCCCTGGGCTAATTGGTATGGTTGAAAACACTAGTTGGTGATGAAGGAACTCTCTAAGTTTGGTTATGGCTACTAGATAGATTACACATCTATTTTTAACTCTATTATGCATTATTTCTATTTCTACATAATTACTTTGGTTGAGTTTTGTTTTAGCCTTAGCACTTAGCGTAAGAAAAGTGAGGAGTCAGAGTTATACTAAGTGTGGTGGTAACACCAGGTAATTTAGTAATTAATGCTTCCATTAAACAAAATTAGCTGGTAAAATGGGAGTGTTATAGATATACAACATAATTCCTCATATATGAGATGTGGAAGACACTGTGAACTCAAGCTAACTCTTATGGAGGTGCTAAGTAATAGGAAAACTTCCTAACTCTATCGAGAACACCCCTTGGTGGATGAGACTCTTAAAAAAAGTCTATCACCACCTCATAATTGTCACTATGTTACAAAAACTTGATGACTTCTAACCGCAAGTGCACGGTGTTGAAGTACCAAGCAAGGTCGATCCCACAAAGACTAGGAAGTGAGCAATGGGACAGTGAAAAGATCTCCTATGTCTAGACTAACAATAGGGGTAGATGATGTCTAACTATAAATAAAAATAAAATGTGCAAACTAAATCCAATTATACAATAAGAACAAGGGAAATTCAGTTAGAGAAAATGCTAAGGTTTCGATCAATCCCCTCAACCCCAATGTGATAGAATATTTACCCCAAATCCCAAATTAAAATACTTTGTCATGAATGCCAACCAAAGTATGTATTGTAATGCTCTCTCGAGCCACTACACCCGATTGTCTATTAAGACTCATCTATCTCTAGTATGAATGCAAAAATAGGCAACGCATTATTATGTATCATATTCCCTTTTTTTTAGTTGTAGAAGACAACCAACGTCTCTCGACTTTGTGGTTTGATTTCTAGTCATGCTAATGGAGCCCACTCCGACTCATCTCTAGAATCTTGATGGGTTTCTCTAAATAATAATAGAAAATTGATCAATTTTCTCTATTATTCCAATTAAATTATTAGCACAACACATGACAATTAATTAGATTGGGGAGGGTTTAGATTCTCAACACATCTGGATCAGGAGATTTCCCTTCACCTCAACATAGATCAATTAGCCAATCATGGCTTTCATTAAGCTCAACATCTTAAACATAGAGAATTGCATCAATTGAAAACAATGAATAAAATCCAAAGAAAAAAAATACAATAGCCTCTTTATTCAAGATGAGAAATTCATCGTTCTATCTGTCTGATTGGGAACAATAAATTGAGATCAAAAGATGGAAGATTGTGGATGAATTGGAGGTGGGATTGGATTTGGTAATGCCAAATAAGAAACCTTAGATCTCTCTTTAGTGCTCTCAAAGCCGCCATCTTTAGATTCCATCCGTTTCTCTCCTCCAAAATGCATGAAAAATATGTTTATATAGACGTAACTATCAATCAACACGGCCGTTTCAGTTCTTCAACTTTGCGCATGTTTCGTATTCTAGCCATAACTTCTACGTTTCAATTTGGATTAAGCTGATTTTTGATGCGTTGGAAAGATAAAAAATATATTTACAACTTTAGTATTCAATATTTTTCCAAATTCATAACAAATCATGTTTTTGTTTTTAAGTCTTTATTCCTTTTCACACTTTGAGTACTTGCGTTTTCTTCTATTTTGTTCCAACTATTGCGTTTTAGCTCCTTTTTATCCCATATTCTTGAAATACCTATAAAATATGATCAAGAGAAGTAAAAAAGAACAAGTGGAATAAATTATGAAAAAAAACCATGATACAATCACATTAAATCTTCATGTTAAAGTCCATATGATTGACATAATTCATGCTTATCAACTCCCCCATGCTTAACTTATTGCTTGTCCTCAAGCAACCAATACATATAAAAGCACATAGTAGAAGTGATAGGTAAAATTGAGATCCCTTTCTCAGTAAAGATTGTTCAAACACTCACATCACACCAATTAAAATCAACTCATCAAGACCCCAAAATTCAGCAAAATATAAAAACATAATTTGCAAAAATATCATTCATGTTGCATACTTAGGGAAGAAGTGGAAATATATTGTTGAGTTCTCAAGTCAAAATCATGCAAAGAGGATCATGTAAGGATAACATGGTGCATGGGTTGCAGGTAGCCATGAGCTAAACTCGTACAAGACTCAAGTTTCAAACTAGCAACCTCACTTTAGGTATTGGGAGACTCTTCTCTCTTCTTTATTTATATGATTTTTTTTAAAGTTTCGCTCAACTCCTTGCACTCATGAATATGATCACCCATATGCTTGCAATTTTTCTCAATTCTCCACCCCTATAAAGACTTAGAACACACAATAATCAAGAGGTCTTATTAAGGAGGTAATGGGCTCAAAGGTAAGAAAGTTAAGATATTAATTTTTTTTTCTTTTTGGGCTACAAGTCTAGAACTAATCAGGTGTGATCACTAATAGTTACACAAGTCTCTTTCACCTCTTTCAATATATTTTTTTCTCTTTTTTTTCTTCCACTTTTTTTTTAACAGTCTCAACATCTTCAATATGGGAAAAAACCCAAATTTCTTTTTTTTTCTACACCATAATCATTCACTTTTTCATACCTCCCCCCATACTTAAGATACACCATACTCATACCCTTTTTTTAATATACTCATCACCCCACTAGCTCTAGACTAAGGTAGGGAAACACGGAAAAAGGTTACAGGTATGGTTAGATCAACAAAATAAGCTAAAAGCTCAAAAGGGTTAGCAAAGGATAAAATGTCAAGGTTAGGCTATTTGGCTAATGTAGCTTTTATAAGAAAAGAAAGCGTTCCTCTATCATCTTAATGCGTATCATAAGTCATTTGTAATTTCGAAGAAAATCATTGCAAGTTCTAGTTTCACAAGCCATGGTGGGACATAACACACAAGAAAAATATTAAGACTTCTTTTTGATGAATCGGTCTTTTAGGCTCAAAGTCTCACAAGGTCCAAACAAAAATGCCAGTTCTAATCCTTCAAATCATAGAACAAGTCACCACATTAGTTACACTGCAATGAACCACAAAAAAGTCGTAATGCATATATGACCTTCAATTTCACCAACATAATTACACTCGTCCCTTAAAAATGCAACCAAAACTTTTAAGCTTAAAAAATCAAAATCATTTTCAAGAAAATGTTAAGGGGTCTCAACAAGTCAACTTAACTTACTGCAACCTCATGTTAAACATCCTTCTATTATCATCATTAAAAGATCATTTCCCACTTTTATATATTTTTTAAAAATTTTCATTCATTTTTTTTTTCAATTCAATTTTTTTTTGAAACATAAGAAATGCATAATTATAAATATAATGCAAGAAACAAAAGCAAAGGAAAATGTAGCCCTATAATATCTCCCTCGTGCTTCTAATTCACATTGTCCCCAATTTTCTATCAAGGTAAAAGGGAAGAGAGGAACTCACAGACCATGTTTACATAGTGGATGGTGGTGCAATACAGGCAGAATGTCCCTTGCCAGTTTTGGAGCCATGAGTAGTCTACAAGTATGGTTGGCAAAATCAAAAGCCCTAAAATCTCCCAATAATTCAACACTTAGATTGTTATCACTTATTCATTTTTCTCCTTCCTATTTGTGAGTTAGTATGAGCTACAAAAAAAATAAAAGCAAAGGAAAAAAAACTATGTAAATGAAATCATAATATTGGGTTGCCTCCTAAGAAGCGCTTGTTTATAGTCGTTAGCTCGACTCCTTCCTATCTACTTTTTGTTTATCAAGATAATGACGGTCTTAAGTTGTTCAATACCACCACCATTATATGGTTTTAATCGTTGACCGTTAACCATGAATGTTCCTTTTTCAGGATGCGAAATTTCCACCGCACCGGTGGGATATAAGTTTACAACCGAGAATGGGCCGGACCATCTGGATTTCAACTTTCCAGGGAAAAGCCTCAACCTAGAACTAAAGAGAAGCACCTGTTGTCCCTTGAAAAAATCACACTTTGAAATATGCTTATCATGTAACTTCTTGATATGTTCTTTGTAAAGCTTTGCATTCTCATACGCATCAAAGCGAAACTCGTTCATTTCGTTCAATTGAAGTTTTCTGTACTCACCTGACTCACTCAAATTAAAATTTAGAAATTTTAATGCCCACTATACTTTATGTTCAAGTTCAACCGGGAGATGGCATGCCTTCCCATATACCAAACGGTAGGGGGACATACCAATTAGAGTTTTGTATGTTGTTCTATAAGCCCAAAGCGCGTCATCTAATTTGATAGACCAATATTTTCGTGTGACACTTACAGTTTTCTCTAAAATCTGTTTAATCTCCCTATTGGTTACTTTGACTTGACCACTTGTCTGAGGATGGTAGGGAGTTGCCACTTTATGCTTGAATCCATAATTAGCTAGGAGGGATTGAAATTGTTGATTGCAAAAATGCTTACCTCCATCACTAATGATAGCTCTAGGTGTGCCAAATCGCGTGAAAATATTTCGTTTCAAGAATTTAACAACCACCTTTGCATCATTCTTGGGAAGTGCCACAGCTTCTACCCACTTGGACACATAGTCTACAGCCACAAGGATATATTCATTACCAAAAGAATAAGGGAACAGTCCCATGAAGTCTATACCCCAAACGTCAAACAACTCACAAACCATGATATTAGTTAAGGGCAATTCATGTTTTCGGGATATATTCCCATTCCTTTGACACCTATCACAAGAAGAAACAAAGGTGTGAGCATCCTTAAAAATATTAGGCCAATAAAATCCACATTGTAAAATCTTAGCCGCAGTCCTAGTTGGTCCAAAGTGACCTCCAACCTCCCTACTATGACAATGTTCTAGGATGGAATAAATCTCTTCATCATTCATACACCTCCGAATTACTTGATCAGCACAAATTCTAAATAGGTACGAATCATCCCAAAAATAATACTTCACCTCAGAAAGAAACTTCCTCCTTTGGTGATATGAAAGATGAGTGGGTAAGATATTACCTACCAAGAAATTGGCTATATCACCATACCATGGAGTAGGTGTGATTTGAAATTTGTAAAGGCGCTCATTTGGAAATTCTTCATTGATGGAATTGGTTGGCTCTTCTATGACGGATTGAGGAAGTCGTGATAGATGATCTGCAACACTATTCTCACTCCTCTTTTTATCTTTAATCACCAAGTCAAACTCTTGGAGCAGCAATATCCATCTTATTATCCTAGCCTTATCATCCTTCTTAGCAAACAAATACTTTAATGCAGAGTGGTTAATGTAAACAATGACTTTATTCAACAATAAATAAGAACGAAAATTATCAAATGCAAATACTATAGCCAACAATTAATTTTCAGTAGTAGCATAAATTTGTTGTGTGTAAAATTCAGAATTCTACTGGCATAGTAAATGGTTTGAAAAAGTTTATCTTTCCTTTGACCCAACACAACACCAACAGAAAAATCACTTGCATCGCACATTAGTTCAAAGGGTAAATTCCAATCTAGAAATGCCATAATAGGTGCACTAATCAACTTTTCTTTCAACGTATTGAATGCATGCAAACACTCATCAGAAAAAATGAAAGTAGCATCCTTAACAAGCAACTCACATAGAGGCTTAGCTATTTTTGAGAAGTCTTTAATTAACCTTCGATAAAAGCCAACATGCCCCAAAAAACTCCTGACACCTTAAACAGTAGAGGGAGGGGGAAGTTTTTTAATTACTTCAATTTTTTCCTTATCAACTTCAATCCCCTTGTTAGAGATTTTGTGACCCAGAACAATCCCCTCTTGGACCATAAAGTGACATTTTTCCCAATTAAGGATTAAATTTTTGTCTTCACATCTTTTCAACACTTTATCCAAATTATTTAGGCATGCATCAAGAGAACATCCAAACACAGAAAAATCATCCATAAAAATTTCCATGAAATCCTCCACCATATCATGAAAAATTGCCATCATACATCTATGAAAAGTAGCTGGTGCATTGCACAATCCGAATGGCATTCTCCTATATACAAACGTACCGTAAGGACATGTGAATGTTGTTTTTTCTTGATCCTCGGGTGTAATAGGGATTTGTATGTAACCTAAATACCCATCTAGAAAACAGTAGAATTTGTGGCCTGCTAGTCTCTCTATCATCTGATCAATGAAGGGAAGAGGGTAATGGTCTTTTCTTGTGGTATCATTTACTCGTCTATAATCCATACAAACATGCCAGCCTGTTACGGTACATGTAGGGATCAATTCATTCTTGTCATTAGCAACAACAGTAATACCCCCTTTTTTACGTACCACCTGCACTAGACTAACCCATGCACTGTCAGATATGGGATAAATTACGCCTGCATCGAGTAATTTTATCACTTCTTTTTTCACCACTTCTTGCATCATGGGATTAAGTCGTCGTTGAGGTTGCACCACTGGCTTACAACCCTCCTCCATCAAAATTTTATGCATGCATATAGATGGACTGATTCCTTTTAAGTCTGCAATGGTCCACGCAAAAACTCTTTTGTGCTCCTTCAATAACCTCACTAGCTTCTCTTCCATCAACCTACTCAAAGAAGATGAAATAATCACTAGAAGAGAAGTAGAACCATCTAAAAACACATATTTCAAATAAGAGGGGAGAGGTTTGAGCTCAAGTCGAGGAGGCTCTTCAATGGAAGGTTTTAATTTTTTTATCTCATCACGCTCTAAGCCTCTAAGTGTTGGCCTTAAAAATCTAGGATATGAAGGAGATGCCTCCAAATAGTGGATTGATTTTGTAAGGCTCTTATCTTCCTCACACTCATCAAGTCCATTTGTGAGACATGCTTCTAATGGGTCATCTAATCTGTTCACCTGAAAATACTCACTAATACACTCATCAATAGAATCAATGCGTAAGCAAGTATCTTCTTTGCGAGGGTGTTTCATGCCATCAAATACATTAAAAACAATTTGTTCATTATTAATCCTCAAAATCAGATTACCCTCATGAACATCAATAGGAGTTCTACCTATTGCCAAAAATGGTCTCCCTAGAATTAGAGGTACCTCATGGTCCTCTTCCATCTCTAGAACAGCAAAGTCCACAGGAAAGATGAACTTTTCAACTTTTACCAGCACATCTTCAATAATACCACGTGGATACTTGATTGATCGATCCGCCAGTTGGAGAGATATGGTCATGCCCTTTAGTTCACCTAACCCAAGCTTCCTAAAAATAGAAAAGGGCACGAGGTTAATGCTTGCACCAAGATCACAAAGAACCTTATCAAAATGTAAACTACTAATAGTAAAACTTCCTAAATCTTTTAGCTTAGGTGGTAGGTTGTTTTGGAGCACAATAGAGCACTCCTCATTAAGTTTAACCATCTCACAATCCTCTAGTTTCCTTTTGTTAGCTAAAATTTCCTTCAAAAATTTTGCATAACTAGGCATCTGGGTTAAAGTATCAGCAAATGGAATATTTATATGTAATTTCTTAAAGATTTCAAGAAACTTAGAAAATTGTGTATCCAACTTTTGTTGTTTCAACCTTTGGGGAAATCGGATGCGAGGTTGATAAGATTTTACCTCATGATGCGAACCCTCACAAGGTGTGGGGTCATCTCTTACCTCCTTTTGAGAATTAGAAATTTCTATGGGTTGCTCATCAACTGCCTTTTTCTTACCCTTTTCTTCCAAGCTCGGAGATGGTATATCAGACAACTCTTCACCACTCCTCAAAGTAATTGCCTTTGCATCCTCTCGTGGATTCCTTTCTGTATTGCTAGGTAAGGTTCCCTGGTCTCTTTTGGAGATTATATTTGCCAACTGTCCTACTTGCACCTCCAAATTTCTCAAAGAAGCCTCCTGATTTTGCATTCGAGTTTCTTGATTTTGGAATCTAGACTCACTTTTGTTTATGAACTTAGTAAGAAATTCTTCCAAACTTGGTTTTGGTTCAGGGGTCGTTGTTTGGTATCCTGGAGGTGGTCTTACTTGACTTATAGCCTGAGTTGGGTTTTGATTTCTCCAAGAAATATTTGGGTGATTCTTCCAACCAGGATTGTAGGTGTTTGAGTACGGATAGTTATTAGTCCTACCAAAATTTGACACAAAATTAGCCTGCTCTGAAGATTGTACAAAAGGGTTACCCACCTGGCACTCAGTGCTAGTGTGAGGTCCACCGCATAAGTCACATCTCATAATTAGGACCTTTACAGTAGAAGCAGTCAAGTTAGCCACTTGTTTGGTTAAAGCATCTAACTAAGCTGAAAGAGTAGTGACGTCATCGACAGAATGGATGCCTGCACTCCTACTAGGTAATCTCTCAGCATGCCACTGATGACTATTAGCTTCCAACTCCTCAATAAAATTATAGGCATCTTCTGGGGTCTTATTCATGATTGTCCCACCTATAGCTGCATCAAGCATAGAACGATTAGTAGAAAATAAACCATTATAAAAAGTCTGAATTTGTAGCCAAATAGGTAGACCATGTTGAGGACTTTTTCTCAGTAATTCTTTGAATCGTTCCCATGCTTCATATAACAAATCTTGATCATACTGCACAAAAGTAGTAATATCATTTCTCATCTTAGCAGTTTTTTATGGTGGAAAAAATTTAGCAAGAAATTGTCGAGCCATATGATCGCACGTAGTAATTGATCCTATTAGCAAAGAATGTAACCAACTCTTAGCTTTATCCCTAAGAGAGAAGGGGGAAAGCCTAAGCCTTATGGCATCATCAGAAACCCCATTTTGCCTAAAAGTATCACAAATCTCAAGGAAATTAGCAATATGAGCATTTGGGTCATCGTTTGGTAATCCTCCAAATTGAACTACTGTTTGAATCATATGAATAATGGCCAATTTAATTTCAAAGTTGTGTGCCTGCACAACTGGCTGTCTGATGCTGGAACCTGTACCATCTAGATTTGGGGTGGCATAGTCTTTAAGAGATCTACCCATTAGAGCTTGTACTTGTACCTGAAGTGGTGCCTGTGAAAGAGCCGAATTGTGTTGTAAATTTGGATTCAGCACTTGTGGAGGATGCATGTCTTGTGGATTAAGAGGTTGTTGGTTCCCGGTGTTTTCCATGCCTTCAGCACGTCTATCAAATCTATGCAACCTATGGAAGGTCCTCTCAATCTCTGGATCAAATGGCACTAACTCACCCCCACAAGAGCGGGTCATGCACTAGAGATCCTGTGTAAAAACAAAAAACCACTCGAACAAACTTTAAAAGGATTAGAAATAAAATAAAATAAATAGAAACACAAATGTCTAAAACAAAGAAAATTTCTCGAATCCTGATGTCACTTGTTGCCTAGTCCCCGGCAACGGTGCCAAAAACTTGATGACTTCTAACCGTAAGTGCACGGTGTTGAAGTAGCATGCAAGGTCGATCCTAGAGAGACTAGGAAGTGAGCAATGGGACAGTGAAAAGATCTCTTGTTTCTACAATAACGATAGGGGTAGATGATGTCTAACTCTAAATAAAAATAAAATGTGCAAACTAAATCCAATTATACTATAAGAACAAGGGAAATTTAGTTAGAGAAAATGCTAAGGTTTCGGTCAATCCCCTCAACCCCAATGTGATAGAATATTTACCCCAAATCCCAAATTAAAATACTTTGTCATGAATGCCAACCAAAGTATGTATTGTAATGCTCTCTCGAGCCACTACACCCTATTGTCTATTAAGACTCATCTATCTCTAGTATGAATGCAAAAATAGGCAACGCATTATTATGTATCATATTCCCTTTTTTTTAGTTGTAGAAGACAACCAACGTCTCTCGACTTTGTGGTTTGATTTCTAGTCATGCTAAAGGAGCCCACTCCGACTCATCTCTCGAATCTTGCTGGGTTTCTCTAAATAATAATAGAAAATTGATAAATTTTCTCTATTATTCCAATTAAATTATTAGCACAACACATATGACAATTAATTAGATTGGGGAGGGTTTAGATTCTCAACACATCTGGATCAGGGGATTTCCCTTCACCTCAACATAGATCAATTAGCCAATCATGGCTTTCATTAAGCTCAACATCTTAAACATATATAATTGCATCAATTGAAAATAATGAATAAAATCCAAATAAAAACAATACAATAGCCTATTTATTCAAGAGGAGAAATTCACCGTTCTATCTGTCTGATTGGGAACAATAAATTGAGATCAAAAGATGGAAGATTGTGGATTAATTGGAGGTGGGATTGGATTGGGTGATGCCAAATAAGAAACCCTAGATCTCTCTTTAGTGCTCTCAAAGCCGCCGTCTTTAGATTCCATCCGTTTCTCTCCTCCAAAATGCATGAAAAATATGTTTATATAGACATAACTATCCATCAACACGATCGTTTCAATTCTTCAACTTTGCGCATGTTTCTTATTCTAGCCATAACTTCTACGTTTCAATTTGGATTAAGCTTATTTTTGATGCGTTGGAAAGATAACAAAAATATATACAACTTTAGTATTCAATATTTTTCCAAATTCATAACGCATCATGTTTTTTATTTTTAAGTCTTTATTCCTTTTCACACTTTGAGCACTTGCGTTTTCTTCTATTTTGTTCCAGCTATTGCGTTTTAGCTCCTTTAGATCCCATATTCTTGAAATACCTATAAAATATGATCAAGAGAAGTAAAAAAGAATAAGTGGACTAAATTATGAACAAAATTCATGATACAATCACATTAAATCTTCATGTTAAAGTCCATATGATTGACATAATTCATACTTATCACCTCTGATTACCAAAATTATTGTTTTGACTTATATTTATCCTCATCCTCTCCTAAATCAAACAAACCTATTGAGTCATCTCCTCAATCATACCCACCCCTAGTAAAACAATCTCACTATTGTCACTCCAAAATAATTATGTCCAATAGCAACATCCATATAGTGCCCTAAATGGTGCCATCCTAATACTATCATGATAATTATTATTGTACAAACTCCACCAAGTGTAAAAAATCCTCCCAACCACCTCCAAAGTCAAAAATACAATCCCATAGAATTTTCTCAAGAGTTTAGACTATTCTCTTAGCCTGTCTATATGTAACAAGGTGGAAGGTGCTAATCATATTTAGCTTCATGCCCACAACCTTTTGTAACTTCCCCTATAATTATAAAAGAAATTCGGAATCCCTAGGCCAAGACAAAAATCAGAGTACGTGGAAAAAGAGTTTACAATCCAGAGTACATAATTAAAATTACTCAAAAGGGATAAAAGCTATAGTATGATAAAAATAAGTCTGAATAAACTGGTACAAAATAAAGGAACATAAAAAGGTAAATCTATCCACGACACTCTCAATCCCTAGGCCAAGTCCAAGCTCAACTCTCAGCCTCGCCCGATGCCTCATAAGAATCGAAGATGACATCTCCTACTTGCACAAATTCAAAAAGGCCTTCTACTCATGGGAATGAGCACCCATGAAACGGGTGGTCAGTATGCTACATACTGAGTAAGGTAACCATGCATCTAAGACCAACACACAAAAGCATATAACACAAGCATGATCACATAAATAACATACAATCATTACATAGAATAAAGGCCAAGCTATAGTCTAGATAATCATAGTCTTTAATCTCTGATCAATACTCATTTTACACCATGCTTATTATCAATCTATGCGAGTATGGAAACCCCACTATTATAGCTGGTGGATCGGATACATACAGGGCATACACTCCTCACAACTATTATTGCCGGTGGATCGGTCTCTAGGACAAAGTGCTCATAGCCACTATTATTCGCTGGTGGACCGATCTGGCCTCAGCTCTTATGGTGTTTCACTATAATTACTTAGTATCTTTTTCATAACTTATCACAATTATGTTTGGTTTTTTGAGTACAGAATCCCCCACTATTATAGTCGGTGGACTGAAAACATACAGGGAATAATGATCCTCACCACTATTATTATCGGTGGATCAGGCTCTAGGGCACCCCAACTTCTAGCCACTATTATTCGCCGATGGACCAGTCTGGGCCCGGCTCAACAATCTTCTTCTTAAAATGGTTAATATCTTATTCGTGTCTTATTCGACAAGTTTTTACCCTAGACACGCATGTCATGCTCCATCTACTCTTTATTCTCTCAAGAGGGGACGTCCCATATCTTAAGACTCTACACCTCTTAACACACCCCAACATCCTTTCCTTCCTCCACTTACTCACACTAGAGGCCCAACTCCTAAATGTGTGGGTTAAGGCCCACTACCTCATGCCCTCCAAGTCAACTCACTACCTAACCCTAAGGTTTTCTCTTGAAACCCTAATTTGGGCCTATGTGGCCCATCCTTCTCTACCTCACACAACTAAGGTCGTCTTAACACCCCACGCATCACCTCTCTTAGATTCAACCCTCGTCATTTCATTTTACTCCCCCAAATACACGTGTGACCATGAAACCCTAGTTGGCCACACCAAACCCTAGCATCCTTCTTTTCCATATATCACCCCTCCATTTCTCATCTTCCATCATTGCTTTCCCATGACACCCATACTCACCCTACACATGACATTCTTCCACTCTCATTCCATACTCCACTCAACCTTAACTATTTTTACTTTGACAACTCCCTCAAATAAGGTTTTTCCTCCCCAACCCTATCCAAGTCTCCTGTGCACCCTTATACTAACCCACGTAATATTTTTCACCCAAGGTCTCCAATCACTCCCAACAACTCTTCCCTTACCTTATTTACACCCCAACACAACTTTTCACATGTAAAGGCCATCCCGATGCATACTCCATCCCCCCATGCAAATCCTAAAACTTTTCATGCAAACCCTAAAATTCCCATGAAAACCCTAGAAACTCCCATGCAACTCCTTTTATTCCATGCAAACTCTAGAAATTCCCATACAAATCCTTTCATTCCATGCAAACCCTGTAAATTCCAATACAACTCCTTTCATACCATGCAAACCCTAGAGACTCCCATGCAAAGTTCATCCCACTCTTTTATTTTGTTCATAGCCCCATTTTATTTTTCCCCTCATGGATTATGAGATAGTTAGGTCAATCCCATGTCCTTTGGTCGACTCACTTCCCTTTGGTCAACTCACTTCCCCTTGGTCAACTCACTTCCCCCTTTTTTTTTCCTTTTCATCCTTTCACCCCATATCATTATATTAATATCCTAACATGTATGTCCTAAAGGGCCACATCACATAATATAATAATCACAACATATGCATATTATACACATGCCATAAGAAAACATATGAGCATATCTCAACTCTAAGCTGCGCTACACATAAAATAGCTATAATGATAATCATAAGATACACAACATAACATGGTACATGGCATACAAGGCACATAACACACATAGGAGCCTTATCTACATCCGTACCTAACACGACACCGGTCTTGAAGCATGCTTCTACACCTCCTTAGAGTTTTAACTAGATTCACCTATAATAGGAGAAAACTAAGGATTAATTACCCTCCTACCAAAAATAATATTATTTTCTACTTTAATTTATTATTAGGATTACTATTATTAAAAGAAACTTTGCAAGTAAAAATAGGGTTTTTTATTCTCAAGTCAACCTACTAGGTTATAACTAGTTAAAATAGGTTCATGTTAAGTATGTATAGCGATATTTATATTATTAAAGCTAATAGCTTTATTACTTCTAATAATAGTAATAATACTAGTTGTAGTAAAAATAGTAATAATAATAATAATATTTATAGTAATATAAATCCTAGTATTATTAAGGTTAAGGCTAATAATAGGGTTAGTAATAAAAATAATAATATAATAATAGTAATATTAACAAAAATAATAATAATGCTAAGGTTGATACTATTAGTAATAATAATAATTGAAATAATGATATTTATATGGGTGAGGGTTCGAATATTTACAAAATTAATAATAATAATAATATACTAAGGCTAGCACTAATAATAATAATAATAATAATAATAATAAAAGTAATAATGGTATTAATAAAAATGAGGACAATAATAATAATAGTTAAAATAGGGTTTCAACCCCTTAATAATAATGGGATAAATATCTCGAGGCTATAATTAATAATAATAAAAATAATAGTCATAATATCATAATAATAATAATAATAATAATAATGAGGATAATAACGCAATATAAGTAAAAAGGGATAAAGACATCATAAGTAGGGTTCTAAGGGTTAGGGTACCACCAAGGGTTGGTGGTGACCGGTGGAGGCAGGGAAAAAGGAAAGAAGGGTGAGAAGTCAGGTGTTTAGGGTAGTAGAGGGGGAATAAGAGGGGGATTTGAGGTGGTGGCAGATGCTTAGCTTGAGAGGGATGAGGTGGTGGTGGTGGTGCAGCCAAAGGCAACGATGTAGGCGGAGGCAGTGTATTGGCCGAGAGTGGTGGAGAGGGAGGAAGGGAGGAGGAGAAGGAGGTTGGGGAAAAGGAAGGTATGGGAGGTCTTGCTGGTGATTTTGGAGGGTAGGGGAGTGGTGGTTGTGGTGGGAGTGGCAGAAAATGGTGGCATAAAGGGAACAGTGGTTGGATTAAGGTGGTCGAATGGCCAACTTTGCATAGCCAAGGTAGCTTGTACAAGGAGGATAGAGGGTGATAAGGGGTGTAGCTCATTAGAGGGTGGTGCAGGGAGTAACTTGGGTGGTATTTTGGGTGGCGGTGCTGGACGGCGGCAATGCAATAAGCAACTAAATAGGTGACGGTACACAAAAGGGGGCATATTTCTAGGTTGAGAAAAAATGGTGAAGAGGGGTGGTTGAGGGGTATTTATAGGCCATGGATGAGGGGGAACAATAGAGGGGGAAGAAGGAAGGTCTGTGGCACACGTGCAGCTTGCCGACCAATGGTGTACGGCTGGTGCAAGCCTGCAATTTTTTTAGGGTCTGATAGCTTAGGAAGGGGAAAAGGAAGGGGGAGAGATACTCACATGAGGAGAGAGAGATGGCATGATTGGGTGGAGAAGAGAGAGGGAATGGTGGGGAAGAGGGTTGGGGTGGCAGGTCGGTGTGCGGTGGTGTAGAAGCCGCGTGCCTGCATCGAGAAATGGAGGGGTCGAGTGTCGGGGAAAGGGAAGGTTGGGGGAGAAGGAGAGAGGAAGAAGAAGGGGTGGCCGGTTTGTCCAGGGAGAAAAAAAAGAAAAAGAAGGTAGGTCGGACTGGGCCAGTCGGCTGGCAAGGGAGGAAAGGAGAGGGCGGAGGTGGGCTTGGGCCACATAGGAGGAAAGGGGAAGTCTAGGCCGTGAGGTGGGCTGACCCAGATTGGGGAAAGAAAAGGAAGAAAGAAAAAGAGGAAGGAGAGGAAGGAAACAAAAGAAATGAAAAAGAAAAAGGAAAAAAATGAAAAGAAGAAAAATAGGTAGGTTGGGGCATTTAAAATATTTTGGCATTTTGGGATATTTAAAAATAATAATATTTGAATAAAATAATAATTAAATTCCCTTTTTTAGGTTAATTTATGATTTTTGAAAGATTTTTCCTAAATTTCATTTTAATTGGCAAAACACTCTAATTTTTCCTGATTAAATTATTTATTAATTTTCTCTTGATCCTTAATTTGTCATAATTCTATAAATTAGGGTGTTGGGGTATTTTAATATAAACCCTTCCACACCCTCATTTCTTCTCCTTTCTCCTACCTAATCTCCCCTACACTCCTCTCTCCCTTCGCACCTTCAGACGTTGCCGCTGGACCATTAGGCCGCACTACCATCCTAGCTCCCCCCATTCTCCTTCCTTCACCTCCCTATGTGTACTAAGCTCATTCCCTTCCCTTCTTTTCCTCTCCTCAATCGTGTAAAGTGGGTAGTTCAAGTTGCCCTTTTGCACCACCGCATACCACCAACACTACCTTGTACTGCCACCACCACTAGTCATACCTAACTCTATGCCTCCTTTCCTATACAGGAGAACCTCCTTTGCAACAATAACACCCCCACCACCTCCTCTTCCCCTTCCTTTCTTCCCTCTTTACCTCCCTTCTTCTCGAGCACCACCGCAAGCACAATTGCTACCGCCGCCACAAGACCACCACCTCTACCATTAGCCACTTGTACTGGCACCTCCACCACCCCAATAAACTCTATATTCCCTCATCATTCCAACCCTAAAAACTCCCTCCTTGAATCACCACCACCGTTGCTGCTGTTGTCAGCTTCACTAGTCTAGTTTATTCTTGTCACATCTTCCCCCTCCTTACTTATTTTGAGCATGTTATTTTAATATCCATTATTATTATTATTATTATTATTATTATTATTACTATTATTTTGGTTAAAAAAAGAAAAAAAAGGAATAATGGTAGGAAAGAAGTAAAATAGCTAAGTTGATGTTCTTATTATAGGTACTGAATCAGTAATCCTCCATAAGGAGGTATAGAATCTCCTTGCTTCAAGACTGGAACCAACTAGGTAGGGATATGGTTATGCTAAGGCATGATTATGTGTCTTGGCTGTGGAATGAGTGTATTTGTGTGACATATGTATATAAGTATATATGAACTAAGTGTGTGTTGTGTAGCTTGGCTTGCAACGATCTAAGGTAATGATATGTATGACTCTTATTACTTGTTTTTTTTTCATGTTGATAAGTCTTATCATGGGTTAATTTAAGTATTATTTATAGTTGAAAATAATGTATTTATGCCAAGGTGTCTTAGGTAGGACTTGAGTGGCTAAGGTAAATGAAATAAAATAATGAGGGTAGACTAAGTAAAGTGTTATGTGGGAAGTGTCCCAACTATCCCTTGAAAAAATGTGGAGTAATAAAAAGGGATAATGATAATGAGAACGGTTAGGGTAAAAACTTTGCATGGGGAGTGTGAGATTTGCATGGGAGCAAGATTAATGTGCTAGGGCCTTGTTTGAGGTTGACCATAGGGAGGAAAGTATGTTTTGGGTAGTTAGTGGACTTGGGAAAGTTTTAGTACATGGGAATATGGGAAAGTACATGGGGGCACAAATTAGGGTTTTGGGTGTCAACCCTAAAGATAGGGTGTGTTGTGGGGAAAAGTTGAGGAAGTTAGTTGTACATTGGAATTGTGATGAGGGTTATACCACATGGTAGATGTGGGTCTAGTATATGGAGTATAGAATTGTGTAAGAAAGGAGGTACGAAAATAAAGGGGATATTAGGGTTTTTAGGGGTGACCATTTGGGAGGTCATTATCACAAGTGGGAGTTAAGGGAGTTGGGCTGTAGGAATTTAGAGTTGGGGGTGAGTATGTTGATGGTACTTGAATCAAGGACGCTTAAGTAAAAAGTGAAGAGGAGGTTACGGCCATGTAGGCCATATTAAGGTTTCAAGGGGAAACCCTAGTGGGTAATGGAGATCATAATTAGGGGGAGAGAAGGCCATGATTCATGAATATGAGGATTTTAAGGTCACACTTAGGTTACTTGAAAATGTAGGAGGTCCTAGGAATCATTACTTAGGTTAGTGGAAAATGTAGGAGGTCCCAGGAATCAATAGAAGGTGTGGATACCCAGGTTAAGGGATTAAAGTTTTCATGAGGTCGGGTTTGGTCTGTGTGGTAGTAGGTCAGGAGTGTTACTTAGGTTGTGCATGATTAGGTGTGTGACATCTAACAAATTAGACATGAATAAGGCACTAATCACTTAAATTGGAAGATCTTTGAGTCGGGCTCGAATGTAGGTTTATCGATCCCCTGGTTATAATAGTGGTCAGGTGTGTTTTGTCCTAAATTGTAGTTTATTCCCGGTCTACCAGTTATAATAGTGGTCAAGTGCATTCTACCCTAGATTTTATATTCCCGATCCACCGGTTATAATAGTGGGGGTCCCAAGCTCAATAAATGAAACCCTTGGCTGATAATAATCAATGGAAAAGATGCTAATCGCTTATAGTGGAACACCACGTGGGTTAGAACTATGTATTTACCGGTCCACCGGTTATAATAGTGGTGAAGTTCATTTTTCCCTACACTATAGTATATATTTACCTTTCCACCAGTTATAATAGTGTTCATGTGCATTTTACCCTGGATGGTATTAGTTTTACCAACCCACCAATCATAATAATGGTTAGAAGTATTCTACCTTTGATGATATAGTTACCGGTCCACCGGTTATAATAGTGGAATCCCCGAACCTACATGGATATAATTCAATAGATTCATAAATATAATACTAATGGATTTAAACTCTGATAGGGGTAATTAATCTAACATAATCTATTGTATGTATTATATCTTTATTCTGTGTTGCTATGCTCTAGTTTAACTATATCATTACCTTACTCGATACATAGTGTACTGATCACGCTTATTATGGGTGTTGCTCATTCCCATGAGAAGTGGCCTCTCCTAAGTCTATTCAGATAGGGGATGAGGCCTTAGAGGACTATGCCGCATACGATGACCTGTTCGGGGCAGAGTGATGCCTTGGTCTTCCGGTTAGAGGCTGGAGAGAGTGTATCTCGGACTATTTCTCCTTAGTACCTTATGTTTTCCCTAGTAGTGGGACCCTATCATGTATTTTGATTTCTCCCATGTATTGACAGTTTACTTTCTCCTGTTATAGTATTTTCTATATTTCAATGTTAAACTCTTTTACATTTTAATTTATTTCTGTTATGGTACTATATTTATGTTGATCTTTTAGCCTTGTGGTTAGTATGAGGATAACCAGGGGTGAGACTTATATTGATCACCGAGGTATAATCCCCCTTCTTGGTGTGTGATTTTTGAAAGAAAAGAAAATTTTCAATTGTGATTTTTGGGGATGTTACAATAACCTCTTGGTATCTACCCAACATATCAATCCTAAGGATAACATCAAAGTCTCATAAGCTTATCTCCACCAAGTCCATAAAATTTTTACCCCACCTATCTCTAATCCGACATCTAAGTAGAGTTTAGTATAGTCTAGTATATCCTTAAATGGTAAGAAAAAAACATATATTGACACACTAGTATATAGAGACAAAGCATCTCTAGCAACAAAATCACTAGAAACAAATGAAAATGAAGCACCCAAATAAAAACAAATACCTACACTAGTAATGAAAGGATGGAAAATATACCAGTGACTAGATCAGGTTAATGATCAACCGTTATCTGATTGATGACATTCAAGCACCCACTTGATTTTCCTCCCTAGTATCCTACATGATACCCTCTAAATCCTTGGTCTGCCCTCCTCCACCCGAAGGAAATGGAAAAGACCCTTGTGGCCTCCCTTTTGTTCCTCTAGGTTGTACACTAACTAAAATAAAGTTCCCTCTCTTGCAACTACTACTATAGGTGGAAGGTTTATTGTTGGTATGTCTAATTCTAGGTTATAAGTGGCCTCCATGGCTAAAATTTATTCCTTTGATATTGAAATCGAATACCTTACTACTAACATTCAAAAGGTTGGTGACCACTCCCACCACAAATTTAACAGTGAGCAAGTATACCCTCACAATATTATCATGGATGATCTAGGTTGCACCAATGATAAAAAGAAGCATCTTTACAATCCTTCATGTCTAATATGACCATCCAACTAACCCCTATCCTAGACACTCGAAGGTTTACCTCATTGAAACTAAATCTACCCCCTAGAACCTAAAATTTTGAGCTTCTTCTTAAGTATAATAGAAGCCTATTTTTGAACCATAGTGGTGGTCACACATGCTTGCTTATGCACCATGGTTAGATCATGGAAGACCATGACACCCATCATCGTCTAGATGTTAAAGTGGAGCCCCCATTCAAACTAAAAAAAAACTATTATTACCTCACGGGCTACTATATCTAGAGCGAACATCAACAACTTCAAGATCTATGCATAGTACTCTCCCATTATTAAACTCCCCTAAGTTAACTACATGAACTCTTTAAGTTGATCCCTCTTAAGGCTCTCAAGAGAGAACCTCATATGAAGTGTTTTCTTAAAGTCCTTCCAAGATATCAGTGGGTATCCCTAAGCCCAATGACCTACCAATAGGTGTTTGTTGATCTCCAAAGAAAGTACACTCTCATGCTCGCCTTCCTAACCCCTGGACAATTGGCTAACTCAAAAATCTAATGAACGTCCCAAATCCAACCCTCTAGAATAATAGGTTCCTTCTCTCTAGCTTAATAAAACACTCAATGACCAATAACACCTAAATGTAGCCCTCTTTGATGCTCTCGTGTGGGTGATATGGAGGTGGTGGCGGCGATGAAGGTTGAGGTGACAATGATGGTGGCATACTCTAAGAAAATTCTATGAAAGTTGCAAATGCCTCCTCCAAATGGCCAACATTATCATTCAATTCCATGGTGAGATAGTTGCAAAAAAAAGGCATGTTACGATAAACAAATAATAACTTAGAAGAACATATTATACATAAGCACATTCAAAGGCCACCTAGACTACTCATTCTTAATTCCTCACAATTTAATCCGATTTTTCAAAGAATTAATTTTTTTCAAAATAGGAAATAGACCAATAAAATCATATAAGTGATAGTTTGAGAATCAAATTTTTAAAAATAAAACACAGGAATAGAAAATAAAAGCTTTAACACCAACTTGTATTACTCTAAAATTTACTAATAAAAAAATTATTTTTTGTGAAAGCATAATATTAAGATAATTTTATGTTACTGCCATACTCAACATGAGTTCAACTTACCATATTATCATATTGAATACAAGGTAAAACATTTACATCTTTAAATAAAATAATGAAAGAATAAGATGAGTTTTCATAAAAATTAGATAAGAGTTTAGAGATTAAACCTAGAATACAATACAAGCAAAATACAACATAAGAGATCTAATGGAACTAAGAGTCCATAAGGTATTCGAACAAAATCTATCCACCACATAACATTGGCTCTACATCCAAGCCCAAAAGATACAATAATAGTCCATAGGAAGTGCATCATATTCAGAGAAAACATGAAAAAAGTCTCTAAAAACTTACACATCAACACTTGGGTTGTCTGCTTGAGGGAATAAATGTTACCTATAAAAATGATGATTAGTACGTTACATACTAAGTAAGGTAACAATACACATCAATAGAAAAAGGGTATACAATAATATAAGGTTACTTGAAGAGTTCCATGATAGATGATTATACATTCCAACTACTTAGTTTTATTGAATTTAGGGACCCCACTATTTATAACCGATGGAATGGTATCAGTAATAAAAACCTTAAGGCACAACAATAGTAGTTAATATTCACATTCAGTCAAACACACAAGTAAAACCAAAAGGAATAGCACTTTTGGTCACTATTCTTGTTAGATGGAATGGACTAGTACTACTTTAGGGCATAATACTTCTAGGTACTATTCACATTCGGTGGAATAAACTGGTACAACCAGTAGTTAATTAGCATTCTTTCACTTTAATTAGTGTCATATTAGATTTTTTTTATCACATTAAATTAATACATACTTAAAATAAATATAAAAAAGGCATATAAATCACAACCAAAAGAAATTTAGGTCATTCCCTAAAAGGAAAGAACCACAACACCATAGTAAACCCTAACTTTACAAGATAAATGTAACAACCTCAATAAGATTCACCAAAGCACCAAAATTAGCAAAATATCCTAATATATCATCAATAGAAACATACCTAAAAATTAAGTTATAGCTTTAATGTTTCCCACATGCAATAACAATAATATTCTTAGAGTTCTTATTCCCAAATTAAGTCATATATCATCTTATCTGACCTATACTACTCATAATTCACCCAAGTGTTTCCCATAATATACTTAGCATATTTTAACCCAATAAAAAATTTCCATATTTAACCCACCTAACTAGAATGACCTTATCTTGCTTAAACATCTCAAGGCCTATTATTACATTATGTCATACTCAACCCAACTTCTAATATATTATACATGAATTTAATTGTAAAACCCTCAACAATTACCGTGCCATATTCATTTTCCCATAAAACTCACAAAAGTACTCAAGTACTCTCAACATATAAACTACTAGAATATTTCACCAAAACCTAACAAGTCCAAACATTATCAACTTCCAAAATTCAACATATAAAATGTTGGCAATACTCAATAATATTTATGCCCCACTCTCCATAAATAAATTTATAACAATAGATCATGCCAACATGGTTCAAGTTACCTAATAAGGCTTATAATAAGAAATATTACATAATCTCAGCATTTACATAACAATCATACAATATTAATGTAACAACAGGATCCTTGAATAACAAAAACAACTTGGTTTCAAGAAATAGAAGCATAATAACATAATATTGCATGCATTTAACACATAACATCAAAAGCTTATTGTAAGACATGATTCCTTATCTAAATTCACCAATCGATAAGAAAGAAAAAGACCCTAAGTCCACCTATAAAACCACTAAAATATCACCTAAAAAGTAAGAGAAACTGATGGTTAGAAGTGTAGCAAAAAATCAAGGAAAGGAAAAAGTAAGGAGAAAGAAAAATAGTAAGAATCAAGGAAAAATAAGTGCTTACTACATTAAAGAGGTGTGCTTCGTGGGTTGAATTGTGTTAGCTATTTACACAAGTGGAGGGGTGGAAAATGAATTTATTCACATTGAATAGAGGTTGATGGTGGAAGCTATGTGTTGTGTAAAGGTTGGTAAAAAGTAGAAGTTTTTTCATGAGGTTTGGGTGGTGAAATAAGGGTGGGTGTGTAATCTATTCATGCTATTAATGTAATCCCACATCAAAAACTAAGAATATCTTGATGTAGAAGCATATCCATCTCTTTCTTCTCATGTTGAAGGGCATGAGTTAGCATATTTGGTGGTGGTACTAATTGTTCTTGAAAATCTTGAACACCTTCATAATAACCATAATAATATTTCATTAGGTAATTCTTGTAGGTATTACATATGTTTGAAAAAAGAAGACTTCACCAATGATACATAGTACACAAGATAATGGAAATGCAATGGTTACAAAGTTGCATAAAAGACAGAGCAACATGATATGAAGCTTGATTACTTGATTATTCAATGTATTATTATGATTAGATTTTATATAGCTTTGATATTTTATGTAAGCTTTATAATATCTTTTCATTATAATTATGACTCATTATATATAACATAAGGCGTGTGTGAGTTTAATTATTTGGTAATTAGGTCAATTGATTTGTGATTAATTAATGGATTTTTAGTCTCAACCTCATATGTGTGTGTGTGTGTGTATACTTGTACATTTGGTGGTGGCGGACATCAATCAATCATCGGATAAACTAATGAAATGAAATTAGAGCATTGAGTCAACACTATTTTTTATGTTATCTTCCTACTTTTTTCTTCAAGTGAGGTTAATATTGAGTGAGTCTCAATATTTTTTCTATAGAGAAATTGAAGTTTTCTCTTTCAAATTCTTTTGATATTGGAGAAGATAAAAAATAAATAAATAAATAACTTCCAATTGTATGTTGCATTTGAAATGTCTACAAATTCCAAATTCTTTCAACTTTGATTGACATATTTGTTCCGCAAATCAAGCAAAAAGATTCTACATTTGTGAAAGATAATTCATCCATTATCTTACACATCAATTTTTGGAAAACAATCTTAGGCTTGGTTGGACACAAGTGAACGAACACACTGCTTGGAGTAGAATCAAGCAAACATATTTCCTTCATTGTGGAATTGAGGTTCTTGATGATTATTACTTTGGTTCTTTTAATCTTGATTGGTTTAATTATATTCTTTCATGCATGATAATTATCTTGGATGTTTGAATGTGTGATTAGAATATGTGATATTGTGCTCTTGAAATGAATCTTGAATGTGGCATGCTAAGAAGTGAAACAAATATGAATGGTTACTTATAATGTGTGTCAAGTAATTCGAAGAAGAAAACTATATATGTGTGCTACTTGTGTGGAATTAATTTTTTTCTACATGTTGCGTATGTGATTCATATACATTTTCATGAAGAATAAAACCCTTAGATGATAGCTTAAATTCATGAAAATTGAATGAACATTTAACCCCAATTGACATTGTATGTTTGAAGGCTATGTCAAATGCATGATTTTGTGTATTGAAGTATAAGTGGTGTGTATTCCATCATTTGGAGCAATTTTTTGTGAAAAAAATATACCTAAAGCGTATAAGGTAGTGTTTCAATTTTTTATATTAGAACATAGAATACATGCATAAGCTTTATTAAGAACTCTCTAATGATTAGTGTTGATTTTTGTTGAATTCTATATCAAGAATTTAACAAGAAATGTGTAAAGTGTTTTGATTAGTTTATGTATGTGATAATATTAATTTCTTCTTGTGTGTTTGATTCATTAGAATAAAAAATATATGCAAGAAAAAACTTTTTTTTTTAAATAAAGGAAACCCTTGAGGGATTTGGGTTCCAATTAAACCCTAAGGACTACTAATAATTTGGTAAGTGTGTTAACAGGTTGGATACTATGGAAGGATAACTGAATTTTCAAGATATTTTTGAGGCAATACAAAAGCTCTCAATAAACTTGGAAGAAACCAATTCTCAACTTCAACAACTTCCTGTGATGCAAACTCAATTGTAAAGGATGGAGTCTTTATTTACTAAGCACAATTTAGTGCAAAATTTGTAAGACCAAAAGGTGTTATTTGGAGATCAAATGAGAATTTCTAAAAATTTAATCAAAGATTAAGATATTTCAACTCATGAGTATACTATGAAGATGATTCATAAGGGAGTGGAAGTAATCAAAGGAAATATAATCATCAATCAAGGCATCATCATAAAGAAGATAATGATATCAAACTTGATCTTCCTAATTTTGATGGTAAACTTAATGTTGAATTATTTCTTAAGTGGTTATATGAGGTAGAGACTATTTTTGAATTCAAGGATTATCATAATGATCAAAAGTGTAAATTATCTAGTTTTAAGTTTTAGAATTTTTCTAGGATATGGTATGATAACTTAAAGAGAACTAGGGAAAGAGAAGGTAACTCAAAATCAAATATTGGGATAAGCTTAAGAAACATTTAAGAAGAAAATACTTACCTAAAGAGTATGAGAAAGATAATTACATTAGATTAAATAATATAATACAAGGACTTTTAAGTGTTGAAAAATATTTTAGGGAGTTTAAGAGGTTAGCATTTATATGTGATATCCATGAGACAAAGGAACAAACATGTGCAAAATTTTTGGGTGGCCATAACATGATGATTTGAGATAAATTTGAAACTTATTTATATGATTCTCTTAATGATATGATCAAGTTATCTTTGAGATTTGAGAAGAAAATCAAATATATTAAGCCTCATGCCAAGCAAAAAACTTCTTCTACAAAGTATCAATCAACTACTGAAGATACTAAGTACAAGAATTGTACCCCAAGCTCTATGAATGTTGAGAAGAAAGAAGGGATTAATGGAGAGGATAAGGGAAAGAACAATTTCAATAAAGTATCTAGAAGATATTTTTCAAGTGCTAAGGATTTGGACACTTTTCAAGAGAATGTCCCAACTATATAGTATTATCTATACAAGAGATTGAAGTTATAAAGACTTGTGATGAAGACCCTAAGTTCGAGTTAAATGAAGAAATTTTAAGTAAGTTATAGGATGAAGGAAATTATTTTTATGTCCTACAAATATTACTTCAAATGAAAGCTAATGAGTGACCTAACTAACGAGAGAAGATATTCAAGATTAAAGGAAGAGTGGGAGATACAGTTTATCGGGTTATCATTGATAGTAGATTGTGTACAAGTTTAGTTAATGAGAGGATGGTGAAGGAAATTGGAGTTAGAGACAATACCAAATCCAAAGCCTTATTCTCTTAAATGGCTTAACAAGGATAAAGGATCCAAGGTGACAAAATAAACCCTAATCTCATTTAGAATTGGATATTATCATGATAATATTCTATGTGATAGTTTGCATATAGATGCATGTGAAATATTATTAGGTAGGCCATGGTAATATGATCGATGTGATATTCATAATGGTATTACTAATGAATATCTTGTTGAAAAGGATAAAAAAAGCATAAAATTAAACCTTCTACATGTGATAATTATAACATAGATGAAAATAAAAAGGGTTTATTTTTGCATGAAAATGTTATAATATAATGTATTAATAAAGAAGGTAGTTGATATGATGTGATTAGGAGCTGATTGATGAATATAAAGATGTATTTCCTAATGTCTTACCAGCAAGAATACCAACTAAAAGAATGATGGAACATGCCACAGACTTAATGCTTGGTATGTCTTTACCTAATTAACATTCCTAGAGATTTAATCTAGAAGAGGCTAAGGAATTGGAGATAAAAATACAATAGCTCATAGAAAAAAATACCATTGCATTTTTTAGTGAAAAATTAAATTGTGCTAAAATGAATTATTCAACATACGATAAGGAATTATATATCATCATAAGATTTTTAGAAACATGGAGTCATTATTTGAGACCAAAAACATTTGTTTTACATTTGGATCATGAAAGTCTAAAATATTTACATGGGCAAAAGAAGATTAGACCTAGGCATGAAAAATGAATTAGTTGATTACAATCCTTTGTATTTCTATCAAATATTTTTGATGGTAGAGAAAACGTAGTAGCATATGCATTATTTAGGAGATCTATGATACCTATCATATTGGATGCTAAATTATTAGGTATTTAAATGTTGGAAGACTTATATGTAAAAGATGAATATTTCTTTGAAGTTTAAAATGAATGCAATAAAAATCATAGTTAAGGTAATTATGTGCTTCAGGATGACTTTCTTTTCAAACTTAATAAGTTGTGTATACCTTACTCTAGTGTACATGATTTACTTGTTAAGGAAGTATATGAGGGAGGTATAACTAGTCATTTTGGTGTTCATAAAACCATGAAAATATTATAAGAAAATTTCTAATAGCCACAAATGATAAAATTAGTACAAGCTACTATTAGGAGATGTATAACTTGTCAAAATAGTAAGAGTTTCTTCCATAAAGTTTTATATACTCCTTTACCAATTCCTATTCAATCATGGGAGGGTGTTCACATGGACTTTATCTTAGGTTTACGAAGGACACAAAAGGGAAATGATTCTATTATGGTGTTGGTAGATAGATTTTCTAAAATAGCATAATTTATTACTTGTAATAAAATGGAATATGCAACTCATGTGGTAGACTTATATTTATAGGAAATAGTAAGGTTACATGGTATTCCCAAAAGTATAGTATTAGATAGAGATGTGAAATTTTTAAGTTACTTTTGGAAGACACTTAGGCATATGGTACTAAGTTGTTGTTTTAATACATCTCATCATCTACAAACGGATGGTCAAACCTAAGTGAATAATAGGACCTTAGGAACTTTAATACTAAGATTAGTTAATAAGATTTCTTCTAGTACAACTCAATTGAGTTTATTTGAAGTTGTGTATGGAGTTAATCCTTTTTTACCTATTGACATATTATCATTAAAGAAGGGTGATATTAATAATTTTTATGCTAAAGAATGAATTTATTTCTTAAAAACGTTTTATGAACAAAAAAAGAGTAATATTGAGAAATATAATAATAAATACCAAAACCAAGTAAAAAAATAGAATTACACAGATATTTTCATCAGGAGATGTGGTATGGTGACATTTAAGAAAAGAAATATTTACAAACTTATGAAAGAATAATATAATTCCAAGAGAGGATGGACCATTTAAAATCTTATGAAAATTTGGAAATAATGCTTATGAATTAGAATTCCCAGAATCCTATAGAGGAGTTTCTAGGAATTTTAACATTGGTGATTTATCTCCTTATTATAGTGATAGAATTTGAGGACGAATTCTTCTTTACAAGAAGATAATGGTGCAGGACCATTTCCATCTCATTCTTCTCATGTTGAAGGGAAAGAGTTAGCATATTTTGAGGTCATACCAATTATTCTTGAATATATTTAACACCTTCATAATAACCCTAATAATGTTTCATTAAGTAATTTTTACAGGTATAATATATGTTTGTATGAAGAAGAGTACATAATGATATCTATAGTGTACAAGACAATGAAAATATAAGGGTTACAAAGTTGCATGGAAGAAAAATGTACAAAACATGAAGCTTGATTAAAGTATTCAATGTATTATCATGATTAGGTTTTATGTAGCTTTAATATTTTATGTAAGATTTGTAATATCTTGTAATTGTAATTGCAACTCATTATACACACCATATGGATGTGTGTTAGTTTAACTCTTTATTAATTAAGCCGATTGATTTGGGCTTAATTAATGGATGTTAGGCTCAACCTCATATGTGTATATATATATATACTTGTAAATTTGGTGGTGGAGGACATAAATCAATCAACCGATCAACTTATGAAATGAAATGAGAGCATTCGGTTGAAACTCTTTGTCATTCTATCTTCCTACTTTTATCTTCAAGTGAGGTTAATCTTGAGTGAGTTTTAGGAGATTCTCTATAGAGAAATTAATGTTTTCTCTTTAGAATTATTTTGATCTTAGAGAAGATAAAAAAAAAATATTCCAATTCTTCGTTGCATTTGAAACATCTACAACTTCCAAATTCATCCAACATTGGTCTACATGTTTGTTCTACAAATCAAGCAAAAATATCCCTAATTTGTGAAAGATAATTCATCCATTATCTTACACATTAGATATTTTGATAGATTATATGGGGGGTCAAACCTCCACTTTTTATCTAGCTTTTAGGTGGAGTTAGGGCTCTTCTTGAGGGGATAACCTTGGGCCTCTTAGGCGATTAAGTATTTAGGGTCCATATTAGTTTATCTTGAGTGATTATGACTTGGGGTTCTAAATGGGCCCCATTTGGTGTGACGATATCTATTTATTTGGTGGAGTTCGTATTATTTTGTATAAGAGTCTAACCTTAGTTGTAACCTCTCTACGAACTCATGCTGATCGTCAGGGTGGTAGCATCAGGACGTGTAATCTAAAGGGGTGGGAATGATGTGATTGAACATAAAAAATTGAGGGGATCTTATGTTTGTTTATATAGGGGATCAACCCTCCACTCTTGAGCTATATTTTTGGTGGAATTAGGGATCTTCCTAGGGAATTACCCTTGGGGCCTTCTAAATGATTATATCTTTGGGGTCCATATTAGCTAGTCTTAGGTAATTACGCCTTGGGGTTCTAGGTGGAGCCCGTTTGGCATGACGATATATAATCGTTAAGCTAGATCTATATCACCTGGTATCAAAGGCTCACCTCATTCAAAACCTCCCTACAAACTCGTATTGATTGTTGATGGTGGCAACATGAGGACATGTAGTCTAAAGGGGTTGGGAATGATGTGATCTCAACTATAAAGGTGTGCACCATGAGGCAAGTTGTGTTTGCTAGAGCTTGGTGTGGAAAAAATGGCAGAACTTTGGAAGAGAAAGTACAAAAAAGAGAGTTGGGAAAGAGAAAAGAGTTCAAGGTATGTTTTTTAAAGTAATAAATGATGGAATAAGGGATGTAGAAGTAGTATGTGTGTGATGGTGACATGTAAAATGGTAATGTGAAGGGGTTGAGGAAGTGAGGGGGTGTTGTGTATGTCTACCGCTTAACAAATATGGTATGGAGTTGGGATTTGGCATGATTAAAACTTGAATGAAAGGAAGTGGTGATAATGGAGTATGAGCTTGGTTATAGTTGGAGAATTTAGTTTGATTAACCAAACTAAAACAAACACGATTGATAAAGGGAAGGGTCACATAGGAAGAAAACTATGGGAAAAAGAAAATAGAAAGAAAGGGGAAAGGGGGAAAAAGGAAAAAAAATAAAAAAAAAATAGAAAGTTTAGGGTTAAAGGATTAAGACAAGGTTAAGATACGTATCACCTAGAATTAGGGTTTGACTAAATTTAGGATACTATAAGAATGTCTAGACCTTTTATACATTTTAATCATTAAGTAAGATAATACGTAGAGGTCATAAGCTATATTAATACAATATTAATGTAACACTCCCATTTTTTTACTACTTAAATATTTTGTTTTGAAAACCTTATGGAAGCAGAAGGCTAATTAACACTTAGGAGAAAACGGAGTGTTACGTGCGTACCTAGCATTGAATAGACACCAAATACCCATCCCATGCTAGATATAATGTAACACCCTCAAAATTTATACATTTTAAAAAAAAATAATATATACTTATAAATTAAACCGCAAATTCTAGGGATGTCACCGCCACACTTAGTACCAGACCAGTTCACTCCTACCGTTCCAGTACTGAGTGCTAAAGCTAAAGAAAACAACTCATAACATTAATAGATAGTCCAAATTCATAAATACGGGAATCAGGTACGCATAAGTCTTTATACAATCCAAAATACAAGAATAGTTTTTCATGGAAAAGAAATAACTATAATAATAAAATTGTTTCAGAAGTGCTCAACATAATTAAAAGAAAATAGGGATAAAAATCTCAATGAAAAATTGGCCACGCCACTCTAGAACTGATTAGGCCCAATCATCACTCGGCCCCATCCGATGTCCCATAGACATCAATCGCGTCAAAATAAACATCTCCTACCTGCAGCAAGTCAAATTGGCCTTCTACTCGTGGGAATGAGCAAAACCCATGAAACGAGTGATCAGTACGCTACGTACTGAATAAGTTAACCGAGCACTAAGGCTCACACGTAATGACATAAAATCATACAGCATAATACTCAACTTACACTTTCAAGCCCACATATATAATGCATAAGATCATACAAATAAGCATACAACTTATAAATGATCAAGTCCACATATAAAAGGCCTAAACAATCTAGATTAATTATTTAATTAATCTTTCATTGAAAGTCGATACACACCATGCCTTTTATCAAATCCATGTAAGTACAGGAACATCCCACTATTATTGTCGGTGGGCCGGTCACTTGCAGGACAAAGTCCACACCACTATTATTCGCTGGTGGATCGGTCACTTGCGGGGCAATAGTCCACACCACTATTCCTTACCGGTGGATCGGCTGGTTCCTGCTCACATGGTGTTCTACTATAAGTAATTAGTATCTTTTAAATGCCTTAGTAATTCTGGTTTATGTTTATTGAGCTCGACTCACCCCACTATTATTGTCGGTGGGCCGGTCACTTACGGGACAAAGTCCACACCACTATTTTTCACCGGTGGATCGGTCACTTATAGGGTAACACCCTAACCACTATTCCTAACCGGTGGATCGGCTGGACTCGGCTCAATAACCTTTCACTTTAAGTGATTAATGTCTTAAGTATTTTATTCTCAAACTTTCACCCAGACATGCATGACTAACTCCATGCAACCCTAGCTCTTATGCAAACCCTAACTCCACGTAAGCCACACTTCTTAGCAAACCCTAACTCCTATGCAAACCCTAGCTCCACGTAGACCATACTTCCATGCAAACCCTAACTCCCATGCAACCCTAGCTCCACGTAAACCCTAACACCATGCGACATTAATAACATCATACAAAACCCTAACACCATGCAATATTAATACCATCATGCAAAACCCTAACACCATACAATATTAATACCCCATGCAAAACCCTAACACCATGCAATATTAATACCCCCCATGCAAGACCCTAATACCATGCAATATTAATACCCCCCATCATTATTTTACAACCCTAACATGCATCTCTTAAGGCCACATCACATATCATCACATACAAATAAAACACATGCCATATAACAACCCAAGAACATACTTGAACTCCACATCATATCAAATACGACATAATTAATAATGATAAACATAGGATACATAGCATGCGAAGCATATAATGCGTATAAGCACACAAAAGGCCTTAGCACCCCTTACCTAAAAGGTCACCGGTCTTGGTGCACGCTCCTATTCCACCTGAGGGCTTTGAGTGGGCTCACCTATTATGGGGGGAAATAGTAGAATTAGATTCCCTCCTAAAAATACTATTAGTTTCTAACTTATCCTAAGTCTTGGGTTTTTTTAATTAAAATAATACTACATTAAAATTAACTATACAAAATACTACTAAAAATACTAATAAAATACTATCATAATTTAAAACAAAGAGGTTATATAAGGGCTTCTACCATTCCCCAAAATAATGTTATTAAAGATAATAATAGTAATACTAATAATTTTAATAATAACAAACTATTAGTAATTATAGTAATATTAATAGAAATCTTAATAATAATAATAATAATATATGCCTTAAAATTTCAAGGTGGGGTTTCGACCCTACCCCTAAATAATGAAATACTACTCTATAATAGTAATATGATATTAATAGCATATACTACTTATAATAATATAAAATAATAATAATAATAATAATAATAATAATAATAATGTTAATAGTAATAAAAATGGTAATAATAATACTAAAATGCATAAGTGCGAATACTAATAACAAAATTAAGGTTTCGGCCCTCCTAGAAAAATTAATATTAATAATAAGAATAATTATACTAATAATAATAATAAGAATGGTAATAAAACATATAATAATTCAAATAATACCTAAAATATGAAACTAATAAACCTAATTATTTTATTCCTACTCTCTACCCTGCAAAGAAAATTTAGGATTAATATTCCATCTAATAACAATAATAATAATAATAATAATAATAATAATAATAATAATAATAATAATAATAATAATAATAATAACAATAATAATAATCAAATAACCATAAAAATTTGAATAAAAACAGAATAAATGTAAATAAATATAAAATAAGGGTTAAGAAGGTCTAGGGTTTCACCTTGAGTTGGCGGGGATGGGTGGCACTGGCGGTGGTGCACGACGGTGGCCAGAAAAGGAGTCTAAGAGGGAAAAAGATGAAGAAAAAGAGGGAAAGAGAAAGGGAAAGAGAAAATAAGGTCATGGTTCGGTGGAGGAGAATTAGAGGAAGTTTTTGGGTTGTGTAGAAGGCAATAGAAGTGGGAAAAGTGGTGGCGGACGGCGGCTTAAAGGTTGCGGGGTACGGATTTTTACGAGAGGGATAGGAGATTTCGCACAACTATGGCGGCTCATGCGAGAAGAATTGAAGGATATGGATAGCTTAGTTAGTTAGAGTGAAATGCAAGGAAGAATTTGGGATGAAGCGGTGACGGTGAAGTTGGCTATCGGCGGGGAAAGCTCGTTTGAAGTCAAGGTGGCGCCAGGTCATCTATTAGGGTTTTGAGGAGGAAAAGTTTCAAAACACTCCAATCGAGGCTATTTATAGAGTTTTGAGGGAATGTTAGGGTTTTGGGGGTCGGTAAGAGGGTATCCTATGTAGGGTTTGGGGCAGCCAGAGGCGGTAATCACCCGGTGAAGGATTTGCTCGGGTTCGATACTTCGAGAGAAAATAGGGATAGAACGAGCGGGAGTTGAGGATAACCAATCATGCCAAGCTAATTTGCGAGTCACGAGGGAGAAAAAGAAGGGGGAATCGGTCGGTCAAAATCCTCGTGGCCGACGGTGCCATTTTTGGGGGCAGGAGTTGCAGGCTTAGACAACGGGGGAGAAAGGAGGAAGAAGGAAGGAGGGGGAGGTGAACCGGCGGCTAGGAAAGAAAAGGAAAAGAGGAGAACCGGGCCGGTTTGGTAACGTTTAGATTTTCATTAAACAAGACGCAACATCTCAGAGAAATAAGGGATGAAACGCGGTGTCGGGATGCCGCAGGAAGAAGAAAGAAACGACGTTGGGTTGTGGAGGAAGGAGAAGGGAAAAGGGGATTGGGCCGCGTCTAGGCCCAATCTGGCGAGAGAAAAGAAAAGGAAAAGAAGAAAAGAAAGAAAGAAAGGAAAAAGGAAAGAGGAAAAAAGAAAATTTTAAGGGTTTTGGCGTTACATAAAATATTTAGAATACTTTAGGTATTTAGAATAAAAAATATTTAAATAAAAAATATTAAACCTCCTTTTTAGGCTAATTTAGGGCCTTTAAAATATTTCTCCTAAATTCCTTTTTAATTAACAAAATCCCATTTTTTCCTTTATAAAAATATTTATAAATTCTTATTAATTTGCCCTAAATAAATCCTTCTTATTCCAAATAAAATAATAAATTAAATTAAATTAATTTCCTAATAAATCCTTATTTAATAATATATCTTAAAATAAATAATTTTGGGGCATTTCATATAAGGTTAAGAAACCAAAATCAACCAAACCCAATGTAGAGTGAGCGAAAATAGGTTATATAATATCGAAAGGAAAGCTTCCAAGTATAAGACCTCAACGATCCAAAACATTCAAGTACAAGAGGAAAAATTTAAGTATAGTGAAACTCTAAAATTGGGTCCATAAAGGGCCTCTCAAAGTCTCTAGATGTTCATGCTCTTAGAACCCATGCCCTACAAGAGGTTGGACAACCACTAAATCTCCCCGAAAACCTACACATGACTCTCTGCTCGTGGGAATAAGTAGGTTACTGAGTAAACAAGCGCTTCACTAACTTTATATTGAGTAAGCCAAGTTACTTGTTCAATGGAGCTACCAACACATAATATTCAAATATATATAAGTTGTACTAAAATTTATATGCATACTTCGTATAAACAGGATACATGCTTTGTTAAGGTCACATCAGGCATAGAAGGTTAACACCATATATGACTCATCAAGAACATAGAAGGTTAACACCATATATGACTCATCATGCTTGACACCATATCACTACATCATAGATATTGGTATGCAAGCTACAAGTAGAATGTTTTAGCTAATAGTAAGGTTAAATTCATCTAGGCACACAATTTATCTATAGGCCATCTTCTACATCCCTGAATTCATTAGGCCACTTATATGTATAAACCATTATCCCTATTATCAGTCTTTTTCTTTTACTCTACTTCCCTCTTTATCGACGTTATTATTTCCAAATTCTCATTCAAAATACTTGCTCAAATTATTATCCAATACTCATCCCAATTATCATCACTATCATTGAGCCATGGACTATATGCCACCCTATGGTCTTATATACTATGGACGTTTATCCAAAGCAATGGTCATAAAGTCCAAGCAAAAGCCAAGTAATTACTAATGGAAATAATTCCAGGCCAAAGCTAAAACCACCTAGGTAACCAAACTCTCTAGTATCGATACCCCCTACTACATCATCAGTATCTCGAGTAGGTAATGCATCAGGATCTACTAAGATCTTACCCGAAGGACCAATAATGGCCGAAGGCAAACTAACCCCTATAGCTACTCAACGATAAGGTAACAAAGACCCATATTAAGCTTGATTGCTTTTACTTTATGTAATTAGTATATTATTCTCGAGATAGGTGATCACACAAGGCTCATACAACATACAAACAAGACATTCTCACACTTATTCCATATTGACTCTTACCATTCTCGACCATATATGGGATTTTCATAAATGCTTACTCAATATCAATCAAACCCATTAGATTATTACATCTAGATTAATTCCTGGATTCCATTACCCTTTTCAAAACCATCAAATAATTATTCTATTTTACCCATCAAGGCCTTTAAAACACCCATTAAGTATGTCATGAGCCATGATCCATTTAATCCATCCATTAGGTTATTAATCCATATCAATACATGTATTTTACTCATTAAATTGTCATATAATAGTGTTAGGCATAGTCTTAAAGCATATCCATACCAAGAAATCAAAATCACACAATATGGCCGAACCAGCCGATCGGTTTGATCTAACCACTTGATTTGTTGTATCAACCGGTCAATCAATTGGACTAACTAGTAGATAGGTTTGGACCAGTCGGTTAATTGGTTAGGTTCGACCAAACCTAAGGTTACCTCAGACTGTTCGATTGATTTGGCCAAACTAATCAAATGATCAGAGATCAATTAATCAGTTATGCCAAACTAATCGATGGGTTTAAGTAAAAAAGCAAAACCAAGGTCACCACAGACCTACAGGTTGATCGGTTGGTCCAACAAGTCGACTATTCTAATGACCAGTCGATCAGTTGGCCTCAAACAACACAAAATAGGTAATTTCCTTGCAACTCATTCTCAAAATTCCTACCACACCCAATTGAAACATGGATTGACATCATATTAACACTTTTCAACTTATAATAGTTGCATGTTTCACAATTAATTGAACTAAATTTTTTTCTCTAAAATCATGCATTTATCTTAAAATTTACAATTTAATCTACAAACACCAAATCTAAAATCAAGTTCTCATGCCAACTTATAAAATTAGGACTTTAAAGATTTCATCACACATGCTTAACCAAGTCACATTCAGATGTAAGAATAATTTACTTGATGCAAGCAAAACTTTTCCTCAACTAAGAAAACTCAGCCGAGAAAAATCATCAGCTTCTAAAACCTTCAAAATAGAGTTACAGCTTTAGAATTCCAATAAATACTTCTTTAATGAGAGTTTGAATTAGGAGGAAAAAAAACTTACCAACCTATGAGAAAATAGGGAGACCTTCTACTAAAAAAATGAATCAACTTCCTCATAAATCTAACCCTACCTTACTTAAAGATAAACAAGAAGGATCTAGAGAAAGGATCAAGAAAGTGGAAGGGAACTAAAACTATGAATCAAATTTAAGAGAATGGACAAACAGTTAGAGGGAGTTTGACCATTTTGGTGGCTAAAAGAAAAGTGACTAAAAAGGCAATTAGGTATATTTATAGCCAACAAATCAATACAATTACAAGTGTTGTTAGGTACAGATAAAAAATACCTAATTCTTACCATTCAAATTAAAGCTAAGCAGGAAGATTTAGTTAAAGATAGGTTGAGCTCCATTCTAGAGCTAAAATGGTGATTTCTAGAGAGGTGCATGTTGAATTAGTCTATAAATGCTCAACACAAGATAGGAAATGAACAAGCAGCGTGGAAGGAATCTCTCAACTAAGTAGAACCGGGTTTGGAAATCAAAGCAACGATTCTAGAAGTGTGTAGAGGAGGGAGGTAGAAGAAGACAAAGTTGATATCACAATCCCTCTCAATTGTCCTAATTGAACCCTCGGATCGGCTCAAGGTAGAAGTTTGGGCTAAAGTATGATAAGGAAGGCTAAGCATCTTTAAATAACAACTTAGAATGGGATTATCAAGGTTCCATTTTTGTATAAGATTTTTTCCCCAAAAATTGAGTTTAAAAAATGCACTCACCTTGACAAACTAGTCGATCGATTTGGCCTAAAATTTGATTGTTCTAAAGACTAGTCGATCGATTTTTCAAATTAATTAATTGATTCAGTCGAGCAAAACCCTTTGGCTGAAATGAAAAACTAGTTGATTGGTTCATGGAACCAATTGATCGGTCTGCCTGAAAACTCATGTTATTCAATTTGTAGATCTTATTCAGATCCAAATTTTCTTCAAACTCAATTATAGTTCCAAATAAAAATCAAATATCAACAAATACCATAATATCTCATTCAACAACTTCACAAAAGGGTGGGTATTACAATTAAATTAGATGATTTTTATAGAAAATTACAAATTATTACAATGCTTATATAAGAAAAAAAGGCTATAACAAGGTGTATTTCAATGCACCATGATGAGAAGCCCCGATTATATTTATATGAAACATACACATTTGGATCATTAAGTATGTTGACACCAAGAGTTATCGATTACACAAATACAATATTAAATTGTATTAGTTTTAATGAAAATTATAGTGCTAAGTTACAAAAAGGTTAATGTCAAAAATAAAATATATGAAAAGATGTCAATTTAAGGTTCCATAATGAATAACCACAATTATAGGTTTATGAAATGTGTCATAATAAATTTATGAAAGTGTGTCAATTCAATGCCCTATAATGAGTAACCCCAGTTATAGCTACATGAAACATATCAATGAAGATAAGTTTTATGCTTTTTGGTAACAGATTATTGCACCTTGGTTGTTACTTTTATAGTTTATGTATAGATTACATAAGATGTTGTGGTTCCTCATATGTATTTTAATAATTAATGTTGATTTAGTATATGTGATCTTTCAATGTTTGACATACCTTCAACAATAATTTAATTGAATTAAGTGTTTATTTTTTCTTAATTTTTAAACTATGTATGGTGATCAACACAACTTATACACTAAACCAGCTTTTCAATACTATTGTTTGGGTTAGAGATTCCTTTTTCATGGTTTAATACCCTAATTCTGCTTAATATGATTATGAATTTAATCCCTTATGGGTTTTTTTGTAACTTATAGTTTTTGTTGTACAACTCTAATAATGATTTGTATATCTCAATGATTAAAAATTTGTATAAATAATAATGGGTAATAACGTAATGCTCACTACATATTATGGCAAGATAAACTCATTAATAATTTTGGTAGAATAAGAACATCGATTAAAATTTTACTTTTCTAAACAAAAATACACTAGTTTATTTAATAATAATGAGCAATAATGTATTTATAGTAAAAAGAATGTACTCAAGTTAGTTATGCCCTATTTTTCTCACCTTATACTTGGATAAGATCAAATCAATAAAATTTTGGCAATAATAGAACTAATACAAATTTAATGATAATAATTATAAAAAGAATAGAAATTATAATAGTAATAATAGAAAAATAAATAAATTGTGAAAGTAATAGTTATTACATAATAATAATAATACATTAAAACTTTGTAAATCAAATTATATTAGAAAAAGCATATGAAGTAAATGGTGTAATACCCCAAATTAAGCGGAGTGTTATAAGGATTAATTTAGCTACTTCTATCAACATAGTATACCATCTTTTTGGTGATTCTGTCGTAAGAACTTCACAGTTAAGCGTGTTGGCTGTAGAACAATATTTAGAATGGATGACCCTCTTAGGAAGTTTCAAAAATTTTTTAAAAATTTCTCGAAAAGTGCTTGAGTGAGAACAAAGTGCGTTGAAATGACTCATGTTGATCTGTGGAGCTAGCTGATTAATCTGAAAGCACTCCATGGTAGCCCTACATGGTTATATTGACTCATAGTGTTACAAATAAGGTCTTAATTGTAGCAATTATTAAGAGGGAAAAAGTTTTAAAAAAAAGAAGGAAAAATAGTAGTATAGGACAAGCAATATTAGTGATGGGCATCAACCAATCAAGGGTAGCGACTAATGACCAACTAATGAAAATAGTTAGTTATTTATATCAATATAGTATACCATCTTTTTAGTAATTTTGGAATGGTTGGCTCTCTTGAGAAGTTTTGAAAAAAAAAATTTAAAAATTTTAAGTGCATGAGTGGAGAAAAAACGTGTGAAAATAACCCGTGTTGATCTTTGGGGTCACTCGATTAATTCGAAATCACTCTAGAATAGCCCCGCATGGAGTCAGCTTATAGATTCAATTATTAAATTATAATTTGTATAATTTGTTTTTATATGACTCATATTAAGTAGAAATATATATAAGGCACACATCCAATAATAATTAAGCATTATTCCAATATGAAAGGTTATCTCTTAACTATTTATAAATAAGTGAAAAGCACCTAATTTTTTTTTCAAATATATCATACTCAATAAAAATATCATAATGTTCTTCCCACAATTGTTCACGCATGCATTGATAATTTCTTTATTTTCCATTTTTTTTTTATTTTTTATAATTGTGCACATAGTGATTTTGCTCAACGATAGTATACTACTAATGTGTACTGCATTTGACTCCCACTCGATTAAAATATAAATATTATTAACACTCAATGAGCTCAACAACCAGTAAGTAGTACCAGTAAAATTGAAAGCACAATTCAAACTTCAATATAATTATTTTGAAATAAAATGATCAAATATATTTAAACCACCAAATCTTTGTACACACACCGAGAGGCAAATCCGACTCAATTTGTTCCCGCCAGTAGGTTACTGTGGGTTGAGAGAGTGGCGAAAGTGGCAGCGGTGGCCGTAGGGGCAACTACCGACGGAGAATATCATACGACAGATCTCCGTCTTGTATTTCCGATGTCGGATCACTGGTCGGAGCTCCGAAATACCATGAGCGAATCGGCAAGACTGTCCATAGGGACAGTTACCTTTCTCTCGCCAATTGTTGCATAGCTCTGTCTTATACATCCCTTGTTTACTGATGTTCATGTCAGCCGCCGGCATTACAGCCTTCTCCTCCACCTCTATTCTCTCCCGTCCCTGCTGTTAGACGAGACAAGAAAAGCCATGGCCGTATCGGTGAGGCAATCATGTTTTGGACGAGTAAAAGACGGACAAATTAAAATGAAAACTCAAACGCAAAAATGTGCGCAGGATGCGTTTAAATTAATGCCAGAATGCTCTTCGCCATTTCATGTTCGGTACCCAAATGCAGTAGCATTACACGATACCGAAAGAAAGTGAAAGAGAAAGAAAGAGAGATGCGCTAGCCATTCATTTGAATGACACTGACCGTTCTAGCAGCACCGAATTGTATCGGAGCCGTCGCAGAGCCATTCATACTGAAATCGCGATTCCAATCACCGGCATGATGACCGCTTCTGTTAAGTACTAAAGGCCAATGCATCTTCCTGTAATCACTGGATCTAACCGAGATACTCTTAGGCAAACTCAATCGATCCTCCGTCTCCTCCAACCTATCAGCATTCCGATAATCATCGAATTCATCAAGCACACTCGTCGGACTAAAATCAGAGAAAAATTCACCACCAAGGTAAGGATCTCCACCACAAGGCGAAGAATCGAACGAAGAGGTGGAGGAAGAGCTAGCGGTAAGGATGCCGCCGCGCCTCGAAGAAGCGCGACACAATAGACGGGTAAACTGACGATTGAGACCCTCATACGCAGAACGAAGCAGAAGATTATCTTCACACAATGCGGTGTTCTCTCTAATGAGATCCTTCACTCGAATTAAGGTCATGATGTAGCGATTGAGGAGGTCTCTATAATGGTTAGCTTCTGTGACGTTCTGCACTTGGTCGTTCATCCGCCTCACAGTTGTTGCTCCGGTAGCGGCGCTGGCGGTAGTAAGGGAGTGTGGGCTTGATGGTGATGGCATGAGGCCAGAGAAGAAGAGGTAGCTGAAAAGAGGAGTAAGGTTTTGGAGGAGTTGATCCCTGTCATCATTTGAAGTGGGTACGGGGGTTGCTTTGGGTGTAGATAGCTCCGTGGAGGCATCGGCGTCGGTGTTTCTATGAATAATTTTGGACGCATCTGTTTCCATCATAGGTGACGGTGGTGGTGGTGGTCGGTGGACTGCAGGTGACCGGAGATAACTGAGATTGCTGCACAAGCAAAGAGAAAAGAGCGGATGAATAGTTTCAGCGTACAAATTAAACTGATATAATGGGAAATAACATGTAGATACTCTTGTTGTATACTACCAATGCACTAAATCGTATATAAAAGCTTAAATCATGCATACGTCTCATTGATCCATTTATTCAGAAATCGTCGGTATAAATTCAATTAGCTCAATGTGCTATGACTGCAAGTATTCAAAATGCTTACCGGAGCCGGCCAAGTAGGATGGTCAAGTTGTTTGATCGTGGTAAGAAGATAATCGAAGAGGAGAGTAGGCGTGAGAAACAGAAAATGATGTAGAGAGAGAATATATAGAGAAGCAGACAGAGACAGATAGAAAGCAACCAGGAATTGGTTCGAGGAAAAACAGAGGAATTAAGACCAAAAGCTAAAATAATGATTAATTTCTGGTGTGTAACTCACTGCATTTTACTGAACTTGCAGTAATTAGAGAGAGGCGTGGATGGGTGATTGGGATATCATCGGTTTGTCTTTGATTTTTTCTTTTCTTTTCTTTTGATTAATTAAGAGCCGGAGAGGAGAGAGACAGTGGACGAGGATGCTTGAAGAGGAAAGTTGCTTGAAGATCACATTAAGCATGGAGTTAGTTAGGGACGAGAAAAAGAATGAAAACTCTAGGAAGAAGACAGTAGGTACGTGATCTTGTAGTAACAGAAAAATTGGCGGGTGAGGGATCGACCAAAGGGACCATGATGCCCAACTCTATTCCTGTACCAAAATCGTTTCACCAAACTACAAAAGGAAGACATATATTAATAAAATAACCAACTACTACAGGTGTAAACGATCAATGATTTCGACATATGGCTGGCATGGCATGGCATGGCATGCAAAAACAATTAATAGAGTAAAACTTTAGTAGAACGAGGTCTGAACCATCGGGGTATTAAAAATTTAGAAGAAGTCTCTCTTCTGTTATACCACGGACCCTTATAAATAAATACAAAAACTTTAAACTACAACACTCTGACAAGCAGGATGTATCTGAAAGTTGTATTTACCAAGTTCTATTATTATTAATCGGTGGTCATTACGAGTAAAATACAAAACTATATTTCATTGTACACCTTTTTTGTAATATAAAACATACTATAAGATTTTGAAATTTGTTTCACAATTTATGACATTTTATAAAAATTATCAAATATTAAATAATATGTTTCCAATTTAACATTAATAGTATTCTCTTTTCAATTAATTTAAAGAGTATGAAATATTAATATAAGGGTATATTAGTAAAAATAAGTAAATATTATATACTTCCAAAAGGATAAGAAACTGTACAAATATCATTCCACTAGAGTATCAATACACCCTCTTAATTTATCATACTTTTTAAACCTAAGAGGGTCAAAACACCTGCTTACAAATCAAAACTAATGGCCTTTAGAAGGGAATTACAAGAATGAGCAATATTCCTTAAAATCCTAGAGTTACATTAATACCATATATTGCTATCAAAAGTAACAAAAACAACATGCATCATGTATTTCTTTTTTTTTAGTTGCTTTGTGCCTTTAACCAATGTCCCTAACTCCTCCTTCCCATGATCGAATATCATCCTTTCTATCAAAACCTTTCCTAATTTTCATCCAGATCTCTAAGCTATAAGAGCATTCAAGAATGATATTTTGTATTGAGTCCTTTTATCTAGTAAAGCACAACTCAAACCTAGTGGCATCCACTATGTTCAGTTGACGTAATCTAACATTTGTCATCAATCTTTTCTCGATGGCAAGCCTCATGATAAATTAAAATTTATGACCAGCTAGTCCACACCAAACCAAGGGATACCAGACTTTTGCACCCTTAATCCTCACATGCTCATAAGTTTTGTGAATACTATAAGCACCATCATGTGACAAACATCTTAGACTAAGTTGTTTATTCTAGAATAAAGGGGCAAACACATGTCTGAGTTTGAAGACTTGATGCAAATGACATGAGCACAAATGTGTTCAAGTGAATGACCATAAAGTATAGTTGTGTAAATAAATGGAATGAACCCACTTAAGCCATAATGATTTCTTTTTCCTACAAATATTCCACAAAAATCTACATATGGCCACTTGATTCTAGGTCTGTGTATGAGTCAAGCCGAGGCCACATTCCTTTTCGAGTGAGCACACTCTATTCTATGTCATTAGATCTTTATTTGAGTTATCAATCTTACTCATTTAAAAAAAATTACCTACACATACTATCAATCTGGTGAATCGGTTTATGAGGAAGAATGAACACTTGCACCAATACATCTACATACTAAATATAACAAACTTTAAAATTTTTGCTCTACCAACATATGAGAGGAGATGAGCTTACCAATTTGTGAGTTTCTTTGCGATCCTAAGGACCAAACCCTGTGTTTGAGTTGTAGTAAGTATATGGTGGACAACGACATACCTAAGTATGTGAAAGGAAAAATACCTTCAACTAACCTTGTTGCTTGCAAAATATGATGCTTGACATTGGTTTTCACTCCTCCAAAGTACATGTTGCATTTTTTAGGATGACTAAATTTACCTAATACGGAGAAGAAATCATCAACCACCTTAAGGATTTTATCTACTAACTTTTGAACCCCCCTACAAAAAAGGATCATATCATCTGCAAAAGCAAGATTTATGATTTTTAATTTTTTGCATTTAGGGAGCCTCTTAAACTCATCATCTACCTACAAACCTTGAAGCAATTTAGTTAAATACTAAGCTGTAAGAAAAAAACAAGTAGAGGGATATTGGGCCCCTGATGAAGGCCTCTTTAACATTTAAAAGAAGGTGTTAATTCCCTATTCAGTAATAAAGAATAAGATACTGAGGTGACGCATGCCAAAATCCACTTAACCACTTGCATAGGGAGGTCATAAGCAAGAAGGATGTGTTGTAAGAAACCTCAATGGACAAAATCATAGGATTTCTTAATATCTACTTTTATCATACACTGAGGATAAACATGTCTTTATGTTCATTTCCTCACAAGTTCAGCTCCAAGTACGATGTTTTCTCCACTTTGGCTTCCTTTCACAAAACCAGCTTGTGCATGATCAATGAGTACTAGCATGATGCATTGTAATCTAGAAGCGAGAACTTTGAAACTAATTTTGTATAAAACCCCACAACAAGCAATTGGCTAATATTCGCATACCCTAGTTTCATTCTCCTTTGTAGGAATTAGGGTTAAAAATGTGATATTAAGTTTTGGGGGAAGAATCCTAATGTTAAAAAAAAATCCATCACAACTACTGTAAGGTTAGATGAAAAAAAACTCTAGAAATTAATGTGTTATAATATACAGGTAAAAAACCTTATGTACTTTATATAATGAAATATATGGAGTATCGAAATTAAAATATAAAATTGTGGGAGGCTCATGCAATGACTATACTCCATCTCTCGATTATTGATTTTTCCTAAGCTCAAGGTTTGTTCATCTCCATCATTAATTTAAATACTTCATCATTAAATTAGTCATATATGACTATATTATCCAAATCTTGCTGATTTGATTATCATCTCTTATTATTCTTCATTATGTTTCTCTTCTCACTCTTACTCCACCCAATCTTTAATTTTCATTTCTTTCTATTCATGAATTGCCATTCAAAAGTTATTCCTCAAAATTTTATGCAAAAACTATATGATAATGACTCTATTAAAATTTGTCAAGAGATAATAAGATTACACATCTTTTTATTTATCGCCAAAATGGATGGAGAAAAATGATACATAATCTATGTATGGTAACCCCATATTATATATATTTTTACTTCGTATACATTTCAAACCATTTTTTCCCTATTATTCTCATAACATTATTTTCAATATTATCTATTACATATTATTACTTTATAAGTAATCCTCATTATTTTTACTAAATACTCCCTCCGTGTCATAAAAAAAATGTCATTTTAGGTGTAAACATGTGTGTGTGTGTAATATTTTAAAAATTCAAAGCGTAATTTTTACTTTTACCGTCACTCTTTTATCATTATCTATAAATTAAATATTTTTATTATTTTTGAATAAAAGATGCTAATGTAGTTTTATATGTTACTTTCATTAGATCTTAAAAAATGTATAAATTACTAAATTAAATTCTATTTTTTTCATAGAAAAGTGGCTATGATAGACCATATTCATTCACTTAAGTATTACATGGCTAAATCCATATTTTCATGTGGTTCACCGTTCATCCAGTTAATAGTATCTACTTTGAAGTGCCTTTTTAGCTATATAGTGAGCTAACTTATTTTCATCTCAACACACATGACTCCACTCCTTTATCCTTACTCCATAACCAAGAAATATTATCTCATCAAAGATCCATCTAGCATGAGTTATAAACTTCTCTTTGATCTTCAATCTCCAATCTTCCAATCAAGGTTGTGTTATCAACTTCAACTATAAGCTCTCAAAAGCCTTTTTTCCTACCCATCTCAAGTTCTACCTTCACTACCAAAGCTTCAGTTTATTCACATGATTGATTCCCAAGGATTCATCGATGGCCTTCCAAGATAATCATTTCTCCTTAATAGTGTATGTCATAGGCTACACCCCAACTCACAGGTTCCATGATGGCTGCATTTGTGTTGAGTTTGAATCTCTCTTTTCATATTTTTTTCCACTTATAAACTTCATGTATGGACATGCTTTTGTTGTGGTTTTCCTAGTAAGTCATCAATATATTTTCCACATATTCATTTATAATCTCACTGGTTCAAAGGACGCCCATGAAGGTGTAGTTATTCCTAAACCACTAGATGGTCTAGATAAAAGTCACTCTCTGGATTGTTACTTCCTTGTTTCTATTGCAAAGTGATTCTATCTAACCCATCACTCTTATATTTATAGTTTTCAAAGGGGGTTTGGTTGGGCACCATTTCCAAATGTGGTGAACTAAGGGACAATCCTTCAAGGTATGGATGATAGTTTCTTTCTTGCCACAAATGTTGTAATAAAGCATGACATTAGCTCTATACTCTTGAAGTTATATTTTTAATGGGAAGATCTCATTTCTAACACCCTATGCAAATGAGAAAACTTGTGAGAAGGTTTGCAACCTCCAAATATTTCTCCATAATCATATATGTTGATCACTACAGGTGTTGGGATCTTCTTTATGCTTTTTTATGTAAAGGATTTTGTATGAACTTTGATTAGTGAAGGTCCCATGGTCACTATAAAACCAACATTGGCAATATGGTGGAATCTTATTAAGAATATGTAAGGAAAGAATATCCTCTACATCCTTTTAGATAAAAGTCTATCATATTTTGTATGTTTTCCACATCGTATTATCCTCGTCAATCAAGGTTTCTACCTTGGAGTTTGGCATCATACGACATAGTGTATGGATATGAAATTAAGGTGGTCAAGTAACCCATTGGAAATCCCATATGTTAATCACTTCCCATCTCCCACTGTCTTAAGGATCCCCTCATGAACAACCCACCTAGCACTCTAAATACTTTGCAAAGAATATCTAGTATACATCTCAGGTTGACATCTAAGATGTGCTATATGGATAGTATCTAGATCACCATATTTATGCTAAGAGGGAGTTCTCCTCCTATATGAGATGCTAAAATTATTTTCACAATAAGGCATAATTAAATAAGATTAGGTTCTCCTATCTCCTTAGTTTTATAGTGTTTTTCCCATCCTAGCTAATATTTTTATTTGTTCTGAATCACTTCCCCACCAAAAACAAGAAAATATTATGTGGATTTCATCACACAATGTTGAGGGAAGTTTAGAAACACTCATTACATATAGAGGAATGTACTATAAAATTGATTTGATAAGACTTTCCTTCCCTATTCTTGAACGATCACCCAGCCATGAATTTTGTTGTTAATGTGGTTTATAATAGTTTGGAACATTACTTCTTCTTTTTTCATCCATCGTTGATTTTATGCCCAAGTAATTTATGTATCGTTCAACTTGTACCACCTCCAATGAGATTTTTAGATCCTACCTTCGTTCACCTTCAACATTTTTTATGAAGAAAATTCCTAATTTAGTAAGATTAGTATGTTACCCTAACATTGATGCATAATCATCAAGAATAATTTTCCATTCCTCCATCTTAACTTTGGTTGCTGTAGCTTATAGAGTGTTATCGTTAACACATAATGAATGAGTCACTTGGGGTTCCCTTCTACACACCCTTATGCTATGCAGCAATTAAGTCATATCTCTCACAATAAAGTGTGAGAGGCCTTCCATACAAAGTAGGAAAATATATGTCAAGATCAGATATCCTTGCCATAAGCCTCTACTGAAAGCAATTGAAGTGATACATGTCATGATTATTTGGATCCACATTTTTGTAAAACTTAGTTTTTGCATAATATTGAAGAAAAAGTATAACTCAACTTGATCATATCCCTTGCCTATATGAAGGTTAAGTGTCATTTCTCATTTATGATGCATCATGTGATACACTACTACAGAAGTAGAAAATAATAATAGTACATTAATAACGGTGTTTATGAAATCATTGCTAAAAGTGTGAAAATTTATGTGCAGGAGCGTAGAGGTAGTTTTGATTATGGTCATAGGTTAAAACCGTTATTAATACCTTAAAAAAATTAGGCAGAAGATTTAATAAGGGTTTTAATAACGGTTCCTACAAAAACCATTATTAAATATTGCATCTTCCTTTCACCTTTTATTTTTCCTTCAGGTGTTCTTTTCATTTCATACCAAAAAAATTTAGACCTATTTCTCTCTCTCGTGTGAGCTCCTTCTCTCTCTTACTCCTTCTCTTGCACACTATGTACCACCCCTCTTCCTCCTCTCAAATCTAGGCAACACCACTAGGGTTCTCATCCTATTGGCGGCTATTTGCTGGTGTCAAAGCTGAACATTGCCACTGCCATTACATGTCCTACTCTTGCTCCTTATCGATCGCTCTGGCTCCACCGTGCTCCTAGGTTCTTGCCACTGGTCCTCTTGCTCACCATTACTCCTTCTCGCCACCTATCTTGTCTTATCCACTGCAACATACAGTTTTTTTCTTCCCTTATACTTTCATTATATATAAATGCATGCATGTTGAAAAATGTTGTTGTTTGTTATTGAATGTGTTGGTGAAAATTGTTGCTGTTTGTTGTTGAATGTGTTTGTGAAAAATGTTGTTGTTTGTTTTTGAATGTGTCAGTGTTATTAACATGAATATGTTGGTTGGACTTATATATATTCACTACGAGTTTACATTGATGCCTTTTAGATTCACCAATGTGTCTATTGTCTTTATGGATTTGATGATGAGGAATTTCTAGCTGTTCCTTTATAACTCTATTTTGGTTGTCATAAATGATATTTTGGTATACTCTCAGAGTGGAGAGGAGCATGAACAGTACCTACATACAACATTATCACTCCTTAGAGAGCATAAGTAGTATGCACGCTCCCTAAGTGTGAGTTTTGTCTTTGGGAGGTTGCATTTTTGGGACACGTGGTGTCAGCAGGAGGAGTCATCATGGATTCAGCTAAGATTTTAGCAATGACTAAGTGGAAGGCACCCACTAGCATCCCTGAGGTATATAGTTTTCTCAATTTGGTCGGGTACTACATAAGCTTTGTAAAAGACTTCTCAAAGGTAGCTCATCCTTTGACAAATCTCCTAAAGAAGATGACTTGGTTTTAGTGGAGTAATGAATCTGAGGAAGCATTTTAGAAGTTAAAGAGGCGGTTGATGACAAGACTAATTTTAAATCTACCATTAGGATCAGATGGGTTTGAAGACTATAGTGATGCATCGAAGCACGAACGACGTTGCTCTTTGATGTAGCATAGTAAGGTAGTGGCTTACACTTCTCCCCAATTGAAGAAAAATGAATAAAACTATCTAATGCATGATTTTGATTTGGCAGTCATCATTTTCACACTAAAGATTTGGGGGCATTATCTGTATGGGACTCGATGCAGATTCTACAATGACCATAAGAGTCTCAAGTATGTATTCACTCAAAAGGAGTTTAACATGAGGTATAAGAGATTGTTAGAGTTAGAGAAAGAATATGATATTAAGTTAACCTATCGCGAGGGTAAGGGAAACGTTTTTGTTGATGCTTTGAGTAATAAGATATCACACTCCTATAGTGCTTTCATGGTAACTAATCGGTTGCTGGAGGAGCTTGGTGAGATGGGGATAGAGGTGATCCGGCATGGTGATCTTGAGGTTTGGATGTGCACTTTAATGATTACATCGATGATTATTTATGAGATTCAAGTGGGACAGTGTTGTAAGCTTGAGAGGATTCAACAAAAGATTTAGGACGGTCGAGATGAGGGTTCCCGAATTCACGAGGTTGGTAGCATTTGCTATAAGGGTCAATGGTGTATACCTTAGAGTTATGCTAATTAAAAGCACTGGATTTTAAAGAAGGGTCACTATACTCTGTATTTCATATACCCATAAGGTAATAAGTTTTATAAGGACCTCAAGAGGATCTACTGGTGGCCTCGCATGAAGTGAGAGCTAGCAAAGATTGTGTTGAGATACCTAATTGACCAGAAGGTTATGAACAAGAAAAAAAGGCTTTGAGAGTTGGTTCATCCTTTAGATGTTCTAAAATGGAAGTGGGACTCCATCTCAATGGATTTTGTGAGTGGTCTACCAAGGATTCACAGCGAGTGCGATAAGATCTGGGTGATTGTCAACAAATTAACTAAATTAGTTGTGTTTGTGCTGATGAAGTTGACTTGGAGTATGGATCAATAAGCTGATGCATATTTGAGTTTTGTAGTGAGTAGGCATAGTACACATACTGACATAGTCTCCGGTCTAGTTTTGAGGTTTCTTTCGCACTTCTAGGAGAAGTTGTAGGAGGATATGAGCATAAAATTGAGGATGAGTATTGCCTTCCACCCAGCTATAGATGGGAAGACTAAAAGGAATATTAAAACACTGGAGGATATGCTACGAGCTTGTGTTTAAGATTGTGGAGGCAGTTGGGAGGAGCATCTACATTTGGTTGAGTTCTCGTACAACAACAATTATCATGCTAGTATAGGATGGTACCCTTTGAGGCACTATATGGACGTAAGTACTGGACACCTATATGTTGGAGCAACATCAACGAGACTATTGTACTTGGACCAAAGATGATTCAGGAGATGACTCAAAAGATTCAGTTGATCTAGGACAACATAAGAGAAACTTAGAGCCATCAAAATAATTACATATATTAGAGGCACTGTAGTGACGGATGTGAGCCAAGGGACATAGTTTTGTTGAGGGTTTCACCCACCAAGCGGGTGCAGAGGTTTATTTGAAAGGGTAAGCTGAGCCCAAGGTATATTGGTCCTTATGAGATTCTTGATAAGGTTAGCAAGGTTGCATACCACCTAGCACTTCCACCAGAGTTAGCCCAAGTTCATAACTTCTTCTACATTTTCTGACTAAGAAAATATGTTGTAGATCTGTCTCACGTAATCAGACTAGATGAGATAGAGCTTGACAGCACATTGACCTATGAAGAGAGACCTTTGCGGATTCTCAACACTAAGTTTTGGTAGACTCAGGCAAATTTAGTTCCACTAATGGAGTTTCTTTAGAGCTGGCATGAAGTAGAGGAGGTGAACTGGGAGACCGAGAAAGACATGCATGAGTTGCAGCTAATGATTTTTGGCTCAGGTGTGCTAGGCTTCAGGTTTTCTCTCTTTTAAGGAGGTAGTCCATGATAGTACAGTACTAACTCCGGTAGAGTTAGTCACTGAGATCACCTTCGTTACATCATTTTTCTCTTCTTCCCCAACCAGAACCTATTGAATTCATGGATAAAGTCTCTTTTAAAGGGGATAGTGATGCAATACCCTGAATTTTTAGATAACCCTAATCCCATGTAATTAATATCATAACCTAATCCTAATCTTTGAAAATAAATATTTCCACCTTATTCTAATTATCTAATCCTATAATTCAATCTAATATAAGTTTATCAATTAATATTCTACCTTATTATGATCTTGTTATAATCAAAAATTAAAAATATTGACCCCTATTCTTTTCCCTCTTTTCCTTTTTCTCTCATGTTCCCTCATGACCAATCTCCCTCTCCTTCTCCTTTTTCCCTTTTTCCCTCCATGGAACATTACCCATAGACAATGCTTGCACCCCCATCACTCCTTACCACCTGCCAAACCATTCCCTACTTCCATCAACTCCCACGTCCTACACATGATGGTCGGGGTTTAAATTTTTAACTCTCCACCCCTCATCCATCTTTGCAAGTGCATGGACATATATATATACATACAAATGCTCAACATTAAATGCTCCTACCATCTCTCTTCTCTCCCTTTTGTTAATAGAACCAAGGTAATACCATTTCTTTTCCTTCACCACCTCCTTGCTATCACAAAATTAGCTCAAGATTATCACAGGTAACTTTTTCCATTTCTCCTTCACCACCATCAGCCATCTTTACCTAACATCACCCCTAACTTCAGCCAAAACAACCAAAGCTAACCCCTCCCCTATGGCTATCTCCACAGTATAATCTTCTTCTATTTCCCTTCCTTCCTATAGCACCTCTCACCACATCTCAGCCAACTCCTCTTTGGTAGCATTGGTCAAAGCTCCTTCCTCTATTTTGGTAGCATTGTTCAAAGCTCACCCCTCCATTTTGGCAGCCACAATAGTAGCTATCCTTCCTTCATTTTGGAACCTTTAACCTTACCACACCACCCTTTTGAATTCCACAACCAAACACATGTGCCCTTCTTTAGCCTCCTCCACCTTTGCACCTTCCCTAGAAACAACAAGTTGTGTCATTTATCACCCGTCATTTCCCATGGGAACCACCATTTCCCCCTTTGCTTGGTTACAAAAGTTATTCCCAAATAATACCCTTCTTGGTTAGATTTTATTTCTTCCTTCACTCTTCTATTTCCTTAATCATTTACTTACTTAGGTGGTTTAATCCTAATTATGTTTTATTATTCTTTTATTAGGTTCCAAAAGAGGGGGAATAGGTTTCACAAGCTTAGAGATCAGAGCTATTTTTGTAAGGATACTTGCCGTAGTCTAGGGTCTTTGATTGCTAAGTGTTATACATGATTTTGTGTTGTACCATGTTATTATGATTATGTGAACTAATACCTTATATTTGATACTAGGATTTGTGGTTGATATTATATGATAGGAAATGAGTAAGTAAAACTCATGCGGTATTGTTATTTTATGTGAAAAAGCCTTTGATGTGAAATATGGATATATCATAGTTTTATTAATGTTATGATGAATGTGAAATGATTATGATAAGGTCTTTAGATAAAAATGTGGATTTGGAAATAATATTACTAAACACATAAGATTCACATAAAATAAGGGTTATGTTACCGATAAGGACATTTTGGTCAACGTAGGTTCAATGTTGGAATCATGATATTTTAAGGTGGTATATCATCCAAAATGTGCTAAGGAATTTATATGGAGTTTTGGATTAACTATGAATGGCATAAGATTGATAAAGTATGGAAATAGTTTGATTTGGGAATAGTAACCCTAAAATGAGAATACTATTATCATATGTATGAAACGGTAGAGTTAGATAAAAAAAAATGAATATATCGTTAGTGTTAGTTTTTTGGGAATTTATATTGAAAATGGTAAATGTTTAAGACCTACATGAAATGTTATAATCGACTTGTGAAATTGGGTTTTACAAGCCCTAGGAATAGTAATTGTTGGGTTAGGGTTATTATCGTATATGCAAGACCTTAGAATTATGCCTTAAAATTTGAGTATGTTGATAATAATAAAAATAATTGAATATCAGGTACTAAGTTTGGTGGTTAAAAGAATAATAGGAGAAAATTTATGATAAAAGTGTGAAATTAGGGTTTTGGGGAGCATACGGTTCTTAACTCTAGAGAATGGCCTTATAATATGCGTGATGTGCTTACTTGATTTAATGTGTTTAGTACCTATGAATCAATATTGAATAATAAATTAATCATTTAAAGTGAAAGATCACATGAGTCGAGCCAAGGTATTTTTTACATGGATCTGTTCCACTAGATAACAATAGTGGCTTAGAAGCGCTTTAACCTTAAGAAGTTGTGTTTTTGGACCTATTCCACCAGATGATAATAGTGGTCTAGGTTTGTTGTGCTTGAGAGGTGCTTCAGTTCATTCCATTGAATTAAGAATAGTGGGACCATATACTCATTGTGAATAAGAATATAAACTGAGATAAGTAACCTAATGGATAAGATATTAATGGTTTAAATTTGAAGAGTACGTGAGTCAGGACCAAAGTGATGTTTTCGAATCTGTTCTGCCAGATGATAATAGTGGCTTAGGTTTGTTGTCCCTAAGAGGTGCTTTAGATTTTTTCATTGATTTAAGAATAGTGGGGTCCCTAAACTCAACATAAATAAAATAATTAAAATAGTTATATCTAATAAATAGGCCTGGATTAGTATTTATCTTGTGAGACTTTTCGTAAGTTGTATATGTACTTATCATTTGCAATGAATGTATGTATTTACTTGTAACCCTAACTCAATATTATGGTTACCATTCTCTATACGTAGTGTATTGGCCATTATTTTTATGGGTGTTTCTCATTCCCAAGAGCAAAGGACCCTAATGCTTTTGTGCAAGCATTTGAGGATCAACTCAATGATTTTGATGCTTTTGATGCATTATGTGGGGAGGAGTGACCTTTTATCATATGTTATATTTTCCTTTATTATGCATATGTGCATTATTATAAACTTGAGCCTCGAGCCACGAAGTGTTTATTTCTTTACTTTGCATCTACCGTGAAGGGGTATAGGTTATAGGACCCAATTGCATCTAAGTTCTTGATCAATAGAGATGTTACCTTCAATGAGTTTGTGTTCCTCTAGAAGACTGAGTATTGTGATGGTGTATCTAGAGGTGGAGTAGAATATTGCTTGAGGCCAGATAAAGGTTGAGGTTGAGTTGGATGATAAAGACCCTTCTAGTAGGCCCACTATTTCTAAAGTAGGTGGATCCAAGCTACAAGTTGACCAAAGGGGTGTTGCTCATTGAAAAGAATGGAGGAATATCAAGCATCCAATCAATGGGTGTAAAAGTTTAAATAGGGAGCTCTAAGGGTTGAGAGATGAAGGTAAAACACTCATTTAGTTGTATGTGAATTCAATCAGATTCCATATATGGACTATGATGAGGTATTTTCTCATATAGTTAGACATACTTCTATTCGTACTTTTCTTGTGCTTGTAGTTATGCATGATATATAGTTGGAACATTTGGATGTTAAAACTATATTTTTGCATATTGATATTGAGGAGGAGATTTACATGTAACAGCCTGATGGGTTTGTTGTTAAAGGGATGCATAATCATGTGTGTTTATTAAGGAGGTCACTGTATGGTCTGAAGTAGTATCATAAATAATGGTATAAATGGCTTAATCAATGTTTTCTTGAGCATAGTTTCTTCAAGAGTAAGAATTATGGATGTGTAAACTTAAAGGATATGGAGGGTGGCTCACTTGTATATCTTTTGCTATATGTTGATGACATACTTGTTACAGCAAAAGATAAGTCTAATGTTGATACAATGATGACAATGCTGAAGAGTGAGTTTGGATGAAGGATCTTAAAGTTGCAAAGAAAATCCTTGGCATGGAGATCATAAGAGACCGTGAGTGGAAACTATTGTACTTGTCATTGTGAGCTTGTGACTCGTATTTGGTGTGTAGAATAGCTTGGATAGGTGTGTGAAGTGTTTCGGAGAAATTTGAAGTAGAGCTATGAGCTATTCTGGAAATATATGAATATTTTACATTAAAGAAATTAGAATTTGGAAATGTGATGAACATGAAAGTTGTATATCTTTCTGTTAGCTTTCCAACGCATCAAGAATCAACTCGATCGAAGGTCATATAAAGAATTTGTGGCTGAAATACTGAAGATTGTCAAAGTTGGAAATAAACACGGGGGGCCGTGTTTTGGAAACATGATCTGTGTTTTTCATCAGGAAAATATGTTCTGTTTTCCGGGAGAGGCCGAGAGATAGAAAATAAACATGGGGGTACCGTTTTTATTAACACGGTCCGTGTTTTTGGGTTTTTTGCTCAGCCTCGATTTTCGCTAATGACAGTTTCGTATAGTATAAATAACATGCGATTAGAACCCTAATCGAGGAGCGAACGCCGTCTTCTTCTCCTATTGAGTTCTATTGTAATTCCTTGATGTATTGAGTGATTTAGGTGAGAATTTCTTTGATTCTTTGTAATCACAATTACTTCAAATCAATAAGATCATATGTTTCCCCAATCTGTGTTCTTGAGTGTTTTTCTCTTCTCAATTCTTGTGTGTTCTAATTGATTCTAATTAGATCTTATTTTTCCGAATTGGTATCGATCCACAACAATCATAAGAGTCTTACGTCAACAAATTACTAGAGAGGTTTCATATGATGGATGCCAAGATAGTGAACACTCCATTAGCTACTCACTTCCGATTGTCAGCTTTAAATTATCCCTAATTTGAAGAGGAAGAGGATTTCATGGCTACTATTCCATATTAGAATGTTGTTGGTTGCATCATGTATAGTATACTATGTGCTCGACATGATATAGTTGTTAGTGTGGTGAACTAATATATGGAGAATCTGGGAAAGGCTTAATGGAAAGAAGTGAAGTGGATTTTGAGGTACTTGAAAGGTACTAAGTCAACTTATATAGATTATGGGAGATCAGCTAATTTTTTGGTTGGGTTCGTGGACTCTGATTTTGGTAGAGACCTTAATAAAATGATATCTACTAGTGGATATGTTTTCTATCTTAGTGGTTTAGCTATTAGCTGAAGGTCCACCTTGTAAGAGGCAACAACCTATTCCACTACTAAGGCAGATTATATGACTATGCTAGAGGCTATTTAGGAACCTGTGTGGCTTAGTGGTTTAGTACGCGAGTTGTGGTTTGTTCATCATGCTCTAGTTGATTGAGGTGATAGCCATAGTGCTATTTGTTTAGCAAAGAACCATAATTCTTTTTATCATTGAACATATCTCATTGACATCATATATCACTTTACCTATGGTCCTATTGCTATTGGCAAATTTTTGTTAGAGAAAGTAGGTACTTTAGATAATCTAGTTGATATGCTAATAAAACCACTAACGGTGGGTAAGTTTGAGTGTTTCTCGGACTTTATCAGTATTCATAGGCCATAAGGTCCATTATTCAGCCGAGGGTTTTTTGTAGAGGTATTTACAAGTTATGTGTCACAAATAATGAGCCAATGTGGAGAATTATGAGCTTTGGCTGGGTATTTGATGCAAAATATAACATTGTTTTGGTTCATGTAGGTGTTAGAGAAGTTTAAATCGGGATTGTGAGATATATGATAAACAAAAGAGGCCCGTGTTTATTTACAGAACATTTTGGATGAGTTATGGGTAAAAAATTTAAGAGTAAGGAAATAAACATGGGGGACACGTGTTTCCTAACCCTACCCTTCCTTGCTTAAAGATAAATAAGAAAGATGTAGAGGATGGATCTGAAGAGTGGAAGATAACCAATTTAAGCCTCAAATTCTAAGGGAAAGATCTCACGGTCGAAGGGAGTTAGACTATTTTGATTGCTGAAAGAAAGGTGAATAGAAGGGGTGATTCGGGCTATTTATAGCCAACAAATAGATACAATCATAAGTGTGGTTAAGTATAAATCCAAAACCCTAAATCTGACCATTTGAATTCGAGTTGAATGGATAGATTTCTTCTAAAATAGGCTTACATCTCTTCTAGAGCTGAAATGGTGATTATGGAGGGATGTAGGTTGATTTAGCCCATAAATGCCAAACACAAGAGGGGAAATGGAAAATCAATGTAGGAGGAATCCCCATCTAAGTAGAATTAGGTATGAAATTAAAGGAATAATTCCAGAAGTGTGTAATGGTGGGAGGTGGAATAAAATGAAGCAAAGGTCATCTTCTCCCTCAATTGTCCCAATTGAGCTTCTCAGATCAATTTGAGGAAGGATTTTGGGTTGAATGCATCAATAGAAAGGCTAAGAATATTTAAGAATAATTTAGAATAGAATTATCAAGGTTCCATTTAGGTATAAAGAATTTTCCTAAAAAAATTGAGTTTTAAAAATGTACTCAGTTCGACAAACTAATCGATCGATTTGGCCTACTAGTCGATTATTGTACAATAGACCAGTCAATCGGTTCCCCAACCAGTCGATCGGTTTGGTTGAGAAAAAACATTTGGTTAGAATGACAAGCTAGCCAATTAGTCCATCTAAAACTTAGGTTATAAAATTTCCATAGCTTATTCAAATCCATCTTTTCTTGAAACTCAATTATAGTTCCAAATCAAAATCAAACATCAACAAATGCTATACTTTCTCATTCAACAACTTCACAAAAAGATGGGGTATTACACTTAGAATTTTGGAGTTTTATCTTTAATTCCAAGATTTATCGTTAATAAAATGGTAAAATACAATCTATAACAATCATATAAAATATTATGATGACAAGCTTATAAACTCATAACAAAATAGAAAGAATTGAAGAGAAAGGATTAAGGAACTTATCCTTAAATTGTTCAAAGGATTCAAGCCTTCAACCATGGTGATTAATTTACATAAAGATCAAAAAATTTATAAGGGGAAAGGAGGGAAGAAGGTGGTAAATGAAGGAGGAGGAGAAAAGAGATAAAATGACTAAGTATTACTAAGGTAAAAGGCTTAAGAACTAAGTGAAGATAATAAGGGTATAATTATCATTTTACTTGTAAAATTTATCTAAGCATGCACCATGAATGGTAAAGGGAAGTGAGCAACGAAATTGAGCTTCCAAAATGTGTGGTTCTCCTTGATCCACGCTAAAAATAATGAGCAGAAGAGAGGAGGGAAGAAAATAATGCTAAGGGTAAAGTGGTAAATTTTGGTATAAAGAAGAAAAATATTTTTTTGCTACAAACACTAAGGAAGCAAAGAATTGAGGGACACAATGATAGGTTCTCATGTTTTTCTTATCAATAATTAAAGTCTCAAGTGCATACTCATAAAGTTTGGATTAGATGAGGAAGAGAAATATGATTTGGTGAATTTTATGGTATAAAACTATCAAAAATGATATTAATGATATTGGAATTTTTTGGATAGTATTTATCTCAATAATACTAAAATTATATGATTCCAAAAATAAACAAAGAGTGCTTAATGGGACTCAAAACATTGAAATAAGGCCAATCGAGACATGAATAGTATCTTTTTGGCAAAAACTTAGTTTGAAATTTTGAAAAGACCTAGGAAACTAAAAAAACTATTATTTTTCAAATATTCACATCATATAATAGTCCTATAAAATTTTGAGAGCCAAAAGTTGCTCGAAAGTCTCATATAGCACAATAAAGTTGTAAGAAAGGGCAAATAGTCATGAACGAAATGTATCGAAAACACTGCTAGGGTTCTAAAACTCTTAAAATATGTGATGAAACATAAACATAATGAAATATAACCTCCACCTAATATCAATCCTAAGTAACTTGGGTTTCCCAAGAATATGAGGTATTACAAATTATGTATAAGGAGTATGTTTTGTATGTTAGATGTGGTGTAACACCCATTAATTTATTTGTATCACTTCCACAATATGATTTTTTGCAGTAAATTTTTGGGTGTAAAAAATACAAAGATCATAAAGTAATAATAATAAATATTATCTCAAAGGCAATAGAAACATGCCATCATATTTTAAGCTAGATATGTGTGAAATAAATGTATAGATTTATGGAACTCGCCAGAGGAAAAAATTAACAGCAAAGTCCATTACATCTATATATGGGAGTAAAATTTTATATATAAATAAATCTGAACTTATTAAAATATTTTTGTATAAGATAGAGCTAAAATAATTAAAGCGATATGGTAAAGTAAACTATTCGGATCCAACACAGTACACAATCATTAGAACAATTTTGGCATAAGAAGGTATTTAAAGGTGTTGTATTTTTTTCTAAATCTATAATTTTATTATAAAAAAATTAAATATATTTTCATATATATATATATATATATATATATATATATATATATATATATATATATACCTTGAAGTTGAAACTTACAAAGACATGCACTATAGGAAAGGAAAAGCAATCACTTTAGAGGTAGAGAATAATTTTTTGAATTAGCTAACATTAATTATAATATATTGTTAATATTTATATATATATACCTTGAAGTTGAAACTTACAAATACATGCACTATAGGAAAGGAAAAGCAATCACTTTAGAGGTAGAGAATAATTATAATATATTGTTAATGTTTGTTAGAATTTTATGTCTAATTTTTCTTCTTGCATGTGGATAACACAATATTGAGGAAGCAAGAGGAACAAATGTCATATATGGCTAGTAGCAATGTTGATGCTTTTGTTGATCCCATAGCTCCTATAGAGATAGATGAGACACCAATACTTGAGGATGCCCTTGATATTCATCAAGTATATAAGAAAGAAATGGGTTAACAACTTCTGAGGGATGGTTTGAATAATTATATTGCTGCTCACATGAGTTAGAAATAGACTAATTCATCGCAAGAGCAACAACGGAAATCACATATAGAGGAACAAGGAACATCATTCAATGAACACATGCACAACTAGCAAGAAACATATAACCAAGAATTACAATAATTAGATACAACTAAAGCTTTTTTGTCTTAGTTTATTCAATCTCAAAGGCCTTCAACATCAAATCATAGAAGAAAAGAAGATGATATAGATGGTATTTAGGCTTTACTATCTAAGACACTTAATTTTATATATATATCGACATTTGTCTTTTCACAAAATTCATTAAATTAGTAAATATCTAAAATTATTTTATATTGCATATTATATATGATTATTAATTAATATATAATTTTAAAAAATTATTATCACCAGCTACTTATCTTTCATATTAAGAAGATAATTTATCTTAAGTTATAAATTTATTATTATTATTATTATTATTATCATTATTACTATTATTATTATTATTATTATTATTTTAAATCTATTATTAATGACTTCTTATCATCAGTATTAGAAGTATATAATTTTTTTCCTTTTTATTATTAATTCAAAAATATTTTTAATAAAAAATAAAATTGCCTATCGCCAACAACACATCGTTGGTGTTGACTTAAGTATGAGTTCATTATTATTATTATTATTATTATTATTATTATTATTATTATTATTATTATTATTATTATTATTATTATTCAAGTTAATCAAACAATGATAAGCTTATATTTTTATGACATGTCCACAGTAATAAAAATATATGTTCTTAAAAATTTTAAATTAATGTCATTGATGATAATCTTATTTTTTATCACATCGTTGTTAACAATAAAAATTATCATTGATGACTTTTAAATCATCAAAAGTAGTCTTATCACTGACTAGTTTGTACTAAAGTCTTATTATCCACAACTTATCATTGATAAAACTTATTACCTAACAAAATTCATCTTATATATGAGTTGGTATTTTCCATTTTTCTTGCAGTGGTCAATTGATCCAAATTAAGAAACAAAGGCATTGAAACAAAAATGGTACATTATTTATGATAAAACAATAGTAGTGTTGTAAATATCCTAATTACATATAGTGGTTGTACACATAATAAATTTGTATTATATTAAATAATAGGTCTAATACTCACATCAGTTGTAATATTTTTTTCTATTATGATTGTAACCTCTTAAATCTGCGTATCCTCCACAATATTTTATATTTTCTAATTCCTTCTCATATTAGATATAATAAGTATGGATATTATATATATATATATATATGTGGTGAATTGTATAAGAATATAATACATGAGTATCAATGAGAATAAGAAGTTGTATTCTCTCTTCCTTTCTATACTGGTATATATCTCTTTTTGAATATATTAATATTACAACATGATATCAGCATGATTAGCCTCTAATTTATCACTTCCCCTAATGTTTCTCACCATCTCCTTAGAATAATCTTTCAAAGATTAATTTCATTTTGTGTTCAAATTCACCTTGCCTTATTTTATCAAATATCTAAGACTAATCTATGAATGACTATTCAATGAAATTGATCTTGTTCAAGACATTGTGGGCCCATAAGAAAATGACCATGGAGTTGGTGTCAATTTTTATCGGTGCTTAATAAAAGGGAGTGTCCTATATTCATTAGTTATCAATATATGTGAATATGATTAGTATGTGTCACATAAGTCTCGTCAATTAAAAAGAACTTATTTTTGCAACTTCCACTTATATGTCACATAGGATTAATCTACCGTTTTTTGTTTCTTGTATGATATCTCAATTTTTTGCAGGTATATGAAAGGCCACATATGTAACATATCTTACAATAAAATAAATTTCAAGAACATTGATTGCTCGTTTGATTTGAATAAATCAAGATTTTTAAGGAGTATATAGTATTATAGTTTCAAAATTGGCTTGGAATAAGGAAATCTTACTTTTAATCACCACTTTTACCTTAATCTTATGTTAACTAATATTTTTATCAATTTGAATTGTTTATATTGACAATATGTAATTTAACTTGATTGTATGTATGATGATCTCCCTTCCAATTATCAGATGGAGGGTACAGATAAATAATGGTAGAAGGTTAAAAGTATCGCATTCAATAAACTCAAATTGGATCTAATATGATCAATTGAAATATCAGAAGTGATGGAATGGCGACCATATCTATAATCCTTCAAAATTTTAAAAACCTATAATTTAAGAAATAACTTTTAGTTGGGATAAATTAGCTTTTAAATCTATTTAATTTAATTATTTTATGGATTTTTGAGTATATAAAATTGGATATGAATATTTAATAAATTAAAATAATTATTTTATTATTTTATCATACTCATTTTACTTGAATAAATTTTCAAACCAATATTTTTCCTAAAATTAACCTTTTAAGCCCATATATTAAATTAAATTATTAAATAAATTTATTACCCAAAAAAATTACATTATATTACTTTATAAATTAAATTATTTTAATTTTTCCTATTTTTCCTTTTCCTTTTCCCCCTTTTTCCTTTCCTTTCTCCTTTTTCTTCTTTCTTTCTTTTTCCTTTTTCCTTCCCCTCAGTTGATAGACCCCGGCCTTCCCTACCTTCCTCGCGCTTGGGCCTCCAGCCCGCTCCCCTTCCCTACTCTCCTTCTCTTACACGAGCACGTTCCCTTTTCCTTTCTTCCTTCCTCCCCCGCGCACGAGCCCAGCCCATCCTCTCTTCCTTTCTTTCCTTCCTTCTCCCGCCGACCAGGTCGGCCCACGCCCTTCTTCCCGTTCACCTGGCCTGCACCTCCCCTCTTCTTTCTTTCTTCTTCTTCCTTTCCTCAATGCTACACCCGACCACCCCCGCCATCTCTGACCACCCTACCTACAACCCTCCTGCCTCCCTACTACCCTCCATACCTCCTTCTCTCTCCTCCTTTGTTTTCTTGTCCCATCTTAACCCTACCACTCCTCTCTCTCCTCATGCATGCCTTTGACTTTCCCCTCCTTTCCCTTCCCTCTCCCTACCACTCTCACACCCCTACCACCCTACCGCCACCCTACTAAGCCCTTATCCCCTCATTTTCTCTCCCTCTTCTATATCTCCTTCCCTCCCTGCTTTATCCTACCCATTTTCGAGCCTTCCTTCCCCTTCCCCGATCTTCTTTCTCTCCCCCTTTCCATCTCCCTCCCTATCTTTGCACTATCGCCCGATTCCGCATCTTCCACTACCGCACCGGCCACCTGCACCACCCCCTGTCACCCTCTACCTCACCCCTACACCACCCCTCAAGCCACCTTGCAGCCCCTTCTTCCTCCCCTCTTCTTTTTCTCTTCTTTTTCTTCCTTCTCGGCAGCCACCCTACACCTCCTCCTTCCGCTTCCGTCCCGCCGCCTCCTTCCGCTTCCGTCCCGCCGCCTCTACTGCCACCAAACCACTCCCTGCAACCTCCCCTACCACCCCCTCACCTCCTTTGGCCGGAACAACCACCTGCAACCCTTCATTTTCCTCCTCCCTTTCCTTCCTTATTAGCCCTCTCCACCTCGGTAGCCATCTTCGTAGGCTCACGGCCGTAGCCGCCGCCGTTGGCCGCCATCAACCTATCCTCGACCACCACCTACACCCCCTCTCCACCTATACACCCTTCCTTTGCCCTAAATCCTTCCCCACCTGCCCTCTTTCCTAGCCCCAAAATCCTAAACCAAAATTGGCTCCCCCTTCCCCTTTCATGCTATTTTCGACCCTCTCCTTCATTTCTTTGCATTCAGCACATGCTACATGAGCAGCATGAGTTGCTGCATTTATGGGCCCATTTTTGTTAATGATTTTAAGGAATAATAATATTTTAAGTTAAGTATTTCATTAATTAAGTGTTATAAAGTCTTATGCTTTTGGTTTTCTTATTTCTAATGTGATAAATATTGATATCATTTTTAGGTATTGGTTTTGCTAATCAAAGCTTTAACCTTTAACCGAAATACCGGTAAGGTTCAATTTTGTGGGAATTAAGGTAATCGTTAAACCCCACTTAAACGCATGGATAACTGTATGTTAACACATTAGGGTTTTTAAAATGTTATTATGCTTGGTATATGTTGTTTAATATAATGTATGTAGTTTCTCGTATTGATTGATAAAAAGGAAAGCATGTTAGATTATATGCTATGTGTGGAAATATTGCTCAAGGAAAGAATTTGGTTATTAATGAAAATGTTAAGTACTTATCCATGTTATATTATGTTATTGTGACCATTGATCCATGAATAATATCATTGTGAGCCCTAGGGGCATTTTAGTAATATGTCTTGTGCAAGAGTGTGGCCCAATATGTGTGGATGTTAATGAGTATATTGTTGAAGTATAATAATTGGTGGAATTAGATGATGAGAATGGAGTATTAATATTAATATTTCATGTGGCGATGATAACTTAATAAAAGTGGAGTAATAAAAGGGAAAAATGGTCATTTGTAAGTGAAAGGGTATTATGGTAATTTTGGAAGAGAAAGGCAAAAATGGTAATTTGTAAGTAAAAGGGTAAAATGGTCATTTTTGAATTAAAGGTGTATAATGGTAATTTTGGAAGTAAAAGATAAAATGGTGATTTTGGAAGCAAAGGGTGAAATGGTAATTTTGAAAGAAAAGGGTAAAATGGTAATTTTGGAAGTAAATGATAAAATAGTAATTTCTGAAGTGAAGGGTAAAATGGTAATTTTGTAAATAAAGGGAAAAATGGTAATTTTATAAGTAAAAGGGGTATTATGGTAGTTTTGGGAAGTTAAGGGTATTATGGTAATGTTGGAAGTAAAAGGGCAAAGTGGTAATTTTGTAAGTAAAAGGATAAAATGGTAATTTGTAAGTAAAAGGGAAAAATGATAATTATAATAATGGAGAAGGGTAAAATGGTAATTATAATAATATAGGATGATAAAATGGTAATTATGATAATGGAGAAGGGTAATATGGTAATTATGATAATGTAGAAGGGCAATTTGGTAATTTAGCCGACTAAGGGTAATTTGGTAATTTTGATAATGGAAAAGGGTAATTTGATAATTATGATAACGGAAAAAGGCAATTTGGTAATTTAACCAACTAAAGGGTAGTTCGGTCATTATGATAATAGAGAAGGGTAATTTGGTAATTTTGATAATGGAGAAGGGTAATTTGGTAATTATGATAATGGAAAAGGGTAATTTGGTAATTTTGATAATGGAAAAGGGTAGTTCGGTAATCATGATAACGAATAAGGGTAATTTGGTAATTTTGATAATGGAGAAGGGTAATTTGGTAATTATGATAATAGAGAAGAGCAATTTGGTAATTTAACCAACTAAAGGGTAGTTTGGTAATTATGATAGTAGAGAAGGGTAATTTGGTAATTAGGATAATGGAGAAGGGCATTTTGGTAATTATGATAATGAAGAAGGGTAATTCAATAATTTAACTAACTAAAGGGTAATTTGGTAATTATAACAAAGGAGAAGGACAACTAGTAATCTAACCAACCAGATGGAAATATGATAAGTGTAACAATTATAAAAGGTGAATGGCGACCTACTAAGTATGGGAGATAACTTGGTAACCCAAACCGACTAAGGGGTAATTCGGTAATTATGCAACATGAAGGGTAATATGGTAAATTGACAAGTAAAGAAGGGATGAATTAATAATTATACAAGCAAGGGGTAAATCAATAATTTGCATCTAATATGTTGATGGGATAATAGAGTTTCGTAATAAGACTTAAGTAACACTGAATAGTAAGATAATGGTATTTGATAATTAGTAAGTATCACGAGAACGAATCCTAAATCAGAATTGGATGGGATTATGATGGCTTTAATGATTCATCTATGTTATCTTGGATAACTGTATGAATAAGGGGTACCTAATGATATCAGAACGATTGAAAGTGAATAAGTATCTGATCGTTGTGCTTTTCATGATCACCTTAATTAAGATGCTAATAATTAAAGTGAAAGACCTCGAGATCGAGAATGGTGACTCTTTAGGGTTCGCTACCCTAAAGACATGGTTTAGCCTACGATTATTCTGGTATTTGTTGGTGTACCTTTGTGCCCCAGCCAGGCCCTATATCTTACTATATTTAGCTCTACGGACCTATTTAGGGGGTATGCATACTTATGGATTACGTGTCCTTGTCGGTAGGGTACTGAGTAGCTTTATGCACCAGTATGACCAGGGTACCTTTGCGTCCTTGGGTTGATAGTTGAAGGGTACTGAGTAGCTTATATGCACCAGTGCAACCAGTGTACCTTTGTGTCCCGGGATCTTAATCTCCTTATTGAGGCAAATAAATGGATTTATTATGTGGATTAAAAAGGGAAAACACTAATCATAAAAGTAAAAGATTAATGAGGCGGGCCCAGTTGGATTATATTATGAGTATAGGTCCACCAATTATAATAGTGGCCCATGAGCGTTCTGCCCTAGATAACGTTTATGAGTACCGATTTATCCGATATAATAGTGGCCTAGAAGCGTGTTTCCCTGGATGATGTTTATATGTAATCCGGTCCACCGGTTATAATAGTGGGGGTTCCGAACTTAATAAATCCGATTTGGTTGTGAATAAATCATAGAAAATACTAATCACTTATAGTGGAACACCATGTAAGTTGGGGCCAGACCGGTCCACCGATGAATAATAGTGGTCAGGAGCATTCTGTCCTATATGTATTTCGGTCCACCAGCTAAAATAGCGGGGTTCTCGCACTCACATGGATATATATATATATATAATCTAAGATGATTGAATATTGACAGACTAATGACTTAAGGCCCAGAAGTATTGATTATACATTATGACCTATTAATATCTGATTAACTTGTTAAGTATGTGAATGTATGAATGTGAATAATATTTATGTACTTTTCATTATGTATGTATGTAGTGGTGTCATGTGTTGCATTGCGGGCCTACTTTTAAGTGTGTTTTAAAGGGTTACTCAGTACCATAGTACTGAAGGGTTCCATTTATGGGGGCCCTGCCTATTTAATAGGCAGTATCCCTTGCAGGTCCTTTTTCAAGTATTATTCAAGTGGGCAACAAGAAATAGAGTAAGTAATTATCCGAAAAGTCCTAGGGTTGTACTCTTTCTCTTTCTAAACCTTAGTTTTGATGTGGCCCTTTTTTTTATAACCACCATTGGTGGATGCTATTATTGTAAATGGTTATTTACGCTACTCTAATTTAATTATAGTTTGAGTTTCTCATAGATTGTATTTTACTCTTTTAGCCTTAGCACTAGGTACTAGAACGGTAGGAGTGAGTCAGTTTGGTACTAAGTGTGGTAGTAATATCCCCAAAATTCACAGTTTTGTTATTTTGTTTCTACTAATTCTTTTAATAAAATGAAAATTTTTAATAGTAAATTTTGAGAATGTTACAATATCACCCATCACTATATATAGATCTCCATCACTTGAAGATGATGGAAAGACATCTAAAGTGGAAATGTTAATAAAATTAAATCAATTTAAAAGTGATGGATTGGTAGTCTCATTGTTCTTAACAATGTACATAAAAGTGATGAATTAATAGTCTTAGTGTTCATCCTTACATATATATCTCGTTATCTAAAGTTGATTAGAGAATATAGTACAAACATCCATTACCTAAAGTTAATGGAGGGACACCAGAGGTGGCTAAATTTTTTCCACTTACTCGAAGTATGGATGGGTGATTATGTATGTTTCAGTAGAAGCATAAAGCTCCCGATCAACTATTTCCAAGTACGTACCTAAGGTATGAAAGGGAATTGCCATAATTGATATGGATGCCAAAAGCTTCATCTAATGATGTAATGGTTATGAAGATCACATGCACAATTCGATCACAAGGATCGAATGATTAAAATGTGATGAACATGTTATTTGCAATTTGATTAAGGAGATCAAATAATTGAAAGTCATTCAAGATTTATGTAATATATATCAAGAAGATAAAATGGTATTGAATACCTCAAGTGCTTTTCGATCCAAAAGATGGAACTATTTGGTGGTCTATAGACCCAAGAACTAGTTTTATCTTTTCACTTTCTATTTATGCATTTTTTTAATTCTTGTACTTTAGTTTTTGTAATTTTAATTATCATAATATTTAGTATTTTTCCTAATCAAAAAGTAATGATGATAGCTTTATACATAATTCGCTAGCCACTTATTTAAGTGACTATGTGTCTACTTTGCCATTGGTAATGGTTAAAACATACCATAGTCAAGTCTCTTATTTTTACCATAGTGGTTGGAGTATTTACAATAGCCCCCCCCCATTATATTATAGTTTTGGTGGGTAGAAATATTTTAATGGTTGAAGCCTAAAGCTTTCTATCTAATCAGTAGTTTGGTGGTTGAAGCTTCCCATTCAATTGGTTTGATAGTAGAGGCTAAAGGCTTCTCATCTCATAGACTTGAATATAATCTACAAAATCAATTCATCTAATCGAAATACCATTGTACATTCTATTTTAAAGATAAAGTATTTTATGAGCTTATAATTGATAAGAATATACATGCGTATATGGCATGGTAAAATTATTAAAGGGTTTTATGAAGAAATAATTGGATAGAAAAATTGTGCATGATATAGTATCTAACCTGTTGGAGAACTTGTTGTGGTTTATGAGTATTTAATGGTATTGCTACCATCAACATCGGCTAGAAGTAAGCTTGAGATAAATACATAATATATGCAGTTGGTATATGTGAAAAACCAAAAGGTGTCACTAACTAGAAGTTAGTAGGCCATAAAATATTATCTTTATAGCATTAAAAATATTTGTTTTGTATTATTTTGACTGGCCTCCCCTTGAGATTAAAGATCACAATCTTTTTTCATTTGGTTGGTGGGGTAAGTTATCGTGTGATTGGTAATTGATGTTTGCATTGTATATCTAGATTGAAATCCTTCCCTAGTAAGTAAAAAAATGATATGAAATATCGTTGAAACTTGCAAGAGTACCCCCTTAGAATCCAGAAGATTCTTTTTAATTAGTGATCTTAAATAAACAACATTATTCTTGACAAATTTTCAATTACCATAATATAAGAAAATACATAATATCCTATGTCCTTGATAGAATTCATGTCGACCATTTAAATATGCCATGGTATATAATGATGCATCAATATAAGGTCACATGTTATATGTTGCAACTGATATTATTGCATTGGCACAAAAGTGTATAATCATTCAATTGGGATAAAAATACAATAAATTATTCAAGTTGGAAGGAAAACGACATATTAAAGTCATTGATTATATATTTGATTTGTATACCCTTATTAGTGGTGTATAAATTTTTTTATGACAATGTGCATGCAAATATTTTTGGTACGTACCAATCGCATATCATATTATCTCTTAAGCCAAGTCAATTAGGATGACCTTGATGCTTATCGTAAAAAATTAGATGAGATTAATGCCTGCCTACATTCTCCTATAGATATTAATTTAAGCCACAAAGAAGGCTAGGAATGTTTGTTTCCTCATTCTTAAGGGGAGAAACTAGGAGATTAAGATTATAAATCAAGCAAGTACTTAGAAGATGTCCTATATGATATATGAACCCAAAGGAAAATCAAAATACACTTGATGATGCTTACACTTGCTTGGTATAGATTTACTACAACTTACGTTTATTATGGCTAATAAATTATGAAAATCATATACGTTTTGACTAAATTTTCAACTCACATAGAAGTCATTGTGGTGGCTTCAAATAAATTAATGGTAATTATGGTACAAATACTCTACAAGTATATGGTATATATAGGTCCAAAGAGCTAAACTCTCAAAAGAGGAGTTATAATCATTGAGAAGGATTGAAAAATTGTCACCACAATGAGTCGACATGTCTATATTAATGGGATTCGAGAATAGATATTGATGGTGAATAAAATATCCATGAATTATCCTTATACCGATGTAAGATGGTATAAGGTAGACATTAGTGATGTCATTACCTAAACAATTGCAACAGATAAATAGATAAAAGTTAGAATTATTCTCAATTTATTATGGATTGTCATTAGATAAATGATTGATGAGTTTTGGAATAGTTAAATTTATCAACTTAATGAATGTGATTTATATAGACAAGAAGTCCAACATTTGAAGGGGTTGGGTCAATTAGCTATAAGTGTGTTCAAACATAATCATATGTAATATAACATATGAATGAGACATACTAAATTGAGAGGGAGAAAACATTACTCTATTTCTTAGCCACAGTTTTGCCCCACTAGGTTTTCCTGATAAGGTTTTTAATGATGTAATATTTTAAAGATATACTCTTAAGGGGAATAAGATGTACATACAAAGGGGGTGTTGTAAATATCCTATTTACATATAGTGAATGTACACGTTATGAATTTTTATTGTATTAAATAATACATTTAGTACTCCTATTAGTAATATCAGTTGTAATAGTTTTTCCTATTATTATTGTAACCTCTCAACTCTACATATCATCCATATTCTTTTACATTATCTAACTCCTCCTAATAGATGTAATAAGTATATATATTTATATATATGGTGAATTGCATAAGAGAATCCATACATATATATCAATAAGAATAAGAAGTTTCATTTTCTCTTCTTCTCTATATTGGTATATATCTCTTTTTAAGTGTATCAATATTACAACACATAGTATGATTTATAAATTATGGATTGTTTTTATTTTGACAATTGTAACCTTTTTAATGTTTTTGCATAATTTCTAATTATTCAACGGGACCCCAAGATATTTGACATCCCCGTGATACTACTATTGATGTAATTATCATGATGGGATGCAATGAATAACGTCGATTCAATTTAATCAATCATTTAAAACCAATTAGGTATAATAGCATACCAAATGAAGACAGGGATAGTTGCTTCACTGCCACAAACACAGCTGCTTCTAGACGATCAACACCGCCGATCAAATTGAATTTATGTTAAAATATTATTAATTTGGTGGCTTTTGTTGACTCGAATGATATTGATTGTTGATTTTCAAATCTATTCCTAGAAAATTAGCTGACACCTTAGCATTGGTAACTTTTTATGGCAGATTATTGACGGATGGATCAAATGCAAATCAAGTGATAATAAATTATTGCCTTGCAACCGATGGGTTCTTTGTTGTTCGATGGTTGTTCGGAGCTAATCTGTTCAGCATCTATTCAATGAATGCCCATTCTTTTCCTCGTCATGGAAACAGATGCATGCAGCATTTGGAACTCATGACAAATGGTGGCTGTATAATTACGAATGGATCCGAAAAGAATAAGCGACGGAGTTTCACTACAGAAGAACGCATAGGATCATGCCCGGTCCTGAATTAGACGAGATAATGTGCCAACGTTATGACGTAATGCTATTTTATTCTTTTATTATGCATTTGTTAATATCACAAGTTTTTTATATTTATGAGATAAATAATCAAAACACAGATTATGAATATATAGGTGCACTATATATTTTAAATAAAATATTTACATACTAACTGATAAATTGTTTAATTGTCAAAATATTGGATAAAAAAAAACCAATGATATACATGTTGATTAGAGCAAATAATATGGTAGTCAATATATACTCTAATGATTGAGAAACAATCAAACAATGAAAGTACTAAATGTATAAACAATAACATTTACCTGAATATGCACTACAAATATTTTTCGGATCTTCAATACTAAATTGATACCATCCCAAAAAAATACCAAAAAGAGAAAATAACAACAAGTGCATTACTATTTTTAAAACATTGATCTTCTTGCATTCCAAGAAGCAAAATCAATGATTAATTTTTCATAATCAAGATTTTTCAAATACTCATTTTTAATTGAAATTAAAGTTAAATCATTTAATTTTTCTTGTCATATAATTGATTGCAAGTAGGAATTTAAAAGTTTTACTCTTTCCTGTTGATTCAACTATAATAGGAACGGTCAACAAATTTTTATCTGCTAGCCACCTAGTTGGATAACAATTCATTCTAACATTGCACTAGTTGTATCATATTCTTCTGGTAAATATTTTTGTAATAGTTGCAATTCATTGAATAAATCCTCAGCATCAATATCTAAAATGGGACCATTATTTAACTTCTTCTCAGTATATTTGCAACTTGAATCCGGTTCATTAGTGCCCAAATATTTCAACTTTTTTGTTGTGAACAAGAAGCTAAAGATATATTCATGTTGCTTATATTGCTCAAATCTTCCTTCCAAAGAGTTGATTGCTTGATCAACTATGTATACAAAGTAGTGAGTTCTATAACACTTTTGAGTTAATTCAATTATGACTAGGTCTGAGGACTCTTTGGCATCAAAATAATTTTTCCTTTGAACTGTTATTCTTTTCTTTTTGTCGGAAAACATCATATCAATATTCAATCCATGAGAAATTTCTTTAGCATTATCCATAGCCTTCGTGAACCCAGCTTCCCTATACTCTTTGAAAAAAAAAACAATCAATGTATATAAATTATCCATTGCCACTTCTATATGCATATCTTTACACCGTAACTCTTTACTAGCTATATTAACTTTAGCTAAAAGTTGATACCAAATAACTATTCCTATAATAAATTCAAATTTTCCAAGTTCATACTCAACCAAACAAGTAGCTTCACTTTTGATATTTTCCTCTTCTCGCATTTGGTAAACTGAAGTAGAGTTCCTCGTATTCTAAGAGCTTGACTTACAATTGTTTTCACATTATTTAGTCTACTTTCTCATCTAATAATCACCAATGACTTCAAAGTGAAACCTTTTTATGAAATATTATCTTCTAAAAGCTTCCACCATTTTGTAAAATATGAAAATAATGTATAAATACATTGCATAACTCCAAAAAAATTGTAATGATTTACCACAAGTTGATGTTATATCTAAAAGTGTCAAGGTGAGAGAGTGATAACCACTAGGTGTATAAAATGCTCTAGGATTAAGGTCTAGGAGCTTCCTTTGCACAACTTTGTGTTTCTCCTTCATTTTTGATCCATTATCATAGCCCTAACCTCTAACATTATCAATATCAAGATCAAGATGATGTAGAACATTTTGCAAGTCTTCAAACAACGCTTGTATCATTCACAACCAAAAAATCTAAGAAAATATTCTTGAACCTTTATTGGAACTATAGAGACATCAACGCACCTCAATATTATTGTCATCTTTCCTTGCTTGCTAATATCAGAAGTATAATCAAATATTATTGAAAAGTATATATGTCTTCTTTAATCTTTTTCAATATTACATCTTTAGTTTCATAAGCTAGCAAGAATATCAACTCCTTTTGAATCTTGTGACTCATATCATGGTAATGAATCTCATAATTTTTCTTCCTCCAAAGATGTTCATTTAAGGTAAAATCCCACTCGATAGCCAATTCAGCTAAAGCCATAAAATTTTCATTACTACCTTTATAAATATTCTTGTTACTTCCACGGAGTTCTAACCCATGTTTAGCCAAAAACTTCTCCAATACAAAAAATATTCGCCAAACCTTCCTCCAATGTTTTGTCTCTTTGCTGGTTTGCTCTCGCACAACTTTATCATTGACTTAACTCATTTCTAGTATCATAGATAACTCAACCCATTTCGACATATGATTGATATAATTTGGACTCCTTTAGGTGTTTTCAATTCATTGGCAAGGTTTCTCCAATACCTAAATCCATAATGTGCTAATTAACTTGGTTGTGGTTTCATATTTATCAATTTGCATCAAAAACAAAATACCTTGTCAAGATCCTCATAATACACATGCCAATCTCAATGATGTTTCTCGTCATTTGGTAAGTACTTGTCATAAATTTCAAAAGAAAATTATTTTTTCATTCCATCCTTGGAATTTTCCTATTAATAAATATCTCATAAGATATTTTTTCACCAATAAATCCCTCCATTTAATATCAATATTATCTCAATTTATAGGATTAAATATGTTTAGGGAATCTATCCGTCACCACTTGAATTTGTATCCACCTCATTTTCTTCAACTGTATACTTCACATTTTCTTCTAGTACATCATCTTCTTCCATGGCATCCTCCATATATTCACGAACATTTATATGTTTTCCTCCATCCTTTTCAACATTATCAAAGTTCATAACATGATTCTAAAGTACATCTTCATCAATGTGAAGTGATGCTTCATTGGTTGGACAATGTGGTTAGTTCATAACAAATTTATTGAGGAGCTCCCTTTTGATAATCTAAAAATTGCTCCTCTTTTCATTTTCTTTGGCATTTGGCATGGTCAAAATCAAAACTTCTAGTTGGAGACATTCTAAATTCCTATAATTCATTATGAAATAAAATTATAAATTATCAAAAAACATTCATTACTTCAAGAATTATTATTAGTAATTTAATAATTAGCGTATATATATACTCTGCTCATTAGTACATATACGTGCATAGTCTCTAACTTTTGATAAAATTTACAATTTTTTATTTTTTTTATTTGTGAATTATCTATATTTGTAAATATATTTTACCAATTCAACACAAACCTACCATTAAATTACTTAACATCACAACAAAGTAGGCTAGAAGTAAAGATCATCAAAATAACAAAATTGAAAGAAAAAAACTAATAACAATTTTTATTTTCATCCCTCAATTTCAAGGTGACAAAAGAAAATTAAGCTAGAGAATATGATAAAAATCAAAGCTACAACATACCCTAGCTTGCAATAAAAAAAATTAGTTTAAAAAGTTTATATTATTCCTTTGTTCAAAATTATAACCCAAGAAATATGAGGAGTAAAGTAAGACTATGACCTAATTTAATAAAATATCTTAGTTATTCTTAAGATGATGGTGAGGAATAACGGTAGAACACTTGAAAAAAAAACAAAAAAAACTTCTAAATTTGTGGATGAGAACATTAAATTAAGAAACTGAGGAAAAATTCATGGAAAAAATGACTTTATAAGTTAGTGTGCTTTTGAGGTATGATGACTATGTCTTTGGGTTTGACGTTGCACGTTTCTATAATAAGTTTTTGAAAATGTAAGTTGATATGAATTTATACTTTCAAGATTCAGCATGTTAATTAAGAAACTAAGGATAAAAAAGTGGGAAAAAATAAAAGATCCAACGGCCTCAATAACCAAACAATGGATGCCTACGAGAAGTCAAGGTAACACTGCCAGTTGAGTTATGTGCATTGTTTATATATATATAAGGGTCTTTTATTTTTCATATATTTTGTTGGTTATTATTTTCCAAGAAAGAGAGAAAATTTTGTTTTGTGAAAGCCTACAAAGGATAGAACACAGGTGTGTCAACTTCATCCAAAACTCCTTACTAATCATGTTTTGTTCTCATTTAGTTACTATTGTTTCTTTTATATATCTATAAATACTAGTTGTTTTATAAAACCTGTGGCCTCCTCCTAATCGGAGGCTCTATGTGGTGGCACCATAGACACCACCCTAAGACCGTCCCTCCATATGATTCTAATGCACACACATAAGAGGAAGGAAGAATGAGGCTAAGGAAAATAATTTCTCCACAACAACAAAAAAGGGACAATTGGAGTGCTCAGAATTTGATCAAGATGATAAAGGAAAAACCATACGAACCAGAATAATTAAATGTTAGGGTTGATGACAAAAAAATGAAGATGCAAGTGTCGATGTTATTTCTTCCCTATGGGAAAGAAGCTAACGCCTAGCCTAATTCTTCATCTTATTGCTATACTTTTTTAGAGGAGGTGAGCACACCTATGAGGTACAAGGATTACAAAGTTGGCAAGGATGCGTAAGACTTTGTTTGTTCAAGCAGAAAACTTTTGAAACAGAGAGATTTTGAAAAATGATAGAATTCTTGAAATGATTCACATTGGTAATTTCCTTAGTTATAAATTTATTTTGGATAACCATAATGATAAAGGATTTGATTAAACTATTTGTAAAATAATGATTTAAAAGTTTCAATAAGTTTATAAATTCTATTCTAGAGTATCTAGAAAAAAATATATAAATTAAAGTTGTTTATAAATTATGTTTTCAAGTAAAATTCATCCTAAAACCATTATATCTAAACAAAGCCCAAGGGATGGTGTGGAGTTATTATTATATAAGGTAATGAAGTAGGGTTCAACAATATTCCTTAGGTATTGTGTGAGAGGAAATGTGGTGTTTGTACTGATGTAGGAGCAAATGGTCAAGATCTATCATTTATTATTATAAAACCTATTATCATCTATTTAGAGAGGATCCCCTACAAATTTGAAGGCAAATGGATGACTACATTGCTAATTATGGATTAAACTTGTAAAACAAATCACTAGCGATAGAAGTGTGTGCATGGCATGCATGGAAGGGATGAACGTAGTATCTGCATGAGGAGACTTTAATCAATAATTTGGACATGCAATATGGGTTATTATCACGTTGATAATTGTTAAAAAGATAAGAAAGTTGAATTAGTGAAAATAAGCTTAATTCTATCTTTTAGGGTTATCTTATTCTATCATTTGAATGTGTTTAGAGTAGGGAGAAAGCTAATGCTTTTTATCTTTATTCTTATTGGACTTTTAAGAGGATTATTTTGTAATATTAAGAAGGTCTAATGGTTATAAAAACCATAGGACTACACAGCACAAAAGGAGAAGAAAATTTGATGAAATTGCAACCTTTGCTTAATTGACTTTTGTGTGAGTTCTTCTCAATATTAATCAATTATGTGTGAGTAATTATTATTGAAATCCTTAATCTATTTATCTGTGTGAATTAGAGATTAATATCTATCCTTCAAACTCTCCACAAACCCACGCCATCCTAAACCCTAAATTCCATATACAACCACCATCATCATCATCTTCAACATTCATCTTAAACCTATTTTTCTTACTTAATTTTATCTATTTCCAAACCTAAGATAATAATATTATTATTATCAAATGATCATCCTTAACATCTTAAATTCATAATCTAATCATCATACCGCCATTATTCCAATTGTTATCATTATAACATTCATAACACCATTAAACCCTAATCGTAAATCCTAACCCTAGCCCACGAACCAAACCATTCTAAACCTTTCATCATTCGAGCATTATTACCATTATCTTTTCTTTGATGAATCATCATCATCATCATATTTTCATAACTTTTGAATCTTTATATTCCTTTAAAACCCTAACCGAACTATAATACCATTCAAACCATAAGTAAATATTCCTACACACCTCATGTACTGATAGACTATTTTAGTGACCCAAGAAAGGTCCTCCTGATAGCCTAGTTCATCCAATGACTGTTTGGTTGCATCAATTGCGGCATATCAAGATACGATATGGCGTGAATAATTAATGATATTCCCATTGATTTGTGGAAGTTGCAAAGGTACTTATCACTTGTGTATAGTGTATGGGAGGATGGAGATGAGATGATGTGGGAACATATATCCTACAACGGTAGAACATCTTATAAAAAGTTCTACAAGGTGTCCCCTATGGAAGAGATGTGTGACCCTACAACAATAACACATAATCCTAGAGGAGGGACATTGTACCCTACAATTAGAGGGATGGTATAACCTAGACAATGGAAGATTTAGTGACTCAATTATTATTTCTTTAGTTATTAACTTAATTTATCTTATGGTATGAGTTACGTTATCATAAATTGTCAATATAAGATAAAGTTTGATAGGATATTATTTTTTCCACTATTCATATAAATAGCATCATGAATTGTAGGAATTTATTAGTTTTAGTTAAGACATTAGTTGATTTGTTTTAGTTAAGATATAAGTTACTTAGGGTGTGTTTTATCTTATATCTTTTTAAAGTTTTTATCTTATTTAAACTTTATCTTATTTTGATGAGACTATCATGAAGAGGTATAATATGGCCGTAAAAATCATGTATAATCAACGTTATTAATGATAGTGGAGCTAAATTATTAAATTGGATATTCTCTTTTAAAACTTTACATAGATTTCGTTATTTTATGTTTTTCATTATTTGTGTGAACTATAAACTAACTCACTATCTTTATTATTCTATTTGTGTAAGTCTGAATTTATAAATCCTTTGATTATTTTCTAGACTTAATCAAAAGTAGTTTATAAGTTTAATTATTCATATTTTTATCCAATTTATCTATAAAATCAATCATTCACCAAACCTTTCCTTCCCCTTCGCATCATGAGGCTGGAGTGAAATCTGATTAGAGTTTGTTAGCAAATGGCTTCCAATGTTTTCTTATGGGTAGAGAGTTATTTGGTGGGCATTTGGTCCAAGGCGCAGCGGGGGGACTGGTTCATCAAGATCGGTTTGTCTTCCTTTGAAGGTCGTTCCGTAAATTCACAATATAGCCGGCAGCGTTGATGTTGGTTTTAATCCCTTCGGGCAGTGTAATCGTGGTCTTTGAGATGAGAGAACTGAGTGTGGTAGGGCGTCTTCATACACTCTAACGAAAGCTGGCTTAAGCGGTTAAGCCACAAAATTAAAATAGACGCAGGAGGCAAAAATTAGTGGCAAAAATATTATACAACGTATGCGATTATAGTTTTAGCAAAAATAACCACAAAAAGTTAAAATTTAGTGGTTATGTTTACTTTTTTATAGTAGAAAAATATATGCGTGACTAATTTGCTACAAAAAAAGTATTTTCGTGGCAAACTCATCATGAATTTGTTATAAGAAAAAAAATTCATGACTAACTTATCATAAATTACTACGAAAAATTTCTTCTATTGCCAACTGACTACGAATTTGTCATGGAAAAATACTTTTGTAGCTAAATTGCCACGAATTTGACACAAAAAAAAAAACTTTCGTAGCTAACTCATAATAAATTTGTCATAGAAAGATATTTTCATGGCTAGCACGTCATGAATTGTCTATAAAAAGATATTTTTCATGACTAACTTATCACAAATTGGTCACAAAAATATATTTTTGTGATTAAGTTGCCACAAAATTGGAACATAAAGATATTTCCATGACTAATTTGCCACAAAAAGATATTTTCATGGCTAACTTGTCATGCTATAAAAATATATTCTTGCAACTAACTTACCTCAAATTTGCTATAAAAAGATATGTGTGGCCAACTTGCTATAAATTTGTTACGAAAAGATATTTGCATAGCTAACTAGCTATAAATTTACCAAAAAAATGATATTTCTGTGGCTTGCTCACCATAAATTTACAATGAAACATATTTTTGTGGCTAACACATCTTAGAAGTCGTACCAAAAAAAGTTGTGTGGTGAAAGCCAATACCTTTTTAGCTATAGCTTAAAAGTAAATAAAAATATGATCATAGTATGAATTAATTTAACGAATTTTTTTTTAATAAATGTATAATGCATTACATTTTCATCCTAGCATTTTAATTCATTTGAATAACTAGTAAAATTAACTAATTATTAATTTGGATCATAGTTTAAATGTGTATAAAATTTATTGGTATATATATATATAGTTAATATGCAAAAATAAATATCCTATTAAGAATTAATTAGGTCATTTAGAAACATTATAGTACATTGTTAGTACATTTTCTATCTTTTATTTTTTACTAATTTGAATAAAAAATAAAATAAAATAATTATTAGTTTGTGTCCTAAATTAAATATGTATATAAATTATGAAATAGTAAATAATAAATATATACATAGAGACCGACAAACATATATATCACCATACTATGGTTATACTTACCAAAAAAAATACTATAATTATAAGAAAAAATTATTATTTTAACTATGAGTTAAATGTGTAACCATATAAACAAATGCGTGACCATTTGAAAACTATATATATATATATATATATGGAATACCTAATATAAATAATGTATAATTAAGATAGATTAAAAGGTTTGATGCATCTATTTATATAAATAAAATTCACATTCATTAAGGAACACTATGGTTATAAGAAAAATTATTATTTTAACTATGAGTTAAATGTGCAATCATATAAACAAATGCATGGCCATTTAAAAACTATATATATATAAGATAGATTAAAAGGTTTGATGCATCTATTTATATAAATAAAATTCACATTCATTAAAGTAAATTTTTTTTACAGTTAAACATGTTTAGTTTAGAATAATTAAAAAATGGGTGATCTCACGAAAAATTTATGGGAAAGTAATATGGAGATAATGTGTGCCTATGGTACAAGATGGAGTGGTTAATAATAATAATTAATATCGATATATTTGTCACGTAACTACTCATATTATTTATCACCATCATCATCATCGATAAGTTTGCTACAGGATTACTCGTGGCCGTAGTCATTAATTGAAACATGCAACACATAACTATCCACATGTATATTACGAAATTACTCATAACTAGCGGTAAGCATATCACCGATTATTTGTGGTTAATTTTATTAATTGCGGCAACCAAATTATTTTTTTATAATTAAAATTTTTATCCCGGACTTATAGACTACAACGGATTTTTTAGTTATTAACCATTAGCGATTGAGTTGTTGTAGTGAAACGTGTTCGTCTGGTGCTGGGTCTGACGGGCTTTATGGGTGTTTCTTGTATCTAATCTGCCTACCTCGCTCGAGGTTGTCTTTCATTTGTCCTTTTTTGTACTATACACAAGTAAAAAACTAGGCATTGGTTGGTTTGGACGTATCTGCACTGCAGGTGTCTTGTGCATCTGCTCCCTCAGTGTCAGCACAAAAGCTTTGCTTCTTGTTTCTTCCATCATTATCGAATTAAAATGAAGGATGAAGCTCGAAATATTTTACAACACAAAAATGAGCTACCAAAAGGGTTGTATAAACCACAGAAACTAGAAATGTAAAGGGGGGAAAAGAACGAAAGCAGATAGGAAAACGGAACACCATATGAGAACCAATTCATGTGTTCCTATGAACCATTGTACATGCGAATACGAACAAATAAATAGACCAGCTATAGCCCAGTTACATAACCTCGGACACGCCCTTCGAAGTGCTCAGAGCTTTATAAATCTCGAGAACCAACCTAGTCTCAAATTCATCCTGCGAATACCTAGCCGAAACGCTCCTCGCTTTTGAGATCCTCTTCCCTTGGAAAAAACTTCCACCGTCTACTTGACCAACGTTACCAGCTAGCCTGAGCATCATATTAATATACCCATCTTTAAACGCATTCCATAGCCTCTTGGGCGAAGAAACGATCATCGTCCTCATCAGCTTCAGCTTGGGGCGTGCTTTACTCAACCGCCAAAACCGTCGCCGCCGATCGCTGCCTCCGTCGATCTTTACGATCTTCAGGTTCCTTCGCCTTGTTTTTGATCCGTCGAGGAGGCTGTACCCTTTCTTTTTCCAGTAGTTTCTGCCATTGAATGGCCTGGAAATTATTTCCATGGATGGACTGGGCTGAGAGAAGAAGGAAGGGGGCGGAGGAGGGAAGAAAAAGAATAGTTATGGAGCCGGCTGGGGTGAGGTGTATATATAATATACATGAAGACTGATTAAATAGCATTCTGTAAATCTGCGGTGTACGTTCGCATTTTAATATAATATTAATGGAGATTTATATCGTGGGTTGGGTGTGATTATTTGGCGGTAAAGGAGGATGGGAGTGGCGGTGTTGAATTCCATCAATGAGAAAATTCGACTATGGGACCATAACACATTGTGTGGGTGGCCCAAAGTCAAGAAAGCCGGTTCGATGGTTTGATGGATGGTAATATTGATGACAACGGACAACGAGGAACCATCTCGTTTCCAAATCCTGTAAGAAAATAATTTTTAAATTCGTTTGGATTAGTTAATATTTTCTATGGGAACATCCTAACCTGATTTTGAGGGGTATTAAATTTTATCTTAAAATCTCATATGATTTCTAAAATTTAATTCATATCTCTAATTTTTAATCCCGTCCCTAACATTAAAGCTTATTTTTATAATATAATATTAATTTTTAATATATATATATATATATATATATATATATATAAAAATTATACGGAATAAATTTAGAAATAAAAATCAAAATCCGTCCTCAATAAATTAAAATATTGTATTCGATCCCTGAATTCTTCTTCCGGATCCGAATCAATGAAAATGGTCTTCCATGGATGAGCAACAAGGTCAAAGTATTTGTATCCTACGAATTAATGAGGCTACACGATGAGCAAAAAGGTCAATGGATTTGTATTTATATATGGATAATAAAAATATACGAATGCCGTCCTTCTTGATTCCTACGAATTACTGCTAAAGTATTATTATAGGACAGAGAAATCGACATAAATGGATATACGGATGGGAGGAGTTTGGGAATACTGCATCTACATGTGCAAGAATAAATATCCAAATAATAATAGTAACATATATACATATACTAGTTATTTTTCCATGCGACTTAGGAGGAGAGTTTGACATATTGTAATAATAAATTTTAAAATAATAAATATAAAAAATAATGGAATTACAAGAAAAAAATATAGTTAATATAAAGGATAAAATATTGGAAGAAAGATAAAATAATAAAGTAATATATTATATATAAAAATAAAAAATATAAAGTATATGAAGCAATAAAGAAGGAAATACATAATACACCTAGATATTTCGAAATACTTTTTTGAAGACGGCATTTATTGTTTCTTTTCTATCGTTGTTGTATATCAATATTTTTACAATATTCTACGGGGTGAATTTGATTTAGTAGAGTATAGGTAGGGGTCATTCTTCAAACTTGAATGCTTCTCTTCTGTTTTTTTCCCCTCTTAAACGTGTATTGCTGCTAGAGTAAAATTAGTTTTATGTTATGTATGTTTTTAGCTCTTTCGACTAGGTTCTAATTATATTTTCTATATTTTCAAAGCAAGTGTGAAGAAAAGACGTATGAGATTCAGATTAAGTTAGGTAATTAATTATATATTACTCAATTAATATGCATTTCAATTTTCTGCTTTTTAGTCTTCTATATTACTTAATAGGGAATATCATATTTTCGAAGCAATAATCTTATTAATTAGTAATAATTGATGACGGTGATGATTAATAATTAATAATAATAAATATAATTTAGACGAAAAAATTTATCTATATATTCTCTCCCACAAAACTTTATTTTTATATAATTATTATAGATGTTTAAGCAGTAGTATTTTCCACGTCTGATGTTCAGAGGCAGAAACGAATCACAATACTACGATCTCCTAATTAATTAATAAAGTAATGTCGCCAACAAAGTTTCGGTCAAGCGAATAACGTTACAATTGAAAGATATTTGTCCGCCATGTTTGAATTACCCTCGTGTGTATTCGGTATCATATTAGCCTATTTCTACCATAAGTTGGTTTGGACTCCACGAATACAGGTTATAAGCCCATCTTAATGCCGCTTTTAAGTGTTTCGAATTCGATAAAACAGAATATCAGAATATTTTTCATTAACCTATTGATACAGATATATCATTACATATTTTTCGACTCCTGAGAGTTTTCGTCGTGTTAAGTACTGTGAATAATCGGCTACTTTATTTGCTTTAAACTAGCAGATTAACGTATGATCATTTCAATGATCTGATTAGTGTGTCTCTATATGTACATACATGTATGTAAAGTGTAGAGATGTTTTGAAACTATCCTAAATTATATGATGAATCGAGCACACTTACACAAATAGTTAATATAGTTATATCTATAATTATTGTTATCAAGAATATAATACAAGATGACCATCATCGCTCGATATAATCACCACTATTTAATAACAAAATCACCAAGCTTATAATACAATAATCACTATTCTATTATTAATAATCTATAAATTGTTATGTGATAATCACCAACTTTATTACTATTATTAATAATAAATTCTTTTTAGTACTATATTATTATTATCACTTTTAATTACCCATAGTATAATATATATATATATATATATAGGGGAGGGATCACATACAAACTATAATTAATATACAAATATAGGAACTAATCTCATCCATTGGATCAAAAATTAATCACATTCAAGATTTTACTAATACCAAACCAAAAAATTAATCCAAACCAATATCCAAACCAAATATCCAAACCTCTAAACCCTCTAAACCTAAACCATGAACCCCTAACCCTGAACCCTGAACCGTGAACCCTGAACCCAGAACCCTGAACCCTGAACCCAGAACCCAGAACCCAGAACCCTGAACCCTGAACCCTGAACCCAGAACCTTGAACCCTGAACCCTGAACCCTGAACCCCGAACCCTGAACCCCGAACCCTGAACCCCGAACCCTGAACCCTGAACCCTGCACCCTGAACCCTGAACCCTGCACCCTGAACCCCTAACCCCTAACCCTGAACCCCTAACCCTGAACCCTGAACCTGAACCCTGAACCCTGAACCTGAACCCTGAACCCCTAACCCTGAACCCCAAACCCTGAACCCCAAACCCTGAACCCTGAACCCTGAACCTTGAACCCCTAACCCTGAACCCTGAACCCTGAACCCTGAACCCTGAACCCCTAACCCTGAACCCTGAACCCCTAACCCTGAACCCCTAACCCTGAACCCTCCTGAACCCTGAACCCTGAACCCCTAACCCTACACCCTGAACCCTGAACCCTGAACCATGAACCCCTAACCCTGAACCCTGAACCCTCTAAACCCTAAACCCTAAACCCTCTAAACCCTAAACCCTAAACCCTAAACCCTAAACCCTAAACCCTAAACCCTAAACCCTAAACCCTCTAAACCCTAAACCCTAAACCCTAAACCCTAAACCCCCTAAACCCTAAACCCTAAACCCTAAACCCTAAACCCTAAACCATCTAAACCCTAAACCCTAAACCCTAAACCCTCTAACCCTCTAACCCAAAACCCTAAACCCTAAACCCTATAAACCCTAAACCCTAAACCCTCTAACCCTAAACCCTAAACCCTAAACCCCCTAAACCCTAAACCCTAAACCCTAAACCCTATACCCTAAACCCTAAACCCTAAACCCTAAACCCTAAACCCTTAACCCTAAACCCTAAACCCTAAACCCTAAACCCTAAACCCTAAACCCTAAACCCTAAACCCTAAACCCTAAACCCTAAACCCTAAACCCTAAACCCTAAACCCTAAACCCTAAACCCTAAACCCTAAACCCTAAACCCTTAACCCTAAACCCTAAACCCTAAACCCTAAACCCTAAACCCTAAACCCTAAACCCTAAACCCTAAACCCTAAACCCTAAACCCCCTAAACCCTAAACCCTAAACCCTAAACCCTAACCCTAAACCCTAAACCCTAAAACCCTAAACCCTAAACCCTAAACCCTAAAAACCCTAAACCCTAAACCCTAAACCCCCTAAACCCTAAACCCTAAACCCTAAACCCTAAACCCTAAACCCTAAACCCTAAACCCTAAACCCTAAACCCTAAACCCTAAACCCTAAACCCTAAACCCTAAACCCTAAACCCTAAACCCTAAACCCTAAACCCTAAACCCTAAACCCTAAACCCTAAACCCTAAACCCTCTAACCCTCTAAACCCTAAACCCTAAACCCTAAACCCTAAACCCTCTAAACCCTAAACCCTAAACCCTAAACCCTCCCTAAACCCTAAACCCTCTAACCCTAAACCCTAAACCCTAAACCTTCTAACCCTAAACCCTAAACCCTAAACACTCTAACCCTAAACCCTAAACCCTAAACCCTCCCTAAACCCTAAACCCTAAACCCTAAACCCTAAACCTCTAAACCCTAAACCCTAAACCCTAAACCCTAAACCCCCTAAACCCTAAACTAACCCTAAACCCTAAACCCTAAACCCTAAACCCTAAACCCTAAACCCTCTAACCCTAAACCCTCCCTAAACCCTAAACCCTCTAAACCCTAAACCCTCTAAACCCTAAACCCTAAACCCTAAACCCTCTAAACCCTAAACCCTAAACCCTAAACCCTAAACCCTCTAAACCCTCTAAACCCTAAACCCTAAACCCTAAACCCTCTAAACCCTAAACCCTAAACCCTCTAAACCCTAAACCCTCTAAACCCTAAACCATAAACCCTAAACCCTCTAAACCCTAAACCCTAAACCCTCTAAACCCTAAACCCCAAACCCTCTAAACCCTAAACCCCCTACCCCCTAAACCCTAAACCCTAAACCCAAACCCTAAACCTAATCCCCAAACCATACAAACCCAAACCCCAAACCCACTAAACCCTAGACCATCTAATTTCCATCCAAAGGCATGCATGTTTCAACAAACGAAAAAAAAAACATACTAATTAAATATACATTCATTTAATTATACAATATGATTCGAAATTTGACAATTCCTTAAAATTAAACCTTACACAAGTCTGAAAAAAAAAAACTTCCACTATCGTCTAAACGACAATGAAAATCATCAATGACCAATACCTTCATAAAGTTGAAAAAAAAAATTACATCCAACTCTGGCCTTCCATTCCAAAATCTGCCATTCACATATAAAAATTTACATTAGTGCTGAGAACAAACTAAGAAAGGATCTAAATGAACTACAAACAGATGATATAAACAGATATGATTAATGAAATACCTTCAATAATCAACACTAATCAGAGTAACATTACTCTGATTATTAATCAAATAACAAATAGCCATCCTATTAAGATTAACACTACTCTGATTATCACTCTGATTAGTAATCAGATTAACATACAACCACCTAACAACACATAAATTACTCTGATTATTACTAATCAGAGTAATCAGACCACCACATCAATCAAAATACGTACCAACATTGCCATCAAAAACAATTATCAGAAAAAAAAAACATATACGAATCAACATAACATAATCAAAATTGACAAACCTGAATCTGTTTATCCTTGCCGAATCCAGCTGAAGGCCAATCTCGTGACTCTACTACTGCACATCGACACAACAATCAGAACAAAAATTTGAGATAAAAAATGAAGTAGTAGAGGGTTTAGCTGAGGTAGATCGAAAATGTAAAGAGGTAGATCTGAGTTACCAGATCTGAGTATCGACGAAACCAATTGTTTTTAGCTGAGGTAGATCGAAAATGTAAAGAGGCAGCTTCGACGGACATATATGACGACGATGGAGCGAGCGAGGCAGAGACTGGAGCGGGTTGTGGAGAAACGGCGACGGAGAGATCCAAAGGGAGAAACGGCGATGGAGAGAGCGAGTTAGAGACGGCGCGCGACGGAAATGGAGAAAACCGAGAGGTAGAAGACGAGAGGGTGAGGGTCGGGAGGCAAGAGTGGACGACTTTCAGCAGGTTAGGGTTAGTGACTCAGTGCTGGGGTAGTGGGCAGAGTGTCGGGGGAAAGCTAGAAGGAAAAGAATGTGGGCGACGGAGGGCGACCGCGGGGGCAACCGCGGGGGCGAACGGGCGGCGACCGAGGGGCAAACGGGCGGCGACGGGGAGCGATGGAGAGGGAGAGGCAGGTGCGGAGTGGTGTGGACGTGTGGTGGTCGGGTGCGAAACAGGAGGAGCGGGGCAGAGGAGCCTCTATTTCTTCGTTTCTAAATCTTCGACCGTTGGATCTAATTTAGATCCAACGGTCAGAAAACGTTCCTACATTTGTACATAATAAATGGGTGCGCATATGACCCTAAATCTATATATATATATATATATATATATATGGTAACTATGTTTCTTATCATGAGTATTATGCCAAGAAGCCACAAGATTGATAATAGATGAAATAAATAATATATAGTAAATGATACCTATATTTTATTTATATGGTGTTTATGTCTTATATCCATAATGATTATGCTTTAAACGTATGAAAATTGCATTTAATTTCATATTTTGCATGCCGACAACACATAGTTTTGTGCTCCCTAGGTATATGATAAAATAATTGTCATGGCCTTATTTTCAACTTATCCTCTATGACACACTACAAATAACCTAGTAAGATGGTCTAGTTGTTTGGTTAGTGAGATGGGGATTTAGGAGGTGGCATGCCCTATGAACTAATGGTGTTCATGATTAGATATCCGTATCCGCTTCTCTTAAACTAGATTGAATATCCAAAAAAACTAGATCGGATATTGAGTATAACAAAAATATTTGATTATACTTATATTTATAGTTAGATGCATTTATTTTTTTTTAAAAAATATTATAATACATTATAATATACTTTGTAGTATAGTATAATATAACAAAAATATAGTATAATATGCTCCAAAATGTAGTAATACAATACAATATAATTTCATATATCCAAATGCGGTATAATATACTCAAAATATTGTAGAATACATTATACTAGTTTTGAATACTTCGAGAAAATCAAACAATATATGTGCTCTGGTTGCAATTAGTTATTCCTATATTGTATTTTTGGATGCTGAATAGGATTTTCATATCTTAAGTCTTTTGTACAGCCATATCAGGAGTTAGCCTATTCCTTGGCAGGTTATAGGATAGTATCCGAAAAGTTTTCGACCTATATAAATTACTATATATATTAGATTTTATATAATTAGGTCTAATTTGTTACCTACAATTGACTAGGTTTTCTAGGAGTACTAAAGAAACTCCTTCTTAATGTATTCTATATTAATCGCTTCCTACGATAATAGAAATTACTCTAACATTTATTTGTAGACAGGGAAGACATTGGATTGGATATGAATCAGGTATCTCCTATTCGTTATTCAAACCCAATAAAAAAAATATATACATATATCCATATTTAAATTTAGTGGATAATTTTTTCTTTATTCATATCTATGCTCATATCTACATATTTATATCCATCGGATTTAAAATAAAATTCCTCCAATGTTAAATTAAGTAATAATATTTTTACTTTTAACTTTAGAAAATTATATTTAAGATTAAATTAATAAAAGGTAAAGAAGTAATTTTATATTAGATAAATAAATGCGGGTATAGATTTGATAATCTATTACGCATATCCATATCCAATCTTGACGAATATTTGTCGATTTTCTTCACATATGTATATACATCTATATATGTTTATTCGTATTTATTTATACATCAATTGAATAAAATACATCAAATTTTGAATAAAAAAATATATAATTACTATAGACATAGCTAACATATTATTAATGAATCCTATAAATTTATGTGTTTTATCTTTATCCTTCTAAAAAAATCTTGCATTTGTAATAATACCTATCAATTTTGGAATTTCTCATTTGACATAATTTTATAGTTTGAAATATATATATTTCTCAATCTTTAACTATAATTTAAAAAAATTATAGTAAATTTAATAAGTACAATTTTTAAGTAAAGTAAACCTAAATAAACTTAAAAAATAACGGCAGTTTTTCAAACCGCCCCTTGATACCGCCCCGCATGCCTAGGCTATATTCTGTCAGTCATCGGCAATACTTTTCTTCAGAATTTGCAGTCCAAAATTGAAATTCATGTCCTTTTAGTCTTTTACATGTCGGAGAGATACTGCTCCAAAGATGGATCGTCATCCATGATATCCGGGTTGAAAGTTGTCATGACAACTGAAATCACTTGCGTGCCATGGCATCAAGGAATGACGTTGACTTGGATTAGCAAAAATACAATAATACAAGCGAGCAGTCAAAATTTTGAAGTGGAAAATTAGTCGATTGTGCGGAAATATCATAACGCAGTCAATTAATTTATGTCGCTAGTCTCGTTTGGATGTGCGTTTAATCATGTTTGATTCCAACTTTAATAAGAGGGAGAATCCTTAATTTATTACGTCGTCCATCTTTCAAGCCATCGATACATTCTTCTATTAATAGCCAGATCTACGGCACTTCGATGTTCTTTTTTCTATTCCCTATTTATATGTGTGCCTTTCATATTAAAAAAATAACTCTATTAATTCATATAATTTTTAAAGAATTAATAAAATTAGTTTTAAAATTATAATTACATCATTTATTAAAAAATAATAAAGTATTTTTATCTATATATAATTAAAAAAAATGATGGTACAAATAAAAAATAAGATTTAGTTTTTCTAAAATAATATTTTCTATATAAAAATATAATGATAGAATAAATTTATTATTTATATGGATCGAGTAATATATATATTTTATTAATAAATATATGTCTTATATAAAATAAATACATATATTTTTTTTTATAAATAAACACACAAAAGACAATTACATACACACCATACAATGTCAAATGCACAGATTTTATAAATAAATATACATCTTATAGTTTCACGTACAAATCTTAAACAATATTTTAATTATTTTTTTTATCCCATCTCTCATGTTTTATCAATTTCAATCAAATTTAATTATATAATCTACATTTAACTATCTCAAATTTATAACACCTAATTATTTTATCAATCATATCACCAATCGCTTATACTTTGTACTATTTAACTTTTGATTTATATTAACCTATAAATATTAATTAATAATAATTTTTTATTATGAAATTTGATTAAATATAAGTTTACAAACTTTTTTTTTAGTAGGATACATTTTTTAAATTTGAGTAGGATCAATTTTTTTTCAAAATGGAAATAATGAAGAGAAATGAAGAAGATGAATATATTTAGAAATAATATAACAAATTTATGTTAAGCACGTAGAAAAAATAATATAAAAATAATATATTTATAAGCAAATTTTGTAAATATCGTCATTAATGACAACTATTTTAAAAAATCTATTATGTATGCTTCATTAGTAAAAATCGGCCAAAAAAGTATAGCGAAAAGAGGGAAAAAAGGCTTATATAAGACTGTAATACCCTGTATTTTAAAATTTTGTTTTATTAAGCTTAATTATTTTATTAGTGTAATTTGATGTAAACATTTAATTATTTTAATTTTGATTCATTTTATGGATTTATCGACGATTTCAACTTCATATTTGAATTTAATTAATTGTTGTCATTGCGGATCATTCTAGATAAATTCGTTCACGATTATGATTTTATTATATTCATATGATTTCAATTTTCAGTTAAAAATCTATATTTCTGTTTTTCCTCGTATTTTGATTTTTAATATTTTAGATTCATTTTTTATTATAACTTTATCGTGTGATTATGACTTTAGTTTAGAGTTATATTTCGTTAACGATATATATATATATATTATTTAAATTATAAAATTTCCATTTAAAATAGTCAAATTTATTTTAATAATTTTATCAGTAAAACATATTTCCAACATTGAATTTATTCGTTTCCGAAGTCGTTAAGATCTTTGGAAAGTTTTAAATTAAAAAGATTTTCGGAGCTTATTTATAAATTTTCTTTCCGAAATTAATTTTCTTCCATTTTACCCTTTTTGGTTGCGGAAGATCTATTTCGAAAATTATTTAAATTAGTCTCTGTTTATTAGAATTTAATTTAAATATTTACTTATATGATTTTAAATATTATTTCGAGATCTTATAATGTATTTTTATAAATAATATAAATTTTTACGTTCGTTGGTAAATTCTTCCGAAAATACTTCTAAAATTCTTTATATATCTCTTATATCGATTTTAAGCCTTCGGAACCTTACGAAATGATTTTTCATTAAATAAATTTTAGATAAAAATTTTCAACAATATTTTTAGATGTTAGTATTTATTTATATATGTGTATTTGAAAAAAAGAAAAAAGAAATCCCGAAATCAGCCCCTTCCCCCTCTTCTTTTCCTTTTCTCTTCTTCTCTCCATCTCCTCCCTACTCCGCCTCGTCAGCCAACCGCCGGCCACAACTGCTGCCATCAAAGCAGCGTAGCAGCAGCCACCGAAGCAGCTTCGTAGCAGCAGCAGACTGCAGCAGTGACGATCAACAAGTCACGCCGCCGTCCGGCCACGACAAGCTCGAGTGATGGTTGGTGAGCACCGGTTGACCTTCGGCGAAGCTTCTCCAGCCTTCACTTGTCCCGATTTGTTGGTTTTATTTGATATAAAATTCTGAAAACCTAACTTTTGATTTGATTAATTGAGTATAAATTAGCTAATGAAAAGCTAAATTGATTGTTTGATTATGTATATATATGTTGTATGATTGATTTAGAGTAGTTGATTGTAGTGTATTTGGATGATTTGTGAAAATCGGATATTTGGCCAAGCATTATGCCCGAAATTTTTGGATTTGTCCAATTAAGCTATTTTGTGTAAATTGATTTCACAATATGCTGTAAAATGTATCTAATTTTATGTTGGAACCGTCAATTTAAGAAATTTATCCGGAATTAATTGGAATTGACCTTCTATGTCAAAATTCGTGTGTAATGAAATAGGGTTGCATAATTGAGATGTTTCACTCAATTGATTTTATAATATCTTTTTAAATGTATATAATTTCATATCGGAAGTGTTAATTTGTGAAAATTGTGTAAAATTAATCGGAATTGGATTTTTAGGTCGAAATTCTTGCGGGTTTAAATTGGATTGTGTAATTGGGTTGTTTTATTCAATTGATTATATAATTTACATTAGAATACATTTAATTTCAATTCCAAACTGTCAATTTATATATTTTAGCAAGAATTGATCGGATTTGCGTTCCGGGCTCAAAAACTCTAATTATGCTAAATTGGGTATTTCTTTTATTAGTTTTGATCAATTGATTATATTTTATGTTATAAAATATGTCTAATTGCATTTCTAAACATTCAATTTAAATAAATTAATAGAATTCAACCGGATTATATTTTCGAGCCTAAAATCCTAGATTTCAACTGAAATTATGAAATTGGTCATTTATATAATTGTTTCTCTAAAGTTGAATTTATAGAAATAGTTGAAATGGTCTTAATTGCATTCTAATACTTTTAATTGGAATTAATTGATTTTAATTATCCGAGTTTATGTCTTGTGCTTTGAAACCCTAGTTTTGAAAACCGATAGTCTTGAATCGGTTACTCGGAAGCTTGTTTTGTTGAAATTGGGTATCTAGATTTATCTAAAATTAGTTTAGTTGTGTTTTAAAGCTATCAATTTAGAGTAATCGAAGTGAATTGGTTGGCTCATAGTACGGGCATTAAAAACCCTAATTTTCAGATATGGCTTTATAAAAACGGTTTGCTCATGTATCTCTCACCTAGTAGATTACTAATTTTGATTTAAAGTCATTTGAATTGTATTCTTATGTTATCGGGTTAAATTGGTATTCTAAAAATGGTTGGTTTGCCTCTTTAGTTGTAAAACCTAATGAATAAGTTATTTTCGATAAAATTAACTTATAATCTATTATTCTTTCCCCGACTTTTCAAATTAAATTGAAATGTCCCAAGTGATATGTGTTAAACTTGATTTGATTAATATTTAATCTTAAATCTTAATAGAGCGATGCTTGCGAGTCCTAGGTTTCGGACACGTTTTCTAAGAAAGATTGTTTGTGCACGTTTGTCTTTATTTAATTATAAAAATTGAATTATTGATCGATAAGATATTTTCTAACTTAGTTCCGATTTCTATCGGTGATCTAGGAAAACTTTCTAGTGGATTGTCGAACTCTTGATAGCTCTCTCTCTTTCTCAATTTGCTTAGCTAGCTTCGGATTTAGGTAAGTCATTACTTACCTTTACTTATGGTGGAATTTGAAATGTATGTCTGCTCGGAGTGGAAGGTGATGAATATACTTGATTATCTAATTATGTCAAGCGTATGTTGTATCCTTGTGTGGTAATTGTATGTATGTATGAGTTATAGCTTTAATGCAAACGCATGTTCGTATGCCTCTTGAATATTGTATGTATTTGAGTATGTGAAGGGTTGAGTATGAATTGAAAATGCATGATACCTTATGCTGTATTTTATGCCATGAAGTTATTCAGCTTTAATGTCCCTGAAATCATTCGGCTTTAATGCCACATGAATTGGATCGGCTTTAACGCCACATGAATTGATCGGCTTTAACGCCATTAGAATTGATCGGCTTTAATGTCGCTTGGATTTGTTCGGCTTTAATGCCGCTTGAAATTTATCAGCTTTAATGCCGCTTTGTTTTAATGCCACTTAAAATTGATATAATAATGGATATTCATTGTATTGATGGATGTGAGCTAAGTGCTGTTATGTGGGTCTAATTTATGATTGGTTAAATCCTTGAATAAAATATGAATCACTTAAAGTGAAAGATCTTGAGTTGGGACTTGTATCACTCGGGGTAGCTATCAGAGTTAAGTTTGGTATTCACTTGGTACCATTCCGGTATTTTTCTATTCTGTGATCTCGAGTGCCTTACGACATCCGGAGAGGCCCTCTTCTACTCTATAGGTGTCTCGATATATTTCGGCCCTATAGGGGGTATGCATACTTAAGTGATTAGGTGTCCTATTTATTGGTGGTCTGGTTACATTTCTAGGCGGGCCAACTAGGGCTAGTACCGTTCGAGTACTAGATTAGTCGTTACAATCCCTTCGAGTTTCTGTCCTCAAGATAATATAAACAAATTGTGGTGATCACAATAACGAAATATAATAATGAATTATTCTTGCTCACTCATGAGCTTTATATTTCTATTTCCTATGCATAGTTATTGGTTGTTGCCCTTACAATAATGTTTCCATGTAACGTATGTCCGTACCCAATTATCATATAATATATTATTAAAATCGCATGTGGGCCTTGTGTGTAGAATGATACCTCCTAAGGTAGTATGTGATTCTTAGCATATGATCATGATTTTCTTGTATGCTTGAACCTTATGTATTATAATGTTGATATATGGAATTTATATGTTATTTTCTTAAGTAAAAATGTCATTTATTCCTCATTGTTTTTATAAGATTTAATCTTTTCTCGAGTTTTTCTCTTTTAGATAGATTTTGTAGGAAAAGATAAAAATGAAGAAATTTAAAGGAGAAATCGATGGAAAGAGAAAATGAAGCAAATAACACATCAAGAGATATGGAATCGATGGAAGAAAAGACCAGAAATGAAGAATATATATCAAAGGGAAGCTTGTGTTGAAATTTCATAAAGATAATGAAGGAACAAGAAATACCCCCTGTGTTTCATAAAAACGTCCCGTGTTTTTCTATCAGCACACAAAATTTCAGCATTTAGCAGAGAATTCAAGGAAAAATACGGGGGTCCCGTGTTTTTTAACACAGACCGTGTTTTTCTTAAATTCTGTAACCATTCGCGCAACTTTTCCTCGATATATTTCTAAAGTATAAACAATCGAAAGGGGGTCTGGGGAGTTCGAGAATGGGATTCTCTCTTTCTCTCTATATTCTCTAGATACCACATGTAATTTGTAATTCCAATTATCTTTCTCTCCATTGTATTCAATTGAACAATCAACACTCTGCAATTTAAGTCGATAAATTCTTCTCCATTCCTCTCTTAATTGCAAGTTTTGATTTTTGATTGAATGCAAATAATTTCTCTTTATTGCATTATTATTTTTCTTATGTTTGGTGTTTCATTGTTAATTTATTTGTAAGAATTGATGTTATTTATAAATTATTGCATTTAAGGTAGGAGGATTTGATAACGGAATTAGGGTTTCGGATATGACAACATAATTTGAATTCATAATTCTAGATGAAATTTAATTGAATTGACGGACGGAATTAAATGATCTCGCATCATAGATTAAGAATTTAAACTAATTAGACTGATCACGTCTCTAGTGTATATCTTAATCTAAGCTAGGATAACGAAATTAATACGTAATTGTTAATTAACGTTTCTAAAGTAGCAAAAGATTAATTGTTAATCTTGTCCATTAATTCGTACGATTGCATGATCCGAGCTTATGTGATTATGGTCGTAGTTGAATGCTTTCCATTAGTAACGCTGCCATTAATTGAATCTAGTGTTCTTAACCTAGGTTATTAATTGGTTAGGTGATAAATTGAGAGCTTATTCAATTTATTAGAATTGAAAGAAAGCAAAGAGATGAATTATTATGAGTTTCTACAGGTCAACGTTAAATCATTTAGAATAATTCTTTTCTCCATGATTATTTGATATCCTAATTCCATAATCAATACCTTCATATCCTTATTCATTAATTAGTGAGTACATCATTTTATTATTTATCCATAGTTTAGATATTGATGATAGAAATATATGTTGATGCATAAACGGGGTTTTAACATTGATTACAGATTTATTGATTATATATCATTCCTTGTGGGTTCGACTCCTTCTTTCCATATACTACGTATTTGGAAATGAGGATTTATTTATTAAATTTATTGTGCATATGATAGTGCATCAAATGTTTGGTCATGTATTATGAGCATGAGTTTGTGACCCCATGTTCTATGGTATGTATTATATGTATAATCAAGCATGAGTTATTATATGAGTAGAATGACGTATGTATCGCATGTATAATCGAGCATGAACTATTATATGAGCAAAATGGTGCATTTATCATATGTATAATTGAACATGAGTTTTGTAAGCTAAATATTGCTCTATCTTATGTGTATTCTGTTTCCTTCCATGAGTAGGATAATCTTGGTTTACTCACTACTGGACCCGTACTGATGCTACCTTGATTGTCTAGGTCCTGTGATGATCCACTGATGGTGGGGAGCAGATAATTTGTGCACATTTAGTATTGAATGTCTTATTGTTGGGAGGAATGTTTTCCTCGGATTTTGAAAGTAGGCTATCCAATATTTGATCCCTCAAAATTTGTCCTTAATTATCTGTATTCATTTTTGGATGTTTTAAATGTTGTATTAAATTTTCAAGGGTATTGTAATTGAATTTTAATTCTCATTATTTTGATAAGCTTTTAAAAATCCAGAACTATTTTACAAGTTTCCGCTGATTTATTCAGCAATGATTTTATTTAGTGAAATTATTCACTTGTCATATACCTGTGGATATTTTCTTATGGGAGTTTGTCCTCAAGGCATAGATGTTGGTTGAATTTTGTTGGACAGGTTTTAGCCTTGCATCTAGCGTGAGATAGATGGTAGACAGTTATCTTGTGTTAGGTGAGGCGGTAACATTCCCCAAACTGTAGTTTAGCTTCTACATTATTCTTCTTAAAGAAAAAAAATTTCAGGAGTGAAATTTATGGGTGTTATAAAGACTCTGTGAGAAGAAAATGCTACCGCCTGTCGGGCGTGTGAGTGTCATACGTGCGGGAGGCAAAAGCTATTGCACATTGAACACCATGCATACGTGTGGTACTCACCACTTTAGACACTCTAAATTTTTGAAGAATTTTTTTTTTACAATTGCAACCCTTTCCTCAATTTTGAGTACCTCAAATTTAAGATTGGGAGGATTTTTTTATCCCTATTATAGATGCTTTTATATTAACAATACAAATCTTTTAATGATAATTATCATTACAAGATATGAATTTACTAATATAAGATCCACATTTATTAATCTAAAATATACATTTACAACTAAAATATGTGTGTTTATTAATATAAGATATGCATTTGTTGATGTAAAAATATACATTTACAGTTATAAGATATACGTTTGTCCCATTAATATGTGCATTTATAATATATATGTATTTATCCCTTATTGTTTTATAAATAAATGATGTTTTTAATATGTCCATTTGTCCATACAACATGTGTATTCATTATTATAAAATACATATTTTATCTCTATAAGATGTGTATTATCGAAATAAAGATATATTTTTATAACTATAAAATATGTTATTATATGATAAAGATGTGTATTATTTCCAATAAAATTTGTATTTAGAATATAAGTATTGTCGCTTGTTATTTTATAAATAAATGATGCGTATTTATATTTAAAAAATGTGTACTTTCTTATATAAGATTTGTACTTTGTTAGATAAGATACGTATTATTGTTAATGATATATTCCGAATATGTATATTTTATTAGATAAGAATTTTAAAAGAAAGTTCAATAAATTTATTAAAAAAAAAATCACCGTGTCTACCATATTTTTAAAAAGATGTTTATTTTACCATAAAATAAGTATATTTATGCCTAAAATGTGTATATATGAATTAATGATGTGTAGATTATAGAATTACTCATTAATAGCAGCATGTTTCCTACTACTAGTAGACTAGCAGTACCATGTAAATTGTGCACACGGTATCTTTTTTATAATTATATAAATCTTATTGATATATATGAGATGATTTATTTAATTATATAATTATTTTTAAATCTAACTAACCAAAAATAGGGATGTTTATGTTCTTTTCCTATCTTTGATAAATGTGACCCCCTTATTTTAAATATTTTAAACAATAATTTGGGTTGTCAGGAGCATTAAAATATCATACCAACTCATTTATTTTTTTCTATAAATATATATTTATATTGATATACTTTGTGTAGAAAAACTAAAATGTACATACTCAATATCTGATCAACATATGCATACACATACACATAAAGGTATTTAACTTTTTTATTTTTATTTTTAATTCATCACTTAAAACAATTAAGTTTATAGCATAAAATGAACATATGTATACATGTCGATAGATATTTACTTTTTCATATTAGGTTTATAGTACATAATATCTCGATTCATCTTATAAAATTTTTATTACATAATATATTTGTGTTCAATAACTAATGAAGACCTGCATTCATGTAAGGAGGTATTTATTTTTGCGGTTTATTTTAGTTATCTAATACTATTAAATTCATCATATAAAATATTTATATACATAACATAAAATGAAGATGCCACGAACGAACCATTGAAGGTAGAGCAATCAAATCTAGTACCAGACCTAGATCTCAACCGTATAAAGCTTTCATGCTCGACCATTTTCGCCGGATTTCCTTACGAAGAAGAGACGGCGTTGAGTTTTAGTTTCGGTGATGCCGCTGAAGAGGTTGCTACTAATGGTCTTCGGAGACTTTTAAAGCATGACGGGTTCTAATGAAATTCGGGAACACGATTAAATAAATTAGACAAGTTGATAGTGTCTGGTCCGTGCATTTGTTATGATTAGTGGTTGGGCATGGACGAGGAGTAGATCTTAGAAGTGTGGCTTTTAGTTTCAAGTCTTTCTACGGTTCTAAAACTCGAATCTGCAACACCAAGAGATCATGAACCATTGAAAATGCAGTAGAGAACAAGATCTTAGATCTAGAACTTGATTTCCAGCTCCAAGATTTGGGTTTTAGTTTTAGTTTTACATTAATTAATGATTTTTTTGTGATTATAATACTGAAGATATGATAGATTAGAAGTTAAAGGTTGAAAGATAAATTAGAAACTGAAGATGGAAGAAAGGATGTTTTGGTCGGTTTACACCAATACTACAATAAAATGTGTCATAGACCATGAAAATGGTGGGGGAAGACGAAAATGGTAGGGGAGTAAAAATTGATGGCCAAAATTTTTAGATAGGAAATTGTGGAAAAAAAATAGTAACTGTAACACCCCAAAATCACAACTTGAAAATTTTATTTAAATCTTACTTTGCGGAAGCGGAAATTGTAAAATAGTGGGTGTTACTGCCACACTTAACATAAGTCCGGTCTCCTCACCATCCTTACGTCAAGTACTAAGGCTTAAAACAAGTCAAACCACAAATTTCGAGAGAAGTACAATACATAATCAAGGGTTTTACAAAGAAAGATTATCCATACAAAAGAACCATTTAGATAATTAGTAACTAACAATTTTCAAAAAATAAACAAAAGAACACACAAAGGTGCAACAGTGGTTTGCCTTACACTTATCTGGTCCATCAAATATTACAAGGAAAGGAAAATAGGGATAGGGTCCACTCACTCCTTCAACCAAACTAATCGGCTGGATGATGCTCTTTAAAATTCTTCAACCACTGCATGTCATAGACGTACTCATCTGAAAAGTGATAGCATCAGTACGATTTCCTCATAGTGAGTAAATCACAATGCCTCCGGAGAGGTAGCATACCCACATAATAATTATCATATAAAGAAGAAATTCAAATAAAACCTATGATCACATGCAAAGCCACGATTTCATGAAAAAATTCCACATCACAATTAATGATATTAGTTAGATCAAAATCCCTAGCAAAGGCATTGAAGACATACTTAAAAATATCACAACCATTTCAATTTACCAACGATCATACATTATAGCGTAATAGGAAGAATTGGTGACATTCCAAACAGTCTAACCAAGTTCAAGTCACACCTAATCCAATTATTTCAGAAATATTATGGTGGGTGTCTAATCCGGTTATATCATTTATATAACAATTCTCGAGTGGAATACAATCCCATCTATGACAATGATCGTCAAGGAGGTGGTACCAAAATAACTCACTTAATTCCAAGGCCAAGCTCGCTAAGGAAGCCACATGACATATAAGTTGTCCCTACTAAACCTTAGAACTCAAGTCCTTAAGTATGCGTACTCCCTATAGGGTGTATGGAATACCTGTAGAGAAGAAGTGAGCCCCTTGACCCGAAGGCCCAAACTATGCACTCGGCGGCCAAGTCCGAGGCATGAGATTCCTTTCCAAACTCAAGTTTTCCTCTTTAAGTGATTAGTGTCGTATGAAATTTCAGGTTATTAATTCGAGAACAACAAGGTTCACAATATTACAACTTAGCCATCAATCAATCAACCAAGGAACCACGAGGGTCACAACAATCAACCATCAAATTTCAAATATAAAAGACCATGAGGGTTACAACAATTTCAAGTCAACACGACCTAGGGTTAGGTATCATGCCATAGCCCCAATAATTATCCGATTCAGTTATTCAATCTATTTGTCCAATTATATTCCAAAATTATTCTGAGGCCAACACTTAAGTCAACTAGCCCAATTATTCACTTTGAAACACATTTTTGCCCTAATGACCAAAATACCCTTCGACCTATAACTACTACATTTCCCTTTAATTTATTACCAGGTTTATCCCCATAGGATATTTGTCATGAAAAATCTAACATAAAATAGCTAATGATAATTTAACATATGATAATTTCTTTGGTATGACAAAAGACCATGTTACCCCTAAGCATTCACCATACATGGTACATGTATACACTCTTAGCATGCATTTCAAGTATCTTACAAAATTCATGCAATTCCCACAAATAAATTTCAAATACGGACCATGATATATAGAATTTACATTTTTACCCCTAGAACGTGCAACACATAATAATCACCATTTAAACAAATTTATACTCTAAGTTAACATGATATATGTCCAAAATTATATAAAATACCCCAGGGACACATTTAATCTATTTATAGGTCTTACCATAAAATATGATAAATTTTCGATTGGACTCTAACCCTAAACATGCACATTTCTTTTTTTTGCATAAATCCATATATGTTGTTAAAAGCATATATTCTCAATTTTTAGCATACTATCTAGGCATATAAGTATTTGCATGGTAACATATATTAATTTACACATCATAATATTCACATAGAAATGAACTAAAACATGCTTCCATTTCCCACAAAATACAAGTCATTTGATATCCTCAACCTAGCATGATTTTTATCCTAGAAAACTAACCTATCATTTTCACATAAAATTCTACTATCTACGGATTAGTTGGATTTACCTTTGAGCTAAAAATAAAAATACCATGAAGACCTTCTGAAATGCCACAAAAAATTCCAATCTTAAATATTATATTTAATGAGGTTTTATTATAAAAAAATTAATTAAGTATATTATTTTATTTAAAATAAAAGAAAATTAATTAGGGCAAATCAAGAATAAATTTATAAGTATTTTAATTAGGAGGAATTTGGGTATTTTGACTAATTAAAGATTTTAATATGGGAATTTATTTAAATAAATTATTTTATTTAAAATAAGAAGGGAAAAATAGTTTGAAATTAATAATAATTTTATAAATACTTTAATTGAAGAAAATTAGGGTGTTTTACTAATTAAAATAGAATTTACGGAAAATATTTTAAAAACCCTAAATTAGCCTAAAAAGGAAATTTAATATTTTTATTAAATAAATATTTTATGTTAAATACCCAAAATATTCTAATTAATTTATTTAAACCCAAAACCTTAAATTTTCCCTTTTTCCTTTTTCCTTTTCTTTTTCTTTTCTTCTTTTTCTTTTTCTTTCTTTCTTTTTCTTCTTTCTTCCGCGGCTGGGCCTGGACGCGGCCCAACCCACCGTCTTCTTTCCTTTCCCGCGGCCCAGCGCCACTGGCATCTCATGTGTACACCCAACCGCAGCGTTTTTTCTTATTTAATGATGAAATGATGCGTTCCATTAAATGAAGGTAGAAACCAACGCCAACCGGTCCGGTTATCCCTTTTCTTTTCTTTTTTCCAGCTGACCGGTCCGCCTCCTTTCCTTCTTCCTTCTTCCTCCGTCCTCCTCCGTCGCTACACTACAGCTCCTGACCCCATCCATGGCGTCTCCGGCCACGATGATTAATACTGCCGTTTCTTGCCTCATTGTCTTCCTCTTAACTCGAGGAATAAATTGGCATAATTATTGGACGTTAAATCTCGCCTGTTTCCTCTCCCCAGCCTTGCGAAACTTCGAATCCACCCAAACGTTGGCCGACCGTTTCCCGCCGCCGGATGCCAGAATTCTTGCACCTCATAATTTCCTGCCGACCCCAAAACCCTATTATCCCATCTACCATCTATAAATAGCCTAGTTATGGGAGTTTTGGAATTTTTCTTCCCCGAAAACCCTAAGCTAGAGCTGGCTGTCACCGTGACTTCAGACGCCGTTTCCACCACCGTTAGCCAACCTCCACGCCACCGCAGCATCCCAAATTATTCCCTGCAACTCCCTCTAGTTAACCAAACTATTTTCAACCTTCGATTCTTCTTGCACGGGCCTCTATAACCGTGTAAAGTTTGATGCTCATCTCGCCAGAATTTTTATCCCGAAACCTTAAACCACCGTCCACCGCCATGATCCGCCACCTTTGGCTGCACCACCACCATCATTTTGTCCCTCTCCTCCTGGGAAACCATAAACACCTCTTATCTCACCTCAATTCTCCCTATCTTTTTCCCAACATCCATCTTTCCCTCTTTTCTTCTCTTTTTCCGGCCACCACCGCCGCCTCCGTGCACCACCGTCTGTGCCGCCTATCCCCACCAGCCTAAGGTTGAACCCTAGACCCACTCAACCATTTTCCATATTATTATAAGCCTTGATTTAATTTAATTCAATTATTTGCATATAAATACCATTATTATTATTCTTAATATTTATATTCTTAATGTGTATTATTATTATTAGTATTATTATTGTGTTTATTATTATTTATATTGAGGGCTGAAGCCCTGTTGTATTTTAATTCGATTTTATTATTATTCCCCTTATTATTTCTATTATTAATATTATTAATATTAATAGGTTATAAGTATAATTATTATTATTATTTTCTATTTTGAATTTATATTATTCTTATTCCATTATTATTAATACAAATAGTTTACCATTAGTATTGTTAATAATGTTATTATTGTTATTACTATTGTTATTATTATGATTATGATTATTATTATTATTATTATTATTATTATTATTATTATTATTATTATTATTCTCATTGATATTAGTTTTATTATCTTTGATATTATTATCTTAGTATCATTATTATTATTAGGGTAAAGTCTTTAACCCTATATTATCAAGGTTTATAATATCTCTATTATTTTTTATGTCTTTAGCAAAGTTAGAATTTTGTTAAGGTTATTTTATTAGTATGCTATTATTTGGTCAAAGCCCTAAGGAGGCGTAGGAGCGTGCTCCAAGACCGGTGACATTTTAGGTAAGGGTTCACTAAGGCCTTTTATGTGCTAAGGTGCATTGTGTGCTTCGTATGTTATGCATCCTATGTTATTATTGTAATTATTACATATTTGGTTTGGCATGGAGTTCAAGCATGCTTTTGTGTTGTTATATAGCATGTGTACTACAGGTATGTGATGATATGTGTTGTGACCCTGTAAGACATGCATGTGAGGATGTTGATGTGGCTTGTGTGGGAGAAAAAAAGAAAAAGGAGGATGGAGAAAGAAGTTGATTAAGGGATGTGAGTTGACCTAAGTATTCCATTGATTCATGAGTAGAGGAATAAAATGGAGAATTTTAGGGTTTCGTGTAGGAGAATCTGATTTATGATTTTTGAGGTTTTGTATGGAGAATAGAATTTATGGTCTTATATGGGGAAGTTTAATTTATGGTTTTGTATGATTTCGTGTGAGAGAATTTAATCTATGATTTTGTATGGAAGAATTTAATTTATGGTTTTGATATTGAGAATCTAATTTATGGTTTTGTGTGAAAGGATCTAATGTAAGGTTTTATATGGATGAATCTCTTGTTTGATATGGTTCAAATCTAGGGTTTGGTATGGATGAATTTTTGGGATGTATATGGTTTGAATTTAGGGTTTGCTAAGGATGAATACTTGGTTTGGTATGGATGAATCTTTGGGTTTTATATGGTTTGAATCTAGGGTTTGGTATGAATGAGTCCTTGGGTTATGTGGATTGAATTTAGGGTTTTGTATGATCAAATCTTGGGTTTTGCATAGTGGTATTAAGGGTTGCATGGTGGCATTAGGGTATTCATTGTGGTATTAGGATTTGTATGGTGGTGTTAATGGTTGTATGGTGGTATTAGGGTTTGCATGAGATATGATTGCATGGAATTTAAGGTTTGCATGAAAATTTTGAATGGTCGCATGGGATATGTAAGGTCTGCATGGGAGTAAAATTTATGTATGAAAGGTTAATTTGGAATGTAAGGAAGGTAATGTAAGCATTGTTTGGGTAGTTAAACACTTTGAATGGAAAATAATACGTGGAACATTATCTGGGTACGTAGGAGACGAAGCTAGGGTTTGGAGTGGCTAATTGTGAATAGTCATGGTTAATTAAGGTTTGGAATGGCTAATTATGCTTGTTATGGTTAAATAAGGTTTGGAGTGGTTAATTATGGTTTGTGGTGGTTGATTAGGGTTTGATGTGGCTGCTTAAGGTTTTTGTTGTAGCATGTATTTTTGATGATTAAGGTGTAATTATGAGAATGGAATCGATGATTTGTGATGTGCGGAGTGTTAAAATGATTTGGGTGATGTGAGTTGGAGTAAGAGGGGATGTTAAGGCCTAAATTAGGGTTTCGGGATAAAGCCCTAGAGTGAGATGTGAAGTAGAATTGGAGGATAAGTGTGAAGGGAGCGATCCATGCATGTCTAGGGTTTGGTGGTAGCACATGTGTAATTGGTGAATAAAGTATGAGGATGAATATGGAATTTATGATTTATGATTCATGCATGTCCAGGGATGAAAGCCTTTGAATAAGATACTTAATACATTAAAAACGTAAAGTGGAAGATGTTGAGACGGGCCCAGACCGATCCACCGACATAATAGCGGCAGGGAATGTTTTCCCTCGCGACCGATCCACCGGCTAAAATAGTGGTAGAACATGTACCCTCGCGATCGATCCACCGACTATAATAGTGGGGGATCCCGAGCTCAACAAAAAAAATGTTATATGTTGAAAGATATGAGAAGACACTAATCACTTATAGTGGAACACCGTACGAGAAGGGGCCAGACCGATCCACCGGCATATAATAGTGGCAGGGTATGTTACCCTCGCGACCGATCCACCGGCTAAAATAGTGGCAGGGAATGTTTCCCTCGCGACCGATCCACCGACTAAAATAGTGGGGTTCCCGTAATCGTATGGACTTGTTAAAGAGCATGGTATGAAAATATTCCGATAAAGGATTAATAAAGAAATTAATCTAAACTATATTGGATCTTGGGTTTTTTCACTTGATCGTTCATTGCCTTTATGTTATTGTGTTGGTGATTATGTCCTATTATTATTCTGCATGGATTATGTGCTTATGTGTTAGCCTTAGTATTCGGTTACCTTACTCAGTACGTAGCATACTGATCACCCTTTTTATGGGTGCTGCTCATTCCCACGAGTAGTATGCCCTTCTGATTTGTGCAGGTGGACGATATATCAGTTAGGGCTGAGTGTTGAGCATGTTTGGCTCAAGGTTCAAGAGAGTTGTGGCCATATTATAGTCTTTATATGACTCTAATTCTTTTTGTTAATCTTTTATCGGTTGTAAGTTTAATTCTCTTTTGAAAATGAATTACATTTCTTGATGCGTACTCTGATTTTGTTTTACAACCGTTTAATGATCATTTGAAGTTTAGTTTGTACTAATTTTGTAATTGATTGTTAATCTTTTCTTTAGCCTTAGCACTTGGTACTGGAACGGTCGGAGAGAACTGGTCTGGTACTAAGTGTGGCGGTAACATCCTCAGAGTTCATAGGTTTTAAGTGTTTCTATTTTAATTGCTTCCGCTTTAAAAAAAGTAGTGAATTTTGGGGTGTTACACCTTATTCCAAGAATACCTTAAGCGGGGTTGAGATTACCTAAAAATAAATAACACCATACAAAACTATGCATGCATCAGTATCTATGCTAAATAAAATAATAAAATGACAACCTATGCGAATAATACCTGGAATACGATGAGGGAATTAACCAAGGCGGGCGATGCATGGAATTTCTACGTACCACACACACCGGAATTAGTTGCTGCTTAGAGAGGCAAAACACGAGGGGAGAGGGGTGCTTAGCAAGGCTGCAAGTTGGGTGATTTTTGGGTAGGAGTTTGATGGTGAAAGGGAGAAGTTTGGGGACTGCAAACAAGAGTATCAAATGCTGGAAGTAAGGGGAGAAGGAGAAGATTTGCAGGGAAAAAAATAGTGGGGTCCCTGTGCTCACATGGATTATTGAAGAATGCGTGAAATGGACTTATTTCATTAATGAGAATACAGAATAAGATATCAAAAAGTGATTAGATCTATTCATGCATGTCATCGTATGTTATTTATGTGTTGAATGTGGGTCTTGCGTGCTATGTGTGCTATGGGGTATGATTGTATGCTTGGCTTTAGCGCACTAGCGCCTTACTCAGTATTGGACCCGTACTGATACTCCATTGATTGAATGGGTCCTGTGATGATCCACCAATGGTGGGGAGCAGACCTCCTATGCAGGTTTGATCGGTTATAAATTGTGGGGTGGAAGGCTTGGCTTAAGTGAGTAGGCGATCCGGATATTGTCCCTTGGGATATGTTTTATTGGCTATATTTTGTACTACGCTCCTTGCTTTGAAACCGTACTCTAAGTTGTATTCCTAAATGATATTTTAACTATTGTTGACTCGTTGTTTCGTGAATGGTCTATGTTAACTATGGACCTATGTTTTGATGACTCCTACTTAATGATTGTTTAGTTTGGCCTTAGCACTTAGTATCGGAACTGTAGGAGTGAACCTGTCTGGTACTAAGTGTGGCAGTAATACCCCCCAAGTTTATGGTTTTAATTCTTTCGCTTCCGCTAAAACCTTTGTCTTAAACGAAATTTTTCAGGAGTGAAATTTGAGGGTGTTACACATCTTATATGGACAACATGATTAGTCACTTGAAACCCACTTTGCTTCAAAATTTGGTATGTGATGGGAAATACTTCCACATCAGATGTTCAGCTCATATCCTTAATTTGATAGTCAGGGAAGGGCTGAAAAATATTGAAGGATGTATGCTCAAAATTAGAGAGAATGTGAAGTATATAGCTGCTTCAAAAGGAAGGATAATCCAGTTTTATGAATGTGCTGCAAAATTGAATATATCAATTTCTGGGAATTTGTGGCTAGATGTTGCTACAAGATGGAATTCTACATATCTTATGTTTCATAGAGCATTAGATTATCGCCGTGTTTCGGATTTCTTTGGTACTGTTGAAGCTAGTTACAAGTTTAAAATTTTGCCGAATAAGTGGAGTAAAGTGGAAAAGATTTGTGAGTTGTTGGAACCTTTCTATGAAATTACCTGTTTATTTTCTGGATCTGAATATCCTACTGCCAACTTATATTTTCTTAATGTTTGGAGGATTCAACTGAGATTGGAGAAGGCAATGGGGTGTGATGATAATGATATCAGCAGAATGGGACTACAAATGATGCAAAAATTTGAAAAGTATTGGTTGCACTACAATACTGTAATACCCCAAATTGAGGAGAGTGTTATAAGGATTGATCTGGCTACTTATATCAACATGGTATACCATCCTTTTGGTGATTCCGTCCTAAGAACTCCACAGTTAAGCGTGCTGGCCGTGGAGTAATTTTAGGATGGGTGACCTCCTGGAAAGTTTCGGAATTTTTCTGAAAATTTCTCGGGAAGTGCGTGAGTGAGGACAAAGCGTGCTAAAAGGACTCGTGCTGATCTGTGGGGCCAGCCGATCAATCCGAAAGCGCTCCAAGGTAGCCCCCGTGTGATCGTGTCGACTCGGGGTGTTACAAATGGGATCAGAGCGAAACCGCAACCGTGAGCTGAACTTGGATGAGCCAGTCGGTCACCTAGCGGGACGATTCTTGGAATGAACTGTATTGAGACAGTCATTGGTTGAGGCGCAACGAGGACGTTGCGTTCTTTGAGTGGGGGTGAATGTAATACCCCAAATTCAAGAGAGTGTTATAAGGATTGATCTGGCTACTTATATCAACATGGTATACCATCCTTTTGGTGATTCCATCCTAAGAACTCCATAGTTAAGCATGCTGGCCTTGGAGTAATTTTAGGATGGGTGACCTCCTCAAAAGTTTCGGAATTTTTCTGAAAATTTCTCGGGAAGTGCGTGAGTAAGGAAAAAGCGTGCTAAAAGGACTCGTGTTGATCTGTGGGGCCAGCCGATCAATCCGAAAGCGCTCCAAGGTAGCCCCCGTGTGATCGTGTCGACTCGGGGTGTTACAAATGGTATCAGAGTGAAACCGCGACCGTGAGCTGAACTTGGATGAGCCAATCGGCCACCTAGCGGGACGATTCTTGGAATGAACTGTATTGAGACAGTCATTGGTTGAGGCGCAACGAGGACGTTGCGTTCTTTGAGTGGGGGTGAATGTAATACCCCAAATTTAGGAGAGTGTTATAAGGATTGATCTGGCTACTTATATCAACATGGTATACCATCCTTTTGGTGATTCCGTCCTAAGAACTCCACAGTTAAGCGTGCTGGCCGTGGAGTAATTTTAGGATGGGTGACCTCCTGGAAAGTTTCGGAATTTTTCTGCCGTGGAGTAATTTTAGGATGGGTGACCTCCTGGAAAGTTTCGGAATTTTTTTGAAAATTTCTCGGGAAGTGCGTGAGTGAGGATAAAGCGTGCTAAAATGACTCGTGTTGATCTGTGGGACCAGCCGATCAATCCGAAAGCGCTCCAAGGTAGCCCCCGTGTGATCGTGTCGACTCAGGGTGTTACAAGTACCATTCTTGCTTTTGCTATAATTTTTAATCCACGTTATAAGTTTAACTTTGTGAAGTTTTCCTTAGTCAAACTACATGGTAATGATAAAGATACAAAGTTCGCTAATGATATATATGTCCAATTTGTCAAGCTATACAAACATTATGAATATCATTGTCCTAATGCTCCAAATTCATTGGATGAAGGGACATCTGTTAACAGAGAAGTGAATAGAGGAACTCATAAAATGGAGGTAAATCGAGCTATATCTCACTAAATATTTTTTTATCTTTATTATATGTTTATTTTTGTTATTACTAATTTCTGTTTACATCAAGTCTAATTATTGTTTTTTCCTTTGTTTAAAATTTCGGATTTTGATGCTTCTACTTCTATTGGAATTAGAGGTAAAAGCTGTAAAACTGAATTTGAGATGTATATCGAAAGTCAGCGGTTGGATCGTAAAATTTCACTTTATGTGCTCTAATTTTGGAAAAATAATTCTAAGACTTCTCCAATTATTTCTTCTATGGCTAAAGATATCCTTGTCATTCCTATAATTACCGTTGCATCTGAGTCAACCTTTAGCACGGGTGGTAGAATTTTAAGTAACTGGAGGAGTTTGTTGTTGTCAAAAAATGTTGATGCTTTGGTAACTACTCATAATTGGTTATACGGATATGATGGTAATAACATTAGTCGATCAAAGTCAAAAAATGAATTTGTATTTTTTTTATTTGATAATTTTTTTATCAATGATTTTTGAGGATAATAATGTAATATTTTTTTTTGTATTTATAGAAATAGAAGAAGAAGAAGAAGAAGAAGAAGAAGAAGAAGAAGAAGAAGAAGAAGAAGAAGAACTTCTGTGGAGCCATCAAAGTCGACGAGTAACAATAATGAAATGGATTAAGGAGCTTCAAAAATAGCGGTTAAATTTTTAGACGCTTTTGCTTGTAAACATGGGTAATTATTATCTTTTGTAGGCAAGGAATTTAATTTTTATTCAATCATGTCATTTTTTCAATATTTTGTAGATTTACCAAACTTGGATAATCTTTATGTTGTTGGCCAACTACTATCTATTGGTGTTCTTTTATTGCTGTTATAGGCGTTGTGTTAAAACTTTTAAGTGGCATATTCTGATATTGATGCTCTTATTCTGGATCTTTTAATTTTTTTAAGTTATTGTTGGGTTGATGAGTCTCTTGATCAAAATTTGGACTCCTTTTCCGGAACTAGATTTCTGTGGAAAGCCGGCAAAGAAGTCGTACTTAATCGCTCCTACTCTTTCAACCGGCATAATACGATTTCATCGGCTATAGCTATTGCTCCTAAAATAGATCATGTTTCATATACTTCATCCAAATGGAAATGAGTTCCGAGCCACAATCGAATTATTTATAACAAGTCCATTTAGATTTTTCGGTTCTCGATCAGGTATAAGCTATACCTAACATATATAAATACACTCTGGCTAGTTTTCGCCCTTCTTATAATCCTTTTTAGACTTCCAATTTATTTCTATACTTTTATTTCTATCCATATCCCTCATACATATTAGCAATCTTCAAAGCATTTTTAGTTATGAATAAACTAAATTTTATTTTTAAAGTCTCAAGAGATCAAAATATAGTATTACCTTACATAAATATAAACTATATCAATACTTTAATTAAAAAAAACTAACAAAAATAGTTTGACCAGTTTAATATTTATTTAGAGCATCTGGTGTAAAAAAATATATCTTAATTTCAAATTCAGAGACTTTAAATTTAGAATTGTGGTTATGGGAAAAAAAAATTTACCCACAAATTCTGTGTACTTCAAAAATTTCGAGTTCTCGATCCATACGTGCAATACGTGGACCACAAGTGCTACACATAACTAACGAGTGCATGTTGTTGTACAGATCATTGAAGCTCATTTTTTATACTTTCTAATATATTTTTAGCTCAATTTATACTATTAGAATATATATATATAACACGGCTAATATTAACAATAAAAAAATTTACCTACAAAAGTATCATTTTTTTATCCAATAATTTTTATATCATTTATTCTATCTTTTTTTTCATATTCATTTCTCTACATAATTTATCTTATTAATTTCTCTAGTTGTATTTATTTTATTAACGTTATTATATTTATATTTTTATTGTAATATTTTTATTAATTATATTATATTTGTATTTTTACTGTAATACTTTTATTACTTATTATTATTACAGCAAAAAAAACTATAATAAGTTATTTTAAACAAAATTTCAATTAAATAATAATTTTATATATTTTCATAAATTATTAATTATTATATATAAATTGATATAAATTAAAAATTAAATAATGTAAAATATAAATAATTAATATTATAATTAATACTAATAATTGGATATTATAAATTTAAAATTGATGAATGTAGAATACTAAATTATATTTAAAGTAAATTAATAATATTAAAAGAAAAAATATAATTAAAACTTTAAATTTAGGGTTGTAACGTGAGATACTCTTGATATGGGGTATAGTTATTATTTGTTGGATTTTGTGGGTGATAACTGATAAAGGACATTATTATACTCTTCCATTAAGAGTTTCTTCAAATAGGTGGATGAGTGGATGTAATGGAACACTTTTTGAAAATTATTTTACAGTCTTACAACTGGATTTTTGCCTTTTTTATTTTGGTTATTTATTTATTAATAATCTATCTTATTAGGATATCATTAATAAATAAGAATGTCTAGGGTAAAATTATAAAAAATAAGTACAATTTATAAAATACTATATTTTTAAAAGATTTAAATGAATAATAAAATATGTGTAATTTATAATTATTATAATATATTTTGATGTCTGATCGGGTTAATATTGGGTCAGATCGGGTGATTGTCGTGTCGGGTCAACGTTGGGTTGGGTCGAAGCGGGTTGGGTAAATACCGGGTTGGGTCACTATCGAGTTGGGTCAATGACGGGTCGGTTCGGTATCGGGTCGGGTCAATGACGGGTCGGGCCGTTATCGAGTCGGGTCAATGACGGGTCATGGGTTGGGATCGTGTCAGGTCGAGTTCAGGTCGGGTTTCTTTTTATCGGGTCAGTGCTGGGTCGAGTTAATAACGGGTCAGGTGTGGGTCGGGTTGGGTTGCTAAATTTTTTGGGTCTTATCGAGTCAGGTCTCACTCGGGTCGGGTTGGGTTGGACTGGTCGGGTCATATTTTGCCAGCTCTACAAACAGGACTGGTGCTCCCCATGGCGACACACTCGGTTGTATATACCCATGGTCCAACTACTTCTCTAGCCGAGTCTTGAGTTCCTTCAGTTCAATGGGTGTCATCTAGTAGGGTGCTCTTGACACGAGCTCTAGTACCAGCTCATTATGAAGTCAATCTCGCGCACCAAGGGCATACTCGGTATTTCCTCGAGGAATACATCCAAAAAATCCCTGACTACTGGTGTCATCCAGAGCTGTCAAGTCCTTCTTCAGCTCTTGCACACTACATAAATACAGTGGATACCCTTTATGAACCAAAGAGTGTAGTGAAACTGCAGACACCACTTTAGTGGTGGGCTTGGGCTTAGTCTTTCTGTATGAAACCCTAATACCCTTCGGTCCTCATAACACCACACGCTCTTGAGCACAATCAATCACCATCCTATACCTCCCAAGCATATCCATCCCTAGAATAGCATCAAAATCCCATAAGTCCATACCGATCAAGCCACTTAGAAGTCTACCTTGACTATGATTAAGGCCGCATATGAATAAAGTTAAGTACTGTTCATCCTTTCAACCGAAGCCAGCATCATAGATAATGCTACACTAGCATATGGTGATAGCTCAACCTTATCAACAAATGAAGTGGATAGGAACGACGAGGATGCACCTGAATCAAATAGAACATGTACTGGCAAAGATAGTATGGCGAATGTACCAGTGACAATGTCCAACTGACGATCAGCCTCTACTTGGCTAATAACATTCAGATGTACGCCTGACTAACCTCCCTGGTAGGATCCTCGGTATCCTTCGGAGCCTTGAGTATAACCTCCTCTCTAAGGTAAAGGCCGTGGTCCTTGAGGCATTTCCTTGAAGTCCCTAACTAGTGTACCGGCTGGGGCAGGTGCTCTCTGTTAGATCTATTGAGATGAGGTATGAGCATATTGGTGGTGGGCCTGCTATTGGGGAATCAAGGGTCCCCTTTGCTGGAACTACTAATCCTAGGGTTGCTAGAAACACTACTGCCTTAGACTCGAAAGCCTAGTGTCCTAGCTTACCATAGTTCAGCCAAGTCACAAGTCTACCCCCACAATCTTAGCCCGGGTGGGGTGGTTTCTACCACAGCATCTACATGAGGATCCCCTAATTGGTCCCTGATCTCCAAACTAACCCCTCTATTGGTGTCCTAAGGGTCCTCCTACTCGAGGCTGGGTCCTAATCTCGAAGCTTTGGCCTTATGGTCTCCTCTTTCTGAGGACGGATGCCTTCTCCTAGACTAGAGTGGCAGTAATGTAGCTTCCCTCGTATAGGGTGGCCAAGTCTAAGAAGGCCACCTCTCCCATCATGCAGCGAATGCTGAAATGCAATCCATGCTAGAACCAAAACACTACCGTGGACTCACTAATAGCAATCCCCAAAGCAAACTTGAGCAGCTTGATGAAGCGAGCGTACTACTGTAGGGATATCATGTTACCCGGAGTGAGTTGTATAAACTCCTTGAACTGCTCATTATTCAAGTTCTTCTGGTAGAATCTGATGTGCAGAGTAGAATTGAAAGCTTCCTAGGTCATCTAGGGACTATCTTGGGTGCGGTGCTCAACCCACTAGGTGTCTGCTATTGAAATGCCCCAAAACTGTTATTTTTATTTATTATTATCAAATAAGGTTTTATTAGAAAAATTAAACAAATAAATTATTTTTATTAAAATAAAAGGGAATTAATTAGGGCTATTCAAGAACAAAAATAATAAACAATTTTTATTGGAAAAGTCTTGGGTACTTTAGCCAATTAAGGATTTTATTTTGGAAATTAAATAAATAAATTATTTTATTTAAATTAAGAAAGGTAAAATAGTTTCAAATTAATATTAATTTTATATATAATTTAATTGAAGAAAATATGAGTGTTTTACTAATTAAAATGGAATTTATGAAAAATCCCTTAAAAATCCTATTTTAGCCTAAAAAAGGATTTAAATATTATTTTATTTAAATATTATTATTTTCAATATCCCAAATATCCCAATTAATTTAATTAACCTAAAACATTATTCTTCTCTTTTTCTTTTTCCTTTCTTTCTCCCTCTTTCTTTCTTTTTCTTTCTTTTTCTTTCTTCTTCTTTCCTTTTTCTTTTTCTTTTCCTCCCTGATTGGGCCTGCCTTCCTGCGGCCCAATCCTTCCTTTCCTTCCTCTTTCGGTGGCCCAGAGTTTTACGCCGCATCTCGCCCTTTTTCCCTTAAAATGCATCGTTTCATTTAAAAACAATTAGTCGCGCCCAGCTCGTACAGTCGTCCCGTTCTTCGCACCTTTTCCACGCCGAGTTTTGACTCCTTTTTCCCTTAGACGCCGCGTTTCACTTAAACGTCCTCCCCTCCTTGCGCCCGACCGGCTCGGTCCGTCTTCTTTCCTTTCTTTCTTTCTTTCCCTGAACCGCTGGTCCAACCCACCTTTCTTTTTCTTCTTCTTCTTCCTTCGCACCTCCCCCCTAGTCGTCAGCAACCTACAACTCCGCCAGCCCAACTCCCAGGTTTTTAGCACGTTTGTTGTCCACTTTCTCCCCCTCTCTTCCACGACGATCCATTGACACACATGTCTGCCCACTTCCTCCCTTTCCCCGCATGTTTTCCCCCTCCCCTGGCCACTTGCAGACCATGATCGGGAAAATGCACCAACTGTCCTCGTCGGCCGGTGCCCACTCCTTCCTAACACTCTCCCACTTTCCCTTCGACCCTAACTTCCCCTTCAGTCTATAAATACCCTCAGATTGTGCCTTGTATCGAGTTTTGGTCACTTACCTAGAATTCCCCGACATTGCCGCCGCCTCCCAGTTAGACGCCACTTCCTCCACCTACGGCCAACACTGCCGCTTGTTCTTGCCGCCTACGCCTTCCCTGCACCACGCTCTAACTAACTAGACCACCCATACCCTTCGATTCTTCCTGCACAATCCACCTCGACCGTGCAAAATTCCCTTCTTAACCAAACAATTTTCTACCACCGTCGCCCTTTGAACCACCCTTAGCCACCTCTTCCGCCGCTGCCGCTGCTTCTTTCACTTGCCAACTTATTCTGAAGACCACCCTCTACCTCCCCTACCTTTCTTTTCCCCTTTCTCCCTCTCTTCCTCTCTTTCTCTTCTTCTTCCCTATTCATCCACCACCATTGCCTTTGTACGCCACCACCTTTGGTTGCGTCACCACCCCTATTCTGTTCCCCTCCTTATGTACAACCATAATCACCCTTGCTTCCACATTTTTCTCTTTCTATTTTTCCCAGCCCTCGACTTTTACCCTTTTCATCTCTTTTTCTACCCGCTGCCACCACCACCGTACACCATCGTCGGTGCCGCCTATCCCTGTCAATCGAAGGCTGAACCCTAGACCCTCTCAACCCTTTTTCCCTATTTTTACAAGCCCTAAATTATTTTATTTCATTTATTCTAATATAAATCCTATTATTAGTATTATTATTATTATTATTTCCATTATTAATATGTATTATTATTATTAATATTAATGTTCTTATTACTATTCTGTTGAGGGCCGAAGCCCTATTATACTTTTAATTCATTTTTTTTATTATTAGTATTATTATTGTTATTATCTTTATTTTCAATATTAATATGTTATTATTATTATTATTATTATTATTATTATTATTATTATTATTATTATTATTGTTATTATTGTTATTATTCCTATTTCAAATTACTATTATTATTATTCCATTATTAATATTACAACTACTTTACTATTAGTTTTGTTGTTGTTGTTGTTGTTGTTGTTATTATTATTTCATCACTATTATTATTAATAAATTTGGTTATTTATTTTACTAATATTATCATTATTAGTATTATTTTAGTAAAGGAGCTGAAGCCCTTATTTCACTATGTTTTTGGGTAATGTCCTTTTTATTATTATTGTTACTATTTTTATCATTCTTATTAATATTAATATTGATACTATTTTTGGTATTTTTTCTATTATTATTTTAATACTTTATCAAATTCCTAGTATTATATTAAGTTAGTGATTAATAGTATTTTTGATAGGGGAGTCTAATTTTAGCTTTTCCCTCATAATAGGTGAAACCAGTCAAAGCCCTAAGGAGGCATAGAAGCGTGCTACAAGACCGGTGTCGTTTTAGGTAAGGGGTGCTAAGGCCATATGTATAATATGTGATTTTATGTTATGCATGCCATGTGATATGAATTATAGTGTATTTCATGTGTATATTGTATAATTTTTATGAATGCAACATGATTATAGAGTTGAAGTATGTTGGTGTGAATAAATTGTGGCATGAGAATTATGTGTATAATTGTGTTATTCTTATGGTATGATTTGGCCTTAAGACATGCATGCTAGGGTTGTAAAATAATGATGGGGAGTGTAACAATATGGTGTTAGGGTTTTGCATGGAGGTCACTACCCCACAAAGTAGTTTTAATAACGGTTATTTAATAGTTTTAATAACGGTTTTAAACCATTATTAAAACGCCCGTTATTAAATCTTTAATAACGGTTCATAACCGTTATCAAAAAATATAAAAAATGACAACTCTTGCTCCATTGTTGCCATCCGTTCAAATGCCATGTTCAATTTTTGGGTGAGGATGGCGACTTGCTCATTAGTGCTACGAGAACCACGAGATCGACCACGTATGCTCGTTATCGTAACACCCAATCCAAGGCCCCTGTGTCTTCCAGGGTGTTCTACAATTCCTGTAGCCTGGGACACAATGTTATATTGGTCCACCTCCTCACCATCTGACGTTTCAAGTTCGTCCTGTAATGTATATAATATATGTAAATTTAACTTATAGGAAGAACCATAATATAATAGTTTTCTAAAATAAAACTAAGTAGGGTTCTAGATATCTACAAACTTACAATTTTTTTGGCTGCAACATCAACATATTCATTAATATATCCATCTCTTGTTGCTCTAGCCTTCTTCCATAATGTACCAATGTTGATGGACGAGGTACATGGGTCCACGTCTTGGGCTAGGAACTAAAAATCAAAAAATATTCTAATTTAAAAAAATTATTATAAAATTCGACATTTATATGTAAATAGATAATCACAAAATGCATACCAACTCCTCTTCAAGGCCCGCATAGCCTTTGCGAGCCATATTATGCCGGTATTTATTTTGCTTCGCAATCTCTTTATTTTGGGTACTTTTTTCCTATGTGACAAGACAAAACATAATGACATGGTTATTTCAATATTAAGCATAATACTAGGATTGATACAAAAATTTTAATTGTTATCTAACAAGTACCTTAAAATTCCCCGTAAGATGATAAGCAATGAATTAGTTCCAACTTTCTTGATCGATGAAACTATATCGTTTGGATGGGTTCTATCATAGAGAACCATCCTTCTTTTTATACATTTTTTTACGAGCTAAATATGACCTAAAGGTTCTTAGACGCTCCCCACAATGTCTAAGAAGCCATTTCTTCCTACTCTCTAGGACATTGAACACTCTCTACAAAATAAGACATGTAGATGTATACCGATGTTAATATAATAAAATTAATAACATTTGACATACAAAAATGATTACATAAAATAGCATATTTACCGTGATTTCCTACAAAATATGCTCCTTATGACCCTTTGCAACCTGCTTCCAATTATTATAGGAGATAGGAACACGCTTACAGGTCACAAGTGAAATATAAGTCAAGAACATATCTGCGTAAGGGCCGATGGGAAGCTTGTAAGTATTTCATCCCAACTCGACTAATTCTCCTCTATTCCTCATGTCTGTGATGATTCTCATAATCGTAGGTCATCTCTTCTCTTCTTCATCACTGTTGTCCCTATCAATGTTTTTGTTGGCCATATCTCTACAAAAAATAAATAAATAAATTATCTTAGAATGTTATGTATTGAGCATAATAATGTACCATTATATTATCGATATGAATCATGCTTAGAAAGAATTAATCTCAAATGTATCATGCTCTTCTATATATATATACGAATTATGCTAATACGTTTCCAAAAATATATTAATACTAACTCTAACCCTAATTAACCATAATAAATGATAAACCCTAACCCTAACCCTAACCCTAGCTAATTAACCATAATTTATTATAATAAAACCATAATCCCTAAACCTAGCTAAATGTAATTAAACCATAATATATAAATCATATTATTAATTATTATTATTATTATTATTATTATTATTATTATTATTATTATCATCATACACAACTATTTCTCTCTATTTAATAATTCACTTTTATATATTCCTTATTTTCTATATCTATTTAATCCTCATCAAATAGCAATCATTAACATATGCATCTCTAATTGAAATATTCATTTAATGATGCATGTGCATATGTAAAATATATTTGCATTTCATTATATGACATTTCCTATATCTTATTCCTAGTCTCCTATACTTATTAATGAAAATATGTGTGTATAAATATATAGTTTCTATGAGTGAAAATGTATATAGTTCTACACTCACATTCATATTATATATATATATATGTAAAGGTCTCGGCCAACACATGCATTTGTTAATATATAACAATAACACAACAAATTCAACAACGAATAGCAAAATTTTCAGCCAACACATTTTCGAATGACAAACCACAATCTTTCAATAACAAACAAACGAAACCCTGTAGCATCATGCATGCATTTTTATATATATACATATATAAGTAGATAAAAAGTTACGAGAGGAAGAACAAACACATACATAAAGTGAGCTAGCTACAAACATGACGGCGAACAAGTTGAGAGAGGCAAAGGCTTCAAACACGACGGAGGATGAAGGTGCAAGTGCTGGCTAGCTAGCTTCGGAACAATGATAGTACGTACATGCAGAGCCGACAATGGCAGAGGCGTGGTGGAGAGTTGGCGGTGCGAGGGTTTCCCTTACTTGAGAGGAGTTGGAGTGGCGGTGCATAGTGTGGTGGTGCGAGGGTTTGCAAGGAGAAGGAGAGCAAGAGAATGAAGGTGTAGAGAGTCCGAAACTTTTGGCATGAAACAGAACTGAGCGAAATAAAAGTTTGATTTTGGAGTTTTAATAATGGTTTCTGAGAGAACCGTTATTAAAACCTTTGGACTTTTGACAACGGTTCTAATATGAACCGTTATTAAAACATCTGTGCAAATTTTAACGTTTCCCTTTTAATAACACTTTTGAACTAGAACCATTATCAAAACTCTCCTGCCCATTAATTTTCACGCATTTGACAACGGTTTTTGAACCACCATTATTATTGTCCCATTATTATTTTCCGTTTTCGTAGTAGTGGGTGCATGGTGTTGGGCCTTGCATGGTGGTATTAATGGTTGCATAGTGGTACTAGGGTTTGCATGGTGGTATTAGGGTTTGCATGGTGGTATTAATGGTTACATGGTGGTATTAATGGTTGTATAGTGGTATTAGGGTTTGCATGGTGGTATTAGGGTTTGCATGGTGGTATTAATAGTTGCATGGTGGTATTAATGGTTATATGGTGGTATTAGGGTTTACATGGTGGAGTTAGGGTTTTGCATGGGAGTTAATGATTGCATGGGATTTAGGGTTTGTATGAAAAGTGCAAGAGGTTGCATGGGATGTGTAAAGTTTGCATGGGAGTGAAATCTATATATGAAAGGTTGATTTGGGATGTAAGGAAGGTAATGTAAGTGTTATTTGGGTGTTTTAACATTTTAAATGAAAAATAATACGTGGAGATTATATAAGGGTCTGTAGGAGATCGAACTAAGGTTTGTGTAGAAAATTAATGTCTGTTGTGGTTGCTTAGCATTTTTATGTTATCCTTTGTATTTGGTGATTAAAGTGTAATTATGATGGTGGAATTTTATGATTTGTGATGTGTGAAGTATAAAGAGAATAATTTGTGCATGTCCATGGTGAAAGCTTTTGAATAAGATACTTAAAACATTAATCATTTAAAGTGAAAGATTGTTGAGTCAGGCCCAGATCGATTCACCGGCGAATAATAGTGGTTTGGACATGATGTCCTATGTGTAACCGGTCCACCAGTAATAATAGTGGTTAGGCTTAGTACTTGTGCGTTTTCGGTCCACTGGATATAATAGTGGGGGATTCCGTGCTCAAAAAAACTGAACATATTTGTGCCAAGACATGGGAAATACACTAATAACTTACAATGGAATACCATGCGAGCAGGGGCCAGACTGGTCCACCGACAAATAATAGTGGCCAGGTACTATGGTATCCTGGAGACTGATCCACCGGCTATAATAGTGGTCAGGAGCTATATGCCCTGTGTATTTTCCGGTCCACTGGTTATAATAGTAGGGTTCCTGTACTCGTGTGGATTTGATAAAAAGCATGGTATGAATCGACTTCTGACCAGTGATTAATTAAGTAATTAATCCATATTATATATGGGCCTTTGTACTTTTACCCGGTTGATCATATGCATTATGATTGTGTTCTTCTGTTCTTCTACATGATTTATGTGCTTATGTGTGGGCCTTAGTACTTGGTTACCTTACTCAGTACGTAGCGTACTGATCACCCTTTTCATGGGTGCTGCTCATTCCCAGGAGTAGAAGGCCCTTCCTGACTTTGTGCAGGTGGGCGGGACATCTGGTGGAGCTGATCGTTGAGTATATATGTGTCTGGATTCACTCTTCTCGTTATTTTATATTCCTTCTATTATTTCCTTTGTATCGGATTTATCCAATCTAATTTATTACCTTGCATTGAGTACTTTAAATGAATCTTTTATCCGTTGTAAGCTATTTCTCTTTTGGATATGAATAATAATTCTTTATGCATACTCTGATTTCTATGTTATTATTTCTTTAATTCATTGTATGGAATCCTAGTTTAAGTTTTATGTCAATGTTTTTAGCCTTAGCACTTAGTACTGAAATGGTTGGAGAGAACTGGTTTGGTACTAAGTGTGGCGGTAATATCCCTAGAATTCACGAGTTTTAGTTTAAATATTTCTGTTGTAATTTCTTCCACTTTTTTTTAAAAAAAAATAGTGAATTTTGGGGTGTTACAGCTATGCCCCTCAAAAAGAAAGCCGCGATGTAGGACTACCTAGCCGGAGGGCAGTCTATGATCTCAAAGGTGCAATACAGGTCTTAGATCTACCTTTTCATAACCATAGGATCCTCCTCACCCACGTATAGTGGAGGGTGATGCTCGGTGACCCTCTGAATCTATTCCTCCCTGGCACCTTCAGAGTAATGTTGTGGGGGTGGGGTGGTGGTTGCACCAACGGCTGGTGCTGGATGAAATCCATGAAGGCCTTAAAAGCCTCCTCCAAATTCCTAACCCTTTCGTTCATCATATAGTCATGTTGTAAAGGAGAAGAAATATTAGGAGGGAACCTATTGGTTTGAGACATCTACAACATATTATATCCCCTATGGGAAATTTCTAGGCTACCTTTTCATTTCCTCAGCAGCAAACCCAAACTTAGGGTTTTTAAAATAGAAAAACCTTTTAAAGGTATAAAACATTTTCAAAATTAGGGAAAAACTTATTAATCCAAAATATTTTTGAAGAATAAAGCGTGGTCATCAAAAACAACGATATGATACCAACTTATAATAATCCCAAAATTTATAGTTGAAAATTTTTGTTTTTCATGGAAATCATGTACTAAAAATGGGGGTCGCTACCATTGTAATCAATACAAGATTGACCCTTGGCCAATCTTATACTAACCATAATGCTAAAGGTACAAAAGTCATTAACAAGGATGGTCAATAAAAACGATAATAGTTTAACATCAATTAATAAAACTAGAGTGCCCAAATGTTAAGGTTAATACATAACTAGAATAACGTATAAAACAATGCCCGCTACGGGAAAATGAAAATAATAGAAATAACATAAACTAACAAGTTTGAAGAACACCCTCTCTGACCCCACTCCAGGTACATCTAGTCTCACTCTACCTACCCCAAACCAGTCATCATATGCATCAAAGTCGGTAAGGGAATCCTCTCCTACCTTCATAGACTCAAGAGGGGCCACTACTTGTGGGAATGAGCAACACCGGTGATAGGAGTGATCAGTACGCTACGTATTGAGTATGTTAACCATATAGCTAAGATAGGGCATATCATATAAAAGGTATATAATGAAAGCAATAAGTCAATTAGATTAATCACCATTATTAGAATTTAAGCCATTAATTCCGTCTTTACACATCTCTCGAATTATACCTACGTGAGTACGGGAACCCCACTATTATAGCCAGTGGATTGGAAATACAACTCTAGGGCATAACACACCTGGGCGCTATCAATTGCCGATGGATCGGTCTCCAGGGCAAAATGTTCCTAATCACTATTCTCGTCGGCAGATTGGTCTGGCCCTGACCGAGGTGGTGTTCCACTATAAGTGATTAATTCCTTTCTCATGATTTTTTATCACCCAAGGTTTGGTTTACTGAGCTCGGCATCCCCCACTATTATAACCGATGGATTGGAAGTACAAATCCAAGACAGAATGCACCTGGCCACTATTATTTGCCGGTGGATCAGTTTTTAGGGAAAAATTCTCATAGCCACTATTATCACTAATGGATCAGTCTGGTCCCGACTTAATAATCTTCCACTTTAAATGATTAGTATTTTATTCATGTTTTATTCAACAAGTAACCCTTTCAACTAGACATGCATGCCCCCAATGGACTTCCCCAACTCGTTATCGCTTTATCTCATAGCTTGGGATCTCTACACTCCCCAAGACTCCATGACCCCTTTTCATCTTCCACCACTCCCCCTAAAGTCCAAACCCCCCATACACACATATGGGTCAAGGCCCACTTTTCCATTTCCCCACCTAGGCTCACCATTGCCCACTAGGATTTTTCCTTGAATCCCTGATCTAGCCTATGTGGTCCTAGCCTCTTCTTTTCTTATATAACCCATACCCCCCCCATTGATTCCCAAACCATTACTCCACTCAACCCACTCCAAACACCACAACCCTACTTTCCAACTTCCACATGTGATAAGGAACCCTAGCTAATCACCCCGAAAACCTTAATATACCCCCTTTTCCTTTTTACCTTCTTATAATGCTCAAACCACTACAAGAAAACTATTTTATTGCAACAACACTTTGTTGTTGCGAAAAATGTCTTTTGGCAATGATAATTTTATAACATTACAAAAATTTATTTCCAAAAATAATTCATTTATATGGTGATTATTAGGAAATGTTTTGAAACAATATTTATCGTTACAATATATGTGATAGTTTATTTGCAATGACATTTATATGTTGCAATATACAAAATATTTTTGCAACAACTTTTTTTTGTTTCAAAATGTTGATTGAATTTATTACAATGACTATACTTGTTACAAATATTTAGATTATTTTAACGCAGAAATAAATTGTTGCAAAAAAAATTATCAACAATTTTATTGCAATGTCTATACTTTGTTGCCACCACCTTCTTCAACTCCCAATCTTACCTCCATTGTGCTAGTCTCATCTAGTTATATAGATTGGACACGCTAATTTGTATCAGCATCCATTAGCTCAATCAAAGCCCTAATTGCCTAGCAGAATTCTGGTAAGTTTTCATTCAATTTGATAATTTTTTCTTGATATATATGTTAAGAATTATTTTTATATATTTTGGTATATTGATTTAAGCCGGACATATGTATATGTCATAATTTATGGACATTGATTAGAGGTTTCACAGGTCATTTATTGCAATGGTGATTAAGCAAGTTATTGTGTCGTTGCAATTATATGTTTTCGCAATGACAAAGATGGTTGTTGAAGTTTAAGTTCAAATTTTGGCAATGACTTTATTGTTGCGATTATGTATATTTTACAATGATAAATTGTAATACCCCTAAATTTAGTGAAATGTTATCTGGATTAATATGACTACTTATATCAATATACTGTATCATTCTTTTGGTGATTCTATCTTAAGAACTCCACAGTTAAGCATGCTTGCCGTAGAGCAATTTTTAGGATGGGTGACCCTCCTAAGAAGTTTTGGAAAGGAATTGTATTGATATGTGGGGCTAGTTGATCAATCCAAAAGTGCTCCATGATAGCCCTCATAGTTCTTGTGGACCTAGGTGGCTACCAAGTGGTCCCACATGATAGTTTTCACTCTGGGTGTTAAAAATTTGTGGGTTCTGGGTGCTATAAGGTAGCCTCTATGTAGTTGTATTGACTCAAGGTATTTTGTAATTTTTTTTTCCTAAAGTATATTCAATTTTTTGCAACAACATAAGCCACCCGCTGCAATTAATGTGTTTTTGCAATGGCAAATATTATTGCTGTAATATGCTATTTTTTTACAACAACTTTTATTGCTACAAATAACAAGATTTCGCAATGACATAATTTTTTGCGAAACTACAACCAATTTTTTTCATTGACAAAATTCGCTGCTAATTATAGGTTTTTGTAACAACATAAATTGTTGCCGAAGTAGGATCAATATTTTGCAACGACAAAAGTTGTTCCAATATATAAACACGTGTAGTTAGGTGAAGTGATGTATTGCAAAGTTATTAATTTGGCAACGACAATTTATGTTCATTTAATTACTTTTTTGCAATGACTATTGTTGTTGCTTTATTATTTTGCAACGCCATAATGCGCAACGACCCCATAAAAAAAATACCGTTGCAATATATATTTGTTGCAATGACTTTCTATCTTTAGCAACAAAAAGCATCATTGCTAAAAATAGGTTTTTTTGTAGCGAACTACGCCCTCCATGTGACACACTCCTAATCACAACCCAAAGTCCAACCAACCTCCTTAACCCCTCTCACAATACCCCTATATTTAGGGTTTTTCCCCAAAATCTAAGATAGGCTCCCATGCATACTTCCACCAATCCATGTACTATCTCTTCCCCCAAACACTCTAATCACCCAAAATACTCTTTCCTCCCCATGTTCAACCCTCAAACTAACTTTTACCACGTAAGATTTTCTCCTATGCAAAGATTAAACACCCCATGCAAGGCTCACACTTCCCATGCAAGATTTTACCCTAACTCTTCATTTTATTACTTTCTTCCTTTATTTTCTCACCCATATAATTCATAAAAATCTTAAGCCTTTCTCCACTTCTCCTTACTCACTCCACTATCTTTATTTATTTTAGTTTCCCCACAACCACTCAAACCCACCTAAGGCCTCTAAGCATGCATGTCACACCACAACAACCATACATAATATCTTGTCATACATAACAAGTCATATCAACCATTTTACACATAATATAAGTCATACTCAACATACCTAAGCTCCTTACAAGCCAAGCTTTACTACACACATACTTAGTTCACATTCACAAATAAGTACACATCACATACTGCACATAATTCATAACAAAACCCAAAGCCTTAACCATATCCTTACCTAATAGGACTTCGCGCTTGGAGAACCAACTCTAGGCCTCAATCACGAGCAAGGGGTTTTGCTCACGACCTATAAAAATAGCATACAAGTCATTTAACCTTCTTCCTACTACTAGTAGTAGTAGTAGTAGTAGTAGTAGTAGTAGTAGTAGTAGTAGTAGTAGTAGTAGTAGTAGTAGTAGTAATAATAATAATAATAATAATAATAATAATAATAATAATAATGTTAATAATAAGAAAATATTTAAAATAAGTAAGTAAAAGGGATAAGGGAAAAAGGGACAATAGGCAAAGGGGTGGTGGCGTATGGAGGTGGTGGTGGTGATTGAAAAGGAAGGGTTTTAGGGTTGGAAAAAGAGGAGAGGAGTTAGGGTTTCCTAGGTGGTAGAGTTTTTGGGTCAGAGGGGGTTGTGGTGGTGGTGGTGGCTCCTCACGGCGGCAGCGTAGGAGGCGACCAAGAGAAAATAAGAGAAAAGGAGGAGGAAAGAGGGGAAAGAAAGGGGAAGTGGTGGTGTGTTAAGGTAGGGGAGAGTTTTTTGGGTAGGAAGGAAGGTAGTGAGGGTGGTGGTTGTTGCGGTGGTGGCGGTGCTGGGCGGCAGTGAGGGGTGAAAAAGGGTAGCTCAAGCTGCCCACTTTGCATAGGTGGGGAGAGAAGAGGAATATGAGTTAGGGGTAGTGAAGTGTTTCGTTGGATGGTGGGTGACGCAGGGAAGAGGAAGGGAGGGTGTGGTGACGGTGGCGTGGCACGATGACGGTAGCTGAAGGGGTTGTGTGAGTAAGGGTGGGGAGATGTTGATCGATAGAAAAAGAGGGAATTGAGAGAGTAGGGGTATTTATAGGGGAAATGGTTGTGGAAGTGGACAAAGGAGGGAAAAAGACAAGGGAAGGGATGGTTGGCTGCCAGTCGGAGAGTAGTTGGCATAACTACACAATAGCGGGATAGGGCAGGGGTGTAGGGGTTAGGTGGGGGAGTTGGGGTTGCGGGAGGGAGGGGACCATGTAGGGCAATGTCAGCTACATGCTCTGCTGATCTTGATGAGGAAAGGGGAAGGGACATAGAGGCGTGGAGCTGCAAAGCAGCCATGCCCAGTAGCTTCGATCGGGGGGAGATTGAAGATAGGGGTAGAAAGGGAATAATGGAGAAAAGGAAGGGAGACAAGGGGATAAGAGGGGGAGTGGGGGTTTGGGTGTCCATGCTGGGTCGCATAGAGAAGAAAGAAAAAGAAAGAAAGAGTGGCCCGGAGGAGGGAAAGGAAAGGAGAGGAGGGGGAATGAGGAGTTGGACTTGCACTGGGCATGGCCTAGTCAGCTGAGGGAAGGGAAAGGAAAAAAAAGAAAAGGAGAAAGAAAGGAAGAAAAAGGAAGAAAAAGGAAAAAGAAAAAAAATGAGGTGGTTGGGTGGTTTGCGATTTTGTTTTTGAATTTTAAGAATAAAAAATATTAGTATTAATAATAAGATAATTTTTTATTAATTTAGAAATTATTATTATCATTTACTTATAATTTATTTTTAATTCCTAAAATATGGTTTTGGGGTATTGCAATTCCTTTTGTGTGTCCATGCCTATTCAATGAGCAATACACTTTGCAAGTCGCCTTACGAGTTTAGTTGAAAGCTAGTAGTTTTGGTTTAGAGGTTAGAGCTATCTGTTGTCCCTTTTGTTAACTTGATTTCAATTGTAGTTGAACTCTCATGTCCTCCAATTCTTTCTCTCTTTTGATTTTTTGTAATTTCTAATGTTGCTTTTATTTAGTATGATGCTTATCTACTATTTTCTCTATTCAATATCTTGTCATCATGTTATTAAAATAAGGAAAGTAATGACTTTAGCCTTAGCACTTGGTATGAGAATGGTAGATGAAATCGGACTTGTATTAAGTGTGGCGGTAATACCCTTTACTTTTATTGTTTTAGCTTCCACGATTAACTCTTTAAAATAAAATTTTCAACTTCTAAAAAATGGGTTGTTACAAACTCCACATTGCCGAATCACGAGTACGAGGATCAAATAGACTCTAAGTGTCAATTAAGTCACATATGATTGTGTACTCACATGTGTTTGCAAGTGTACTAAAGAATAAGGATAAAAGTATATATAAAGATATAAATATTTTGAGTTTTTTTTACTAATAATATAAACATTTAGATTTTGTTCCTAATAATACATTATTTTAAAAATATTAAATCTAAGGTAATTCTGGTCATTTTTACTTATAACTCAGTGGGAATAAAATTTAAATGTTTACATCTTTAAGAGAAATTTAAATGGTTTTATGCTTTTATGAAAACAAATATAAAATATTTATGCATTTGAATATACTTTTTTTAAAATAAAAAGAGTCAATTTAATTAAATTTTGTAAAATTATGTTCGAAAACTTACATATATAATTGCATGGGTGATTGATGAATGGAGATAACTGCCAAAGGAAAATAGGTATATACCACGTCCACCATTACTTTGATAACACAAAGAATAGCAATGATATTAATAGTATTAGTTATTATTACAATAATAGTAATAGTAGTAGTAATGATAATGATACTAATAGCATACACACACATGCATATTAATTATAATAATAATAATAATAACAAATTTACTAATAATAATGATTCAATGCTAATAATAATAAGGATAAATTTCACTTAAACACTTTGACATTTGATCAAATATTATATGGATAGTCAAGTGTGTTATATGCTTATTAATTTCACTTCGATACCTTTATATTTTAATTTATTTTTATTTAAGTTACAAAATGGGTACCTAAATGAAAAAATAAAAATATTTCTTTTCATCATTTAGGTACCCAAACAAAACTAAATTTAAATGTGAAAGTATGTAAGTGAAATTCTTAAAAATACACAATACTTATAAAATAACACTAGTATCAAATGTTAATATGCCAAAATAAAACGTGTCCAATTATTAACTATAGTCTATATATGTGCTTGTAGGCACAATATCTAGTTGGAAAAATATCCATATCATTACTCATTTTAAAACTCGATCACTCGCATCTAACATCCTAATTATAGTTACTACATAACTAATTATAATATTTCACAACTACGTAAAATTCAAATAAAATGGATACTTTCTTAGATGATTTTAATAATAATAATAATAATAATAATAATAATAATAATTAATTAGTTAATACAAAAAAAAATCATATATTTAATAATCAATAATGCACATCATATTTAAAGATCACAGTCGCTTTTAACACAATATATATATATATATATATATATATATATATATATATGTAATGGAGGTAATAATTATTTTAAATGATTATGTTTTGGAAAAAAAAAGTGAAAAAATCTACAATGTTATTTCATATAATTTAAAAAAAATAAATATTAATTAAATTTAGTTTTTAAAAAGATTAATAGTAAATTATTTCCATGTGTTTCTAAAATAAAGTTATTTTAGGTAAAAAAAATTATTTCAAAAAGAAAATCCAATTAGATAAATTTATACTTAAATTTTTTTATCCTTATTTTTTCTCTTTCTTCTTCTATACATAAATTTTTAGACTTTTTTTTTCAATTAATAGCATAAATATAATATTAGAAATATGTTTATTGCCTTCTAAAATAGTATACAAATTATTAAAAAATTCTTTATAAAATAAATGGAGTCATATTTTCCTATTTATCACTAGATAACATATCACTACTAAAATACTACTATCATAGTTATTAGAAATAATCATTTTCATTAATTACTATTAATTATGAAAATTACAAATCACGTACTCCTAACTTTAATTGGTTAACCTTACATCTTTATATTATTTATTCTATTAATTAAGTTTGAGATTAATTAAATGCTAAAAAAGAGCTTTGTGAGAGTTTCATATTGCCACGTGTGTGGTGGGAGGGTTGACAACCAGAACATTAGACAAATATTTTCAAATGTCTTTGTGAATTATTAACAATTGTTTATATAGGTTTGTGGTCACTCTAATAAAATAGTTTTAAAAGTAAAAAAGGTAGGGTATTTTTGAAATTTCAAATGAAAATTAGTGTTATGCAGCAATGTTAGCTTAATATAATTACCCTTAAAGTGTCGTCTATATTTTGGTTGTATTACTAAGCTATATGGATATGACCGTGAATGAATCGAGTTGAATTAAACATCATCTGCCTTGATTCATTTACTAAACGAGTTTAAAATAAGGTTTGCGTTCAACTCATTTAACTAAAAGAACGAGTCAAGATAAACTTATGAGTTAAACCTAATTAATAATTAGAGCCTCAATCTTTTAGATTCAAATTTGACTCTTTTAATATATGAGTTCAAAACTATGAGTTAAATATCGAATTGACTTAGAGCTTGTTTGATTTAACTTAGGAAAAGTTGGTTTTTATATAAGTAATTATAAAAAGTTATGTTAGATTAATTAATACTATTTGGTTTTACTTTAAAAAAGTTATTTTTAAAATTAATTATCTAAAACTTCTTTTTATATGTTAAAATTAAAAAGTAAATTTGACTTGCTTAAGATAAGTAGCTTATTTCTAAAATTGATTTTCATAAGAAATCATGGTACGTAAGTAAGAGTTAATGAAAAACTCATTTATATAAGGTATACTATTTTAACCAAAGTTGCGCTTGGTAAAGGAGGTCAAGTTGCTTGACTATGTGTCATCCTCTCGCTTGACTCCCTCCTTTTTGCTCAAATCTACCTCTCTTCACTGCATAATCTATCTACATACTCGTTAAACTTCTCACTCATTCCATCAGCACTCATCGAAAAATTTTTGCTTCCACCACTCCCAACTTCTCAATCGGTTGAGACTGTCGAGCCTTCTCCCTTCGTTACTGATTTTACAACAGCTGAAGGAGATACAAGACTTTTATTAGTTTTCTTTTGCGAAATTTGTTTCGAGGTATGTATACAATCTCTGTTTGGTTGGTAATTTTTTTTATCTTGCTTAAATTCATACCTAATTTTAGATGTCTAGGTTTGATTGGTATTTGCATTGTTATATTAGGGTATTATATGGTGATTTTTATAATTTTAGATTTGTGGTTGTAAAACTATAGTTAATATTATTGTATTAGGGTATTATCTGTTTGGCATGAGATTAATCTGGCAGTGGATTTTTTGCTAATTGCATATTTATAGCTCTATGGGTCAATGTTGGTTTTTTCATCTTCCATAGTTCTTCTTTTCAGACACTGGATGTGAGGTCTGCTTACGATTAGGTTATGTTCATGGTTAATTTTGTTAATGGAAGCACTTTTGACCTTCCTACAAGATTAATCATTTTTTCTCCCTCAGGGGACATCACCTTTGTTGTCTTTGCTGGTAGTAAAACTGTTATACCGGGCAACTTTGCACCTGCACAAGTTGCCAAAAGGCATTCAAACGTGAAATGTGACCACGCAACTCTCAGCTATTGAATTTGAGAAGATAGAATTGGTTTATAATCAACATGTTATCTCCTAAGGGATATTGGAAAAAGAAAATGCTTCCATTGAACATAATGTTAATGAGCTCTATCTAACACTAATTTTTGCATTGATAAGGAATGTCAGGATTGACACATTTCTTTGGATGATATTTGAAAATATAAGGAAATATTCCTAAGCAACATGGGTTCTACCAAGAATTATCTTCCCCCATCAACTCTTCTTTTACACCTTAATTCAATCATAAGTCCACAATGACAGAACAACATTCACCAGTCGCTTCTCACTTAGAAAACTATGGAACTAAATATAGCATTGGATGCATTTGATACACATGATAAAGCTTCCGCAAACCCTCACACCGCAGAGTGCAATAATTTCATTGCTTTATTTAAAATTTTAAATGTATTGAGAAACTTAACAACACAATCTATTTCTTGATTATTTGTTAAAAAATAATTTTAGCTACATCAATTAATAAATAATTACTAGCCACCAATAGAATATTATGAGCTCATTAATCATGATCAATGTTAGTTTTGTGACTTGGAGGTAGCTCCTATAATTCAGATTTGGCTAAATTACCAACTATTGTTGAGAGAATTATTGAGTATATTTTTCCCATGTTAATCATCCCATATCTCTTGCCTCCTCTCTCTTCTCATCCCCACTTATGATTATAAATTTGCAAATAACATCCCCAAGAATTTAAAACCACGAACAACTCTACTCATAGCCATCGCTGCCATTCTACTAAATCCATCATTGACAATTGAGTATTTTTCATGACTTTTCAACTTTCCTAAGAGAACCCTTTCATCCATATCTCAATCATATATTGATTCATGCACTTCTCGTAACAGTTCAAACTATCTTGCTTTTTACATAGTTTTCTATTTTTTCAATTAAATAAAAAATTTGTAAAATGCAAGTCAAAAAACATCTATATACAGTAATTTCATTTCTTCGGATCATTTACCAAATGGTGCCTTAAGAGTGGATCAAGATGATTGTAAAGCTATGGGCTCATCGGAAGATGACTGTAAATATTTTTTTTTACATCTTCGAGTGAAGGTCTTCACCAGCCCAGGTAGGATTATTAAAAATGGAAATAAAAATACAAGCAAAGATGCCAAGAATTATAGTGGAACCCTCTTACATGCCATCTCTATTATTTCATCTATTCTGAACCCGCTAATGGGTATCAAACTGAATGTCACTTTTTTCCAGTTGAAGTATGTAATTCTCCGCTACTAGTTGAAGTTTGAAGTTCTGTTCTAAGGTTGCAATTAGCCATTATCAATCCTTTTATATCAATTTAGATAAAATTTGTATCTTGTAAATGATATCTCATCATTGATAGTGTATAAGTATATTCGTAGGATCTATGGCATCTTCATCAAATACTGCACATTGGATCGAATCAAGGCATCAAACCTTTGTTCAATTATGTGTTGAGGAGGTTAAGAAAGGCAATAGGCCTAGTTCAAGTTTCAACAAGATTGGATGATCCAATATTGTTGATGGTCTTAATAAGCTTGAGAATGTGTGATACAAAAAAATTTAAGTGAAAATCATTTTACCTCAACAAAAAAAGTTTAGTTAGCATGGGTGAAACTTGAAAGTAAAACCTGACTTGGGAGAGACCCAATAACAAGTGCAATCACATGTGGGGAGGATAGATGGAAGATATTTGTTCAGGTAAATTAAAATTATATTTACACTTATTTTTTTATTACTATATATAACGTGTAATAATTTAATTTTTTTTCCTAGAAAAACCCAAGTTTTAAACACTTTCGCAACAAGCTAATTGCCCATTTAGATGAACTTCGGTTAATCTTTGGTGGTATTCATGCAACCGGAGAACATTCATGGGCTCCATCTTAAGGGACTCATCCAAGTTTCAATAAGGATGATGAAGAGCTGAGAACAAGTAATGAAGGTCCTTCTAAATGCCAAAAAGTCATTGAGATCAAAGGTTGTGATTCTAGTGATTCATATGGTGGGACATGCCAAAAGGAAAAGTTAAGTAACAAGCGTTCTAAGAGTCAACAATCTAGTTATCGTAAGAGAAATGAGTCAGCTAGTGAAAAGCTTGATAATAAGTTGCTACAATTGTGTGAATTTGCATTTAAGAGTAATGATGATCCTCTTTTGCCAACATCTCAAGCCTCAACAACCCCTACCATAAAAGAATGTTTAGATATCCTAAATCCCATGGCTGATAAATTTTTTGATGAGTTATTTATCCTCAATACTAATGCTTTCAAGTATCCTGATAACAGAGACATATGGATGTATATGGCTCCCCAAAAATATAATGTTTGGTTGAAATATTTAAGAGATCCATCTAAGAATTGATCAATGATGTTAGGTTATTATGGTATTTTGTAAGAGAATAAGTTTGTTTGAGGGTTTTTTATTTTCTATTTGTAAAACTATGAAGTATAAACTATATTATTTATGATGAACTTATGTAATTTTATTGACTTGTGACTTTTAGTATTTTACAATGGTCTACCTTTGATAGAATTTGGCCAATAAATCAAATGCATATCATATTTTATTGAATTAACTTTGACGTATTGATGTTATTCGATGAAAAATATAAATGTTATTTGTTGTATATAATTTTATGCATATATATTGAGTATACATATAATACAAGTGATGCCTTGATTTTTAATAGATGAATGATCGGGAAAAAAAATACTACTACTATTTTTACTTGTACTACGACATTTGCGAAAGAGAAGGGAGACATCTATTGAGAAGCAAGTTTGTTTGGATTCTTCTAAAACAGGTCACCAGTTTGTCCCACGTATATTAAATGGTCATGATAGGCTATGTCACGATTTACTTAGAATGAAGAAGGATGCTTTTCTAAGGTTATCAAGTTTTATAAGATCAAGGAGGTTGTTGAGTGATACTTGTAATGTGATTGTTGAAGAACAATTGGCAATTTTTTTATATGCAATTTGTCACAATGAAAGGAATAGAGTTGTGCAATATCAATTTCAACACTCTAGAGAGACCATTAGTAGATATTTCAACAAGGCTTTAATTGTTATATCAAATATTGCTGGTGAGATTATAAGGCCTCATCGAAGCCTTGACGAGGTCCCTCCTGATATCATAAATGATTTGATACTTTGGCCTTATTTTAAAGATTGTGTAGGAGCGATAGATGGAACACATATCGATGCTTGTGTTCCAAAGAATGAATAAATGCCCTATCGTAATCGTAAATGAGTGTGTTCCCAAAATATTATGGTAGTTTGTTCTTTTGATATGTTGTTCACATTTGTGGAAGTTGGATGGGAGGGGTCGACTTATTATTCTCGAATATTCCAACACTGTATTCGAGATCCCAACAAAAACTTTCCTCATCCTCTTTGAGGTAAATAAAACATTAATTTATATATTAAGTATAAAATATTTTAGTTGAATAATATGAATTTACATTTTATGCAGGTAAATACTATGTGGTTGATTCAGGTTATTCTAATACATCCGCCTATCTTGCTCCATTCAAGGATACAAGGTATCATCTATTCGATTTTCAAAGAGTTAGCGGTCTATAAGGAAAAGAGGACTTATTCAATCATTTACACTCGTTGGTGCGAAATATGATTGAGTATTGCTTTGGTGTTTTGAAAGTTCGTTTTTCCATCTTAAAGCAGATGCCAAATTATAGTTTGGAACAACAAATGTTTATTGTCATTACAACAATGACAATCCACAATTTTATTAGGTTGAATGGAATGGATGATATATTATTTGATGATTTTTGTAGAAGAGAAATATATGAAGAAACTAATAAGAATAGAGATGTTGGACAACATATAAATGGTAGAGTTGCTAGAGAAATGAAAATGATACCGTGTAGGATTGCAGATGATATTTACCATGCATGTCATTAAACTATTTGATTTTATGATGTTTATTATAAATGTAAGAATGTTTATTGCATAATATGCACTTTGATCATTGTGACTATTTGAATGTTAGATGTTAGTGAATTTTATAAAATTTGTTTAGTTACTGTTCATAATTTTTAAAAATAATTTTGTAATTTTTATTTTACAATTATTAGTACTTTATAATATCTTTATACTTTTTTATATTTTTTATGTTTCATATGAATTTTAATATTTAATATTACATAATTTATATAATAATTATTACCAAAAAATATATATAGAAAGATAAAAATAAAAAATAAAAATAAAAAGTAAATTTGTAGAAAAATAAAAACCAAATACTAATGAGATACAATAATAATTTTTTAATATTAATTACTTATACAAATAAAGTAAAAATAAACATATATTTTACTTGTAAAAATATTTTTTTATAAAAAAAAATTATAAAAATAATTTTTATCTAAAATTAATTATTAAAAATAAATAATATCAAACTAGGTTAATTGCGACCCTATAAATGAGGTTCCGTTGTCCTTGAAATCCACGCTTATGCATTTATGCTGCTTCTTTCGTGAGCCGTCTTCCTAAACTGAAGAGGTTCATTTGCCGACCAGTCTTAATTTCATTGGTTCCAAAAAAAGAAAAAAGAAAAGGCGTGGACTATAATAATCCCCAGGCCCAAATGAGTCCCTTCTCGTCTCATTGGCGGCGTTGAAATCAACCTTGAGCACTATTCTAATAAGACTACCAATATCGACTATCGAGTATAACCAAATGATTGTAGTCATGATCTATGGGCAGTCTATTGATTCTTGGTCAAAGAGCAACGTCCGAAACCTTAGAAGCATCTGGGTTAAAGTTACGTTCCTATAGTCTTAATCGAGAGGAACTTCCTCGTGATGAAGTATGGTCCTTCAAGAAAGGCTAGTAGCTGAATAGATTGTTTATATTATCCAATTTGATATTCGGAGTGATTCGATAAAAAAAAATAGTTAATTTAAATTTTTTTTAAATTAAATATGTGATTTGATTAATAAAAAATTAAATAAATTAAATATTTGATTCGACAAATATAAATAATATTTGATCCGAAAAAAATATTTATATATTTGTTTATAATTTGTTATTTTATATATAATTATATGTAAATACATTTAGGTGTATATGTGCCCACATAATTTTTATTTACTTGATTTAGTACGTGGGATAAAATTTAATTTAATTGAAATTATATTTTTAATATAATATATTTTTAGATATAATAGAAGCTAATTAAATTTTGTGATGTAGCAACTTTAATTTTAGTTTTACCATCGAATATTTGTTGAGAAAGTTGGATATTTGCTGAGCGGAGAGGATATTTGCTCAACTGATCGCATAATATCAAATATATTTGTGATTTGATAATTTTTTATATTTAAAATTTTATTTGGATCATATTAGTTATATTTGATATCCGATCTGAAAATTCAGATATTCGATTTTTCAGATATTTAAAGGTTTAAATTAAATATCAAATATTATTTTTAAATATTTAAAATATTAAATATTTGAACCGCTAACGACTCTAATTATTGGTTCTCTCTACTAAAAAAAACAACCTTATCAATGAAAAATACTTTGCCTATGTCTACAACTCTAAGCATAACATGTGTTGGCTTGAAAATGTTAGGGAGCTTAGAGCTCATGGCTTTGAAGGGCTTTGTTCTATCCTACTAATTTCACAATCAGTAAAAAGATCTGGGGTGAGCATAGCTCTTTCTTTCGGTTCTATGAAAAATTCATTTTTGGTCCAGAGGAGTCGTCCCCTTCGTCGCCATACTCTGACTTGAGCAATATCGAGTTGAAGTGATCTTCGAGATGGTATGAGGGCTGAACAGTGGAATCTTTGAACAGATATCGAAATGAGGGGTGTTCGCCTGTTCGGAAGCTGTAGTTGAGCAGTGGCATTAAACTGAAACGCCGCTTGTTCATTGGTGGAGAATTCAGGGGTGGGCATTTGTGGTAGTGTTGCTGCACTAGTTTCAACCGCATGTGACTGATGCTAGGGTCTAGGTGAGAGGTGTATTTAAAACCATATATAGTTTAGATTAATTTTTACAGATATGTAAATATTTTTAACTTTTTTATTTTTATTTATATTAAGACATGCATATTTAACATTTTTTAAAATTAAAAAGCTTGAATAATTATAATTTATTCAAATAAACTTTAAATATTGATATCTTTACAAACAATTTAAAAATATTTGTCATCATGAGAACATATCTAAAATATTTCTACCTTTAGACACATATTTATCTAATAATATGCATCATCCTTAACTGGTGAGGTAAATTTCTATTTATAGTGTTTGGTACAAAGGGTTGGTTGTTAGGATGTGACCTACAGCATATACTCTCTTCTGCATCTTAATGATCATTTGATGTGGATATAAATGGATGAAATATATACCTTTGAATTTTAGGCCTTTTAAATATTATATTTAAAAATAACAAAAATATTTGAGGAAATGCATCACTTACCCTTGTATTTATGGAAAATCATAGCATATACCTATGCTCTTGTATTCTAATAATACCCTTCTTCTATTAACTATTTTATTTTGTACTACAATAAATCATTATATATATTGCTGGAATATTTGTGCTTAATAAGTAAAAATTCTGTAGTTAAAATATTTTGTCAAGAAAACTTTAGGTATTATCTTCGGTAGCCTATAAGCTCGTGACGAAAATATTAGCTACGAAAAAAGTGATTTGATAGTTACAATTGATAAAGTTAATTATAATTAATTGGTGACTCACATCTCGATAGTTATAAATAGTTTTGTAACACACACGTGTGGATAACTACCAATAGTCTTATCTTATGACACATTTATCGATAGTTACGAATAGTCTCGTCACGTTGATAGCCATGAGTAAATCATATATACAAATATTTCAAATGGTCATACATTTGTTTATATGATTATACATTTGACCCATAATTAAAATAATATTTTTTTCTTATAACCATAGTATTTTTTTTGTAGGTATAACCATAGTATGTTGAAATGTATATTTGTGTGTATATATACTATTTGCTATTCCATAATTTATATACACATTTAATTTATGACACAAACTATTAATTATTTAATTTTATTTTTTATTCAAATTAGTAAAAAATGAAAGATAGAAAATGTACTTATAATGTACTATAATTTTTTTAAATGACCTAGTTAATTCTTAATATAGTGTTTACTTTGACATATTAACATTTAAATTATATATATATTAGTCAATCACTTTTATATACATTTAAACAATGATATAAATTTATAATTAGTTAATTTTACTATTTATTCAAAAATAATCATAATTCTAGGATGAAAATGTAATGTATTATATATTTAAAAAAATTGATCAAATTAATTGATACTATGGACATATTTTTATTTTTATTTTGAGATATAACTAAAAAGATATCGGTTTTCGCTACATAATTTTTTTCTATGACATTTAAGGTGAGTAAGTCACAAAAATATATTTTTGTTGTAAATTTTTTATTTGTTGCAATTTTTATATGAATTTGTGGCAACAAATTTGTGATAAGTTAGCCATAAAAATTATCTTTTTATAATAAATTAATGGCTAGTTAGCTATAAAAATATCTTTTATAACAAATTCATAGTAAGTTAATTACAAAAATATATTTCTATAAAAAAATTATGATAAGTTGGCCACAAAAACATCTTTCATTATAAATTAGACACGAGAATATATATTAGATTAGTCATGAAAATATCGTTACGTGTACAATTTGCGGAAAGTTAACCAAAAAAATATTTTTCCACCCACAATTCATTGCTAGTTATTTTTATGTCAAATTTGTGGTAATTTAACCACAAAAGATTTTTTTTTTTGTGACAAATTTGTGGTGATTTAACCATGAAATTATTTTTTCCACGGTTAATTCGTAATGAGTTGGCTATAGAAAACTTTTTCGTGTTATTTATGATAAGTTAGTTATGAAAAAAAATATTCTGTGGCAAATTCTTGATAAATTTGTCAGAAAAGTAGTTATCTATGACAAAGTTATAAACACTTTATCACAAAAATATTTTATTTCTTGATAAATTTATCACAGATGTATTTTTTTATTGTAAAAATGTGAATATAGTTACTACCTAGTTTTAATAAATTCTTAATTTAAATATGCAAGACTTAAAATTTGACTAGCAGGCGTAATAAATCATAGGATTCGTTTTAGAATGACCATCTCGTTGTTACGAGTAAGTCTATAGTTATTAAATTATGATAATAACCCGAACTAGTGTATATATGAGTAGAGGAAGATAAAAGTTGATGATGGCAATAATAACGTTAATAAGAAGAGATTAGATAGTAATCAAAATAGAAAGAATAGTAATAACAATAGCCTTATGATAAGTAACACTTTTAAAAATGATGCCGATAACAATAATTGTAAGAATAATAATGTTAGAAATAATTATGATAATAAGGAGTGGTAGTGATAACACTAATAATGATAATATTGATCATGATAATAATAGTGAGAATAATGGTGAAAATAAAACCTTAAATAGGTAGGATTTTTTCTTAGTATCCATACTCTTAAAAGCCTAACACTATGGGGTATTTTTGCTAACTAAATTTTAACCAATCCCCATCATTTTTCCCACTCTAATTCAGCCTAATCTTCCCCCCAACCTGTCGGGCACCTTACTCCTCCCATGCAGCTAGCTGCCACCTTTTTCCTATACCCTACACTCCTACCTATCTTATCCACTAACTTTGCAGCCTTTCCCCTTCCCCTAGCAGCATCCCATCACCCTCCCTATTCTTCTCCTCCCTCACGCCATTACAGCCCTGCAAAATCGCAACAAACCAGCCCATCCAACGTCCCTCACGCCACCCAGCCACATGCAGCCAAAGAACCCCACGTAAACCAGCCCTCCCACCAAGTAGCAGCCATCATCTTTTCCTCCTCTCAACCGGCACACCTACTCAAATTTTCTAGCCATCTACCCATCCATTTCCTTCCTTCCCCACGCAACCAACCTGCCCCTTTCCCTTCTCCCATGCATTCGACACCCTTCTCCCATAAATCAACCTGCAGCATCCTCCCCAACCAACTCTTGCAACATCCCCATTTTTCCTCTATTTTTCCCTTCCCTTCTTAAGTCCCAACCTGCAGCAAAGTCCCTCCTTCCCTCTCCGTTTTGGTCCTCTATTTTTTTCCCTGCAAATCTTCTCCTTCTCCCCCTTACTTCCAGCATTTGATACTCTTGTTTGCAGTCCCCAAACTTCTCCCTTTCACCATCAAACTCCTACCCAAAAATCACCCAACTTGCAGCCTTGCTAAGCACCCCTCTCCCCTCGTGTTTTGCCTCTCTAAGCAGCAACTAATTCCGGTGTGTGTGGTACGTAGAAATTCCATGCATCGCCCGCCTTGGTTAATTCCCTCATCGTATTCCAGGTATTATTCGCATAGGTTGTCATTTTATTATTTTATTTAGCATAGATACTGATGCATGCATAGTTTTGTATGGTGTTATTTATTTTTAGGTAATCTCAACCCCGCTTAAGGTATTCTTGGAATAAGGTGTAACACCCCAAAATTCACTACTTTTTTTAAAGCGGAAGCAATTAAAATAGAAACACTTAAAACCTATGAACTCTGAGGATGTTACCGCCACACTTAGTACCAGACCAGTTCTCTCCGACCGTTCCAGTACCAAGTGCTAAGGCTAAAGAAAAGATTAACAATCAATTACAAAATTAGTACAAACTAAACTTCAAATGATCATTAAACGGTTGTAAAACAAAATCAGAGTATGCATCAAGAAATGTAATTCATTTTCAAAAGAGAATTAAACTTACAACCGATAAAAGATTAACAAAAAGAATTAGAGTCATATAAAGACTATAATATGGCCACAACTCTCTTGAACCTTGAGCCAAACATGCTCAACACTCAGCCCTAACTGATATCTCGCCCACCTGCACAAATCAGAAGGGCATACTACTCGTGGGAATGAGCAGCACCCATAAAAAGGGTGATCAGTATGCTACGTACTGAGTAAGGTAACCGAATACTAAGGCCAACACATAAGCACATAATCCATGCAGAATAATAATAGGGCATAATCACCAACACAATAACATAAAGGCAATGAACGATCAAGTGAAAAAACCCAAGATCCAATATAGTTTAGATTAATTGCTTTATTAATCCTTTATCGAAATATTTTCATACCATGCTCTTTAACAAGTCCATACGATTACAGGAACCCCACTATTTTAGTCGGTGGATCGGTCGCGAGGGAAACATTCCCTGCCACTATTTTAGCCGGTGGATCGGTCGCGAGGGTAACATACCCTGCCACTATTATATGCCGGTGGATCGGTCTGGCCCCTTCTCGTACGGTGTTCCACTATAAGTGATTAGTGTCTTCTCATATCTTTCAACATATAACATTTTTTTTGTTGAGCTCGGGATCCCCCACTATTATAGCCGGTGGATCGATCGCGAGGGTACATGTTCTACCACTATTTTAGCCGGTGGATCGGTCGCGAGGGAAAACATTCCCTGCCGCTATTATGTCGGTGGATCGGTCTGGGCCCGTCTCAACATCTTCCACTTTACGTTTTTAATGTATTAAGTATCTTATTCAAAGGCTTTCATTCCTGGACATGCATGAATCATAAATCATAAATTCCATATTCATCATCATACTTTATTCACCAATTACACATGTGCTACCACCAAACCCTAGACATGCATGGATCGCTCCCTTCACACTTATCCTCCAATTCTACTTCACATCTCACTCTAGGGCTTTATCCCGAAACCCAAATTTAGGCCTTAACATCCCCTCTTACTCCAACTCACATCACCCAAATCATTTTAACACTCCGCACATCACAAATCATCGATTCCATTCTCATAATTACACCTTAATCATCAAAAATACATGCTACAACAAAAACCTTAAGCAGCCACATCAAACCCTAATCAACCACCACAAACCATAATTAACCACTCCAAACCTTATTTAACCATAACAAGCATAATTAGCCATTCCAAACCTTAATTAACCATGACTATTCACAATTAGCCACTCCAAACCCTAGCTTCGTCTCCTACGTACCCAGATAATGTTCCACGTATTATTTTCCATCCAAAGTGTTTAACTACCCAAACAATGCTTACATTACCTTCCTTACATTCCAAATTAACCTTTCATACGTAAATTTTACTCCCATGCAGACCTTACATATCCCATGCGACCATTCAAAATTTTCATGCAAACCTTAAATTCCATGCAATCATATCTCATGCAAACCCTAATACCACCATACAACCATTAACACCACCATACAAATCCTAATACCACAATGAATACCCTAATGCCACCATGCAACCCTTAATACCACTATGCAAAACCCAAGATTTGATCATACAAAACCCTAAATTCAATCCACATAACCCAAGGACTCATTCATACCAAACCCTAGATTCAAACCATATAAAACCCAAAGATTCATCCATACCAAACCAAGTATTCATCCTTAGCAAACCCTAAATTCAAACCATATACATCCCAAAAATTCATCCATACCAAACCCTAGATTTGAACCATATCAAACAAGAGATTCATCCATATAAAACCTTACATTAGATCCTTTCACACAAAACCATAAATTAGATTCTCAATATCAAAACCATAAATTAAATTCTTCCATACAAAATCATAGATTAAATTCTCTCACACGAAATCATACAAAACCATAAATTAAACTTCCCCATATAAGACCATAAATTCTATTCTCCATACAAAACCTCAAAAATCATAAATCAGATTCTCCTACACGAAACCCTAAAATTCTCCATTTTATTCCTCTACTCATGAATCAATGGAATACTTAGGTCAACTCACATCCCTTAATCAACTTCTTTCTCCATCCTCCTTTTTCTTTTTTTCTCCCACACAAGCCACATCAACATCCTCACATGCATGTCTTACAGGGTCACAACACATATCATCACATACCTGTAGTACACATGCTATATAACAACACAAAAGCATGCTTGAGCTCCATGCCAAACCAAATATGCAATAATTACAATAATAACATAGGATGCATAATATACGAGGCACACAATGCACCTTAGCACATAAAAGGCCTTAGTGAACCCTTACCTAAAATGTCACCGGTCTTGGAGCACGCTCCTACGCCTCCTTAGGGCTTTGACCAAATAATAGCATACTAATAAAATAACCTTAACAAAATTCTAACTTTGCTAAAGACATAAAAAATAATAGAGATATTATAAACCTTGATAATATAGGGTTAAAGACTTTACCCTAATAATAATAATGATACTAAGATAATAATATCAAAGATAATAAAACTAATATCAATGAGAATAATAATAATAATAATAATAATAATAATCATAATAATAACAATAGTAATAACAATAATAACATTATTAACAATACTAATGGTAAACTATTTGTATTAATAATAATGGAATAAGAATAATATAAATTCAAAATAGAAAATAATAATAATAATTATACTTATAACCTATTAATATTAATAATAGTAATAATAGAAATAATAAGGGGAATAATAATAAAATCGAATTAAAATACAATAGGGCTTCAGCCCTCAATATAAATAATAATAAACACAATAATAATACTAATAATAATAATAATACACATTAAGAATATAAATATTAAGAATAATAATAATGGTATTTATATGCAAATAATTGAAATAAATTAAATCAAGGCTTATAATAATATGGAAAATGGTTGAGTGGGTCTAGGGTTCAACCTTAGGCTGGTGGGGATAGGCGGCACAGACGGTGGTGCACGGAGGCGGCGGTGGTGGCCGGAAAAAGAGAAGAAAAGAGGGAAAGATGGATGTTGGGAAAAAGATAGGGAGAATTGAGGTGAGATAAGAGGTGTTTATGGTTTCCCAGGAGGAGAGGGACAAAATGATGGTGGTGGTGCAACCAAAGGTGGCGGATCATGGCGGTGGACGGTGGTTTAAGGTTTCGGGATAAAAATTCTGGCGAGATGAGCATCAAACTTTACACGGTTATAGAGGCCCGTGCAAGAAGAATCGAAGGTTGAAAATAGTTTGGTTAACTAGAGGGAGTTGCAGGGAATAATTTGGGATGCTGCGGTGGCGTGGAGGTTGGCTAACGGTGGTGGAAACGGCGTCTGAAGTCACGGTGACAGCCAGCTCTAGCTTAGGGTTTTCGGGGAAGAAAAATTCCAAAACTCCCATAACTAGGCTATTTATAGATGGTAGATGGAATAATAGGGTTTTGGGGTCGGCAGGAAATTATGAGGTGCAAGAATTCTGGCATCCGGCGGTGGAAAACGGTCGGCCAACGTTTGGGTGGATTCGAAGTTTCGCAAGGCTGGGGAGAGGAAACAGGTGAGATTTAACGTCCAATAATTATGCCAATTTATTCCTCGAGTTAAGAGGAAGACAATGAGGCAAGAAACGGCAGTATTAATCATCGTGGCCGGAGACGCCATGGATGGGGTCGGGAGCTGTAGTGTAGTGACAGAGGAGGACGGAGGAAGAAGGAAGAAGGAAAGGAGGCGGACCGGTCGGCTGGAAAAAAGAAAAGAAAAGGGATAACCGGACCGGTTGGCGTTGGTTTCTACCTTCATTTAATGGAACGCATCATTTCATCATTAAATAAGAAAAAACGCTGCGGTTGGGTGTACACAGGAGATGCCAGCGGCGCTGGGCCGCGGGAAAGGAAAGAAGACGGTGGGTTGGGCCGCGTCCAGGCCCAGCCGCGGAAGAAAGAAGAAAAAGAAAGAAAGAAAAAGAAAAAGAAGAAAAGAAAAAGAAAAGGAAAAAGGAAAAAGGGAAAATTTAAGGTTTTGGGTTTAAATAAATTAATTAGAATATTTTGGGTATTTAACATAAAATATTTATTTAATAAAAATATTAAATTTCCTTTTTAGGCTAATTTAGGGTTTTTAAAATATTTTCCGTAAATTCTATTTTAATTAGTAAAACACCCTAATTTTCTTCAATTAAAGTATTTATAAAATTATTATTAATTTCAAACTATTTTTCCCTTCTTATTTTAAATAAAATAATTTATTTAAATAAATTCCCATATTAAAATCTTTAATTAGTCAAAATACCCAAATTCCTCCTAATTAAAATACTTATAAATTTATTCTTGATTTGCCCTAATTAATTTTCTTTTATTTTAAATAAAATAATATACTTAATTAATTTTTTTATAATAAAACCTCATTAAATATAATATTTAAGATTGGAATTTTTTGTGGCATTTCAGAAGGTCTTCATGGTATTTTTATTTTTAGCTCAAAGGTAAATCCAACTAATCCGTAGATAGTAGAATTTTATGTGAAAATGATAGGTTAGTTTTCTAGGATAAAAATCATGCTAGGTTGAGGATATCAAATGACTTGTATTTTGTGGGAAATGGAAGCATGTTTTAGTTCATTTCTATGTGAATATTATGATGTGTAAATTAATATATGTTACCATGCAAATACTTATATGCCTAGATAGTATGCTAAAAATTGAGAATATATGCTTTTAACAACATATATGGATTTATGCAAAAAAAAGAAATGTGCATGTTTAGGGTTAGAGTCCAATCGAAAATTTATCATATTTTATGGTAAGACCTATAAATAGATTAAATGTGTCCCTGGGGTATTTTATATAATTTTGGACATATATCATGTTAACTTAGAGTATAAATTTGTTTAAATGGTGATTATTATGTGTTGCACGTTCTAGGGGTAAAAATGTAAATTCTATATATCATGGTCCGTATTTGAAATTTATTTGTGGGAATTGCATGAATTTTGTAAGATACTTGAAATGCATGCTAAGAGTGTATACATGTACCATGTATGGTGAATGCTTAGGGGTAACATGGTCTTTTGTCATACCAAAGAAATTATCATATGTTAAATTATCATTAGCTATTTTATGTTAGATTTTTCATGACAAATATCCTATGGGGATAAACCTGGTAATAAATTAAAGGGAAATGTAGTAGTTATAGGTTGAAGGGTATTTTGGTCATTAGGGCAAAAATGTGTTTCAAAGTGAATAATTGGGCTAGTTGACTTAAGTGTTGGCCTCAGAATAATTTTGGAATATAATTGGACAAATAGATTGAATAACTGAATCGGATAATTATTGGGGCTATGGCATGATACCTAACCCTAGGTCGTGTTGACTTGAAATTGTTGTAACCCTCATGGTCTTTTATATTTGAAATTTGATGGTTGATTGTTGTGACCCTCGTGGTTCCTTGGTTGATTGATTGATGGCTAAGTTGTAATATTGTGAACCTTGTTGTTCTCGAATTAATAACCTGAAATTTCATACGACACTAATCACTTAAAGAGGAAAACTTGAGTTTGGAAAGGAATCTCATGCCTCGGACTTGGCCGCCGAGTGCATAGTTTGGGCCTTCGGGTCAAGGGGCTCACTTCTTCTCTACAGGTATTCCATACACCCTATAGGGAGTACGCATACTTAAGGACTTGAGTTCTAAGGTTTAGTAGGGACAACTTATATGTCATGTGGCTTCCTTAGCGAGCTTGGCCTTGGAATTAAGTGAGTTATTTTGGTACCACCTCCTTGACGATCATTGTCATAGATGGGATTGTATTCCACTCGAGAATTGTTATATAAATGATATAACCGGATTAGACACCCACCATAATATTTCTGAAATAATTGGATTAGGTGTGACTTGAACTTGGTTAGACTGTTTGGAATGTCACCAATTCTTCCTATTACGCTATAATGTATGATCGTTGGTAAATTGAAATGGTTGTGATATTTTTAAGTATGTCTTCAATGCCTTTGCTAGGGATTTTGATCTAACTAATATCATTAATTGTGATGTGGAATTTTTTCATGAAATCGTGGCTTTGCATGTGATCATAGGTTTTATTTGAATTTCTTCTTTATATGATAATTATTATGTGGGTATGCTACCTCTCCGGAGGCATTGTGATTTACTCACTATGAGGAAATCGTACTGATGCTATCACTTTTCAGATGAGTACGTCTATGACATGCAGTGGTTGAAAAATTTTAAAGAGCATCATCCAGCCGATTAGTTTGGTTGAAGGAGTGAGTGGACCCTATCCCTATTTTCCTTTCCTTGTAATATTTGATGGACCAGATAAGTGTAAGGCAAACCACTGTTGCACCTTTGTGTGTTCTTTTGTTTATTTTTTTGAAAATTGTTAGTTACTAATTATCTAAATGGTTCTTTTGTATGGATAATCTTTCTTTGTAAAACCCTTGATTATGTATTGTACTTCTCTCGAAATTTGTGGTTTGACTTGTTTTAAGCCTTAGTACTTGACGTAAGGATGGTGAGGAGACCGGACTTATGTTAAGTGTGGCAGTAACACCCACTATTTTACAATTTCCGCTTCCGCAAAGTAAGATTTAAATAAAATTTTCAAGTTGTGATTTTGGGGTGTTACAGTTACTATTTTTTTTCCACAATTTCCTATCTAAAAATTTTGGCCATCAATTTTTACTCCCCTACCATTTTCGTCTTCCCCCACCATTTTCATGGTCTATGACACATTTTATTGTAGTATTGGTGTAAACCGACCAAAACATCCTTTCTTCCATCTTCAGTTTCTAATTTATCTTTCAACCTTTAACTTCTAATCTATCATATCTTCAGTATTATAATCACAAAAAAATCATTAATTAATGTAAAACTAAAACTAAAACCCAAATCTTGGAGCTGGAAATCAAGTTCTAGATCTAAGATCTTGTTCTCTACTGCATTTTCAATGGTTCATGATCTCTTGGTGTTGCAGATTCGAGTTTTAGAACCGTAGAAAGACTTGAAACTAAAAGCCACACTTCTAAGATCTACTCCTCGTCCATGCCCAACCACTAATCATAACAAATGCACGGACCAGACACTATCAACTTGTCTAATTTATTTAATCGTGTTCCCGAATTTCATTAGAACCCGTCATGCTTTAAAAGTCTCCGAAGACCATTAGTAGCAACCTCTTCAGCGGCATCACCGAAACTAAAACTCAACGCCGTCTCTTCTTCGTAAGGAAATCCGGCGAAAATGGTCGAGCATGAAAGCTTTATACGGTTGAGATCTAGGTCTGGTACTAGATTTGATTGCTCTACCTTCAATGGTTCGTTCGTGGCATCTTCATTTTATGTTATGTATATAAATATTTTATATGATGAATTTAATAGTATTAGATAACTAAAATAAACCGCAAAAATAAATACCTCCTTACATGAATGCAGGTCTTCATTAGTTATTGAACACAAATATATTATGTAATAAAAATTTTATAAGATGAATCGAGATATTATGTACTATAAACCTAATATGAAAAAGTAAATATCTATCGACATGTATACATATGTTCATTTTATGCTATAAACTTAATTGTTTTAAGTGATGAATTAAAAATAAAAATAAAAAAGTTAAATACCTTTATGTGTATGCATATGTTGATCAGATATTGAGTATGTACATTTTAGTTTTTCTACACAAAGTATATCAATATAAATATATATTTATAGAAAAAAATAAATGAGTTGGTATGATATTTTAATGCTCCTGATAACCCAAATTATTGTTTAAAATATTTAAAATAAGGGGGTCACATTTATCAAAGATAGGAAAAGAACATAAACATCCCTATTTTTGGTTAGTTAGATTTAAAAATAATTATATAATTAAATAAATCATCTCATATATATCAATAAGATTTATATAATTATAAAAAAGATACCATGTGCACAATTTACATGGTACTGCTAGTCTACTAGTAGTAGGAAACATGCTGCTATTAATGAGTAATTCTATAATCTACACATCATTAATTCATATATACACATTTTAGGCATAAATATACTTATTTTATGGTAAAATAAACATCTTTTTAAAAATATGGTAGACACGGTGATTTTTTTTTTAATAAATTTATTGAACTTTCTTTTAAAATTCTTATCTAATAAAATATACATATTCGGAATATATCATTAACAATAATACGTATCTTATCTAACAAAGTACAAATCTTATATAAGAAAGTACACATTTTTTAAATATAAATACGCATCATTTATTTATAAAATAACAAGCGACAATACTTATATTCTAAATACAAATTTTATTGGAAATAATACACATCTTTATCATATAATAACATATTTTATAGTTATAAAAATATATCTTTATTTCGATAATCCACCACGCAACCCTAAGGCTACCATACCAACATTAATACCACCATGCAAACCATAACACCACCAAGCAAACCCTAATACCACCATAAGCCATTAATACCACTATGCAATCATTAATACCACCATACAAACCATAACACCACCATGCAACCCTAATACCACCATAAGCCATTAATACCACCATACGAACATTTATACCACCATACAAATCCTAATACCACCATAAGCCATTAATACCACTAGGCAATCATCAATACCCCCATACGAACCCTAATGCCACCATGCAAACCCTAATGCCACCATACAACATTAATACCCCCATAAAAATCACAAATACCACCATACAACATTAATACCTCCATAAAATCACAATTACCACCATACAAACCCTAATACCACCATAAGCCATTGATACCACTATGCAATCATTAATACCACCATACGAACATTAATACCACCATACAAACCCTAATACCACCATAAGCCATTAATACCACTATGCAATCATCAATACCCCCATACGAACCCTAATACCACCATGTAAACCCTAATACCACCATACAACATTAATACCCCCATAAAAATCACAAATACCACCATACAACATTAATACCTCCATAAAATCACAATTATCACCGTACAAACATTAATACTTCCATAAAATCATAAATACCACCATACAAACCCGAATACCACCATAAGCCATTAATACCACTATGCAATCATTGGTACCACCATACGAACGTTTATGCCACCATACAAACCCTAATCCCACTATACAAACTTCAAGACTCCCATGATGGTTCCCAACTCATATTACCATTTATCTTAACATGCATGTCCTAGTGGGCCATAACATATTACATCATAAACATCATACATATAAATCTCATGCTCATGTCACGGAAGCACATACAACATACCTCAATCTCCAAGTTGCGCTACACATAAGACAAGTTATACACAAATCATATAATACATGGCATAGCATGACATACATAACATTCAACACATCCATGTCACACATAGCACAAGGCCATTAGCTTCGTCCTTACCTAAGGCGACGCCGGGCTTGGAGCACGCTCCTCTAACTCCTTAGGGCTTTGGTCGGGGTTACCTATAAAAGGAAAAATGCTAAGTATTAGTTTCCCTTATAATTACTATCAATCCTCATTCTAGTTTAAGGTTAGGGTTTTTATTACTAAAAAGGGTTTTATACAAAAACTAGGGTTTTTACCTTAGAATTAGTATACTAAATATTAGTAGTCAAAATATGTTTATTTTTAATACCTATTGTTACACTTATATTATTAGACCCGTTAGCCCTATTCTTATAATAATAATGTTCATGCTAACTATAGAAAAATAGTGATAATAATAATAATAAAACTAATACTAGTGACACTAATGTTTATAGTGAGAGAAACCCTAGCATTTTTAAGGCTAAGTCTACTAATGGTGTCATATTCGAAATAATATTATTATAAGGTCACAATATTACAAGTAACTATTCCTAAGGGTGATAATGATAATAGTTGTATATTCTTGAATAATAAAAGGGTTCAAATGCTTTTGATTACAACAATAAGGTAGTGATAGTAGTAATAATAGTAATAGTTAATAATAGTGTCATAGTAATGAGGTTAGGGTTAATGTTAAATGGTATGGTAATAAGGTTCAAGTACTCTTCTTAGTTAACAACCAAATGATATTTACTAGCTTGAGTTAAGTAACATGGGTAAGACAAGGTAGTATTATTATTAACAATGGTGACAAATGTGTTAAGTATAATAATAATAACAATAACAATGATAATAATAGTAATAATAATAATAATACTAATAATAGTAAAAATAATAATAATAATAATAATAATAATAATAATAATAATAATAATAACAATAGTACAACCAAGTAAGGTTAAGCAATAATAATAATAACCATAGTAAGGATAATAGAAATAATAATAATAAAAATGTTAATACTAATAATTATAAGAATATGACCAAAGTTAAGTATAATACAAGTTAGGGTTTAAAAGGGATGTTAGTATTAGTAAGAAAATAAGAACATTAATAATAAAGACAATAATAATGGTAATAATGACAATAATAATAATAATCATAATAATAATAATAGTAATAATAAAAGTAATAACAATAATGATAATAATGATAATAATAGTAATAGTAATAGTAATGAAAGAAATAATAATAATAATAATAATAATAATAATAATAATAATAATAATAATAATAATATTGGTAGGAATTAGTAGTAGTTATATAAAAGGGATATTAGGGTTTGGATGAGTGGAGAACCACCTAGGGTCGGTGGTGGTCCGGCGGCGGCGCGTGGCGGCGGTTGAGGAGGAAGGGAAGGGAAAAGATCAAGGTGGGGGCTGGATGGCAGGAGGAAAAGAGAAGTTTGAGGTGGGGGGAGAAGCAGCAGGTGAAGGGGAGTGGAGTGAGGGTGGCGGCGCGCGACGGTGATGGCGGCAGCCGAGGGTGGTGGAGAGAGGTGGAAGATGAGGGAGTAAGGAGGAGAGGGAGGCAGGGGAAGTTGAAGGCAGGGAAAGGTAGAGGGAGGTCTGCTGGGCATTTTGGAGGGTGGAAGGGTGGCTGGTAGCGGCGGAGGAGGCGGCAGAAGGTGGCGCAAGGCGGCGACGGGCTGGAAGGGGCTGCTCGGGGTGGCGATTTTACACGGCCTGGGGTGGCTCGTGCAAGGCAAATCGAGGGCTGAGGAGGGCTTGGTTAGGTGGAGGGTGGTGCAAGGTGGGTTTCTAAGTGGCGCTCGACCGGCGGCGGCGAGAAAGGGCGGCGTTCGACGCGTCTGATGGGGCGGCGGCGAGAGGGAGCAAACCCAGGGTTTCGGGGTTCCAAATCCCGAATCCAGGTGATCAATGGGGGTATTTATAGGCAGGGTGGTTGGGCAAGGCCAAGGGAAAGAAGACAAGGGGGTGCGGGCGCTAGGCTGGCCGACAGGCGGCAGCTGCCATGGCAGGCGGCAGGCGGTTGCAGGAGAGAAAAAAAGGAAGGGTTGCATGCTGCTCAGGAGGGAGGACAATGCTGGTTGGGGCCAAAACGGGGAAAGAAAATGACAGGAGAGAGAGAGAGAGAGAGAGGCAGGCTCGCCGGTGTCGGGGCAGCGCCGGCAGTGCAGGCATGCATCGCTGCTGCTGTCTGCACGGGGAAGAAGAAGGGGAAGAAAAGGGGGTGGACCGGCGGTCCAGGGGAAAGGAAAAGGGAGGGGGAACCGGCCGGTTTGGCGGCGGTTATTTCCCCTATTAATGAAACGCGGCGTTTTGCGGAAAGTTTTGGGCAAAACGCAACGTCCTCGTCGGTCTGGCAACGATCACCTTTTTTCCTTATTGTGACGCGGTGTTTCGACGACTATAGCGTCGAAACGCAGTGTTTGGTTTCACGGGCGGCTGGCTCGCTGGGCCGCGAGCGAGAAGAAGGAAGGAGAGGCGGGGAGGGGGGTCTGGGCTGCGCAGGCCGGGCGCACGAGACGGGGGGGAGAAAGGAGATTTGGGCCGACGGGCTGGCCCAAACCGGGGGAAGAAGAAGAAAAAAAATAAAGGAGGAAGAAAGAAAAAGAAAAGAAAGGAGAAAAAGGAAAAAGGAAAATGGAAAATGATAAAATGGTTGGGGATATTTGTTCTTTATTTATTTATATAATTAATTTAGATATTTAGTTTTTATAATTATTATTTTAATTATAATAATTAAATCCATTTTTAGATTAGTTAGGCTATTTTGAATAAATTGTCCTTAACTTCCATTTTAATTAGTAAAATGTCCAAAATTTTCTAAATAATTTATTTATTATTTTCCCCTTATTTTCCTCAATAAATTTCCTCTTTATTTAATGAAGTAATATATTTTCTTAATTTTCTCTAATACATCATTATTTTGCCATAATTCCATAATTAGGATTTTTGGGGTATTACAAGATGCATTATCCACCGTCATAGTGAACACCTTCTTCTCAATACTCCACTCTTTAAGTAATAAATACAACAAGTTGTAGATTTCAAGACTGGTGTGGAGAGGAGGACAATGGCAAAAACTCAACACTTTACAATTTAACTTCCAATCATTGTCCACATAATGAGCTGTGAGAGTTAGATACCCACGGGATGTGCAAGCTGTCCATATATCACAAGTCAAACATACCTTGCTAGAAATAGCCCCAATAGTGTGTTTGAGTTTAATTTTTAAATTAGCATGCTTTTCTAGGCAAACTTTCTTAATAGTGTTTCTAGACACATGTTTGACTTGGTGATTAAGATATTGATGAAGTTTTCTAACTCACAAATGTTCAACATACAAAAATGAATGCCCATGCCTTAAAATTACCTCAGCCAACATCTCACAATATACTTTTGGATCAAATAAAATCTCACTAGATTTAGATGTGAATGTATCTGGTGGAGTCATTTTTTTGTGTGCTTCACATACTTGTAGGTGTCTTAAGGCATTAGAAGTACTATATCTAGCTTCACTCCTATACTTTTCCTTTTTTACAATACTTACATAGAGCTTGTTATCTTCCCTCTTCATCTTTAAATAGATCACATTTGTCCCAAACCTTAGAGTATCTCTTTCGTTTGCTGAGAAATTTTGCAACCGGTAATTCAGCATCATCATGTATGTTTATTGGAGCTTCATTTATAGCTAGATTTGAAGCTGTAGCTTGAACTTGATTATCTTATTCATATTTTTCCTCTTCAAGATCAACGACTATAATTTTAAAACATAAAAAGAATTTATGTCAATTTTAAAACAAGCAATAACTATAAACATATTATTAAAATTGAAGATGCTTATTGTCAATCCATAAGCAATGATAATTACTAATATCATATAAAAAAATATCTTTGGTAGATGTGAAATCATAGGTATATATTTCCTCTTCTTAAGGTGTCCTAATTTGTTCGTCCTCCATATCCTTTTAGCCTTGCGTAGCTCTACCTGTATACATAAATAAATTATTATCTAGTATTAAATAATTCTATACAATGTGTAACACCCTCAAAATTCACTCTTGAATTTTTTTTGAAAGAATAAAAGAATAAAGCGGAAGCTAAAATAGAATTTGGGGAATGTTATCGCCACACCTAACACAAGATAAATGTCCACCATCTATCTCATGCTAGATGCAAGGATTAAACCTATCAAACAAAATTTCAAACATCTATGATTTAAGATTTAAGATTAAATATAAATCAAATCGAATTAACATACATATCACTTGGGACATTTCAAATTAATTTGGAAAGCCTGAGAAAGAATAATCAATTGTAAGTTAATTTATCGAAAATGACTTATTCTTTAGGTTTTATATTTTCCCAAATCAACACTTATGATATGAAATTAAATACATTTCAAACGATATTATAAAATCAATTGAGCGAAACGACTCGATTATACAACCCAATTTCATTACACACGAAATTTGACCTAGGAATCAAATTCTGATTAATTCCGCATACATTTCTCAAATTGACGGTTCCGACATGATATTAGATACATTTTAAAACCTATTGTATAATTAATTTATCCAAAATCGCCAAATCGGGCAAATCCGAAAAATTTGGGCATAGCCCGGCCAAATATCCAATTTTCCAGAATTCCAACATAAACCATACAATTAACCTATCCAAATCAATCTGACAACACATATATACACAACCAAACAATCAATTTAGCTTTTCATAAGCTAATTCATACTCAATTAATCAAATCAAATGTTATGGTTTTCAAAAATTTATACCAAATGAAAATCAACAAATCAGAACAAGGGAAGGCTAGAGAAGCTTCGCCAGAGGTCGAGGATAGCTCGTCGGTAGCCAGCGAGGCTCGCTGTGGCTAGACGGCGGTGGTGCTATGCGCGGCTACTGCTGCTGTGCGCAGCTGCTGCTGGTTTCTTTGGCTGTTGTGCGTGGCTGCTGTGAGCGACTGCTATTGCTTTTGGCGTCAATGGTGGTGGAGGTCGCTCATGGCTGGCGGCGACTGGAGGAGATGGGAGAAGGAGGGAGGCTGGGGCTGCGGTTGGGCTCAGGTGCAGAGAGAAGGGGCATCGGGAAAGAGAAGAGAAGATAAGAGAAGGGAGAGAAGAGAGAATAGGAAAAGAAGAGGGGGGTCGGGCACCGATTGGGGTTGGGCGTTTTTTTAACAAATACAAGTATAAAATAAAATACTAAATATCTAAAATTATTATTGGAAGATTTTATTTAAAATTTATTCAACGAAAATCATTTCGAAAGGATCCGAAGGCTTAAAATTGATAACAGAGCTATATAAAGAATTTTGGAAACATTTTTGGAAGAATTTACAACGAACGCAAATATCTATATTATTTACAGAAATACATTTTAAGACCCCAAAATAATATTAAATATTTACATCAAATTACGCTAATAAAATCATTAAACATAATCAAATTGGATTTTCAAAAATACGGGGTATTACACAATGTCAATTTGAATAAAAAAAGTTCTACAACATCCAACTTTTGATGCATATTTTAAAAACAACAAATAATATATTAATTTAAACAAAGTACATAGATTATAATTTTATAACAAATAGAAAATGAAACCTATAATTTTTATTTCTCACCTACCCCTAGCTCTCTACTCGAGTCTGTATGTGCATTTTTGGCCTTTTGCCCGTGCACCACTTTTGTATGAATTTTAAGTAATTAAATAGATATAATATATGATAAACATCTAATATTTTTACTTATAAAATTTATAAATATTTTAAGTTATCAAATATAATACTATTAAAATTTATAAATATATATATTATTTTATTTACCTTTGTATAAATAAAACACATATAATATTCTTATTTCATTTATCTTTACTAGTAATCTTATGATTGTATATTTGTATCTAAGATATAAAATATAATAAATGATAATTATACATTTTATATTCTTGTTATGTTTACCTTTATTTTATAAAACTATCTTTTTTTAAGTAATCAATTAAATATAATATATGATAAACATCAAATATTTTTACTTGTAAAATTTATAAATGTTTAAAGCAATCAAATATAATGCTACTAAAACTTATGAATATCTTTATTATTTACCTTTGTAAAAATAAAACACATATAATATTCTTATTTCATTTATCTTTACTAGTAATCTTATGATTGTATCTAATATATACAATGTAATAAATGATAATTATACATTGTATAGTATTATTATACTCACCTTTATTTTATAAATTATTTACCTTTCTATAAATTAAACACATAATATTCTTATTTCATTTATCTTTACTAGTAATCTTATGATTGTTTATAATATATACAATGTAATAAATGATAATTATACATTGTATATTCTTGTTATGCTCACTTTTATTTTATAAAATCATATTTTTGTAAGTAATCAAATATTTTAAGCAATGAATTAAAGATAATATATGATAAACATCTAATATTTTTACTTGTAAAATTTATAAATGTTTAAAGCAATCAAATATAATACTATTAAAACTTATAAATATCTTTATTATTTACCTTTGTAAAAATAAAATACATACAATATTCTTAGTTCATTTATCTTTTCTAGTAATCTTATGATTGTATCTAAGATATACAATGTAATAAATGATAATTATACATTCTATATTCTTGTTATGCTCACTTTTATTCTATAAAGTTATCTTTTTTTAAGTAATCAAATATTTTAAGCAATCAAATAAATATAATATATGATAAACATCTAATATTTTTACTTGTGAAATTTATAAATATTTAAAGAAATCAAATATAATACTTTTAAAACTTTTAAATATCTTTATTATTTACCTTTGTATAAATAAAACACATATAATATTCTTATTTCAATTATCTTTACTAGTGATCTTATGATTGTATCTAATATTTACAATGTAATAAATGATAATTATACATTGTATATTCTTGTTATGCTCACCTTTATTCTATAAAATTATCTTTTTTTAAGTAATCAAATATTTTAAGTAATAAATTAAATATAATATATGATAAACATCTAATATTTTTACTTGTAAAATTTATAAATGTTTAAATCAATCAAATGTAATAAAATTAAAACTTATAAATATCTTTATTATTTACCTTTGTAAAAATAAAACACATATAATATTTTTAGTTCATTTATTTTTACTAGTAATCTTATGATTATATCTAATATTTAGAATATAGTAAATGATAATTATACATTGTATATTCTTGTTATGCTCACCTTTATTTTATAAAATTATATTTTTTTAAGTAATCAAATATTTTAAGTAATCAATTAAATATAATATATGATAAACATCTAATATTTTTACTTGTAAAATTTATAAATGTTTAAAGCAATCAAATATAATACTATTAAAACTTATGAATATCTTTATTATTGACCTTTGTAAAAATAAAACACATAGAATATTCTTAGTTCATTTATCTTTACTATTAATCTTATGATTGTATCTAAGATATACAATGTAGTAAATGATAATTATACATTGTATATTCTTGTTATGCTCACTTTTATTTTATAAAATTATCTTTTTTTAAGTAATTAAATATTTTAAGTTATCAAATAAATTATAATCAATGATAAATATCTTTGTTTGATTCAAAGTGCAATATTTTTTATTATTAAAATTTATAAATATCTTTACTATTTATTTGTGAAAATAAAGCGCATTTAATATTTTTAATTCTTTTATCTACAATATTAATCTTATGATTGTTTGTCTGTAATATTTAGGATTTATGAAATGATAATTATCTGGACTCGAATATGAGTCAACCCGTCAAAACTCGACTCAACCCGACCCATTAAGTTAACCCGTAACTAATTGAATCCAACCCGTCAAATTATATGAAATGACCCCACCCATCAACTTAACTGAAAACAACTCGGGCATAGCAGGACTAACCCGCCATCATATTACATGAAATGAGGTGAACGAGCCGAAGCCACTTACTCATGTGAACTAGAAAATGACCCGAAACCAACCCGTCCCTACCAGTCAAGTTAACCCGAAATTATCTGAATCCGAGTTTTCTTAACCCGAACCCAACCTGACCAGGTAAATTAACCCGAAATGATCCAGAACCGAAATAACCCGACCCGACATAAAAAATTGACCCGAAATGACCTGCAACCGAAGTGACCTGCAACCGAAATGACCCAACCCGGAACTGATCCGACCTGATAAATTGACCCGAAATAACCCGGAACCAAATTGACCCGACCCGACAAATTGACCCAAAATGACTTGAACCCGAAATGACCCAACCCGACCTGCACCAAACTCGCAAAAGTCAAATGACCGGACCCATTAATGACCCGACCCGCTATGACATGACCCAAACCCGACCCCCACCCGATTGCCACCTCTACCTATTTGTAAAGAAGAAAGATGGGAGTCTCTTTCTCTGCATCGACTACCGGCAGCTGAACCAGTCTATAATAAAGAACGAGTGTCCACTCCCGAGGATTAATGATCTCTTCGATCAGCTGCGGGATGCCACAGTTTTCTCTAAGGTCGATTTGATATCAATATACCACCAATTGCGCAAAACAGATGTAGATATTATGAGGACCACATTCCTGACTTTGTACGGACACTATAAGCTCATAGTGATTCCTTTTGGGCTCACCAACACTCATGCAGTATTCATAGATTTAATGATGAGGATCTTCAGGCCCTTCCTTGACCAGTTCGTGGTGGTATTCATCAATGAAATATTGGTGTACTCTTGAGGGATTAAAGACCACAAGCAGCATATCTGTACCATATTGTCCCTTCTATGAGAACACCATTTGTATGCGAAGCTATCTAAGTGGAGATTCTTACTTTTGAAAGTGGCTTTCCTTGGGCATATGGTGTTATCCAGGGGAGTATCTATTGACCCAACAAAGATTGTGACAATCAAGGAATGGAAGCCTCCCATGAACATGTTTGAGGTTCGTAGTTTTCTAAGATTGGCTGCATATTATTGTCGTTTTGTGTAGAATTTCTCAAAGATTACCCGTCCCCTAACCAACCTCTTGAAGAAGACGACTAAGGTCTAGTGGGACGAGTCTTATGATGAGGCTTTCTAGAAATTGAAGAGATGGTTGACCACTGCATCTATCTTGACTCTATTAGAGGGTTCCAAGGGTTTTAAGGTCTATAGTGACACATCGAAGCACAGACTTAGATGTGTGCTAATGTAGAATTATAGAGTGGTTGCATATGCCTCCCGTTAATTGAAGCGGCATGAGCATAACTATCTAACTCATGATTTGGAGTTAGCCATTGTGGTTTTTACATTAAAGATCTAGAGGCACTACCTATATGGGAACAAATGTAAGTTCTTCACAGATTACAAGAGCCTCAAGTACATCTTCACCTTGGAAGAGTTGAACATGATTCAAATAAGGTGGTTGTAGCTAGTCAAGGACTATGATATTGAGTTGACCTACCATGAGGGTAATGCCAACATGGCTGCATACGCATTGAGCAGAAAGAACACACACTATGTGAACTCCTGTGTGGTTGATAACCAGATGTTGGAGGAGTTGTCTGACCTAGAGATTGAGTTGATTTAGAAGGGTGACCTTGAGGTTGGTATGAGTGCCTTAACGATCACCCCTACAGTATTTGACGAGATCCAGGTCAACTAGGTAGGAGATTTCAAGCTTGAGAGGATTCATTAGAAGTTACAAGAAGGTTGGGCCGAAGGGTTTTAGATACATAAGGACGATAGCCTCCACTAGAAGGGCCGTTGGTGTGTATCGCAAGGTTGTTGAAAGTTGAAGTGTCATATCTTAGAAGAGGGACACCAGACCCTATATTCTATCCACCCAGGAGTGGAAAAGCTATACAAGGATCTCAAGAAGGTATACTGGTGGCTTCGTATAAAGCAGGAGATAATTGAATTATTATCTAGATGTCTGACCTGTTAGAGGGTCAAGATTGAGCACCGCAAACCTGCAAGACTACTTCAGCCTCTAGAAGTGCCAAGGTGGAAGTGGAATTCGATTACCAAGTACTTTATCAATGGTTTACTAAAGACTGAGAGTGGTTGTAACACTATTTGGATCATCATGGACAGATTAGCCAAGTGGACCATGTTCATTCTAATGAAGTCAACCCAGAGCATAGATTAGTTGGCTAGTGCCTATATGAAGTTCGTGGTTAGTCGGCATGGGGTGCCTGAAGATATTGTCTCGGATAGGGACTTGAAGTTCCTCTCTCATTTTTGGGGAAAGCTACAGGAGGTCTTGGGAATAAAGCTGAAGATGAGTACAACTTTCCATCCCGCCACATATGGGAAGATTGAGAGGACTATACAAATACTAGAGGACATGATGAGGGCCTATGTTCTGGACTTCCAGGGTTGTTGGGAAGATCATGTACATTTGATAGAGTTCTCATACAACAATAGTTATCATGTCAACTTAGGGATGACTCCCTTTGAAGCATTGTATGGATGATTGTGTAGGACCCCTTGTGCTAGAGTGATATCAGCGAGACAGTGGTGTTGGGACTCGAGATGATTGGAGAGATGAATAGGAAGATCCATCAAATTCATGATCAGATGAGAGCTTCTCAGAGCCGAAAAAAGAGTTACGCCAATCTAAATTGTCAAGGTAGCAACTTTGACCTTAGGGAGAAGGTATTATTGAGGGTCTCCCCCACCAAGGGTATGTAGAGGTTCGATAGAATGGTAAGCTGAGCTCAAAAGACATCAGACCTTACGAGATCTTAGAGCAAGTTGGAGAGGTTACATACCGGTTAGCACTCCCATCAGAGTTAGCACGTGTCCACAACATGTTCCTTGCCTTACAACTACAAAAGTTTGTTATCGATCCTTCTCATGTGATCCAGCCTAATGAGGTCGAGTTTGATGACTACAAAAGCTTCTCATGAAGATACTTGGAAAGTCGAGAAGGACATGTGTGAGGTGTATTCGGAACTCTTCACCTCAGGTATGGTAGTTCCTAGTAAACCCCTTTCTCTTTAAGGGGGTAGTAGTATCGTGTTTTATGCTTTCATTTATTGAATCCCCTTATAACTACTTTTCCCTTATTCCCTACTCCCAAAATCAAGCTAGTGACTTTGGGGACGAAGTCTTTCTTTAAGGAGGGTAGTGATTTAATACCCCAAAACTCTATTATAGGAATTAAAAATAAAATAAGGATTATTGGATAAGGTTTAATTATATATACCATTTCTAATAAAATAATAATAATATAATTATTATTATTATGGCCATAAAAGGAGAAAAATGATGCACGGATCTAATTAGTAGAGACTAGAAGTATTTGCTAAACTAGAATAAATTATAAGCAAACCATAATAATAATTTCTAAATTAATAAAAAATTATATTATTATTAATACTAAATTTTATTAATCCTAAAATTAAAAAAAATCCTAAATGACCCAACCACCTCATTTTTTTGTTTTCCTTTTTCTTCTTTCTCCTTTTCTTCCTTTTATTTTTTCCCTTTCCCGTCCCTCAACCAACCAAGCCACGCCCAGCGTAGGCCTAGCTCCTCCTTACCCCTCCTCTCCTTTCCTTTCCATCCCCAACCCACTCTTTCTTTTTCCTTTTTTCTTTCTTATCTGTGTGGCCCAAAATTGGTGGCCACCCCTCCACTCCCCCTCTTTCCCCCTTTTTTCCCTTCTTCCTTTTCTTCCCTTATCTTCAACCTCCCCCCTCAATCAAAGCTGCTAGGCATGGCTGCTTTGCCACCCCTTTCTCTCCCTTCCTCCTTTCCTCATCTAGACTAGTAGGTCGTGTAGTTGAATTTTCCTTGCATGGTCCCCTCCTACAACCTCCAACTCCCCACCTAACCCCTACACCCCCTGCAAAACCTATACCCTATCCCCCTTTCAAGCAGCTGTGCCGGCTTGCACACCAACCGACAGCCAACCACCCCTTCCCTTGTCTTCTTCCATCCTTTATCCACTTCCCCAACTATTTCCCCTATAAATACCCCCTGCTCTCTCAATTCCCTCTTTTTTTTGCCGATCAACAACCCTAGTCTTACTCAAACAGACTCTTCAGTAGCTGCCACTACTGTTGTCATGTCGCGCCATCATCACCACACCATCCCTTCCTCTTCCCTGCATCACTCTCCATCTAACTAAACACTTCCCCTGCCCCTAATTTCCCTTCCTCTTGTCTCCCCACTATACAAGGTTTGGTTTATTGAGCTTGGAACCTCCACTATTATAGCCGGTGGAACGAAAATAGCTACTCAAAGGCAGAACGCTTCTGGCCACTATTATAGCTGGTGAAATAGAAGTCATCCTAACCTAGGCATAGCTCAATAATCTTTCACTTTAAGTAATTAATGTTTTATTTGTATCTTGTTCCACAAGTAAACCTCAGCTGAACATGCATTGTAATCCCCCAAAATTTTAAAAACCTATAAATTAATAAATAACTTTTATTTGAGAAAATTTAGGTTTTAAAATTATTTAATTTAATTATTTTATGTATTTTTGAGTATATAAAATTGGATAGGAATATTTAATAAATTAAAATAAATATTTTTTTATTTTATCATACTCATTTTATTTTAATAAATTTCCAAACCAATATTTTACTAAAATTATCCTTTTTAAACCCATATACTTAATTATAGTAAATTAAGTTATTAAATAAATTTATTACCCAAAAACATTACACTCTATTATTATATAAATTAAATTATTATAATTTGCCCTATTTTTCCTTTTCCTTTCCCCCTTTTTCTTTTTCTCCTTTTTTTTCCTTTTTCCTCCTTTCCTTCTTTTTCCTTTTTCCTCCTTCGAGCCACTAGCACTAGGCCAACCCCTTCACCCTTGCGTGGTTGGGCCATAGTCCCATTTCATCCCTCCCCTCTATTCCTTCTCCCATGCACATCACAGCCTAGACCCCCCTCTCATTTCTTTCCTTTCTTTCCCAGCGACCGGCCCAGCCCGCTCGCCCTTCTTTCCCTCGCCGACCTGCTCCATCCCTCTCCCTTTATTTCTTCTTCTTCTTCTGTGCCCTACCAACCAGCCTTCAATGCCGTGCTTGCCACCCCGAGCACCATGCCTGACCACCACCTACAACTCTCCCTCTCTTCCTTTTTCTCCCTCGTCCTTTCCTTCCCATTTTTGGACCAACCAACCCTTACAAGTCCAGCCGCATTCCCTTTTCCTTCCTCTTCTTCCCTTCCCTCTCATTGCCACCTAACTGTCCCCTGCCACCCTATAGCCTGCCCCAGCCGGCCACCTACTCCTCTCTACTCTCTTTTCTTCTTCTTCTTCTTCTTCTTCTTCTTCTTCTTCTTCTTCTTCTTCTTCTTCCCCTTACCTCATTCTACCCCATAACGTCGAGCCATTCTCCCTCCCCTGACTTCTTTCTCTCCTTTTCTTCTCCTTCCATTTCCATCCCTGTTTTGCACTGCCGCCTCCCTGCGCCGCTTCCTCTACCTCACCAATCGCCTGCTCCACCTTCTACACCCCTTGCTACCACCCTGCACCATTAGGCCACCTTGACCAACCCTGTAGCCCTTCTTCCTCCCTTTTCTTTCTCTCTCATTTTTCTCCCTTCTCGGAAACCTCCTTGAAATCCCTCCTTCCGCCGCCGTCCTGCCACCAGCCTACTCCCTGCAACCTCCTCTACCACCCCCACACCTCATTCAGCTGAAACCAACACCCTCACCCCCTCATTTCCCCCATTTTCCTTCCTTCTCAATCATGGCCACCTTGACAACCCCCTTTGCAGCCTCGCCGTCGCTGCCTCCACTGCCCTTGGCCGCTAACAACCTATCCCTGACACACACCTACACCCTTCCCTTGCCCTATATACTCCCCCATTTACCTTATTTCCTAGCCCCCAAACCCTAACCTAAAAGCACCACTCCCTCCTCCCTTTCATGCCATTTTGAGCCCTTAGCCCTCTTGTTTTGCATGCAACTCTTGCTATATGAGTAGCATGAGTTGATGCATGTCTTGGTATATTTTGGTTAATAAGTTTTAAGGTATAATAATATTTTAAGTTAAGTATTTCATTAATTAAGTTTTATAAAGTCTTATTCTTTCATTTTTTTTATTTCTAATATGATAAATATTGATATTATTTTTAGGGATTGGTTTTGCTAATCAAAGATTGAATCTTTAACCGGGATATCGGTAATGTTCGTTTTTTTGGAAATTAAGGTATTTGTTAAACCCCACTTAAACGCTTGGATAAATGTATGTTATTATAGTAGGATTTTTGATATGTTATTTTGCTTGATATATTTTGTTTAATATAATATATTTAGTATCTTATGTTGATTGATAAAAAGGAAATCATGCTAGTATATATGCCATGTATGAAAGAAATGCTTAGGGAAGGAGATTTGTTATCCAAGAATAGGTTAAGTACTTATCCATGCTATATTATGTTATTGTGACCATCAATGTATGAATAATATTATTGTGAGCCCTAGGGGTATTTTAGTAAAATGTTTTGTGCAAGAGTGTGGCCTAATGTGTGTAGTTAGAGGTGGCAAACAGGTCATTTGGGTTGGGTTAGGGTAGGGTTGATATGGGTCGGGTCAACTTCAGTTTACTATACAATCGAGTCGGGTTTGGGTTCGGGTCTAATTCGGTTCGGGTGTGTTTTCGGTTGTGTTGCTTTGGGTCGGGTTCGGGTTAGATTCGAGTTAAGTAACGAGTTGGGTGTGATTTGGGTCAGGTCGATGCTGGGTTCTTCGGGTATCTCGAGTTCGGGTTTATTTCGGGTTTGACTCGGGTCTATAGAATTCAGGTTAGGTTTGGGTTCGGGTCACTACATGGGTTGGGTGTAAAACGGATCAACTAAGTGTCAAATATATCGGGTTTTTTGAATTCAGATCTATAGATTTCGGGTCAAATCAAAAGGCTCAAATTGGATATTATATATAACAATATGAATCATGATTGAGAATGAGTTAGAACATAAAAAATGGAAGTTGTATGAAATAAATCAGATCAAATTATTTTTAATTTTAAAAAATTAACTTTAAGCATTTTTAGAACACTAATAAAATCTTTGAATACACCGCCATCACAATTTAAAATAAGACGATTTTTTCCTAGGCATAATAGTGTGATCTTATCCTATTATTATTAGTTTGGTTTTAGCTTATTATGCTATGTTTTTTAATTTCTCAATGTCACATTGTCACTATATTTCATTTTCAATAATAATTTTTAATACACAATAAATAAATATGTAACAAATTAAAATTACAATCATCAATAACTTAGTGAAAAATAAAATGTCAAAGTTGTCTTATGATTATAAACCCTACACCACTTCCAATGAATTTGTCACAATGCCTAACTTAGTAAAACAATAATCCATCATAGCACACTAAATTCTATATTGTAAGTTTAATATCTTAAGACAATTATCTATATTGTAAATATATCGCTAGATATTTATTATGGTCACAACATAGCTAATAACTAATAAGTGACAATACATCGCCTTTTACACCCCAAATCGCAATTATAATTTTCATGATTTCCTACATTGCTTTTCCTGCATTGTTCATGTTCAATTTCCATCAACATGCATATCATCTATTTCCTTCATTCTTATAGTTGCTTACATAGTGGATCATGCCCTTCCTTTGTTAATTATTTCATTTCTTGATATTACGTCATAATATTCTAGTAGCAATTGCATGGTATCCTCAATAATATTATTTAGTCACTGAATCAGTGCAGAGTCCTTTAATTAGGGATGTAAACGGGGCAGATTTTACCCAAAACCCAACGGATTTTATCCGACGGATATGGATGATGGAAAAAAATATCCGTCAGGTTTAGGTACTGGTGCGACTGTAGTCGGCATGCAATTTAAACCCTCTTGTTGTCACTTGTAGTACTAGTAAATAAGGGTATCGTTCTAGGCCGGGGATTGAGAGGGCTCACCTTTATTTAGCTAGCTTGAAAATAAAACTAAAACTAAAAATAAAAATCCTAAATAACACAAAATAAACAAATAAGAAAAATATTAATGGGGGTTATAAATATAAAAATAATAAAAGGAATAAATAAAGTAAACTAATAATGAAAATAATAGGAAACCGCAGATATGAGAAATATGTTAGGGAAATAAAAATCCACCACTAGACTAGGCCAAGTTGTAATATAATATTTATTTCTAAGTCATCTTTTAATCGTGAGAAGGAGATCGACCAAGTTGCACACCAAAAGCAGGTCTATGCACCTTATATTACTTCCCTTAATTAATTAATACGACTAAACGCCAATATTAACCATATTAAATACTAGCAGTATTGCAACAACAAACAACTCCTATATTTAACTAGATTTAATGCATTAAGTGTAAGTGGAAGGCTGTCAATCTAAGTACCCAAACTGATGTGAATTTTATGAATTTATATTTAAGTAATTTTGAAAATTGCTGTGAATTAATTACTTATAATTGTTTGTCTTATTTGTTGAATTAATAGGAGAATAATGCAACATATGGATTCTGTGGACTTGGACATAGTTGCTGAGAAGTGCAGAATATGTATTGGAGTGTACAGATTATGTAAATTTTTGTGTTAATAATTTGTAATCCCATATGATGCATTCGCCGGTCGGAATGGGCTAATGGAAATTAGGACGGTTGTATAATCCGCCACCCGATCCTTAATTTGGACTAGATGGATTGTGGATTAATCAATCCTTAATAACCATGATTAGCTAAAGTTGTTATAGCTGATGGGAAATTAAGCCTTAAGCTTAATTATATTTGGGACATTTTGATAATTGGTTGAAGTTGGGCTGGTCAACACTTCATTTTTTTGGCCCAAAATTTTGTATCGCCCGTTCATGCAGGCCTGTATTGTTCCGTATGTATTTGTCGAGTATACGGTCTTCTATGTACATATAAATAGGTCGAATACATTGTAATACGATAACTTGGACAGAAATAAAATCGGCTGATTCTTTTCGATCTCTCTCGCGACTTCTTCTCTCTCTTGGCAATTCTCTCATTCGCTTGTCTTCTCTGATTCTGTCTCGTTCTCACCTTGATCGATCTTGATCATTCACCTTCTAATTTCAGTTGCCATTGAATCAATTGTGCTTCTGAATCTTTGGGTCTTCCTTTGGAAAGTTTTCCTTAGGCTGTACCGGCGAAATCGAACGTTGCGCTCGACTAAATCTTTGGATCCTTTACGAAACCCTAACCGGTTTCCATCATTTGGTATCAAAGCCTCGATTTTCTAGAGTGCTCGTATTTTTTGTATTACTGATTAAGTTTTCTTCATTTTTGTTGATTCGATTTCTGTGTTTCGCTAACCCTAGGTTGAGGTGTGAAATTTTAGGGTTTTGCAGCGACGAACTCAGTATCGATTCTTGTCGTTCTCAAACCGGCGATTAAAGCATTTTGGTCCACTATTTTGAAAGTCTGTAGAAAAAACCCTAATCGACCTAGGGTTTGGTCAAGAACTTGAATCTTGACTGACAGTACGACAGATTGTTGTTGGTAACCGCGATTTGTAAATTCCTTTGTTAATACTACTATCTGCTATACTTAATTTCCAAATTTCGCCAAATTATCTATTTGTTGATAAGTATATAGGTTGATATCACAACCGGCGAACTATCTTGGTTTCAAGAAAAGGGATAGACCTCCAAGAAGAGGGGTACCCTAGATAAGTGAACTAATTGCTTAAGCAGACGCGGTAATATCGTTCCCTCTTACTTATTTAGTATTGTCAAATTATCATAGACATTTAGTTACTCTGGGTAAACTTTACTGTTAATATTAATGCGACAATATTTCTTGTAGCTATACTGTGTGTCCTGTTATCTGAAATTCTTGAATAAATTGCTTTTGTTGATTAAATTACTGCTATGTTGGTTTTTTAATTGCTGTGAAATTTCATCATGTCTAATAATGGCCAGTCAGTGAATCAATCTGTGTCTAGTAATGATCTTCTATAAACCCTTAGGACTTTTCAAGAACAAATGACTGCACAATTTGCTATTTTATCTGCTAACCTAGAACAAAGATTAGGGGAACAGGAAGTAAGACTCAATGAATTGCAACATAACAGAGTTGAAACTAATCAAGCAGGAGTTTTAGGAAGGGCTCCAATGGATCCTAGGACTAGATTTCCACCCATAGCTAATCTAGAGGAGCTGGAAGACCAAATATCTCACAATAGTGATAGGATTCCTAGGCAGAACAATAGGCAGGATAGGGAATTAGAATTCATTGATAGGAATTTGAATAATCTTAAGCTTAGTATACCAGGGTTTAATGACAGGAATGACCCTGATTATTATTTTGAATGGGAAAGGAAAATAGAACTGGTATTTGAGTGTCATAATTACTCTGAGGAAAAGAAAATTAAGGTGGCTGTAGTAGAATTTACTGAGTATGCGTCTTCTTGGTATCATAATTTGGTGTTAACTAGACGTAGGTGTGGGGAACTAGCTATACAGACTTGGGCAGAGTTTAAGGTCTTAATGAGAAAGAGATTTGTGCCAAGTTACTATTATAGAGAGTTGCATAAGAGGTTGCAAACTATTAGTCAAGGAGTGAGATCAGTGGATGACTATTATAAAGAGTTAGAAGTTTTGATTATTAAGACAGGAGTTATTGAGGATGATGATGCTACCATGGCTAGGTTTCTGAGTGGGTTAAATTCAGAGATAGCTGATAAAGTAGATCTGTATCCTTGTGGAACCTTAACTGAAATGGTGAATATAGCTACTAAGATAGAGATTCAATTAAGGAAATCTAGGTAATATAAACCCCCTGGGATTGGGTTTAAAACTACTATGAGGAGAAATTTTGGGGGAAATACTTCTGGAAACTGGAAGAATAATAGTAAGGTAGAATTTAAGGGAAGAAACAATGAAGTCAAGACAGGACATAAGTTTGAAAGGGGTAAGAATGTGATGACAAATCCTGTAAATGGGTCAAACAGGACTAGGGATATTAAATGCTTTAGGTGTGGAGGCTTAGGACATATAGCTTCTGAATGCCCGAACAAGAGAAATATTTTGATTAGAGAATCTGGGGAAGTAGAATCTGAGTCTGAACCTGAAGAAGAAGAAGAAGAGGTTAACATAATTGGAAAGAATGACAGTGACCTAGAAGATGAAATAGAATTACCAGTGAGTAGGGATCTTTTTGTGGTTCGAAGAGCTTTAAATAGTAATTAATTACCTAATTCCAATGCTATATAAAGAGAAAATATATTCCATACTCGATGTTTAATTGATGACAAGTGCTTTAACATGGCCATATATAGTGGTAGTTGTATTAATGCTGCTAGTACCCTATTGGTGTCTAAATTAGGATTAACCACTACTAAACATCCAAAACCATATAGATTGCAATGGCTTAATGAGTTGGGAGATGTTAAGGTTAGTCAATAGGTTTTAGTGAATTTAAAGTTAGGAAAATATGAGGATTCTGTTTTATGTGATATAGTTCCCATGCATGCTGCTCACTTGTTGTTGGGTAGGCCTTAGCAATATGATAGGAGGGTAGTACATGATGGTTATAAAAATAGGTATACAGTACAGAAGGATGATAAGAAGATTGTTTTAGCACCTATGACTCCAAAGGAAATATTTGAGGATCAAACCAAAATTAAATCTGATTATAAAGAGTTATCTAAGTCTAATTTGGGAAATGATCTTAGTACAAAGGACATGAAAGGAAATTTTGGATTTTATGCTAAAGGTAAGGATGTAGGAAAGGCAATAAAAAGAAATACCAATGTATACTTGATGGTTTTTAAGGACTGTTATGAGTGTCAGAAAGGAACAATTGAAGAAGTACCTAGTACAGTGAAACTGTTATTGGAAGAATATAGTGAATTGTTTCTTGAGGATATACCTAGTGGATTACCTCCATTAAGGGGAATAGAACATCAAATAGATTTTATTCCAGGAGCTGTTATACCAAACAGACCTGCTTATAGGGCCAATCCTGAAGAGGTTAAGGAATTAAAAAGACAGGTTTCATAATTGTTAAGTAAGGGATATATTAAGGAGTCTATGAGTCCTTGTGCAGTACCTGTGTTACTAGTACCTAAAAAGGATGGTAGTTGGAGAATGTGTGTGGACAGCAGGGCAGTAAATAAGATAACTATTAAGTATAGATATCCAATTCCTAGGCTGGATGAAATGTTGGATCAATTGCATGGTGCTGTTATATTTTCTAAAATAGATTTAAAGAGTGGGTATCATCAAATTAGGATGAAACCAGGAGATGAGTGGAAGACAACTTTTAAGACAAATTTTGGATTATATACCCCCTCACCTGTATCTAACCACCCTTGGGTTGATGTATCTTTGGATTTTGTTTTAGGATTACCTAGGTCTAATAGAGCTAAAGATTCAATAATGGTTGTAGTAGATAGGTTCAGTAAGATGGCTCATTTCATACCTTGTAATAAAACAAATGATGCTGTAGCAGTGGCTGAATTATTTTTTTTCTAATGTGGTTAAGTTACATGGAATTCCTAAGACTATAGTTTCAAATAGAGATGTTAAGTTTTTAAGCCATTTTTGGAAAGTTTTGTGGGGAAAATTAGGAACTAAATTATTATTTTCTACAACTTGTCACCCTCAAACTGATGGTCAAACTGAGGTGGTTAATAGAACTTTGGGAAACATGTTGAGAGCTGTCCTTGGAAAGAATCTTAAACAATGGGAATATGTTTTACCTCAAGTGGAATTTGCTTATAATAGGACTTTACATTCTACAACTAATAAAACTCCATTTGAGATTGTGTATGGTTTTAATCCATTAACTCCATTAGATTTGAGTCCTTTACCTCATACTGACTTACAAAATTTTGATGCTGAATCTAGAGCTGAAAGTATAAAAAGATTACATGAGACTGTAACGCAACAAATTAATAAGAAGGTACAACAGATGGCTGAACATGCTAATAAAAGAAGGAGAAAAATGATTTTCAAACCTGGAGATTTAGTCTGGGTTCACTTAAGGAAAGAAAGGTTTCCAAATTTTAGAAAGTCAAAATTGGATCCTAGAGGGGATGGACCATTTACTGTATTAGAGAAAATTAATGATAATGCTTATAAAATTGATTTACCTGTTAAATTTGGAAATGTGAGTAATTCTTTCAATGTGGCTGATCTTAGTCCATTTCTGGGACTTATTCAGGTTTCAGATTCGAAACCTTTCCAAGAAGAGGGGAATGATGTGAATTTTATGAATTTATATTTAAGTAATTTTGAAAATTGCTGTGAATTAATTACTTATAATTGTTTGTCTTATTTGTTGAATTAATAGGAGAATAATGCAGCATATGGATTCTGTGGACTTGGACATAGTTGCTGAGAAGTGCAGAATATGTATTGGAGTGTACAGATTATGTACATTTTTGTGTTAATAATTTGTAATCCCATATGATGCATTCGCTGTCGGAATGGGCTAATGGAAATTAGGACGGTTGTATAATCCGCCACCCGATCCTTAATTTGGACTAGATGGATTGTGGATTAATCAATCCTTAATAACCATGATTAGCTAAAGTTGTTATAGCTGATGGGAAATTAAGACTTAAGCTTAATTGTATTTGGGACATTTTGATAATTGGTTGAAGTTGGGCTGGTCGACACTTCATTTTTTTGCCCAAAATTTTGTATCGCCCGTTCATGCAGGCCTGTATTGTTCCGTATGTATTTTTCGAGTATACGGTCTTCTGTGTACATATAAATAGGCTGAATACATTGTAATACGATAACTTGGACAGAAATAAAATCGGCTGATTCTTTTCGATCTCTCTCGCGACTTCTTCTCTCTCTTGGTGATTCTCTCATTCGCTTGTCTTCTCTGATTCTGTCTCGTTCTCACCTTGATCGATCTTGATCATTCACCTTCTAATTTCAGTTGCCATTGAATCAATTGTGCTTCTGAATCTTTGGGTCTTCCTTTGGAAAGTTTTCCTTAGGCTGTACCGGCGAAATCGAACGTTGCGCTCGACTAAATCTTTCAATCCTTTGCGAAACCCTAACCGGTTTCCACCACTAGACTAGGTTGTAATATAATATTTATTTCTAGTTCATCTTTTAATCGTGAGAAGGAGATCGACCAAGTTGCACACCAAAAGCAGGTCTATGCACCTTATATTACTTCCCTTAATTAATTAATACGACTAAATGCCAATATTAACCCTATTAAATACTAGCAGTATTGCAACAACAAGCGGCTCCTATATTTAACTAGATTTAATGCATTAAGTGTAAGTGGAAGGCTGTCAATCTAAGTACCCAAACTAGTACAAAAAGCATGTCTAGCTGTATTTCCTTTTCTTGACCCACACGTATCGAAACGTTTTACCACTTTGGTTCTATCACAAAACGATTAGGTGAATTGTTATCTAACCTAGCTGCAATTTCTACATATAAATTCTAGTATATTTAGATGGCCATCTAGCAATCAATTAATCCTACATACTGTCACTTATGAGGTACCAGAACAAGGCATGCACCAAATAAACTATACTTGACAGAATTATACATATAAACGATAGCAATTTATATAGAGTTAAGAAATAATCTCACGAAACAAAGAAAATAAAATTATAATTCAAACCATAGTCTAGGGTTTCAATTCATTCCCTAACAATAAATAATCAGTCAGCCATAATTAAAGAATTAATTACAAAGAAATATATATCTAAAATATAAATTAAAAATAAGAGAAAGAAATAACCGGAATTAATTTTGGATAAAAGATCAAGAATTTATTCAGATAAAAATTAATTTTATCTGAAATAAATTCTACCGGTATTAAATTCTTCCTCAAAATTTTCTTCCTTATTTCAGCACTTGAATTTCCGTGCAATTCTTTCTTTTTCTTTTTCTTTTTTTTATTCGTCGCTGGCGTCGTGCGCTGACGGCTGCTGCTCAGTCTCGGTTTCAGTGACTGACGACTGCCTCTTGTCGCGCGTCGTCCTTTGCTTTTCGTTCCATAGAGCCTCGACCGCACGCCTTTTTCTCTCTCTGTGGCCTCTCCCCGAGCCTATAAAGGCTCTCAACCTCCCTTCTCTCTACGTCATGCGGCTCTGCCGCACACTGCTGTGCCGCACCCCCTTTCTCGTCTTCTCCTCTGTCTGTTTCTCTTTTTATTTAATGCCGCCCGCCTTTCTTTTTATTGTTGTGCCTGCGGTTTCTTACCCCACGCCACGTCAGCCCTCGTCAAACTTTCGTTTCTCGTTTCGTGTGGTGCCTCAGCTTCCGTAGTTCTTTTCTTTTGTCGCTCCACATCAGCCCTGCGACTGACTCTTCTTCTCCTGCAACGTTTCGTTTGGCGTCGTTTTATTTCAGGCCTTTGGGCCTTCGGCCTTTGGCCGTTGGTCCAAAGGTCTTATTTTTTTTTCTTTTATTTAAAAATAAAACCGGCAAAATAAAATTCAATAAATATTAATAAATAATATTTTATTCTAAATTTACTGAAATTATATCATTTTAGCTCAAATAATAAAATTTATACAATTTTTACCACTTAAGCATAAAACAATAATTATTCCCCTAAATTAGCCAACTAAACTACCAAAAACTAAGATTATAAGGGTATAAAATGTGTCAAAATATGAACTCATCAGGTACGGATATGGGTATGGGATATCTATATCCGTATCCGTAACCATACCCGTATCCATATCGATACCCATTTACCTGATATATAATTACCCTTTTACCCTTAATTTTAAAATAAATATATTATAAATTAAGGTTAAAATTGTCATTTGGCTTAACTCTAAATGGGTTTATCCATCGGGTAATGGATTTATCCGTTAGATAATATGCATTAATGGGTAAACGGATAATCTATCGAGTAATGGATATCCAACAGATACGGATATGGATGTGTTAACGAATATGGATTCGGGTACGAATACGGGAATGGGTATACCTGGCCCGAACCCGTCCCGTTTACATCCCTACTTTGATCTCCTCTTATTCCCATTCATTCAAATAACCCATATTAGTGTACACGTCATTTTTAACGTCTCATCATCTAAGTGTTAGATTGTGAAATAGACCCAATTAAATTCATTGCCTTTTCATAGTGTACAACTTCAGTATGGATTATCATCATCCAAATAAAACACTTCGGCAATGGGAAAATTATTAATCTCATGCACCAAAGTCTAAGTTGCTTGTTCACACATCTCACACATTGGTTTATTTGTACCTTTCTCAACCAACCTATTTTTAGTTAATAGCTACTCCTTAAAAGCCTTTTATTCTTAGTGATATTCTTAGTGAGGATTGTGAGGTGCTAGATTTATTATCATTGCAAAATTGATGACGACGACTCATCCTTGGCTCCCTTTTGATCTTTTAGCTCAATATCATGCCTATCTAATATTATCCCTAGTTGGTTGTAAATTTAATAAATCTTTACAATATCCAATAGTTTCATATGTTGTAAAATAGGTCATAATAAATTTGTATTCTTTTGCAAAGAGCTATGATCTAACAATTTCATGATATAACTCACATGTGTTGCATGCCAATAATTATGAACTCATTTTCTAATCTAAACCATTTGGATGAAGTCAAAATTACCCTTCATTATGGCTTACTCATGCATCCTCTCGTACCCATATATCTGACTCATCTCCAACTCATCATACACAATCTTCTTCCAATAGGTGTTTCCTCAAACATATTCTTTATCCTTGATTTTTTAGGAGGGATGAGTTGAATTGATTAAGGCCTAAAACGCCCACATATTCTTTACCTTTTTAATTTTTACTTATACTGACCATAGTTGTTAATATTTAATGCAAGTTCTATATATCTTTAAAGTCATTATTCCTTGTTAAATTACAACTAAACTTATCAAATTTGATCAATTAGTTTATAATCACTGATGGATTTACTCTTCATATTTATAACTTATAAGTTTGGCGACTGAGATGTTTGATGTGGTTTTAACTGGAATGGATTAAACTTTCTAGTAATGTGTTGTCATAGATTCTATGATATGCTAAGATACTATCATAATTATATAAGGGAAATTCAATCTACAATATGAAAATATTAAATATTCATATATAAAATAAATCAACATCAAAATAAATACTAGAAATATAATTTATTTAATGAGTTAACTCAATTTTAAGTGGTTTCAATTATTATAAATATCTCACTTGTCATTAATTTAATTACAAAATAAAACCTACCATCGAAGATGCACATTTTAAAGTAAGTTTATAAAATTATAACTTAGTTACCCTTTTATATTAGTAATTAACCTATTATACTGTAATTCCATAAACGAATTGATAGATTATCTTTCAAGTTTCAACAAATATTTATTTTTAAGCTCCAACATCATTAATCATCCAATAAAAAAAAGTTAAGAGCTGTAAATAAATTACATATATAATTCAATCTCAAACTTTAATTAGGGTTAGAAATACAAATAACTTATATCTTTAAATTAAATGATAATTATAATTAATAATAACATTATATATATTATTATTAAATTTAAATACTATGAGAAAATAAAATCAAAATCTTAAAAAGATTAAAATTTATTTAAAAGTCTCATTTTGACTTATTTTATTTTTTATACATTAAATACTAAATATTTTTTTAATACTTTGTACTTACTTTTTATTTTTCTAAGTCTCTAAATTTTTTATTAACTATAATCAGATATTAGTTATAATATTTCTAATTTTCTAATAAATTTATATGTTTCTAATATTCACCTATATTTTATTTTTTCCTAAATAAATTACCTATATCTTATTTTTCCACCAAATCTAATATACTATTTTTACCCTTATTTCTACGGTACATTATTACCTGCAGAAAGTCCATCCCTCTGCCCCCAATTTTCTCCTAAAATCTCTCTCCCTGTCTCACTCCTTATCTCACTCCATGCAACGTTGGTTTCGTGACTTTCGTCTCAAACCATCCTCATTCCTCACCGGTGGTCAGCAGTGACTGTCTCTAGCTTCACTTCATTGGCTCACCGCTCACACAGGCACAACTCACTGCATGAGTGTGTGCATAGGTATTCAACTATCAATTTGATACTCTCCGTCTCCGACTTTCCCCTCTTAAGCCTCTAACTCAGCCATCCCGGGCCTCTTCTTAGTCTTCTAGTCCTCTACAGAGTGCAACAGCAACAACACGCATACACACACCACACCACCGAGCCGGCGAGCGCTAGCCAGTGCAGCCATGTTCTCCATTTATGCTTCCTTTGGTGCGTCGTGCATGTATTATTCTATTACCATGCATTAGCATTTGATTTTATCAGGCTATCAACATGACAGCACCGTAGCACACAAGCATTGTAAATTCGTAATATTGCATATAGTATACACGCAAACGCATCATAAATTCTTAATATTCCATATATAATACACCCAGCACGCAACACAAACTCCTCTGCGAGAGTCTTCATACAGGCATACATTACACACACGGACACAACACATCACCGAGCCACCATCTCACATTCCCTCAGGCCTCAGCTAGCCACCTCCAGCCTCCCCCGTGCATCCAACCACCCTTCTCCTTTCCTCCTCTCGTTCCTTCACATTTCTCCCGCCGAGCCTTCTTCCAGCCTCCACCTCCTCCCCGTCGCAGCCCTTCCCATTTTCCCTACACCCTCCATCGAGCTAACTACACCCTCCACCGAAGCATCCAACACAGAAGCCACAAACTCCTCCCAGCTGAGCCACTCTGCAGCCAACCCAGCCACCCAAGTCCCAACCAACACCTACATCTACATGGCTACACCACCCCGCTGCCCCCTTTTTCCCCTACGTGCATGGCGGCATGTGAAAGACAACAAGAGTTTTGTTTTACCATCAAAGAGGAATAATAGGACAGATGAGATAGAATGAGACAGAGATTGAATTTTAGCTTCTTCTTGAATTGATCAATAGAGACGCATTGTACCATGCTTTCTCATATTTGTCAATTTTTTTCCGCCATATCATTTTTAATGTTTTCTGAGTATAGGCCTTTGAGGTTATGTGTAAATAATCGGAGAGAGGGTTAATTTCAACTTTTTGTTTCTTATGTATATATTCATTTATTTAAAAAAAGAAGAAGCAAGAGTTGTGTTTGTTTAAAATATATTTTGGTACCTAATAAGTAAGGTTATTTTTAGAAGATAAAATTTTTATTGTTATAATTATTATTTTACTAGATAATTATTATTGTATAAGATTTTATAACCACCTTAATCAAATACTAATACTAATAATTTATTGCAGTTATGGAAGCTGGAAATTATGATGCAACTAATCTTTCGGATCCTGAATTGTAAGAAGCGGATAAGAAAAGGAGCTCAGTTTGGAAAGAATTTCTGAAGCTTAAAGGAACCAAGACTAAGGATGGAAAATAGAGAGCACTTTGAAGCCATTTTAAGGTGGCTTCTTTCATTGCTAGTTCATATTATGGAACAACAAATCTAAAAAGACATCTTGATAAATGTCCATCATATCAACAAACTGTGAAAGTAGAATCTAATGTTTATGACCAAAGGATCTATAGAGATCTATTAGTAAGGGCTATCATCAAACATGGATACGCATTCTCTTGGGTTGAACACAAAGGCAATAGAGAAATTCGTGCATACTTGAATAATCAAGTTAGAACCATTTGTAGAAATACTGCAAAATCGCACGTATTGAAATTGTATTCAAAATTGAAAATTGAGCTTAAGAACTATCTTCGTAGCATCCCTTGTCACATTTTTCTTACTTCTGATATGTGGAATTCTTTTCAAACCGAGAGATATATGTGTTTGACTGCTCATTTTGTGGATAGTAATTGGAAGTTGAATAGTAGAGTACTGAATTTTCATCATTTTGAAATTGTGTGAAATTAGCTCGGATATCAGATACTAAAGCATTATGGCTTGATGTTCCCACAAGGTTGAACTCAACTTATTTGATGATTGATAGAGCTATTATTTATCGTAATGGATTTAAGGAGATGGTGGTTGTTGACCCTTTGTATAAGAATTTTCCAAGACCTCAAGAGTGGGACATGCTTGAAAAAATTCGTGATGTCTTGGAACCATTTTATGATATTACTGAGTTATTTTCTGGTAGTCATTATTCCACGACAAATTTGTATTTTGAGAATGTATGGAAGCTTGAAATGCTTTTAAATGAGTTGGTAAAGGGTGACGATGAAGTGTTAAGGAAAATGGCTATAGAAATGAAGATTAAATTTGATAAGTATTGGACCAACTTACATGGGAATGAATATGGTACATTATTTGCTTTTGCTATGATTCTTGATCCTCATTGTAAGTTGGATTTTCTAAAGTATTGCTATCAAAAATTATTTGAGGATGGAACAAGGGCTTCTTTGAAAGTCAGTGATATGTAGTTTAAGTTAGGGATGCTTCTAGTGGATTATCCTTCAGTTAGTGATGGAGGAGGTACTTGCAATAACTCTTGTGGAACATCATCAACATTAGACACTAACACCCTTGGTTCTACTCGCAAGCGCAAATTTGATTTTTCTACTGTAAGTTTACATTTCTCACCTTCCCCTAATCTTTTATGCCTTTCCTTTGATTTCGATTTGTTATTATATTTATATTCAATTGACTATTACATTTTTTTTTATCATTCTTGATTTCTTATATATATATCCATTTGCTTTTGTAATTTTTAGGGTTTTGATGAAAATGAGACTGCATACATTTACAATGAAAAGACAAAGCTGGATAAGTATCTAGATGATCCAAGAATGGACCGCAAAATCAAGCTGAACGTTCTTGACTTTTGGAGAGAGAATGAGTCTTAATATGGAGAGCTTGCACATCTAGCTAGGGATATTTTAAATGTGCCTCTTACAACTGTTGCATCAGAATCAACTTTTAGCATCAGAGGTAGAGTTTTAAATAAGTGGAGAAGCTCGTACTTGTCTGAAAATATTGAAGCGTTGATAACTACTCATAGTTGGTTGTATGGTTTTGAAGGTAGTGTTTTTAAGGCTTTTATTAACTTCTTTGTTTCTACATCATATAAAATTTCTAATGTGTTATTGTTTCTCTAGCAACTGAGGAAGATGAATATGTTGGTTGTAATGTGGGATGGGATGGAGCTAACCCCCTACTAGACACCCTTAATAAATTCCATAGGTACTATTTTAATTCTTTATATAATTGATAGTTAAGTATGTAGCTTTTATCCAAATGGAGTGTATTTAACTACATGTTCTTTCACTACAGGGAGGACTACCCTGATATTTTTGAAGAGGTTGTAGGAGTTTTTTATGTTGTAAGTTTCAAAAGTTGCTTTTAGTAGTGATATTAACTTTAATAGGTGAAAGTTTACTTCTTTATATGTTGTAGTGAGAACGTTTTTAGTGTTGCAAGTTTTATAAAAACAATTCTCTGAATTAATGATGTGGCTTCTTTAATCTTCTATTGGTTGTATTGTTAGTTGTTGTCTTGTTATTATCTCAACCAGATATTCCCTTAACAAATAAAGGGGTTTGGGTTTGGAGTTAAAAATGGGGTGATATTATCTTTTTTTCTCATTATTATATAAGCCTCATATTAGGGTGTGTGACTTGTTGGTGTGATGTTTGTGTAATAACATATATGGTGATGGTTAGGTTATGTCTTTCTCTTAGTATTATAACTATCCTATGTGACATCTTTTGCCTTTTTGATTGTAAATTTCTTCCTTTCTAGTTAGTATTTTTCGGTTACTTGCCTCAATGTCAGGGCTTGAATCAAATAGAGGTATTCACCTTCATCCATTAAAGAGAATATCAAGTATTCATTGTAGGTGTATTATCAATGCTCTAGTTTTCTTATTTATACTTGTTTGGACTTTTATTGTATTTATTTGTTAATAATTATTAGCATATTTGATACTGTTGTGTATTTTGTATCATACAATGAGTGTATGATAAAATGCTGAATTTGATTGTCAGGTCCTCATGAATCATTAATACAATACCATATCGCTCTTCTTCTTCTTCTTCTCCTTCTTCTTCTTCTTCTTCTTCTTCTTCTTTTGGTATCACTATTTACTTGAGTTTTTTTCTTATTCATTATAATTTGCATTTATAATGTTTAGAAAATTATTTGTAAAGAACTAGATTTGAGGATTAGTTCACCTATATTAATTGTTTTATTTTATTTTATAGGAATGCGAGTTGGCACATCACCTCACATGACAAAGCTACACAAGCTATTCCATCATGTTTGAAGTATTCTATGAGTTCAATCATTGAAATCATTTAAGATCGATACTTTGTGGCCTTTCACATGTATGGTTGTTTTTATAATGTATTTTGTGCTAATTTTGTTATGAGGGACAAGAATGGAATGTTACGGAATTATGTAGGTAATGCAATAGATTATGAATGTTACATTAGAGTATTTGGCCACCTTCTATCATAAATATTCATTACTTGGATTGTAAATCCCATCTGATTAGACTTTTTCTAATATAGATTATATATATACTACTATAATATATAATGGTTCTAAAATTGAATTGAAAGAATAAGCTCATAAGTTCTAGATTTTATAAGTTTAATAATCCATCATTAGGTTTTTATCATTATGGTCCAGAGTGTCGAGTTTAAGTTATAGGAAGTTATCAAACAAAGTGAAGCAAAAATATAAATTTATGCTTGTAAATGTTTGCATTTATTTACATTGTTTCAAAAATTGATAAGTATATGGAGTTAAAAATAGCATATATGAATAAGAATAATCAATTATCGATTCAAGTCTAGTTCGGGTCGGTTTAGGTTTGAGCTAGAGTTCGGGTCGGTTCGGGTTAAAGTTAGAGTTCGGGTCATTTCGGTTTTGGGTTCCAGTTGGAGTTTGGGTCGGTTCGGGTTTAGGGTGTGCTCGGTTTGGGTTATTATTGATTTTGGTCACTTCGGTTCGGGTTAATTTAGGTTCGGGTCATTATCGGGTTATCCAAATTCGGGCTGGGTCTAAATTGAATCGGGTTGTTTTTGGCTTTCGGGTTATGAATAGGTTTTATTTTTCGGGTCACTATCGGGTTTCAAGTCGGGTTATTCGGGTTGGGTCGGTCGGGTTGGATCAACTTTGCCAGGTCTATGTGTAGTTGTTAATGAGTATTATGTTGAAACATAATGGTTGGTGGTGTTGGATAATGAGAATAGAATATTAATACTAATATTCATGTACTGATAATAACTTAAGAATCATAGTAAAATAAAAGGGCAAAATGGGAATTTGGAAGTAAAAGGGTATTGTGGTAATTTTGAAAGAGAAGGGTAAAATGGCAAATTTGTAAGTAAAGGGTATTATGGTAATTTTGGAAGTTAAGGTTAATATGGTAATTTTGGAAGTGAAGGGCAATATGGTAAATTTGTAAGTAAAGGGTAAAATGGTAATTTTGGAAGTTGAGGGTATTATGGTAATTTTGGGAGTAAGAGGTAAAATGGTAATTTTGTAAGTAAAAGGGTAAAATGGTAATTTTATAAGTAAAAGGGTGGTATGGTAATTATGATAATGGAGAAGGGTAAAATGGTAATTATAATAATTGGGAAGGGTAAAATGGTAATTGTGATAATAGAGAAGGGTAAAATGGTAATTATGATAATGGAGAAGGGTAATTTGGTAATTTAACTAACAAAAGGGTATTTTCGTAATTACGATAATGGATAAGGGTAATTTGGTAATTATGAGATCAAAGAAGGGTAATTTGGTAATTTAACCAACTAAAGGGTAATTTGGTAATTTAAAGGGCAAATTGGTAATTATGATAATGGAGAAGGAAAAATTAGTAATTTACCAACAAAAGGGCAATTTAGTAATTATGAGATTGAAGAAGGGTAATCTGGTAATTTAACCAACTAGAGGGTAATTTGGTAATTTTAACAAAGGAGAAGGGCAATTTGGGAATCTAATCAACCAAATGGGAAATATGATAAGTGTAACAATTATGAAGGGTGATTGGTGACCTAATAAGTGTGAGAGATAACTTGGTAACTTAAACCGAGTAAGGATGTGGCTAAGAACAACTATGTGTGTATTAAGTACCTTGTGTGCCATGTGTTATGCCATGTTGTGTACTTTATGATTATAATGACTAACTACTTGTAGCGTAGCTTGGAGTTGAGGTATAATTATGTGAATTCCTTATGGCATGTGGATGATAATTATATATGTTGTGTGTACGATGTTATGTGATGTGACCCTCTAGGACATGCATGCTAGAATGTTTAATAATATGATATGGGGTGAAAGGATAAAAAGGAGCAAATGGGAAGTGAGTTAACTAAGGGGATATGAGATTAACCTTATTATCTCATGATCCATAAGGGGAAAAATAAAAGGAGGTTATGATCAACATGAATGAGTGATGTGACCCTTACATGGGAAATTTCTAAGGTTTGCATGGGGTAGATGGAGTTCGCATGGGAATGATCCTTATGTAAGAAAGGTACTAGGGTTTTGAGTGGCCAACTAGGGTTTCACGGTTACATGTATAATTGGTGAGTAGGGTGATAGGATTTGGGTTGAATCTAAATGAGATGAGGTGTTGGACGATAAAAGAAAGGTTAAGCCACATAGGTCCAATTAGGGTTTCAAGGGAAAACCCTAGAGAGTGGTAGTGAGAGAATTTGACTGTTAATAGGGTGATGGGCCTTAACCCACACTTGTAGGAGTTGGGTTTTTGCTATGAGTAAATAGAAGGAGGAATGGATGTTGGGGTGTGTTAAGAGGCGCAGAAGTCTCAAAATATGGGACGGGCCTTCTCGGGAGGATAGAAGTAGACATGCATGTCAAGGGTGAAACAATTTTGAATAATATATGAATAAGACATTAATCATTTAAAGAGGAAGATTGTCAAGCCGGACCCAGACTGGTCCACTGGCGAATAATAGTGGCTAGGAGCCGGGGTGCCTGGAGACCGGTCCACAGGCAAATAATAGTGGCCAGGAGCATTTTGCCCTATATAGTTTCTAGTCTACCGGCCATAATAGTGGGGGATTCCATGCTAAAAAACCAAAGGTAATAACGATAAGACATGGGAAAGACACAAAGTAATTATAGTGAAACACCATGTGAGTCGGGGCCAGACTGGTCCACCAGCAAATAATAGTGGCCAGAAGCATTCTGCCCTGGAGATCGGTCCATCGGCAAATAAAAGTGGTCAGGAGCGTTCTGCCCTGTATGTATTTCGGTTCACCGGCTATAATAGGGGAGTTCCTGCACTCATATGGATATTTATAATCTGAGATGATTGACTAATGATGGATTAATGGCTTAAGTCCCATAAGTATTGATTTTACATTATGACCTATTGATATCGAATTGGCTTGTTAAATATGTGAATGTATGGATGTGAATATTATGTATGCACCTATCATTATGTATGTATATAGTGTTATATCATTTGTTACATTGCGGGCCTACTTTTAAGTGTGTTTTAAAGGATTACTCAGCACCATAGTACTGAACGGTTCCATTCGTGGGGCCCCAGCCTATTCAATGGACAATGTCTTTTGCAGGTCCATTTTCAGTTGCTACTTAAGTGGGCAATGGGAAAGAGCGTAAGAAATTTATCCGGACTTTTAGGGTTTCCCTCTTTCTCTTACTTCTTGATTTGAATGTATTCTTTGATCTTGTAACCACCATAGGTGGACTTTATTCGTGTAAATGGTTTAGTGTGCTACTTTGATTTTTAATATGGTTTGAATTTCTAGCAATTGGTTTTTTATTCTTCTAGCCTTAGCACTTGGTACTGGAACAGTATGAGTGAACCAATCTAGTACTAAGTGTGGCGGTAATATCCCCAGAATTCATAAGTCTTGTTATTTCCCTTCCGCTAAATCTTTAAATAAAAAAAAAAATTTTAGTAGTGAATTTTGTGGGTGTTACATGCATGCCCCCAGTGGACTCCCGTCTCATTACCATACTTTCACTTCAGACTTCCTAAATGACCCAATGCCATAGTTTGGGACCTCTACACTCCCTAAGACTCCAAGTCCTCCTTCTCTACTTCCACCCTACTCACCATGAATCTAAAGCCCCTATGCAGGTGGGTCAAGACCACTTTCTCATTTCTCCACTTAGGCTCACCATCACTTACTAGGTTGAAAACCCTAAAATGGCCTATATGGCCCTAACCTCTCTTTTTCTTACATAGCCCACACTCCCCTTATACTCCAACGCTATTACTCCACTCACCCCACTCCAAGCATCACAACCCACTCTCCGATTTCCACATGGGTTTAAGGAACCCTTGTTGTCCACCGTGAAACCTTAGTATTCCTATTTTATTTTACACCAACCCATCACACACAAACTCCACCCTCCTTTCCTCTTGACCCACACTGTTCATAAAAACTCTTCTAATCTCAACCCTAATTCCAACCAACCACTATTAATCCTCTCACAACACTCCCCTACTTAGGGTTTTTCCTAAAAACCCTAGTTAAGCTCCCATGCACACTTCTACCAACCCACGTATTATCTTTTTCCCAAGGACGCCAATCACTCAAAGTACTCTTTCCTCACCATAATTAAACCTTAAACAAACTTTTCCCACATAACCTTTTCCCCCATGAAAATACTAATCACCCCATGCAAGCCTCACCCTTTCCATACAAGATTTACTCAAACCCTTCAATTTATTATTATTCTTCCTTGTTTTTTTATCACCCACAAGTCATAAGGTACTTAGCCTTTTCCCACTTTTTCCTATTCACCCCTCTCTTTATTAATTTTAGATTCCCATAACCTCACAATACCACCTAAGGCTTCCTAGCATGCATGTCATACCATAACAACTATACATAAGATCATGTCATAAAATACAAGTCATATCACCCATATCACACATATCATAACTCTTACACAACTTACCTTAGCTCCATGCAATGCAAGATGCACAACACACATTTTAGTCCACACTCACATATAATACATAACATATATCATTACACCCATGAGCACACAAATCATAGCAAAACCAAGCCTTAAACATGTATTACCTAATAGGAAATCGAGCTTGAAGCACGAATCCTACGGCTCCTTATGGGAAGGGTTTAGTTCACCTACAAAAATGGAACACTAAATATCAAACTATTTTGCTACTTCTTTTTCCTTTTTATTTTATTTTTCCTAGCTAAATATTAGTAATGAGATTAATAATAATAATAATAATAATAAGGATATTAATAGAAAAATATTTAAAATAAATTATACCAAATAAATATAAAGGTTAGGACACAACTAGAGAGGGAGTGGCAAGCTAGGGTGGCAGCACAAGGGTGGTGGTGATAGAAAAGGTGGGATTTTGGGTTTGGAAACGGAGAGGGAAGTGGTGTTCTCTTAGGTGGTAGGGTTTTTGGGTTAGAGGGGGTTGTGGAGCCGGCGGTGTCCCACGGTGGTGGCGCAGGTAGCAGTGGCAGTGGTGGGTGAGTGTGAAGGAGAGGAAAGGAGAATGAAGGAGGGAGAGAAAAAGGGAATAGAGTGAGTGGGAAGGTAGGGGGAGATTTTCTAGGTAGGAAAGGAGGTGGTGGAGGTGGTGGTTGCTGTAGTGGTAGAGTGTAGGATGGTGCAAGGTGCAACGGGGGTGTAAAAGGGCATCTTGAGTTGCCTACTTTGCTTAGGTGGGGGAGAGAAGAGGAGGGAGAGTTAGGGGTAGGGGAAGGTCATGTTTGGTGGAAGGTGGTGTAGGGAAGAGAAAGGGTGGAAGTTAGGACGACAACGCGGAATGACGACAGTAGTGGCTATGTCTGAAGAGGTCACGAGAGAAAGGGAGGCAGGGAAGAATCAAAGCAGAAAAGAGAGGGAAGAAGAGGGTGAGGGGGGATTTTATAGGCACAAAAGAGGGAGAAGAGGACAAGGGACGAAGAGGACAAAAGGAGGAGTAAGTGGCTGCCAGCCGGCAGTGGTAAGCAATGCAAGTTTTCAATGGGACAAGTTCGTAGTGGGTAGGGTTAGATTTTTGTGGAATTGTAGGGGGTTAGGTGAGGATTTAGAGGCTGTAGAGGGGTGGGGACCAATGCTAGGCAATGTTAGCTGCAGGTCTTGCAGGTCAAAATGAGGGGAAGCCGAGGGGGGAGAGAGAACCATGGTTGCTTGCCTATAGATTTGGGGGAGGTTGAAGATGGGGGAAAAATAAGAATAAGGGAAAAAGGAAAGGGAGAAAAAGGAAAAGAGGGGGCAGACAGTGTTGGGTTGCATAAGGGAAAAAAAGAAAGTGGGTCGGGGAAGAAGGAAATAAGATGAGAGCGAGAAGGAGAAGATTGGGTGGCGTTGGACGGGGCCTAGGCTAGAGAGGGAGTGGGAAAAGAAAATAATAAAAAGGAAGAAAGAAAAAAGAAAAAGGAGAGAAAAAGGGAAAAGAAAAAAAGAGAGGAGAAAAGTGAGGTGGTTCGGGTGTTTTATGATAGTTTAAAATTTTAGGAGTAATAAAATTAGTAAAAATAAATAAATAATTTTTTTTATTAATTTATAAATTATGGTTATAATTTAATTAAAATTTATTTTTAGCTTAGTAAAGTATTCTAACCTCCACTAATTTCATCCCTATATTATTTTTCTACTTTTTAGCTTTAACTATTTTTATTATAATATTATTATTTCATTAAAAATGGTATGTTTAATTAAATATCACCCATTAATCCTTATTTTATTTTTAATTCCTAAATTAGGGTATTAAGGTATTACAAATGTAAATTGGCGATATCCTTCTAAAGTTATGAGACCCGCTAATCAAACTTTTGCACCTAAAAATAATACCACCATTACCGAATTCATATTTAACAAATGAAATAATAATTATAATAAGAAAATATTTATTTTCTAAAATTACCAAATTACTCTTTGACATTTAAACATAGGCAACAAAAATTTAAAAAACGAAAACTCTTTTGAAGTTGCGCATGCAGCATGAGCTTGGGGTGCACAAGGGAGGTTGTGTTGGGTTTGTTGGCTGGTAGGAAGACTAGTAATGGGTGGCTTGGTTGGAGGTTGGTAGCTGTGGGTGGTGGCTGGCAGTGATGAGGCACTAACTCAATGGAGCAACATAATAAGAATAAGAGGGAAGTTAGGGTGGAAGAGGAGTAACGAGGTGGCTTAGTAGGCTAGGCTGGTGGTGATGGTTGCAATTTGGGTGATTCTTGGGTTGGACAAGGTAATGTAGGAAGTAGAGGGAGGTGGTTCATTTGGTAGGGGCTAGTAAGAGGATGGTGAGGTAGCTGCTACTTGAGACTAGAAGGAGGAACCGTCAGGCTACGGAAAAGGGTAGTGCAGGGTTGTGGTATTGAGAGGAAGGGTGTCAAATTGAAGGGGGAGACAACGATAATTTATGCTATAGCCCAAGGGTTCGTAATGAAGGTTGGATGGCGGTGGAAGCTGTGGTACAAGGGCGATGTGTGAAAATGGAGGGCAAGAGGGTCGTTGCTAGTGGTCGATGGTGCAAGGGTTGGTGCAAAGCTTATTAGTGCAACCAAACAAAGTAGAGAAGGGGAGTAGGGGAAGGGAGATTAGTTGGAGAGAGTTAGTTGAGGAATTATTCAGGAATTAGTGATGGTTGGTGTAGGCATTGCACGAAAATAGAGGGGAGTAAGGGCTAGGGAATGAACAAGGAAAAGAGAGAGGGAAGGAGGTGTTGTTTGGTTTTGGAGGCGAGGAAGGGTGCACATATGTATGTATGTATGTATGTATATATATATATATACATGTAGATGGGTTGAGGATAAGTTTAATAGAAAGGAAAAGGGTAAAATAATCGGGGAAAATAGTTAAAAATTTATTTGGATTATGAGTAAAATATTATTAATAAAATAATTAGGCTAATATTTAAATGTTATTTTTGAATAAAAAGGGTAAACACTCGAAATCAAATGTTACAAAATTTTGGGATTTTACGTCGAGTTAATACAAGGGGACGAGGGACTATATACTATGGTTGTAAGAATTTGCTTTGTTTAAGAAGTTAAAATCTTGTGAGGAACAATAAAAACACTTTACTAAGAAGGCAAGAACAACACAGATAAAAATATTAAAAGACATTTTAGGTACTAACCAACCAAACACAACTTTTAATAACACCTAAACTGAAGCTCATTAAACTTAGGAACTTATTGGTTTGTTACAAAACATATAAGGAGCAAATTGAGATTAAGGGAATATAAATAATGAATTAGCACAAAGCTCTACATTGGACCAATGGCTAGCAAATGATATTTAGCCCATTCCAAGAAATCAAGTCCATCTAATGTTCCACCACCCAATTATCAAACCCATGATACTATGACCTGAACCCTTTATTCCTACAAAACAAAATAGCCAACACAATCAAATAATATTCCTAAAAAATATAGAAAGAAAATTAAATAAAATTAGGGTATTATGGTTAACATTATCCTCCTCTTATAAGGCTTCATCATGAAACCTATAAGAGGTAAGAGGAGAAAAGTAAGAAACTAATTAACGCTAATGATCATTGACTATAACACAAAACAAGTGCAAGTCAGCAAGAGTGGCCATAGTTAAGCCAATCACAAGAATAAAATTATAATTATATTAGTCATCAAGAGGCTAAATTTATAGAATATGGGTTTTTGTAACCCTAAGTGTGTCATACATCAACATGATGGGAACATACAAAACACCTAGAGGAGCACCATTCTCTTCCCAACTTCCTCGCCATCAAAGGTTCACACACACAAAATAGCACACATACCCATATGCAATCAAATTGATGTACTAGAACAAGATGCCAAAAATATGCAATGTGAAACTACTAATTTTATAAAGACTCCCAAAGCACCTAAATAGTAGCACAGGCATAGAATATTACTATAAAAAAGAACCGGTTAGTACCTATGAACATGTAACATAGTATGATAAGTGGTGCATGGTATATTGGAAACTATGAATAGGATGCGGTGAGTTTAGCCATGAAGTCCTATGAGTTAGAAAATTTAATATTTAATTATCAATAGACACAGTAGACATGGGATTAATAATAATATCTCCCTTAGAAAAACTCATATCATACTTATTATCACTTGGAAATAATAAGATATAGTAAGTTTGTATGTATCATTATTTCCTAAAACCTTGATTGCAATGTTAGTAGAAACAACCGATTTAGTAGTTGGTGTAAGTATAGTAGCAGTGAGAGGAATAGGTGTCATAATATGCAAGATAGACCGAACATCATCAACCACACTTCCTACTTTACCCTTAGGAATGGGTTGATGATTCAATATAGACTTTACATCTGTTTTATTATTTTCTTTAAATTTTGCCACATCCAAAAAAATATGACCAAAGCATACTAAAGGAGACTCTGTATGCACAATTATGTAATTATCCTTCTCAAAGTTAATAGATTCAAAATCCTTAAGAAGTGTGATAACTTTAAGAGAGTCAAGAGAGGGTTTTAAGACTGTCATACCATAGTTATAACTCAAAGGATACACCTGAGAAAATATAGTAGATCTATTAGTTATAATAATAGGTTCAATCGTAGATATAATAGGTGTACCATTCATAATAGGTGCATCGGTGTCAACCTCATCAACAAAATCACAAATAGGTACAACATATTGACAAATAACCTTGAGGAGTGATTCTTGTTTAATACAAACATGATTAGGATATCAAGTTTATGTGTTATGTTAGCTAGATTATGCTAAATAACCCTAATCATTCCTAACAATTGAACAGTAGACACACCACCTATATGATTCACAAGATAACCTGGTGTTGTAATATCAACAATTATACTAGACCCAAACATAGAAGAATAACCGGTGGATACTAAAACACCAAAACAAGGCCTTGATGCACCACTTATATTAGGACACTTATTCAAAACTAGCACACATAAACAAAATGCTAACAAGATTCAACAAAAACAAAAGATCAATGAGGCACTATATTATAATAGAAGGACATGTTTCAATAACCAAATGAAATATTATAAAAGCTCTCAACATAATTCAAGACTTTTGACTACAAGACCAAACAAGAAAGGTTCAACTCAGTAAGTGATGCAATATCATAAACACCACACAATCAATCACTATAACATCCCCATTTTTACTACTTAAAAATCTCATTTTGCGGAAGCATTAATTTTAAAAATGTTGGGTATTACTACCACACTCAGTATAAGTCTATCATCCTCTACCATTATGTTGCTTAAGTAATATTTACAATGTAAGAATAAAATAGCAATTTCACTATAGGGGTAACATTGCCCTGATAGATACAAAAGGATTAGGCAAAAGAGTTATAATTTAATAAAAGAAGAAATAATAAGGGACATTAGATTCCAAGGAATTTTTGGATCAAAAGATGTTAGATAGACACCAAATAGTCCTAACTCTTAATTCCTAGCAAAATCCATCAAGCCAAACTCTCAAAGTACTATTGCAAGGTAATCACTGCCCATTAAATAGGGAGAAACCAAGAAATGGAACTCATCAGTACTACCATACAGAATTAACCATTACACAACACTAACATGTAAGGACATTTAAGACACATAGATATTAACATGGCATGGACACAACAAGGAAAATATGTGATAATGAAATGAACAAAACCGATATAATCAAAAACATTTCAAACATTAAGGGTAGGGCCCTAAGGCAACGACCGAACCACATATAAAAATCGGGTAGCACACAAAGGCAACAACCAAACAAATGGCCAAGAACAAATCCATTACATCCTTACACATAAGTTACTTCCATTTTTAATTACTTGAGGGGATACAATAATAATTTGGAGATATAAAAGTTCACCGGTTATACTAATGCATAATATATCACAATATCCTCACAACTATACAACCAAGGGGTATAACAACACTCCAATTATACTGGTGCACAAGGCAACAAAGTACCTTATACACCTAGGAAACCTAATCCTTAAGTATTGATACCCTCTATAGGGCCCATAGGTCACCTATAGAGTAGGCTAAGGCTTTAGTGGAGCACAATGACATACCAACAAGCCAAACAAATCGAGACCTCCTACCTTATTTCTAGAGTAACTAATCTTAGAGAGTAAAAACTCCTAATCTAGAGACCTTCCTTTTAAACTATTAGTATATTTTAGTGTGATCACAAAGATCACATATTGCACACCAATTTCCATTTTCATACTTAACCATTTTCTTTTTATTACAAATAATCCAAGTAAACCCTAAGGTTAACAGTCCAATTGATGGTCAAAGTCAATACTAAGGTCAACCTATCAATATTCAAAAGCCATCATATGTCTAATTATTCATAATAGGTACATTGGATAAAAATGACCAAAATACCGTTGAAACCCTAATTTCACCATTATTATTCATTATCATACCAAAAATTATTATTATGAGATTTTTTCATGAAAAGGTTAAAGGAAAATAATTCATAATATTTTAGCACTTAGGTAATTGTAACAATTTAGCAATTGACTAAATTTTTTACTTTTCATACATTTAGTAACGTATTCGTACAAACCCTAATCATGTATTTATATCCTATCATATATTCCATACAACAAATATGAACATATTTATAGCATAATATAATATTTCATAGCGTAATTTACATCATGGTGCATGTAAGAAAACATTTTCAACCTTAGATTATGTGAATAATAATTATCATATTCTAACTCTAATCATGCATGCATGCTTTTGTTATTTTTATATCAACCATAGATATCATGCAATTATAATCATGGAACCCTTAGCATGACATTTACATTAGAGTCTTGACAAGAACATAAACTCTAATAACGTTAACCATTCAACAAAATACACATGTATATATCTCATATTAAATACACGTCGAATACATGCTAATTATTTAATATAATACTTTTATGTTCACACCTATTCATAACACTTGCATACCTATCACAAAATTTTTATCATATAACACATACATATATCCCTTTAAAAACCCGTGCACAAATCATACCCTTAACAATATAAAAACCTTTATGTGTCACCATGATTCTACATCTTAGTAGAAGGGTACAGTTACCTCTTATCCAAGTAGAAGAAATAAAGCAAGATTCACCCAACTACTTTCCACTCAACTTCTTTGAACTTTTTGCATCAACATAACTAACACATATATTAGCATCTAATACAACACAAAAATAACTATAATTAAGTAAAATCAACTTAGGAAAAGAGGGTTAGAAAATAATTGGACCATGGAAACCACGTAAGGCAACAGCACATTAAGAAAAAATGGCACAAAGCCATGCGACAAGGAGAAAAAGATCAATGGCACTTTTTGCCACTACTAGTGGGTGAGCTTTAGTAATAGGGGTTATTACTAGGGGAGGGTTTTTGACAATTTTTACCTATGCAAAGGGGGTAGAACGATGGTTTTAGTTGCAACTGAGGTGGAGTTCCAGAAGAAATGGCTGTAACCCATGAGGGAGGGTTCAATGGGGAATGTCACGACTAGGAGGAAAGGCTTTAGTGGTTATGGGTGTAGATAGGGTAAGGGTTTTGGTAGTGGAGGATGTTGCAAGGGGGAAGTAATTGGTGGTCTTGGCCAAAGCTAAGGGGTAGGTATAGTGGTTTTGTACACTTCTACATGAAGATGACAAGAAGAATGATGAAATGATGAGGAGAATAATGGGATTTTCTTGCTAAGGGAGCTTGGGAGGACGAAGAAGAAGAATGGGCTTAGATATTTAGGCTTTCTATTTGAATGAAAACACAAAAATTAGGGATGAAGAGGGCTTAAATGGGAGATGGAATGAACGGGGAAGTGGAGCTAGTCACGCACAAGCAGAACAAGGTTAAGGGAAACATGAGATAGGGTATGGAGTGTATAGGAGAGAACGATTTGAGGGAGAAGGGTGGCATGGAGAAGAAAATTACACCAGTGAGTATGGGTAGCAGATGACCAAAATATCAAAAGAGTAAATTTGCTATATTGAGTTGCTGGATTAGGGGAACACATCCGGTTAGCAAAAAAAAGGTTCCTTAGTAAAATAGATATGAGTCTTGATCCCAACTACGGTTAAAACTACAAAATCCAAGTTCTTTCAAATTTTAATATAATTAAATTTATATCTAATTTTTCATAATAATACACATAATAGTAACACATTTAATACAATAATAGTAACAAAATTAATACAAACCATCTAATAATAATTATGATAACTAATTACATATAATTACCAATATAAAATTAGGGTTTCTACAATCAAGGTATTAAAATCACAACATTTGAAAGAAGAATATAAAGTTAGGGTTTGAAGGCACTGACTTTATTCCATAGTGTAAAATTAATTTGGAGAAGATAGTATCATAATTCACATGGCAAAACAAAACTCAGTTTTTGACTATTGTGATCTTAAATCCAAACATCCAATTCATCACGAATGCTTTAGTGACAATTAAGATTGACGAGCCAAGAGCTAGTAACCAAAATTGGAGTTGGCTAATAACTGAATTGAATTTTTGAGAGCATAAACTAAAATTGACAAATTTGATGAAGGAGATAAGATTCACAAGTTTAGTGTATAATTTGTTGAAATCATAAAATCAAAGAAATATTTCAAGTTTCCATGTGTTTCTCTTGAATCTCTATCAAGATTCTTCAACATCCATCACTTGAACCTATAAACTCACCAATCTAATTTTTATTTTCCTTTAAAAGGGAGAGGACAATAAAATCATGCTTTGAAAAACAACACCGACCTTCGAAGGTTTGGAAAATTTTTAAAGGAACAAGTTCCAAATTAGTTGAGGATGAAATGCCCAAACGACTAACACTGGTGGAGATAATCTATTTCATTTGATTTTATTGCTTAGATAGTATGATTTATAATATAAAATCTATAATTATATAAGATTATTTTTGAAAACTCAAGTTAAGATAGGTGTTATGCATCACCTATGAGACAAGTGTTAAATAATCCACCATACTTTAATATTGAAAGAAGCTAATACAAGTAAAAAATGGTCATTAGAACATTAGAATATCACTAGAGTAGATCTTAAAGATAAAGATCACACAAATCAAAACAAAATATTAGCAAAAACTACACAAGAATACACTCAGACTCGTACACCTTTCACTCACTCTCATATCGAAAGTACAAAATTAATGGAGGATGAGGCACCTTGCCAATCATCACCAATAGGGGTGTTCCTCTAACCTGTTCAGATTTGGCAAAATCTAGCAATATCTTATCTTCAAATTTCAAATATTAGACTATCACATTGCCTATCTCTCTAAAAGCTAGGTATGAGAGCCCTTCCCAACAATAAATATGTTGGAAAGACCTCTAAATCATAATGGGTTTTGTTATTTGGAAAATACCTTTTTACTCCATGAAAAACATATAGCCAATGTATCCCTCTCCTTCCCCCATTGTCAAGTTTTGTCATCCTCCCCACAATCAATTTTTATCGTACCCTTTCCCTCACCACCGATGAATTTTGCCGTTTTCCTCTGTCCCCTACCGGTGATTTTAGGCATTTTCCTCCCTCCCCCTCACATCTGTAATATTTATTGTTTCGTTCCCCCTACTAGCGAACTTTGTCGTTCCCCTTCCCTGAATGATGAAAAATTTTGTTATTCCTTTGTTTTCACATAAAGAATATATATAATCATACCGGATTCGTATATATTGGAGTTATATGCCACTTTTCTCTATCATTAGATAATTATTATGAATAGGAAAAAAAGTTATGTGCAGGGTTTGGTTGTCTAAGAAAAAACCCTTATCAATCATAAATACAAGGTATAGACATAAGGCATGGGTGTAAGTATGGGTACAAAAAAAATGTTTGTTTGATAAATTTTTTTTTTGTTTTGTTTTATGTCGTCCAAATGCTTATATAAGCTTCAAACTATGACAAGTTTCATAAATTTCATTCTTCATCTTAGAGAGATTAGCTAACAAGTTTTGATGTAATTTTTTAAAAAACTGGCTTCATTACTCAATCTTCTTATAAAACTTTAAATACTTTTTTTTTAAACACTCATAATGAATAATAAATTCAGAAGCCCATCAAACTATGATGAGTTTTGGAACTCCGATAAGCTAAAATGAGTTTGAAACTCCGATGAACTATAATAATGCATTTAGAACCCCAATGTTCTATGATGATGAATTTAGAACACCAACACGCTATGGATACACAAACGAAATATATGTAGATTCTCCAAATATTAATTAGTTATACAGAAAGGTAAAATAATTTATTATTATTATTATTATTATTATTATTATTATTATTATTATTATTATTATTATTGCAAATTGTGTGGACAAGTTTGGTTTGATGAAATTAATACTTCTTCTTATTATATTATGTAGGAAAACTATTTTTTCAGGATATGGAACATGTGATTACATGTTTTATGACCTAAAATGATCAGAGTTTTTTTATAACATATCAAATATTATTTGATTGTGAAGAACTTGTATGATGGCTAAAACAAATGGGTAGAACTCATAAAATAATTTTGAGAATTAAAGGTTCTAAAAAAGGAAATGGTATAAGGGTAGGTAGAGTCTAGATAAGATGTGAAAGAAGTGGAACGTACGTGTGTACTTAACCTACAGATATCAAAGGTACACGTAATATCAGTCCTAAAAAGAATTATTGTTTCTTTTTTTTATTATTGGTGTTGAAAACAATAATGGAGGATGACAAGTGGTAGTTAAGAACGAGATACACAATCACAATTTGACAAATTATGAACAAGGTCATGTTTCTAGGTAAGTTAACAGAAAATGAAGTCCGATGTGTTGATGAACTTATCGCAACTAATGTACAACCATGACAAATCATACCACTTCTTCAAAAATAATTTGAAGGAAATTTAAGTATGATAAGACATATTTTTTATGCCCGATAAAAGCTTAGGTTCAAAGAAATAGAAGGTCAAACAATGTTATAACATGTTATAAGTATGTTGGTGGAGAATCTTTATTTTTAGTAGCATCAAAGTGAGCTTGAATAATATGTAATGAATTTGTATCTATTTGCATGTCCCGTATCTATTAATATTTTACGTGCACTTCCTTTTGATTTACAAATGGATTGCTTGTATAAGACAAATAGATATGGAATGCCTTTACGTAAAATTGTTGGACTAACACCAACACAATTGAATTTCAACATTGCATGTTCATACATGTCATCTAAAAAGGAGGGAAATTATTTGTGGGTACCTGGGAGGTTTAAGACCATAATGGATCCATCTATGCTTCCAACCACCATTATTATCGACTAGGAATTTGCTTTCATTTCAAATTTAGAACATATTTTTCCCACTTGAAAATAATTTTTATGTAGGTTTCATGTTAATAAGAATGTGGAGGAAACATGCAAGAAAGTCTCTGGTCGTTCATCATTTGCATGTGGTTTTATGTGACGATGGAAAAATGTGATAGATGCTACAGATGAACAAACATAAGAGGAATGACTCTTGTTATCGGAGGAAGATTATAGAAACATGTCTAGCCTAATTTCCTATTTAAAGATAATTGGCTAAAACTATATAAAAAAAGCCATTTATGCTTTCTTTGGTGACAGATTTTATATCCATCAGATTACAAAGAACATATATGATTCATATTTTATCTCATAGTATAGTTTATTTTACTTCTTCCCAATATTAAAGTTATATACTAGCTTTTTTTGTCAATAGGGTTGAAGGTGCTTATGAATTTTTGAATAGGTTTCTAGAGACATTATGAGGCAACTTCAACATAGTATTAAAATAAATGCGCACGTTCCTGGAATTACAACATGATAATATCAAAGCATTAATCAAGAGGTCTCGGTTTAATACTCCGCATTTTACTTCTCAATTTGAGAGGTCACATCAATTTATATGCAATGTAGTTCATTAACAAAGAGTTTTAAAGAAGTAAATATGTAGGTACTAATGATGATTTATATAGATTTTATACGCAGGATATGCACGAGATACCATGTATGCATGAGATTAATACTCACATTCGAAACAACATTTCAATCCCCCTATTAGCTATTCCTTTGTTCAGGAAGAAACTCAACTTGGATGAGCCATTTAACCCACTAGTACCGCAAGAACCAATAGAGATTGCACCTCATTTATGCTATATCTCCATAGAAGTTGTTATGAGCTAGCCACTAGTAATAGAGAATTAGTTAGGGGGAGAGATATTTAATATTGTAGTTGCCTAGAGAATGCCTCTCAAGGAGATACTAGTCCGACAACATAGGGGTCAGCCATGGAACTCCACCAGAAGGTTACCATATAGTTGGGAGTAAATAGAACAACAATCTTTAAGTCATTTGGGATCAACATAAGCTCAGGGTATGTTGTTTCCAAGTCAAGGTCAGGCTCGGGGTCAAGGTCAAGGGGCAATCAGCATTTATGTCATTGGGTAAATTATAATTTCCAAATGCAAATCAAATAAATTGACATATAGTTCCATATATTCGTTCTTGAGATAATGTGTTAAGAGATGGGAACTATGGTTTTTGAGAAATGGTATATATTATACTACGAGATGAGGATCGGCGGGTTCAAATTTATGCTAAATTGTATCATAAGATATTGGCTAGGCGATAGTTGTACTAGAATGTGTTTGTATATAACATTGTTGACAAAGTTCTCAATACTATAAAGGGCTTGCTCTGATGGCACACTGGATGGAAATGCCAAATATTGGTCATGTCATTGCAAACCATTATTATGTGGTGTTTTCATATTAGTTTTTGAATCCATGTAGTTCATTCCTAACTTTAGTGGTGAAACATGGAACTTAAGGTCTTAAAAATGAAGTGGTTATATGATTTTTTAAAGACTTGAGTTACTACATATTGGTGTGCGGGTGTTTTATGTCTTTTTTTCATATCGGTGTTAAATTAGTTCCACTTCTTACATTTTTTATAGGTAAATCTTTTAGACAATTTTCTACTCCTACCACTGCATGAAAATTTGGATTTGATACCATGATGGAAGTGTTTTAACATGAATACACTATATTTGTCAAGATTCCAATAATGACGCTCTTTGATACATGATGGCACATAAGAACCACATTCTCTATCTTCAAACTCAATTTTTATCTAGAATTGTGTAATTTTTTTCTATGTTTATTTGTATCTAACCTTTAAAACATGTATATGATGAATTTTTGCAAATTTTTGTTTTTTTCCATGTAACCTTTCCATGATAGCTTAAGTATCTGAGCTAGGTAATCGGATATATTTGTATGTTATTCAACTTAAGTATCTCAGTGTTCAATGATTTAATGTGGGTGGGGTGATACTTTCTTAATCCTGAAAAATAAAATAAAAACTACATTCTATAATTGTAATAAACATATTTTAATCAAAGTACATAACTGTAATACCCCGTATTTTTAAAACCTAATTTTATTAAGCTTAATGATTTTATTAGCGTAATTTGATGTAAAAAAATAATAATTATTTTTATTTTGATTTGTTTTATGGATTTATCGACGATTTTGAATTTATAGTTTAATTTAAGTAATCATTGTCGTTGTGAACCATTTTAGACAAATTCGTTCGCGACTATGATTTTATTATACTCTTTTAATTTCGATTTTCGGTTAAAAATATGTATGCCCGTTCTTTCTCGTATTTTGATTTTTAATATTTTAGATTCATTTTCGATTATAACTTTGTCGTGTGATTATGACCTTATTTTTGGAGTTATATTTCGTTAACTAAATATATTATTTAAATTATAGAATTTCTGTTTAAATAGTTAAATTTATTTTAATGATTTTATCTATAGAAAATATTTCCGACTTTAAATTTATTCGTTTTCGGTAATCGTTAATATTTTCGGAAAGTTTAAATTAAAAAGATTTTCGGAGTTTATTTATGAAATTCTTTGTGGAATTAATTCTCTTTCGTTTTGTGCTTTTTGGTTTACGGAAAACCGATTTCGAAAATTATTTAAATTAGTCTTGGTTTATTCGAATTTGACCTAAATATTTTAGTATATGTTTTTTAAATAATTTTTCGGGGTCTTATAATGTATTTCCGTAAATAATATAATTTTTTATGTTCGTTGGTTAATTCTTTCGAAAAATGTTTCTGAAATTCTGTATATAGTTCTTTTACTAATTTTAAGCCTTCGGATCGTTTCGAAATGAAGTTTCGTTAAATAAAATTTAGATAAAATCTTCTGATAAAAACTTTAAATATATAGTATTTTATTTTTACTTGTATTCAAAAAAAAAAAAAAACAGTCGGGACCCCGAGTCCCCTCTCTCCCTTTTCTCTCTTCTCTCCCTTCTCCTCTATTTTTCCCGTGACTCCCTGTTCCCCGACTCCCTCTCCCGCAACCTTAACCCTAGCCGACCTCCCAGCCCCTCCCTCCTTCGCCTGCCGAGCTCCGACTGCCACCGACCCGCGAGTAGCGTAGCAACCCACCGAAGTAGCAGCAGCGGAAGCACAGCAGCAGCGCGAGCACAGCAGCAGCGCGTAGGTCGTGCCGCCGCCGCCGGTCGCCGTTGACGCCTGCTGACCACTGGCGAGCCACCCCCGACCCCCGACGACGCCTCCCCAGCCTTCCCTTGCCCCGTTTTATCGATTTTTGTTTGGTATAATTTCCGAAAAACCCTAACCCTTATTTTGATTAATTGGGTATCATTTAGCTTGTGATAAGCTAAATTAATTGTTTGATAATGTATATATGTGCTGTAAGATTGATTTGGATAGGTTAATTGTGTGGTTGTGTTGGAATTTTGGGAAAATTGGATTTTTAGTCGGGTTATGCCCGAATTTTTCGGATCCGTCCGTTTTTGCAATTTCGGACAAATTGATTATATAATATGTTTTAAAATGTATCCAATTTCATATTGGGACCTTCAATTTAAGAAATTTATGTAGGTTTTATCGGAATTTGATTCCTAGGTCAAATTTTGGGTGTAATGAAATTGGGTCGTATAATTGAGCCGTCCCGCTCAATTGATTTTATAATATCGTTTAAAATGTATTTAATTTTATATTGGAAGTGTCGATTTGGGAAAATTGTGCGTAATCGATCGGAATTGGATTTTTAGGTCAAAACTCTCGCGGGTTTAAATTGGTTTGGGTAATCGGGTTATTTTATTCAATTGACTATATAAATTACATTATAATATATTTAATTACATTTTCGAACCGTCAATTGATATGTTTTGGCAAGGATTGATCGGATTTGCGTTCCGGGCTCAAAAACCTTAATTGGGCTAAATTGTGTATTTCTTTTACTAGTTTTGAGCAATTGATTATTTGATATGTTATAAAATGTGTTTAATTGCATTTCTAAACATTCAATTTGATTAGATTTATAGAGTTTTAACGAATTGTATTTTCGGGCCTAAAACCCTAAATTTCAAGTGAGATTATGAAATCGATTACTTGTATTGTTGTTTTTTCTAAAATTGAATGTATAGAAATGGTTGAAATGGTATTAATTGCCTTCTAATACCTTAATTTGAATTAATTAAATTGAATTACCTGAGTTTGTGTCGTGGGCTTTAAAACCCTAATTTTGAAGATTGATTATCTGGAATTGATTAATCGGAAGATTGTTTTGTTGAAATTGATTATCTAGATTTATCTAAAATTAGTTTAATTGTGTTTTAAAACTATCAATTTGAGGTAATCGAAGTGATTTGGCTAATTCGTAGTTTAGGCATTAAAAACCCTAATCTTCGGGGATGATTTTATAAAATTGATTTTTGCTATGCGTCTTTTATCTAATCGATTTCTATCTTTGGGTTTTAAATCATTTAAATTATGTTTTAACTTAATCGGTTTGAATTTGGTGTTATGTAAATGGTTGAGTTACCTATTTATTTATAAAACCTAATAAATAAGTTATTTTTAATAAATTAACTTATGATCGATTATTCTTTCTCGGGCTTTCCAAATTAAGTTGAAATGTCCCAAGCGATATTGTATTAATCCGTTTTGATTTAGTTTTAACCTTAAATCTTAATAAAGCTATGCTTTTAAGTTCTAAGTTTTGGGCACGTTTTTAAGAAAGATCATTTGTGTTGTTGTTGTGTTTATTTAATTATAATATGTGAATTATTGATTGATAGAATAGTTTCTAAATTATTTTCGATTTCTATCGGATCTAGGAAAGCTTTCTAGTGGATCCACGAGCTAGTGATCTCTCTCCCTCTTATCTCGCTTAGCTAGCTTCGGATCCAGGTAAGTCTCTACTTACCTCTACTTATGGGTATTTAGTAAGGACGAAGCTATGGCCTTGTGCTATGTGTGATGTAATGTGTGGGTGAATGATGAGCATGCCATGTTGATGTGCATTATGCGTGTGTTATGAATAACTTGTTTTGTGTAGCGCAGCGTGGATCATGAGGTATGTTGTGTGTGCCTTATATTATACGTGTATGACATGTTCCATGTTTGATGTTGATGTTGATGAGGTGACTTGTTATGGCCCTCTAGGACATGCACGCTAGGGTTTGGGGTAGCATGAAATGATAATAAAAGAACCACGGGGAAGTGGACGTTTGGGAAGTTGCATGGGGAAACTAGACCTTGCATAGGCATGACCCTTACATATGAAAGTTGATTTGGGTTGTCAGTAAGAGCTTGGGAGAATCTTGGAATGATTGGAGAGTTATTATGAAAAATAGTACGTAAGTTAATGCATAAGAGACCTTATTAGGGTTTTGTGTGTAAGTGGGTATTGGAGAGGCTGCATGGAGTGTTTAAATTGTGCATGGGAATGAATCTTACGTGAGGAAAGTTGATTTAAGAAGTAAATAAGATAATGTCAAAGTTACGAGTCCATTGGAGACTTGGGTGCAAAATTTCACGTGGGTCGATGTAAGGGTATCTAAGGGACCCAATTAGGGTTTTGGGAGGAAATAAGCAATTTGGAGGGTATAAGGGTAAAAATGATCAAGGAGGGATGGAGTATGGGGTTGAGAGTGAGAACTCACTTATATAGAGGGGTGAGTGAGGGTTTCTAAATGAGAGAAGAGATTTTGGGGTGAAGGAGGGGAGCTTACTTGAGGAGGAAGTAAAGTGCTAGGGTTTGGTGTGGCCAACTAGGGTTTGGCGGTCACATGCGGAGTTGGGGAATAAAGGGATATATTTTGGGAATTTCTTAGTAGAGACGGGATGCGAGACAAGGAACAAAGTAAAGTTAGGATGAGTAAGAAAGAGTTGGGCCATATAGGCCCAAATTAGGGTTTTCCAAGGAGGAGCCCTAGAGGGGTGAGGACATGCGGAATCGATATCGTTGTGTTAGGGTTAGCCCACATTCTCAGAAGAGTGTGCCCTTACTACGTTTCCTTATGTATAAGAGTAAGAGGGGATGGACATCGGGCGTGAGAAGGGGAGAACAGTCTCAAGATATGGGACAAGCCTCCTCGAAGGGAAGAAGTAGAGAGTAGTAGACATGCATGTCAAAGGTGGAACCTTATTTAATAATACATGAATAAGACATTAACTACTTAAAGAGTAAGATTGTTGAGCCGGGCCCAGACCGATCCACCGGCATAATAGTGGCCAGGTGCCGGGGTGCCCTGGAGACCGATCCACCAGCGTATAATAGTGGTTAGGCGTGTTCTGCCCTATAAGTGACCGATCCACCGGCTATAATAGTGGGGGATCCCGAGCTCAACAAACCAAACAGTATGTTGTAATTAAATCATGGGAAAGATACTATATACTTACAGTGGAACACCATGTGAGTCGGGGCCAGACCGATCCACCGGCATAATAGTGGCCAGGAGCATTGTGCCCTGGAGACCGATCCACCGGCATATAATAGTGGTTAGGTGCGTTCTGCCCTATAAGTGACCGATCCACCGGCTATAATAGTGGGGTTCCCGTACTCGCATGGATTAACAAAGATTATAGTGTGAAATGACTTATAAACAAATAATGGAAAGATACGTTATAATCACAGTGAAACACCATGAGAGTTGGGACCAGACCGATCCACCGGCATAATAGTGACCAGGAGCGTTCTGCCCTAGAGACCGATCCACCGGCATATAATAGTGGTTAGGTGCGTTCTGCCCTATAAGTGACCGATCCACCGGCTATAATAGTGGGGTTCCCACCCTCTCATGGATTCATAACGATTATGACGTGAATCTACTATACTTACCAGAGATCTAAAGAATGAGTCTACCCGGACCATAACCGGCTTTTATTATCTGTATTACCCCATGCTGCTTATGTGCATAATGAGTTACTTTACATTTTGGTCATAACACCCTTATATGTTTCAATACGATGTTACACATGTTTCATATGTTACTATATGGGTATGGTAGGACTTGTGATGTGGGTTTGAGTATGCGTAATAATGTATCAATGTTTTGTATCATGATTTAATATGCACTTGATGTATAGTTACGTCTCTCCCATAAAATAGGGTAGTGGAACTTACTCAGTATTGGACCCGTACTGATACTACCTTGGTTGAATGGGTCTTGTGATGATCCACCGATGGTGGGGAGCAGCCCTCTTGTGCAGGTTTAAGATCAGATACTTTTTGGGGGTGGAAGGTCTGACGCGAGTGAGTAGGCAATCCGGATATTGATCCTTCGAGATTCGTTTTTGTTTAGCTGTATTTTGGTATTCCATTCCTGTTTTGAGAAACATATTCTGGGGTTGTAATCCTAAATCGTATTCTAACTTCTGTTTGACTCACCTCTTGTTAAGGATTTATTTTAAATGTTGTCTTGTGTTTTGATACTTTGTACTAAAGGTTGATCGGATATAGCCTTAGCACTTAGTACTGGAACGGTAGGAGTGAACCGGTCTGGTACTAAGTGTGGCGGTAATACCCTAGAGTTTACGGTTTTAATTCTTTCGCTTCCGCTAAAACCCTTGTCTTAAACGAAATTTTTCAGTAGTAAATTTGGGGGTGTTACAATAACTATATAGTAATAAATAATGCTCAATGCAAACACCCACACCCACACCAAGGTAGAGTAGCTCCTAAATCATGCACACAATTTTCAATATATGTAACTAGTTGCTGGTAATTTGGAGCCGGCTCGCCCCTCTAATTGAAACAACAGATAGTTTTACATGCTTCTTTAAGACGTCTTTTGACTGGAATTTCATACTCATCATTTGGATGTTTAGCTAAATATTCATCCGTCGTTGCCAATACATACCTTTGAGTTATAGGAACATATCAATCCATATAGTCATGAGCCACACCCTATGGGTATTAAGACGATGGTCCAAAAACATCAAGGCCCATTATGTTTTCACTCCTCAAAAACCATTAGCAAAGCATGTGTGTGTAATAAACTTTGTTTTTCTTGAGGGAAGGACCTTTGTATGTGTTCCTAGTGGGCTTGATAGGCTCCTCAAATATTACTTGCATATATTTGAACTGGCGTGTCACTCTATCTGGCATATAAGGTTTTACTTTCTCCAAATTATGTAAACAACCATAATATAATGTCATAGGACAATCCCTATATAGATCATCTACTCCGTATGGATCTTAAATAACCTGTTACAAAAAAAAAACTAAATATGGATATCTCTATAATAATATAGTAAGAATATGATAATTTGAGCATACCTTTGATGCAGACATAAGATCAATCTTAGCTCGAAAGCACTCAAGAATCTCTAATTTACTGTCAAATTTATGTCCACAAAACTACCTCATACAACGGGAAAGATCTGGATCATACCCAGATCATTCCACTCCAAATCCCCAAAAGAATTTATAAGTCCATGTCAGTTATATTATTCAGTTGTTAGAATTATAACTAATGAATCCAAGTATGTTATATATATATGATAATTATAAAATTACCTATAATATAGTGAAAGATCCTGACATCTAAGAAACATAAACTCTAGAAGCCGTACCAAGCTATTAATATAGGAAAGCAAGTGTGGCTGCATCCTGTACATAACCTTCAATATGACTAAGATCTTGGAGAAAGAGGATATAGTATGGATTGAATTTGATATTGTTTGGAGTTACTAATCAAATGTAGTTATCAAAGATAACTAATTATTTTAGAAACTTTTTAGCCTAAAAAATTTCTAAAATAAGTAGTTATTTTGGATAATTAATTTTAATAAGTAGCTCCAAACATAAACTTTATCAATCAACTTATTGACAAATAACAATAAGCTGATCAACCATAATAGATACTCGATTACTTTTTCTCATCCCCTAACTAAGATGATTCATATATTTCTTGTAGCCATTTATATGGAAGCCCACCCTTTTGAGTGACTTCATTCACTTATATTTCTTCCATCCCAAACAAGGCACCCAATACACCAATCATTTGGCCACAAGTGTCAGCTATCTTCTCTAAATGTAATGGGTGACCATCAACTCGTAGTTATAGGATTCAATGTATATATAAAGGGATGATTGTCATCTCACCCCTTGGCATATGAAATTTGTGGGTTTCTGGCTTCCATCTCTCTATAAATGTTGATATAAGTGGCATGTTGGTGTGCACAAATGTGTAGGCTATAATGTGTGATAATCTAGTTTAGCGTATGAGAGTGATCATCCTTTCCTTTACATTTCTAAGAAAAGTTTTCAACACCTCTTGTCTAGTGTGGATCTTTGAACAACCACAATTCTAAAATATAAAAGAAACAAATGTAATAAATATATGATAGTTTACACATGAAATAAGAAACACTAAATATGCTAAACTTACCTTTCCCACCTACACCACCCCCTACCACCCCCTACCTCACCCCTAAACCATCACACCACCTCTCGAGCCACCATGCAGCTTCCTTCTTCCTCCCATCTTCTTTTTCTCTCATTTTTCTCCCTTCTCGACAACCACCCTGCACCACCTCTTTGAGTCAATGTTCCGTCGCCTCTGCCACCACCTAAGCCACCAAACCAACCCCTTAAACCTCATCTACCACCCCCAAACTTCCTTTGGCTGAAACCACCACCCACAGGCCTTCATTTTCCCCGTCCCTTTTCCTTCCTCCTCAGCCCCCTCCATCTCGACCCACCTCGGCAGCCACCTTCGCAGCCTCACTACCACCGCCCTTGGCCGCCATAAACCCATCCCTAACAACCACCTACACCCCCTCTTCACTCCTGCACTCTTCCCTTGCCCTAAATCCTCCCTTATCCACCTTCATTCCTAGCCCCAAATCCCTAACTCGAAAACACCACTCCCTCCTCCCATTCTTTCCATTTTGAGCCTCTCCCCCTCATTCCTTTGCATGCAGCTCATGTTGCATGGTAAGTATGGGCTGCTGCGTGCCTTGGGTTGTTTTGTTTAATAATTATTAAGGTATAATAATATTTTAAGTTAAGTATTTCACTAATTAAGTATTATAAAGTCTTATGCCTTTGGTTTTCTTATTTCTAATGTGATAAATATTTATATTACTTTTAGGTATTGGTTTTGCTAATCAAAGCTTGAACCTTTAGCTGGAATACCAGTAAGGATTTTTTTTTTACGGGAATTAAGGTAACCATTAAACCCTACTTAAACGCATGGACTACCATATGCTAGCACATTAGGGTTTCAATACATCATTTTTCATGTTATATATATATATATATATATATATATATATATATATATATATATAATATATTATATGTAGTATCTTGTATTGATTGATAAAAAGGAAGCATGTTAGATTATGTGCTATGTATGGAAATATTGCTTAAGGTAAGAGTTTGGTTATTGATGAAAATGTTAAAGTATTTATCCATGTTGTATTATGTTATTATGATCATTAATGCATGGTTAATATTATTGTGAGCCCTAGGGATATTTTAGTAATATTTCTTGTGCAAGAATGTGGTCTAATATGTGTGGGTGCTAATGAGTATTATATTAAATATAATAGTTGGGGAGTTGGATAATGAGAATAGGGTATTAATATTAATATTTCATGTAGTGATAATAATTTAATATAAGTGGTGTAATAAGGGGCAAAATGGTAATTTATAAATGAAAAGGGTAAATTGGTAATTTTGGAAGTAAATAGGTAAAATGGTAATTTGGAGGTAAGGGTATAATGGTAAGTTACAAGTAAAAGGGTATTATGGTAATTTTTGAAGTAAACGGGTAAAATGGTAATTTTGTAAGTAAAGGGCAGAATGGTAATTTGGAGGTAAGGGTATAATAGTAATTTGCAAGTAAAAGGGTATTATGTTAATTTGTGAGTAAAAGGATAAAATGGTAATTTTGTAATTAAAGGAAAAAATGGTAATTTCATAATTAAGGGATAAAATGATAATTTTGTAATTAAAGGGGTAAAAGGGGTAAAATGGTAATTTTGTAATTAAAGGGTAAAGTGGTAATTTTGTAATTAAAGGATAAAATCTTAATTTCATAATTAAAGGGTACAATGATAATTTTGGATGTAAAGGGGTAAATGGTAATTTTATAAGTGAAAGGGTAAAGTGGTAATTTTATAATTATAGGGAAAAATGGTAATTTTGTAATTAAAGGGCAAAATGGTAATTTTGTAATTAAAGGTTACAATGGTGATTTGGATGTAAAGGGGCAAATGGTAATTTTATAAGTGAAAGAGTGTTATGGTAATTTTTTGAAGTTAAAGGGTAAAATGGTAATTTCGTATATAAAAGGGGTAAAGTGGAAATTGGAAAGGGGTAACTTGGTAATTATAATAATAGAGAAGGGCAAAGTGGTAATTATAATAATTGAGAAGGGTAAAAAGATAATTCAATAAAAGAGAAGGGTAAAATGGTTATTCAGTGTAAACGAAGGTAAAATGATAATTTAATAATGGAGAGGGGTAATTTGGTAAGTTGACCAACAAAAGGGCAATTTGTTAATTATAATAAAGGAAAAGGGCAAATGGGTAATCTAACCAACCAAATGGAAAATATGTTGAGTGTAACAATTGTGAAGGGTAGCCGGTTACCTAATAAGTATGGGAGATAACTTGATAACCTAAATCCAGCAAGAGATAATTTGGTAATTATGCAACAAGGAGGGTAATATGGAAATTTTTCAAGTAAGGAAAGGATGACTTAGCAATTATATAAGTAAGGGGTAAATGAGTAATTTGTATCGAACATGTCGTTTTGATTGTGGAATTTCATAATATGACTCAAATAACGCTGAATAGCAAGATAGGAGTAATTTATAATTAGTAAGTATTACGAGAATGAATCCTAATTCGGAATGAGATGAGACTATGATGGCCTTAATGATTCCTTGTGTTACCTTGGATAACCGTTTAAATAAGGAATATCTAACGATATCAGAACGATTGAAAGTGAATAAGTATCTGATTGTTGTGCTTTTGTGATCACCTAAATTAAGACACTAATACTTAAAGTGAAAGACCTCAAGATCGGGAATGGTGGCTCTTTAAGGGTCGCTACCCTAAAGACGTGGTTTAGCCCACAGTTATTCTGGTATTTGCTGGTGTGCCTTCGTGCCCAACCAGGCCCTATATCTTACTCTATCTAGCTCTACGGACCTATTTAGGGGGTATGCATACTTATAGATTAGATGTCTTTATCGATAGGGTACTGAGTTAGCTTTATGCACCAGTACGAGTAGGGTACCTTTGCATCCCTGGGTTGATAGTTGAAGGGTACTCTGTAGCTTTTATGTACCAGTGTGACCGGTGTACCTTTGTGTCCTGGGATATTGATCTCGCTATCGAGGCAAATAAATAGAATTGTTGTGTTGATTAAAAAGGGAAAACACTAATAGTGGTTGAGGCAAAATACTAATCACTTATAGTGGAACACCATGTGAGTCAAGGCCTGACCGATCTACTGGCGGATAATAGTGGCCAGGATTATTCTACCCTAGAGACTGATCCACCGACAATAATAGTGGTCAGGAGCATTCTGTCCTGTAAGTATTCTAGTCCACCGGCTATAATAGTGGGGTTCCCACACTCACACGGATATTTATAATCCGATATGATTGATAATGATGGACTAAGGGCTTAAGGCCCAGAAGTATCAATTGTTCTTTATGACCTATTAATATCTGATTGATTTGTTAAGTATGGGAATGTATGAATGTGGATATTAAGTATTTACCTCTCATTATGTATGTATGTTGTATCATGTGTTGCATTGCGGGCCTGCTGTTAGGTGTGTTTTAAAGGGTTACTCAGTACCATAGTACTGAAGGGTTCCATTCATGGGGCCCCTGTGTATTTAATTGGCAGTTTCCCTTGCAGGTTCATTTCAGGTATTATTCAAGTGGGCTCTCAGGAAAGAGTGTAAGGTACTATCCAAAATATCCTAAGAGTGTACTCTTTCTCCTTTAAAATTTATGGTTTTAATGCATTTGTTAATTTGTAACCACCAATGGTGGATTTTATTATTGTAAAGTGTTGTGTACACTACTCTGATTTAAATATGTTTGAGTTTCTCGTAAGTTGTACTTTTCTCTTTTAGCCTTAGCAATTCGTATTGGAACGTTAGGAGTGAACCGGTATAGTACTAAGTGTGGCAGTAATATCCCTAGAATTCACAGTTTTGTTATTTTACTTCAGCTGATTATTTTAATAAAATGAAATTTTTCAGTAGTAAATTATGGGGGTGTTATATAGAACTACTTCACAATAGTTGGGGGAATTGTGGATGATGGTACTTTCATATCATTCGATGTTGGTAATGGAAGAAAGTATACATATTCTATAAATAATGGAAAACCTCCATACCCTGAACCTTCGTACCCTAAATCTACGTACTGCAAAATACCAACATCACTCATAAATGATGGACAACCTGCATATCAAGAAAATGTTGGAATGGTAGGAGCCTGACAATTAAACCTTGATTGTGTAGGAGATTTTTTCATATTCTTGTTATTCTGAAGCTTATTCTAGTTCTTATTGGCTACCTTTTTTTACCTCATCATAATCCTTTGGCAAGAGTTTTTCCTAGACTTTTTAGATGAGATGTCATAATAGGTTATTCCGTACTGTTTCTATTACATCGTGAAGAAGCGGTAAAAGCGGTAATAGGTCGACCTTCGATTCTATTTAGTACTCTATCTTGTATGTGATTCATCTAAATTTCAATAACAAAACTGCATCAATAAAAATTAAGTATATAAATTTTAGGTAATAAGTCATCACAGAAATAAAAAGTAAACACATAGGTTAGAATAATGTAATTATTAGATATAATAATATAAGCCCATATTAGGATAGCCAAAGATATATATATATATATATATACTCAACCATATAACTAAAATGTAATCTCTTAAACTAATCTTCTATTTTATTAATTAAATTAACAAATAAATATTTTTAAAGTCAAAATACATCAACAATAATTTTATTAATTATTAGTAGTATTTTGGTATAATATAACAATTAAATTCACATAATTATGGTGTATTACAAAATCAATCCCACCATTAATCTGATGACTTCTAATCGTAAGTGCATGGTTTTGAAGTAGCATACAAGGCCGATCCCATAGGGATCAGGAAGTGAGTAATGGGATATTGAAAAGATCTCCTATGTCTAGACAAATGATAGGGGGAGATGATGTCTAACTCTAAATGAAAATAAAATGTGCAAATAAAATCCAATAATAATATAAGAACAAGTAAAATTTAGTAAGAGAAAAGGATAAAGTTCTGGTCAATCCCTTTAACTTCAATGTGATCAAATATTATCCCCAAATCCTGAATCAAAACACTTTGTCATTAATACTAACTAAAGTATGTAGTGTAATGTTCTCTTGAGCCACTACACCCTATTATCTATTAAGACTCATCTATCTCTAGTATGAATTCAAAAATAGAAAATGCATTATTATGTATCATATTCCCTTTTTTTAGTTGTAGAGGCCAACCAATGTCTCTTGACTTGGTGGTTTGATCTCTAGTCATGCTAATGGAGCCCACTCTGACTCATCTCTCGAATCTCACCGGTTTTCTTTGAATAATAATATAAAAGTTATCAATTCTTTTATTATTATACCAATTAAAGCATTACCACAATACATATAAAAGTAGTGTCATTCTTGTTGTTCAAATATGTGTGGGAAAAGAAATAACTAATATCATATTAAAAACTCAATTAATAGGAGGATTATATAAGTCCATGTTGTGCTAATAATGGTTCCTTGGAAGTGAGGTAAATATATATACCAAAAATGTTTACTGTACAACTACAGAGGGCATACCCTGGTAAACAGGCCCTAAGCTTACAAAAATATGTTACCAACCTCCATAGGAGGGGAGAAAAGGGAAGACCCTAGGTTACACTAATACATCTCTGTTAAGCCTTCCCTAAGGTTCCTATCAAAAAATAGGGCATTGTACACAAATTTCTGAACTTGTACAATAATACTCTTATCATCAAAAGTTTTGGATTCAAAAAGCACAGAATTCCTACTCCTCCAAATGAACTGGACAATTGCTGCCACTGTTAAGGCTCTTGCTTTCCAGATATTGTGATGTCTGTGAGTGTTTCTCTGTATTGTTCTCATGGCACTGAAGAGGGTAGTGGAGCCCCTGGTAATGCCAAGCCATTTCCTGAGACATTGCCAAATGCTTTTGGTTCTGCCACATTCAAAAAATAAGTGCTCATGTGTTTCTTCCTCACTCTTACACAGCAGGCACTGTTTAGGCCCCTCCATAAATCTCATTCTGTCCCTGGTATATAATCTTCTATTGAGGGTTAGCCAGAGCAAGAAAGAGTACCTTTTGGTCTTGTTCAGAACCCACACCACCTTATGAGGTTTCCACTTGGGGGCCTTTTCTTTGAAAAAATTATAAGCCATATGTGTAGCAAAGCCTCTGTCCATAACCCAAGACTTCACAAGAGACATTGCCTGTTCCCTAGAGCCCTGATTTTGTGCCAAGATGTCAAGGATCTTGCAGATCTTCTTCAAAAAGTGTGAAGTATCATGGCTAGGCCTGAAAGAATCCAGACTTCTACCCTTCAGGTAGTGTGTATGGATCCATTTGGTCCATAGAGTTTCCTTTCCATCCTGCTGGAACCAGATGTATTTGCAAAGGAAAGCAGAGTTCCAGGCAGAAAGATTTTTAACCCCAAGGCCCCTTTCTCCTTTAGGGAGGCAAACCTTAGCCCAAGCCACAGGTGGAGGTTTGCCTTGCCACAAAAATTTTCGACATAGGGAGACAACTCTTTGTAGCACCATAGATGGGATGGCAAAGATTGACAGCCAGAAGCCAAGAATGCCTTGGATGATGGAGTTAATCACCTCCAGCCTGCCTGCATAGGATAGGGTGTTAGGCCTCCACATTTTCAACTGGTCACAGATGTTGTTAATGAGCTGCTCATAATCAGTAGTTCTGATCTTGCAGGGATTTAGAGGGACCCCCAGATATCTGAATGGGAAGGATCCTTGACACATGTTGGTTAGGGACAGAATCTGCATCTGGATGTTGTGATTGATCCCTGCCATGAAGATCTGAGATTTGTGCGTATTGACAGAGAGACCAGAGCACCTGCTGAAAGATTTAAGCCCATGAAGTAACATCTTGACAGAGGGGGTGTCTCCTCTACAGCAGAGGATCAAGTCATCAGCAAAAGCCAAGTGTTGGAGGTTCAGTTTCTTGCATTTAGGATGGTATGCAAATTTCTGTAGCTGTGCCTGCTGCTTAAGAAATCTGCTGAAATATTCCATGCAGAGAACAAACAAGTAGGGTGACATGGGGTCTCCCTGTCTGAGTCCTCTAGCTCCTTTAAAGAAACCAAATATATGGCCATTGAGTTTTAAGGAAAAGGTAGTGGTAGACACACACTCCATGATCAACTCAATGAAAGGAGGGGGAAAGTCAAAGGCCATAAGAACCTGTTTCAGAAAACTCCATGAGAGGGTATCATAGGCTTTCCTAAGATCAATCTTGATCAAGCATTTAGGAGAGGTTCTTTTCCTGCTATACTCTTTCAAGATCTCCTACAGAAGCAAAATGTTTTCAGCCATGAGTCTACCTTTAACAAAGGCCCCTTGTTCAGGGCTAATGAGGTCTTGCAGGCAATGAGATATCCTTTCAGCTAAAATTCTTGCTATCACTTTATAGAAAATGTTGCAACAGGCAATGGGCCTGAAATCTGTTACAGAAGAAGCCTGCTGCATCTTGGGAATCAAAACCAAGACTGCATGGTTCACTCTCTTGAGAAGTTTTCTGTTACAGAAGACTTCCTTGACAGCATCACAGAAATCAGCAGCAATAATGTCCCATGCTTCCTTGAAAAACTTAGCAGAGAACCCATCAGGGCCAGGAGCCTTGTGGTCCCCTAAAGCAAAGATAGTTCTCCTAATCTCAGCATTAGACACAGGTCTAATCAGGGCCAACTTTTTTTCTGCAGTGAGAACTTGTCCTCTGGATATTACAGTACTATCAAAACCTGAGTGCCATTCCTCAGCCCCTAGAAGGTTCATGTAAAAATCCAGAAATTCCTCTTGTATTTCCTGCTCTAACTGGGTCACAAGGCCATCTCTCTTGGTGATCTGGACAGTCCTGCTCTTGTTAAGCCTAGCTTTGAGCATACTGAAGAAGAAATGAGAATTCTGGTCCATATTGAAGAGGAACTTGTTTCTCTGAATCTGGGAAACATAGCTAGCAGCAGCTTGTTTGAGGAATTTGGCTTGCTTCTGCAGGCTGGCAAGATACTCAAACCCCTGCAGGGTTTGATTTGTTAAAAAACCTTCCTGTGCCACCTTGAGCTGTGCATCTGCATAGTTAGCTCGAGCCACAATATGAGAGAAATCATGGTTATGAAGCAATCTCAAGTCATGTTTGAGCAGAGATAATTTACTGCATAAATTGCTAATAATGGTTCCAAGCTTTTATTTGGTTGTGAAATTATATATGAGAGTTGGGAAATTGTTAATAGTCTTGTGTGGTGCATGTTTCTACTAAAATAGATAATATAACTTTAATGTTATACTTCTACATTTCTTTTTAGTATTGACCACTATGAAATTATTGACATGATAGTTGTCCTCTTAGCTTAGTTTTGTATTCTTAAATTTGTTCCTTTTTTATTGTTTCATGGATCATTCTCCTTCATAGAGTAAATGGAATTATATCGGTTTTCTACAAACACGTTCAAATGTAAAAACACTTTATATGTATAAAATTTACAACATACTTCAACATACGCATTCAAAGTCAAATGCTTTAGTTCTTTTGTGATATGAATACATTTCATAAACTTGATATCCCATCATACTCTGGAATGACTAATATAAATAAGAAATGTGAAAAAAGGAATATCTTAGTTACTTGTTTTTGTAGTTAGGTGCTACTACAAATGAACGAAATAAACATGTTAATCTAAGTAATTATGAAGAAGTGAAGAATAAAAACATGATGAAAAATACAATCAAAATATCTAGTTCTTGTGTTGTGTTGGATGATTTCCCCTATCTACATAGTTAAATTTGTATATTTTGGATGCACAATAATCCAAGAAAACCTCAAATTTGAAATAAAAAAAAATCCTACTTAAACATGGCTTGCGAAATATTCTTTGGCTAAGATTGATGACATGGCATTGCATTGATGGTTGGATTATTATTGATGAAGTTATGATGCGGCATATATAACTTCATTATATTTAAATCATTTAATAACTATGATAGTTGTTTTTCCAACCTAACTAATTAAAACGAGGGATATGAGGAATATTTTGTATGTCATTCACTTTTTTCTCATTTTCCATCGGCTTTTGGACACGTGGTTAAATCCTATAACACTATAATTGCAACTATTGACAAATGCCAAAGTGACATGCTATAACACCCCTATTTTAACAACCATTTTTTTGGCAATTTGGAAAGAGTTTGTGGAAGCAATGACAAAAATAAGGATGAAACTATCATACCCATTATGAAAAAAGTAACACCCATACCTAATTCATGTCATTTGTAAGGCTAAACATACTTTTCTACCCCAAGGAGTTGAGTGGGGTTGGCATCTAATCTAAGGCTGATATAAGACCCACTTAACAATGAATAGAAGTGGTGAAAAACTCTTTAGATGAGATAATAAAAACATGAATGGAGATATATTAAAAATTAATCTTTATACTAAAATCATACAAATAAATATAAGGAAACTATTGATGAAAATAAACATGGTAGCCTATATATGATCTCACCTTACTTCCCCTGGATAAGACTTTATAAATTGGTTTGTCTGAAAAATAAGGTTCACTGCTCCCTTTCATTTATCATGTTCATTATAGTTCCACAAAGGGTGTCATTACAGTTAAGTACATAGTAAAACCTAGCTCTTATGAACACTGAAAACATAAATCACATGATCATATTCTTGTACATATCACATTTGTGTATGCTTGCACTTTTGAGCATCCTAGTGATAATAACATGCAATCTACTAAGGAAGTACACATGGGATTTATTACACATGTAGTCTTCTATGAGGAATTAAATTCATTACTCGATGGAAATAAAACCTTATTCAACCTTAGGGGAATGCTCAACCCCAAACAGGTGCATATTTAACCTCTATCAATTCAGCTAGGAATCAATGCATTACTGCATGGTCATCTAATCTAGGAAACAATGCTCAAAGGCATGTCCTTCTCGTGTAGCAAAAATGATCAAAAGTGTGAATATTAAAATACATAGACCATCTCGGCTTGGAAACAACACTCAAAGGCATGACCAGTATATGTACAAAATCACATGAAGATGATATGACCATTACATGTATAATGTCACATGGAGACAACATAACAATTATGTTTATAATTTTATAGGAAGACGATCCTAAATACCACAGGTGTATAGTTTACCATAACATTCACATAAGTATTTTTTGATTTACACTAAACCTTAGTGGACCATAGATCAAGCAACATGTGCTCATAGATCACTCTTGATGTTCACTTAAGTGTTTTCATACTACACTAAACTGACGCCTAGATGTTTATAGGTAAAAGTGAATGTAGCTTATAATTTCCCTAAATCATCCCATAATAATCACTTTATAAGTCAAAAGGCCAAAACGGCAGGTTTATTTGAGTTTGGAATCCCAAAGTTAAATCGTTTAAAGTAAATGCATATTTCAAAGTGAATAAAAAAAGTCAAAGTCCAGTTCAACAGTCAAATTTTACTTTTACTATTTACATATTGCCTTTTTTTTCTTACCATTTTAAGGCTAGTTTGGTCATTTTAAGACTAATCATGACTAATTTTCCACTAATGATACTTGTGACATTAAAGGATCATTAAAACATGATTAGTGGTGTAAAAATTAATGGCCTTAGGAACACACAAGAACAACCATGAGTATCTTTAATGAATAGTGATGATCAACCATGAATATATTTGAAATTCATAACCAAAATTTCAATAACAACATAAAATACATAAAACACCCAAAAATCAATTCTAACCTAAAGGTCAAATCTCAAACATGAGACTATGCTCTCATGCTAGGTTTTTGATAGTTTTGCACACCTCTTGGAAAATATTCCTAACTTCTTCTATACTTAAAATTTTTAAGATATGAAAGCTTATTTGGAAATTAAAAACTTATAGATTTAATTTGATACCAAATAGGTCTTCTAAAAATTATCCATTTTATAGAATTAAGGCACGAAATTCTGCCTAGATTCCTAGGCCTCAAACCACCAAATTTCATGATCTCCTTAATCTATGTATCAATATTTTCATGAACCAAATTATGATACTTGTAATAGCTATGTTTAAAAATATCCATAACCAACCAATATCATATGATCCATGCTATAAAAATAATAAGATTAAAATTCCAAATAAGAACAAAACACTAGGATTGATTGCAACACATGTGATAATAACAAAAATCATGTTTTAAAAGAAGAAAAATATATTTTACATTATATGAGAAGTTAAAAAAAGATCCTAATGTAACAAAAATCAACAACTAATCATAATATATAAGACACATATTGTTAGAGAAAAATAATAGAACTAGAGAAAATCAGATAATTAACCATGCTTTATTTGCATTGAATGTTTGAAAGCTTCCAATACCATAAATGGAGGATTAAGGCCACGAAATGGAGATCAAGGAGAGAGGATATGTGGCATGGCTTTAATAGATGGAATTTTGAGGTTAAATCATGGTTTAAAGATGATAAAATTAGGAGGCATTGGGAGTGGAAGGGGAGATCCACCTTGGGGTGTAATGATTGATTAGCAATCACTTAGTAGATGCATAAGCGGTGTAGGTGGGATGGGTAGCCAATGGAGTATGGTCATGTTATGGGATGAAATGGGAGATATATTAGAAGTGGGAAAGGCATAAGTTGTATAAGGAAGAAGGGAGAATGAATTAGAGGTGGACATTGATGATTAGTTGGTGGATATTTCATAGGGATAAGGTTAGGATTTTTTGCAAGATAAGGCTCAACTAAGGGGGAGGCATATTTTTGGAAGGTTGAGCCACGATATTAAGAGGCCAAAGAGGAGAATAAATGGCATGACATATGTGGGAATGAAGGGAGATAAGGATGACACATGAAGAGAAGCGGTTGGTTCAGGAGGGTTTCCATGATAATAATGGAGAATATTCAAAGCATATTCTCAAGAAAGAGAGGTTTGAATTGAGGGATTTGTTTATAGATAGGAGGAAATGAATTGGAGAGAAAAATGGGAGGATAAAAAAGTAGGTTTAGTTAACTATTATTAACTAAAAGGACTAAAATGAAACAATACTTCTACTATTTAGTGTTGCTTAATTAAATAATGTTATATTAATTATAATTTTCCACCCCCCAAATTAAATTACAATTTATTTCAACAATCCCCCACTAAATTGGAATGTGTAATCAACCTATTAAACATGAATAAATCATGCTTGAACAATATCTCTTACATTACTCTACCACTAGATAATGATATCTTTCTTGGAATACATCCATTCCCATCATGAAAGATAAAGTTATTTTTCATTCCAAGCTAATTAAGTACAATTGAGGAGAACTATATTTGGAAAAGTATCTTGAGGCTTTGAACATTCCATAGTAAATTTATATTGCATTTATTGGCCACTTAGTGTCTATGTCTACATTGAACAGTCAATCTTATTTTGTAAATCAAGATAATAGAAAACACATAGCTTCCTTCGAGCATAGTTGGTTCTCACATTTATGTGCATGTAACACCCCAATATTTACTACTCAAAACATTAATTTGTGTAGAAGATAAATATTAAAAAAATTGTGTGTTATTAACATACGTAATAAGATTTTTGTTAACCATACCATTCTCGTACCAAGTATAAGAAAAATGTTATGAAAATTTAAATAAGATAAAGAGAAAACAAGAGGAATTCCAGACGAAAAAGCAAAAGGTTTAGAGGTAAATTGGAGTATAACTCCCATCAAAATATAAGAAAAGGGAAATCGATGGAATTACAAGTCCATAAGGTATATGGGGAAAAAAACTCCAACTACTGAATATCCTACACTCTACATCCATAGCCCAACAAATAGTCACTCTTTCATATGCAAAACTTCAAAGAAAGGATAGTCTTAGAGATGGTCATCAAATATCAACATGTCAATAACAAGTCTGTATAATCGTGGGAATGAGTGGTGCCTTTGAAAAGTATATATGGTTAATAATTATGTATTGAGTAAGGGAATATATTTTACAAGCACACACTTATGATCGAGAATTTCCTAAGATGCAACCATATTAAATATCTGTAATTATGTGATTAATATAACCATATCAATAGCACATTAAGGTCAAATAACTGATAGTAATAATAAACTCCTCTTTGCCCTGAAGATGGGATAAAGGTAATCAACCTTAGAGATACACTTACATATAGGGTAAAACACATCTAGGCCACTAGTAAACTTCTATTCTTGAATTATGCATACCCCTTATAAGCTATTGGATTAGTAAGATAGAGTAGACTATGGTCCTCTAGTTCCATTAGAGCCAAACAATTAATTTTAATAATTCCAAAGTACTTGGTCCTCACTCACGTATTCTTCAAATTTAAGTATTAATAACTTATTAGAACATTAACCAATACTTAGTAAATAACAAATGCATTACCTGATTTATTAGTGCTTCCACTTTATTATCAATGGCTTATTATGAGATAAATTGCTTATCATAATCTCTAATTATTATGAATTTATTCCAACAATTAATAGCATCCAATACTTATGAGGTGATCAATCTAATTACTTCAAACTCATAATATACGATACAAAATTGTTCAATTCCATCTATTAATTCAATTATATTACACTTAGACTAATAATTTAAAATTGTGTTTCATATCCGAAACCCAAATCTCATCATTAATTTTTTCTATCCTCTACTAGTTTATGTTATTATCTTAATAATCATAACAATACAAAATATAATTCAATACTTCATAATTACTATCAATAATTAATATCACAGCAAAAAAGAATTCATAAATGTTAATGAAATAATGATGGAATAATATAATACACTTGTATTCAAATAAAAAATAGCCTTTTGTAATTGAGATATAAATGGAGAATAACTTATCGACTTAAATTGTAGAATACAAATAGGACAATCAATTTCAACAGATAAAAAAATGGAATTGAAATGGTGAAATATGTCTAATATATAGAGATAAAGAGAGAGTATGGTTTTTGAAAAAACCAAAAAACAAATTTCAATACATGGAAATAGGAAAATTATAACAGGGAGAAACCTAAAAGAGTGGTTATAGAGTTTTCTAGAACCACAACCCATTTTTGTAAAAGATGGGGGTACTGTATTCCTTTTCTAGAACTCACTAAAACTTGATAACTGAGATTTCTAGCTTTGATGGCAAAACACGACCCCCATATAAATAAACACTGGGGTACCATGTTTTTTCCTCTTTTGCTTTCTCTTCTTGAAACTTAAGCACAAGATCTCCTTAGATGATTGTTCTCCATTTTTGGTCTTTTCTTTTTGTTGATTCTATGTTCTCTTAATGTGTTCCTTTCTTCTTCTTTTTTCTCTTTCCTTCAATTTCTTTTTTAATTTTTTTTATTTTTTATCTTTTCCTATAAAATCTATCCAAATGGAAGAAAAAAAAACTCAAGAAAAGATCAAATATCATAAAAAAAATGGAGAATAAATGACATTTTTATATACAATAATAACATACAAATATGATACATCAAACACCCCCCATGATTAGATTCATATCATCCATAACAAAAACATCAAGAAGTACAATTGAAATAAGTTTGATCATCAATAATTATAAGATTGGATTTAGTCATTCATTAAGGTTAATAGTGTAGTGGGACTCAAAACATTTTCAAAAATCACAAGATAAAAAAAATGTTTAAAAATGTTCTAGGTCACGCATCTAACATACTAAATCAAGTATCAAAATCTCAAGTTGTTAGGGATGGATAACTAGTACAATTAGAATCTCATCATTTAAAGCTAGATTAAGATTAATGAAAGTTAAATTAGTAGATTCTCACTTTTGGCATATGTAAGCGCTCACTCTCATGTGTCTAGGGTGAAATGTGTTTACTCTCAAGTTTCTCCAAATGATCATGATCACCTATATGTGTGTCATTACTCTCAATTCGCTGCCGCTTAAGAGAATAGAGTATATTAGAATCAAGAGGTCTTAAATTTCATTATATTGGGGTTAGGGTTCTAAGGTGGGGTATAAGTTTGGGATTGTAACTAGACTCTATCAACTAGAGGAGAAATCTCTCTTTTTTTCAACTTTTCCTCTTTTCCTTTCATTCACTTCCCCTTTAAACAACACAACCCCATTATAATCTTAGCCCTTGTTTTTTATTCAACCAAATTTCAAATACAAGACATGACCTTTTTTTCTACTTTTTTATATTTTTAAAGAACATATAAATGTATAAACAAGGAAATTCATGCCTTTATTAATATTTAGCTACTCTATTTATTTTTTCCGTAACACCAACACCCTCATGCTTAGATTTCACCTTATTAGCAAAACAACATTCTCCTTTAAAATTTATTACTCCACTAGCTATAGAATAGGAAGGAAAATACACATGGATAATAGTTGCTAACTTAGGTTAGATCAATGGAATTAGGTTTAAGACTCAAAGGGTTTATATATTGGAAAACAATTTCAAAGGTATGCCATTTAGTCTGTAGTTATAAAGGAAAAAATGCCTCTATAATTTTTTAATATCCTAGAGTCCTATATGGTCTTGAAGAGAACTAATGGAAAATTTTAGTTTCACATACCACTGTAGAATACACACATAAAAAAATTTGGTTAAAAAAAAGTATCCAACAAATAGGCTCAAACACACAAAATTATGTCTACCAATTCTAAATCTCATTTCATTTCAATCTCAATTAATGTATGGTTTGGCTACTAATCATTCTAACTTTCTTTCCTTCACTACAATCGAAGTCTCAATTTCTATTTTTAATTTTTGCAAGATGATGATCAAATTAGTTCATTAAAAAATTGAAAAAGCATTTGTCAAAATATTTAGTCCCTTTACCTTGATTACCCAATGAATAAATAAAGCTAATCTGACATTTATTGTTTACAAAGGGCTTTTTTTAAGAAAAAGGATATACACACCAGAAATTTTAAACAAACCAAACACACAAAAACAAACCACAAAATAGAAGAAAAAAAATGTACAAATCTTAAACAAGTCACACTAAGCATACCAAACAAAGTGCATCACCTCTACTTGGATTGTGCATTGTCCTTAATGAGATAATCCAAACAAAAGAAAAATGGAATGAGAAGGAATTTATGGAGGTGGTGGATCCCTTAACCCAAGTTGAAACTCATAAAGAGTTTTTATCATCTCTGTCATTTGATCTTGGTTTATCCTAAGGGTAGTCATTTGAGAGAATACCTCTTGAAACTATGAGTTGACATGAGTTTGAAACTGGAGATGCCAATGAGGGATAGAAGATGATGAACTAACATGAAAATGGTGATGAGGTGGGGAAGAAAGTGTTAATTGTTCATAAGGATGGGGAAAAGGTTGCTCCATGGTGATAGAAGTATGATCAACATCGTCATTTGATGGTACCCAAGTCCTGTGGTATAAAGGATTGGTCTTATTAGGATAAGGTAACGGAAAGAATGCATGACCTTGGTAGTGAAGATGTCATACATCATTTCTATGCTCGATGAAATGGGTTAAACGAAAATTTTCAATGTCAATGTGCATGCTCATATCTTTAATTGCCTCATCATTAGGTATAGCAAGGCCTAGGACTATGCAAATAGTGGTTATCAAACCACTTATGATAATGTATCCTTTCTAGGAATTGCTTACCCACCTAAATTTCTGAGCTAGGTAATATGCTATGTCAATCGATGTACAATCTAAAATGGAGTTAATAAAAAAACCTTGGTGGTCATAACAACACCAATACTATCCCCCCTACTAAAAATAGTGCAAGCTAGAAGGTGGTGTAAATAACAGAAGATAAGATTGTAAATTCTTGAAGCCTTGGCTTTTGAAATTCAAAAGGTGGTTGAGGTTGGCATGTTGGAAGAGTCATCAATCTTAGATAAGAAATTATCCATATTAAATTATGGGGGTAGGACATGAAAACCTTCATAATGCAACATAAAAATGTTAAATAGCTCATACAAAATGATTTGACGATCAACATTAAACAAGAAAAAAATAAATGTCATCAATTTCTTGTGTAGAAGGGTAGGCATGTAATTCAAAATTGCTAAAGAACTCTAGAGTTAATCATATATATGTATAACTAGTGAAATATAAAAAGTTGTGCATACCAACAATTCTCAACAGTTTTGTAACTTGTTCATGAATTCCTAGTGTATTGAAGGCAACCATCATCCAAAGAACGTATGTCTATGAGTCACCTAAAAGATAGATAATCATACCTTTGTTGTTGCTCAATTGTAGCAAATCCTATGCCTACTAATTTTTTTGGATTATGTTGGTTTCATTGGCTTAATGGTTAGTTACACTACCTAGATATTTACCTCTAGTTCTTTGCTTCTTTTTGGGTGTCATTCTGAAGGAAAGAAAACAAATCTAATCAATTTCACTTTCAACTACAAGATACAGAGGCAAGGGCACTCCAAATGGTATGAGACAAGCTGCATTCTACATTTCCTATGTTCTAATCAAAATAATTATTCATTGAGACATTCATGCACATCCAAAGCATAGAAATTGATTTTAGCATATACTAGGGGCGCAATCATTACTTGTGCACTGTATATTTCAGTCAATTATCCAAAATTGGAGAAAACATCATAGTAAGCTTGTTGTGCCAAGTAATCTCACAAATGAAGCACAAATTATCAAATAGATAAATGCACAAGTAGGAATGTATCAACACAATTCAGACATAATAGATGGAATTACACTTACCCTTTACTTGAAACCAAATTTCTCTATAAAATATAATTAGAGAATGCTTCAAAAATTGAATGAGATAAGAACCCTAAACTGATTAAGTGAATTTTTTATAATAAAAAAAATTGATAACATAATGTAATTAGGGTTTACAAAAAAATCAGGGTTTCACATAAGAAAAACTAAGAAATTGGATTGATCTGGCTAGTGAATCATACATCAAACGGATTTGTTGGTTTAATTGGTGATTGATAAAGGTAAAATTGAGTAATGGGGAAAGCTATGATGGAAGTGGAGAGGAAATATTACAAACGAAAAGCATTGTGAATAAGGGAACTGAAAACAAAGACTCAATTTACTAAAAAAGAACATAGGTTACTAAGAAGAAGATCACATAAATATAGACCATGACCTAAAACATGGTACCCTCATGTTTTATTTGTTTCTCTCGGCATTACAACCAAAAAATTTATGCAACGAAACACAAGTCATGTTTTTAAACATGTTATCCCCGTGTTAACTTTTTTGGTCTCGAGATTACAACAACAAAAATTTCAAAACAAAACACATGCCATGTTTTTAAACGCGGTATCCCCATGTTAACTTGCTACTCGTGACTTTCTACATATAAATTTCTAAAATGAAACATAGGGCGTGTTTGTAAACACAATAGCCTTGTGTTAACTTCTTTTTTCTCATATATATACGTATGTATATATATGTGAATGTATGTATATATGTATAGCACACAACCACACTAAAAACATACAAGTAATATAATAGATAAACAAAACACAAAAGTACTCATATATAACAAATAGGATAAATCCTAAGTAGCATCCTCCCAATACTTTCATTATGCATAACTAGGAGTTGTAAGATCTACCACTTATGAGTGTTGCACATAGTGTCCCTCATAAAATGGTTTGAGATACTGTCTATTCACTTTCTACACCTTTTTTTTTTGTTTTTTCACTCTTGATTTCTCCCGCGCCATGAGAAAACACATTATTCACAATTAACAGGCCAATCCATCTTGATCTTAATATCCCTAGAAAACGTTTTAGACAAGAATGATACAAAAACACTTTTTGAATGGTTTCAATATTCTTCATAAGAATTAACTTATCATGAACTACCTTAGTTCGATATTTATATATCAATGAAGTTTAAAAGCCTCATTTCATAATTCCTCAAGTTCTTATAACTTAAGTTTTATATGTTTAACAATGTCATTGGAATCCATGTTACACGTGTATTAGAAGGCAAAAAGGCTTATTGTAAACTAAGAAATATGGTGACATACCAAATAGAGTCTTCTATGCTATGTGATATGCCCAAATAGCATCATTAAGATGTAAGTTCCAATCATTTCTCTTTGGTTTTACCATCTTTTTCAAGATTGATTTTATTTCATGATTTGAGATTTTGGCTTGAGCGTTCGTTTGTGGATGATATGTTGTAGAGATTTGATATGCAACATGACACTTTCTTAGCAATGCTTCCACTGTTCTATTACAGAAGTGAGGACCCTTGTCATTGATTATACCTTTTTCAAGACCAACCTTACAAAAATGTTAGTATGAAGAAAATCTACAACAACTTTAGCATCATCAGTTCCGGTGGCTTTTGCCTCCACCCATTTTAACACTAAGTCTACAATAAAAAAAAATGTATTTGAAACCAAAAGATGATGGAAAGGGGCCTAAGAAATCTATACCCCACACATCAAAATTTTCACATGCAACAATGAGGTTTTGTGGCATTTTATTTCTAGGACCTAATCCTCCAGTCTTTTGACAGCTTTCCCATGTTTTGCAAAACTCATAATCATCCTTAAACATGGTGGGAAAATAAAATCTACTCTCCATAATTTTATGTACTATTATTATTTGACTAAAATAACCCCCACAAGCATAGTTATGGCAAAATTTTAAAATGGAAAGAATCTCACTATCGGGAATACATCTTCTAATGATTTGATCAACACATTTTTTCCACAAATAGGGATCATCCCACACAAAATACTTTTCTTGACTCTTCATTCTATCCATTGTTGCCTTAGTAAAATGTGAAGGGAATACCTTTGTGACCAAAAATATTAACCATGTCAGCATACTAAGGTGTTTCATTTGCAGCTACATGAAGTTGTTCATATGGAAACAATTCATTGATGGGTAACTCCACTTCAAATTCCTTGATCATCCTACTTAGATGACCTGCTACTCCATTATTCGTTTCTTTCTTGTCCTTAATGCAAATTTGAACTCTTAAAGTAAGATTATCCATCTAATTAACCTCAATTTTTCTTCCTTCTTTACTAGTAGATACTACAAGGTTGCATGGTCAGAGTAAATAATAATATTGGTCCCCAAAAGATAAGAACAAAATTTATCTAAACCAAAGACAATGACAAGAAGCTCCTTCTTAGTGGTCGTATAATTAAGATGAGCCTCATTCAAAGTGTGTGAAGTGTAGTAGATCAAATGTAGATTTTTCCTAGTCCTTTGACCAAAAACTACACCAACAACATAGTTAGATGAATCACACATTAATTCAATAGGAAAATTCCAATCAGGTGGTTGAAATATGGGTGTACTAATTAATTTCTCATTTAAATGATCAAATGTCTTCTTACATGCATCATCAAAATTAAAATCAGTTTCTTTTTTAAGAATCTTACACAAAGGTTGAGCTATCATAGACAAATCTTTAATGAATCTACGATGAAATATAGCATGACCTAGAAAAGTGTGCACTTTAGTAATGATAGAGGGGTAAGGTAAAGAATCAACAAGATCAATCTTTGTTTTATCTATTTCAATTCCTTTAGCATAAATGACATGTCCTAAGAATATCCCTTGTTGAACCATAAAATGGAATTTTTTAGATTTTAGCACAATATTAGTTTCAAGACATCTTTTAAAGATGAGAGTTAAATTATCCAAGCATTGGTTAAAAGTATGACCATGTATACTAAAATCATCCATAAATACCTTGATAGTTTTCTCCAAATATTTTGAAAAACTGCTTACCATGCACCTCTGAAATGTGGTGGGGCCATTACATAGCCCAAATGGCATACAACGATATGAAAACTTATCATAAGGACATGTGAATGTTGTCTTCTCCTTATCTGATGGAGCTATGGAAACTGCACATATCCATAATATCCTTCCAAAAATCAAGTATGCATGACCTAGCTAACCTCTCTAACATCTAATCCATAAATGGTAAATGGAAACAATCCTTCCTAGTTATGGAATTTAACTTCCTATAATCCACACAAATGCTCCAACCATTTTGAACTCTAATAGGAACCACATCTCTCTTGTCATTCTCTATAATAGTGATTCCTATTTTCTTGGGTACTACTTGGAGAGGACTAACCCAACTATTATTAGAGATTAGGTAAATGACTCCTACAGATAACAACTTAAACACCTATTTCTTCACTATCTTCACCATAACCGGATTTAATCTATGTTAAACTTGTCTACTATGCTTAAAATTATGCTACATTAAAATCTTATGCATACACATCGAAGGACTAATACCCATGAAATCCGTAACCATCCATCCCAAAGAAGATTTATACTTCTTTAAAACATTAACAAGAATATAACACCCCCATTTTTTACTATTGAAAAATTTTATTCAAAACAATGTGGAAACTGAAATACACATAGGACAAATGGGGTGTTATTGTTGTACCTGACACAAGACAGACATCCATCACCTATCCTATATTGGATACAAGTCTTAACCCAACCAAGACATTTAAAAACAACAGAGTGTGCGAATATAAATTACATAAAAAATTTGAATTATTATTTACATCGAAGAAGCGTAATGATCCCCGACTAAAGCATTATAAAATACATGTAGATAAAAGTATGAGGATACATTTAAATGAAGTTAGGGTATGGCAAAAAAATCAAACCAGAGTCTAGTACGGACCCCACAAAATCTCTAAATGTCCACACTCTCAAGCTCTGAACCCAAGCTAAGGTAGGCCCTTTCTTGGTCATCCCCAAAAACCTACACATGACCCTCTACTCATGGGAATAAGCAGGTAAACTAGTAAACGGGCACATCAGTACGCTATGTATTGAGTAAGCCAAGTTTCTCCCTTAATGAAACACAAGCATGCAAATTCTATCATACATGGATATAATGATTAACATGTGTCATGATAATTTCATTACATAATAGGTAAGAGTACTTCAAGGCATGCTACCATACATAACTCAGACATTGCAGAATATATCATGCTTGGTTTCACATCATAATCACGTAGGTAATCATACATGTAATGACATAGTAAATCCAAGAAACTATCACAGTTTATTTCCAATTACTCAATCCTTTAGATCATGTCATTACCTTATTCATATATTGACACATGTCAATCACCTAGCCGACATTTCAATTAGTAGCTAATTAGTCATTTAAGCTATTAACCAAGTGTACCACTAGCTCTATCCCTTTTTCTCATTCATCCATTTTACAACCTTATCTATTTATTCCTATTCTCTTATTCATTATCCAGGTCTTTATCATCCATATTTTATTATCATTAAGCGATAGACTATGTACCACCGCATGATCTCACATACCATGAAAGCCTATACAAATAAGGGACATAAAGTCTAAGCTTAAGTCAATCACCAGAATGGAAATAAGTCTAGGCTGCAGCCAACCAATATGGACATAATTCTAGGTCAAAACCAACCATCTAGGTAACAAGTCCCTTTAATATTGATATTCCCTAGTACATCATCGGTGTCTGGAGTAGGTAAGACATTGGGACCTCTTAGGATTTTTCCCAAAAGGAAAGCTTGAAGGCACCAAAATGCCCGAAGGCATACTAACCCTTGGTAGCTAATAGAGGATTGGGTAGCCCAAACCCATACACAACTCAATTGTTTTTTGCTTTACGTGGTTAGTATATTATTCATCCCATACACAAGCAAGCAAGGCATTTTCCATGCTTATTCCATATTAATCGTTTTCCCATTTTTCTAATCATGTGGGGTTTTCATTTATCCTTGTCTAATATTATTCATACATATCATGTTATTTTATTAAATTCCAAGTTGTATTTCATTAACATTTTCTCAAAAACATCACATTCCATACATGGAACACCTATTTAGCCTTTACAATACTCATAAAGTATATCATAAACAATGATCCATTTAATCCTTTTATTGGGCCATTAATCTGTGATACATTATGTATTTTATCCTATTAATAATCATAGTGTAGTCCAAAATATAACCTTAAAGCAAAACCAAACCGAAGGAAATCAAACCACACAAACTAGTCGAAATAGTCGATTGGCCTGGCTCAATCAATCGATTGGTTTGGGTCACCAGTTGATCGGTTTGACTTAACCAGACCATGCTTTTTCTCAAACCAGACAATTAGTTTGGGCAAACTAGTTGACTATTATAAACCATTCGATCAGTACCACCCAACCAGTTGATGGGTTTAAGTAGAGAGTAGGGCCAAGGTCTCTATAGGCTTACCATTCGATGTGTTAGGTCAACCAGATGACTGTTTGAGGAACTGGTCGATTGATTTGACCTAACTAGCAAATTAGTTTTCCTTAAAACAACATCAAACCAGTAATTTCATGTGGATTCATACTTATAAATCATTCTCAACCACATTAAAATAAGTATCAACATAGTATAGCACATTTTCGCATATCTCATATTGAATCATCATATCCTATTTTTTTTATCAATTTTCTGCTTTTTACTCAAAGTATACAATCTATCCATCCAAATCAGTTATGCAATCTATATACATTCATTCCTATATATAGAATAAACTTAAAGGAACTCATATCATGTAGAAATACTCATAAATTATTTTAGAAGCAAGAATCACGTACTTGATGTAATCAAAATCCCCCCTTAAACTAGAATTTCACTGTGTGAAATTCTTATATATTAAAACCTTAAAACAATAAATCTTAAACTCTTAAACTCGTATAAAATCTTAATAATTTTGAACTTGAAATAGAAGGGAAAGGAAAGGCATACCACACTTACAGAAAAATAGGGAAATTCTCAACTAAACCACTCAAGCTTTTCCCCAAATCTAACTCTTCCTTGCTTAACAATTAAAACACGAGAGAGCTAGAGACATGAAGAGTGTAAGAAATTTGACCACAAGGTTTGAAGTGCATAAAAGAAGAAATGTGAATGTAGGGAGTTAAGGATTTTGATGGTTGAAAGAAAGGTGAATAAAATGGATGATTGTGGCTATTTATAGCTAGCCAATTGAGATGAATAATAGAGGGTTTATGAATAATTCAAAAACCCTACAAATTACCATTTGATTTGAGCTAAATGGATGGATTTCGTACAAGATATACTAACCTATTCTCTAGAACTCAAATGGTGTTTTTAAATAATGTAGGTCAATTAGGCAAAATCTAGAATACAAAATAGAGGAAGCTCAATGTGTAAGGAATCTTTTAGATGCTCAGAATCATTCTTGAGATCAAATCATTGATCTTGGAAATATACATAGGAGAGAGGTGGAAGAAGACAAGGCTGAAGTCATCTCTCCCCCTTAATTGTCCCAATCGATCTCTAGATCGATCTAAGATATTATTTCGGGCTAAATGCATCATGGAAATGGTTAATAATCTCTTAGGGACAATTTGGCATGGGTTGTTAGGGTTCCATTTCATTATAATAATTTTTTTAGAAAACTTAGTTCAAAAAATATGCCCAACTCGACAAACCGATAGATCGACTTGGGCATGCCAGTCGACTGTTCTACAAACCATTCGATCAATTCCCCCAACCAATTGATCTATTAAGTTGAGAAAATCCTTTTTGCTAAAATGACAAACCAGTCAATCAGTTCATGGATCCAGTCTATCTGTTAGCCTAGAAAACTCATTAAACTTCATTTTCCAATCCTGTTTCAAATAAAATTTTTCCTCAAAATAAATCATAACATTAAATCAAAATCAAATGCCTAAAAATTCTCACAATTATCATTCAACATTTTAAAAAAATATGGGGTATTACCAATCTTCTCTTCTTTATTGGTGGTTAGGTCACTAGATATGATGACATGAAGGGTATCTTTCTCTCTAAAAAAATGCATACTTAAGATGTCTATGTAAAGTTTTTAACTCCACTTATGGTGCTTGTTATACCAAAGGTAAAGGTTTATTTAATGTTAATAGTAAATCTACAAATCTTCCAATTCTACTAGGGCATGCTCCTACAAAAATCACCATTTCCTTGATTTCCTCATCTACTTCAAATTTCTTCCAAAAACTCAGCTTCTATGCATTGAGTTAAGGTCACCTCCAAGGGATCTTTAGATGAAAACTCATAAACGTGCTTAGTCATATATTCGATAACATCCACCATAGAAATAGATTCATAATCTATAGGATATCGCATGGAGACATATATGTTAAACCTAATAACTTCACCATCAAACTCCACGATAAAAAATCCATCATGTAGACCAATTTTTTTGTTGTTGAAGTTTTTAGAAATGGTCTACCTAATAGTATAGGAGAAGAGTTAGATGGACCATTATCTTGCATATCTAACATAAAAAATCAGTAGGGAATACTAACTCATTCACTTGCACCAATACATCTTCAATTACTCCTTTAGGGTATGTATTAGATATATCAACTAACTGAATAATAAATAGAGTTTCTTTCAAAGGGTCTAGAATTAGTGCATTAAAGATAGATAAAGGCATCACATTAATTTAAGCACCTAAGTCAAGTATACATCTTTCATTTCTTGTGTTTCCAATCTTGCAAGGGATGATAAAAATACCTAGATCCTTACACTTTTGTGGGAGTTTCCTTTGCATAATTACTAAAACATTTTCCTCCACCCTTACTTTCTTATCCCCCTTCAACTTCCTTTCGTTAGTACACAAATTATTAAGGAAATTCGCATACCTTGGAACTTGTTTAATTGCATCAATTAGAGTGATGTTCACCTCCACTTTTATAAACATGTTAAAGATCTCCTTCCAACATGCTAGGAAAAGGAGAAGTGGTTTTTATTAGAATCGGAAAATCATTTTTATCTACCTTAGGAGGATTTTCAACTTCTTCTTTCACAACAACCATCTCATCATCTTCTTTTCTTTTTTCTTGCTCTTCACTCGCTTGTCTTGGAGCTACCAACTATCTACCACTCTGAGTTGTGATAGCACTATCATTTTTTCTAGGGTTCTTTTTCGTTTGACTTGGGAATTTTGAGGACCCTTGTGCTTGTAATTTTCTTAGAAACTCTGACAATTAAATTGCTTGATTCTCTAAGTTCTTGATACCATTTTGAGTTTATTGTTGAAAGTGTAATGTGTGGGTAGCCAAATATTTCACCAAGTCTTCCAAAGGTTTCTCTTGATGGTTGCTGAACATGTGGTGGAGGTAATGATTGAACTGGTGGTATTAGTTGATTTGGTGGAACTTGAAATAATTAAAGAGGTGGATTTGGACCTTTTTGATTTTGACAAGCCGGTGGCCTAAAATATGAACAACCACCTTGTTGATTGTTCTCATACTTTAGGTTAGGGTAATCCTTCCAACCTGGATTGTATGTTGGAGTATAAGGATCATTCCTCCTTAGCCCTTGTTTTCCTCTAATGACATTCAATTGTTTTTCTTCCTTTAAGGTAGGACACATATCAGTAGGATGCCTGATAAAAGAAAAAATTTCACATACCTTTGTGGGAATTTTGTCACCAACTAATTTTTTTTACTAGAGATGTTAAATTTGATACTTGTGCTTTCATTTTAGCGATACTAATCTCTTTCACCTATTAAGACACAAAAGTACTTCTCCTACCATTGTATTGTGAGTTAGATGTCATGTTAGAAACTAATCTTTTAGCTTCAGCAGGGGTTTTGTCAACCAATGAACCCCACTAGCAACATCTATCATGTTTTGATCCATAGGAGATAATCCTTCATAAAAGTATTTTATCATCAATTTCTCATTAATTTTGTGGTTGGGTCAACTACCACATAACTTCTTAAAATTTTCCCATTAGTCATACAATGATTCTCCTCTATGTTGTCTAATACCACATATTTATTTTCTTATATCATTTGCTTTAGATGAGAGAAAGTATTTTTCAAGAAAAACTTTTTGCATATCAGCCCAAGTGTCCACAGAGCCCATTGGTAAGTCATACAACCATTAATTGGGTGCATCAACAAAAACAAAAGGAATAGCTTTTAGTTTAAGTTTTTATACACTTAGTTCAAGCAATTTCTTATCGGAACATACAATATGGAATTCCTTAAGAAATTTTTTGGGATTGGTGAAGCCTCCTGAACCCATTGAGTTATTGTCCCTGAATCCTATAAAAATGGTGCAAGTGTAGGATTAAACTAGGTTTGATCTCACAAGTATTATTTTCTTAAGGATAATTAATACATAAAAGGTTAGGGTTGAAAACAGAAGCAACTAATTGCTTGAGAGTTCGATGATCTACCACATATGGATCTATATAACAAGGTAAATTGAACAAATCGTCTATATGATCATCCTCTAAACTAGTGGAACTTCCTTCTGAAGGTAATGGAATATGGCAAGAGTTTTCCAATATCCTTCTTGTTTGGTACGTAATAGGAGAAGAAGAATTTGGTTCTATTGGCATGATGATTTTTTCTCTATGCTCAATTGCAGATAATCTCAAATGTGAGTGCTTGAGAATCATACACAATGAAAGAAGATAAGTACACTCGAAGAGATTATTAAAAAAAATATATAGATTATAATTGCCATTTCTAGATAATGGCGCCAAAAATTTGATGCACTATTATATGTACAAAAAAATTAACAACTAAATCCTAATCCCAAATATGTAGTGAATGGCAAATAGTAGTAAGACCTAGAAGGAATGGTTTATAATCAATAATTATGTGATTAATGTCCAAATCCTATTTATCTAATGGCATTGATTTTTATCACTAAATTTTATACTATTTATAAGTAATAAAATGCTTTACTCACTAATGAACCAATAAGGATGGTAGATAATCAATTATGAATTTAGGGTATCAAATAATTATTTAGAAAAGACTAATTTTAATTGTTCTAATGTTGACCTATAGAAACACATAATAATTCATTTCCTTGGTTTCCTTCAATTCTAGTAAATTGAATAAGCTCTCAATTTACCATCTAACCAATTACTAACCTAGGTTAAGAACACTAGATTAAATAAATGGTAGCATTACGAAGAGAAAGGGATCAATGACAACTATAATCATACACTCTTAGATCTAGCAATTGTTTGAATTAATAAACAAGATTAATGATTAATCCTTTGATACTCTAGTGATGGTAATTAAAAAATATGTATTAATTCCATCAGCCTAGATTTGATTAGAATTGAGACTAATGAGGTGATCAATCTAATTAGTTCAAACTCATAATGTACAATACAAAATCATTCAATTTCTTTTATTAAGTCAATTAGATTACACTTAGAATAATAGTTTAAAGTTGTGTTTTATATCTGAAACCCTAATCCCGTCATTGATTCCTCCTATCTTCTACTAGTTTACGCTATCATCATCATAATCATAACAACAAAAAATATAATTCAATACTTCATAATTACTATCAATAATTAATATCACAACAATAAAGAATTTCTAAATGTCAATGAAATAATAATGTAATAAAAATAATACACTAGAGTTCAAATAAAAATTAGCCTTTCATAATTGAGAGATGAATGGATAAGAGCTTACCAACTTGAATTTTTAGAATACCAATAGTATGATAAATTTCAATGGATAACAATAATGGAATTGAAATGGTAAAATATGTCTAATATTGAGAGAAAGAGAGATTTTGGCTTTTGAAATAAGCAAAAAAATAAACATTCAATACATGGAAATAGGAAGATTATAACATGGAGAAGCCTACACAAGTGATTACAGAATTTTAGAGAAACACAGTCCGTGTTTGTAAAAGATGAGGTTATCATGTTCTTTTTCTTAAACTCGCTAAAATTTGAAAATTGAGATTTCTCACTTTGATGGAAAAACACATCCCCCTGTGTAAATAAACATGGGGGTACCATTTTTCTTCCTCTATTGTTTTCTCTTCTTGGAAATTTACCACAAGATCTCCTTAGATGTTTGATCCCCATTTTTGGTATTTTCTTCTATTAATTCCATGTCTCTTGATGTGTTACTTGCTTCTTTTCCTCTTTCCCTCGATTTCTCCTTCTATTTTTTTCATTTTTATCTTTCCCTGTAAAATCTACCTAAAAGAGAAAACTTAAGAAAATATCAAATCTTATAAAAAATAATTGGGAATAAATAATATTTTTACATAGAATAATAGCATATAAATCTCATACATCATAAAACCTAATTTCATAAGTGCACCAAAATTTTGTCTATAAGGCTTTCCAATGCACCAAATTTGACAAATTAACCTATAATATTAATTAAAACATCATATACAAAAATCAAAACTTAAGTCAAAATTTTAATATAAAAAATATCTAAGTTACCCTTTTGGTTGTTATTCTTAAATTAAACATTTTGTCATAAAACTCATATCATATGCTTATTTATAATTTATCAATATATCTAATAGATCATCATTTTCATATTTTTTTACCTACAATGCTCGAAATTCTAATTTGACCAAAAGCACCTAAATGCCTATAGTTCACCTAAACATCTCAAATTTTATTATTTTCATAACTAAAGTCATTCCCATCAAAAACTTAACATATTATATACCAAATTTAATGTATAAACCTCAAGTAATATAATGAAACTTTTATTTTCATCAAAAACTTACAAAATATATCCTTTTAACCTTATGGTTGAGACTCCCCTAAAATTCACAACATTCTACAGTCTCAAAATCTTACCAAGTTTACACACAATCAAATTTACATTATTATCCTCCTAAAAATATAACTTTTGAAGATTAAAACAACCTATGAAACAACAAATCCACATGGCTAAGGCCTCCACTAGGCATAAATCCCCAAAATTTTTGAGATTTCAACATAATGCACCAATCTCCATACTTAGACATAATTTAGTATACTTACCCCAAAACTTAAAAATATAACATAATATACTATCATGGCTATGATTTAATGGTAAAGCCTAGCAAGGTATAAAATAGACATTTCAAACCAAAAACTTAATAATTATTACATGGATATAAATTAAAAATAAAGGATAACATGATTTCTTGCATAAAAGAATAAAAATCATTCAAACCATCACATAAACACAAACAAGCCCTAATCTAGAGATATATCTTGCTTACCAAAGCTACTCTGGTATCTTGGTACAATATAATCCTATAATCCTTTTTCAACCCTTTGATCACGTCAAATAATAAAAACATAAATTAGAAAAAGATAATGGAAAAGGATAGAATAGAAGAGAAAAGATTAAAAAAAGGCGATAATACCCTTTAGAATTTTAAAAATGTAGTGGGGATAAGCTTGGGAAAACCATCACCAATCTATAATCTTATCTTTGTTTTTCTTAACAACAAACACCAAATAGCTAAATTTAAGATTTTAGAAGTAAGAAGATGAAAGAGAAAATGGAGAAGTAAAGGAAGAGGGTGCTAGGCACAACTAAGAACCAAAACCAACTAAGGCAAGACGATGAGATAGAGGAGGAAGTAAAGTAGAAAAGTAGAGAATTGGCTAAGTGTGAACATGATCATCCAAGGGCAAAAACTCCCTTATGTTTGTTAACCAAGAAAGCAAATTGAAGGAGAAATAGATGGGGTGATTGCTTACAAGAAAGAGGAGTGATAAAAGTGCTTATCATAGGTGAGAGAGCGTAAAAGAGTTGGTGGATGGTAATGGAGTTGATTATGGTTAGATTTTTAGTTGGATGAGAAAGTACCATGTGGGATGTGCTCATGTAGAAAGTATAATAATGATTAAAAATGGGAAAGGTAATAAAATAATTTTCAAAAATCATAAAAAGATAGAGAAATGTGAAGAATTAATTTAAGAACCCAAATATATAAAAATATTTAGCATAGGAACTGATTTGAGGTTAAAGGAAATTAAAACAAAATGGTAAAAATCACCTAGCTTGGGTTCATTAAAAAAAGATAGGTGGTTAACCACTTTGAGACCCTAGATGATAAGATTTTGGGTGTTGATGGCGTGTTGAATGAAGATAAGGCTTATTTGACTACTGGTTAACCGAATTGAAAACTAGAGTTTTGAAGGGTAGGAATGTAAAATGAGGGTTTGAGAGGTATATAGAAGATTTCGAAACAAGCTTTAAGGTTAGAGAAGGAATTAAGAGATTAATAACCCAAGAATTATGGTTAGAAAATTTAGGGTGTTAGATTTTACTCTAGCTATGAATACCTCCTTATTTAATGAGCACTTTATAGATTTCTAACTTATAAAATTCTCACAAAAACAACCCATTCCCGCTCATATAGGTGATCTCATAGTTATTCTACCATTAGATACTCTACTCGAACATATCAAATTATAGGGATCATTAGCAGTAGAGATTAACCTTATCATTTTATGTTCACTATTTCATCATAGGAATATCTGGATGGAAACAAGTTCCTCGGTGAAACATTAAGTCATCTATAGTTTAGTTATCCCATTGAGCCTAGATATTGGGACTCTATATGTCCATAAGCTTTGAGATTGTTGTGTGTGGCAGGGTGTATTCCTAAATTATATGGATCTAATGGTTCGAATGAAGTTTGGATGAGATGATAAAGGCTTGGTGGTGGTGAGTTTAAATACTAAAGTCTCAAAAGTGATGCAAATAAGATGATGGTGGTTTGAATTATGGTAGAAAAATGATGATGGTGATTCATTGATGGTGATGATGATTTGATGGTGATGAATTAATGATGAATGTGATTCAAATATGATGAGACGATAATGATGAGGTTTTGAAATTTAGGGTTTGGATGATGGTTAGGGTTGTGGTTTAGGGTTAGGGTTAGGGTTTGGTTCAAAGAAGAGGAAATAAGGTGGTGTTTGGTTGGTATGGATGGTTAGGGTTTCGAATGAATGTTTTAGGGCTTCAGTGTTGTATACTGACGTAGGGTTTGTTTTAACCACAAAATAAAGTAGGAGTTTGATGGTAATTAGGGTAGGAAAATATGGATTAAGATTCATAGAAAAGATATAGATTAATCTCTAATTCACACAGACAAAGAGATTAAAACTTTCAAGCCAAACCGTTCACACATATTCTATTTGGTTGAGCTTGAACTCACACATAATTCAATCAGTGTTGATTTTCAAATTCAATTCTTCATTCCATAATAATCATACATCCCATATGCTCGACATTTATGAATAATTGAACCTTTCTACCACTAGCTAAAGCATATTCCAAAAGATTCCAAGCTAAAAGATATTATGCTACTTTTATGCTAACTTTATGCTACTTTATGCTAACTCTAAACTCCTACTTTATTACATAATTAATAAATTAGATAAATCATTTCATACTACTCAAAAATCCTACCAACATCCTCCTCATGCACATGGTTACTCCCTTCTTGCATGCCATGCACATGCACGTAGACATTTAATTACTTGTTTGTTAGGTTTCAAGAAATGTAACCATTCATTAGTCTTCAAATTTACGAGATATAATTTTCAAATAAAGAATAATTGGTTCCATAATATGAAAGCCAATTATTGGGTGTTTGTCCCTACATCAAAGACCATTCCCCTCAACAAAGTTTCTACTTGCTCTTTCACTAATGCTTTTGTAAGTGTATTAAACTGGAAAGAAACCTCTTGGTGGTGTTATTTATAAAAAGGAATATGTTTAAACCTACCACTATACATCTTACCTATCATCCTACCAATTATAGATTATCTATTATATTGGATAGGCATGAGCAGTATAGGTTTTTCCTAACAATATATATCTTCAAGGAAGTCTCTAAGCTATTTAGCTTCTTCTCTTACTTTATCTAAAGCAATAAAATCATAATCTAAGATAGAATTTGCAATACATGTCTAGTTTGATAATTTTCAAGATAGTACACCACTTCCACGTGTGAATATATATCCACTAGTGGGCATAGAATCCCTAGAATCTTGTAGTATAATCCAAAGTTATTGGTGTGCTTTAAATATCCTAAAACTCAAATGATTACCTTCTAATGTTCCCTATTAGAATTATTGGTGTGACAACTCAACCTGTTAACCACATTAGCAATATCAATTTGACTGTAGTTCATTAGATACATGAGACTCCCTATTATAAGTGAATATTACAATTGTGAAATACTAATACCAATATTCTTTGTCAAGTGAATATTCACCACTAATGGTCTTTTAGTTGGGTTAATATTGTATTCCTTGAATTGATCAAGTATTTTCTCAACATAGTGAGATTGAGATAATATTATTCCATCAAATTTTCTAGAAATCTTGATTCCTAATATCACATCAGCAAGATCCATATCTTTTATATCAAAACTCCTATTGATCATCTATTTGATAGTTTTAATTATATCATTATTACTACATAATATGATAATATCATCTACATATAGACATACAATGATGTAAAATTTATAAGTATTCTTGGCATAAACACACTTGTCAAACTCATTTATTTTTAGCTATTTGATAACATTACATTGCCAAATTTCTCATGCCATTTCTTGGGCAGCTGTATCAATTCATATAATGATTTAACAACCTAAGAAATAGTTTTCCCCTAACCATGAGAAATAAACCCCTCATGTTGCTCCATATATATCTCTTCCTCTAGTTAACCATACAATAATGTTGTTTTAACATTTATTTGATCTACTTTTAGACCAGTATTGCCAATAGCATACATACCTCTTTTCTTTTCTTATATCCATTAACTACAAGTCTTACCTTATACTTGTCAATTGAACCACCACCCTTTAATTTCTTATTAAAGATCCACTCTCATCCTAGGGATTTATTCCCAAGAGCTAAGTCCACCACTTCCCATGTGTGGTTTTGTGCAATGGATTCAATTTTGCGGTTTATTGCTTCTTTCTAATATGCAGATTCTAGAGAATACATGTCTTCCTTAAATGTTTTATGCTCATTTTCTCAAAAATGTGTTACATAATCAGGTCTAAGTGATTTGAAATCCTAGCCCTTTTACTTCATCTAGGTTCATTTAGATCATCCTCTTTATTCTCATTATTGATAGAATTTCTAGGCATCTTTAGTGAAGCTGATTCCCTATTTATTATATAAAGGAAATTTTTTTTAAAAATATGGCATTCCTTGATTCTATAATGGTTTTGGCCTGAATGTTAGAAACTTCAAATTTATGGACAATAAATCAATATGCAATACCATTATGTGCATAATCTATGAAAGCACAATCAATGGTTTTTGGTCCTAACTTGACCCTCTTTGGCTTAGGAAATGCTACTTTTGCCAATTATTTGTAGTTAGGATTGTGACCTTTCCATAACTCATATGAAATATTACAAGTTTTATTATGAGGTGTCTTATTTAGAATATAATTTACAAATAATAAGGCTTCCTCCTACAAGTTCTATATTAACCAAGAACTAATCAACAAGGCAACATGGACTTTACAATTCCTTCAAGGTTCTATTCTTGCGTTATGCAATTTCATTAGAATGAGGTGCGTAGGAGTGGTAGTTTGGTAAATAATACCATGTTTTGAAAGAAAAAAATCAAATGGGTATTGGTAATCACCTCCTCTATCAGTTCTTGTTGCCTTAATATTTTTACCAAGTTGATTCCCAACTTCTGCCTTGTAGTGTTTAAACACTTCAATTGCATCATCCTTGCTTTTTAATGAATATATGTAGCAACATCATGTGTAATTATCTATGAAAGTAATGAAATAATTTCCCCATCTCTAGTTTTCACAAAATAAATTACACACATCAATCTGAATTAAATCTAGAGGATATGAATTTCTGTAAACAAAATGAAAGGGTTTTCTTACCATCATGGCCTCAATACATACTTTATTTTGATGATTAGGATCAAATTCATGTTTAAGTAGACATATAAATTCATTAATCTATTATTGGTATCATAATTAACATGCCCTTATTATTCATGCCAAATATTAAAAGACTCAAGCATATAAGAAGAAGAAACACACATTATTATTATTATTATTATTATTATTATTATTATTATTATTATTATTATTATTATTATTAATTATTTTGGGTACAATAGTCATTAAATTCATTTTAAAGAGCCCATCATTAATATAGACCTTTACTATAAATATTTCATTCTTGGTAAGTATAAACTAATGAGATAGAAAGACTAATTTAAAACCATTCCTACAAAGTAGAGATCCTAGAACCAAATTCTTTCAAATATCATGCACATGAAGCACATCATTCAGGTTAAGATTTTTCCCACTTTTCAACTCAAGTTTAAAATTTATATCACCAATCACATTAGAAGATGATGCATTTTTCATAAATAGTTCATGCACCTACTACCTTGTACTACTTTATGCTTCATGTGCATCAATTTTCTAATAAATTTTCATGATGTGTGCTTGCTCCAACATATCAACTTATATTCAAATCAAAAGTTGACATAGGTATGTCCCTCCATGGAGAATTTAATGTTTAGGTAAACAATACTTCTACCAATAAGTATTTCTTAATTAATTAATGATAAATTAATCATAATTTTTCAAACCAATAATTATATTAAAATTTATTTCAACAAAGAATTGTATTGCTCGTTTTGGGATCTCTCTAAATATGTACTATATAACATTTCAAACGAATGAAAATGGATAATCCTCAACCTATTCTTGCTAATTTTTATAGGGATCAAGGTCCCTTAGTACCTTTAAACCCTAATTTTTAGGACTAAATTTTTTTAAAGAGTTAATTGTGGAAGCTTAAACAAGAAAAATGAAGGGTGATACTGACACACTTAGTATAAGTCTAGTTCTCTCGACCATTTTTATACCAAGTGCTAAGACTCAAATCATTACTCTACTTAAATTAATAATATGATTACAAGAAATAAAATAAAGATGACAAATATATAAGTATCATGTTAAATACAAGCAACATCAATGACTACAAAACTCAAAAGAAAGAAAGAATAGGAGGACAGAATAATCCAAGTATAACTAAAATCAAATATACCAAAAGGAAATTGGATAGCCCTAGGCTCTCAATTCAAACTAATAGCTTTTGACTAAACACAAAAGTTGATCTGCAAAGACACTACCCGTTGAATAGGCAAGTGCCCACAAAAGGAACCCTTGAGTACAACGATACTAAGCAACCCTTTATATAGAACTAGTATGAAAAATCAGCATAAAACGCATACAAGCCATACAACAAAACATGGTACAAGAAATTTAAATATACGTGAGAGGATTGAAATACAATAATCATTCATATAACCATATATCCCCAAGGACATATACTATTCATACTCGTTTATTTGGAACAAACTCAAACTTACTAATCGAACATCCGAAAGATGTTTTTTAAAGTATATTTAGAAACAACACCAACCCAAAACCAAGATAATATCAACATATCAAATATCTCATAATCAATATAAATAAATCTCATACATCACTAGTAAGCTTACTGGCACAATCCAATAACAATCCATAGCGTCATAGATAGGCATGAAGGCTGATACCAAAACACGGATAGGCACAAGGCTGATAGTAAACCATAAGTAGATATGAAGGCTACAATTGAACCATAAGTAGGCACAAAGGCTACTATCGAACCATAAGTAAGCAAAAAGGCTACTATCAAACTATAGGTAGGCACGAAATCTACTATCAAACCACAGGTAGGCACAAAGGTTACTACCAAACTATAAATAGGCATAAAGGTTCCTACTGACCAATCCAATAATCCATCTGCCATTTCTACTTTTGTTTACTTCATAGGAGATTAATAAACCTGGAGATATTAAGGTACTCCAATCATACCGGTGTCCAAGGTAACACAATATCATATAGACAATCAACTCAAGCACATAAAGGTACCATGTTCGTATTAGTACACAAAGGTAACACAGTATCCTACCGACAAGGACACCTAATCCATAAGTATGCTTACCCTCTATTAGTCCGTCGAGCTAAAAATAGTAAGATGTAGGGCTTGGCTAGGGCACTAAGGCACACCAACAAAAAATTATAGAATCAACTGCGGGCTAAACCACATCTTTAAGGTAGAGACCCTTAAAGAGCCACCATTCTCAATCTCAAAGTCTTTCACTTTAAATATTAGTATTTTATTAAGGTGACTACAAAATCGCATATAAATAACATAGATCCAATTTCCATATTTAATCATTTTTACTCATTTATAATTATTCTAAGATAAGAATAAACAAGATCATTACCAGGGTCAATCATAAAAATATACTAAGGTCATCCTAGGCTCAATTATTCACATTTGGGCGCATAAGACCAAAAATGAGCAAAATGCCCCTGAAATCAAAATTACAACATTAACATCTTTTTTAATTACTAAATCTATTTTATTCATAAATTTTTCATAAAAAGGCTAAAATTGTAATCCCCGAAATTTTCAAGACCTATAATTTAATAAATAGCTTTTATTTGAAATAAATTAGCTTTTAAAGTTATTTAGTTTAATTATTTTATGAATTTTGAGTATATAAATTTGGATAGGAGTATTTAATAAATTAAAACTAAATATTTTGTTATTTTATCATATATTTTTATTTAAATAATTTCCCAAACTAATATTTTACTATAATTATTCTTTTTGAACCAATATATTAAATTATATTGAATCAAATTATTAAATTAAATAATTTATCAAAAATATTACATTTTATTATTTTATAAATTAAATTAAATTATTTTTTCCTAATTTCCCATTTTCCTTTTTTTTCCTTTTCTTTTCCTTCTCCTTTCTCTTCTTTTTCTCCTTTCTTTTTCTTTTTCCTTTTTTTCCTTTGAGCCGCTGCACTAGGCCAGCTCTTCCCTCCTTGCGTGTTGGGCCTCTGGCCCACTCCCTTCCCTCCTCTCCTTTCCGTGGTGCAGCAGCCCAGCTGCCTCCCTTATTTTTTTTTCTTTCCTTCCCTTCACCTCAAGTCGGCCCAGTTTCCCCTTTTCCCTTCCCCGACCGGCCTAATGCCCCCTTCCCTTTCTTTTTTTTCTTTCTTCTTCTACGCCCCAACCCAGGCTTCGACTTGTCACCGTTGCCAGCCTGCCGCCCTCGAGCACGCTCGCCACCACCCCTCGCTGCCACCACCTGCCTCCCCTTTTCCCTACCCCGTCCTTTTTTTCATGATTTTAGACCCAATAGGCCATGCACCCCCATCAAGCATGGCCTCCCATTTCCCCATCTTTCATTCCCCTCCCTGCCACCCTACCACCTCCTCGGCCACCCTACATGCTGCCACTGACCAGCCAGCTTCCCTCCTATCCTCCCTTTCCTTTCTCTTCACTTCTCCAGCCTCTCCCTACCCCATTTCTTCGAGTCTTTCCCCTTCCCCGACCTCCCTCTTTTCCCTTTTTTCTCCTTCCTTATTCCTCCCTGCCTTGGCCACGTTTTCTCCCTCCATCGCACCAAGCCCCTACACCATCTTCTACACCCTTCTACTATTGCCCTACATAGCCACAGGACCACCCTAAGCCATCTCGCAGCCCCTTCTTCCTCCCCACTTATTTTTCTCCCCATTTTCCCCCTTCTCGGCAGCCCACCTACAACCCCACTGTTCATCGCCTTCCAGCTACTTCTACTGCCACCCAAACCACCAATCCACTCCCTACAACCTCCTCTGCCACCCCCATACCTTCTTTTCCCGAAACCAGCCCTTGCACCCCTCCATTTTTTCCCTCTCTTTTCCTTCCTTCTCAGCCACGCCTAGCTTGAAAGCCAACTTTTCCACCTCGCCGCCACTGCCTCCGCCGTCCTTTGTCGCCAACAACCCATCCCTAGCATCCACCTACACCCCCTCTTCACTCATGCACCATTCCCTTGCCTTAAATCTTCCCCCATCTATCTTCCTTTCTAGCCTAAAGACCTTAACCCAAAAACACCCCATCCACCTCTTCTCTATGCAACCTTCGAGCTTCTCCCTTTTTATTTTTGCATGCAGCTCATGCTGCATAAGCAGTATGAGTTGTTGCATTTATTGGTCATTTTTATTAATAATTTTAAGGTATGATAATATTTAAATTAATTATTTCATTGAGTAAAATTTATAAAGTATTATGCATTGATTTTCTTATTTCTAATATGATAAGTATTGATATTATTTTTAGGTATTGGTTTTGCTAATCAAAGCTTGAATCATTAACTGGAATACTGGTAAGATTCAATTTTGCAAGAATTAAAGTAATCGTTAAACTCCACTTAAATGAATGGATATATGTATGTTAGCACATTAGGATTTTTAATATGTTATTATGCTTGATATTTGTGGTTTAATATAATATATATATTTGTAGTATTGATTGATAAAAAGGAAAGTATGCTAGTTTATATGCTATAAGGGAAGAGTTTGATTATTAATAAAAGTGTTAAGTACTTATCCATGTCATATTATGTTATTGTGACCATTTATGCTTGAATAATATAAGTGTGAGCCTAGGGGCATTTTAGTAATATTCCTTGTGCTAGATTATGGCCTAATTTGTGTGGGTGCTAATAAGTATTATATTAAAATATAATAGTTGGTGGAGTTGGATATTGTTAATGGCGTATTAATATTATTATTCCATGTGGTAATGTTAATTTAATAAAAGTGGTGTAATAAAGGGGGTAAAGTGGTAATTTTGAAGGCAAAAGGGTAATATGGAAATTTTATAAGTAAATGGAAAAATGTTAATTTTATAAGTACGGGTATTATGGTAATTTTGGGAGTAAAGGGTAATATGATAATTTTTGAAAAGAAGGAAAAAATGGTAATTTTGGATATAAAAGGGTAAAATAGTAAATTGTAAAGCAAAAGGGACATTATGGTAATTTTATAAGTAAAAGGGGTATTGTGGTAATTTTGTAAATAAAATGATATTATGGTAATTTGGAAGTAAGGGGTAGAAGGGTAATTTTGTAAATAAAAGGTTATTAATGGCAAACTTGGGAGTAAGGGGTAACTTGGTAATTATGATAACAATGAAGGATAATTTGGTGATTAAATTATGATTATAAAAGGGAAATTGGATAATTATGATAATAGAGAAGGGTAATTTGGTAGATTAACCAATAAAAGGGCATTATGGTAATTTTAATAATGGAGAAGGGAAAATCGGTAATTATGATAATTGTGAAGGGCAATTTGGTAATTTAACCGACTAAAGGGTATATTGGTAAATATTTAACCAACTAAAAGGGTAAATTGGTAATCATGATAATGAAGAAGGGTATTTTAAAAATTTATCCAACTTAAGGGCAATTTAGTATTAATAACAAAATAGAAGGGCAATTCGGTAATCTAACTAATCAAATGGGAAATATGTTAAGGGTAACAATTATGAACGGTGAATGGTGATCTAAAAAGCATAGGAGATAACTTGGTAACCTAAACCGAGCAATAGGCAATTTGTTAATTATGCAACAAGGAGGGTAATAGGGTAAATTGTCAAGTAAGGAAGGGATGACTTAGCAATTATATAAGTAAGGGGTAAATGAGTAATTTGTACCTGACATGTCGTTATGATTGCTGAATTTCATAATATGACTCAAATAACGTTGATTAGCAAGGTAAGAGTATTTGATAATTAGTAAGTATTACGAGAACGAATCCTAATTCGGAATTAGATGAGGTTATGATGGCCTTAATGATTTCTCTATGTTATCTTGGATAACCGCCTGAATAAGAAACGACTAATGATATCAGAACGATTCAAAGTGAATAAGTATATGATTATTGTGCTTTTCATGATAACTTTAATTAAGACACTAATACTTAAAGTGAAAGGCCTCGAGATCGGGAATGGTGGCTCTTTAGGGGTCGCTACCCTAAAGACGTGGTTGAAGGGTGCTAAGTAGATTTTATGCACCAGTACGACCAGTATACCTTTGTGTCCTGGGTTCTTGATCTCCCGTCCAAGGCAAATAAATAGAATTGTTATGCTAATTAAATAAAGGAAAAACACTAATTACGAAAGTGAAAGATTAATGAGCTTAGCCGAGTTGACTTATGATATTGAGTACCGGTCCACCAAATATAATAGTGGCCCAAGAGCGTTTTGCCCTGGATGATGATTATATGTATTCCGGTCCACTAGCTAAAATAGTGGGGGTCTCGATTTCAATAAAACAAGCATTGTATGTGAACAAATTATGGAAAGATATTAATTACTTATAGTGGAACACCTTGTGAGTCAGGGCTAAACCGATCCACCGGCGAACAATAGTGGCCAGGAGCGTTCTTCCCTAAAGACCGATCCACCGGCAATAATAGCGATTAGGAGTGTTCTGCCCTGTATGTATTCCAATCCACTAGCTATAATAGTGGGGTTCCTGTACTCACTTGGATATAACCAGAGAGATGATTGAATAATGATGGACTGATGGCTTAAGGCCCAAAAGTATCGATCGTACTTTGCAACATGCTGATATGTGACAGACTTATTATATATTTTAATGTTATGTATGCACCTCTCATTACATATGTATATATCTTGCATTATGTGTCGCATTGCAGGCTTGTTTTTAAGTATGGTATTAAAGGGTTAATCAGTACCGTAGTACTGAAGGGTTCCATTTGTGGGGCCCCTACCTATTCAATGGGCAGTGTCCCTTGCAGGTCCTTTTCAGGTGCTACTCAAGTGGGCAACGGGAAAGAGCGTAAGGATTATTCGACTTTTAGGATTTCATCCTTCCTCTTCTAATATTTGGTTTAAATGAAATCCTTGTTCTTGTAACCACCACTGGTGGAGTGTATTCTTGTAAATGCTTACTTGCGCTACTCTAATTTTAAATATGATTTGAATTTCTAGCAATTGATATTCATTCTTTAGCCTTAGCACTTGGTACTGGAACGGTATGAGTGAACCGGTCTGGTACTAAGTGTAGCAGTAATACCCCCGAAATTCACAGTTTGTTATTTTGCTTCCGCTAATCTTTTAATAAAACAAAATTTTTTAGTAGTGAATTCTGGGGGTGTTACAAAAATAGAATAATTAAATTATTTATCATATAATTAAATTATTAGATAAGCTAAATAACCATTTTGTCCTTATTCAATATTTTGTATATAAAATCCTAGCATGTGCATCCAATAAACTAAGGATCACATCATCTTATGCTCAACAACATACAACTAGATTTGCACCCGTGCGATGCACGGAGGATTCGAGCGTATGAATAGCCCAATTTATAAATAACATTTGGTAAAGAAAAATTTAGGATAAATAAGTATTATATAATTGGTTTATAAGAAGATATTAATTATAAACATGTTGAAATAAAATATAGATATTAAAGAATAACTAATCAAAGAAATTTCATAATTATATCTTTTCAAACACTTCTCTAAATACAACATTTGTGGTTAAATTACTCTCTGCAACATCATTTTCACATATAAGGATTTTCAAACCTTTACGATTTGTGACTCGAGATATAGCAACATAAAGTTGACCATGACTCAATACAGGTTTCTTTAAGAAAATACCAACATTATGAAGTGATTAACCTTGACTTTTTGCATATGATACAATCAGTGGAAATTGTCTTCGATTAAACTTGAAAGGCAACCTTGGATCAGATGGTGTTAATGACATTCTTGGTAACAATACTCATTCACCAGAATTATTTCCACCTAAGATCTTTGCTTCCAACACGTGACCTCCAAGCCTTGTGATTACCATCCTAGTACCGTTGCATAAGCCAATTGAATGATCAATATTCCTCAATAACATAACAGGTGTACCAATCTTTAAATGCAAGACATAATCTTATGCTCAACAACATACAATACACAGTAGACTTGCTTGTTTGGATAAATATCATAACACACCCAAAGTGACCAAATTACCTTTAGGGAACAAATCCATAATTATTATTCCATAAATATTTCTAAGCATGTTTGACCTATAATTTTCCATATACAAGTCATACATAATCATAAAAGATCATTTTAGGCATACTTTCACACCCAAATTGTTTTACTAAGATAATATGCTCTTTTTACCAATTTTTGTGATAACAATAATAAGTACATAATTATATGATAACAAATCATGCTTAACATATTTAATAACCAAAAATCTTAATGTGTTATCATGTAATAAAAATAATTTTAGTAGAGTTTAAAAGTTACCTAATCTCCAAAAAAAATATGAATTAGCAATAATCTATTAAAATTATAAGGCCCCATTAATCAAACTTTCAAACCTAAAAATAACACCATAATTACCAAATTAATATTTATAATATATAAATATTTATTTTATAAAATGACCAAAATACCCTTATTTATTAATAAATGGGCACCTACATGTTTTAACTAAAAACCTTCTTATGCTACATATGTAGCATGATCCGTGCACACAAAGGGAGGTTGGCAGGTTGGCAGGTTGGCAGGTTGTGGAAATGGTGACCATGGGTGGCACGACTATTGGTGGTTGGGCTTGGGGTGGCATTGTTGTGCGCGAGGTGGTGATGGTGTAGGGGGATGTTTCAGTGTTATAAGAAAGGGGGCGGAGGCTACTGGCTACAAAGGGAGGTGATATTTGAGGAAGGCTAGGCAACATGGGAAGGGAGGATTTACATTAGAGGATGGTGTAGGGGTACAATGCGGTTGTGGTAGGGACAGTGCAAGAGATGGTGTTATGGAGTAAAGGATTTGAAGTGTAAGGTGGAAGCAATGACAGTTTCTATCGTTGTTGAAGGGTGCGTAATGAGGAAAGGTGTCGAGATTATGGGTTAGATAACAACAAAAATCACCACAAGGGAGAGGGAGAAGAAGAAGGAATGGTAATGGAGAAGAGAGAAAGAGAAGAAAAGGATAAGAAGGAGAATAAGAGGGTATACTATGGTGACTAGAGAAGGATGGTTGGGCGATGATGGAGGCTATAACGGTGCATGTAGAGGAGGGTCGATGCATGACTGGAGGGTTGTGTACATAAGGGAGGGGTGGTGTTCTGGTTAAGTTGGAGAGGAAGGGTGAATGAGTAGGGGCTTGATCGTGAAGGTTAAGGAAGTGAGGGTTGGTTGAAAGAAATGTAGAGGGTTATTTGGTTTGGCTGGTTGGGTGATGGTGGAACCAAATAGGGCTTAAGATAGAGTTGTGATGTCAATTGTGTATATGTACAAGGAGTTAGAGGATAAAAATTTTGGGCATGGTTGGAAGGAGAGGAAGTGAGCAAGGGTAGGTGGTGAAATCTGTAATACTCTAAATTGAGCGGAGTGCTATAAAGATTGATATGGCTACTTATATCAATATGGTATACCATCCTTTTGGTGATTCCATCCTAAGAACTCCATAGTTAATTATGATGGCTGCGGAGCAATTTTTAGGATGGGTAACCCTCCTAGGAATTTTTAAAATTTTCTAAAAATTTCTCAAGAAGCACGAGAGTGAAGACAAAGCATGCTGAAAGGACTCGTGTTGATTTGTGGGGCCAACTAATCAATCCAAAAGCGCTCCAAGGTAGCCCCTACATGGTCTTATTGACTTGGGGTGTTACCAATGGTATCGAAGTGAAAGCGCAACTGTGAGTTGAACTTGGATGAGCCAGTCAGTCACCTAGTAGGACGATTCTTGGGATAAACTATATTTGAGACAATTAGTGGTTGAGGTGCAGCAAGGACATTGCGTTCTTTGAGTGGGAGTGAATGTAATACCCTAAATTGAGCGGATTGCTATAAGGATTGATCTAGCTACTTATATCAACATGGTATACTATCCTTTTGGTGATTCTGTCCTAAGAACTCCACACTTAAGTGTGCTAGTTGTAAAGCAATTTTTAGGATGGGTGACTTTCTTGGAAAGTTTTGGAAATTTTCTAAAACTTTCTAAGGAAGTGTGTGAATGAGGAAAAAATGTGTTAAAATGACTCATGTTAATTTGTGGGGCTAGCCAATCAATCTGAAAGTGCTTCAAGGTAGCCCCCGCGTGGTTGTGTCAACTTTGAGTGTTACAAATAATGTAATAGCCGTTTTTAGGAACCCTATTTATAATTAATAATTATGTGTGATGATGTATAATTATTATTTTAGGAGGTTTAGTATTAAATGTGTTATTATTATTCATATTATTACAACAGTTTAGATATAAAAATAATTAGGTTAAAAAGTTGATAAGAATTAAACTATTAATTTTAATCCTAGTTTATACTCGTAAATCTTAACCTAATTATTTTATTAATAACCTTGACCCGTAACAAGAAATAAATCCCTAAAATTTATTCCTGATTATTTTATCTTTTTACATTCTATTAAACCTATTCCAATCTAGATTATTTTTCCCAAATTATTTTTTTACCCAATACCCTAATATATTTAAACTAAATCTAAAATAAAAATAAACTATTTTTTTACCCCATCATTTTATCTTCTTATCTTGCCCGTTGCTTGCCCCAATTTCCTCCCCCAATCACTCTCCCTATCTCCCTCATTTCCTCACTTCACTCAACCCAACCTCTACATTACATACATATATACGCTACACACGCACGTATACACTCTAACCAACCTCTTCCCTCTCTTTGTTTTGTTTGATTTTCCCAGCTCCCTCACCAACAAAACAGCCCCCAACCTCATGCACACTGATTCTCGGCCTCTACCCATGCACCCAACCCCTTCCTCCCCCTCTTTGTTGTTCGGATTCTAGCCCCATCTAACACCCTACAACACCCAACTTTCCAGCACCCAAACAACCACAAATCCCCTTCTCTACCTCATTTTGTTTCCCATCGCCTAACCTCCTTCCTCTCTTGCACCATCCACCATCCCAGCAACCTTCTAGCCCTCACACATGAAACATCCAACTCTCCTCCCCATCATAGCCCCCGACCATCACCCAACACCACCCTAGCAGCCAACCATCTCCACCCTTCCTCCTCTTCTTTCTCCTTCTCCTGCAGCACCAGCAAGCAGCAACACAACCAACCTACACCGACCACCATTCTTCCAGTAGCTCCCCGTTACCCTACTACACCAACTAGCCTCTGAACCCTTCCCCAGTCACAGCACTACCATTTCCTGCGCCAACTAGCCCACCCTCCACTATAGCCAATAACCAACAACCACTACCACCCCAACACCAAACGCATCACCACCCCTCCACACAACCCCTTCAAGTCAACAAATCACCATCCCACCATCACCACTGAACCTTGCCCTGCCACTCCTCCACCACTTTGCAATCTAGCACAACCAGCAGCCTCCACCCGCAACTACAACACACCCTGTCACCACCAACCACCACTATTGCCCAGCCCAGCCATCTCCACCACTAACTGCCACCTCTCCCTGCCTCACCCTCGCGGTCATCTAGTCCCCTCACCTAGCCAACCTCATCCCCCTTCCTTCATGCACTGCTCATGTTGTGCATGCAACGTGAGGCAGTTTTAGTTTTAGCAAATTTTTGGTCCCTATATTAAATGTAAAGGTATTTTGGTAATTTTAGAAAAATAAATATTTTTATATAATAATTACTATTTTATCTAATACATGTTAACTAGGTAATTGTGGTATTATTTTTAGGTATGAAAGTTGATTAGTAGAACCTAATAATTTTTAGTGGATATTGCTAATTTTACGTTTTTGCTGGAATTCAAGTAACCATTATACCCTACTAAAATTATCAATATTGTGTGATAGCACATTAAGATTTTTGGTGTAAGAAATTATGTTAAGCAAGATTTGTTATGATATAAGTATGTGTTAATTATTTTTATCATGAAAAATGGTAAAACGAGCATGTTATCTTATGTAAAATATTTCGGGTATGAGAGTATGATTAAAATGAATCTAATGACTGAAAAATAGTTATGTGATATGTATGTATAAAATAATAGGGTGAGTATGATTAGATATAATTATGGAATAACAATTATAGATGTGTGTCCTAAGGGTAATTTAGTCATTTTTAGTGTATTATGATATTTATCCTAAAAACCATGTATAATATGTATTATTTGTTGTTGATTATGCGATCATATGTTTTGTACGTTCTAAAAGTGTAAAATAGGGTTTTGTATATAAAAACAGGTGTAAGGGTAAAATGGTCTTTTAACATGGCTGATAATTTAAATTGCATAATAAATAATTAAATTATTTTGTTTTATCCATTTCATGATAAATTAATAAATAAAATAAATTTAATATTTAAATGGATGATAATTTGATAATTATTGATCTTAGGGGCATTTTGGTTATTTCGACCTATTGTGCCCAAATATGAATAATTGGACATATGATGGCCTTAGACTTTCAATAGGTTGACCTTAGTGTTCACTTTGACCTCATTTTAGACTGTTGACCTTAGGGTTAACTTGGATAATTGGAAATAAAGGAAAAATGGATAAGTATAGAAATAAGAATAATTGTGCAATATGTGTTATTCGTGATCACCTTATAAAATACTAATACGTAAAGTGGAAGACTTCGAATTTGGAAATGGTTTCACTCTAGGGGTAGCTACCCTAGAGACGAGGTAGGATTCCTCAATTTGTTTGGTTGTCTGATGTGTCGGTTGTGCCCCAATAAGGCTCTAGTCTACTCTATAGGTGATCTATGGGCAAGGATTAGGTGTCTAATGTGAGGAGGGTACTGTGTGCCTTGTGCATCAGTATGAATAGAGTGTTATTATGTCTCTAGATTGGATGGTCGGGAGGGTAACGTGATGCTTGTGAGCTGATATGATCGGTATACTTTTATGTATCTGGGTTATTATTGTATCTCCTTCGGGTAAATAAAAATGAAAAGGATATGATTTGATTGGAATGATTTTTATTAGATATTTGATTGGTCTTGGTAGTAGCCTTCGTGCCTACCTATGGTTTTAAGTAGTAACTTTTGTGCCTATCTATAGTTCTAGTAGCAACTTTTATGCCTATCTATGATTTCAGTAGTAGCCTTCGTGGCTACCTATGCTGGTATTATGTCTATAAGCATACATGAAATGTTATGTATTTTATTATAGTGTACCTGTAAGTATACTTAGGATGTTATGTATTTTATTATATTGTACCTGTAAGCATATTTGTGATGTTATGTATTTATTATACTGTACTTGTAAATATATCGGTGATGTTATGTATTTTATTTTACTGTACCTATAAGACTATGTATTTTATTATATTGTACCTATAAGTATACCTGTGATGTTATGGATTTGTTATGAACATACATGTGATGTTATGAATTTGGTTGGGATTGATGATGAGATAGGAGTCATATTGTGAATGTTATGATTGTTATGCTAGAGTTTGGGTTCTAATTATTACTTCTGAGAGCATCTCTAGTATGTTCGTTTGGTAAGCTTTCCGTGGTTTTAGATAAATTATTACTTTCTCAGCAAACTCTAGCCCATTATCAATACAAAGGACTTTCACTTGTCTTTTAGTTTATTTATTAAACATATTTTTTCAATCTAAAAATGTGTTAAAGGCATCATTCTTATGCTTGAGAAAATAAACCCTTACCTTATTGGAGAAACCATCTATAAATGTTAGTAAATACCTAGCACCACAACATGAAGTCAATGATGAAGGTCCATTTAAGTTTGACTGATATAATCTAGGGGCATTTACTCCTATGAGTCACCTTGTCCAAACTGACCATTGCCTGCATACCATAGACACAATGTTCATCTCTTGACCATATATTAGCCCTCTTTTATTCAAATATTCCATGCCTTTATCTCCCATGTGCCCCATCCATATATGCCACACTTTTTTTTTGCATTAACATATAATAAGGCCAACAAAACAACTAATGAACCAATAATTATGATACCCTACAAATCACACAAATTATTAGTCTTCTTCTCTTTCATAAGAACCAAAATACCTCTACAAATCGTCATAACTCCATATGCAGTTGAAAAATTACACCCATTTGTATCAGGGGTGCCTAGGGAGATAAGATTCTTCTTCAAGTCAGGAATACATCAAGCATTAGACAACATTAGAATCACAACATCATGTAATTTAAGTTTCCTATTAATACTTTTTCACAATGGCATGACTCATAATTAGAAAATAAATCCCTGTAAGGACTCACGTGACAACAACAACTAGAGAAATAATTTAGCTAGTATTGTCAACAATCTTATCAACAGTGATAATAAATACATTAATATCATCACCACAATTAGCAAATCTTGCTTCAATAGGCTTTTATCTATCATTATTATGTTCAAAGTAATGTTGTGAATTCTTATTTTATAACAATAATTGTATGTCTTATTCTTATTTGGCCCAGACTTAGGTCGATTCTTCTATATATTACCATAAAATGTCGGACACTCTTTAGAAGTTTTACCTTACACAACCTAACCATCACCTAGAGGGTATATGGACTTTAAATCTAATTGGTTGTCAATGAAGTCTTGTAGAAATAATGAATCCCTCACATCATCTTCCCTCAATTCATTATGCCCATATACAAGGTTCCACAAAAGTGCTTATATGATAATGGTAATCAACAAATCAAAGTAATAGCAAAATGCTCATCATCAACAAACACATCAATATTCTACATGTCTATGATAACTATAAAATAAACTCCAAATGTACTTTTAGAAGATTACCTTCTACAGTATAAAGATTACAAAGTCTACTTTTTAGAAGTAGATGATTGGTGACACTATTTGTCATATACCATGACTCCAATTTCAACCATAAACTTATTGTAATTGTCTATTTTGAAACTTCTTGTAAAATTTCATTAGCGAGACACAAATGGATCAATGACAATGCTTTTAGATTAATCTTATCCAGTTGATCATCCATCATCGGTTTCTTAGAGTTTCCATCTAACCAGTTATGCAATTTGTGTTAGGAAAATAATTGCTCTCAACTTCAATTTTTAAAGACCAACATTAACCAATCCATTGAATTTCTCAATATGAAATTTGGTTACCATTGCAAAATCATAATTGGAATAAAAACAAACGTCTTTAATTTAGCCTTGATATGACTTGTTAGGAAATAGATTGAATGGTGTTTGAATCACAAACCAAAAGTAGTAATCAACAATTAAATAAATAAAATAAAAATAAGGAAACAAGACCATTGATTTTATATAGTTCAATTACTTGACCGACATCTACAAAATGAGAAGAGTAAGATTGTATCTTATTATGGTTAAGGAATTACATAAACATAGAGAATTACATTTGGATTCATTCTCAAATCTCAAAAGGGTGTTTACCCTTACATTGATCTCTATCCAAATATACTTTTTTTTTAATAAGAGAATAAAATATATCATGATAATGGAAACCACAAAGTTACTAAATAACCAACTAAAGCTAATGTAACTCTCCATTAACGAGACGTAAATATGATAATTAGTTTAGTAGACCTTTCTTTATTTTATTCTATTGCTTTAGTTTTATCATAAATGCTTCCATAAAATCATTGATTTAAGGCAATAACTCAACACTCTTATATGTATTTTAAATCAGCACTTAAAATAGGAATTTTATAATGGTTACCATAGTCATAACAATATACCGAGTTGCCTACTCAATCCTTCCCGGATGATTCATCCCATGTCTTGTATAATAATAGTGCATCTCTGATCATTGCTAGAAAAATGATCCTCTATATTGGGGTGTAAATCTAGATTGCCGAATAGCCTTACTAGTGTGATCCCTCTTCTCACCACTTAAGCCCTAGCATGCTTAGAACTTTACTTGCCCCTATATAGCACAATCCTACTTAGGATAAGTGTTGTCTCTATTGCCTTCTCATACATCAATACTACGTATTATGTTGAGGCTCCCACTAAAAGCTTATAAATTGATCCTAAGTCCCAAATGTAAATGGTTAAAATTCATCATCCCATTCACCTCGATATTAAGGGTGGGGCAAACTAAAACCTAATATTAGAAATAGTACACCTCTATAGACAAACTACCTTAGTAGAGGGACATAAATAAGTGAAGGTAAGTTGGATAGAATTGTGCTTGCAACAACTCCACAAATAACTCTTAGTAATTCGATAATCCTCCTCTCAAGTGGTAAAATTTTCACTAGTTATCAACTTTACCCTAAAGAAAGAAAGTCACCATGTCCACCTTCTTTCCCTGGGGATATTTACAAACAATGAATGTCTTCTCAAAGTTTCATGCTTAATGCTATAGGATGTTAGGGTCCTATTGGCCAGTGAATACAAGTAGACTATGGTGTTCATCTCTCTTAAGCCAGTTCATTAGTGGATAAATGTAAACATGTAGTGGTAGTTGCACTTGTGCCTACTAAATCAATGGTATATAAAAATTCTGATCGTCTCCATGAACTAATCAAGATGTTGAAAATGAGTGTCATTCATCATCAAATGTCTAAAAAACTATGGTTGGGTAAGAGAAAGACCAATCAAGACTCAAACTACTAAATGGATTTAATTCCATTCCTTTTTAAGAACATATAATAAAGATTAAAATTCTAGTTTCCAAGTCATTTCTAAGTTTCAAAAACCAAAGGCGCCACCAACTTATAACGCCCCAATTTTTCTCAACTGACATTTTTTCTTTTAAAAAAACAATATAGAGTCTAAAACTAGAAATATGGGATGTTACTACCACATCTAGAATAGATAAAGGTGTGATTATTTACTTAACTTATTTTAAATGCAAGGATAAAATGTAAACAAACAAAACTTTAATAACAATAAAAACAAGTTTGATAAACTCATAAAAAGAGTTGTGATAATATAGATAAATGTTAATGGATTGACAAACCTAGTACATCAAAGAAAATATAGGGTAATAAAACCAAAAGGTCTAAATATTCAACACTACATCAAAAAGGTTTGCCTAAAGGGCAAAAAGTCAAATGTTGAATAATGTAACTCTCTATAATAAAACAACTCCCCAAGTAAAGGCAACTAATGACCAACAATAAAGACTTTATCACTAATTTGCAAAAAGTCTTCTAATCATTTGAAAAAAGTCGAGATCATCACAATTGACTCAATTCACAAATCTAAAAACACCTTACACATGCAACTCCTTGGCACACATAGAATCATGGAATATTCTGAAACACATGATAATAATGATATTTCAGAAGAGAGAAATTAGAATAAACCTTTTCCCAGAAAATTAAAAACAAAGAGGAGATTAGAAATCAAGATATTCAAACTTTTTCCTAAATAAAATTCACTATTACTTAAATAAAATATAGAGAAAAGTAGATAAAGTATTAGGAATATATTAAAAGGAACAAAAAAAATCAAAGAAAAGAAAAGAATAGAGTCTCAAGTTTTGGATCAAAATAAGGATGTTCTTCAAATTCCAAGAGCAAAAACAAGAGAGAAAAAATAAAAGATTTAAGATATATATATTGTAAATTGATATAAGTAAAGTGTGAAATATTTTGTGCATAAAAATCAAATGAAAATATGTCTTTAGCAATAAAAATCAATCAATAAAGATAGCAAGAAAAGAGTGAGAGTAAACCTTAGGCTATCACTCTAGTTCTATGAATTGTAGGTGTACGAGGGGGTAGAATAGTGTAGGTATAAGACTTTTGTAAAGAATTTTAATCATAAAAAGTAAAGATAAAAGAGGGTTGAATCATACCATGTCTTCCTAGACACGGTTGTCCTTGGATTGATCATGGTCATGGAAGAGGATAGAAAGGGGTTCAAAGTGCTAAAAGTATAGAAGTAGGTATTGTACTATAATTTAACATTTAGTTGTAGACCTAAAATTACATTAAAATGCAATAAAGTAAAATATCTGATCATACAAATACAGACATAATTTCTTTCACAAAATGTCATGAATTTAATAAATAAAATAACATTTAATAGACTTTTAATTGGAAAAATAATTTATTAACACTAAAATTATGAGTTTTTGGCACACTTAAAATAATAATATAAATTTTAATAAATTGATATTAAAGAATACAATATAGTTATAAATGTGGAAGTTCAAATCTTGGAGGGAAAATTTGAAATAAATATAAAATAGCTTTCAAAGGTTATAAAGATTTATTACATGCCTCAAAGTATCATTTTAAGTCCAAATACATAATTTTATGATAAGAAAAAAAAGTATATATATAAAGGTCATGAAGGTGAAGATCAAGTTTTAAACTAAATAAATAGTAATAAATTTCCAAAAAAATATAAATTACCAAATCAATAGTTTCAATAATTTCAAACCTAGAAATATGATTTTGAAAACACTCTATGTGTTTTTTTAATATGAAACATTAAAGTTAAGAATGGAAGGGTTTCTAAAATGGTACATTGTTGTGATCATAGGATGAATGAAAATTCAAAGGTTAAAAGGATTTGTAAGATTGATGGGTTGAGATTAAAGGAAAGAATGATAATCTTCAAGCATGATTCAATTAAGATTTAAATAATGTTATGAACCTTCAAACAAGATTTAACAAATATTCAACAAGAAGATAGCTTTGAATGTTTCACCAAGAACACATTTAAACTACTCTAGCTAAGATTACTCCAAGTAGTCTTAGGTAGAAAATCTTAGACAAAGAGAGAAATATAACCAAGAACACATTCAAAGTACTCTAGCTAAGAGAGAAAATTCACCATAAAAATCAGGGAGGTCAAGCTTAATAACTTTGTCTTCAATATGATTATAACTTTGTTGATAATTTGTGTGGGCTCATCGATTGTGGTTAAAATTAATGGAGCCATTCTTGGTCATCCTTTCTTCATAATCCATTCATTTTTTTTGATGTTTCCTCATAGATCTTGGACTTATATTTTCACCATACCCTCTACTAGATCATTTGTGGCTTCCATGGTGTTAAGCATATGTTGAAGGGTCTCTTAATCGGCTACTCTCATCTCTAGTACTTGAAGTTAGCTTTGAATGGAAAGGAGCTGTTGAAATTGTGTGTTAGTATCATGCACACTTGCTAAAAGTTGTTGAAGAGTGTTGAACATATCCTTCATAGACACTTATTCACCCTTAATATTACACTGGATGAAATCAATCTAGGTGAAGGTGCATTTATGGCTTGAAGTTGGTTCTTGATGGCTTCTTGATGGAGCTTCAAGCATCTTGGAGACTCCATGGTCAAAAAGATGAAGTAGGAATGTATGGGGATTAGTTTAGAGGATTACCATAAATTATTGATGCACAATGAAGAGTTCTTGATGGAGGAGGTGGTTGAATGCCGCACGAGTAAGAATGAAGAATGAATTTGTGGAGAAGTTGAATAGAACCTTAAGAATGATTCAAGTCTTCTTATTTTTAGTGGACGAATGTTAATAATGGAAAAGGGGAAGGAAAATCCAAGTAATTTTTGAGTATTATAGGAATAATTAAAAGTTATTCTTTCTTGAATCAAGATACTCAAGAACACCTAAATAAATCTCAAAGATGTGTTCCAGAGTTTAGCTGTACCTAGAAGATAGAAGGAATAATCAAATAGGTTGAATCTTCAAATTGAAAATGGATGAAAGGATGATCGATTTTCCATTGAATATCTAAAGATATTTGGTGCACATCAAAGAAGAGAACATGAGGGATCAAGGTGATTCAACTTTAAAGGTTGAAGATGTAAAGAGAACTTTGAAAATACACTAAAGGGCTGGTTAGCTACATTGCACGCACTTGCATGTATGACTTGAAACAAAGAAAGGTAGAAGATTAGGCAGGCTATTCAAATAATGGAAGTAGCTAACCTAGTTTTGATACCAAAAAATGGTGTAAATCTACTTAGAACGAATGAAGATTTGAAGTTTAGAAGGATTTGTAGGATCGATGGGTTGAGATTGAATGAAAGAAAGATAATCTTCAAGAAAGATTCAATCAAGGTTTAAAGAATGCTATAAATATTTAACAAGATTTAACAAGAAGATAGCTTTCATTGTTTCTCTAAGAACATATTCAAAGTACTGTAGCTAAGATTACTCTAAGTAGTCTTAGATATAAAATTTCACTCAAAGAGAGAAAGATAACCAACTAGTATACTTGTTATTAGATTCAAAATATTTGACTCTTATGTTACAATTTTCTGAGACATGCCTTATATAGGTAGTGACAAGTAGCACACTAATGTAGCCAAGTTAATGCACAAATGGTCCACACTAACATCTAATAGCAACATATTACTAACCTATATAATACACAATCGAAAAAAAAATTATTATAAACAAATGTAGCTAATTATTACATAGAAACAACCAAAAAAAGCCCTAATTTATATAAGAATGATAAATATGTCTTCTTTGACTTGAAAGTTTAACTAACATGCATAATATATCCTTTAACTTGTAATAACTTGTAACATAAGAAATCTTAAATATGTTGACATCTTGAAGTATATAAATCTTCTCCTTACAAATATGTTACATACTTGCAAGAATTACCCAAAATACACTTGTTATGGTTAGTCAAAGTTATATTATTATCAAAGATGTATTGTAATAGGCTCCATTACTAAGAATGTCAAATCCTCATTATCATAAGAATCCATAGATGCAGATGCTCTTGCATCATACATGTAAGAACTTAATAGAAAACTTCTTCATATTACTTATTTTATATTAACTTAAATACCATAATGAAACTTAGAAATACTGGTTGAAGGTGGACTTTATTTTTAGGAAAATAATCAAAAATATCCATAAGTTGAAATGGGATTAAATATCCGTATAGAAATAAAATCATAAATGTTTGAGAAACTAGAACGATGTTTAAAAAATTATTTTGTGATATTTCGTTACCAATACTTTGTACAAATAAGAATGAATTAGTTAAATAAAATATTTTAGGTAAATTTTCAAGGCTTGACTTACATAAAATAATAGGTTTTGTTTCAATTTAATCTAAATTAAGATTTGAAAAATAAGGTATCATAATACTGTCCATTAAAAGAGATTTAAACCCCAAAATCCACTTATGAAAGTTAGAAGTACAAGGTATTAACTCCTAAAAAAAATATAATAATCAAAGGGATAATACCTAAAGAACTAAACACCAAAATTGAAGAAATCGATTCAAATATTCATGGATGATTTGATAATTAAAGGGAGATAACAAATAAAGGAAAGTTTTGAAAGAATATTGAGAGGGTACATGTATGATGACCTACACAATCCACCTTTGACTAGCTTATCAACCTCAAGTGTCCTACTATAGGGCTGCTATTGATAGGGATATTGAGGAGCCTGATTGAGTAGAACCCTCTAGACTGGAGCTTGTTTCATTTACTTTTTTTAAGGCTCAAGATCAAGTGATACAAATGAGCCCAACTTGAAAAGGTTTATAAGTTATTTGGCCTAGCTCATTTAACATAAATGAGTCAAATAAGTTTGTTTATCATAATTCAATTAGTATCTTGATGAAATTGTTTAAACATTTGAATCATTTGAAAGTAAAACAAATCAAATCAACCCATTTAATTATTCAACTTGATTAATGACTCATTTAAGTGTCTAACTCTTTTATTAAGCAAATTGTATACAAATGTCAACTAGTTAAATTTAAGTCAGCTTGTGAATAAATGATTTGAGCCTACCATGGCTTGAACTCAACTCTTTTTAATAAACAAGCTTAAAAATTTGGTTTGAGCTTTATTTACTTATCTAAGAAAATAAGTAATGCCCCATTAGTGTGCAAATTGGCTTGGTTTATGAACAATCCTATCCAGTAATGCTATAAAAAACCCTCTCCATGCTAAATTTCACAAGGTTGTTGACATCTATATAGGTGGGCCTTGTTGGCTACACTGCTAGTTGTTGATGAAATACTCAAGCTAATTGTTTAACTATTTTTGTACCCTAGGAGTGACCTTTAGTTTCTTGAATAATGTCACCCTCGAAATAACACTCAAAGGCCCTTTATTCTTTCTTACCATAAACATTACATTATATCGAGTTTCCTCACACAATCCTACCCCTATATGATCCCTCCTACATCCGTTTGCAATAGTTGTGCTTCTCTAATTGATGCTAAACAAATGACCTTTTTTTATTAGGGTCTGGATCCCTAATGTTGATTGAACCCTACCACCTTAGCATTTATTACATTTAAAACTCCACTTACCGCTAGTGTAACATCCCCATTTTTACCAAATAATTTTTATTTTATTTAAAAAAGAAGATACAAAATAAAAATAAGGAAACACGGATATTATCGCGTGCATTGATCATAGAGAAAGGTGTGATCATTCACCTAACTCTTGCCCAACATAATTCTATGGTTAACACAATTTCCATAAACAACTTATAACTCTTTTAGATACATAGTTATATAAAACATATCAACATAACCATAATATGTTTTACTTCCCAATTAATATTCTTATAATCATAAGAGAGCACAAGTTTGAATAAACTAACACATGATATAATTTCTCCATGATTTACCATATCCCTTAACATCATGATACCTCTTCCACATATTCATATTCCATTTACTTATACAACACATAAAAAGTTATATAACATGATCTTATGATTGGTGAGAATAAGATAAGTCATACCTTTACTTATTATTAATGAAACACAACCTCAAATGGAGTAGGATAGTTATCTTAGCTCATGCCACCGATTACCAAGACTTACCTCTTGGAAATACCTTAGAGATTATAAGATAACATGAAAATCCATACTTTTACTTGTTTTAACTTAGGGAGATAAATAGAAGATTAAAAGGAATCATAGAAGCTTACGTAGGTGATCTTAGAGCATCATCAAACTTTAACAAATACCCATGTTTATGCTATCTCTTGACTATGTATATAATATGAGTGCTTGTTTTAGTAAGAGTTTTAATAAATTTAGAGGGTTTCAAGATTGGAAAATGGAGGATAGAGGCTGGTTATAGCATGAAAATGAAGGAGAAGAATGACATAGGTGAGAGGATAAAGAAGAATAAGTTCAATGGTGATTAGGAGGAGTGCATAAGGCGAGAGGTCCCAAAATTCATAAATGAGGAGATTATGTAATCCTTGATAGTGTCTTTATTTTTCCTTTTTATCAAGATATGATAAGATGGTGTGTTAATTATTTGGGAGGGAGAATGAACATCGAATATAAAGAGGAGGTGAAATAAGGGGATGTTTGGTGGCATAACGGGAACATATAGTAAGTTTAGAGTTAAGGTTCATTAAATGTGTAGATTATGTAATCTTTAAATATAAGGTTATTTTGTATGTTAGTTAGATAAAATAAGATGATACATTGAATGCATGGGGAAAAACTAACTCTAGCCCCATTGGGCTTCACAAGGCCATGTTTAGCCCACAAATAATGTTATAAGGCTTAAGGTACACATTAATAAGGTAAATAAAGTATAGGAAATTAAAATGCATTTTAATAGGAATTTAAACTAAAAAAAATTATAAAATAAATTATAAAATTGTTATAAATTATAATAAATCATTTTTAGTTAATAAATTACTCAGAAAAAATATCAATCTCCAAGGTTTTATAGAGTTCAAATAACAATAAATATCATTTTCAAGTTCAAACTATAAAAACATAAGAAAAATAAAACAATTAGAAAATAAGTTAATAAATTCATAAAAAACATGGAGATATAAAAAAAAATTCTAAGTTTTTTTATAAAATTTTGTAATTTTTTCAATGAGGAAAAGTACATTAAATAGGGCTCGTAGGGTGAAAATTGAATTATTGAAGAATAATTCAATATAAATGAGAATAAATTCCTAAAAATTATAAAATTTATCAAAATCATATTTTTCATGGTTTAGAATCCAAATGGTTAATAAAATCAATATTTACACTTTTAAAGATACTTATTAGACGTCTTATGACTTAAAAGGGCATAAATCATAATGTAAAATTGAAAGTCGAATTTAGGATTTTAAAGTAGGTTTGAAATATTTTATCTTATAAATACTTGATAATATTTAGGATTCATAAAGGCTTATATCTCCTCCAAGCATTATGTTTTACATTTAAATTTAATTTGATCAAAAGGGCACATGCTTAAAGTGGGGTGTTACACTTAGATAATACACTCATAACTTGGATCATCAGTGTTGCTTATATTACCTTCTCATACATTGATTATTGGTTTGACATCAAGGATCCCACTGAAAACTTCTAAAATCTAATCTCAAGGCCCAAATGGATATAATGAACACTCATAATCTCATTTGCAGTACCTTGGTGGCTAAATTAACTAAATCCTGATATTAGAAGTAGTACTCCTCAACAAACAATCTACCTTAGTGGAGGGACATAAAACTCCTAAAAGGGGAGATAGATAGGGGAGTAAAGTACTAAAAGTATAAAAGTAGGTTTCTACTATACTTAAGAAAATCTTTTATGCTTCAAAATTACTTGAAAATATAAGAAAAAAATATGATCATATAAATTTGGGACATAATTTTTATGCCCCAACATTATTTTTTTTTTTCACGAAATCTCATGAATTTTAATAAAGGTAACACAATTTAATAGAATTTTAATCAAAAAATATGAAATAAAATTTATAAAATTATAAAAAATTGTGGAAACACTTAATATAATATTATAAAATGCATTATAAATTCAAGTGAGTTTATGTTAAGGAAACATAAATAAAACATAACATCAAATGTGAAAGTTCAAGTTTTGAAGCAAAAAATCAAAATAGATAGAAAATAAATTTCAAAATTTATGAAATTTATATAGATCCTAAAATATCATATTATGACCCAAGATAATTTTTAATAATTTTATGACAAGAAAATATATATTAAACGAGGCCTTGAAGGTGAAAATCAACATTTAAAGGATAATTTAAAATAAATAGTAATAAAAATTTAAAAATCATAAAAATTGTCAAATTATTATTTATATGATTAAGAATCCAGAATTATGATTTTTGAAATATGAGCTTTTCAACTTTTGATCTAATATCTCATGGGTAACAATAAATAGGTTTAGGGAATAGTGTGACCATGCACTAAACAAAAATATTCTTCATAAAACTTATTTGTATCATATTAAATACCATAATAAAGAAAAAGGGTTGGAAGTGAGATTTACATTTTTATAAAATTATCAAAATTTCTTTAAGTTAAAAGGGGGCTTACATAATGATGCATTTGCAAAATAAATTGGTTCTAGCATAACAAGGAAGAGTGATGGAGTGGGAATGGTTGACCACCAAGAACAAAATGGAGACGTGGAAGAAGGAAAGAAAGGGAAGTTATTTGATCTACAAGTATCCCTTGAAATCAGATACTCACATTCACCACCTTAGGTAACAAATCTAAAGATAAAGAGTGTGAGACTTTGAGATGTTAAGAAAAAACTCTTCACTTAAGCCTTGAATACAATAGAGAGTAATACTCTTCAAGTTTTTCGGCAATGTGGGGTGTGAATCTAATTCAATGGATAGCCAATAGATATATGAAGATGTGTTAGGCTCTTAAAGTTACAAAATGACCTTACTACCCATCATGGCCAAATATTTACCAACCCCATTACAAAATTACATTCCAACTTAACTATTTAGTTAGGAATGTTTGAAATAAACATTCTATACTAGCTGAATTCAAAAATCCCCAACAGAATACACTTCAATCCTAACCCCTATGTTTTCCGTTTATGGGGAGAAAAAATGAGATATGGAATTACACCAATCCCTAATGACAACTAACTAAAAATAATCAAAGCAAACAAACCATAAAATGGTTAACTACACTAATATCCCACTAGTACAATTAGGCACCCTTTTAAACTAAAAACAATGGTGCCAAGCTACCACTTTAGGTCACTCAACTTGTCCTACATGAGTGATGATTTTACATTCCATTTTGTGCCCTAAGATGCTGAAAATGGTTGTTACATGGCTGCTGTGTCAGGCTAAGATTCTTGTATATCTTTTTGCTCATTTTTTGGCTAAGGCTTTGATCATTTGTGGTTGTTTTGTGGGGTTGTATGTGGCTGCTCATTCGGCTAGGAAAAGAGCCATGTTGAGTTGAACAAGCTATGAAGGATGAAGGAGAATGGCTTGGTCTACTCATGCATAGCTTACAAGTTTAGCTAATAATTTTAGTCCAAGTTATAAGTGTTTTAGCATCTTCGAACTTAAAAAAATTAATTAGCATGTTTATATTATTTGTGTGGGATGCTCCTGAATCACATAACCTTATAGAGCTAAAATTATAATAAGAGTTTGAAAAACCCTAGTGATGGTTTTTTTTAAAAACATATATTTGGTGGAATAAATAAAATTACTTTGTCGAACAAGGATGAATTAGTTATATAAAATATTCTATGAAAAATTTCAAGTATTAACTTGTACAAAATAATAGGATTTAATTTAATTTAATTAAAATTAAGGTTTGAAAATGAGACATTATACTAGGGCCCACTAATAAGATAACATATTTTTTGGGAAGTGTAAAAAGAGAGAAGTAATGAAATTATGGAATGAGGTTAAATGAGACGTGATTCACTTTAGAAGAATGATCACACATAGGTAAATGGTGTATATATTAAATGTAAATAAACTTTGATATTTTTTATTAATATTTTTCAAGCATTTAAAAATTATTTTGCATTAAGAAAAGTAGTTGCCACATCATTTTCTTAAATACTCATCTTCTAATGTTATTTACTAATACCATTGTCATTACTGAGAGAGTGCTAATTAAATAAGTCAAAGTTTCTCAATTGACATTCCTTATATTAATTTTTTTATTTTATTTTTACCACTCTTTTTTTCCCTCAAAATATTTCTATCTTCTCACAATTCTCTCTTCTTTCTTCACAATTTTTTTCCCTCAATCAAATTCATAATTTCATTAAATCCAACTTAAAAAATAAATAAAAACCTAAAAATAATAATAATCAAGGAATATAAACAAACAAAAAGATCTAATATCTAATTATCTAATATTAGTCCCTAAGTAGATCCTTTAGCTACTGGGCCAATCAACTAGGGAGACACTCAATGCCACTTGTTGACACAGGAGCATTTCCATCTCATTCTTCTTATATTGAAGGTCAAGAGCTAGCAAATTTAGAGATGGTACCAATTTTTCTTAAAAATCTTGAATACCTTTATAATAACCTAATAATATTTTATTAAAAAATTCTTGTAGATATTATATATGTTTGCAAGAAGAAGATTTCACCAAGGATATCTAATATGTAAGACAATAAAAATGTAAGGGTTACAAAGTTGCATGGAAGACAAAGCCACAAGATATTAAGCTTAATTATTTAATTATTAAATGTATTATTATGACTAGGTTTTATGTAGCTTTGATATTTTATGTATACTTTGTAATGTCTTGTCTTTGTAATTGTAAACCATTATATATACCATACTGACTTGTATTAGTTTAATTTTGTTAGGTTAAGCTCATCCTCATATGTGTGTGTGTGTGTGTGTGTGTGTGTGTGGACTTGTACATTCAGTGGACGCGGTGAATAAGAACATTAATGAATGAAGAATTAAGCCAAAACTCTTGGTTAGCTTCAACCTTCATTTATTCCTCTTCAAGTGAGTTTATCTTGAGAGAGTTTAGATATAGTTCTATAAAGAAATTAGTGTTTTCTCTTTAGCAATCTTTTGATCTTGGTGAAGATTAAAAAATTCCAATCGTGCCTTTGAGTTGAAGACTTCTACAACTTTGAATTTCTTTCTAGTTTGATTGACATTCTTATTCAATAACAAAAATAAAAACATCATGCATTGTAAAGGATAATTTATCCATTATTTTACATATCACCTGCGTCAAGAGCCTATGGGCTCCCCAACTGCTTTGGTGGAGTAGTAAGAGCCACTTGAGTAAGATTGTTGGGGTCTAAATCTAATATCTTTTGTTGCAAATTTCTCATCACATGCGATAAAAAAAATCAAATAGATTCATAGTAATATGATCTATTAACCCCTTACTTGATATTACTCATAAAAAGTGATTATATCACATGATCACTTATTTTAAAAACTTTTTACCCAAATAAATCACAATTTAATATAATATATACAAACATATCAAAATATAATTATGAAATTTATTCATATTAATATAATTTATAAGTTGGTTAATTCAAATCGCTTTTTATTTTCGCGAAGTTTAGTTAAATAAAATCACTTGAGTAGATCAATAAAATAAAAAAGAAAAATATAAAAAGAAAGAGGGAAGAGTATAGAAAAAAGGAAAAAGAAAAATAATAATAGGAATAAAAAAGGGTATAAGGGTATTAACTCTTAGATTTGGGATGTAAATCTCAGTCTATAAAAAATTATAATTTTTTAAATATTGTTTTTAGTTTATATCATTTTCTTTAGTTATATATCGAATTTAGTTTATGATATATTTGTTTTGTACAAAGAGAATAATTGGGATATAAAATAGATATGAGAACATGGAAAATGTATTTGGGCATAGTTAGGCAGAATAAAATTTAAAAATAACCTCAATGATAATATATTTAAACCTTAATGAAAAAAAAAGTAAAAAAATAACTTGATATATAATTAAAATATTTAATGCCTTAAGAATAGAAACGTAACAATTTTTTTTGAAATTACTAAATAAGAAATAAGTTGTAATTTTTTTGAGAGTTGCATAAGTTGTAAGAATTATGGCACTAAGGAATTATTATTTCTGAAAACTTGCTTTAGAAAATAATAATTAAAAAACCTACAAATTCTTGTACTACGAATTAATGTAGTTACACACGAACCAAACAAGTGCTGCTAAAGGACTAGAATTATCAGCCGAGGCCACGGAGGCGTAGCACCGGAATAAGACCACCGCTTACTGCATAGCTCGAAGCTTGGAAAATTGAGCTTTATTATTATAGTTCTCTCGTGTCAACTCTTTGCAAAAAATAACACATTTTGCTCGAATCACGGATCACTCTATAGGACCATAACAGGGATTCAATGTCTCCTCCTCCTCCGCCATCTTCTTCATTGATCCATGGAAAGTTAGATTCCTGGTGATTTATCATTGATTTAGTCAAGTGTTACTCCACAAGAGAGATAATCGCCGAGGGTTGATGGATGTGGATCGGTCATCCCTCTGTAATTGCGTGGTGAATTTCCTGTTAGAGGAGAACTATTTACTAACAGCATTCGAGCTGCTTCACGAACTGTTGGATGACGGCAGAGATGTTCATGCGATCAGATTGAAGGAGTTTTTCTCTGATCCTTCTCAGTTTCCACCCGATCAGATCTCCCGCTACAATTCCCTCCGAGGTAGGTCTCACTTCCATGCCTTCACTGTCATTGTTGGAATTCAATTGATCTTGAACAAATATTAGTTTGTAAATTCTAGTTTTTTATTTTTATTTATATTTATATTTATATTTATTTATTTGATTGTTACTCTTGAATGGTGCAATTCGACTTGAATTTATAGTTCCTGGTATTGACTGTATTCTCTGGTTGTAGAATTGAGAATCTGGATTTAGGTTGTATTCTGTGTTTCCTGGATTGCTAGAGAGTAGAGTGGAAAATTGGATTATCTGATGATGTGTCGTTTCGCGAGGGTTGAAGATCCCAACTCTTACTGCAGAAGAGCTTGTTGTGTATTTGTGGTTGTTGCGGAAAAAGGACCAGTTGATAGCGGAAGACCTTTTCCTTCCTTGTGTATGATTGAAATGAGAAAAACAAAATAACAAAAATAGAAAAATAAAGACACCAAATTTTTACGTGGAAAACCCTTAAAGTTGAAGGGAAAAACCACGAACCTTCCACTATGATGATAATAGGATTACAAGTAATTCTTCTCTAGTATGAATTAGAGGCTCGCTCAACTTCTATATCCAAAAGAGGATGGATTACAAATGATGGACTCTCTCACCAACTAAGTGGTGGAACACTCAAACTTCGCTTGAGAAAATATGAGAACTTTTCTCAAGCACCTCGCTTTTGTAGTGGCTCTCACTTTCTCTCTTTTTGTAGAGGATTGCTTGCTTTGCTTGATGATCTAAGCCTTCCCAAAGACCCCTATTTATAGGAGTAGAAGGGGATAACCCAAAAGCCATAAGATGACTCTTGAATGCTCTCCTATTAAATTAAGCCAATGAAACTTTGGTAACTTATACATGATAAAATGCACTTGCCTTCTCAAACTCCCAAGAGTTACAAAGTATTAACCATCTTTGTAACTCATGCATCATCCCCATTATTATTATTGTTGGAAACCCCCTTAATTAAGGAGGGACCCCAACAGTGGTTCATTGGTTCAACGTCTGTGACTCTGAGCTGAGTTGCTCTCGAAAAGGATAAATATAGTTTTATGAAGATTGAAATCGATCTGCTGATTTGAATGACAGTGCTGCTGTTAGGCCGCTTGTGTTTGATAGGGATACACCTGATATTTTGTTCAGTTTTCTAATTCTATTATTATATTAGAATTTTGTTTATTGTTATTATTGCTGTTATTATTATCATCATCATCATTTTTTGAGCTCAAAATATTTGAACTTGATGGGGTCTTGGGAGATAGGAAGCCATCTTAAAGCACTTCTTTACTCATAATAAGCTTGCTATCGTGACACTTTCCATTCATTGAGATGCTTGAGTGCTGATTTGAGTCTTTAATATACTCCATCAATAAATGGAGGAGGAAGTGAATCAAACTCATTTCTGCTTAGTTCTATTGATCACTTGAGTAGCGGGCATACTGGATTTCGCAGATGAAAAGAAGTTATGTTTCTTTGTTTGCTTGGATTTCTTGAACATAAAACCTGTTGGATATGTCAGAGGATAAAATACATAGAAGTTCTGTAATTATGGATCACCCTTATTAGTGTAATATCATTGTAAAGTTTATTGAAGACCACATAATTCTAACATCTATCAGAACAGTTGGTGATAGGGTGGTGGCCTTGCTTTGGTATCTCTACTCTTCCTTCAATTTTTTCTCTCCATATCCTATTCTACCAAGGATTTTATCATGGAGTAAAAAAAACAGCCTCAGGCCTCAGCAATTCCCTATCTGTTTTGCTAAATAAATAAAATTTCACATGTCATGGTACCAAAGTACGACTATCTTGGTGTGCCCCTAAAGAGCTGTTTTTTAATTTATTTACTTAATGAGATAGTCAATCCTAGATTTAATTTCATACTTGGCGCCATTCTAAAATAAGTTCCATTTGTAAAGATAGCTCTAGATATAAGAAAGTGGCGAAGGGAATGATACAAATTATACATATTCTTCTAGCCCAAAGCCCAAGAGGCAAGTGGAGCTCCAGCAAGCTTGGAGATTATGTTGCCAATTAAACAATTGCTGATTAGGTTGTTATGGCTATTTGGATGAGTATATATGATATTCCCTCCTCTTTATCTTAATTTGTGTTTTCGATTTCCCTAAATGGCTCTTGTTAAGCTTGGAGCGTCATGTTGACCCTTGGCTAGCAAGTATCACACTATTATACGTCCTATTTTTCTTGTAGTTTCTATATTTCTAGATGTGTCAGGGTGATGTAAGGGCAAGCTGAAAATTAATGAAAGGTTCCCTCTCTCGTCTAGACTCTCTTCTTCCTCCTAATTTCTGAAATCCTGGAGCTCATTCCTACTTGAGTGGGAAAATCTGTATCAGGGAAAGAAGAGATGTCTTGTAAGTGTGAAAAGCAGCAAGCACTGCAGCAGGTGTCGTGATGCACAGCGATGAAATTTTACCTAGAAAATGAATTCACATCTTTTTGTGCATCTGCTTTGAGTGGGTTTCTGATACAAACATAGTTGGCCTTGGGTGAAATATTGTCCAGTCTGACCCGGTAAACTATTGGGCTCAGATAGTCCAGTTTATTAGGATATTAGGATTGGATATTATTCCACCAGAATGTTCTTAATTTTGTCGTTAGCCTAACTGCTTGAGTTTGTCTTTTAGCCTAACTGCTTGATTTTGTCTGTTAGCTTGAAGGACAAATTGCTATTTAATATGCTTTAATCAATGATCAATGGCAGCAGAAAATTAATGGAGTTTTATTTCAATCTCTGTCTAGGATCTCTTTCTCCCTCCTAATTTCTTTTCTAGAGTTCTTCCCCACTCGAAGAGGGAATTATCCTGCATCAGTTTCATGGACATGGGACAGGGGGTCACATGAAAAAAGTACCATAGCGAGTTTCTTAAGATATGGTTGTATATAATTGCGTATTTCATTAATTGTGGGTTTTTGTTGACAAAATTATTTCTATTGTGGGATTACACAGATGTGGGAATATTGGAATACTGGTAAGTATTATTCTGCGACAAAAAGCATGCGAAAAGGGTTATCTCACATTTCAGGGGACAAAGATAAGAGAAAATAAGAACGAATAGAAAATTTCTGGAACTTAATGCAACTTAGATCTCTTTAGGTTAGATTCACCTAATAGTTCCAATACATCCTGTCTCTAAAAAGCACTCTTAATTAGCCATAATCACAAAAGATGGAATAAAATCAATAAAGAAAAATGATATTAACAGCCTAACACAAATTCCATCATTGATAGGTTTGGGAAGGTCCACATGTACGCAACTTCGCCTTTGCTAGCATGTGGGCCAGTAGCGGGCTGTTTCCGTAAAACTTACATAATACTGCTTGATGAGTGTGTGTATATATATATATGAATGCTGCTTTACTTTATTTTGTCTGTGGACTCTAGTTGCGGATCCTCAAAATTTGCTGGAAGAGAAAGAGGCACTTCAAGAAAAATTGGCCTTCTGTGAGTATGAACTTCGCTTAGCGCAAGAGGACGTTTCGAAACTGAAGGATGAATTGCAGAAGAAAAGTGAACCACCGAGGTTTAAAGTCAATGGTAAGCCTGATGGATTTTGTCACTCATGTTTTGATGTGATTAGTGACAAATTTTACTGTGCCAGGAAATTTCAATGTTAAAACAATGAAATCAATTAATTGAAAGTCTCTCAGTGTTTAGGTAGTCGATGCATGTTGCAAATCAAGCGGTTAGACAATTTCCTTTTATATTAGAATTTTTTCCTATTTTATCCTCACAGCTTTTAGATTACTGGAAATTAACATGTGAAGTTCCGTTATTTATCTTTTGCTGAGATCATAGTGTATGAGGTCAAAATAAGGTGGCATGTAATCATGGTAGTTCACCCCATCGTTGTAGTTGAGGTTCACCCAGATTTTTAAGTTTTGAGCACCCTTCACTCAATGAGTTTTATGTTATTTTTTGCAATCAGGCTCCAATGGAGATGTTAATAATCTGCTTGATCTAAAGCGCCGGAAGAATGAGAGTACCCTTTCTGATTTGGGTCCTTTGAAGGATAATGAAAGGCAGGATCTTAACTGTGCTGTTAAAGAATACTTACTCCTGGCCGGGTACCGTCTTACTGCAATGACCTTTTATGAAGAGGTATTGGAGGATGGATTTCATGGATGTTATTAATCAATCAGCCCAGTTATTCTTTATGTATATTTGTCTGGCCTGTATGGTGGCTAATTGGCTATAGTTTTTTATTTATTTTTTGTTTTTGGTAAAACATACTCTCCTTAGGTTCTATGACATCAACTATGGCTATGTAAACCTATTGTAGGTGCATCCTTTTTCCTGAACAACTAAGTAACCTATAGGCATTCATCTTTACATCTCTTATCAGCATTCTAGGAATAGTATCTTTATCCTGGAAAATCAAGTAATTCCTGCAGTTCTATATAGCATATACCACAACAGAATCACTTGTTCTTAGAATTCCCACTCTTACCCCCCAACCACCCCCCCCCACAAATTATTTGATAGTTCTAGGAAAGTATTATTTGTGAATATCTTTTCTGCTGTACACTGAGTACCTATATATACAGCTTCCTAAACACTAGGAGATATACCAGGCTTCTAATAAACCTCAAATCAAAATCAGTCCCTGTAATCAAGGGACTTTCATCTCTTTTAGCTGTACAGCTATGGTCAATATAAGGAAAATGGCTAATAAATGCTAATTTAAAAGTTGGCTAATGAATACTAATTAAATGATAATAAATGCTAATTCAAATGCTGGCTAATAAATGCTACTCAACTGCTGATTCAAAATGCTAATTCCTTGACATCTCCCCTCAAATTGATGCGGGTAAGGAAAAAAACATCAATTTGCTAGTAACAAAATGATGTCTAGCATGTGTCATTGTCTTAGTTAAGATAAAGATCCAAGGAGATATGTGGAAGAGTGATCATGTGACAGTCATAAGCTTCGTGAATGTAGTGACATTTCTCTTCGATGTGTTTTGTCTACTCATGAAACACCAGATTGGCAACAATTTGAATAGCACTAGTATTATCAGCATGAATTGCAATATGCTGACTTTGAGAGACTCCAAGCTTGAAAGGAAAACCATGTAGCCACACAATTTCACAGCAGGCGTTGCATGATATTCAGTGGATGATTTCGATGCACAATCTTGCTTCTTGCACTACTAAGAGATCAGTCCATCTCCAAGATACATGCACCGTCCAGTAGTGGACTTATGTGAATTTGGACATCCAGCCCAATCTGCATCAATGTAAGCTCATAACTGAAGGGAGGAATCAACCAGAAAGAACAATCCTCTAGTAGGTGAACCAATAAGATAACGGATGATGATGAAAATGTTGAGAGAATTGCATGAAATTGCTGATTTTATAGACATCATATGAAATTTTAGGTTGAGGAATTGTCAAGTAGGTAAGATTGCCAATTAGTTGCCTATAGATGGTTTCATTAAGTGAAGGATCCCCTTTGAAGATATCTTAACATTCAATTCCTTTCAAGTATCAACTAACATAGCATCCTAGAGGCAGTCTTGAATTATTTTTGTTGATTAGAAAAAAAAAAAACAACATTTGGGTGAGCATTGATTTCAATACCCAAAAAATAAGTTAGATAACCAGGATTCTTCATTTGGAAACAATTAGTTAACACTGTCTGGACTTCACCAATCAATGCACTGTCATTACTAGTAATGACAATGTCATTCACATAGATGACTAGTATAACCATGCCCTTAGTAGCTTGACAAATAAAAAGGGATGAATCATACTGATCAAGAGCAAAGTAGAGTATTGCGTAACTTCTCAAACCATGCTCGTGGAGCTTGTTTCAATCCATAAAGGGATTTCTTGAGTTTACAAACATAATCTGGAGACGTAGTGATCATGCCTAATGGAAGTTTCATATAGATATCTTCTTTAAGATCACCATGTAACAAAAATTCTTTACATCTATCTGATGGAAGGGCTAACTCTTGGAGGCAACAATAGCAATAACAATTCTCACAATGGTCATCTTTGCAACTAGTGCATAAGTTTCATCAAGCTTTGTATAGAGCCATCACCTATTTGTTTCCACTGGGCTTGATGGATGGTGGACACCGAACAATTTCCCAAGCGTAATTTTTTTCAAGAACTTATGTTCCATCCACTACTTATGAGACGAAGGAATAGAAACTAAAGACAAAACAATGAACAATGAAATTGGGTTTTCAAAGCCATACCATCTAGAGGTTTTTATATTCGAGGGATATGGTGGAGAGAAGGTGATTTTTGATGTTATCAAGAGAGAGATCAACCATTAGATTGGGATCACTAGGTGCTGTTGGTGGGGTCAAATTATGTTCATGATGTCTTGTGTAAACCAGTTCTAGCTTGAATTTGTTGTAATCTTTAGAGTGATTAGAAAAAGAAGAAAAAGCAAACATTGAAGGTGATTCCAAAGTGGTGGAAGCGGGGAAGTAGGATTGATTTTCAAAGAAAGCAACATTTTGAGAGATATAATCTCTTTGATTAAGAAGATCATAAGATATATTTCCCTTGTAATTTTCAGCATATCCGAGGAAAGCATGAGGCTAATTGAGCAGTGAGTTTTTTCCTCTCATGACGAGGAAGACGAACAAAACACATGAGGAAGATAAGCAAAACACACGCATCCAAAAACATGACAAGAGGAGTAATCTGAAGGAAAACCAAACAATGGATCAAAGGGAGAATCATTATGTAAGGTAGAGGAAGGAAGATGATTAATTTAATGCATAACAGTGGACAATGCTTCATACCAAAAATGAGAAGGAATAGGAGTTTCAAGTAATAGAGTTCTCGCAATGTCAAGAAGGTGACTCTTTTCATTCAGCTACTCTATTTTGCTGAGGAGTATAAGGGCAAGAACTCTGTGATAAAATACCATGATCCAGAAGAAAAGTTTGAAAAGATGATGACATGTATCCCCCTCCCAAATCAGATTGAAGGATTTTAAGTTTTGCAGAAAATTGGGTATTTGTAAGAGTGAGAATTGTTTTAAAAACGCAGAACATTTCACTTTTAGATCAAAGAAAATCACTCCAAGTGAAACGACTAAGATCATTGATGAATGAGACAAAAATATTTAAAATGTTCATGAGAAGTTGCTGGTACAATACCCAAAACATCACTGTGTATAAGATCAAAGTATTTTGCCACAGGAGAATGATGTTAAAAAAATGGAAGAACTTTGCTTTTACCAATTTTGCAAGTTTGACGATCAAACTGAACAGAGTCAAGAGGTGTAGAATTTTTATTGCCAAGTAACCCAAATATGAATAAAGTATGTAGTACATAAGGATTTGAATGCCTTAGACGTTTACGCCATACTTTACTATCAATCTGAGCATAAAAAGAGCTTGCAACATTGGAGAAAGATGCTGAAACAGAGGATAATAATAATGGTTTTGGAGGAAGGAGAAGAGGATAGAGACATGCCACTTGAGGCCCTTTCACAATCATACTCCCGATGCTTAATCCTGCACAACACAACCAGCAGAAGAAAATTGAACATTAAAATGATTTTCAACCTACTTATGATATGAGGTTTTTTGATAATGTAGGAGACACTGGGACATTATTCAAAGACAGAGAAGCATCACCAACAGCCATTATAGGTATAGAGTCACCACTGGCAGTATGAATTCTCATCTTTTTGACTTTAAAAAGGGGATTTACTGAGTAGGTCATGTGATTGAAGGCCCTTGAATCAAAATACCATGGTTCTGTTGTAGAAAATGCGTTACCTGATAGTCCAAAAGCAGAGGATGTAGAAGCCATCATCTGCTGTACCATTGCAGGTGTAAGAGTAGGTTGTTGAACAACAAAATCATTTGGTATAGCAGCAGATCTACTGGTTGAGCCAAATGTCGCATTGAAAGCAATCTCTTATCTTCTTAGTAGGACAAATGAAACATTCTTTGATAATGTGCCCAGATTTCTTACAATAGTTGCAGAATATTTTTGATGCAAGAAGATGCCATGTGACCAAACCCTTCGCAATTATAAAACTGAATGTTGCTCATATCCCTGCCTTTGTGTTTCACTTGGGTTGCTCATATCCCTGCCTTTGTATTTCCCTTGGGTTGCATAAGCCACTAGAGTAGGTGCCAAGGTATCTGCTATTTGTTCCATGGATGCTTGTATGCGCATATGCTGTTCTTCACAAAAAAAGTTCACACAGGCAGTCGTCCAAGGAGGGAACAGGACTGTGGTTATTAGACTAGAGCAAATTGGCTCAAAGTTTCATAAGGAACAGATCTCTATAACTGGCTTCAAGGATTGCACATCGATTAGACTATCTTCAGAAACACTTGCATAAACTATGAAGCATAATGAGTCCAAGTAGCTTGAAAAGTGGAATACAATTCAATAATAGAGAGACTTCCCTGAGTGAGATTCGATCATGTTTGAGTTGAAAGCGTCGAGCTGTGTGGTTTTAATGATGAACTTGCTTCAAATATTTTCACATTCCAGAAACTGTATGATATGGGCGTAAGTTCAAGATGATTTGAGATTCAGCTGATCCAAGAGTCCAAGACATCACCTTGTGCATCTTTGATCTCCCATTTGGCATATTTATTCTTTTTTTCCCCTCTTTGTCGGTGCTGGGGCAGTATCGTCTATATGCCTCGATGGTTTCTTTTCTTTGACAATTAACTGTAATTGAAATTCCTAGGAAGTATATTCTTCCCGTTGAAACAAACATGTAAAATCTCAGAAGACATGATGCATTCAAGAACAAAATACATTACGAGAAGTACTAGATTCTTACAAACAAGAGATGCGGACTATAAATAGAAATCGAAGTGACAAGAAATCAAGACTCGTAGAAAACTGAGATGCTATGGATCTTCTATGGAATTTACTGGTTTTGATGGATTAGAGGAAGGTTCTTGGTTCGGTATAATGCTGGGATGAAGAACGGATGAATTTTCAACAACGGTTGGAGTTTATTGATGGAATTTGGTTTGGAACCAACTGAAGAGAATACTGAATCTTCAACCAAGATTCTCAATATGTCAACTATAGATAATCTTTGAATGTTCTCCAAGACACTTTCAAAGGCTTCTTGATAGGAAGTAATCAAATAACTCCTAGAAAGAACTTGCTATCTCACAAAGAGAGCTAGCCACATTTAGATTCAATTTTATTCCTCTTGTAATAGATGCTATGTGTACAATGGACTACCATGCTATATATAGTCGACAACCATCTAACAAACAACTTAGCAACTTGAGTTTGTTAGATAATTATAGCCGTTGCTATATTAACATCCAATAGGATTTTCTAGCCACTAAATAACGTATTAAGATGTTTAACAAGCTAACAAGTCATTAAGCTAAATATTTAGAACTCTAATCCTAATCATAGTTTGTCATTTAATTAAATGACATTGACATTACAAACATTAACCGGCTATATACATACATGAAATAATAAGCTAAGAAACCCTAATATACATATGATAATAATCTAGGGTTTACAACAAGTTCTACAATAATGAGGTCTTGTATAAGCTTGTTGCCTTGTTCTCCATCTATGCCATATCTTGAATGTTTGAATAATGTCTTGTAAACAACAAAAGTCTTAAGTGTCATCTTTGAAAATATGTAACATACATGCAATAATATTTTGAAGTATTTTCATTAGCCATGGTAGAAGTTTTGTTAAAAATATTTAAGATGATTGGTTCCATAATTAAATATGTTACATGGTTGAGAAGAATTTGCCTCAAATTTGCATCTTCATATTATGGAGACAAATCATCTACATTAAAAGTTCTTGAAGCTCCACCATAAAAATCAGGTAAATCAAGTTCATAAGCATTATCTCCGAACTTTCTAAGAATTTTCAAAGGTCTATCTGCTCTAGCTGTTAATTTATTTTTATGTAAATTAGAACATCTTTCTTTACATAAATATAACCGTATCTGATTACCTTCAGAAAATACCTTTTGAACTTGATTCCTTTTGAGTTGTTTATGTTACCTTGCATTTGACTTTTCAATGTTGGCTTGGAATTGTGGATGAAGCTTTTGGGAAACACTCAAATCGATCCTTGGCTTCATGGCTCTTTAACTCACCTTTCTTTAAGGAAACCATGTTGATAGGCATGTAAGGATTCATGCTATACACTACCTCAAATGGTCTAGAATAAGTTGTACTTGAAGAACTTTGATTGTATGCAAAATTAGTATGAATGAGCTGTATATCTCAATCCTTGGTACTTTTACTTATCAAACATCTTAATAATGTGCCAAGAGTTTGATTTGTAACCTCTGTTTGACTATCAGTTTGTGGATGGTTTGAAGTACTAAGTAACAATTTTGTGCCCAACATGGGCCATTAAGTCTTCCAAAAGTAACTCATAAATGTTACATATCTATTTGAAATAATACTTTTAGAATTAACATGAAGTCTCATAACTTTTTTAAAGTATAAATTAGCAACATCCATAACATTATTAGTTTAATGGCATGGTATAAAATGAGCCATTTAAAAAAATCTATTTATCATGACCATAATAGAATTTTTACCTTGTTGTATTCTAGGCAGTCCTAAGATAAAATCCATACTAACTCCTTTCCATGTTTGATTAGACACAAGTAATGGTGTATATAAATCTTTGTGAAAGAAACTTTTACTTTTTTGACAAGTAACACATATGTTTACTATAGTTTGTGCATCCTTAATCATGTGTGACCAATAGAAATTCTTTTGCAATATTTCTAGTGTTTTATAGGTACAAAAATGTCTAGCTATACCTCTTTCCTATATCTCTTTAATAAGTCTCTAATACTCTATGGTATCCACTTTTTTTACACGCACGATATTCACTCACAAAATCTTCATCATTAGGATATAATTCCCTTAACATTTTAAAGTCTAGCAATTTAGTATCCAACGTGACAAGCAATGTAGAGAAAGAGCATCGACTATTATATTTTCCTTTCCATCTAAGTATTTGATAGAGAATACAAAAGATTGTAAGAAGTTTACCCACTTTGTATGTCTAGGACTAATTTTCTTTTGACCATAGAAGTATTTCAAGCTCTCATGATCAGAATGTAATACAAAGGGGTTTAGGCCTCAAATAATAATTCCATGTCTCTAGGCTATGTATGATGGCAAAGTATTCCTTGTCATATGTTGAAGATTTCAATTTAGCACCATTCAAATTTTCACTAAAGAATGCGATAGACCTTTTTTTTTATTGTGAGAGAACTCTCCCTATTCTTACTCTACTAGCATCACAAGTTACCTTTTGAATAGGTCAAAATTAGGTAAAGATAACACAAGAGCATTGTACAATTTAGTTTTGAGGGTCTCAAAGGTTTTAATGGCTTTATTTTTTCAATTAAATTCTTCCTTTTTTCATGAGTAGAGTAATAGGTGTAGGCTACACCGTGTAGCTACAGTAGTAAAGTATTTTATAAATCTACTATAAAAACTAGCTAATCCATAAAAACTTCTTACTTGATGTATGTCTTTAGGAATATGCCACTCTTGTATAGCTTGTATTTTAATAGGATCAACCTTAATATCCTCACCAATAACAATATAACTAAGGAAAACTACACTTGGAAGCATAAAATCACATTTTTACAATTTAATAAAAAGTTTAGTTTTCCTAGTTTATCAAATAGTTTCCTAAGATGTACAAGATAATTATGTTCGTTTTTACTATACACAAGTATGCTATCCAAATATACTACAATATTATTACCTAATAAGGGACAAAAAAATTCATTCGTTAGTTTCGTGATGGAATTAGGTGCATTACATAACCCAAAAGACATATAGTCCATTCATGAAGATGATGCTTAGTTTTAAAGTTTGATTTCCATTCATCCCCTTTCTTAATTCTCATTTGATAGTAACCACTTCTTAGATCAAATTTGGAAAATACTCATGTACCACAAAGTTCATCATGCATATCATCAAGTCTAGGTGTAGGAAAACAATACTTGATAGTTATATTATTTATGGCTCTAGAATCTATGCACACGCACTAAATACTATTTTTCTTAGGGACTAGTAAAGCAGGTACACAACAAGGGCTCATACTAGGCAATAAAATCACAGTCGTGGTGCTATGGTATTGGAGCATTGCAAACAATAAATTATGTGTTTTGGTCCTTGCGACCTGAGTTTTTATTTTGTTTCATCACATACTCTAATTATTATTTATTGATCATTTGAATATAAATATTCAATAAACTAGTGTTTTATATTATATTAGAAGTATTTAAGTGAGTCATTATATCCTAAATTTTCCTAAAAATTCTAAATTTGCCTTAGAATGAAAACATACACGTTATTTATTAGTACATGTAAACATTTAATTGTAACTTCGTCCAATATATATATAGTAAATAAATAATAAAAAATTATCATGCATGTTTTTTTTAGTAAATTTAAGAACTCTCAATAAATTGCTATTTTAAAACCATAGCATATCAATAATTTTGTATTGTGGATGACCCAAAAAGGCCAAAGCGGCTACGCTGTAGCGGCACCACTATTTAATTGTATGGCTCATACTCTATCTCACGTAATTCTTATCTACTAGTTCTTGTATTTGTCTTTCCAATTCCTTAGCTTCTTCTGGGTTACATCTATAGGCCTATTTGGTAGAGGCATTCCAAGGATTATGTTTATAGCATTTTCAATACCTCTAATAGGTGGTAGTAGGTAAATCATAAGAAAACACATCTTTATACTCATCAAGCAATCTAGTAAAATTTGAGTTATTGGAATTATTCTTTCCACTTTGAGATTCTTTCAAGATTAAGGCATAACAAACACCCTCTTTCTGAATGCAGTTAATCATGGCTTTTTCATTTAGAAATAAACTCTTTTTAGCATCGATAAGTTTCATATTATTATATTGAGAAGGTTTCAATTTATATTTCTTTTTATCCTTAAGCACAATATATTCATTAGTCATACCATCATGGATTGCATTTCTATCATATTATCATGGTCTTCTTAATTATATACCAGATGCATCATTTAGAAACTTCACGGTCTTCTTAATATGAAAAGAAATGAGGGTTTGTTTAGTTGCCTTAGTTATTTTGTCCTTATTAAGCCATTGTAATGAATATGGTTTAGGATGATTAGTAGTCACTAACCCTAGTCGTTTGACCATATTTTCACTTGCAATATTAGTACACGAACCACTATCCACAATGACTACAAATTGTATCACCAATTTTGCACTTAGTTTTAAAAATTTTATCCCTTTGTTTAGGTGGATCATTAGGTTGTATTTATAATACCCGTTGAATTAGAAAGTATTGATTACCATGTTCTTGATACATATTTAAGGTATCATCATTTGACTTGGTTTCTAGGTCATCAACATCTTTACATGGTTCCATGTCCTCTATTTTATTTATGGTCAACACTCTTGATTAGGACACACTCTTGCATATTGACCATATCCTTTACATTTAAAACATTATTCAGTGGACATATCACCAACTTTATTTTTTGCCTTTTTCATCTTGGTTACAAACTATCCTTTTATCATTTGAAAAATGTGCATGTGATCCCATTTTTGATGTAGATGCATTAGTATAAGGTTTAGTTGAGGTCGAAGCACTAGGTTTAACATTAGCTTTGGTCAACTTAATTTGCTTTTCAAATTTCAAAGCTAGCTAAATCAAATTATCAAGAGAATCTTAGGCAAATGTTTCTATCTTTTAATAAATCAAGTTGTTAATTCCACCTAAGTATCTAGCACATTTTTTTTTCATTTCTTTTTTGTATGTCACATAGGAGTGTTAGTCTTTCATTCTCTAGTGTATTTCTCTACACGAATAAGTCCTTGCCTAAAAGTAGTCAATTTAATGTATATGTCTTGCTCACACTCTTTAGGGACAAGTTTCTTTCTTAGGTGCTTTTTTTATTTATTTTTCTCATTATTTTACATTTGTTTTGCCTTTCACGAGTTCTCTTAAGATTATTATACCAAATTCTAACAAAATTTTTAAACTTAAGCACTCCTTAAATTCAAATATTGCCTCAATCTCATACAACCACTCAAAGAATAACTCAACATCTAATTCACCTTGATTTATCTAATTCACCATAAAAATCTTGATACCTTTGTCTTTATCATGAATATACCTTGGCTGGAAGTTTCCTTGTTGCCTTCGGTTGTTGTGAGATCCATTTGAGCCAACTTTGGGTGCATGTTCTTCATACTTCATCCTTGGATTAATATGACCGCCTTTAGCTTTCACTACACCCTCACCATTCCCTCAACTTGGTCGTTGGTTACCTCCATGGTATTGTTTATCTGTTGAAGTGTCTCTTCGTTGATTATTTTTGTTTTTAATCGTTGTAGTTGACTTTGAATGGAGTGGAGTTGTTGAAGTTGATGGTCGGTGGCGTTAATACTGGCTGATAGCTGTTGTAAAGTCTCAAACATAGCCTTCACGGAGACTTCTTCACCCATTGTAAATTTCTTGCACAAACACTACTTACTGATATGTTGGGTGTCTCGGGCAATTCTTATAGCGGCTTCAAGGTTCTTAAAGGTTTTTGGAAGGAAAAATGAAGATGGTTAAGATAAGAGGATGTCGAGGATAGGGGTATGCACCGGACAGGACCGGATGGACTCGGATCGAAGCAGAACGCAATTAAGGACTGAATTTTTTTTAAGTTAGGACTGCAGACCGGACTGGAATTAATAAATTATATATTTTTTATATTAAAAATTATGTATTTTTTAGGTAAAATGTTAATAAAATGTTGGATCGGATCGGAAAACCAAATTGGTTGGGACCGAACCAGAACTAGTTAAGGATCGAATTATTTTTATTTCGGGACCAAAACCCAGAATAACTGGTCGTTTCGGAGTTGGGATACTCCAAATTTTTGGAGTTGGGATAGCTATCTTCTTGATGGAGAAGGATAAGCAGTACGTCAATGATATTATAGGACGAAGTCGAATGGTAGTGCTGGTTCGAATGGAGGAATAAAAGTGGGTGAAGGTATCTGTAAGATAGAATGCAACTGAATATATGGCTTATATTCGAAAGGCGTTGAAGTAGTAGGAGATTTCTTACTAAAAGTTGAAGGAATACCGATCAGAAGAGTCAAACGAAAGTCTAATAGTTTCTATATTTGAAGCTATAATGGTAGAAAGGAAGAGAATTAAAGGCTGGACGCATGGTTAAAAATTTGAAGGCCCTGGAATTGAATATCCAAGAAAATATTCAAGACTATTGAAGAGGGCTTGAATGTTAGCATATCTTCAACGTTGAGTTTGAAGATTCAAAAGATAAATCATAGATGTATGAGGGAATATTGTAGATTACCTATCGATACACAACTGAACAAAGGAATCACGCTGAAGATGAACGTGCTGTGTGCACTGGTGCATGGGGTTATGCGCACGGGAGGGGTCTAAATGAAACCAGAATGAAAATGATCGACATGATGGGTTGGAAAATATAATGGGATGAAAATCCAACCTGGCTTTGATACCAAAATGATGCGGATCTTGTATGGAATTTACTGGTTTTGATGGACTAGAGGAAGGTTCTTGGTTAGTGAGGAAGAACGGATGAATCTTCAACAATGGTTGGGGTTTCATGGTGGAATTTGGTTTGGGGTTTGGAACAAACAGAAGAGAATACTGAAGATTCTCAATACTTCAACAATGGAAGGTAATCAGACATATTCAAAGGCTTCTCGATAGAAAGTAATCAAATAATTCCTATGAAGAACTTGCTATCTCACAAAGAAAACTAGCCAAATATAGTATCAATTTTATTTCACTTGTAATAGATGCTGTGAGTACAATGGACCATAATGCCATATATAGTTGACAACCAGCTACCAAAAAACTGAGCAACTTGAGTTTGTTAGATAATTATAGCCGTTGCTATATTAACATTCAACAGGATTTTCTAGCCACTAACGAACCTATTAGGATGTTTAACAAGCTAACAAACCATTAACCACCTTAGCTTAGTTAGCTAAATAGTTAGAACTCTAATCCTAATCACAGTTTATGTCATTTAATTAAATGACATTAACATTACAAACATTAACCAGCTATATACAATTAAGAAATAACAAGCTAAGAAACCCTAATGTACAGTTGATAATAATGAAGATTTACCACAAGTTTTATAATAATGAGGTCTTGCGTAAGCTTGTTGCCTTGTTCTCTATGTATGCCATAGCTTGAATGTTTGAATGTCATGTACACAACAAAAGTCTTAAGTATCTTCAACTCTTAAATATCTTCTCCTTGCAAATATGTAACATACTTGTAAGAACATTTTGAAGAATTTTCATTAGCCATGGTAGAAATTTTATCAAAAAATATAGATGATTAGTTCCGTAATTAAGTATGCTAATTCTTCATTATCCAGTGGATATATTCTCGCACCATGAGGGCTTTGATACCATGATAGTTCTAGGAAAGAAGTATCATTTGTGAATATCTTTTCTGCTGTAAACTGAGTGCCTATATATACAACTTCTTTCTAAACACTAGGAGATAAACCAGGCTTCTAATAAGCCTCAAATCAAAATCATTCCCTGTAATCAAGGGATTTACTTCTCTTTTAACTGTACAGCTATGGTCCATATAAGAAAAATGGCCAATAAATGCTAATTTAAAAGTTGGCTCATGAATGCTACTTAAATGCTGGCTAATAAATGCTACTTAACTGCTGATTCAAAATGCTAATGAATGCTAATTTGTTGACCTTATTTGCTTGCTGGGATAAACCAAACCAAGCCAGCATGGCCTGCCAATATATTCTAGCATAGCAGAAATTCACAAACAAATGATCAAGTGTTTCATTTGCTTCAGTACAGATGCCACAGCTGCCATAACATTCTGTTTCCATCTTTCCAGCTTAGATCTAGTAAGCACAGCCTCATGTCACATTAAGAAAAATATCATTTGAGGCTATAGTTCATTAATTTTAGATTAATCCACATCCTTTTGGCTAGAGATCCTGCTGCAGAAGCATCTGTCTGCCAGAAGAACTTGATAGTACAGAAATACTGAAATAGATTAATAGTTTATCATATTGCAAAGATTGTTTTCTTTTTTCATTTTTTCCCCCTAATGATTTGTCACTTCTATGCAAAAAGAACTGGGTAATGAGCATTTTTAGTTTATGAATAGACTAGAAAACTTCTTGAAAATGGGAAACCCTTGGTAATGATCTTTTTAGTATATCAATAGTGATGACTTTGCTTATTTCCAGAAACTTAGACTGTAGCTGTATCCGAAGTAGTAAATTGAATTAACTTTTTCTTATCTAATGTGTCAGTGACAAGGTTCCCTGTGTCCACCTCTTCTTCACCCTCCCTCCCTCCCTCTCTTTCTCTTCTTCTTTTGTGAATTAGCCTAGATGATGCATTTGCTTATTGAGAAAGCCCGAGCTTCATATCTGTTGTTTAATATAAAATTTTAGTTCAACTATCTTAGGTTTGATGTCTATTGCAGGTGACTGATCAAAACCTAGACATGTGGCCTGACTCTCCAGCATCTGTGCCAGATGCGATGCGTCATTATTATTATCAGTACCTTTCATCCACTGAAGAGGCTGCAGAGGTAATTATGAGTCTGAGGCTTGCTTTAGATGTGCAAGATAATACATATTTGATTTGATTTCATTTACGGTACTTTGGTATTGTGCTGCTAAAAGCTACCCCCCCTATTGTTTCCTTCTTCTATGCAGTTCTTACGAGCTATCAGAAAACATCTCAGCCAACTATCAGAAAAGAAAAGATAGGAAGTCTTTATCCATCTGTTGACTGCATTAACACCCTTCATTGTTTTAACTCATAATTTGAAAAATAGAAAAATTTTAATTCAGTTAGTGGAAAGCAAGCCCGTACCTATTTTGAAGGGATGAACTACCTCATTCTACCTAGGCAATAAAATCGCAGTCGTGGTCGCGGTGTTGCAGTATCGGAGCATCGAGAATGATAAATAATCTATTACGGTCGTTGCGGCGTGAATTATTATTTTTATTTCATTATATACTTTAATTATCATTTATTAATCATTTGAATATAAATATTCAATAAACTAGTGGTTTATATTATATTATAATTATTTAATTGAGTTATTATATGCTAAATTGTCCTAACAACCCTAAATTTACCTTGGAATAAAAAAATGCATGTTATTTAATAGGACATGTAAAGTTAATAAATAAAATACTTTACTATAGTTCAATAGTAACTTGGTTCAACATATGTATAGTAAATGAATAAGAAAAAATTATCATGCATGCTTTTTTCAATAGATTTAAGAATTCTCAATAAATTGGCGACTTATACTGATTTATCATCTATATTTTCTAATTATTGGTGATACCGATTTACTGGCGATTTATCGGCCGATAAATGTAAAATTTTAAAACGGTCGCCTATCGGAAATTTCCTGTCATGGTTGACCCGAAAACCATTAAATAGCGGCTGCTACGCTATAGCGGAACCACTATTTAATTGGATGATTCTTGTTGTGGATCGATCCCAATTTGGAGAAATAAGATCTAATTAGAATCAATTAGAACACACAAGAATTGAGAAGAGAAAAACACTCAAGAACACAGATTGGGGAAACAGATAATCTTATTGATGTGAAGTAATTGTGATTACAAAGAATCAAAGAAATTCTCACTTAAATCACTCAATTCATGAAGGAATTACAATAGAATCAATAGGAGAAGAAAGAAGACGCCAGATGTATAGCCAAGAAAGATGCACTTCTTGGCTCTAGGCTCGAGCTTCCAATCATTCACATAAGCATAGGCAGGACATCCAAAAATATACAAATCAGAATAATCAGCTGGTTTGCCAGACCATACCTCCTCAGGTGTCTTCAAATCAATGGAACGATTGGGTGACCTGTTCACCAGGAATGCCGCCATGTGAACTGCCTCAACCCAAAACTCCTTGCCTAATCCAGCTTGTGACAACATACATCGAGCCTTCTCTAATAGGGTTCTATTCATCCTCTCAGTAACCCCATTCTGCTGTGGTCTTCCAACACAAGTGCGATGCCTAGCAATACCATGGTCCTCACAGTACTCAGTGAAACTACGCTCCACAAACTCAAGGCCATTATCTGTCCTGAGACACCTCACTTGTCTCCAAGTCTGCTTTTCTAGTAAAGTCTTCCAACGCTTGAAAACTTCAAAGACATCATTCTTATTTTTAATAAAATAAGTCCATACCTTCCTAGAGAAGTCATCAATAAATGTTAGTAGGTATCGCGAACCACCCTTGGAAACCACCCTTGCAGCACCCCACAAATCAGAGTGAACATAATCTAGAGGCCCCTTTGTACTATGTGTAGCCTTTGAAAAACTAACCCGCTTCTGCTTGCCAAACACACAGTGCTCACAGAAATCCATAGTACCTGTACTCTTCCCATCCAACAACCCTCTCTTGGAGAGTTCAGTCAAGCCTTTGACACTCATGTGTCCAAGTCGCATGTGCCGAAGTCTAGTAACATCCGAGTCAGACATACTAGATGATGTTACCGTAGTTGCTTCCTCAATAGTGGAACCAACAAGTTCATACAGTGTCCCGATCCTCTTGCCTTTCATTGCAACAAGAGCCCCTCTAGTAATCCTCATCACGCCATCTTCGATCACACAACGATATCCATTACAATCCAAAGAACTCAATGAAATCAAGTTCTTGGTCATCTCAGGGACATGTCGAACATTAGACAGTGTTCTGACCACACCATCATGCATCTTCACCTTCACTGTCCCAATCCCAGCAACTTTGCATGCAGCATCATTACCCATCAGAACTACTCCACCTTAAGTCGTCTCGTAAGTCTGGAATTAGTTCCTGTTAGGACAAATATGGTAAGAGCATCCAGAGTCCAAAATCCACCTGTCCATAATCTTGTTCTGACTATCAGCGACAGTCAACACATCACCATCACTATCATATTGAGCTATAGCAGCATCATCCTTTGTGCTAGATGATTCATCAGATTTATCTCCAGATATCCTATTAGGACAAAACTTCATGATATGACCCTTCTTGTGACATCCATAGCACATGACAATCTTGGATCTGTTATTCTTTGACTTCGACGTATACTTCTTCTTATAACCAGAACCCCGTTCCTGAGTTCTGCCCCTAGCTACAAGTCCCTTACTATGTGAGTCAATGGAACCACCTCCAGTTAACTGATTCTCAATCAATTCCTGTTGTAGCAGGGCAGTCTTGACATCATCAAGAACCAACTCATCATCCTTCCCATACAATATGGTCTCACGAAAATTTTTGTCATCAGCAGGCAAAGAACACAACAATGTAATAGCAAGATCTTCATCCTCCAATTTAACATCTATATTCCTCAGATCCATAATTATAGAGTCAAATTCATCAAGATGAGATTTTAGGGATTGTCCCTTACCTAATTTTAACTCATGCAACTTGCTCTTCAATAACAGATGATTCGTCACCATCTTCGTCATGTATAGAGACTCCAGCTTGAGCCATAGGGATGACGTCGTTGTTTCTTTAGCCACCTCACGCAAGACCTCATTAGACAAACACAACTGTATGGTGGAAAGGGCCTTTTGATCTATCTCCTCGAATTTCTCATCTGTCATTGAATCGGGTTTCTTTGATATCCCGAGTAATACCTTCTCCAATCCATTCTGAATTAGGATCGCCTTCATCTTCAACTTCCATAAGCCGAAGTTCACAGACCGATCAAACTTCTCTATATCAAATCTTGTAGACATCCCGAATATGAACCACGCTCTGATACCAATTTGTTGTGGATCGATACCAATTCGGAAAAATAAGATCTAATTAGAATCAATTAGAACACACAATAATTGAGAAGAGAAAAACACTCAAGAACACAGATTGGGGAAACAGATGATCTTATTGATGTGAAGTAATTTTTGATTACAAAGAATCAAAGAAATTCTCACTTAAATCACTCAATTCATCAAGGAATTACAATAGAACTCAATAGGAGAAGAAGACGGCGTTCGCTTTTCGATTAGGGTTCTAATCGCATGGTATTTATACTATACGAAACTGTCATTAGCGAAAACCGAGGCGGAGTGAAAAACCTAAAAAACACGGACCGTGTTAATAAACACGGTACCCCCGTGTTTATTTTCTGTCTCTCGGCCTCTCACAGAAACATAACACATTTTCCTGATGAAAAAACACGGATCGTATTTCACAAACACGGGCTCCCCGTGTTTCTTTTCAGCTTTGACAGTCTTTAGTATTTCGGCCACAACTTCTTCATCTGACCTCCGATCGAGCTGATTCTTGATGCGTTGGAAATCTAATAGAAAGATCTGCAACTTTCATGTTCAGTACATTTCCAAATTCTAATTTCTTCAAGGTAAAATATTCACATCTTTCCAGAACAGCTCACAGTTCTACTCCAAATTCCTCTGAAACACTTCACACACCAATCCAAGCTATTCTACACACCAAATACGAGTCACAAGCTCACAGTTCTACTGCCATCAATTTTTTTAGCAATCTGGGAAAAATCACAGATATTTAAAGGCATGGAAGGTCCTGTACAAAATGCTCAAGAATCCCATGTCAAGAATGCTGTATTTTAGGGGGATTAGGAAATGGCTTCCTTGTTTCGATTTTATTGTAACTCATTTCATGTATATTTGTGCCTAGTTTGAAGGTTGTTTCTAATGTCTGTTGTGGAAATGCATATGTCTTCTTGTTATGATCCTCTTTCTTCTCTAAAAGATGATAAGTGAAAACAATCCAGATGTAAGAAAGTAGATAAAGATGAAATTGCATGGTTGTAAATTTTTATTTAATTTCTTAATCGATTCTCTCCTTAATGGCTAAGGCTGTTACCTTTTTTAATCAGGAGGGTTCTGTTTGAGACGAACTGCAGATGTTTGAATTAGTTTTTCATCAACTGTTGGTTAAACTGCTCGAACAACTTCCGGTTGGATATTTACCATTTATCTTATGTCATTATCATAATATGATCTTGATTTGGCAGATGCAAAATTGCTGACATGCATCTGATGGTGCTAACATATTTTACTTTTGGCTTTGGGTTTGTGCATGCTGAAAATACTTTTTATTTGGTTATTATACCTCAGGAGAAGATTGCCATGCTTAAGGAACGTGACTTGTTACAGAAGGCAAATGAAACGCTAAATCATGAGAAGAACCTATTGCTGAAAAGTAAGGAATTAGCTGAAGGTCAAATAAAAGCTCTTACAACATCCATTGACAGCTTACAGAAGGATGTTAAGGATAAGGAGGGTCAGGTAGTTCCTTGTTTCAACTCACTTACTAGGAATGCATGATCATGTCATGTTGGTGAAGAACATGAGTTTATGGGAACTTTCTTATCACATTTTAGGTGCGCCAAATGAGACAATTGCTGGATAGCCAGAGAAAGGAGCTTAATGACTGCAGATCTGAAATCACGTCGCTGAAAATGCATATTGAAGGTGCTCGATCTGGAAAAGGTTTGTCTGTTGGGGAAACTGACTTTGTGCATCCACAATCTTCAGAAAGCCCTGAGGTAGATAGAAGATTTTCACCAATAGAAAGTGAAAATCCAGTGGTGGCGGGTGCCAATTCTGTTGGCTCCAGTAAGCTGCAGGAGATTGGACAAAGAGAAGAAAATATTGAGATTCCAGGCGTTGAAACATCTCCTCCAGTAGATAGGCTGCTTCTGAATCCAGTCCTTGAGGATCCACAGTCAGTGGCTATTCAGCCATTCAACGAGTCTGATAAATCTCCACTCGATTTACATGATGCAGTATCAAGCATCTCTGCTAGTGTTAGCATACCTAGAAATGAGCAACAATCTGCAGATAGAAGTCCATTTTCAAGATCAGAGACCCAAATCATAGCTCCTGCTTCTGAAATGATGGCAAGTATATTTTATCTTCCTGCTTTCATTGAGTTATTTTCTAGCTGATGAAATTAGCACATTGCTAGAGCTGATCTTCATGTTTCTAAAATAATGGGCTGGAAATACCATCCTTAGCAAGATTATTGATTTATTTTCCTGTGGTTCAAAATATAAATTCTTGGACAGTGCAGAACTAATTTGATGTGGCTGGCTTACTTTAGCAGGGTTTGCAAACAATCCAGATTGTTTCAGATGCTCTGCCAAAGATTGTCCCTTACGTTCTGATAAATCATCGAGAGGTATGGTTCGAGGTTCAACTATGATGAAGTTTGATCATGTTACTGGTTGCCAGAAAGATTAATCATGCCCTGTTTTACGTCTGCAGGAGCTCCTTCCATTGATAATGTGTGCAATCGAACGTCATCCAGATAGTAATACCCGTGACTCATTAACCCATACACTGTTTAATTTAATTAAACGTCCTGATGAACAACAAAGACGAATTATAATGGATGTATGTTTCTGGTTGAAGTATTATCCCACTCTAAGGTTGTTTTATGTTTTATAATTTTAAGGATTGAATCTCAAACTTTATGCCAGGCTTGTGTTAACCTTGCAAAGAATGTTGGAGAGATGAGAACAGAGACGGAATTGCTTCCTCAGTGTTGGGAGCAGGTAAGCTTATACTGTTGTCATAAGCGCCAGGCTTTCTGCTTATCTTTTTCCTTGGCTTGCGGGAACAAGATTTAATGTATAACTGATTCTTATTCTGCAGATAAATCATATTTATGAAGAACGAAGGGTGCTTGTTGCTCAATCATGTGGAGAGCTTGCAGAATTTGTTCGTCCTGAGATCAGGGATTCTTTGATCTTGTCCATAGTACAGCAATTGGTGGAGGATTCTGCAACTGTTGTCCGTGAAGCTGCTGCTCATAATCTGGCATTGCTGCTTCCATTCTTTCCTGATACAGAGAAATATTTCAAGGTCAGCCTCAATACATATGTTCCGAGGTCATCATGGAGGAGAATTCTGGCTTGACAGAATTAGCCAATGTAAGCTCTAGAGCAGGTTGATGGAACATGGCCTAGGGAGTGGAGGCTCAAAAAATTGACTAAACATATTAAGTACGAAAAGGAAATACATCTGTCTTTAACATCTGCATTTGTTTATGGCTAGGTTGAGGAGTTGATGTTCCAATTGTTATGTGATCCTGCTGGAGTAGTTGTAGACACAGCGCTGAAGGAGTTAGTTCCTAGCTTGATTAGCTGGGGGAACAGATTAGACAACATTTTGCAAGTCCTTTTGTCACATATCTTGGGCTCTGCTCAGGTATACTTATTTTCCATATCTTCACCATGTTTCCTTACCCTGTAACACGTTTTTGTTATTGATCCTTTCTCAAAATATTCAGCGTTGTCCTCCTCTCTCTGGAGTTGAAGGTTCTTTTGAGTCACATCTCCGGGTTCTGGGTGATCGTGAGCGCTGGAATATAGATATCCTGTTGCGGATGCTAATGGAGTTGCTACCATATGTGCGCCAGAAAGCAATTGAGACATGCCCATTTCCTTCTGCTTCACAACCAGAAGGGACAGCCTTTTCACTTTCGCTGTTAGAGTTATATGCAGGGTTAGGCTTTTTCTTCTTTCTGTTATCTCCTCTTTCCTCTCCTTCCAATGTTGCATTCTTACACCAAGGAATTTTGTGAGACAGGGGCCATGTGGAATGGCCTGCTTTTGATTGGATGCACTTGGAATGCATTCCTTCTTTAATCCAACTTGCCTCCATGTTACCTCAGAAGGAAGATAATCTTAGAAATCGTATTACAAAGGTTTAGTTTACGGAAACCATACCTTGATGTTCTAAAATTTCTGGACAATTGTGCTTGCTACTTTCAAGTTGTTTATGACATAAAAAATTGGTCTTGCAGTTTTTGCTAGCTGTGTCAGAACAGTTTGGAGATTCTTATCTGACGCATATTATGCTGCCAGTGTTCTTGTTATCCAGTGGTGATTCTGCTGATTTAGGCTTTTTCCCATCTACCATTCAGTCCAAAGTTGAAGGTCTATCTATCTCCTATTATTTGTTTGTGCTCTTAAAATATAATGTGTACATTCTGCCTTATCATTGACATTTATTCTGGTAATTGATTGCAGGTTTAAGACCAAGCACTGCTACAGCAGAGAGACTTGCAATCATGTGTGTCCTGCCTCTTCTTCTTGCTGGTGTGTTTGGTGCTCCAGGAAAACGTGAACAATTGGAAGAGTATCTAAGAAAGTTGTTGGTCCAAAGTACAATAAAGGATACTCGGGATCACAATACTGAGATTATAGATGCCATCCGCTTCCTTTGGTTTGTATCAGATAATATCTTTTATATATTTTGTACTCTTTTGCCACTTAATCACTGACCAATTGTAATTTTCTGTTGCAGCACATTTGTAGAACACCATAGCATGATCTTCAACATTCTATGGGAAATGGTGGTCAGTTCTAATGTAGATATGAAAATACGAGCTGCTAATCTGTTGAAAGTCATGGTATGCCATCCATCTTAGTGAGAAATGTCATTTGACATAGAAAATTCTTTATTTGGTGAGTTTATCTTTATATCTTTCCCTTTTTTTCTGCAGGTTCCATACATTGATGCAAAAATGGCTTCGACTCATGTTCTTCCAGCCCTTGTCACTCTTGGTTCCGACCAGAACCTGAATGTCAAGTATGCCAGCATAGATGCATTTGGATCTGTGGCTCAGCACTTCAAAAATGATATGGTATTCTTTTTTAATTTCACGTTTCAACGTTCTAATTTTAGCAAGCTGTTTGCTTCATGATGGGCTAAAATTTACATATTGTAGATTGTTGACAAAATACGTGTCCAAATGGATGCTTTTCTTGAAGATGGTTCTCATGAAGCTACCATTGCTGTCGTTCGTGCACTTGTGGTTGCTGTTCCACACACAACTGACAGACTTAGAGAATATATCCTTTCCTTCTGGTTATAATGCTTTATTCTGTTATGTAGATTGACCCATTTTTCTCTTTCTATTTTTACTTGACATCCCAAAGTGGTTATTCATAATATTTTCTCAGCAAGAATCTCAATTTCCTGGTTAAAGGCTTTCATGCTTTATCCTTGACGTTTTACACATCTTTTGTCAAAGATTTCACATTTCACTGCATCACCTAATGTCTCAAGTGATGTGATGCGTCGTCGTGATAGAGCCAATGCGTTTTGCGAAGCCCTCCGTGCTCTAGATGCCACTGGTTTGTTCCCTTGAGAAACTACTATAAATTCTCGGTTGGGTTCCAGTTCTCTAACTTTCAGAAGTTCAGTATGATGTTTAATGTTTATTTTTTGTCTTCTACCAGATCTTACTGCGACTAGTGTTCGGGATTTCCTTCTACCTGCCCTGCAGAACCTATTAAAGGACCAGGATGCACTTGATCCTGCACATAAAGAAGCATTAGAAATTATGATGAAGGAAAGATCAGGTGGAACTTTTGAGACTTTTACTAAGGTAATGGGTATGGGTGCTCACCTTGGGATTGCTACCTCAGTGACTAGTCTTTTTGGTGATGGAGGATTGCTTGGCAAGAAAGAAGCTACAGATCAGCCGTTGGAACCAAATGAGCATCCCAAGCCAGCCTCCCCTACGCCAGCAGAGGATACAAGGTTTAGGCGAATCATGAGAGGTGGATTTACCGATATGCTTCGAGGCAAAGCAAAGGGTGGTGAGGATACCGCCCAAAACCAGCAATAACAGTCTCCTGCATATTAAATAGGAGCAGTCAAGAACTGGATTCTTAAGACATTAAACATCCAGCAATCGCGTATACGCTCTTTGATTGCCCTTTTTGTTTTGCTTTTATTCTTTATTGTTTTTTGTCACCGTGAGGTTGGTGGTGATAGGTTTCGGACTAGTAATGAAAATGACGGCCATGTGGACTCCCATGGAAGAAATATCATGTAGGTCTAGTTATACTTTGAGAAGCTATTGGTAAAATTTATAAAGCTTGCTCATGGGGCTGTAAACGAGCCGAACCGAGCCGAATACCCCCAGGTTTGGGTTCGGCTCGTTTAACTAAACGAACGAGCCGAACCGAACTTTTAACGAGCCGAACCGAGCCGAGTTCACGAGTCAAAGCCAAAAAATGAACCGAGCCGAACTTTTTTCTGTTTGAGCTCGGCTCGTTTAATAAAGGAGTCGAGCCCGAGCCTCATTTTGAGGCTCGTTTAATTAAACGAACGAGCCGAACCGAGCTTTTAACGAGCCGAGCCGAGCCGAATACCGAACTGGCTCAGTTCATTTACGGCCCTTGCTCAGATGGATCAAGTTGGCCTACGCCGCAACGTCGACTCCATCTTGAAGGTAGTATGTACTGGTTCTGCATTGATGTTCGACATGTCACATGATGTTAGAACATTCAATGATATTTCCATTTCTCAGGATGTGCATACTCGCATCAACAGCTAATGATTTACCACAAAGTTTTGCCAAAGTACTACGGCGTAATATAACTTCATGATTGATCAAAATTCAATTCTTCTTAGGACAGAGTCGAACAAACTACTCCTCGTATCATTTAAGTTAGGTGTTATTTTTTAAATATTTTATTTAAATAATTTAGGTATTCATATGCTATAAACAATTTTATTTAAGTATCATATATTTTAAAACTTGTTTCAAGTTTAACATGAAATTTATAATTTTTAGTTTTAGATTGTTTAAATGATAATTTTTTAATATTACATATTTTTTATATTTGAATTAATAATATTTGAATATTTTTTAATGTTTCAAAATTTATTAGATTTTAAAAAAAAATATATATTAAAATCCTATAAAATTTGAAAAATATTCCATAAAATTAGAAAATTAATATTAAGAAAATTTTAATTTATCTCATGAAAATATTTGACACTTGTTATTATTTTTATAATCTAAACCTAAAAGTATTGATAGAATAATGTTAGAGCAAATATGCCTTTATAGATCTACACATGTTTTCCATGGCAAAAAAAAAAAGAAAAAAAAAGGTAAAAAGGAAGGAAACAAAGTCGCTGGCTAGAAAACCACATGTGGCCATTCTCACGATCAATTTTAGTCCAATCCCAAAGGAGGATACTAGCATGTCGGGAATCAATATTCTTGATACCTTACCTTCGCATATCAATTAGGAAGCAAATAAATATGACATCGAAGTAACTTTTAAAATCAATTTTGTTTTACCTTCTTAGACTAGTATAGGAGGAAACAAGGTCGATATTGATGGACGTATTCAAGCCAAACACAACTCTGGTCCTCTGCTATTGGAAAAGGTCCCAAATCAAGAGAATGCTACCGATCTTTTTCCAAGCCTAGATCCTCTTGAACATGCTCAACCTCTCCAATAAAGGGATATTGTGAAGAATAATTGAAGACCGGATCATCTAATTAAATTGGATTATAATCCTCCAAAAAATTATTGTTGGTACTTTCATGGATAAATTAAAAGAGGAAGACCTGATCAAAGAGAAAAATAATTGGGAGCTTGCACTCTTAAGCTTAGTTTGTGGCACAAAACCTACTTATTATCAAATGGAAACATTTGTTTGATTGAATTGGGGACATGTTGATTTGCCTCACATAATCTTGCATGAAAAGGGATATGTTATTTTCCTTTTCAAGGCTAAGGAGAATTGCCTAACCATTCTAAATGTTGTACACTGGTTTATGTTTATTAAATGATGGCATCCCAATTTCTCTTTCTCTAGGGATGAGTTTTAATAAGTATGACTTTTGCATCTTATTCCTAAGGTTTATAAGAGTTTTTACCTCAAATTTCAGTTGAAATTCTCCATTTTGTTCTTATTACTTCCTTTGTATTGTGAAATTTTGTAGGGTCTCAAGCAACAAAAAAATTATAAAGGATTAAAAAAAAAGCTTAAAGGGAGAAGAAAGTAGAAAAAAGGAGCAAAAATTAAAGTAGAAAGAGATTTAGAGCTAAAATGTAAATTTTGGAATAAAATGAAAGCAAGAATGCATATTCAAAGTATATGGGCCTAAAAGAAGTGGAATTTAGACCAGGAAAAAAATATGAATTTGGAGAAGCTTTCAACATCAAAGTTGTAGATATTTTTAATAGCTTTCCAACTTATCCAAAATCAGTTTAATCAGAGTTATGATCAAAGATGACACGGGAAGCCCATCTTTATCAATACCTTAGGGATCCGAGAGGCGGTAGTATTTAAACTCTCATTCTAATTTCTCATGGTAGCAGCCTCCACTTTCTCTCTCTTCTCTCTTCTCCATCCTCTTCCCCAATTCATCAAGATGTCTCTTGTAAATTAGAGACCAAGGTAAAATAAGTTAAAAATTTGCAAGAATTTGTGAACATTAAGGGTATTATCTAATGATCTTTTCTCTATCTATGGAATCTCTTGTTGTTTTTAATAGTCTTGCTATGAATTTGATAGGCTAGATATTGTGCTAAGGTGAAGGGGAATTTCCCCTGATCCGAATGTGTTGAATTATTGCATCCTTTTTTTTATTCAATTCATGATTTATGTATTGTGTTATTGATTGATTGACGGATTGATGAACCACGGCCGGGTTCTGATTTTGGTGTGGGAAATACCGGTGCGATCGAGAGATAATCCAGTATTAGACCTAATAGCACAACTAGAGATTAAATTGTAGGTCAAGAGACGATCGATTTGACCTCTACAAAAATAAAGGAGGAAACTTTGTGGATTTTAATGCATTACATTCTATTAGACTCTAAGCTAGAGATAGTTAGGGCCATAGATATGTAATAGGATGGTTATGGCTTGAGAAAGTACAACACTTTCTATCCTTGTTGGCATTATTGATTATGATTGTTGAATTATTTTGTGATGTGATATTCGATGACATGTGAGGATCGGGGGTGATGAACCGGAACCTTAGCTCTTCTATTTACTCAAGTCACTTGAGTGTCATTTTACTTTATTTTTAGCATAGTTAGTTATTTAAGGTATTTTAGCTTAAAATTTATTATTTTATATCATCTCGTAGTCTAGACATAGCTAGGTTCTATAATCATCCTAGTGGTCATTCACCAATTCCTGTGGGATCGACCTTGACTACTACTCCGATTCCTTGCACTTGCGGGTAGGAACATGTCAAGTTTGATCCCACCTAAATAATAGTGGTGAGTATTCCCTCCTATCACGCGGGACCCGAGTTTGATCCCGGGTAACGGTGCTAAAAACCTGACACGTTCCTACCTGCAAGTGCACGGGGTTGGAGTAGTAGCCAAGGTCGATCCCATAGGGATTGGTGAATGACCACTAGGACAATGATAGAACTTAGTTATGTCTAGACTATGAGATGATATGAAATAAGAAATTGTAACGTAAGATAACCGACTAAGCTAAAAAGAAAGGAAAATAGCACTCAAGTGACTCAAGTAAATAGAAGAGCTAAGGTTTCGGTTCACCGCCCCTGATCCTCACATGTAATCGAATATCACATCACAAAATAATTCAACAATCATAGTCAATAATGCCAAAAAGGATAGAAATTGTTGTGCTTTCTCAAGCCACAACCACCCTATTACATATCTATGGCCCTAACTATCTTTAGCTTAGAGTCTAATAGAATGTAATGCATTAAAGTCCACAAATTTTCCTCCTTTATTGTTGTAGAGGTGAAATCGATCATCTCTTGACCTACAATTTAATCTCCAGTTGTGCTGTTAGGTCTAATACCAGATTACCTCTCGATTGCACCAGTATTTCCCACACCGAAAATCAGAATCCGACCGTGATTCGTCAATCCGTCAATCAATCAATAACACAACACATATATCATGAATTGAATAAAAAAGGATACAATAATTCAACACATTCAGATCGGGGGAAACTCCCCTTCACCTTAGCACAATATCTAGCCTATCAAATTCATAGCAATAATATTAAAAATAACAAGAGATTCCATAGATAGTGAAAAGATCATTAGATAATACCCTTGATGTCACAAATTTTTGCAAATGTTTAACTACTTGCACCTTGGTCTCTACTTTACAAGAGAGATCTTGATGAATTGGGGAAGAGGATGGAGGAGAGAGAAGGGAGAGGGAGATGAGGCTGCTTCAAGAGAAATTATTATGAGAGTTTAAATACTACCGCCTCTCGGATCCCTAGGGTATTGATAAAGATGGGCTTCCCGTGTCAGCTTTGACAATTCTGGGTATTTTGACCATAACATTTTCATCATAACTCCGATTAAGGTGATTTTGGATGCGTTGGAAAGCTATTAAAGAGATATACAACTTTGATGTTTAAAGATTCTCCAAATTCAGATATTTTCCTGGTATAAGTTCCACTTATTTCAGGACCATATACTTTGAATATGCATTCTTGCTTTCATTTTATCCCTGAATTTATATTTTAGCTCTAAATCTCTTTCTGCTTTAACTTTTTCTCCTCTTTGTTCCTTTTTTCTCCTTTCTTCTCCATTTAAGCTTATTATTTTTTCCATCCTTCATGATTTTTTTGTTTCTTGAGACCCTACAAAATTTCACAACAAAAGGCAGTAACAAGAACAAAAAGGGAGAATTCCAACTGAAATTTGAGGTAAAAACTGTTATAAACCTTAGGAATAAGATGCAAAAGTCACACTTATCAAGTTTCAGTTTCTCCCATTATGGGTGAAGATCCCAAATTTTCCTTTACACATATGGTCTTCCACTTCTTTGATTTGTATCTCTAGCTACATAGACAAGCCAATTGGAATGGATCCTATGACTACCTTAAGGGAGATAATTTCTTTTACTAGAGTGCTAATTGAGGTTGTCACTCAAAAAAATTGTCCTACTCTATTTATACAAAGAAGGCAAATAGTTCAACTTTCGAACAATATGTTGAGTACAAATGGATGCCCATGTATTGTTAGTATTATCACACTATTAACCATGAGATCAATAAATGCCCTAAAAAATCCCCTCAAACATTTGCACATAAAACACTATAGGTTGTTATGAATGAAAGAAGAAAATAGCATGCACCTCAACCTTGTCCCCCCCAAATTTGAACTGCAGCCAGCACAACCAAGTAATGTAGTAGGATCATAAATACCTATTACTTGTTCTATCAAATATGGAGGCCCATCTAGTGGACCAAGTTCCAACAAGGAAAATACCTATCATAAGACTCCTCTGTAACTAATCTTGAACATCCTTTTGTGGATCAAATTGATCTAGAGGTAGATTGGAGACTTGCTTCTCGGCATGACCTTGTGGACTTCCTTTTCAGACTTGATTTTCATATCCAATTATGAATGTTGGATGCTGGAATATTAGGGGTTTGAATAATCCCCTAAAACAAAAAGAGGTCAATAATTGGTGTTGGAAAGGTAAATTTGAGTTGGTTAGTCTTGTAGATACTAGGAAAAAAGAGGCTAATGTTGCACAAGTCAGTAAGAAACTCAAGCACCGTTGGCAATGGATGCGTAATTATGAAGATCATTACAATGGGCATGTGTGGATATGCTAGAACCTAGCCCAATGGTACGTAGAAAAAAAATTCTAGCATGGCTCAAGGGATTTTCATTAGGGTTTGTATTGCAAATAGTGATTTCAAGATTTATTGTAACACCCCAATTTTTACTACTAAAAATTTTTGTTTTGCAGCGGAAATAACTATGTAAAATAGTGGGGGTTACCACCGTGATCGACATAATTCTGGTTTATGCAACCATCCTTACATCAATCACAAGGCTAAAACGTTTAAGTTAATACAAGGAAATTAGAAAAGAAAAGCACATTTATATTACAATACTGAGTTTGGAGTTTAACTCTGAGTTTTACAAAAAAAAATATAAAAAGGGGATATCATGGATCAAGAGTCTAAAAGAGGTATCAAGATAAATACATAATCTTGATAACATATACTCTTCACCCGACCCTAACCTAGATGGAGTCACTCATCCCCACATAAGGCATCATAGGCCACGAAGTCATATATCTGATCCTCTGAGACCTGCATATAAGATCCAAGGCCTTTTGCTTGTGGGAATGAGCAGCACTCATAAAACAAGTGGTCAGTATGCTGCGTGCTGAGTAAGGGAATAATACTATCAAAATAGGAATACAAATAACACATGCTTCTACATTAGATAATAAAGGAATATAACCAAATAAATGACACATCTCATAAGGCATATTACGATCCAGATTCTTTTATTAAGTATAGTCCAATTTCATTCTTTTATATACGTTGAGTGCAGGAACCTTACTATTCTTAAACTAGTGGAACAATTTTAAACTCTTGGGGACAACACACCCTAGCTACTATTCTTTCTGGTGGAACAAACGTTAAAAACATCTCCTCGGTGTAGAACGCTCTTGAGCCACTATTCTACCCGGTGGAACGGGAATAAATATACATATAGAAAATATATCACTCTAGTCCTGACTCATGTATTCTTCCACTATAAATCATTAGTATCTTTTCCATAGGTCACGCAGATATGTTTTATTTCACAATGAGTAGGGACCCCACTATTCTTAAACTAGTGGAATGGTATGAAACTCTTGGGGACAACACACCTAGGCCACTATTCTTTCCGGTGGAATAGAGATTAAAAACATCATCTTTGGGTAGAACGCTCCTGAGCCACTATTTTCCCTGGTGGAACATGATACATACATACATACATACATATATATATATATATAGGTTTAGAAAACTAATCACCATGGCCCTACTCATGTTCTCTTTCACTTTAAGTGATTAGTATCTTATACAAGATTGATTCTCAGGTATAGGACACAATCAAAACAGATATACATATCGCATAGGTCCACATCCTTAAGTCCGGTTAAACCCTAATTACACTCCCTTTAGTGTTTATTCTCCCATGTTGGTTGTTCTACTTACATTATATTATGTCATCTCCCAAATCCTACCATTAGTATTATACCCAAATTAGACAACCTAATTTCCATGAGTTTGCTTTAATAATCTCATCCCGATATATTAATCACTAAAATATCTACGCCAAATTCCATAGAATTATCATAACACTTCTCATGAAATTTTCATGATTTCTAATTCCAATTCTAAACCTTGAACATGGAATAATGATATTAATACTTCAAGACAGCTTGCGCCAAATTTACTATTAAACATGTAAGAACCCCAAATAATGATAATCCTCCCATGAATTACTCAAGCTATTATTGTCATAATTTAAACCTCCTAACACATAAATTAGCAAAAATTCCTTATTATCCCATAATGAGAAAGTTACCCTTTAAGCACAATTAAAACCTTTATTTTATAAAATCTTATACGTTCCATAAATATTATTTCTCCAAGTCCCCATTTATCATCATACCTCATGAGAGACCTTAACCCCATTTACCACAACTCATTCAACCCATATTTCATATGATAGATATATTTCCACAAGTGTGATGTTATCATCATTCAACCCATATTTCATACCATAGGATGTATTTTCACAAATATGCTATTATAGTCACAAATCATAACATAATGATATCTCTTACTAATTCTTATTTTCTTTCAACATAACATTTATATCATCACAAATTATCAATATCAACATGTGTTACATAATATAGCAACAATATCATGAAAAACACATATAACCATACAAGAAAATATCATCAAAAGTTCTAAAGATCGAATAGTATCCTTACCAACTAGGACACTAGGCTCTAAGCATGAAAATCCTAAACTTCCTCCTCCAAAGCTACTGGAATACCACCTACAAAAACAATAAAATTTACAGTTAGGCTCGAGGAGTTAAATCGAAGGAGAAATCAAGGTAAAGAGGATAAAAATAGGTATAACCGTAGTTAAATGGGAGCTTGAGATGTGTGGATGTGTATAGGAACGTGTGGTGGAGCTATAGTTAAATTTTGGTGGTATTTGATTGAGGTTTGGGGTTGAAAATAGGGATGCATGGCCAAAAAAGAAGTTGCACTGCCAAGTGGTATAAAAGTTGCACGGCTGTGCAGCACTAGTGCACAACAGGTCAAGAGAAAAATTTACGCATGGCCAGGCAGTGCAAAATTTGCACGACTATGCAGAAATAGGCCGAGAAGAAAAATTATGCACGATTAGACGATGTAGGGGTTGCACGGTTGTGTATTAGGGAATTTTAAGTGTTGCATGGCTGTGTAGCAGGCAGTGCACTAGCCATGCACTATACAACGCTACAACAAATGAGCGGAAGAAGGAGGGAAAAGAGGCGTCAGTTGATGGCGATGGCTGGCAACGGTGAGGGGAAGGTTGGGGTGACCTTGGTGGTCGGTCCACCGAAAAAAGGCTGCTAGTGGTGGCTGAGGTGGTGCAAGGTGGGGTAGATGGCGGTGTGGAAGCCAAAAATAGGGAAATAAAGGGGAAGAAGAAGAAGAAAAGGGAGAAGGAGGAAAGGAGAAGGAAGAGGGAGCTCGGTAATGGCTCTTTGACACAAATATTAGCAGAGTGAGGCAAAACCAAAGAGAAATAGGGAGAGTGTGAGGTATATATATATATATATATATATATATATATATATATATATATACACACATACACACACATACATGTGTGCATGTGTGGGAGTTGGGGAAGGAGAAAAAGAACAGGGGGATTTATCATATTTAAGGTTTTGGAATCAATTAAAGTTTTGGGATTAAGGAGTTAGGATAAGGCTAATATAATATTTATTGAGGTCGGAATTAATTTAGAGCGCTAATGATGCATGATTAGGCCAAGAAATTTTTCGAGGTATTACATTTATGCTACCATAATATATGCTCATAATAGAGGTCATGATAATAAAATGTTTTGCGAAGTATTGAAGTAGATCAATCCTATAAATTACCTATGGGTAGTTATGGGAGATTTCAATGTAGTTACTTGTTGTTAGGAGAAACTACAAGGACCTATAATTAATGAGGATGGTGTCACCAATTTTGTATCCTAACTCAATCACACCTTCAGCTAGAAGACATCAACTATAAAGGTGATTGTTATACTTGGAGCAATAAAAAAATTATGAGGGCTGAGTCCTATGCAAAATTGACAAACCTTTAGGCAATCAGAAATGGTTTGAGACCTTTACTGGTACCCATGCTCATTTTTCTTCCCTTAACATTTAACCATGCTTCCATTATAGTAACATCGAATCAATTTGTTCCTTAATGCCTAAAGCCTTTTCATTTTTATAACATGTGGACAAAGGATGGATCATTTGACAAAATTGGCAAAGGCATTTGACATAAACCAATGGAAGCACCCCCAATGGTTAGAGTTATCAAGAAACTAAACTTATTAAAAATTCCTTTGAAAGCTTTAAACCAAGTAAAATTTGGTAGTATTTTAGAGAATGTTATGAGTAAAAGAAACCAACTCCAAACCATTTAGCAATCTCTTACCCACGATCCCCAAAAGACTAACCTATTTCAGAAAGAAACCCAATTACAGAAGCAACTTACCTTTTATTCTACTTGTGAAGAGAAATTATATAGATAGAAATATAGAGTGCAATAGCTAAGTTTAGGAGACTCTAATGCAAAGTTATTCCATGGTGTTGTAAAAGGAAGGAATAAAATCAACCAAATTCACTCAATTATAGATGATAAAGGGGTGGTTTAGACTAATAAAGACAAGATCTTTGAAATCTTTTCACTATTTTACAAGAATATTATGGGTACACAGCTAGACTCTACTCACACTCTTGATAAATTTATGATTTTAGTTGATATCTCCATAGGTCCTCTAATTTCTCATGCTCAACAATATAGTATTTTATCCCCTATTACAATGGAAGAAGTGAGTGTGGAAATATTTTTAATGAACGGAGACAAAGTTCCTAGACCTGATGGGTTATAATACATTCTTCTTAAAGAGATGCTGGCCTATTATGGGACATGATATACATGATATCACAAGCCTCAACCTTATACCTAAAGTACCAAATGCCACAAAGGAAAATGACTGTAGACCAATTTCCTATGGCAACACTATGTATAAAATCATAGCAAAGATCCTCACTACTATATTGCAACCTACTTCCTCACATTGTGGGTGATTGCTAGTCGCCATTTGTTTAAGGAATAAGTATTAGTGATAATGTATTACTAGCTACTAAATTAGTGAAATGCTATAACACAAAAAGAATCTATCACCAAGTGTTTGATTAAGCTTCATATAAAAAAGGCTTATGCCACAATGAGATGGGATATTCTTCAACATGTTTCGTGCTCAAAGTAATTCCCTCATTTGATTTATTTGGTTTATAAGTGTATCTCTACTGTCAGCTACTCTATCATGTACATTGGAGTTCTACATCCTCCTTTCCGAGCACAAAGAGGATTGAAGGAAGGGGTACACTCTCACCCTCTATTTTTGTTATTATCATGGAGCTTCTTGATAGGATAATGCAACAAATCTAGAGTTAATTAGAATTTTCACCATATGATAAATGTAGTAGGATCAAACCAATCAACTTAATGTTTGTTGATGGTTTTCTCTTCTTTTTCAAAGGGGATTGCCCATCAATAAGGGTAATAATTGATTTATTTTACAAATTATTCTCATTATCAATTCTATTTCTTTACCCTTCAAAAATCTCAATCTACTTTGGGGGTGTTGTTCACCAGTAAGTAAAGGAATTAGTCTAGAATTATCTTCACTTTCCAACTAACAACCTTCTTTTTACCTCTTTAGTTGTTCCTTTCTATGGAATTTTTTGCACCATATCCATTATAAGCCTGATAAATTCACTACAAAAGTTAGAACTTGGCTATAATCTCTCATTTCTTATGTAGGGATAATGCAACTTATCAAGTATGTTCTCCTCAATATACAAACATATTGGCGCCTTATCTTTCCCATTCCACAACATGTTGTTGATGAGATCAATGTAATATGTTGAAGCTCTATGGTTAGGTTCAACTACACAAAATAGAAATTCCACCATTTCATGGACAAAGGTATGAATACCAAAGAAAGAGGGTGGTTTGGGTTTCACAAACATACACGGGTGGATTCTTGCAGCTATACATAGATTTTTGTGGTTTTCAGATTAAAAGAAAGACCTCTTATTTGTTAAATGGGTGCACTCTTGCTATATAAAAAAGAAGAATATTGTTTTGGATTATTTAATCTAAATTTTTATCTTCTTGGATCATAGAGAATTTCCTAAGTCTTAGACAAACATTTTAACCTTTTTTCACCTCCAATGTAGGAAGACTATCTTCTACGACTAGGGAGCTTGTATAATTTTTGAGGTTTATGAGGTTATCAAGATTACGAGAGATCTTGCGCCTTGATCAAAGTTTTTTTGGGAACTTATTACCATACTAGCATCAATTTATTCTATGTATGACAATTCATAATGACCTATAAACAAAAACCATGATTCTTTTGTTTGGTGTAACTACTGGCAGTTTGTGTGTTGACTAATTCTCAAAATGAAGAAATAACTACATGCCTCTTCTTCTTATGTCCCTTTTCCCTTGAAATTGGGAATCCTTTATTATAAAAATTAGTTCATCATCACACTATGAATGGATGGAATGATTTGGTTAGTTGGTACACTAATTGAGGTCAAAGACCAAAGGAAAGAAAGAAACTAATTTAAGCTCTTTTTGCTGCAACTATCTTTTATGTATGGGAGAAATAAATTGAACAATTTTCATGAACATGGAACAAATTCCAAAGCAAATTCATAAAATAATCTTGAATGATGTGGCTACTTGATTCAAGACCTTCTCGAATTGTAAAGCCTTTAATAAGCTTACGTCTTACATATATATAGTAAGAGCTTTTTAAGTGTAATACCTTGAAATTTGAGAAAATTTTAATATTGATTAATCAACATTTTAACCTAATATAAATTATAATTTTTAGTTCATTATATTTTATTTTATTCTTATTCTAACCCTAACCCTAGATAAGGGATAAATATAGTTTTAGATTTCATTCCCAACAATTTAAACGTAAACATATTACTAATCCTAAACTAAAAAATTTCCCCCTTTTTATTTTCTCTCCCCTTTTCTTCTTTTCCTTTTTTTCTTCTTGTCTTTTTTCCTTCTTCCTTTCTTCCTAGAGACATGTCCTAACCCATCACACACTTTTTTTTTCCTTCTTCTCTCTGCCTGTGCCTCTAGCCTACGCCCATTTCCCTTTATTTCATTTTATCTTCTCATCTTCCTTTCTGCGTCGTCACTCTTGTCTTCTTTTTCCTTTCCCCTTTCTCTTTCCTCTTTTGGCTAAATAGTCCTTATCCTCACACCCCTACTTGTCATCCTCCCCTTCCCTTCTCACCATGTAATTTATGCCCTCCCTGAGCAACCTTCACCACCTACCCTCTACACCACCAATCCCCTATCAACCCAGCCCTTACATCCTCTACAATTTCCTTTTTCCCTATATACTCCCTCATATGCCAAGCCAACCCAACAACTTCTCTTCCTCTCTTCTTTTATGTCAATATCCCTTGGCCATGCACACACACGTGTGTGTGTGTGTGTGTGTGTATCAATAGATAGATAGATACATACATACATACATATGTGCACAACAACTCCCCTATTCTCCCTTCTCCTCCTTTCTTTTTCTCCTCCCACAAAAATACACCAAAGTCCCTACTCTATTTTCCTTTTTTTATTTATCATCTCCTCATTGTTTCCATTTCCATCAACATCACTACTCTCTATCATTACCCTACTTTCCCTTCCTCTTCTCCTCTCCACTTGCTCAACCCAAAACCACCCTAACCATGCCAAACCACCCTACCACTCTCCCAACTAGTGCACTTTTTTTTATTATAAGAGTAATGGCACTTAATTCCAATCTATCTACTCTAGCTATGACACCGCCTATCAATCCCCCTCATCCATGTTGTGACCCTTCTTGTAATTCCCTTTTTCTTGCTGTTTCACTTTTGCTGCCTATCATCAACCCCACCTTCCTTTTCCTTCCTTTTCTTTCCCTACCCAACCTCCAACCACACCACCCACCTCCCTGCCTCAGCTAGTGCCTACAATCCACCACCATTGCCCTATCATCGCACGTCAACTCCACTCCACTTCTATTACACCAACCACACTACCCTTTGTCGCCGACCACCACCACCATTCTCTACCACGAAATCTTATTGGTCCCACAACCATCACCATAACCCTTAACTTCCACCATCACCACCACCTTAGCCACCATGCCACCACCATGTGCTACCCTACCCAAGCCTTCAACTTTTCACTTATATCTATTTTCCTTCCTCTTACTTGCCTTAGTTTCTCCTAGATTAAAATGTTCTAAGTCTAATTTTGTGAATTTTGACTTTTAGGTGATACCTTGGTGGTAGTGGAGGAGAAAGCATAGGTCTAATGTTTTTAGAGACCGAAGGTGCTTTAGTAAAAATACATGTCATAGTTAGAGATTTTATGTGAAAAATGCATATAAATTTTTTTTGTGTTATCATGTTTGAAATTTTTGAATGGAAATATTATCATGATGTTAGTATTATATGATATGGGGTACTATATGTTGAAAGAGATAGTAAAAAATTCGTGATAGTATGAGTTATACATATTTTTGTTTGAGATGAATCATGGTGTGTAGTATCTATCTATAGTTGTGGTCATGTATTTTTATGATGATAGAATGTATTGGAAGTTAAAACATCATTCATATTGGAATTCGTAAGATTTTTGTAGAAATTGGGTGTCTTAGTTTTCTCAAGGACATTTTAGTTAAGATTGTAATACTCCATATTTTTGGAAAAATATTAAATGAGAACTATACCAATTTTTAGGTAGTTAATTTTGATTTAATTTTATGATTTTGTTTGAGGCAAAGTTTAGTTTGAAATACGGTTAGAAAATGAAGTTTAATGAGTTTTTCAGGCGAACCAATTGACTGGTTCCATGAACTGATCAACTGGTTCGTCATTTAAGCAACATGAGTTTTCTCGACTAAACTGATTGACTGGTTGAGGAACTAATCGATTAGTTTGTATAACAATCGAATGGTAGGCCCAAACTGATCGAATAGTTTGTCGAGCTGGGTATATTTTCGAACTCGATTTTCTAGAAAATTTCTTATACTAAAATAGAACCTTACCAACCCCTGCTAAATTGTCCCTAAGAGATTCTTAACCCTTTTCATGATGCATTTAGCCTGAAATATTACCTTAGATCAATTAAAAGGTCAATTGAGACAAATAAGAGGGAGAGATGACCTTAACCTTATCTTCTTCCACCTTTATCCTCTACATGTTTATGAGATGAATGCTTCAATCTCAGGCAAATGACCTTCTATTACCTTTCTTATGAATCTCAATTCTAGCCTAATTGAACTACATTCTCCTGAAACACCATTCGAGCTCTAGAGAATAGGTCAGCATATCTTGGATAAAATCCATCAGTTTAGCTTGAATTCAAATGGTAATTTATAAGACTTTCAAATCATTGCTGAACCCTCTATTATTCCTCTCGATTGGTTTGCTATAAATAACCCTAATCATCCCTTTTATGTACCTTTCTTTCAACCACCAAAATAATTAAGTCTTTGTATTCACCCTCTTCTTTTTTGCACTTCAAACCTTGAAGTTGAATTTCTTACACTCTTCTTGATGAAACCCCATTAGGTTTCGAAAAAATATTGAACCAAACGAGTTAAACGATATGTTCGAAAAAAATTCTAAACTAGATCAGCCTAAGGATGAATCCAAAGGAATATCGAAAAACTCAGAGCACAATTGGAGATCAATGGCAAACTAAGCAAGTTTAACAGAGAAGAATGAAGATTCAGCGAGAGTTCAGGAAGAAGAAGATTTGAGAGTCGAAAGAGAGAGTCGAGAGACAAATAGTCAAGAAAGAAAGAAAGAGTTGAACAACCAGCCAGAGAGAAAAATATGTATTATTCCTCATAAAATTTTCCAAAGTTACATATATTTGTCTTCCCCATATACATAGACACATACATATATACAATATTAGGCCGCCTGTATCAGGCTTCAAGCTACCAGCCCAATTCCCTTTACAAGTAATACAATATATCAAATATTGGGTGGTGCTGAATTATCTAATCAATCCACTTACAAAAATTATAATTATTCCAAAATTATTTGGTAGATTACATCTATTTTCCCATAAGCTATTTTATTTAGCTAACTATAAGAATTAAGGGTTGCATAGGCAATAATCCTTCTAACCCAATTATGGGCCGGGTAGCTGCCTATGTGGCCTACTTAATTCTCCTAGCTATGATTGCCGATGATTGCATCATATAGGATTACAATATATTTTCCCTATTGATATCAAAAAAATTGGAGTCAATTTATCCAAAAATTCCACATCAACATATCCACACAGCAAGAATAGCAATAAGCAACAATCAATCATAGCAGCCAGCATCATGCCCATTTCCATCACCTATATTCTTATCTCCTTTCCTAATTAATCACAGAATAACAGAAATAGTTATATATACAATTTATATTACAATGATCAATAAAATTATCCAGATAAAAATTAAAATCATTTAGATACACATCATTCCCCTATTCTTGGTGGGGTTTCGTCTTTGAAACCATCATGATTCCAGCAAAAGAACTTAAATCATATACATTAAAAGAAATACTCATATTACCAAATTTAGCAGGTAAATCAATTTTATATGCATTGTCATTAATCCTTTCTAACATAGTAAAAGGTCCATCACCTCTAGGATCCAACTTATATTTCCTAAGGGTTGGAAAACATTCTTTCCTAAGGTGTACCCAAACCAAATCCCTAGGTTGGAAAAAAAATTTCTTTCTCTTTTTATTAGCAACCTCAGACATTTTGTTTCCTTACAGATTCATGTAATTTCTTCATCCTTTCTACACGAGATTCAGCATCCAGATTATGTAGCTTAGAAATAGGTAAAGGAACCAAATCCAATGGAGTTAGTGGGTTTAAACCATACAAAACTTTAAAAGGAGTTTTCTTAGTTGTAGAATGTATAGTCCTATTATAGGCAAATTCTACCTATGGTAATATAGCTTCCCATTGCTTAATATTTTTCCCAAGTACAGCTCTCAACATGTTACCTAAAGTCCTATTTACTACTTCTGTTTGTCCATTAGTTTGAGGATGACAGGTAGTTGAAAATAATAGCTTAGTACCTAATTTACCCCACAATACTTTCCAAAAATGACTTAAACATTTAACATCCCTATTAGATACTATGGTACTTAATACCCCATATAATTTAACTACATGTATAAACAATAAATCTGCCACAACCACAACATCATTAGTCTTATTACAAGGTATGAAATGTGCCATTTTACTAAATCTATCTACATCAATCATGATAGAATCCTTAGCCCTACTGGTCCTAGGTAATCCCAAACTAAAGTCTAAAGAAACATCGGACCATGGTTGGGTTGGAACTGGTAAAGGTGTATATAACCCAAATGGTTGAGAAGTAGACTTAGCATGTTTACAAGCCACACAATTCACATATTGCCTTAACACATCCCTTTTCATATGAGGCCAATAAAAATGATAAGTTAATATATCCAAAGTCTTTTGAAAACCTAAGTGCCATTAAACCACCATTATGCGCCTCCTGGATTAATAACTCTTTATATGAGCAACTAGGTACATAAATTCTATTTTCCCTAAATAAATATCCATCAAAAAGATAATATTTTCCTTGGTTACCAGTATCACAACTCTTATATAATTCTTTAAAATCATTATCCTTAGCATATAAAGTCCTAATATGAGAAAACCCTAATAAGTTTGCATCCACTATATTCAATAAAGAGTATCTCCTAGATAATGCATCAACAACCACATTATCACCTCCTTTCTTATATTTAATCACATAAGGAAAACTTTCAATAAATTCTATCCATCTATCCTACCTTCTATTCAACTTTGATTGGCTCTTCAAATATTCAATAGCTTCTTGATTAGTATTAATAATAAATTCTCTAGGCCACAAATAATGTTGCCACACTTCCAAAGCCCTTACTAAAGAAAATAATTCCTTTTCATAAGTAGACTAATTCAAAGTGCTACCACTTAACTTCTCACTAAAATAGGCTATGGGTCTACCCTCTTGAGAAAGAATAGCCCCAATTCCTAATCCTGAAGCATCACAATCTAACTCAAACATTTTTTCAAAATCTGGAAGAACTAATACAGGAGCTTGAGTTAATTTTGCCTTAAGAGATTCAAAAGCTCTCTGTTGTTCGAAACCCCATTTAAATCTTTTTTTTTTGTAATTACAGTTAAAGGTGCAACTAAGGTACTAAAATTCTTAACAAATCTATGATAAAAAGAACATAATCCATGGAAACTTCTAACTTCAGTCACTGATTTAGGTATAGTCCATTCCTGTATCACCTTAATCTTATCCTTATCAACAGATATCCCATCCTTACTAATTACAAATCCCAAGAAGACTACACTTTCTAAGCAAAACCTTGACTTAGCTAAATTAACATATAATTTATCTTCCTTAAATACATCCAAAATAGTCCTCAAATGTTTCAAATGTTCATCCATAGACTTACTATAAATAAGTATATCATCAAAATATACAACTACAAACTTCCCAATGAAATTCCTAAGTACATGGTTCATAAGTCGCATAAAAGTACTTGGAGCATTAGACAATCCAAATGGCATAACTAACCACTCATATAACCCAAAATTTTTCTTAAATGTTGTTTTCCATTCATCTCCTGGCTTCATCCTAATTTGATGATATCCACTCTTCAAGTCTATTTTAGAAAACACTATAGCCCCATGTAAAATATCTAACATTTCATCTAGCCTAGGTATTGGTACCTATACTTAATTGTTATTTTATTTACATCCCTACTATCTATACACATTCTCAAACTTCCATCTTTCTTAGGAACTAAAAGAGCGGGTACAACACAAGGAATTATTGATTCCCTAATATAACCTTTACTTAATAACTCATAAACCTATTTTTTTAAATCCTTTACTTCCTTTGGATTAGCCCTATAAGCAGGCCTATTAGGAATGAAAACCCCTGGTATAAAATCCATTTGATGTTCTATGCCTCTTAATGGAGGTAGTCTATGGGGATTGTCCTGAGGAAACAATTCAGTAAACTCCTCTAATAAACCCTTAACATGATTAGGTATAGACTTAATTAAATTTGCATGACATTCATAACATTCCTTATACACCATTAGATACAAATTTTCACTTTAACCAACAACTCTTTCAACCTCACCCTTCTTAGCATAAAACCCAGATGAGTTATTAAGTCTATTTGAACAAGATCCAACATCTACATTTTAATACCCCAAATTGAGCGGAGTGTTATAATGATTGATTTGGCTACTTATATCAACATGGTATACCATCCTTTTGGTGATTCCGTCCTAAGAACTCCACAGTTAAGCGTGCTGGCCGTGGAGTAATTTTAGGATGGGTGACCTCCTGGGAAGTTTCGGAAATTTTCTAAAAATTTCTCGGGAAGTGCGTGAGTGAGGACAAAGCGTGCTAAAAGGACTCGTGTTGATCTGTGGGGCCAGCCGATCAATCCAAAAAGCGCTCCAAGGTAGCCCCCGTATGGTCATGTCGACTCGGGGTGTTACAAATGGTATCAGAGCGAAACCGCGACCGTGAGCTAAACTTGGATGAGCCAGTTAGCCACCTAGCGGGACGATTCTTGGGATAAACTATATTGAGACAGTTAGTGATTGAGGTGCAACGAGGACGTTGCGTTCTTTGAGTGGGGCTGAATTTAATACCCCAAATTGAGCGGAGTGTTATAATGATTGATTTGGCTACTTATATCAACATGGTATACCATCCTTTTGGTGATTCCATCCTAAGAACTCCACAGTTAAGCGTGCTGGCCGTGGAGTAATTTTAGGATGGGTGACCTCCTGGAAAGTTTCGGAAATTTTCTGAAAATTTCTCGGGAAGTGCGTGAGTGAGGACAAAGCGTGCTAAAAGGACTCGTGTTGATCTGTGGGGTCAGCTGATCAATCCAAAAAGCGCTCCAAGGTAGCCCCCGTATGGTCATGTCGACTCGGGGTGTTACATACATTCTGCTTAGTCAATTCTTTATAATTAGATTTTATTTTGACTTGATCATCATAAATTTGCTTTGGAGTCATAGGTGCTAAAATAAATTTTCTATCATCCTTATATACTGTATACCTATTTTTATAACCATCATGTGTTACTTTCCTATCATATTGCCATGGTCTTCCCAACAAAAGATGAGCATCATGCATGGATACTATATCACACAAAATAGAATCCTCATATTTTCCTAATTTTAAATTTACTAAAACCTGCTGGCTTACTTTAACATCTCCCAATTCATTCAACCACTAAAGCCTATATGGTTTTGGATGTTTAGTAGTTGGTAACCCTAATTTAGATACTAACAGAATACTAGCAGCATTGATACAACTTCCACTATCAATTGCCATATTAAAACATTTATCATTAATTAAACACCTTGTATGAAAAATGATTTCTCTTTGTACTACGTTTGGATCTGGTAATTTATTACTATTTAAAGCCCCACGTACCATAAAAAGATCTTTGCTTACTGGAAGTTCTACCTCTTCTTTAGATTCACTAGTATCATTTATCGCTGTGTTAATCTCCAATTCTTCACCTTCAGATTCTAAATCTATGTCCCCAGATTCCCTAATTAGAATATTTCTCCTATTAGGACATTCAAAAGCTATATGTCCAAGTCCTCCACATTTAAAACACTTAATATATTTAGCCCTAGTTGGACCACTAGCAGGGTTAGCCACATTAGTTTTACATTTATCAATTTTGTTTCCAACTCTAGCTTCACTACCTTTTCCTTTAAACTCAAATTTCCCTCTATTCTTCCAATTTCTAGAACTATTCCCACAAAAATTCCTTTTAGAATTATTTTTAAACCCAAATCCAAGTGGTTTGTTCTGCCTAGTTCTCCTTATTTGACCTTCTATTTTAGCTGCTATATTGACCATCTTTTCTAGGGTTCCATATGGATACAGTTCTACCTTATCAACAATTTCAAAATTTAACCCATTAAAAAACCTAGCCATAGTGACATCCTCATCTTCAACAATCCTTGCTTTGATAAATTACATTTCTAGTTCCTTAAAATACTCATCAACAGTCCTATTACCCTAACTTAAGGACTACAACTTCTTATATAATTTCCTATAATAATAATTTGGAATAAATCTTTTCCTCATTAAAGTCTTAAACTAATCCCAAGTTTGAACTCCTACGTCTAGTTAACACAAGGTTGTAGTACCATGAAGAAGCATACTCTATAAACTCAACCACTACCACCTTAATTTTCTTTTCATCTGAGTAGTTATGACACTCAAAAACCAACTCTATTTTCCTTTCCCATTCAAAATAATGATCATGATCACTTCTTCCATTAAACCCAGGTATATTAAATTTAAGATTACTTAAATTCCTATCAATTCGATCTAAATCCCTCTCATGGCTATTAAATTGTCTAGGACGTCTATCACTATTATTAGATACTTGATCCTCTAACTCTTCTAGATTATTCAAGGGAGGGATCCTATTTCTAGGTTCAGTAGGAGCTCTACCTAACACCCTAGCATGTTGTTCATTTACCATATTATTTTGTAAATTATTAAATCTAATATCTTTTTCTCCTAATCTTTGTTCTAAATTAGCAGATAATACAACAAATTGAGCAGTCATTTGTTCCAAAAAAGTCCTAAGTGTCTCTAGGAGATCATTACTAGACACTAAAATAGATTGATTTATAGATTGGTCATTATTAGACATATTTATCCTCTTGAGTGTATTTAACCTATGTGACTTATTATCATATACAGAAAATCCTAATAATTCACAATCAACAGCACTGAGAATCTAACAGACTAACAATTCCAACAATCAATTTATCAACAATATATAAAATACTAATAACAACAAAATCAAATTTATAAAGATAATCGAATTTTAGAGATATAAGAGATAACAGGATACAACAGAAAAAATAACATAAAGGAATGAGTGTACAACGCCAACAATAGTTGATGGTTAAAGCTGACAAGAAATAAGATTTGCCCCTCTTCTTGGAATAATTTACCCCTTTCTTTATAATCACTGGTATTGAGTTTATACTTGCACACTCAGTCAAATTCTTAGTGTAACATTATTCAGTAATACAAAATTACTGAATCTTAATTACTAAAAGATAAAATTGACAGAGAGAAATACAAGGAGAAAGACTATCAAATATAGAAAACAGTAACAACTATCACAAGGATTCACGGAATTTGACCAAACCCTAGAAGGAGATAGAATTCGAAAAAGCCGAGATGGCTTCTTTAATAGTCACCGACGCCCCTTCAGGGTGCTAACAATCTCGCCGGAAATAAGAAATCACCGGTGTCAAGTATCATAACAATAATCATTTGATTCTTATCAGACACAAACCCTAATCGATTAACTTACCATATCGAGAGTCAATGAAACCAAGATTTAGAAAGAAACCAACAATAGCACCAAATAGTTAACTATAAACCACAACAACTCGATTAACCGGAGATCTGATACCAAATGATGAAACCCCGTTAGGTTTTTAAAAAACACCAGACCAAATGAGTTAAACGATATATTCGAAAACAATTCTGAACTAGATCAACCTAAGGATGAATTCAAAGGAAGATCGCAAAACTCAGAGCACAATTGCAGATCAATGGCAAACTAAGCGAGTTTAACAGAGAAGAATGAAGATTTAGGGAGAGTTTAGGAAGAAGAAGATTCGAGAGTTAAAAGAGAGAGTCGAGAGAGAGAGAGAGTCGAACAACTCGCTAATAACTTTTAAAGCTTTGAAATTTTCCTTTCACTAAGAAGCTAGCTAACACTGAACTTTTTCCAACCAACATAAAATAAAGAAGAGAAAGAAGGGAAGGGATCGAGTAGATCACTGTAATCGAAGCCTTATCTAGCCTAATCACTCCTTTTTCCTTTTCCAATTGAGCTCTGTTGGGACTATTCTCCTTTTTTCCTTTCTTTCTCTACTCTTCCATTATTATTTTCTCTCACTTTAGGTTCCCCAATCTCCTTTTCTTAATCTTTGATGATGCTCCCCTGATTTGACCCTAGGGTATTTATAATGGGAACCCATGTAGATAGGACAAATTTCCCCTGGTGCTATGATGGTTAGCTTTACCCAAGCGTCATATGGATGTACCCTATTGTCAGATGGTAGTACCCTATAGTGGTCTCGAGTGAATGCTACCAACTTTAGGAAAATTGTGTGTTCTTCTTTTGTCAGCATGCAAACTTGTGATGGCCACCTGAGTGGTAGCTCCTATTGTCTTGACAGGGAGCAAATATGCTTTGAGATGTTTGGGTACCACCATTTCTACACATGTTTTGAAAGCAGCTGAGTAAAATCATTAAGCCTTTGAGGAGTCATAAGACTGGAGAGTGCTGTTAGTTCATAGGATAAAAGAGCTATTTTTAGGTTAAAATCAAGTGAGTCATGCAAGATCTCAAAAGGTGGAAAAATTGTTAAGAATTGTACCCTATGACTCTCTCATGTGGAAAAAATCATGGATAAAATGATACTTGTAGGGTCTTTTAATCAGCTCAAATCCACTCATATCAGTAAACAATAGTCTACCAGTTTGAGTAAGGGCTTCATTTCAACATAAGGATCTTGGAACCATAAATACAATTGCCTAGAATTTCAATTTTAGAAAATAGAGAGAATTTTTGGAAGTAGTGAGGTCTTTTTTCCCCCAAACACATAAGCTCTTTTAAAAAAACTTAAAAAAGATAAGAGAAAAGCTAATAATCCCTAATCCCACTCGTAGAAGACCAAAAATAGTGGAGAATGTTTGAAAATAAATTCAAATATGTGAAAAACATTGGAACGAAAGAACCATTCAAAATTAAAACAAACATTCAAAATAGTAAAAAGTGATAATGACTTGGATCAAAGAACATACAACGTTTGCCCTAGTGAGCGGTGGTCATCCATTTTGTGTCTAAGCCCAATCCAACAAGCTAGCCAAAAAAACCAAAAAACTTTCTCAATCAATGCACCAGTGGTGGGAAAAACATAAATTGAAGAAAACTCACTTATCCTACAAATTTGGGATTATAATGAAAGCAACAACATCTTAAGAAAATACAAGGTTGGTGTGCCAACATTTCCAACAATCTACTAACAATGGAAAAGCAATGATAATTTTTTTTAAAAAAAATAGGCAAAAGAAGGAATAACACGTAAGTATTAATGCCATAAAGATTGAATTCATATGAAGTAAGGTGAAGCAATAATAGTGTATAAGGAGTAAACGAATCTTGAACTATTATGCCTTTGATTGAGACCCCCATAATACATGTTTTACCTTAAAATATTCAAATTTTGATATAATAAAACAAGTGCTTTTAATGGCCATGCACACACCTTGGGTACTCATGAGTGCTCTAGAAAGACAACCTTAGTCTCTCATAGAAGGTGGCCTACCCTCACACTCACCTAGATGAATCTATGAGGTGTGTCTCTCAAGTACCACTATATAAGGTTAAAGATTTATTAAAAGCATAAGAATGCTCAATCTCATATGCATCAAATAATGAGTTCAAACTATTGATTCATTAAAGGCATAAGAATGCATCAAAATTTTCATTTCTAGATTCACATATAATGCGATAACTCAATAATAGGAATTTATATGTAGTACTACTATAAGCATAGCTAATGAATGCACACTCAAAGGTCTTTGTTCCCAAACTAGTTCTCCTAAATTCTGGTACCCAAACTTAACTAGGTACCCCCACACTTTCAAAATTTTAAAGTTAGGTTTGACACTTTTTCATAATTCATCGAGAGTTTTATCTAGTCTTTTGTGGGGCACATGGTTTAAGACATAGCATGCAGATAAAACTACCTCCCCCCTATTTGGTTAAGCATACCAAAACTTAACAACATATTATTCATCATTTCTTTTAAATATCTATTTTTTATTTAATCTACACTATTTTGTTGAGGAGTATAAGGGGCACTAGTTTAATTTATAATACCATGACTATCATAGAAGTCTTTTAGGAAAATAGTTCCATATTCACCACTTCTACTAGATTTAAGCTTCTTCATCTTTCCATCAAATCGGTTTTCAACCTCTACCCTATATTTTAAGAACATCTCTTCACTCTCACATTTATACCTACGGAGGTAAAATCTAGTGTACCTAGAAAAATCATCTATAAAGGTCATATAGAACTTTATTCATCCTCACTTATAATGTTATTAAAATCAGCTAGGTCTGTGTGAATCAACTCCAACAATCTAGTTGATCTTTTAGTGAAATGTTTAAAAGATTTTTTAATCATATTTGTCTTCCATACAAATAACACACTTCTCATAATCATTAGTCTCCAAAATATTAATTGAGTTCATACATTTTGGTTTATCAATGGAAGTCACATTTGCACATTCTAGTATACCATGCCATAAAGAGACAACCTTTATCAGGTAAGCAAAAGTAAAGGCATTCTCATTAACTAATTTTTTTTAAAAAAAAGATAACGTAAGCTAATAACTTTTAAAGCTTTGAAATTTTCTAATCCTAATTTATGGGTGATTAATCTCCTAATCCTTTTCTTAGCCCTTAGCCTTATTTATACACCTTAGCTCTATCCCTAAAACCCTCAATTTTACCTTTCCACACTTTAAACCCTTAGTTTTCAATTTATCCAACCAATGATCACTTGAGCCTTAACTTCTCACAATTGACTAGTATCATTCTAGGCCTATTCATTTAGGTTATTTAACAATCAACCACTAGTCTCACTCAGGTGGTTGGAGCTGGGCGATTATCACCATCTTTATTTTTATCAAGTTCTTTTGACCTCAAATCAATTTCTATTCCCACTATATTTTTTTATTATATATGGGTTCATAGATTAATTCCATATATTTTTCCTAATTTCTTATGATTTTTGGAAATTATTTGATTATTTCCCCCATTTTTAGGCATTGATTGGATACTCTAACTTACCTACACTATTTTAATCCTTATTGACTTTCTAGTTGGTTAAATTCAAACATATGATCCACTTACACCCCATAGTTATATTTTTCCTTGTGTTTTCTCACTTACAAAAAAACTACCCACAATCATCTTAATCACCTTCCATTGACTCTCTTACACTCTTTCACTTATGTCAATCACTCCCATCACTCTTCTTGATTGCAAAAAATCCATCCCATATGAATTTTCCATATCTATTTTTCTTTGTTTCATAGGCATAAGGAGTGTATCCCTTTCATTGAACATTTTACACTTAGCCAAATTCCTATCTTCTACTTTTCTTTCTTATCTCTTCTTGCTCTTTGGTTGTGTTGTTCTTAGCCTTTTACCTAATGATTGATGCCCTCTGTAACACCCCCAAATTTCACTCCTGAAAAAATTTTTTTGAAAGATTAAAGCGGAAGCTAGGAGCGAATTTGGGAAATGTTACCGCCACATCTAACACAAGATAAATGTCAACCATCTATCTCATGTTAGATGCAAGGCTAAAACCTGTCAAACAATTAAATCTGAATTTCAAATCCCATCAAATAATTAAATCCGAATAGTAAACACTTATCAGAATACGAGAAATTTAAAGTCAATTACAAAACCCTTAGAAATCTGAAACCAATACTTGCAACTTCCAAAGGTTAATACAATTAAACCAAATAAATCCCGAAGGATAAATATCCGGATCGCCTACTCACTCAAGTCAAGTCTTCCACCCCAAAACAGTATCCGATCATAACCTGCACAAGAGGTCTGCTCCCCACCATCGGTGGATCATCACAGGACCCATTCAACCAGTGTAGTATCAGTACGGGTCCAATACTGAGTAAGTCTCGCTACCCTACCTTATAGGAGAGATATCATCAAGTGCATATTGAATCATGTTGCATTACGTTGATACAATAGTATGCCTACTCAAACCCACATCACAAGTCCTACCATACACATATAATAACATGCGAAATATATGTAATATCTTAAACCGATAAAAGATTCAGATAAACCAACCAAGCATTTATGGATAATGTTAAACCAACCAACCAGACATTTTTGGACAACGCCAAACCAAACCAAGCCGAATCAGGCATTTATCAAACGGGCATTTATGGGAAATGCCGAACCAAACCAATTAGGCATTTAGCCTCGCGGACATTACTTAGGGACATGTCCAGCCCCGAGCATTACTTAGGGACATGCTCAGCCCCGATCGAGTAGACTCGTTCTTTAGATCTCTGGTAAATATAGTCGATTCACATCATAGTCTTTATCAATTCATGTGAGTGCGGGAACCCCACTATTATAGCCGGTGGACCGGTCATGAGGGTCATGCCCTGCCACTATTTTAGCCGGTGGACCGGTCATGAGGGTAACATACCCTGCCACTATTATTCGCCGGTGGACCGGTCTGGCCCCGACTCACATGATGTTTCACTGTAATTACTTCGTATCTTTCCAAGGTCTTATCTTTATTACGTTCGGTTTGTTGAGCACAGAATCCCCCACTATTATAGCCGGTGGACCGGTCATGAGGGTAACATACCCTGCCACTATTATTGCCGGTGGACCGGTCATGTAGGGCACCCCGGCCCTAGCCACTATTATTCGCCGGTGGACCGGTCTGGGTCCGGCTCAACATCTTCCTCTTTAAGTAATTAGTGTCTTAACATATCTTATCTGAAAGTATTTTACCCTTGACATGCATGGCTAACTTTATCCACACTTACCCTTCCAGGAGGGCCCATCCCATATCTTGGGACACTTGCGCCCCTTATCACACCTCGTTATCCCCTTCCCTTTTACTCTTACACATAATGAAGACCAACTCTTAAGGGTGTGGGTTAAGGCCCAACACCTCATGACATCCACTCCACATGCTATCTCCCTCTAGGGTTTTCCCTTGGAAACCCTAATTGGACCTATGTGGCCCAACTTTCTCTCACTTACACTACCATTACTCCATTTATCGTCTCACTCCCCATCTCATTTAGATCAAAACCCAAATCATATCGCTTCACCCCTCGATTCCACAGGTGACCGAAAAACCCTAGTTGGTCACTTCAACCCTAGCACCTTTCTTCTCCCACAAGTAACTCCTCTCTTTTTCACCCAATATCTCTTCTCTCCCATGACACCCATAATCACCCCTTATACAACAATTCCCACTCTTAACCCATACTCCACTCTCCCTTAATCATTTTTACTTCTACATTTCCCAGATTACTACTTTCTCCTAAAACCCTAATCGGGCCCCTTATACACTCTCACAGCAACCTACGTATTATTTTTCATCCCAAGTCTCCAAACACTCCACAACTCTCCCTTTAGCTTATTTACACCTTAATACAACTTTTCTCACGTAACGATTATCCCCATGCAAGCTTTATCCAACCCATGCAAACTCTCGAAGTTCCCATGCAACCCCAGAATTCCCATGCATGGTACTCATCTCTTATTCCCTTCAGTCAACCTCATACTCCCTTTAGCAGTTCACTTCCCATTTATTTCTTTTATCATTTCATCTCCATGTCATAATAATAATTACCCTAACATGCATGTCCTAGAGGGTTAATTAACGCCACAGCACATCATAATCACCATGTATGGATATCACATTCGTTTCATGAGAAAACACATACCACGTACCTCAACTCCAAGCTGCGCTACGCATAAAACACGTTAGGGATAATCATGTGATACACAACAAGACATGATATATATATACAAGGCACTCAAGGCATACAAGTCACATAACACGTAAGAACCTTAGCCACATCCTTACGAAACACCCATAAGTTGAGGTAAGTAGAAACTTACCTGGATCCGAAGCTAGCTAAGCAAGATAAGAGGGAGAGAGAAATCACTAGCTCGAGGATCCACAATAAAGCTTTCCTAGATCGCCGATAGAAATCAGAACTAGGTTAGAAACTATCTTATCCATAAACAATTCACATATTATAATTAAATAAACACAAATGATCTTTCTTGGAAAACGTGTCCAAAACTTAGGACTTAAAAGCATAGCTCTATTAAGATTTGAGATTAAAAATAAATCCAAATGGATTAATACAAATACCACTTAGGACATTGCAAATTAATTTGGAAAGCTCAAGAAAGAATAATCGATTATAAATTAATTTATCGAAAATGACTTATTCATTAGGTTTTATAACTAAATAGGTAAACCGACAATTTATATAGAACTAGATCCAAACCGATTAGATTAAAACATAATTTAAATGATTTAAAACCCAAGGACAGAAATCGATTAAATAAAAGACGCACAACAAAAATCAATTTATAAAACACTCCCCGAAGATTAGGGTTTTAGGCCCGAAAATACAATTCAGTTGAATTCTATTAATTTAATCAAATTGAATGTTTAGAAATGCAATTAAACACATTTTATAACATATCAAATAATCAATTGATCAAAATCAATAAAGGAAATACCCAATTCAGCACAATTAGGGTTTTTAAGCCCGAAACGCAAACCCGATCAATTATTGCCAAAACATATAAATTGACGGTTCGGAAATGTAATTAAATATATCCTAATATAAATTGTATAGTCAATTGAATAAAACGACCCGGTTACATAATCCAATTTAGACCCGCAAGAGTTTTAACCTAAAAATCCAATTCCGGTCAAATACGCACAATTTTCCCAAATCAACACTTCTAATATGAAATTAAATACATTTCAAACGATATTGTAAAATCAATTGAGCGGAACGACTCAATTACGCAACCCAATTTCAATACACACGAATTTTGACCTAGAAATCAAATTCCGATTGATTCCGCATAAATTTCTCAAATTGACGGTTCCGACATGAAATTAAATACATTTTAAAACATATTGTGAAATCAATTTATCCAAAATCGCCAAATTGGACGGATCCGAAAAAAAATTTGGGCATAACCCGGCCTAAAATTCAATTTTCCAAATTTCAACACAACCCATACAATTAATATATCCTAATCAATCTTACAACACATATATACATTATTAAACAATTAATTTAGCTTATCACAAGCTAAATCATACCCAATTAATTAAATATATATATTAGGGTTTCCAGAAAATTATACCAACAAAAATCAGTAAAAATCGGAGCAAGGAGGGCCGGGGAAGCTTCGCTGGAGGTCGAACAGTGCTCGCCGGTGCTCGACGGTGGTCGCCCGAGCTCGCCGGTGGTCGGGCGGTGGCGCGAGCTGTGTGGCCTGCTGCTACCGTTGTCGCCGCCCGATTTTGCTCCGCTGCGTTGGCTGCTGTCGCGCGGCTTTAGCTGTTGCTGCTGCGGCGGTCGGTTGTGGTCGGCAGCTGGAGGCCGACGATCGACGAGGGAGGAGCAGGGAGGAGGAGCTGGGGAGATGGAGAGGCGCGAGGGGGGGGGTCGGCTAGGGTTAGGGTTGCGGGAACAGGGGGTCGGGACTGGGAAAGATAAGGAAAAGAGAGAAGGGGGTGGGGGGTCCCGACAGGTTGGGCTTCTTTTTTTTTTCTTTTTTTTTTTCTTTTTTTTTTTTTTGAAATCACATGTAAAATAAAAGACCAAATATTTAAAAATTATTATCGGAAGACTTTATCTAAAATTTATTAAACGAAAATTATTTTCGAAACGATCAGAACACTTAAAATAAATAAAAAGGTTATATAAAGAATTTCATAAACATTTTCGGAATAATTTACAAATGAACATAAAAATTTATATTATTTACGGAAATACATCATAAGACCCCGAAATAATATTTAAAAACATATAATAAAATATTTAAGTCAAATTCTAATAAACCGAGACTAATTTTAATAATTTCCAAAATCGGTTTTCCGCAAACTAAAAAGCATAGAACGGAAGAAAATTAATTTCAAAAAGAAATTCTCAAATAAGTTCCAAAAATATTTTTAATTTAAACTTCCCGAAAATATTACATTCAATTAATTAAAACGTCGATAAAATATTACTTCCCGAAAATGATTAGTTACAGTCAATTATAAATTCAAAATCGTCAATAAATTCATAAAACAAATTAAAATTAGAATGATTAATTGTTTACATCAAATTATGCTAATAAAATCATTAAACTTAATAAATGTGGATTTTAAAAATTCGGGGTATTACATCACTACCCCCTTAAAAAGGAACTTCGTCCCCGAAGTTCAGGATGGCCTAGGTAGTGAAAACTTGACAAAATAATTGAATAAAAACATTTCCCAAAATGAGTAGTTTAAAAGTAATTCCGAAGAAAATAAAACGATGTTTATGAAACTAAACCAAACAAGGTCGAATCAAAACAAGGCATAGGAAGTAAAATAAAAGAAGGAGAATTGATATTTAGTAGATCAAATACAATGGAATTCAAATACAGAAGAATTACATACTTAAAGTCAAACAATTTACAAACATATTATTTTTTTAAAAAAAAATAAGGTCCTACAAAAGAATAACAGAAAGTATAATGTAGAGTTCAAATAGAATAAAGGAATGAAAATTCTAAAGGTTACACAACTCTAATAACACAACTAATGCACATAAAACTCTACACAAAGAGTTATCTTCAGAATATCATACAAGAAAATAAGGCTAACACTTGGCTTAACAACTCATAAAAGGTCCTCATAAACACCAACCACTTACTTCTAGATCCAGGGGGATTCTTAACCCAAAACACTTCACTAACAAGATCCCTAATCTACGCTACAACCATGATAGTCTAGACACTTAAATTCGAAAATGCTACTACTATAGCAACTATAGCATTCAAAGCCCAAAATTTCTATTTATCTATTTATTTATTATTTTGATTGTTCGTTAATAGTTCTCCTCATACAAGACAAAACTTAATACATTATCATTCACCAACAACTAGAAAAGAAAATATGCATATTTTATAAGGAAGGATTTTCACACATTAATGTTGAAATTACCAACACGAAATACAAAACCGTAGCAACATGTAAATGAATGCTAATTAGCAGAAAATTAAAATACACACACGTAATGAAAGTCATACAAAGTCATTAAAATCACTAGAGCAATTTGGGCACCCTACACACTGCTTATTAAAACTAACACCTCTATCTAAACATCAACATTATCATTATCATTAACACAATTCTAGGTTTCTCCCAATTGAAAATGACACATCTATTTAAACATCACTATCGGGGCTACAAACCTAAGTTTCTTACAACTCCAAAAATTAAAACAACTCAATAAAAATTTATTACAATTTATAGCATATCATATTACATCCAACAATATACACCTTAAGATTATCGATCCACCAAACCTGCAAGTCTAGGGTTAACCTAGTGGGGTAACTACCCCCTTAAGGGGAAGCTAATCACAAAACCATAATAGTCACAACACATAAAATACAGAGTTAATACCAATTAAGCATGTAAAATACCAAGTGACCATATACAAAGACATAATTACAAAAGCAAATAACGAGGCCACTTACACTACCCAATTATACTATCCTCACAAGCTAATCCGGATTTAAAATTCACTTGAACAAAGGTAAATATATTTTCAGTTAAAACATTTAGGATCGTGAGAACCGAATCTCTAACCGAAACCCGATTCTCAGCAACCAAAAGCTCTGATACCAACTTGTAACACCCCCAAATTTCACTCCTGAAAAAAAATTTTTGAAAGATTAAAGCGGAAGCTAGGAGCGAATTTGGGAAATGTTACCGCCACATCTAACACAAGATAAATGTCAACCATCTATCTCATGTTAGATGCAAGGCTAAAACCTGTCAAACAATTAAATCTGAATTTCAAATCCCATCAAATAATTAAATCCGAATAGTAAACACTTATCAGAATACGAGAAATTTAAAGTCAATTACAAAACCCTTAGAAATCTGAAACCAATACTTGCAACTTCCAAAGGTTAATACAATTAAACCAAATAAATCCCGAAGGATAAATATCCGGATCGCCTACTCACTCAAGTCAAGTCTTCCACCCCAAAACAGTATCCGATCATAACCTGCACAAGAGGTCTGCTCCCCACCATCGGTGGATCATCACAGGACCCATTCAACCAGTGTAGTATCAGTACGGGTCCAATACTGAGTAAGTCTCGCTACCCTACCTTATAGGAGAGATATCATCAAGTGCATATTGAATCATGTTGCATTACGTTGATACAATAGTATGCCTACTCAAACCCACATCACAAGTCCTACCATACACATATAATAACATGCGAAATATATGTAATATCTTAAACCGATAAAAGATTCAGATAAACCAACCAAGCATTTATGGATAATGTTAAACCAACCAACCAGACATTTTTGGACAACGCCAAACCAAACCAAGCCGAATCAGGCATTTATCAAACGGGCATTTATGGGAAATGCCGAACCAAACCAATTAGGCATTTAGCCTCGCGGACATTACTTAGGGACATGTCCAGCCCCGAGCATTACTTAGGGACATGCTCAGCCCCGATCGAGTAGACTCGTTCTTTAGATCTCTGGTAAATATAGTCGATTCACATCATAGTCTTTATCAATTCATGTGAGTGCGGGAACCCCACTATTATAGCCGGTGGACCGGTCATGAGGGTCATGCCCTGCCACTATTTTAGCCGGTGGACCGGTCATGAGGGTAACATACCCTGCCACTATTATTCGCCGGTGGACCGGTCTGGCCCCGACTCACATGATGTTTCACTGTAATTACTTCGTATCTTTCCAAGGTCTTATCTTTATTACGTTCGGTTTGTTGAGCACAGAATCCCCCACTATTATAGCCGGTGGACCGGTCATGAGGGTAACATACCCTGCCACTATTATTGCCGGTGGACCGGTCATGTAGGGCACCCCGGCCCTAGCCACTATTATTCGCCGGTGGACCGGTCTGGGTCCGGCTCAACATCTTCCTCTTTAAGTAATTAGTGTCTTAACATATCTTATCTGAAAGTATTTTACCCTTGACATGCATGGCTAACTTTATCCACACTTACCCTTCCAGGAGGGCCCATCCCATATCTTGGGACACTTGCGCCCCTTATCACACCTCGTTATCCCCTTCCCTTTTACTCTTACACATAATGAAGACCAACTCTTAAGGGTGTGGGTTAAGGCCCAACACCTCATGACATCCACTCCACATGCTATCTCCCTCTAGGGTTTTCCCTTGGAAACCCTAATTGGACCTATGTGGCCCAACTTTCTCTCACTTACACTACCATTACTCCATTTATCGTCTCACTCCCCATCTCATTTAGATCAAAACCCAAATCATATCGCTTCACCCCTCGATTCCACAGGTGACCGAAAAACCCTAGTTGGTCACTTCAACCCTAGCACCTTTCTTCTCCCACAAGTAACTCCTCTCTTTTTCACCCAATATCTCTTCTCTCCCATGACACCCATAATCACCCCTTATACAACAATTCCCACTCTTAACCCATACTCCACTCTCCCTTAATCATTTTTACTTCTACATTTCCCAGATTACTACTTTCTCCTAAAACCCTAATCGGGCCCCTTATACACTCTCACAGCAACCTACGTATTATTTTTCATCCCAAGTCTCCAAACACTCCACAACTCTCCCTTTAGCTTATTTACACCTTAATACAACTTTTCTCACGTAACGATTATCCCCATGCAAGCTTTATCCAACCCATGCAAACTCTCGAAGTTCCCATGCAACCCCAGAATTCCCATGCATGGTACTCATCTCTTATTCCCTTCAGTCAACCTCATACTCCCTTTAGCAGTTCACTTCCCATTTATTTCTTTTATCATTTCATCTCCATGTCATAATAATAATTACCCTAACATGCATGTCCTAGAGGGTTAATTCACGCCACAGCACATCATAATCACCATGTATGGATATCACATTCGTTTCATGAGAAAACACATACCACGTACCTCAACTCCAAGCTGCGCTACGCATAAAACACGTTAGGGATAATCATGTGATACACAACAAGACATGATATATATATACAAGGCACTCAAGGCATACAAGTCACATAACACGTAAGAACCTTAGCCACATCCTTACGAAACACCCATAAGTTGAGGTAAGTAGAAACTTACCTGGATCCGAAGCTAGCTAAGCAAGATAAGAGGGAGAGAGAAATCACTAGCTCGAGGATCCACAATAAAGCTTTCCTAGATCGCCGATAGAAATCAGAACTAGGTTAGAAACTATCTTATCCATAAACAATTCACATATTATAATTAAATAAACACAAATGATCTTTCTTGGAAAACGTGTCCAAAACTTAGGACTTAAAAGCATAGCTCTATTAAGATTTGAGATTAAAAATAAATCCAAATGGATTAATACAAATACCACTTAGGACATTGCAAATTAATTTGGAAAGCTCAAGAAAGAATAATCGATTATAAATTAATTTATCGAAAATGACTTATTCATTAGGTTTTATAACTAAATAGGTAAACCGACAATTTATATAGAACTAGATCCAAACCGATTAGATTAAAACATAATTTAAATGATTTAAAACCCAAGGACAGAAATCGATTAAATAAAAGACGCACAACAAAAATCAATTTATAAAACACTCCCCGAAGATTAGGGTTTTAGGCCCGAAAATACAATTCAGTTGAATTCTATTAATTTAATCAAATTGAATGTTTAGAAATGCAATTAAACACATTTTATAACATATCAAATAATCAATTGATCAAAATCAATAAAGGAAATACCCAATTCAGCACAATTAGGGTTTTTAAGCCCGAAACGCAAACCCGATCAATTATTGCCAAAACATATAAATTGACGGTTCGGAAATGTAATTAAATATATCCTAATATAAATTGTATAGTCAATTGAATAAAACGACCCGGTTACATAATCCAATTTAGACCCGCAAGAGTTTTAACCTAAAAATCCAATTCCGGTCAAATACGCACAATTTTCCCAAATCAACACTTCTAATATGAAATTAAATACATTTCAAACGATATTGTAAAATCAATTGAGCGGAACGACTCAATTACGCAACCCAATTTCAATACACACGAATTTTGACCTAGAAATCAAATTCCGATTGATTCCGCATAAATTTCTCAAATTGACGGTTCCGACATGAAATTAAATACATTTTAAAACATATTGTGAAATCAATTTATCCAAAATCGCCAAATTGGACGGATCCGAAAAAAAATTTGGGCATAACCCGGCCTAAAATTCAATTTTCCAAATTTCAACACAACCCATACAATTAATATATCCTAATCAATCTTACAACACATATATACATTATTAAACAATTAATTTAGCTTATCACAAGCTAAATCATACCCAATTAATTAAATATATATATTAGGGTTTCCAGAAAATTATACCAACAAAAATCAGTAAAAATCGGAGCAAGGAGGGCCGGGGAAGCTTCGCTGGAGGTCGAACAGTGCTCGCCGGTGCTCGACGGTGGTCGCCCGAGCTCGCCGGTGGTCGGGCGGTGGCGCGAGCTGTGTGGCCTGCTGCTACCGTTGTCGCCGCCCGATTTTGCTCCGCTGCGTTGGCTGCTGTCGCGCGGCTTTAGCTGCTGCTGCTGCGGCGGTCGGTTGTGGTCGGCAGCTGGAGGCCGACGATCGACGAGGGAGGAGCAGGGAGGAGGAGCTGGGGAGATGGAGAGGCGCGAGGGGGGGGGTCGGCTAGGGTTAGGGTTGCGGGAACAGGGGGTCGGGACTGGGAAAGATAAGGAAAAGAGAGAAGGGGGTGGGGGGTCCCGACAGGTTGGGCTTCTTTTTTTTTTCTTTTTTTTTTTCTTTTTTTTTTTTTTTTTGAAATCACATGTAAAATAAAAGACCAAATATTTAAAAATTATTATCGGAAGACTTTATCTAAAATTTATTAAACGAAAATTATTTTCGAAACGATCAGAACACTTAAAATAAATAAAAAGGTTATATAAAGAATTTCATAAACATTTTCGGAATAATTTACAAATGAACATAAAAATTTATATTATTTACGGAAATACATCATAAGACCCCGAAATAATATTTAAAAACATATAATAAAATATTTAAGTCAAATTCTAATAAACCGAGACTAATTTTAATAATTTCCAAAATCGGTTTTCCGCAAACTAAAAAGCATAGAACGGAAGAAAATTAATTTCAAAAAGAAATTCTCAAATAAGTTCCAAAAATATTTTTAATTTAAACTTCCCGAAAATATTACATTCAATTAATTAAAACGTCGATAAAATATTACTTCCCGAAAATGATTAGTTACAGTCAATTATAAATTCAAAATCGTCAATAAATTCATAAAACAAATTAAAATTAGAATGATTAATTGTTTACATCAAATTATGCTAATAAAATCATTAAACTTAATAAATGTGGATTTTAAAAATTCGGGGTATTACACCCTCACTTTCTCTTCTCTCCTTTTCCTTTCATCTTCAACTTATAAAATCTTGGCCTTTGAATCATTAGTGCTTGTTCAAAGAAAAAGAGAGTTAAATTAATAAGATTTATGGAGTCTTATTCAAGATTCTTCAAGCCTCCATTTTTGAGCCTTGAGGGTTTATTTTTTTATCTTCCATTTTGTTTCTTTTCTCTTATCTAATTCTTGTTATTTTTATTATAGGTGGTCAATGTGTAGAAGGAGAAAATTAAGTGTATTTATTTGCTTAGAGAGTGGAGTAATATTTGGTAAGGATATATGTCTCAAGAATAGGATCTTTGAATGCTATATGTTGCCCATTATGATTTTTCTTGTTAGTATGTGCTACTGTTGTTTCGTAATCATGTTTAGTTTTTTTTTAATATTTATGTATTACATATTAAATTCATGACATTATGAGTTTATGATTTTATGTGAAATTTCTATATATTTTATGCCTTACTAGGTTTTTCCATAAAACTCCAAGCATGATGGCGTGTTAAGTTATTTTGATAAGCCTATGTGTAATTATATTTAATTATGTTCAAATATTGTACTTGGTGTAGCTTGTCCAGGTTGAACGAAATGGGTGTTTTAGCTTACTTGGGGGGTCACAATAATAAGGAAAATTGAGTTTGTGGGGTTTTTTTTAATTAAATTTTATTACATATTTGAGATGATAATAATATAGGGTTGGTTGAGTGTAATTTTGGTGAATTTTAGAATTTTCCATAATTTTGTTGGTTAAATTGATATTTTTTGAGTTTTTTTATGGGAAATGAATACTCTATTGTGTTCCTTGAAGGTTTGCATTAAATTTGATACATAATATGTTAAATTTTGAATGAGTATGCTCTAAGTTATGACAATAATAAAGTTTTGAGGTGTTTAGGTGAATTAGGGATATTATAGTGTTTTGCGGTGAAATATGAAAATTTTGATATTTACATAAGCATTTTTAGGTCATAAAAATGTTCAATGTGATACGGAAAATGTGAAACATTAGGGACAAATAGAAGTATTAAAGGTTCAATAATAAAAAAACAACTTAATTTAGGAATTGGTATCCAAAAGCTAAAATTGGTATTTTATGTGCGAAATACCACAGTTATGTCATTATTTTTAGATATGTTACTATTAATGATATATTAGGATAGAGTGTTAAATTTAGTGAGTTAAATCATTATCTTTCTTTCCCTTGCATTTGACATAAGAATGATGCAAACATTAGACTCACGTTAAGTATAACAATCATACCAAATTATTTTATATTTATATTATGCAAAAAAAAATTCATTAATAAATTTTAGGGTGTTACAAGTTGGTATAAAAAAACTTTGGTTTTGATTGCCATTTTTTGTTTTCAAAATTTAATTCTTAAATGGTCCCTAATATGATTTATTAGTATATTTCCTATTTTTTAAAATTTGATTCTTCAAAAACCTAGATTAACTTTAGAGGAATCGAGAATGGGAACCTAGGCGGCCTTTGATGTGCTTATATTTTTTATGTGTTAGTAAGATATCATTGTTTGTCCTAACTACTTTTCTATTTTGTAGCTAGCTCATCATGGTTGTGAATAGGCATGTTGACAATTTAGAGGGGGATTTTAAGGCCTTTACATAGTTTGTTCAATGCCCTCCATAACCTCAGGCACCACCTCCACCTCTGTATCACCTATAGTAGGGTATAGAAAAGGATTAGCTTTAAAGGGTTTATTGTCATATGTATTGATGTACACTAATGAACAAGATGCCATTATCTTGGAAGACTGGATTTAGGACTCTAATAGGACCTTTTTAGACATTCAATTACATGGAGGCAAGGAGGGAGAGCATAGTTGTATACTTTCGTCAAAGATCAGTGGACACTTAGCGATTAGGCTATGTTGCTTTGGGAGAATTGCCAATTTCGTAAGGAGGACTTCAAGATGACACTTTGTATGTAATTTTATCTTGAAAACTTTAAGAAGGATAAGCTAAGGAGTTCATGTAGTTGAATTAGAAGATTTTGGTAGTGTGGGAGTATCATGCACAATTCACAAACCTATTCATGTTTGTTCCAAGGATAACAACTCATGAGGCTACAATAGTCTTCTAGTTCGAGCATGGTCTTTATTTCAACATTTAAAGGATGATGGATGTAGTGGTTCTCTATGATATTGCCACTTTTTTTAAGTAGGCATGCCTTTCTAGCATCATGGTTAGAAGTAAGCTTCCATTTTGGCTAAGAGAAAGCCCAAGATATATGGTTCCAAGGTTAAGATTCAACATTATGGTGGTGAACCTCCAATATTTTAGTTTAGGGTTCAGTTGAGTGGTTATATCAAAGATTAGGGACTATAGAGGTACTTCTTTTGTCATCTTACGGCTTAGATCATCATTAAACATGCCTCAACTAGTGTAAAATCTATAGAAGCTAAGGGGATACCACACAGGTCTTATCTATTCCCTTAGGGTGGAGGGGGATAAGCTTATACTTTTGGAGGGTATTATAGAGGATACTAATATGGGTAGTCAAGCAGGCCCCTGAATGTCATCATCTAGGCAATGGCTGATTGACTATTGAATGTGGTTATCGGTAAATTCTCCATCATTTTTTTACTAGTGCATGTATTTTTTTTATTTGGGTGCTTCATTTTTTTTATTTTCTATCTCTTTTGTTTCTAGAGTTGCATTATCTCTATATGCTAGTGTGTCAATATTTATTGTTTTTCCATCTTGGGGTACATTGGACTATGCTAGACTTTACTCAAATGTGGCCTTAAAGATAGGCTTATGAATTTGATTGAGATGGCTTTATGAGATTTTGATATGATTCTAATAATTGATATGTTGGGTAGATAATGAGTTGTTATAGAGTGTGCGAAGGTGCGAGTAGTGTTATGGGGAACATAGGGTGCTAGGGTTTCCTATAAGATATACTAGCCTTGATATACAACAAAAATCATATGTGCCTATATTTTTTTCTCGTTGGTGTAGAGAGGTTACCCTATGTACCTATGTAGCATTTAGGAGTTGAACATCGACATGTTCCCTTTGGAGGATATTTTAGTCACTTGAGATTTTGTGGAATTTTTTTAGAGGAGATACCAAATATGTTTCCATTACATGAGGTGGGATCCACAATTTAGTTGGTACTGAGAGGTGAGCCTTTTTTGAGAGCACCCTATCAGATGGAACTAATAGTGTTGTAGGAGTTGAAGTTATAACTAGAGAAGTTAATGGCTCATGGATACATTCAACCAAGTGTGTCTTCATGAGGATCATCAATTATCTTCTTAAAGAATAAGTACATGAGCCTATTTTTTCCCATTGATGATTGGGGTTTGAACTAGTTAACGGTGAAGAATCAATATCTACTTCATAGGTTTAATAACCCTTTTGTTTTATCAACTACGAGGATATAGAGTCTTCTCAAAGATTAACTTATGATCAAGGTATCACCTACTATGCATTGTAGAGACATACATCATGAAAATAAAATTTAATATGTGGTACATGCATTATAAGTTCATAGTGATGCCTTTTGGACACCCCAATACACATGTATTTATGGATCTGATGACAAAGATTTTCCAACCATACCTTGATTAGTTTGTATCAATTTTTGTAGATGTCAACCTTGTTTACTCTCAAAGAATGGATGAGCATAATCAATATATCCTATCATTTTTTTCCTCCTTAGAGAACACAGTTTATATGCCAAACTCTCTAATTATTGGTTTTAATACCTAGAGGTTGTGTTTTTGGGTCATGTGGCATTATTTAGGGAAGTCATCATAGATCTGGTGATTATTGTGGTAATCATGAAATATAGAGAATCATTTAACATCTTTGATGTTCTTAGTTTCCTAGGGTTAGTAGGATAATTCAGTGTTTTATCTAGGACTTGTGAGGGCACATTTCGTGAGTTGAAGTGGCATTTAAATGCAACACTAGTTTTGGCTATGCCATTAGGTTCACAAGGATATGAGGATTATAGTGGTGTGTAAAAGCATGGATTAGGTTGTATACTGATACACTTTGGTAAGGAGTTAGTTTACACTTCACATTAGTTGAAGTAGCATGAACATAAATACTTGACACATGATTTGGAGTAGGTTATAGTATTCATTGCATTGAAGATCTAGATGCACTATTTTTATGGGACATAGTGTAAATTCTTCACCCACCACACGAGTCTCAAGTATATATTCACTCAAAAGGAGTTGAATATAAGGTATGGGACATGGCTAGAGTTGGTGATGGATTATGATATTGAGTTGATCTACCATGAGGGTAATGCTAATGTTGTTGCAGATTCCTTAAGTAGTATGACATAGCACTCTTTGAGTTCTTTTGTTGTGGCTAATTGGTTACTTGAGGAGCTTGAGAAGATGGGGATATGCATTAATTAACATCGGGAGTTGAAGGCTTTTATGAGTGCATTATTTATTACATCGATTGTGTTTAATGAGATCTAAGCTAGAAAACTTAGGGATGTGAAGCTTGAAAGGATTTGGTAAAAGATACATGATGGTATAGATGAGGGCTTTTAGATTCATGATGATGGTAGAATCCATTACAAGGGTCGATGGTTTGTTATAAGGTTGTGCTGAGCTTAAGTGCTAGATTTTGGAGGAGAGCCACTATACTCTGTATTCCTTCCGTCTTGGATGGGATAAGTTATACACGTACCTCAAGAGGATTTGTTGGTGGTCTCGCTTGAAGCAAGAGGTAGATTAGTTCATATCCATATGTATGACATATTAGATCTTGAGATAGGGCATCACCAACTTGAGAGCTTGGGTCAGCCATTGGATATTCTAGGGAGGAAGAGGGAATCCATTTCCATGGAGTTCATGAGTGGTCTACCGTAGAATCACAATGGGTGCAATATGATTTGATTCATTGTTGATTGATTGGGTAAATCAACAATCTTTATCCTGGTGAATTCAACTTGGAGTATGGGGAAATTTGCAGTTTTGACAGAAGTTGTAGGAGGCTATGGGCATGAAATTGAGGTTGAGTAATGCCTTTCACCAAGCTATGGATGGGTAGACTAAGAAGAGGATCCAAACCTTAAAGGATATGTTGTGAGATTTTGTTACAGATTTCCACGATAGCTAAGAAAATAATTTCCTTTGGTGGAGTTTTGTGCAACTATCCCGCGAAAAAATATATGGCATTGTTTGAGGCATTATATGGATGCATGGTTAGTAGCTTCTTGTTTTGGAGCGATATTAGTGATTTTGTTATATTGGGGTCCAAGATGATCAAGGAGATGACTCAACATGTGTGTTTGATATAGGATAAGATTAAAGTATCTTAGAGTCATCAAAAGAGTTATGATGATAAGAGATGACATAGTGATGGTTTTGAGGTGGGGACAATATTTTGTTGAGCGTCTCACCCATCAAGGGAGTAAAGAGGTGTAGTGAAAAGGTAAGCTCGGTTTACACTTTGTTGGAACATACGAGATACTCAATAGACTCAAAGAGGTTTCCTAATGCTTAAGACTTCCACTAGAGTTAGCCTGAGTTCAAAAATGTCTTCCAAATCTCATAGTTAAGGAAGTATGTTGTATATATCCATCCCAAGTGAAAATTTCTACAATATTGAGCTTGATAATTCATTATCCTATAAAGAGGTACCCCTATAGATTCCCATCACTAAGGTGCCAATGACTTGTACGAGCTCAGTTCTACTGGTAAAGATCCTCTGGATTTGCTATCAAATCGAGAAGGTGCCTTAGGAGTCAAAGAAGGTTATGCTTTTTCTATTAACTTTAGGGAAGAATTATTTTTTGAGGAGGAAGTGATGTAATACCCAAAAAAATTTCTAACCCTAATTCATGGGTGCTTAGTTGTAACACCTCATTTTTCAATACTAAAAAAATTGTTTTTAAAACATTTTGGAAGAAAAGCACTTAAACACTCTTACAAAAAAAGTTGGGTGCTATGTTCATACCTAACAGAAGATATCCATCTCACCACCTACCTCATGTTAGACACAAGACTAAGTATCTAACCAATCAAACATAAGAAAAAACTAAAGTATGGAAGAAAACACTTGAAGATATAAAAGTTAAGGTTTACAACTTAGGGCTATGTAAGCCTAAAATACATATAAAAGATACACCAAAATAAAAATGTTAACTAGAGGAAATAAATTTAGAGGGAGGTTGCCTTTTTCGCTCAAGGACCATAAAAGAATTTCTCCAAAAATTCCTATGTTCAAATAACCCTAATATGTTAAAGAAGATGATATACCACTCACTGGTCATCCTCAAGAACTATAAAAAGACCTCCTACTTATAGGATTGAGTTGGGGATTGCAAAAATAACCCCATTAGTATGCATGCATACTGAGCAAACCAATCTACTACTAATGTACATCAAGGTATAGATAATATTTACACAACATGCTCTTGATAATACATACCAAAATGCACATGCAAGACTCTTAATATGTTAATCTTATATTATCACACAAAGTCATACATGACATACTTGGATCCACCAAAACATGCTTGATCATAATCATATAGACATACAGGAATATACAAGTTATATTATACATATCGTATTCTTAATAAAACATAATTCACTTAGATTATCCACATAGTAGTGTATAAGGTGTATCTCAGAGAGTAATGCACAATCAGATATACATATATGTCTCTTTAACCATGGATTCTCATAGTAAGGGAAATTATGATTGTATTTAAAATAGATCATAGGATAATTCATGTAAACATGCTTTAATAACATAACCATGCCATAATGGAGCTTTTAAGGGAAGTATATGGCAACACACATTGTTTACACACACACACACATACAATAATATATATATATATATATATATATATATATATATATATATATATATATATATATATATATATATATATATATATATATATATACCACAATAGATATGCCACATTAAGCTTTCAAAGTAGAACTTATAGGATATGACATTTATGGTAGTTAGGTACATGATAAACTTATAACTAATTGGATAATATATTTGGTGAAAGTGATAATAACATTCCTTTATACCAGTTTAATGAGTAAATGAATAGGATTATAAAATAATTCATATCTTAAGTAATGCGTGAGTTCTTAAATACTTATGAGCCAAAACTAGGTATCATGTTAGTGAAATAACCATTTCAAGATTGAGCATAAAATAGGATAAGAATAATTTAATACATCTTTAGGATTAATTCCTATTATTATCTTATGTTAGGTGAACATATAAGTCCTTTATACCAATTTATTGAGCAATAGGTGGTATCATTCACCATGGTATCTCAATACCCATGGAATTCAAACTAAATAAAGTTTAGCTAAAGCAAAGATAACCTAGTGGCCAGAATTCCAGTCGAAGCCAAAGTAACTAGTGGACATAATTCTAACCAAAGCCAAAGTAACTCTCTAGTGGTGACCAGATCCTTTATTTTTTATACCCCATAATACATCATTAATTTCTACAGTAGAAAAGGCATTAGGATAAATGAGGATCCTAGGATCAACTAGGATCCCACCTAAAGGCACCTGAAGGTAAAATGCTTAAATGTAGACTAATCCCTAGTAACTAACTGAGGATTGAATAATCCAGATCCATAATAATTTTTGTTCCACTTTAAGTGATTAATGTCTTATTAGATGAATATTTCATAACACAAAAAGTTCCAAAAATAATATCATACCAAGTAACAACCATTTCAATCTAAAAGGAACCATATAAAGCTCTCATTATCAAATGTTTTCTACCAATATTCCATTTATTCAATATTATCATGCTCAAACACATTTTCATCTCTAATGCTCATGCTTTCACACATAGATAGAATATACACTACACTTGGTCATTTTATTTTCCATAAAAATAGGGAAGATAAAATTTTGCCTCAAGAAAACATAGCAAAGACACCAAAAGAAAAAGTCTTTACAAATCCAAACCCTTCCAACACTTGAAAACCTTACATGAATGAATATTAACACTTAGTAAAACCCTTAAAATCATAAAAAAATTAAATAAAATCATAAAGTAAGGGGAGGAATCAAAGAGATACAAGTGAATCCCTTACTCTTTTCCCATATCTAATCCCATCTTGCTTAAGAACAAAACAAGAAAGAGTTAGAGGAAGAATTAAAAGAGGAAAGAAACATTGGAACCAAAGGCCTAATTGGGAAAATGTAGACAAATCAAGTATAAATAAAATATGGAAGTTCATAGGTTAGGGAAGAATACAGAAAAATAAGGGCTTTGATTAAAATCTCTAAAGGCTTTTAGTAGAACAAGAAGGTTAAGGGTGTAATTGTAATACCTCATTCCCATAAAACCAGTAATTATATGTATTAGTTATAATAATTATTTTAGGATATTTAATAATAAATATATTTGTTAATATATGTAATATTATTACAACTTATTAGTTATAAAATTGAATTAGGTTAAAATATGCTAGATGGTGCTTTGTCATTTTTAAACCTAGGTTGGGTCATAACTAGTATCCGCTTTGCCAACCTTAAATTCTATCGAATATTTTTGCCATAAATCTTTACCTAGATTTTACCTTAACCTACCCTTGATGTAATACCCCATATTTTAAAGTGTTGAATGAGAAGTTATGCCAATTTTTGGTGTTTGATTTTTATTTCAAATTATAATTGAGTTTGAGGTAAAGTAACTAAATAAAATAAGTTTTTTAGGTGAACCAATTAACTGATTCTATGAACTGATCAACTAGTTCATTATTTTAGAAAATTGGTTTTAACTCAACTAAACCTATTGACTGATTGGGGAACTAATCGATTGTACTGCAGAACATTTGACTTGTAAGCCAAACCAATCAATTAATTTGTCGAGTTGGGTATATTTTTGAAACTCACTTTTTTGGGAGAGTTTTTCATACTAAAATGGAACTTTGTTAACCCATGTTGAATTGTTCCTCAAAGAATCTTAGCCTTTTTCTTGATGCATCTGGCCCAAAAATATTTCGTCAAATCAATCTGAGGAGTTGATTGGGATAATTGAAGGGGGGATATGACCTTAGCTTTGTCTTCTTCCACCTCTCTCCTCTGCACATTTTTGGGATAATTGTTTCAATCTTAGACTCGATTATGCTTAATTAACAGATTCCTTCCATGCTGACCTTCCATTTACCCTCTTATCTATTGCATTTTTGGACAAAGTTACCTACACTACTCCAAAATCACCATTTGAGCTCTGGACGATAGGTCAACATATCTTAGATGATATTAGCTTGTTTAACTCAAATTTAAATGGTAAGAATTAGGGTTTTCGATATGTTCCCAACCACACTTGTAAATAGTATCAATTTTTTGGCTATAAATAACCCTAATCGCCCCTTCTATTCACCTTTCTTTTAGCCATCAAGATACTTAACTCTCTATTATTCAACTTCTCTCTCTATACTTTGATCCTCGCAATCAAATTTATTTTACTCTTTTGATCCTTTCTCTAGCTCCCTTTTGTTTTAATTGTTTAGTAAGAAAAAGTCAGATTTAAGAAAAAGGTTGAGTGGTTAAGCTAAATTACCTTTTTTTTCCTTTGGGTGTGCTATGTTCATTCTTTCATTTCCATTTCAAGTTCGGATTTGTAAAAGTTATTAACAAATTTTCGAGTTAAAATTGTTATTTTTAAGGTTTTGAAAGTTAAGGACTTCACAGTTTGAGTATTTTGGTTTAAGGAAAGTTTTTCTTGCATCAAGTAAGTCATTATTACTTCTAAAATGGTTTATGAGTAAACTTGCATGAATATATAGCCTACAGAACTATAGTAAATGGTTAGACTGTGTATTTTGAGTGAAAAGTGTAAATCTTTAGGAAATATTAAGACGTGATGATTAATGGTGAAATGTGCAACTAAGGTAAGCTAAAATGTGTTATGTGACATTAGAACATGTTTCAATGTGGTATGATAAAGAATTATAAGCATGGTCTGCATGAAAATGACTATTTGGTTTTATCAAAGGGTAAACTGATGGACCGGTTAGGTTAAATAGATTGATTGGTTCCAAGAAAAATTGATTGGTTGACCCAAACCATCAACTAGTAGGTCCACCAAGATCTTAGTATTGCTCTCTACTTAAATCTATTAGTTGGGTAGAACCAATCAACTAGTCTATGAGTAGTCGACTAGTTTTCCCAAACCAATTGACCAGTTTGAGGAAAAGCAGAGTTTGGTGAAGCTAAATTGATTGGCTAGTCAAACCAAACCGATCAACTTTTTAGTACAACAAATCGAATGTTTGGACTAGACCGATCAACTTGTTCAGCTAGTTTGTGTGATTTTAGTGTTCTCGATTTAGATATGCTTTGAGATTATGTATGGGATTATTGTACAAATATTTAATGGAGAAATACATATATTACCATGGATCAATGAATTAATGAATGGATTAAATGGACCTTGATTCATGACATACTCATTAGGTGTTGTAAAGGCTTAAAGGGTGTACTATATATGAAAAGTGATGATTCTTGATAAATAGGGTGGTGAAATAAGGAATGTGCTTCAATGGAATAATATTATGGATATGATTAATATTGTAAAAGCATAAATTAAAACCTTACACCTGGTTGGGGGATGAAAAGGATTGATATGGAAGAGACATGTGAATGACTTTCTTACTCTTTTTATAGGTCTTGTGTGTTCACGTAACCTTATGAATAATATACTAATTACATAAATTGAAAGAAAATCGATTCGTGTATGGGTTTGGCTTACCCGATCCTCAATTAGCTACTAGGGGTTAGTCTGCCTTCGAACATTTATTGGCGCCTTTGGGCTTTGCCTTTGGATTGGACCCTAGAAGATCCGGGTGCCTTACCTACTATAGACATTGGTGATGAACTCGGGAGTATCGATACTAAAGTGCTTGGTTACCTAAGTGGTTGATTTTAGCTTGGACTTATGTCCATTGTGGTTATTAGCTTCAGCCTGGACTTTATGTCCCTTAGTTTTGATAAGATTCCATAGTATGTGAGGCCATGGGGTGGTGCATAGTCCATCACTCAATGATGAATAATTAGATAATGATTAGAACAAATGGTTGGCTTATAATCATGGTAAAATTAGGAATGACTAATTGGATAATGATTTAGACTAATGGTTGGATTGTAATTATGGTAAAAGTTGGAATGAATAGTTGGTTAATAATTGGAATGATTGACTAGATTATGACCTATATAAGTAGATAATTGGTATAGCCTAACTTATTGAGGAGGTCGTAGAATAAGCCCTAGTGGTTATCTGGAATATCTACTTAGTACAAATGTGCAATTATATATGATATTGTACTATGAAAATGAGCATGATGCATTCTAAGTTTCCTGAGTTATGAATGATAGTGAATCTTGATGCATTATTGCACTTACTTATATGGCAATATAATGAGGCATGTTATGTATGATTTCCATGTCATGACTGAACCTTGTATGTTCGTGATTTCCATTGAGGAGGTAAATTGGCTTGCTTAGTACGTAGCGTAATAATGTGCCCATTTTCTCTGTCACCTGGTCATTCCCACAAACAGAGGGCCATGTGTAGATTTTTTGGGAAGAGCCAGTAGTGGTCCTACCTTAGTTTGGGTTTAGGGCTTTAGAGCATTGACATCCGGAGGTTTTCTGCGGTCCGTGACGGACTATGGTTTTGGGGTCAAGTCCTAACTTGTTTTCTATTAATATTGTGTTGAATTCTTAGCTTATCATTCTCCCTATATTTGACCATGTTGAGGGGTGTCAAGATCAAATGCTTTAAACAATCTATTAAAAATACGCAATGTGATATTGCACACTCTATTTTAAAATTGGATGGTTTTTGTTTTTGCCTTATATCTAATTTGGGATGGGCGGGTGATATTTATCCTATGTTAGGTATGGTAGTAACACCCCATTTTTCCTAGTTATGTTTAGTATTTTCCTCTTCCTCACTACTTTAAAAATGAAAATTTTCGGTAGTGAAAAAGTGGGGGTGTTACATATGACCTATTCTATATTTCCCTTGACACTACTACAAAAAGGGAAAATAATAATGTCACATTAATACCAATGGTTAGGAAACCGTTGCCAAATGCGTGAAAATCAATGCGCAAGATAGTTTTGATAACGGTTATAGTTCAAAACTGTTATTAAAACCTCAACATTGAAATTATATATGGTTGTTTTAATAACGGTATATGAAAAACTGCTATTAAAAGCTCCATTAATAACGGTTTCTATAATAACCATTATTAAAAGGCCGAGAAGTTTTAATAGCAATTCTTACAGGGACCAATATTAAAACCCCAATCTTCCACCTTTTATTTTGTTCAGTTCTTGTTTCATGCCAAAAATTTCGGACTCTCTCATTCCCTACACCTTCCCTCTCTTACTCTCGTTCTCTTGCAAACCCTCAAACCACCACACCGTGCACCACCACTCCGGCTCCTCGCAACTTTGGGAAACCACAACTTGTTCTCTTTCCCATTGCCAACTCCGAGCAACCACTCTTTCGCTTGCACCACCACACCTCTGCCATTCTCAGCGTTGCATGTGCTTACCTACACTTAGTCCTTTTTGATCCACTGTGTTAGTAGGTGGTCCTTGCTCTCCCTTTTCTCTCCACCACTCCTTTTATGAATGGGTTTTTTCTTCTATGTGTATCCTTTTCTCTTCTTATATATATATATATATATATAAATGCATGCAGGTTGCATAGTTTGTTATTGAAAAATTGTAGTTTGTTGTTGAAAAAGTGTGGTTAAATGTGTTGGTGAAAAATATTGATGTTTGTTGTTGAATTTGTTGGTACTGTTATATATTAACATGCATGACTGTGTTGGCCAAGACCTTACATATATATATAACATGCATGAGTGCTTAATTACCAAGAGAAATAAAATACTTATAAATATTAGTAATGTCACTCGTAAAAGCTATATATATATATATAAATTTTCATTAATAAGTATAGGACACTAAGATATTAGGAAATTTCATATAATTAAATGAAAATATATTTTATATATGCACATCATTAAATGAAAATTTCAATTAGAGATGCATGTTAATGATTTTTATTTGATAAGGATTAAATAGACATAGAAAATAAAGAAGATATAAAAGTGAATAATTAAATAGAGAGGAATAATTATGTATAATAATAATAATAATAATACTTTTAAATAATAATAATAATAATAGGGTAATGGTTAGGTTTAGGGTTAGGGTTTAGCATTTTTTATACTAAATATAATAATTAATATGTTCTCTTATAACAAACTATTATATACATTATTCTCAACTCTACTTTTCATAATATCATATTATTATACTTACCCTATATATATTATCTTATTAATATCTACTTGATTTTATTATGCGGAGCATGAACGATTTGATGATAGTTTGATGTTCAACTAGTTTGGTAAATATATAACTCAAAGATTATGTCCTTATTTTAAATATGTCGAGTATAATAGGAGGAAGTTTGATTCAACATAACTCATTGACAAATGTAGTAGGAGTAAATGAAAGGATGTGTTTTGTAATTTATCTTTTATTGATATTTAATGACACATTTATATCAATTGAGAAATAAATAAAAATCAATTCAAGATTATAAGTTTTATGATGAGTATTCTATATGGGTATGTTTTTAGCTTTATATAGTTGATTAGGATCTAGTAGAATATATTTATGATTTGTCTAGCTAGTTGAAGATCAGTTTACATATTCTATAATGTAGATCCTTTCGAGAACAACCTTGATGATCAGATTTAGTGGTTCTCATTTGTAGGTAGTGAGATGACATACCCTCAACCATATCTATGCATCGCGCCACATACTAATCTACGGACTCATGTCATATGGTTATACAATGAGCTAGGTCGGTTGTATGCGGGTGACGCATCCTATCACCCTTCCATATCATATCGTATCACCTTCTGTTGACCCTACCTTAGACAGAGCCATGGTCATTAGCTACATCTAATTTTTTGCATTGCTTTGTCCACCACACCGATGCACCACACCTGAGATTTATTGATGGTGAGGTGTTTGCAAGAGATTATGATCGTATATCTAGAGATCTTATGGTGATTGATGATGAGTGAAGGTTTCGTCATAGCTTGCCTCCAAGTATCCACCCCGATTACCCTACAGTATCCTTGACTAGACTCTATAGTGATGATGTGAGTGAACATATGACATATCGTGATGAGTGGACCTTGAGAGTGATAGTTATTAGTCGAGCTCAACAAGGCTACCAAGGGATTTAGTTTTATAGTTATGAGTTTTTCTTGGTTAGGTGTTTGAGTTTTAGCAACCTTTTGATGTATATAGTGTTGTTATTGCTTTAATCTCGTAGTATGTATATCTTTTGTAATTTGAACTATTATATAATGTTTTTCTATGTATGTATGTGTGTGTGTGTGTGTATATATATATATATATATATGAACTCTTTCTAAGTATGAGCAGTTTGAGTATTAATATCTTTTTAGAAATGTGTTCTCATGATTTGTATACACACACACACAAATAGCATGATACATTTGAGATTAATTCTTTCTAAGCATGAGGGATTTTTGAATTATTAAACTTATAATTGAATTGATTTGTAATAATTACTTTTACGTGGGATACATCAAGATTGAAAAACTATGGATCAGAAATGGTTGTCTGTAAATCATTTTTTCTAGAGAATATAATGAAGGAGTATAGTTTTCATCAAGTTTGCAGTTGAACATGATCGAGACTTGTTTGTCTATGGAATTGATACAAGTTATACTTGTTGGATATGGGATGGTGAGACAAAGTCTAAATATGATAATGAGGGTGTTAGGAGGGAAAGTAGTGGATCATCATTTGAGAACTATGAGGGACACTCATTAGAATAGATGACTCAAAAGGTTGAGAAAAGCATTAAGGATTGTCTTAAAATGTTCAAGAAGTTATTGAATGACTCAGAGAAACCTTTGTATGGTGATTGTAATACGTCTATTCGATTATCTACTAATTTAAGGTTGTACAACTTAAAAGCATATAACAGGTGGAGTGATAAGTATTTCATGGAAATATTGACACTTTTAAAGGATATACTTCCTAATAAAAACGTTCTACCTGATCATACCTATGAAGTAAAGAAGATTCTTTCCTCTATGGGCATGAGTTATGAGAAGTTACATGCATGCCCTAATGATTGTATTTTATTTCACAATGATAATGTGTCTTTGGATAGTTGTCCTAATCATGAATGCAAAGCACCACGATACAAGATGAACAAAGTGCCCGCTAAAGTGTTATGGTATTTTCCTATAATACCAAAATTAAGGCAGATGTTTAATGAAGTTGAAGATACCAAGAGCTTGTGATGGCATGCTGATGAGAAGATAGATGATGGGATTCTTAGACATCTATCTAAATCTCCACAATGGATAAAGATTGATGGCTTGTTCCCTGAATTCGGTAAAGAAGCAAGAAATATGCTCCTTGCGCTTTCTACGGGTGGAATGAATCCGCATAATCAATGCACCTACAGCTTATGGCCTGAAATTTTGGTTATATACAATCTACCTCTGTGGTTCTATATGAAACACAAGTATATGATGTTGTCTTAACTCATTTTAGAACCAAACCAACCGGGGAATGATATTGATGTTTCTTTGGCACCTTTGATTAATGATTTGAAGTTCTTATGGGACATGGGCGTTGAAGTATTTGATGCATATATTGAAGAAAATTTCACTTTGAGAGTAATGTTATTCTGTACTATAAATGATTTTCTGGCGTATGGCAACTTGTTAGGTTATAGTGTGAAAGGCCATTATGAATGCCCGATATGTGAGGAGAATACTTCATTTGTTCAGCTAACATATGGCCGGAAGAATTTTTTCCTTAGACATCGCAGATTTTTACCCAAGAATAATCATTATAGTAGACAAATAAAAGCTTTCAATGGCTTCTAAGAAGAAGGGCAGGCACCAATCCGGTTGACGGGTCGACAAGTGTGGCTAAAGATGAAACATTTGAGTGTCAAGTTTGGGAAGAAGAATAAAGATAAGCCTCCATCCGTTGGGTGGAAGAAGATGTCAATATTCTTTGACCTTCCTTATTGGGAATCTCTATACGTGAGACATGCCCTTGACGTGATGTATATCGAGAAAAATATATGTGACAATCTTATTGTTACATTACTTAATGTTCCACGAAAGACTAAAGATGACATCAATGCTTGAATGGATATGGAATAAATGGCTATTAGAAAAGAACTGACACCGTGAGATAATGGAAGAACAACATATTTACCGCTAGTGTGTTATACTCTTTCCAAAAACGAGAAAATTTTATTTTGCGAATTCTTTAACAGTGTCAAGGTTCCAGAAGGGTATTCTTCAAATGTCAGAAGGCTTGTGTCGATGAAATATTTGAAACTAATTAACATGAAGTCTCATGATTGTCATATTTTGATGTAGCACTTGTTGTTGATATATTTACGTGGAATTTTTCCAAAAAGTGTTTGAATTACCATCACGAGGCTTTGTTGGTTCTTTTATGTCGTCTGCTCTAAAGTCATACATCTTGATAGTTTTGAAAAAGGAATTTTGATTACTTTGTGCAAGATTGAAATGTATTTTCCACCCTCATTCTTTAACATTATGGTATATCTAAATTTTCATTTAGTTTATGAGATAAAAGTGCTAGGACCTATTTATAGGCACTAGACATACCCCTTTGAATGGTTTATGAAGTTAATAAAAGGTTATGTGAAGAATCGATATTGGCTAGAAGGATGCATTGTTGAGAGTTACCTTGTAGAAGAGGAAATTGTGTTTTGCACGAAATACTTGTCAAATGCTGAAGCTCTTGGTGTTCCTAAGTCTCGACATGCAGGAAAAATTGAAGGATAGAGTATTAGGGGCAAACAGTTTGGTCGTGTAGACCCTGCCATGTTCTGTAAAGCACATCTATATGTATTACACAACAGTGATGATGTTCATCCGTATATTGAAGAACATATGATTTCTTCATGGATTGAAAATTCATCAAAGATTAAGAAATGGATAATCGATAAACATAATATTTTTTTTATTTATAGGATAAAAGATCACATCATTCTACTCATCGAACATTCCCCAACTTCAATTTCTAATACCCTGCATTAGTTGTCTTAGAGAACTCATTATGAAGCTTTTTCATATACTAGTTATGTGATCAACGATTACACGTTTTATATAAAACAACAAATGAGAAGAGTAAAATACATAACAGTGGGGTGACTTTAGTAGCTGAGGCAATGCATGTAGTTAGTGCAAATGACAAGAATCCAACTTATACAGATATGAATTATTATGGTGTGATTAAACATATATGGGAGTTAGATTACACTGTATTTAAAGTCCTTGTATTCGGCTACAAATGGGTTGATAATAACTATGGGGTTAGATATGAAGATGGATTCACATTAGTAGATCTCAATAGGGTAAGGCATAAACAAGACCCATTCATCTTGGCATCACAAGTGATATAAGTATTCTTTGTTACTGATCTTGCTGATAAAAGATGGTATGTGGTACTATCTACAAAGAAAAGAAATGCCAATGAATGTGATGATGAAAATGATGCCAATTGGAATCAAGAGTGTGTCTCAGTTGTGCAAGTAGCTCAATTATCGAACGATGATAACAATAAAATTAATGAGGATGAAATATATGTTAGAGATCATCATTGTGAAGTAGTATATGTACCAGATCCTAAAACCAATCCTAAAAAAAAGGGAAAAAAGGAGAAGGAAAAGAAGGCAATGGGGTAATAATATTGTAACATATGATATATGTGCTTGTTTTTGTTAAATGCATTTTTCAACCTTCCTCATTGGATGTGCAAGAGCAGGATAGTACATGGAGGATGTGCATTGATTCTAGAGAAGTCAATAATATCACAATAAAATATAGATTCCTTATGCCAATATTAGATGAGTTACATGGAGCAAAGGTTTTTTTCTAATATTGACCTTAGGAGTGGCTACCATCAAATAATATTAAGGGAAGGGGACAAATGGAAGATGGCTTTTAAGACTAATTATGGGCTGTATGAGTTGTTGGTGATGTCATTTGGGTTATTTAATGCACCGAGTTCATTCATGAGGTTGATGACTAAGGTACTTAGACATTTCCTTGGAGTTCTTATTGTTTTTTACCTTGATGATATTTTGGTATATTGGAAGAGTGATTTTGAACACATGAAATATTTGAAGAGGTTATATGATAATCTTAGGGAGGTGAAACTTTATGGTAAAATGGAGAAGTGTAATTTTATGTTGAAGAGTGCGTTTTTCCTTGGCTATATTGTGAGTGAAGATGATATTAGAGTTGATCCTTCAAAAGTGAAAGTTATTCAAACGTGGTCTATTCCTACTAATGTCCATGAGGTCTAGAGTTTCCATGGATTGGATTCATTTTATAGAAGGTTTATCAAATATTTTTCTACTATTGTGGCTCCAACCATACAATTGATGAAGAAGGGGGAGTTTCATTGGAATGAATACACAACAGTGGCTTTTGAATACTTAAAGTCAAAGCTTTCAAATGCATAGGTATTTTCTTTACCTAGTTTCAATAAATTATTTAAAGTAACTTGTGGTGCTAGTGGTATAGGTGTTGGAGGTGTGATTTCACAAAATAAGAGGCCAATTGCATTTTTCAATGAAAAGTTGAATGGTGCAAGACTTAATTATTCAACTTATGATAATGATTTATATGCTATTGTTCGTTTCTTGGAGACATGGAGTCATTATTTAAGACCAAAACCTTTTGCAATTCACTTGGATCATGAGAGTTTGAAGTATCTACATGGTCAAAGGAAAGTGAGTCTAAGACATGCCGAGTGGATTAGTTTTTTGCAAACATTTATGCTCTCTACAAGATACGTTGATGGCAAGGAGAATGTTGTTGCAGATGCATTATCTAGAAGGTCCATGATTCTTACGATGATAGATGCAAAGATTTTGGACTCTAAGATGCTGAAGAGCCAATATGCCATTCATGATGATTTTGCTATGAATTTCAAAGAGTGTAAGAAACAAGGAAGTCATGGACCTTATGCTCTTCAAGACTGATTCTTATTCAAGCAAAATAAATTGTGTGTGCCTAAGACATCAGTTCAAGAAATGTAAATCAAAGAGGTACATGAAGGAGGTATTGCAATACACTTGGGAATTTACAAGACTTAATAGCTATTGCAAGAGCATTTTTATTAGCCAAAAATGTAAAAAGGAGTGCAAGTTATGGATGCTAGGTGTGCTACATGTTAAAGGAGCAAGAGTGTTTTTTGCAAAGGATTATATATACCTTTACCTGTGTCTACTCAACCATGGGAAGGTATTAATATGGATTTTATTTTGGGATTGCCTAGGACACAAAGAGGTAAATATTCTATTATAGTTGTGGTGGATTGATTTTCCAAGATGGCTTATTTTATTTCATTCCACAAGAGCAATAATGCTACTCATATTACGGATTTGTATTTCAAGGAGATTGTTAGATTGCATGGGATTCCAAGGATTATAGTTTCGGATGGAGATGTGAAGTTCCTAAGTTATATTTGGAAGATATTATGGAATATGCTAAGAATAAAGCATCTATTTAGTATGTCATTTCATCCTCAAATGAATGGTCAAAATGAGGTTACTAATAGAACGTTGGATACTTTGCTAAAGGAATTGGTAAGTAAGAGTGCTAAGGATTGGAATATTAAATTAGCACATAAGGATTTTTCTTACAATTGGAGTCCTTCAACTAAAAAAAGCTCTAGTGAATTTGAGATAGTTTTTGGTATTAATCCATACATATCGGTTGATATGGTACCATTAAAGAAACGCGAAATGCAGAATTATGATGCACACGAGATAGTGGAGTTCTTTCTGAAAATTCATCAACAAATCAAGAGTAGCATTGAGAAGGTAAATGAAGTATATAAGGCAAGAGCAAACAACCATAGGAGTCAACGTATATTTTAACCAGGAGATTTGGTATGGTTACACTTAAGTGAGGAGAGATTTCCTAAACTAAGGAAAATTTATCTTAATCCAAGGGAAAATGGTCCTTTCAAAAACTTAGAAAATTTGGAGAGAGTACATATGAGCTAGATTTGCCCAATTTATATGGTGGGGTATTTAGAACATTTAATGTTGGAGAAGTCCATCTTTCTTATCGAGATGTAAATTTGAGGGCAAACTCATGTCAACAAGGGGAGAATGATGCAGCATCAAATGATAAAGACTTGTCATTTATTATTAAGGAGCCTATTATACTTCATCTAGAGAGGATAGCCTACAAATTTAAAGACAAACAAATGACTGCTTTGCTAGTTATGGACAAAACGTGCAAAATAAGTCACTAGGGATAGAGGTGCATGCATGGCATGCATGAGAACATTTTTTTAGACTTAAGTGGCATGTATTTAGTCTTTATGTAGTGTATTATTTACTTACTTATTTTGTTTATTAGTTGCATTATGATTTGCTAGTTTATAAAGTAGTTTTTTAAGGGGATTCCATATTATTCTATCTTATAGGGTTTATCTTATAAGATGTGCTTAGAGTAAGGAACAAGACAATGCATGGGGATGATTTTATATTTTTATTCCTACTTAATTAGCATTATATTGTAATATTTAGGAGGTGAAAATAGGCTATAAAAGCCTTAGAGTTACACATTCGTGATTATTCCTTATAGGAATTCTGTATGAATTCTTCTCAATTATAATCAATTATGTGTGAGTGATTATTATAGAAATAATTAATCTCTTTGTCTTTTTAAATTTTAATTTATACTATCCCCAAACCCATTCATAACCCACGCCAATCATCAACCCTAATCGTCACTTTTATCATACATTCATCATCTTCAACCTATTCTTCTTACTTAATTCTACCTATTTTATTTCCATACCTTTGATAATTAATCTATTATTATCACACATTCATCAATTTCAGATAATATTTGAAGTCTCTTCATCAAATCATCATCATCTCAATCATCCACCATCATTATCTTCATCCTAAAACCAAACCCTAATCATAAACCCAAACCTTAACCTACGAACCATATCACCCCAAAACCCGAACCATTCCACCAATATCCTTCTTACTATATCATTACCAAATCATTATCATCAAATACAAACCATAATTTACCCGTATTACTGCCCAAATCATAATTCCAAAATCCTATACACATTAGTGGTGACTCTTTTTAAGGATTTGAAATATCATCTAACTTCAACATCAATTTTGTTGTTGCATTTTGGTTCAAATGGGTTCAAGGTATACAATTATATTTTAAAGAATAGGTTGGGTTGTATGCTAATGTAGCATAAAATAGTAGTTTATTATGCTTCACATTAGTTCAATTTGAATGAGTAGCATTACCCCACACATGATTCAGAGTTGGTTGTTGTAGTCTTCACTCTAAAAAGCTATCGATACTACTTGTATGGGAAGTAGTGTAAGTTTTATACTAACCACAATATCCTCAAGTACATCTTCAATTAATGGGAGATGAATTTGAGATAGAGGATATATTGCGAGTAAGTACTACGATCTCAAGTTGATCTACCATGAGGATAAACCAAATGTAGAAGTAGATTCACTTATTAGGAAGATGTCAAATTCTCTAATTTCCATGGTAGTGGCAAGAAACATTTTAGATGATCTAGGGGATATGAGTATAAATCTAATTCTAGAGGATTATCTGGAGATCTATATGAGAGCTTTAACTATCATCCATATAATATACGATGAGATTGAAGCTATACAACATAGGGATATTAACATCAAGCCGATTTAACTAAAGATATAGGATGGTAGGGTAGAAGGTTTTCATATTCATGATAATGGTAACATTAGATATAGAGGTAGATGGTGTGTGCACTAGACTTACATTGATTTGAAGCATTGTATAATGGAGGAGTCAAAGTAATTCTTATTATATCAACTTTAAAGGGGATAAGTAGTATCAAAACATGATATGGCTCTACTAGTGACCTAATATGAAGTGATAGATTATTTCTTTCATATTCTAGTGTCTAACCTTCAAACAAGTTAAGATTAAGCACTATGTATACATAGGAATTGTGTAGCCTATAGATTCTCCCAATTGGAAGTAGGATTTGATTTTGATGAATTTTGGTTGTTGAATTTTGATGACTCACAATGTTCATAAAATGCTTTGGATCATCATTGACTAAAATTAGTAGTCTTTTCCATATGAAGTTAACTTAAACTATAGATTAAGGTTGTGTTTCATTTGAGAAAATTAAGAAGGAAAGGAAAATGAGAAGGAAAGAAAATAAGAGAAATTAATTTTCTTTCCTTTGTTTGGTTGTTAAGGAAAATTTTATGGAAAATTGAATTCTTGAAAAATATTTTTAGTGTTTGGTGTATAAAAAGAAAATTCTAATAAAAGTTGAATAATATTATTTAAATTATTTTATATATTTAATAAAAATTAAAATATTATATTGATACATGAAAATTTTCATAAATTTTATAATGAAATCATAAAATTGTATGAACTCAACACTAATTCCAATTTTTTAAGAAAAAATATAAAATATTACATGCATAAAAAAGCATAATTTTTTTAAAATATTTGTAAAATATCATTAAGCTTCAAAACTTCCTACTAATAAGAGATAGCGTAAGTAAAAATAAAATAAAATAAATCATCCTAATTTACACACTAATATAAGAATTTAAAAACCAAAACTCATGTAAACTAAGAAAGCTTCTAAATATTAATATATCAAGATCTCCAAAAGTAAAATAAAAATAACAAAGTGCATTAAGAATTTATAGTTATTAGTTACTAATTAAAAAAGTTAGAGTGATACATTAGAATCATAAAAAATGTTAGAACCAAACTCCACGTAAACCATATGGTTCTATCCTCGGGTGGAAGACCAAGAAATGTACGAGCGACATTGATATTTGCTGCAAGTTTGATATAGATTTCTATGGCTGAAACTTTTTGTAACCCTTCCACCTTTTTAAGCTCAAAATACAACTCAGATTTAGTAAAATTACGTGGATTTTTCCTAACAAGAGCTGCTACAATTGCATTTATCCCTTTTTTTAGAGCCTTCATCTCTTCCGATAAATAATCCCTTAGCTTTTTTTTTTCTTTGTGGTTCTTAATACAGATGCACTGTCCAAAAGAGATGTTACTTCATTATGTTGTTCTTGCTTGGTGCTTAAATCATCAGTTATTTTTTCTTCATGTTCTTGTCTCTTTAAGTGCATACGCCTTTCTTTTAGACCAATGGACAAATTTCCAGTTGCTCGATCCTTGCCAAATAAACTATCCACCATATGATAATTTTGAATAGGCCTATAGTGAAGCATTTTGGCATTAGGATGAGCCTGCAACAAAAAAATTGTAATTTACATAAATTTAGAAATAGTAAGAGTTAGAAATGAAAATAAAGAAATAAAATTTCACAAGATGAAGGAAAATTAATACAAAAGCAATGTTCATGATATACAAGAATGAGAAGCTGTAAGACTTACCAATATATACCTTTCCCAAACTATTGCATCAGCTTCCACCATTTGGGTAGATTGATTAAAACCAAACCCACTCACTTGCAAGACCATATATTCCAAGGCATGATTTTCCTTTAGGGTATTGATTTAGTTGTTTATATGGCTAACCGATCAAATAAGCCGAAACTGAGAACTAACCCCTTTAGTAACATTAGTATATGTTGTTCTTGAAAATGAACCACCTATTTTATGACCTAAGTGTATCTGATTAGTTAGTAAATGTATCAGAAATTTATCCATGTCTTCATCCCAAGTCAAAATTTTCTTCTCATTTGATGGTGTGTCACCACCAATGGGTTCCTACAAAAAAAAATTATAAACCATCCTAAAATCATAACTTATTAGATAATCAATAACACTAATAATATAAAAACTAATATAAGAATCTTAATGTTAAGTACATTTTATTTAGAACACTTGTTGAATACAATTTTTTCCTATGTGAATTTAATAATAATAATAATATCTCTACCATTAGCTATTTAAACTATCTCTCCACATTAAAGTTGTAATTCCATCTCTTAATTGCTTAACTTCTTGACACTCTTCTACTCAACTTGATGGCGCAACATCTTCTTGGGTGTTAACAATTTTTATCTCACTATTAACCTCTAAAATTAATCTTTCATATGGATCTACTCCTATGAGATAGTTATGTAAAATGAATCTAGCTAAAACCATGTCTGCTTGAGTTTGAACATGATAGAATGATTCAGTTCCACTACCTAATATTGGAAAGTGTTTCTTTGGAACACCAAATTCCCTCTCAATAACATTTCTTAAGGAAGCATGCCTTAGATTTGAAAAGCTTCCTTGCATTCTGAGGACTTTGAATGCTATATTCCTTGGGATGGTATCGAGTACCATGAGATGGTGTAATAAATCCAGTCTTCAATTGAAAACCCACATTACTTAAATAAAATTTACCTGATGGCACTATCAATCTATCTATGTCTCTAGATAAAGCATTGTTTAGTATCCTTGAGTCAGATGCCGACCATTCCCATCCTAGCAGCACATATAAAACTTTAAGTCAAAAGAGCAAGAAACTAACACATTTTGGGTTGAAAAATCCTTCCTACCACAATACCTTTGTACTACATTATTTGGTACTTTCACACAAAAGTGTGATCGATCAATTGCTCCAACACAATATAATGTCAAAAAATTTACAAGTTTTATTAAAAAAAATTCAAGTTGCAATGTGTACTTAGTCATTTATTTTATAACATTATGACATTTACCTTAAAATATGGCCAAAGTTTTGAGCTACTTGATATTTCAGGAGGGCGGTGAGAACCATCGGGCTGTTGCAAAAAGACGTCCTCTGAAGAAAAGATAGCATTCAACACTTGGTGGAAATGTCAACTTAATGTTTCACCAAACTGCTAGAAGTCTAATTTTATAGACCAATTTCTCCTATTATGACCTATAATATTGAGAAACATGGCCACTCTCTCCTTAATGCAGCTAGATTGAGTATCACTCAGTCTTCCAAAATCCCTCAATATTGATACAAGACTAGCAAAATCCTCATATCCCATCCTCAATTGGTTATGGCAATGCTCATCTTTTTCCAATGTAAGTCAATCTAAAAAAGCTTGTCTCTTATAATCTCCCAATTGAAAAATATCTCTCTATCAAAACAATTATTAGCACAAACCAAAGATAATAAAATAGTAGCATATGCTCCATATATGACCACACATGTTGCTGCCAATCTTCTTAATTTGTCCCACTCCTCAATTGAGTTTGAAATGCCCCAAAAATATTTATTTTAAGAAATATAATTAAATAAGTATTTATCAGGAATTTAATTTATTTATTTATTTTATTTGGAATAAGAAGGATTTATTTAGGGTAAATTATTAAAGAATTTATAAATATTTTTATAAAGGAAAATTTTGGCTTTTGCTAATTAAAAAGAAAATTAGGAAAAATCTCTTAAAAACCCTAAATTAGTCTAAAAAGGAAAATTAATATTATTCTAATTAAATATTTTATTCTAATTAACTAAAATATTCTAATTAAATTATTTAATCCCAAACCGCTTAAATTTTCCTTTTTTCCTTTTTCTTTTTCTTTCCTCCTTTTTCTTTCTTTTCTTCCTCTTTTTTTTTCTTCTTTTTCTTTTTTTTTTTCTCTAGCCGGATTGGGCTTGGACGCGGCCCAAATCAACTTTTCCTTCCTTCTTTCCTCCGCGACCCAGCGCCGTTCTTTTTCTTCTTCCTGCGGCATCGCGACGCTGCGTTTCACGCCTTTTATTCCTGAGACTTCGTGTTTCATTTAAGGGATTATAACCGTAGCCAACCGGCCTGGTTCCTCCCCTTTTTCTTTTCTTTCTTTTTTTCCTCGACCACCTGGCTCACCTTCTTCCTTCTTCCTCCTTTCTCCTCTGGCATCAAGCCTGCAACCTCCACCCCAAAAATGGCGCCGCTGGCCACACGTGTCGTGACAGGCCTTTCTTCTGCTCTTTCTCTTCCCCTCGACGCCCACTCCAGCATGAACTACCCCACTTCCCTCTTCTCCCACACGATCTCCCCATTTTCTCTCGCGAAGGTTGGGAACAATTTGAAATCGTGCTGACCGATCAACGCCACAATTACCCCATTATCTCATCAGCTTTGACCTCCTACTAACCTCCAGAACTCGACCCTACCCTCTAACGATATAAATACCCCTTGTATGGTCAACACCGGTGCAGAAGTCAACCTCTTATTCAACTCTCGAAAAGCCTCTTCACAGGCCTCATCCCACTGGAACTTTATTGTCTTCTTCAGGAGATTAATCAACGGTATTGCAATCTTGGAAAAGTTCTGCGCAAAATGCCTATAATAACTAGCCAAACCCAAAAAACTCCGAATATCTGATATGTTCGTAGGGGGCTTCCACTCTGTGATGGCCACAACCAGCACTTCGACAGCTTAGCATACAGATGATGTTCTCTTACGTGCTCAAAATAGTGCGTAGGTGTTGCTTGTGCTCCTTATTTCCTTGGGAATACACCAGAATATCATCAATAAATACCACCACGAACTAATTGAGGAAAGGTCAAGATATTCTTTTCATCAGACCCATGAATACTATAGGAGCATTTGTAAGTCCAAAGGGCAACACCATAAATTCATAGTACCCATATCGGGTCTGAAATGCAGTCTTCATAATATCAACATCAGCGATCCTCAATTGATGGTATCCAGAACTCAGATCAATCTTGGAGAGCACTGTAGCACCCTTTAGTTGGTTAAAAAGATCATCTATTCTTAGAAGAGGATACCGGTTCTTTATTGTCAATTGATTCAATCCCCGGTATTCAATGTAGAGACGAAGACTACCGTCCTTCTTCTTCACAAACAAAACCAGCGCTCCCCACGGCGATACACTCAGCTGGATGTACCCGTGCTCTAAAATTTCCTCCAACTAGGCCTTCAAATCTTTCAATTCCACCGGTTCCATTCTGTAAAGTTCTTTGGAAATAGGCTCAGTTCATAGTGCTAGCTCGATCTTAAAGTCAATTTCCTGAACTAGAGGCATGCCTAGTATTTCTTTTTGGAACACGTCTAGAAACTCTTTAACTACTGGCGTGTTGTCCAATGCAGTTATGTCCTTGTTTAGCTCCTGTACACTGCATAAATGTAGAGGATACCCTTTCTGGATCAAAGCATGTAGTGTAACCGCTGACACCACTTTAGTGGTCGGTTCGGACTGAGTCTTCCGGTATAAAACCCTAGTCCCCTTTGGGCCTCGCAGAATCACCCGCTCTTGGGTACAGTCAATAACCGCTTTATACCTCCCCAACATATCCATGCCCAGAATCACATCAAAATCTTTTAGATCCATCCCGACCAAATCTACAAGAAAGTGTACCCCTCCTATATCTAAGGCCACATCAGAAAACATCTGACTACACTCCATCTTATCACACGACGAAAGCATAACAGACAGCTCTACTCTAGCAGATGGTGACAATCCAGCCTTAGTAGCAAATGCAAAGGAAATGAAAGATAACGTGGCACCCGAATCAAATAGAGCATATGCTAGCAATGAATAATTAGTGAACATATCGATAACGACATCCAGCTGTCGGTCTGCCTCATCCTGACTGATGACGTTCAGGATCCTTGTGATCTTTCCCCTGTCTCTCGATCTGGGGCACCAGGTGGAGCAGGTGCTCTCTGATGATATTGCTGGGATGAATTCTGGCGGTACAGCTCGTACGCCTACTGTTGGGGCATCAAGGCTCCTCCCTGCTTGTATGACCGGTTCTGAATCTGCTGAAATCAAGGTGGCCTTCAACACTCCACTGCTTGATGACCTATCTTCCCATAATTTATATAAGTGACCAACTTACCTACACAATTCCTGCCCGGGTGGTTCCTACCACAGCTCCTGCAAACTGTGCCTCTCGGGGGCCCTTGGCTCCTGCTGTGACATCTCGATGGTGGCCTCCTAGACTCTCCGACCCTAGGATGGGTCCTACTTCCTGAACTTTGTCCCTCAAGCTTCCTCTTTCCCAAGATGGCGACCTACTCATGGACTAGCATGTCTCCTATGCAAGCACGCTCATACAGGGACACTAGATCTGTGAAGGGCACCGCACCCATCATCTAGTGGATACTGAAATTTAGTCCCTGCTGAAACTGAAAGACCACTGTGGACTTGTTGGCGGCGATCCCTGGAGCAAACCGAAGCAACTCAATAAACTTACCATGGTAGTGACGAACTAACATCGGCCCCTGTGTCAACTGCATGAACTCCCAGAACTTGTCCCTCCCAAGACTCTCGGGATAGAATCTGGTGTAGAGGGCGGACTTAAATGCCTCCCAAGTAGCCGGAGGACCGTCTCTGGCACAAAACTCCTCCCACCAAGCATTTGCTACGCCCTGGAGAAAGAATGCTGCAATGTTAGGCCATCGACCAGGTGGGCAATCTACAGCCTCAAAGGTGCGATCCACATTGCGGATCCACCCCTCTAAAATGACCGGGTTCTCCTCCCTGGAATACGTCAGAGGGTGATGTTCGGTAACCCTCCTAATTCAGTCTTCCCCAGCGCCCTGAGACCCCTGGGTGAACTCCAGGAAGGCGGTGACGGGCTCCTCTAACCGGATAATTCTGCCATTAGCTCTCATTTTGCTGCACAAAAAGAAACCTTTTAGAAGCGAACCCACTGATTCAAAATTATTTTAAGGGAATTTCCTATTTCCAAAGGAAAAGCCTAATCTACCCTAGTACTACTCACCGTGGTTGGGCTCCAAAACTTAAAACAGAAAGAGTTTTTTATTAGAGCGGAAATTCTTTTCAAAATTCAAATAAGCCCTCCAAAACCAATTTCATTTTCCAAAAATGAGTGTGGTCGACAAGACCGACCGCTCTGATACCTACTTGTAACACCCCCAAAATTTAGACATTTTTTTTAAAACACAATACTTATAAATTAAAACCTTAAATTCCTGGGGATGTTATCGCCACACTTATTACCAGACCAATTCACTCCTATCGTTCCGGTACCAAGTGCTAAGATTCAGAAAACACTACTAATAACATCATCAATAATCCAACTTTATAAAAATGATAATCAGAGTACGTGTAAGTCTTTATATAATTTGAAATACTAGCTATTGTTTTTCAGATAATAAATAAACAACATTAATAAAGTTGTTCCTACAACTCAAACATAATAAAAAGGTAACATGAGTCATAATTTAAAAAGGAAAACAGCTACGCCACTCCAGGAACTGAACTAACCCAAAAATCACTCGGCCCCACCTGATGTCCATAGACATCAATAGCATCGAAATAAGTGTCTCCTACTAGCAACAGATCAAACGGGCCTTCTGCTTGTGGCAATGAGTAGCACCCATGAAACGGGTGATTAGTACGCTACGTACTGAGCAAGGAAACCGAGCACTAAGGCCAACACATAAGCACATAAAATCATACGGGATAATATTCAACTTACACTTTCAAGCCCATGTATATAATGCATGATGTCACATAGATAAGTACACAGGAAAATTTACTTAGAATATTTTGGGTAATTAGAATAAAATATTTAATTAGAATAATATTAATTTTCCTTTTTAGACTAATTTAGGGTTTTAAAAAGATTTTTCCTAAATTCCTTTTTAATTAGCAAAAGCCAAAATTTTTCCTTATAAAAATATTTATAAATTCTTTAATAATTCAGTCTAAATAAATCCTTCTTATTCCAAATAAAATAAATAAATTAATTAATTCCCTAATAAATCCTTATTTATTTATATTTCTTAAAATAAATATTTTTGGGGCATTTCAAACTCAATTGAGGACCTCTTGCATTATATATGTGGGCTTGAAAGTGTAAGTTGAATATTGTCCTGTATAATTTTATGTGTTTATGTGTTGGCCTTAGTGCTTGGTTACCTTATTCAGTACGCCGCGTACTGATCACCCGTTTGATTTGTTGCAGATAGGAGACACTTATTTCGATGTTATTGATGTCTATGGGACATTAGGTAGGGCCGAGTTATTTTTGGGATGGTTGAGTTCCTCGAGTGGCGTGGTTGTTTTTATTTTTAAATTATGACTCATGTTACCTTTTTATTATATTTGAGTTGCAGGAAAAACTTTATTACTGTTGTTTATTTATTATCTGAAAAACAATAGCTAGTATTTCGAATTATATAAAGACTTACGTGTACTCTAATTTTTGTTTTTATAAAGTTGGATTATTAATGATGTTATTAGTAGTGTTTTCTTAGCCTTAGCACTTGGTTGAACCGGTCTGGTACTAAGTCTGGCACTAATATCCCCAGAAATTTACGGTTTTAATTTATAAGTATTGTGTTTTAAAAAAAATGTGTAAATTTTGGGGGTGTTACAGAATTAGTCTAATATAACATGATTAAGAAAAAAAGTATAAAAAAATTAACCATACATGTCCATTATGACAATTATGCAGCTAAATGATTCAAACAACAAAAATAGAGAAAAAAGTGGTGTTTGTGGTGGAAGTGCTATCATTCCTCATTAATCGCCCTCTTAATATTCTAGTATTATCATAATATATATTTTTAGCCAAACGGTGCAGCAAATCTTAAGGAAAAGGATACTTACTTCATTATTTTCTTTGGACTTCATGGTATCATTTGTAACAACATGATGGGTTGTTGGTAGATTTCTCCAATCTTGGAACCCTGATCTTGACCTATGATTTGATTCCTCACTAGCAGCCTTAATATAATAAAAATAGGGCAAACTTAGCAAAAGATAGTATAGCATTTTATATGGCATAAACAATATGAAGTTCATATGAAATAATAATATAAATAAAAAGAAGTTACCGGACCCTAAATCCCAACCTTAACAAATTTACTAGGACTTGTAACAGATGTAAGATTTTGTTATCTAACTGAGAGTTCTTTTAAAAATGATTCATAGCTTAAAATTGGTGTACAGTAGTTTCCAATTTAGACTAGTTTACTTTGAAATATTTTTGGTGTGTGAATACTATATTGTTGGCTTATGCAGACAATTATTTGAGTTTGTTTTAAGGCCATCATGCTTCTATGCTATTCCTTTTTTTATTCTCCCTATGTGTGGAAGGGGGAGGGATGAGGAAGGAGTCTTATTCAAGTAAGTTTTATTGGTTTTCATAAGATCCACCATTTCAACTTTTCTTTTCCTTTTTTAGGACATTTCATAGAAAATGCAGCCTTAGATAGACAGTAAAGTTGGTTTGTTTTTAAAGTTTGCTGCATCAAATTTTCCTTCCCAAAAATGTCTTTGTATTGATACCTCTTTCTCGATTACAATTATACACTCCAATACTCCTACATATTTTGATTTCAAACTCAGAAGGTTTTGGCTGTTTCAATCTAAAAATTGAACTTTGCTCTCACTTATATTAGTTTGGCACTTGGTTTGGAGTGGCATAAAATTTCCCATGTTCCAGAGGTTAATATATATCTAGGTGAAGAGCTATAAGTAAGTACAAGTTTCTTATTTTATCATATATATATCATTAACTTAATCCATCTTTAATTTCTAGATTCATTATTTTACTGATGGGAATCGGGAGAGCGACTCTTGTTTTTTGTAGTTGTACAACACATTGAAATCCAGTAAGTTGAGATGAAATACTAGAAATGGGGTATCTTCTTATGATAGTGTTTATTTTGTGGAAAAGAAATGGGAAATTAAAATTAATTACTTTCATGTAGGAGGAAGAAGTACTGCAGCTAAACTAGCAGACTATTTTAAGGAGATTTTTTCAGTTAGAAATAGCTAATGTATAATGGAAATATCAATCCTTAATTCGTAAGGTTAGTTCTTGTTGTGTTATATATATACACTTGTCCTTAATCCGACTACCAAATAGACCATATCTGATAGGCATGAGTGTTGGAGGGAAGAGAGGTGTTTAGCGGTTGATTATAGTTGAGCTAAGCTAATTTATAAACTCTGAAAAGTGAGGAATGCTACTGTATTGTAGTAGAAAACAACCTTGCCTATAGTACTATCTAGAGACATATTTAAGAAGAGTTACAAGTTTTCTTATTGGACAGTTCTTACTATATGGAGATGCCAAGAATATCTAGAAATTTTCACAGTTATCTTATTGGACACTCCCATGACACACACACAAACATATACATCCACACACAAATGAAGGAACAAGGGGGAAAATTGAAGAGAGAATTGAAAGAAAAGATGAAATGGAACTGAAGTTAATGTATTATTTACCAAAGCCTGCAGAAAACGCCCAATTCCACAATGATCTAATAAGTATAATAGGAAAAAGTCAAGCCACAATGCTAAGAGCCACGACCACATATATCAAATACATATGGCATTTGATGTTTCTTCAATGCTCATAGGTTAAGAACAACCCCATTTTCACCACAGAATTTTTGAAAATCCATCATTTTCACCTCAGAGGACAAACTTGTTGGGTTTCACAGAAACCCAATACTAATCTTAAATTCATGAGAAAATAATAGGAGAAATAATGCAACAAAAAAAATAGTTTCCTTATGTAGCATCTCTAATACATAAATAAAGACATAGACATATACTCCAATCACTCAATTCCTCACAGTGCAACACTATATATGTCATAGTAAAATTTCTGAATAGAAAATAAAAGAGTTCATTAATCTCCTATAAATTATAAAAGAATACTTCCTATCAATAAACACTCAGTCACCCTCCCATAAAAGTTAATACAAGAGATAAAGATTGAAAAGTTTAAGTGATTGAAAAAGTATCAAGATAAATCCCTACAATAAGCCAAAGAAAACCACCAAAATCATAAATACTCCATGTTTCAGAAAGATATCGGCATCAACCAACTGCATCCAATCATGTTATAGACAAAAAGAATCTTAAAACTTTACAAGGCCCTTTACAATCATAGCACAAGGATCTCATCCCGCCAAATACAACAAATTAGTCACAATGTGTTGAACTTATATACTTTGGTAAGAAATCACATGATGCAAAAGTAAGCAAGATCATGAAATTTTATAGAAATATAGCACCTCTAGGCTATGCAACGGACAACTAATTGTAACCAAGAAGTGACTTACATTTTCAAATCGATCTAGTAGGCTACAACATGGTTGAGATGGAGGCCTACTAATAGGGATCTTGGAGCTGGAACTAGACTGCCAATTGGTATGAATTTTACACCTTGGAGGAGCCATGGTAAGAGGAAGCTCAAAGCGAAGGTTTAATACCCCCAAAATTTACTACTAAAAAATTTCATTTTAATAAAAAATTAGCAAAAGGGAAATAACAAAACTATAAATTCTGGAGATATTACCGCCACACTTAGTACTAGACCTACCGTTCCAGTACCAAGTGCTAAGGCCGAAGAGGATTATCGTCAAACACAAGTCAGTACCTAAAATAAGAATTCATAACAGAAGTAGAAGGTTCATAATATGATAATCAGAGTATGCAGAAAAGAGTTTACAAACTAATGTATATAATCAAAATTCCTTGAAAAGAATAAAGAATACAATACAATAAAAATCAAGTATGAGAAAACCGATACAACGTAAAAGAACATGAAAAGTAAATCTAGCCACGATGCTCTCAAATCCTCAAGCCAAGTCCATACTCACCACTCAGCTATGCCTGATGCCTTGTAAGCATCGAAGGCATCAAAGACAACATCACCAACCTACACAAACTCAAAGGGGCCTTCTGCTCGTGGGAATGAGCAGCATCCATCAAAAGGGTGGTCAGTACGCTACGTACTGGACAAGGTAACCATGCAGCTAAGACCAAGCATACAAAAACATGTAACACATGTATGATCACATAAATGGCATACAATCATTACAGATGAATAAAGGCTAAGTTCTAGTCTAGATAAACTAATTCGTTAAATCTTTGATCAATACTCATTTCACACCATGCTTATTATCATTTCATGCGAGTACGGGAGCCCTAATATTATAGTCGGTGGACCGAAAACATACAGAGCATAAAGATCCTAACCACTATTATTGCCGGTGGATCGGTCTCTAGGGCAAGATGCTCTTGGCCACTATTATTCACCGGTGGGCCAGTCTGGCCCTAATTCTCATGGTGTTTCACTATAAGTACTTAGTATTTTTCCCATGTCTTAGCATAATTATGTTTGGTTAGTTGAGCACGGAATCCCCCACTATTATAGCCAGTGGACCGAAAACGTACAGGGCATAATGCTCATGACCATTATTATTCGTCGGTGGATTGGTCTCTACGGCATCCCTGCTCTTGGCCACTATTATTCGTCAGTGGACTGGTCTGGGCCTGACTCAACAGTCTTCCTCTTTAAATGATTAATATCTTACTATGTCTTATTCAATAAGTTTCGCCCTAGACATGCATGTCACACTCCATCTATACTTATCCTCCCAAGAGGGTCGTCACATATCTTGAGACTCTGCCCCTCCTAGCAAACCGTAACATCCTTTCTTTCCTCCACTTATTCACACTAGAGACCCACTCCTAAGTGTGTGGATCATGGCCCACTACCTAACAGCTCCAAGTCCACTCACTACCTTACCCTAGGGTTTCCTCAAAAAACCCTAATTTAGACCTATGTGGCCCATCTTTCTCCGCCTCACACAACCAAGGTTGTTTCAAAACCCCACACATCACTTCCTTAGATTCAATCCTCATAATTTCACTTTACTCCCTCAAATCCACATGTGACCACGAAACCTTAGTTGGCCACATAAAACCCTAGCTAGCCACACCAAACTCTAGCATCCTTCTTTCCACCTGTCACCCCTCCATTTCTTACCTTCCACCCTTGCTTCTCCTATGATATTCATACTCACCCTACACATGACATTCCTCCACCCTCATCTCATACTCCATTTATTTTTACTTTCACCACCATCTCAAATTAGGGTTTTCCTCCCAAACCCTAGCTAGGTCACATGTGCACCTTTATACTAACCCACGTACTATTTTTCACCCAAAGCCTCCAATCACCCAAAAAACTCTTCCCTTATCTTACTTACATCCCATTACAACTTTTCACACGTAAAGTTCATCCCCATGCGGACTCCATGTACCCCATGCAAACCCTCAAAGTTTTCATGCAAAACCCTAGAATTCCCATGCAAACCTTAGATTCTCCTCTATAAAGTTCACCCACTCTTTTATTTTATTTAAAGTCCCCTTTTATTCTTCCACTCATGGATCATGGGATATTTAGGTCAATCCCACATTCCTTGGCCAACTTACTTCCCCTTGGTCAACTTACTTCCCCATTTTCCTTTTTCATCTTTCCACCCTATATAACCACATTAAATATCCTAGAATGCAAGTCCTAAAGGGCCACATCACATCACATCACAATTCACAACATATACATATTAAACACATGCCATAATAAAGCACATGAGCATACCTCAACTCTAAGCTACGCTGCACATAAAACAGTTATAATAATAAACATATGATACATGGCATACAAGGCATATAAGGCACATAGCATACATAGGGCCTTAGCTACATCCTTACCTAAAACGTCACCGGTCTTGGAGCACACTCTTACGCCTCCTTAGGGTTTTGACTAGTTTCACCTATAAGAGAGATAACTAAGGATTAATTTTCCTCCTACCAAAAATACTTGTTATTTCTAAATTTATTCTCATATTAGGGTTAAAATTATTAAAAGAAACTCTACAAGTGAAAATAGGGTTTTTAATTCTCAAGTTAGCCTACTAGAGTATTACTAGTCAAAATAAGTTTGTGTTAATATTTATAGCCATATTTATATTATTAAAGCTAATAGCTTTATTTCTTCTAATAATAGTACTAACACTAGTTATAGCAAAAATAGTGATATTAATAATAATAGTACTAATAATAGTTATAGTAAAATAGCAATATTAATAATAATAGTAATACTAATACTTATAGTAATAGAACCCTAGTATTTTTAAGGCTAAGGCTAATAACAGGGTTAGGGATAAAATAATAATATAATTATAGTAATAGTAACAAAATACTAATATTGATAAGGATAATGATATTAATAATATTATTTGAAATAATGATAATATAAGGGTTTGAATATCTTTACAATAATAGTAATAGAAATAATAATAATAATAATAATAATAATAATAATAATAATAATAAGTATAAGTATAGTAACAATTATAATAATAAAAGTGCTAATAATAATATTAGTGGTAGTAATATTCAAATAATTAATATTAATACTAAGGTTTGAACATTTTTAATAGCAACAAAATGATAATATGTCAAGGCTAGCATTGAGAATAATAATAATAACAATAATAATAATAATAATAATAAAGAAAATCAAATTAATAATAAAACAGGGTTTTGACCCTTTAATAATAATAAAATTAACATTTTGCGGCTGTAAATAGTAATAATAATGATAACATAATAATAATAATAATAATCATAATAATAATGATAATAATAATATTATTAATGATATAATACAAATAAAAAGAATAAGGTTTGCATAAATAGGACTTAGGGGTTGAGAAAGGTTAGGGTACCACCTAGGGTTGGTGGTGACCGGCGACACCGTCGGTGGTGGGGAAAAAGGGAGAAAAGGGGAAAAGTTGAGTGTGTAGGGTAGGAGAGGGTGAATGAGAGTTGAAGTTGAGGTGGTGGAGGATACCCAGGTGGAGAGGGTTGGAGTGGTGGCGCAACCAAAGGCGGCGGCGTAGGCAACGATGCCGTGGTGGGCGAGGGTGGTGAAGAGGGAGGAAGGGAGGAGGAGAGGGAGGAAGGGAAAATGGAAGGTAGGGGAAGGTCTACAGGTAATTTTGGAGGGTATAAGGGGGTGGTTGCTGGGGTGTGGCTCATTGGGAAGGGGACTTTGCACAGCTGGGGTGGCTTGTGCAAGGCAAATCAAGGGTAGTGGAGGGTGTTGTTTGGTGGGGGTGATGTAGGGAGTAGTTTGGGTGGTGGCTCGGGCGGCAACTCTAGACGGTGACGGAGCAGCAAGTGGTTAAACAGGTGGCGGTGCACAATGGAGGGAATTTTTGGGTTGAGAGAAAAAAAAAAGATTGAATGGGGTTGGATGAGGGTATTTACAGGCTAAGGTTGAGGGGAATGAGAGAGGGGAAAGGGGAAGGTCGGTGGTAGGCGGGAAGGTCACCGACTGGCGACCTAATGGCCGGAGAAGGCCTGTGAAAGTCTGTAGGCTGGCTGCTTGAGAAGGGGAAAAGGAGATGAGAGAGATTCACACTTGAGGAGAGAGAGTGGTTGTTATTGGGTGGAGGGGAGAGAGGGGGTGTCAGGGAAGAGGGTAGGGGCGGTAGGCTAGCGTGCGGCAGCATAGAGTCTGCATGCCTGCGCTGGGAAGTGGGAAGGTCAGGCAATGGGATAGAGAAGAAGTCAGGGGAGAAGAGGGGATAGGGCATGCGGTGGACCGGGTGGTCTAGGGGAAAAAATAAAAAGAGAGGGAGTCGGATTGGGTGTGGGAGAAGGAATGGGAGGGACTGTGCGGGCCTTGGGTCGTGCAAGAGCAAAGGAGGGGAAATTGGGCCACTGGGTTGGGCTAGCCCAAGTCAGGGGGAAGAAAAAAAAAGAAAAGAAGGAAGAAGGAAAAAGGAGAAAATAAAGAAAAGAGGGGGAAAAGGAAAAGGGGAAAAAGAAAAATAGGTGGGTTGGGGTATTTAGAATATTTTGGTATTTTGGGATATTTAAAAATAATAATATTTTACTAAAATAATAATTAAATTCCCTTGTTAGGTTAATTTAGGATTTTTGAGATATTTTTCCTAAATTTCATTCTAATTAACAAAGCACCCTAATTTTTTCCTATTAAATTATTTATAAATTTCATCTTGATTTTTCCCTAATCACTCCCTCTTATTTTAATAAAATAATTTAATTAATAAATATAAATAATAAATCCTTAATTAGCCATAATTCTCGAAATTAAGGTTTTGGGGTATTTTAGAGGGATTATTGATGGGGATGGAAGACGGATCTGATGGATGAAGACATCAGCCAAATGATGATGATCAGTATGTAGCATAAAAATGTTAGTTCACAAATGATGGTGATGAAGACTGCCAAAGGTGTAGGAGAGATTGATAGTAGAATAATGTTAGTTCACAAAAGAATGAAAAAGATCAGACACATGACAATTTATATTACTTGTTACCCACATTTGCATTAATGTGCATACTATCCATGCCACATGCAAGTCATTATATATTGTATTGTGTTTTGAATATAATTTTATTCTGTTAGTTGATTATTGTAGCGTATTAATAAGAAGATTGGGTTAATCACTAATAGGATGATGATCATCCATCAGGATCTTGTACTTCATGCCCAGAGAGTTGCTAAAATCAAGGTTTGAGAATAATGCCTGAAATGTTCAGACAATCATCTCTCTCCCCCTCCCCAAAAAAAAAAAGTTTCCGACAAGTACTTCTCACCTCTGCATGTATGCTAAGGGAAAGACATATAAATATCCAAAAACTAATAATATGCTTCTCACCCTTACATTGGAAACATACAAACTTAATTTTAGTTAATTTCTACCAATCAACTACATCAAACAATATAAATACCATGTAGTTGTAGTCAATAAATTAAGTGTATTATATAAAACAAAATTATGAATATAGAAACTTGTCTATATTATATGACAAATTAAAATAGAAACTAAGCCTATTAATATGGGATGGAGGGAATATTAATTTATTAATTTGAAGTTATTTTTTAATAAATTATCATAAATCATTGGAATAGTTTTAAAATTTTGCATAATATAGAGATAAGATGGAAATAATATGATAGCCTAACACCTTCGTTTGACATGATCTACTCTAAATAAAAATAACATGTTCTTATTTTTATTTTATTTTATTTTGATGTAATCAAATTTAGGAAAATTTAATGTGTTTTTATGATTATTATTATTATTACCATTATTATTGAAGATAGTTTTCTTTTTAATTTACCAATATAATCTAATATGGAATTAAGGTGAGGATAGGAAGCCCTAATTATTTATTATGCAGAAAGCTAAAAGGACGACCACAATAAGAAGACGCACTTCTAAAACCCTAAAAGCTTTCTTCAATAACACTAAGAATCGTAAAAAAAAAACAAAAAATAAAAAAAACAAACACACACACACACACACATTGCCATGAAAGGTCTATTTATGCCTTCTCTAAAGGGTGATTTGAATTAAAACACAATATAAAATTCATTATTAACTTCAAACCAAAAGAGAATTGATCTTACTTTTTCATATCAAATTAGTTGAGTCAATAGTCAGTAGACAAGAAACTTCAAATTTAGGCCCGACCAACGCCTACTGTGAAGGTTACATAGAGGGGTGAAGAAAAATAAGAGAAGATAGATGACATAGATGATGAATATGAAAGAGCAAAGGGTTAAGGAAGAAAGAGAAATCGAAGAAGGTAATGTCACTGAAGTTAGTGAGTTTAAAAATAATCAAGAAGTATGCTTTCTAGAAAACCTAAAAAAAATTCCCCTCAATTTTCTTTCCTTGCCTCATAACTTTCTAGAAACCAAATAGACCCTAAGTGCCCATACCTACATGAGATTTGTAGTGAGTCAAAATGGCACAACTACTCATATATGCTTCGATTGTGATTTTATATTTCCTTCACAATTTAAAGGAAGTTGCAGAAGGATATGGGTATAAGAATAAGGATGAGCACCCCCTCCACCTACCTATATATAGTAAGATGAAGAAGATGATTCAAACTTTGAAGGAGATGAAGCACTATTACATTATGGACTTTCAAGACAATTTGGAGGATAAATCACATTTGGTGGAGTTTTCCTACAATAATAGTTATCACGCTAACCTTAGAATGTCATTTTTTGAGTCACTATATCGATGGAAGTTTTGGAGTCTAGTATGTTGTAGGATCATCAATGATACGTTTGTGCTTGTGCTAGATATAATTGAGGAGATGACTCGACAAGTTATGTTGATTCAAGATAGGATGAGGGAAAATCAAGAAAGGTAGAAGAGGTAAGTTGATATGAGGTGGGTGATATAGTTTTGTTGAGGTTTTCACCTACTAATGGTGTATAGAGACTCAATAATAGGGGCAAACTCATCCTAAGGTAAAATAGTTCATACAAGTTACTAGATAGAGTTGATAAGGTATCCTACCATTTAGCCTTACGAGTGGAAATAGCTCACATCCACAATGTCTTCCACATTTTGTTGTTGATGAAGTATGTTGTAGAATCATCTCACTTGATCTAACTAGAGGATATGTATCTTTATAAGTCATTGACCTAAGAGGATATTCCTGTGAGGATACTCAATGCCAAGGTGAGGCAAGCATAATTGAGTTCCATACCGATGGTGAAGAACCTATGTATTCATCATGGAGTTGAGAAGATTACTTGGGAACTATAGGTGGTGATGTAGAGTCTTTATATAGTACCCCAAATTACTAAATGATGGTAGACACTTGAAAAGGATTGATAAGACTACATATATCAAAAAGGTTCTCCTTCTTTTTTTTTAAATCCATCATTTGAAAACTCAATAATTAAGGGTGATTGGCTTAGAGTAGTCCAAGGATGATTGACCTCCTAGGAAATTTTTCAGGAAGCATGTGATTGACCAAAAAAACACGCTCAAAAGAGATTATATTGATATGTGGGTCCATTCATCAATCATAAAAGCACTATAGGTAACTACCAATGGCTAGTGTGGAGCCAAGGTGTTATAGATGGTATAAAAATAAAATTGTGATCGCTAGCTGAACATAGATGAGCTAGTTTGTGACCTAATGGGGTGATTCTTGGGATAAACTGTATTGAGATAATTATTATTCAAGGCACAATGAGGATGTTTTATGCTATTGAGTAGGGTGTATGTAAAATTTAATTATAAAGGCTTAAAAAGGACTAATAAATCTACTTGTATCAACAAGGTACATCTTCCTTTTTGGAAATTAATCATTAGAGAACCCTATAGTTAAGCATATTTGGATTAGAGTAGTAAAAGGATAAGTGACCTCGTTGGAAGTTTCCTAGGAAATGTGTGAGTGAGGAAAAATAAAGCTAGAAAGGGATTTTGTTGATCTTTAAGGAAAATCACCAATCCTAAAAGAGCTATAGGTAACTATTCATGAACAGTTTAAGGATAGGGTCTTATAAATCATATAAATAAAACTATGATATTGAGCTGAACTTAGATGAGCTAGTTATCTAACTAACTACAGAATTCTTTGGATAGACTATACTTAGACAGTTAATTTCCAAGGCACAACAAAGACATTGTGTTCTTTTAATGGGAAAGTATTTAATATCCAAAATTAGTGGTTGACAAAAGGATTGATAAGACAACCTATATCAACAAAGTACAACTTTCTTTTAGGAAAACCATCACTTGAGAACTCAACATTTAAATGTTTTTGGCTTGGAGAAGTCCAAGGATGGGAAACCTCCTAAGAATTTTTCTATTAATAATGTGAGTAAGGAAAAATTATGTTATGAAGGGATCATATTGATCTATGGGGCCAATCATTAAGCCTGAAAGTACTCTAAGAAACAACCTATGGCTAGTGTGGGGCAGTGGTGTTACACATAATGATGAGCTCTTTGTAGATGGTGTGTGCTCCTTATATTAGGGTTTCCTTTAAGGGTGTAATGCCCCTTTGTTGTATTAGTTTTCTTAATGATTAGGTATACCCAATCACAAATGGTTTTCTAGTGCTTCATTTTAGCTTTTTCTCCAAAGACAATTTATTTTCATTAGGTAGTGATGTAATATCATGTACATAAAAAATTATTTTTTATAATTTTTATATAAAAATAAATTATAAAAATTATATTCAAACTAGGGACTAATTGATAGGTAAATTGTGGCTTTTCTTTATTGGTTCTAATGAACTAGTTAAGACGTATGCTGAAACTAGTGAAGTGGATCAATTAGAAATCATAATTTCTATTCTAATTTTGAACTTAAATATATTCCAAACCTTATTTAGCTTTGGAAATGTTTTATATTTTTATTATAAAGAAGTTATAGACTTTTAAATACTCCTTATAAATTAGTTTTTTAATTTGACCCCTTTTACTTTTTCTAATTATGTCCTTATTTTTCCTCTTCCTTATCTCTCAATGGTGTTGTTGCATCAAAGATTACTATTTATAGCCTAAATCCCACCATTTGGGGCTCCCTTTTTAGCTGATCAAATATCTTCATAGTCCTTGGTTATATCATACACTCTAGCCCACGACCATTTTTTCACTTTTCTTTCCCACACTTAAGTGTGTTTATGCCAAAAAAAATCATTTTAAACATAAAATCATACACCATAAAAGGGAGTGTTATCGTTGTAATTGGTATAATTCTAGCTCCAGGCCATCCTTATACTAACTACAAGGCTTAGTAGAAATAGATGTAACCATGATAAACATAGCAAAGAAAGTGTTTCATAACATAATAAGGATTAAATGTTGATATTAAGAAAAGACTGAAATACTAAACATCATTCAGCTGGAATAAACATTAAACTAGAAAACTAAAAAAGGTAAATATCCAGATAATACTCTCTCATATCCTCAACCCTGGATTACTACAACATCACTCTACCACGATTATGTCATCATAAGTAGCAAAGTCATCTAAGGCATCGTCAATCACCTTTATAGACTCAGGATGGGACATTGCTCGTGGGAATGAGCAGAACCTATAAAAGAGCTAATCAGTATGCTATGTAATAAGGTAAAAATACATTCAAATAAGAATATAGCAGTTCGTAATACTACAGAAAGATATAAAGGCACAAAAGTAGTTTATAGTAGTTCATTTGTTACTATCAGAACTCAAGGCATTAGTGTAGTAATTAGTAATCTATCAAATTATATCCACTTCAGTTCAGAGACCTCGTTATTCTCATCGGTGAACTGGTAAATACAATACAACCCAGGACAACACACTCCTGACTATTATTCTCATCAATGGACTGGTAAATATAGTACAATGCAGAGCGGTATGCTTCTAACCACTATTCTTACCAGTGGATTGATAATATAATACAACTGGTCCCGACTCACATGATGTTCCACTATAAGTAATTAGTGTCTTTCCATAGATTATTATTATCTAAAGGTTTCATTACTTGAGCTCAGAACCCCCATTATTCTCACTGATGGTAGGTAAATACGATACAAACCTAGGGTATCAAGCTCCTAACCATTATTCTCACTTATGGACCAATAAATATAAAAAAAAATCTAAGGCATTACAATCCTGACTACTATTCTCACTGTCGGACTGGTAAATATAGTACAATTCAACATAGTAAGCTCCTAACTATTATTCTCATGGGTAGACCAACACATAAAAATTAGGTACAACTAGGCCTGACTCAAGTGATCATCCACTTTACATGATTTGTGTCTTATTCATATCTTACTTGTTCGAATATCACACACAACCATGCATAACCCATGTATGAATCCTATCCACCTACCACCCTAGGCAACCCTAGCTCCATGGAAACCCTTATTTCCTAAGTTTAAGGTATCCTTACCCCCTAAAGATCCTTAGAGTCTCCAAATTATCAAAAAACACAACCTTGTCATTGCGAACCCCATTCATGTATGGGTCATAGACTATTTCCCCTATTTCTCACATATGATACAACTGAGCCCTAGGGTTACCCCTTGAAACCCAAGTTTGGCCCATATGGGCCTAACCCCTTTTGCAATACTTATTTAGCCATAAACTCCCACAACCATGCATGCGTTACCAGGAGTTTCCATCCCCTAAAGCTTTGTAACCTAACTCCTTTATTTCGCACATACGATAACAACTTCCCCAAAGGACTCCCCCTAAAAACCCTAATCTCCTTTAGTAGTTGTATCCTCTCCTACATACCCCACATAACCATTAGACTTCACACACAACCCCCACAAAGCATACTCAACACCAAAGTTCAAAGACACAACCTAACTCCCCCATCTCCTATATGCAGTAATGACCTACCATTAGGGTTTTGTACCCCCAAAAACCTAGTTTCACCCCCTTAGTAATCTCCATCTCCAATCATCCAAGAACTCCCCCATGTTTTTCCCAACTACCTAACAATACCATCATAACCTTCCTTAACAACCATCCCTCACCTATTCACCCCTAGAAATAGACCATATTAGGTCTAACTCACCCCATGCATGGTCAACCCTCTCCATGTAATATCTACCATAATCCCTATTTATATTTATCATACTTATTATTTAATATTTTCCAAAGGATAATTTATTGACTTTTTCCCTAGGGTTTTCCCGTATTACATTTTCTACAATATTGACACAAAATGCCCCTAGGTCTTTCAAACCCTACCTAAGCCTCCTACCTTAGAATACAAGAATTTCTCAACAATCCACAAAACATGCAACACCACAAAATAGAACTACACAAAAAAATATAAAACAAACAGTCATGTCCATACATACTCTTACTATAGAGCCTTGTAAGCCAAGATGCACAATCAAACCTATGTCATATTTCATGTAGGTTTTCACTTAACACATAATAGAACAACATAAGCATAGATCCCTAGCTATAACTATATCCTTACCAAAATGGCTCCAGTAATGAAGTAAGAAAACTCTACACCTCCTCTCCTATGGACACTAGAACAGTAACTAAAAATGGGAATACCCAACTTAGGTTAACTTATCCTTTTTTCTCCCTTTTTCTTTTTTTTTTCTTTCCTTAAACAAAATGATGATGATGATGATGATGATGATAAATTTAATATAAAAAAAGCTCAAAATGGATGAAAGAAAAGTGGTGTGACTAGAATAGTCAAGAGGAGTGGAGGGTGGCGGTATGTAGTGGCAATCATGATGGCACAATGGTGGAAAGCAGTTTTTTGTTGGGAAAAAAGTGGGGTTTAGTATTTTGGGGGTTATGGGTGGTGTTAGCACTAGGTAGGCTAGTGGGAGGGGAGGTAGGTCACATCGGAGGCCACGGTAGCCTATGATGGCATAGCCAAGAGGGAGTGAGGAGAATAAGGGGAAGATGGTGGGTAAAGGTGGTAGAGAGGGTTGGTTGGGAAGGGTGAGCACTTATGTAGGAGGTGGAGGTGTGGCAGCTATGTAGAGAGAAGGAAATGGGCTAGTGGTGGTGGTGGTATGAGGTGGTGTAGTGTGGCATGACCTACCCACTTTTCATGCTCAAGGAGAGGAGAGGAAGAGGAGAAAGAGGGAGGCAAGGAGCTTATTAGGTGTAGGGAGATGCAGGGAACAAAGAGGAGTTGAGCTTGGGTGGCAGCATGGCTTGGTTTTAGTGGTGAGGGCGGCCGAAAGTAGGGGCAGGGGAAGGGTATAGGCGAGGATCGATGAGGGAGAAAGAGAGGAGAGGTAGCGCTGGGGGAATTTGTAGGTTGTGGGGGAGGATAAGGAAAAGAGGGGAAGGGGACAAGGGTGGCCAGTTGTTGGGTGCCACAATGAAGGCAAGGGGAGGATGGTGTGTGAGTTTGTAGTGTAGGGGTATGTGGGAGGATTATGCAGGGACATGCCAGCGTGCAAGCCCTACATGGCTTGAATGGGAAAGGGGGAGGGGAGGTTAGTTGGTGGCAAGTCGTAGGGGTGTGAAAATGGCAACTGGAGGGGCATAGATTTGTAGAATGGGAGGTAGGGGCATGAAGAGAAAGGGAAAAGGAGAAAGAAGGGAGGGAGGGAGAAAAAAGAAAAAGTGGAAAAGTGAGTAGAGATTGGGTCATCACTCAGGGGAAAAGAAAAGGGGAAGGGGAGAGGAAGTTGGACCAGTCAGGGGAAGAAGGAAGAGAAGAGGAGGGGGTGCTTGGGTAGCTGCAACACAACCCAAGTAGGGGAAAGAAGAAGGAATAAAAGAGAAGACAAAGAAAAAGAAAGGAGAAATGAAAAGAAAAGGAGGAAGAAAAGGGGAAAGAAAAAAGAGAAGGAGATGGTGGGCTTTTTTGATATTTGGGGAATTAATAAAAATAATTAAAAATTATTTTATTTACCTATCATTTATTTTAGGCTAAATAATTAAAATAAGGCTTTTAAATAATAAATTTTAAATCTCATATTATTATTGTTGTTGTTGTTGTTGTTGTTATTTTTACTACTACTACTACTACTACTACTACTACTACTACTACTACTACGTGTACATATATTTTATTTCATTTATTATTGCATTATTTATTCTTAGGAAAATTTTGGGGGTATTTTAGTTTATTCATTGTATTCCCCTACTCTTTTGTCTTTACCAAACCTTTACACCCCTTTAATTTATGCTCACTCGATCCCATAACAGCTCTTTTGTGCTCCTTTTTGTAAGAAAATCCTCCAAGTGCTCCATTGTATTTTTCCCTTGATTTCTTCTCTTATATTCCCTCTCATTATATCTCTATTATTTCTAATTTTAATCTCTAAATGTTTTCTTTTATTCTAATTTAGGTGAGAAACAATCTAAGAGGTTGGAGCATAGTATATGTGTGGAGAGAGGTTGGAGGGAGGATTAGTTAGTGAGAAAGAATTCAAGAGGTTAGAGCATTATATTCTAATTAATGCCTCATTGTATCCTCCCTTCACCTTATTCCCAAGATAAAAAATGTGGAGAGTTGAGGTGATTGTAATCCTATTGTAAATTTCTTTATAAATTTATAACAATGGTGATTGTACATTTGACTTCAACTTATAATGCAAGTCTAATAGTGAACTCAGAAGCAACCTTTGTGCAAGGAAGGAGTATTTATGAAAATTTCCTTATGGCCACCAATTTATTTAATGGATATCAAAACAAATATTCCTCCACACATTGTATAATCAAGTTAGATATGTGTAAAGCATACAATATGGTGAATTGACACGTCTTTAAGGTTGTTTTACTTTCCCTTAATTTCTCCCCAAACTTCATCAACCTTATAATGGTATGTGTGACTATTGCAAGCTATTCTCTCTTGTTCAATGGAGTTATCCATCTTCATTTTCCACAAAAGAGGGGAATGAGGCAAGGAGACCACCTCTCTCTCTATTTGTTTTCTCTTACCATGGAATACCTCCATAAGGCTTTGAAGGGTTTATAAAGTAACAACTAGTTTTCACTTCATCCTATGTGTAAAAGGGTATAAATAAGGTTGTAAAGGAGTCAAGAGAAGACGAAAACACTCGGGCTTGGGCTCAAATCATTTAATAAACAAGCCTAAAATAAGGATTGGAATTGGATTATTTAACTAAACAATCAAACTGAACTGATCTTACGAGCCTAAGCTAAAATTAAACTAAGCTAAAAAAATTTGAGATTGAGCTTAGGTAATATAATAAACGAGCTTGAAAGTGAGACAAGTTGAACCAAGATTTTAATAATCCGAGATGAACAGTTTTTGGAGCTGGCACAAATCATTTATATTCCTAGGTACATCTCATGAATATATTATTTATAGATGTCCTCCTCATTTTTAAGAGAGATCTAACTTTCATACTAGTTGTTTGTGATGTCTTCCAACACTTTTCTAGCATCTGAGGTTTACAGTTGAACACAACTAAGGGTAGCATCTTTTACGTTGGCTCAACTACAACCCATACAAAAATCAATTTGTCTTCTATACTTCACTTCCAAGAAGGAAAACTCCTAGTTAAGTACTTAGGTATCACACTCCTAGTGAAGTCTCTCTCTTATCATCACTTCCTTCCTTTTGATTGAGAAGATCACAAACCAAATAAATATATGGTAGAATAAGAACCTAAGTTATGCATGATGATTAAAACTTATTACTTCTATATTATTTATAATTCAAGCTTATTAGAGATAACTTTTTTCCCCAAAAAGGTGGTATATAAGCTCAAATCTATTTTCAAATCTTTCTTATGGATCAGCTCTGGTACCAACTCAAAGAAATTGTTATTGACTCGGGATACATTTTGTTTTCCAAAGAATGAGGTGGTGGGAATCTTTAACTTATAATGGTAGAATGTTCTGATTATAGGAAGACATCTTTTGGCTATGGAAGAGAAAAGGGACATTATGTGGGTGGCATGGATACACTCCTTTTTTTTATAATCAATAAATTGGAACAAAAAAGGCATTGATTACTATTTATAGCATCTTTAGGAATATATTTAACCCTTTGTTTACATCTCCAACCCATCTTCACCTCCCCTTTAGGATATCAAATTTGTACTCGGAATCATGACTATTGTATAGTGATTGTATGCCATGATTTTAGGTCTAATAGAGCACATATGTCCCTACATCATTTGTTTGGAACCCCCTCTCATTTCCTAGGCATGAATTTCAATTGTGGTTGGTAATGCATCAAACCCTAGCAACCAAAGATAGAATTTTAACATAAGAATTAGAGGTGAACCCTAGTTGTATATTATGCGACTGGGCGAATAAGATTTTTCAACATCTTTTCTTCCAATAACACTTAACATAATATTATTGGTCCATAATTTTGAATAATTTTAGCTAACAAAAACTAATATTCAACTCTGAGAAAAAAAAAGTATGCATGTAACATGGAAGTAAAGGACTCAAGGAAAGAAAATGGCCATAAGGGATATATATGTATATGTATTTGTGATTCTCTTCCATTGGTATGAAATAAACTAAAAAATATTTGGCTATAAGAAAAGAAGTCTCTCGAACACTACAGTACCCTAAACTTTATTAATCCTAATCCTCGAGAGATTAATTTCCTAATCCCTTCACTAATCCTTGAACCTTGTGTGGGAACTTTGTCCATAAATCTCAAAAAACTCATTATTACCTTTATACCCTTCAAACCTATATTTTTCAATTCATTCCATTGATGGTCAATCAAGCCTATGGTCCACGATCTCAAGCAGTTAATTGCCAACCTTTTTCGGTTGGCTGGAGCTGGGCAACTTTTACTATTATTGATTTTATTAATTTCTTTTAAACTCAAATCAATTTATTTTATCATTATCTTTATATATTTGGGTCTTTTAATTAGTTTCTTATCCTTCCCTACTTTTTCACAATTTTGGAAATTATTTAAATAGTTTCCCCAATTTTAGCCATTTAAGGGACTTTTTAATGTAAACCATTGTTAATCACTGTTGACTTTCTTGGACATAAGGGCTTCATAATTCTTACCTCCTAACACCTCATGATATCATATAGTTTCCTTACTCATTCAATAAAAAATATAACCATAATCACCTCCATCACCATCCACCAACTATTTTACACTCTCTTTTCTATGTTAATCACTCCCATCACTCCTCTTGATTACAAAAATTATTCTCATTCAACTTATCCCTCTCTATCCTGCCTTGGTTTCCCTTTAATTGATCATTTCACACTTAACCAACTTTCTAAATTTCTACTTTGTTCACTTATCTTTCCTCTCCTCTTATTTTTGTTGTTTTTCATTGTTGTTGTTCCTAGTTTTTCCCCTTGGTCGACAACCTCTTTTCCTATTCGTTCCTTTTTTTTGTACAACTTCAACTTCTAAAATCATGTACATTAACTCTTTACTATTTATTCTAAGAAAAAAGAATTAATTTTACATATTGATGAAGGATTGATGAAGCTTGTTATCAAGGCTATTTTCAAAAATCCTAAGGATTATTCTCATCTCGTTTAATTTTTCTCTTATCTTCTAACCCTTTTTATTTTCTCCTTATCTAATTATTGTATTATTTGTAGGTTAAAAATGGAAGGAAGTATTTTAAGAGTATTTTGTGTATAGAGACTAAAGTAGCTTTGGTAAGGAATTTATATCTTTATATTAGAGATTGTTTGTGTTTATATGTTACTTTGTATGATTTTCATGTTTAATGTTATAAAGCATGTGTAAGTTTTACTTTTATTTATATGCATGTATTACATGGTCAAATGGATGATTTTATAAGTTTTGTGACTTTATGAAAAGTTTCTATATTTTGGGTCTTGTAAGGCTTTGGCATAAAACCCTAAGCATGATAGTATATTATGTTATATTGTAATTCTATGGTTGAGTAGATTAAATTATGTGTAAGTATGGTTATTGGTGTAAAATGTTGAAATATTAAAATTTGAGGGTTTTAGGCCTTGGGGTGGTCTCGGCAATATGACCATTAAGGTGTTCTGGATTGTTTTAACTTTATAAAACTATATTTTGAAGATGTTAAAAATATGAGGACGATTGTATGTAAAATTAGTAGTATTTAGAGACTTATAGAATTTTATGGATTATGGGGAGAGTCTTGTCCTTATGGGTAAAATGATCTTATTGTGAGTTTTTGTAAATAAAAAAATAAATGTCATTGTGTTCCTTAATATTCTCATAATAAATTTGATAGATTATATGTTAAGGTTTACATGAGTATGACCTAAGTTATGAAAATAACAAATTTTGGAGATGTATAGGTGAACAAGTGGCATTTTTATCCTTCTAGGTTAAATCTGAAATTTTATTATTGTATAAGTTTTATGTGGGCCAAAATATTATATATGGAATGTGAAGTATTTTGATAAATTATGAATAGAAAAAATGTGATTTAAATTTATAAAAATAGCCTAATTTGGGGGGAAAATTCAAAAAAGGAAACATAGATTTTTTATGTGTAAAAAAGTGGAGTTAGGTTAGGATTTGTATGATTTTTACATATGACATATTTAATAATATTTTGGGTTAGTATGTTGAATTTGAGGAGTTGCAAAGTCTTATGGATAGAGTTATAGAGTAATTGTGGAATTAGGGTTATAAGGGTACTATAGGTATTTTACCTTGTGAAATGTTTCTTTACACACTTAATGATTGTTCTTGTACCTTAACTTCACTCCATGTGGATATAGCTTATTCAAGGTATTATGACCATGATGTATCTTAATTATTTTCTATCATGATCAATTATTGGAATAAATTTAATAGCATGAGTACCTTGTACAACCAAGATAATAAATATTTCATGTGGTAGAATATTAATATTTAAAGTGGAAGAAGATGTGAATCATGATCAAGTTCTACATATTCATTCCACCAAACAAGAATAGTGGTGAGGTCCATTATACCCTAGAAGTTTAACTAATTCATACTACCAAATGAAAATAGTGGTAAAGTGTGTTTTACCCTAAAAATTATACCAGTTCATATCACCAGATGAGAATAATATGGTTCTTGAAATCAACTTGATTAAAAAACTGAGAATAATTAATAAGAAACCCTTAATTAGATCTCTTTTGGATTTCCTATCATCTAGAATAATGTTCATATTAGCTTCTCCTATTTCCTTTATGTGTTGCATGCATTACCTTAGTAATATGTATGTATTATCTTACTCAATATGAAAGTATCAATCATCTTTTTTATAGGTACTACTCATTCCCACGAGTAGACGATCATGTTATTAATGTGCGGGTTTTTGATGGCCATCTCAGAGATTTTGCTGAGTTTGATTCACTTTCTAAGGAGAAGTGTTTACATTTGTTGGGTTGAATATAAAGCCTTAGTTATTTGGGAGTTAATAATTTTTGTTCAAAAACTATATGGACTCTTAGATCCATGGTTCTCTTTTGTTGTACTTTAAATTGTATTGCACTTGCAGTTTATCTGTAAAACTTTTATCTTTGTATATGGAATATCTTTTATTTTCTTGTTATCTTATCTAAACTTGTCAATGTTTTGGCCTTGTACTCGATATGAGAATGATACGAAAATCGAACTCGCATCAAATATGACAGTAATATCCGATTATCTTATGCTCGGCTTTTTTTAAAAAAATCAATAATAAATTTGGAAGTATTACAAACACTTATTGGGCCTTCATCATGGAATTAGCTTTTCATATTGAAGGAAAACATTGTAGCATATCATTTGCTAAACACTTATTACAAACTCTTCTAATATTTTGGTATGTACTCCTCAATCTTATTAGAATTAATAAAGCTTATATTACTTACCAAAAACACTAATAAAAATTCAAAATAGAAGAAAATTATGGCAAAAAAGTACCATAAATTTATTATAGTAATAACAATAATAATGACACTAACAATGCAAATAATACCAATAATAAATTGTTTGTGCTTCATTGTCGTAATTTTTTTCTACTTTGTATTATTTTGAGATTTTATTGCATAACTATAAATAAAAAATAAATGATTGCACTAAAATATACTTTTATAAAAGAATTTTGATTTTAGTTTAATTTTTGAATTTAAGTAAATAGCATTATCCGGCTACCTTGCCATGTGATATCCTCACGAGTACGCAGACACCTATCTCCGGTGCACCGGCGGTGTTCGCCTATTATTTGATGGGGTACTATCGATCTCTTATCCTTGACCTAAACCTAGAAGCTGTACGAAAGTGTCTACCGGTCAATATTGTGGTAATTTTCCATTCTCCTTGTAGAGACGAAAATATCTAATCCTTAAATTAAAAAATAAGCCATGTCTCATGAGTCATGACCTAGGCGGTGACTATCTTTTCATAATTTCATTATCTATCTTAAGTGTCGTTTCTATGGTTCTTCTTCTGCAAGTATCCATCCACCCTGGAAACATTGACCTTTCAACGGAGGAAACATCAGATATGAAAGGGTTAAGAACGGACGTTCCGCAATGATCACAGCCCGTCCCATGAGTCAGTTGAGAAAAATTAGATGGTCGTATTCTGTCGGTTTTGTAATATTGGTAGCTCCCGAATTTTGAGGCTGAATTTTAATTTTTAATTTTTCTTAAAATATATTCCTTCTATTTTTTTACAGTATTTTATAAAATAATATATATATTCTGATCTTATAATTATATCCTTAATTAAAATTAAATATAATAATTAATACATGAAAGAAGAAAGAAAAAATAATAGTAAATATAAAAAAGAAGTATTAGCTAATCTAAAACAATTTTTTTTTTGAAGTAAACTTTTCTACCTAAATAAATTTTTCTTTATAAAAAGAATAGAGTAATAATCAGAATATAAAAATATAATAGATATATTCATACATGAAAGTACTTTTATAATATTATTTTTTTATAAATATATATTATAAGATATTACTAATCAAAGTTTGTTTTCCAATTTAAAAAATGATCTATATTATAAAAAAGATGAAGCACATGAATACTAGCATTGAAAACTAAAATATGAGTTCAGTTCTCTTACATTTATGATGATGTTTGGTTAAAGGCCGGTGTAGGAAAATTGTATGATCAATGGTAGAGGCGATTCTTTCTCAATCTAGCATCCCACAAATCTTGTCGTTTCTTCTTCAATGATAGAGTTGATAAAAGTTGACCCAATCTAATATTATCAAAATCCGACAAGATGAAATTAAAAAAAAATAGATTGCATTGAACTAACTTTAATCTGACCCAACTTGATGCTCACCTGACAATAATAGATTATAACATCTCTATCTTTAGTACTAGATTTTAAAAATTATATGGAAGTTAAAACATTTCAATGCATAGTGTCATTATCACACCTAGTATAAGTTTGATTTCCATTACCTTTTTTATATATTAGTTAGGGGTGTGTAAAACTAGGTTTCTACATCTGTCTTATCCAATATTGGATCCTCGCCTCTTAGACTGGATCGAATATCCAAAAAAATTAGATCAAATATCAATTATTTCCAAAATATTTAATTATACGAATATTTATAATAAGATACATATATTTGAAAGAAAGAAAGTACTATAATAGAATATCCTATATTACATAATACAATATAATACACCAAAAATTACAGTGTAATATGCCCTAATACTTATGAACACAACACAACATACTTTAATATATTTAAATACAATATAATATCTTCAAAACACACTATAATATTCTTCATATACAATATAATACAATAAAACACAAAATATTATATTAGTTTCAGATAATCTAGTAAAAAACGGACCTAGATATCTATTCTAGTGTAACTAGATATTCTTTTATTAGATTTTTATATTTCAATTTTTTTCACAACTTAAATAAGGATAAAATATTTTTTTATACTTAAATAAGATAAATATAAGATAAACATAAATCATCAAGAAACTTAAGCGACAATATTATAACAACTTCCAAAGTTTGACATGAAAGAAAAAAGATCGGACAAAAATACAATAGAAAGGAAAATACAAATGAAAGGACACAAAGTCCAAAATATATCAAGAAAAATACTAGATACCCCTAACTCTCATCTTGTAACCTAAGCTCATCAAAAGGGAATATCAATCCACTATTGCGAGGTCCTAATTGCTTATTGAATAAGTAGATGGCCATAAAATGGTGCATGTCAACACAAACATACCAAACAAATTAATACTACACTAAGCATACAAAGCCTACATGGATTACATAGAAGTTGAATGTAATGCAATTATTCCATAACATACGCCAATGAATACATGCAATAACAAACATATGAGACATCACATACAATCATACTTGCACCAAACTTACATAGGATAACAACATGTTAGAAACATCAAGAAAATGCATTCTCAACACTTATATATCATACACAATCTCCACAATTACATAACACATGAAAAATAATCCATGCAACGATTATTAGTACTTTATGGAAATTACCTAGCACTTAAGAATAATTCATGTTGACCTTCTACGTCAATTAATATCTTAGCCATTGTATTGATGATAACAAACTTGTTTAAAGGTTTGACATGTTAGATTAAGTATACATGTACTACAACACTCATATGGATGATAAACCATACTAATCCAAACTATGTCTCAAGTGTAAAGATTTAAAAGAGGAATAAAGTTTCAAAGCACAAGAGAGGATCATGTCAAGATGCCTAAACACCCAAGAACTGAAGTCTTAATGTTTAACTCTAATATTTAATCTTGTAAGGTAGAGTTGAGCGATGTCACTTTTGCTTTTAACTCTTGGAATATTTTAAGAATCTTCCTTAGAATTTATTTGATGAAAATTCTTAGTTTGTTTAAAATTATTGGACTAGTAGTATTTTAAGATTCTTGGACTTAAAATTTTAAAACAAAATCCTAGTAAGCTAGTTGACTAGTTTTCTAAGGATATATTCATTGAAAATTAGTCTAGCCTCTATAAGCTTTGACTAAGTATTTTATGTACAACATAATATGGTTTTAACTCATGTAGGTGTTGGAGAAGTTGAATGCTAGTATTATGTATTATGTGACAAACACGAGGACCTCGTGTTAACAAAAACATACCGTGTTTTCTGACATAATATTTTGGGTGAGTTTTTTTGGAAAAGTGCTGAGAGTAAGGAAATTAATATGGGAGTCTAGTGTTTCTTAACATGAACCATTAATTTCAGTAACTTTACAAAATACATTGTTTTGTCCTATAAGATTTTATCTAATACAAAAAGAGATATGATAAAACCCTAGTCGTCAAGTCATGTGAGTCAATGTTCTTCTTCTCTATAGTATTATCTTTCTTAGAGAATTGTATATTTGTGTAATTGGTTGATTGATTTGTTGAATCGTCTTGTAATTACACAAGTTCATGAATAAATATCTTTATTTTTCCTTGATTGTTATTTCTTATGATTGAATTATCAATTGATCAATTATATTGTTAATTTTTATATTTATTCAAATCCATTCAATTGATGTTATTTTGCAACAATTTGGTATCAAAGCAAGGTTATTAAAGAGTTATAATGTTTGGGATGGCTAAAGGATTTAACATTGAGAAGTTAAATTGGTCTGGTCATTTTGGATTGTGGAAATTGAAGATTTAGGTGATATTAATTCAGAATAGGATGGAGAAGATTTTATCAAGTCATTCGAATAAGCTAGAAGTGATAACTGATGAGAGATTTGAAGATTTAGATTCGGAGGTCCTCTCTACCATATGTATATGTTTTTAACAAAATAATATTGGAAGAATAAAAAAGAATCAATGATGATTGTCTTATGGTTGAAGTTGGAGTCATAGTATAAGATAAAATCATTAGTGAATCGACTTCTTTTGAATAGTTATATTCATGACCTAAAATTAGATGAGAGTCAATATTTAAAAGTTCATTTAGATAAGTTTGATTCCATTGTGATTGATTTGCATAATTAGAGGTCAAACTTGATGACAAAGATTTGGCCATTATACTTTTTTGTCATTTGCTTGCTAGCTTTAGGTATTTTTTAGGGAGACTGTTTGGTATGGAAAAGATGAATGAGTCCTTGAGGATGTAAAATCTAGCCTACTATAATGGGAGTTAATTGATAACCAGTTGACTAGTAGTAGTACTTTTGGGGACTCACAAGGTAAAGGATTTATATCTTAGGGAGGCATCAAGAGCAGAGATTTGGTCATTGTAAGAAGTATAAATCTAAACCAAAGAGTTGATAAAAGAATGTGATGAGCTATGGGTATCACAAAAAGGGGCATACTTGGAAGTTTAGTCCTAATAAAAAACCCTATAATAAGTTTGGAGTCATATAGTATAAAAGATGATGTTGTTGCTACCCAAGATGATAGTGATGGAAATGTGGTGATGACCGTTGATAGACAAACCAAGATAAGTGATATATGGATCTTAAATTATGGATTTTCTCACCACATATTTCCAATCCAAAGTTAGTTTTAGATGCTTGAGGTGACTCGGGGTGGAGTTGTCTCGATGGGTAATGATGCTACTTCTAAAGTTATGGGGATTGGAAAAGTGAATGTGAGGATATGCATGATTGTATGGTCAAGATACTAGATAAATGAGATATGTTTCTCAGATAAACTAGTCTCTTTTATTCCCTTTGATTATATTGTGTATAGGTGTATGATTGAGGATGACACCCTAAGAGTTATAAAATGGGATATGGTGGTAATGAAGGGGAAATAGGTCGAGATATTGTATGAGTGGGTGTGTTACACTATTGTGGGGATATTTGTTGTGATGTCACCAAGGTTAATAGAATTGAATGTTATGACACTTTAGCACATGAGATTAGGCACATGAATATTAGGGGACTGACTAAGATATATAAGAGGGAGTTGTTAGATGGATAGTGTGCAGGTATTATGTACTTCTACAAGCATTGTGTTTTTGGCAACTAGAGGTAGGTTAGTTTTTTGACAACTAAGCATAGTACGACAACATATCTTGAGTATATGAATTTCGATTTATCGGGTCCAGTGACAATGATATATAAAGGAGGTATGTGGTACTTTCTTATATTTACTGATGACTTCTTTAGGAAAATATAGGTGTATTTATTGAAGAATAAGAATGATGTGTTTGGTGTTTTCAAACACATGAAGACTTTATAGAGAATTAGATTGGAAATCAAGTTAAATATATTAGGATAGATAATGGTCTTGAGTTTATTGAGTAAATTTTCACTGATTTATGTCAGGGCCATAGAATAGCAAGACACCACACTTATATTAGTAAACCACAGTAGAATGGGATGGTTGAGCAATTGAACATGATCTTTTTGGAGAAGGCTTATTGTATGTTATGATGGAGAGGTCTATGAAGAGAGCTTTGGGCTAAAGCGGTTCACATGGCAGCATACTTGTTGAATTAGTCCATTAAGTTGAAGAAAAATGAGGAGTAGTAGTTTGGTAAACCAACCGATTACTCTAATTTGCTTTTCTTTGGTTCTCCCTTATTGTATATTATCACGAGGAGGTCTATGGAGATATTTTTGGGCTAAAGCGGTTCACATGGCAGCATACTTGTTGAATTAGTCCATTAAGTTGAAGAAAACTTAAGAGTAGTAGTCTAGTAAGCTAGTTGATTACTCTAATTTTCTTTTCTTTGGTTGTCCTGCTTATGCTTATATGATTAATGGTAAAATTGAGCCTAGAGTTAAAAAGTGTATCTTTCTTAGCTTTACATCTGAAATGAAGGGGTACAAGTTATAGGACCCAGTTGTAGCCAAGTTCTTGACCAGTAAATATGCTACATCTAATGAATCACTGTTCATCCAAAAGGCTAAGTCATATGGTGGTGTATCTAAGGAGGTAGATCATGATAGTGCTTTGGGCTAGGTAGAGGTTGAGTTTGACTTGGATGATAGAGATCATTTTGATAGATCTATTATTCCTATAGTGGATGGATCTAAGAAGAAAATGGAGAAAAGGAGTGTTGCTCCAAGTAGAGAACATATGATTGCTAAGCCTTTGATCAAGTATGTTTTTGAAGAATTAGCTAGTTATACCTTATTTAGTACTAAGACTATTATTGATACACATGATTCAACATTATTCTCAAAAGTTATTATGAGTTATGAATCTACTGAGTGGTGTGCTACTATGGAGGAAAAGATAGAGTCTGTATTGAAAAATCAAACATGGAAACTTATGAAGGTGCCTAGGAAGAAGAAGATAGTTTATTGCAAATGTAGCAAAAAGTTCAAACGGGGAACCCAAAGAGGTTGAGAAACCAAGATACAAGGCACATTTATTTGCACGTGGATTTAGTCAGATTCCAAGAATGGACTATAATAAGGTATTTTATCCTATGGCTAGACATACTTCTATTTGTTCCTTTCTTGTGCTTGCGATTATAAATGATTTAGAGTTGGAGTAGTTAGATGTTAAAGCTACATTTTTACATGGTGAACTCAAGGAGGAGATTTTCATGTGTTAGTCTAATGGGTTTTTTTTCTGGGCATGTATGATTTTGTGTGCTTATTGAAAAGCTCACTTTATTATCTGAAGTAGTCTCACAGATAGTGGTACAAACAGATTAATTAGTTTATGCTTGATCATGGTTTCTCCATGAGTGAGTATGATTGATATGTGTACTTAAAGTATATGAAGAGTGGCTCACTTATGTATCTTTTTCTATATGTTGATGGAATATTTATTGTAGTAAAAGATGTGTTTGATGTTGATAAGGTGAAGAAAATGTTGAAGAATTATTTTGGGATGAAGGATCTTGAATCTATAAAGAGAATCCTTGGAATGGAGACCATAAGATACTGTAAGTGGAAGCTTTTATACTTTTTACAAGAGTACTATGTGAATAAGGTGTTGGAGAGGTTTTGTATGATGGATGTCAAATTAGTGAGCACTCCATTGGCTACTTCATATTGTTAGGCTTTGTATTGTCCCAAATTCAAAGAGGAATAGGAGTTCACAACTATTATTCCCTATTCAAATATTGTTGGTTTTATCATGTATGTTATGGTGTATATTTGGCCTAATATAACTCAATTTGTTAGTGTTTTGAGTATATATATATAGCGAATAAGGGGAAGACCCACTATCAAGCGATGAATTGGATCCTAAGGTACTTGAAGGGTATGACATCCCCGTGTATAAAGTATGGAAGATCAGTTGATTTGCTAGTTGGGTTCGTGGAATCTTATTATAGCGGAGACCTTGATAAAAGGAGGTCTAGTAGTGGATATATTTTTTATCTTAGTGGTTTAGCTATTAAGCATAGATCTTCCATGTAGGAGATGACATCCTTATCCACTACTAAGTCAGAGTACATAGTTATGATAGAGGCTTTTCAGGAAGCTATGTTGCTTGGTGGTTTAGTAGGTGATCTAGGGTTTGGTCATCGTGCTTTAGTTGTTCAAGATGATAATCAGATTGCTATATGTTTAGTGAAGAATCAAATTCTTACCATTATCAATTGAATCACATTGATATCAGATATCACTTTATCTAATTTACTCTTGCTTGCAGAAAAGTTGTGATAGAAAAAGTAGGTACTTTAATTAATATAGCTAATATACTACCAAAGCCATTATTTGTGGGTAAGTTTGAGTGTTTCTCAAACTTGATTGGTTTTCATAGTTCATGAGGCTCTTTGTAGGGGTAGGGGTTTTTTGTAGAGGTCTTTCCATGTCATGCATCACAACTATTGCGTCAAGGTGGAGAATTATAAGCTTTGACTATGTATTTGATGCACGCCATAACATAGTTTTGGTTTACCTAGGTGCTGAAGGAGCTTGATATTGGTATTATGTATTCTATGAAAAACATTAGGGACACGTGTTAACAAAACATGGATCGTGTTTTCTCATAGAATATTTTGAAGTGTTTTGAGAAAATTCCACGAGTAAGAACTCTAACATGAGGGTCCCATATTTCTTAATATTGACTATGTTTTTTACTGAATTTATGAAACACACTATTTTGCCTTATATGATTTTATCTGATATAAAAGATATATGATAAAAACCCTAGATCTCAATTCATACAAGATAATATTCTTCTTCTCCATAGTGTCTCTTTATTAGAGAAATGTATATTTGTATAAATCATTGATTAATTTGTCAAATCAACTTGTAATGACATAACTGCAAAAAAAAAAGATTTATGATTTTCCTTAATTGTTCTGTCTTATGATTTAATTATCAATTATTTAATTATCTTGTTAATTCTGGTATCTATTCAAATCGATTAAATTGACATTATTCTATAATAGCCTTGAGTTTGACCAATCAACCACTTTTCAATAAACTTGTCAACTGGGCACTTAAATCAATCGACTAGTTTGCTTAACTAAGCTATAGGTCATTTTTCTCACAAAATGTTTTTACCTCGAGGTAAACTAGAAGACTAGGTTTTACACACCAATTTACTAGTTCATACAAACAATAGATGGGTTTTTCATACTGATTGTGTGGTTTTTCCAAGGTATATAAGGCCTCTTTAACCTAGAACAAACCCTCACCCTAACTTTTCAAATAGTTCAATCATTCATTTTCTCCACCCTCTCTTTATCTCATCCAAATCGCTCATTTCTCCAAAAAATTACAGAAACAAGGATTCATTGTGACAGATAGTATAACACCCCAATTTTTTAGAACATTTTTTAAAATACATAAGCTAGCTCAAATGCATAGTTGTTACCACCATATTTCATACAATTCTGACTCCCTCGCCGTTATTATATACAACTCAAGGCTAAAAAATTCAAACAAAAGACAACAAAAATATATAACATAAAGAAGGAAAGATATATATACATCAAGGAGAAGAATATACATATATCTGTAAGATTTCCAAAAAGAAGTAATACTCCAATAAAAGAGATATATCAAAATAAGGATGAAAAATATCTATATTAGGATAATAAAAATTAATACTAACAAAATGTACCGGATATCTCTATTCTAACCCCAACCCCTCCTATGACCTCTACAAAAGCAACAACGTTCTTACCGATGTTAGTCTTCATTGAAACGTCTAAAAATAGCAACAAGAGTAGAATCAATATAATGAGCATATTGAGTAAACTAAATCTACTAAGAGAAGATAACATGGATTCACATATGATACACAAAACATGCTAAAGCAAAAGCATATAGTAAAATATGCTAATCCATAAAATATGAAAAACTTAATGCAAATCTACTATTCATTACAATTAATCACTTTTCATTACTATGCATCTCTATTCATTACTATTCATTATTACTCACACAAAAAATCCTAAAATCAAATAAATGCTTAGAACATGAATATGATACTTAACAATGATATCATGGAATGCACATACATATGAAGTCTACTACTTATTCTAATTCATATAAGATTATCACACAATCCATTAAGTCATATTTTATCTGAGAGGGAATGATACTAAATTCAAGGCACTAATGATTAATACATCAATTCAAAGCACTATAACTAAGGAAGCATCCTAAAACTACTAATGAATACTCTATTCTTAAGTAAGGATACCCCCTATAGAACCCATATATTACCTATAAAGTAGAAATAGGTCTTGATATATAATAATAGTGTAGCACAACAACATATATGAACAGGAAACACATCTACTGCGAATCCAACCATAGAGACCATCTTGAAGCTATTCATCCAAATCTCAAACTCACTCTTACACTTGAATTATTAATAAATTTTAGATATATTAATGATCACCACCCCAAAATAATCCTACGTACCAATTTTAGAAAAATATTACTATTCACCAAAAATGATGAAGCTTGGATAGGTTTCAAGAAATTTTGCCATACCATTAGTCGAGTGAAGGGTTCAACCAAAAAGATTGATCAGCCTAAGGAATCAAACCAAAGGAAGAAAAAGAAAACTCAGAGCACAGTTATAATCAACGGAAATTGAGGTTGGATTTAGAGAAAAGAGATTCGAGAAGAAGATCAAGCGAGTGAGGCTTTCGCGAGAGAGAGAGAGAGAAGATTCCGGAGAGAAAAAAAATACAATCGAGAGCTGTATAATCTGCCAAAAGTGTGTTGTATAACCATCCCTATATATGCCTTATATATGCGCATATACAATACAAACAATACAAGCCATTATACGATCGATGGGCTCAAATACAAAACCCAACATATCAGCCCAACATATCAACCGAGCAATACAAACAAAATATAGTACTATTGGTGCTGATAATAATAATTCAACCCAACTACAAAATACAAGATTACAACACTCCCATATAAATGAATTCCAACTTAATTCCCATCAGCTAATTTATGTAGCTAATTATGGCTATTAAGGGTTGCATAATCTGCAATCCTTCTAACCCAAAAAATATAGGTCGGGTGGCTGATTATGCGGCCAACTTAATTTTCACTAGCCAAGATGTGCCGGCGAATGTATCATATGGAATTGAAAATTTTCCCTATGATATAATCAACAAGAAAGATCAACTTATGCAGCAATGTCTAGAGCAGCAGCAGCAACCGGCAACATCTACTCACAGCAGCCACAATATGGTCCATTTTCAATAATTTGATTGTTTCCTAATTATTCACAGAATAAGAAAAGTAATTATAGGTACAATGCAATTTACAATAATCAATAGAATTATTTAAATACAAATTATTGAGATAAACATCAAAAAATGACTTACTATTCACAACATATCACTGTTCCTATAAATTTATTATTTATAGAGCCACATAAATGATTGACCATTGACACTAAAATACCTAATTAAGTCCTTTAAGTGTGAAATTACTGATATGACATTAATATAAATGATCAACAATATATATTTTAGTATCAACCATTAACACAAAAATGCCTAACCAAGTCCTTTAAGTGTAAAATGACTAAACTGCACTTAATATAATAATTGTGAATAAAATAGTATTATAAATCCCAAAATTATGAAATTAAACACTAATCACATTTAATAAATAAATATAATTCTAGTACACAAAATAGTAAATAAAGAATAAAATTTCAAGTAAAAAGACAAAAATACCTCTAAACCCTAAAAACACCAAAAATAACATAACTTTTAGCATATAATAACCTACCTCTTTAAACTCTAAAACTATTCACTAAACACATTAATAATATATTAGAATATAAATAACAACCAAAATCTCATCCTATGTATGATTTGACCAAAATACCCCTCATTCATGCTTAAAACTTAATTTAATCACAACTTTAATTATACTAGACCAATCAATACTTTAAATACATTGAATTGAATCTAAAAATCATAAAAACCCATTGGAATCATCAAACATTTATAACAACAACCAAACAAATAGAATTCCACCTAGAGGCTAAATTGCCCAAAATATGAAAAAAATACCATTAACAACAACATATTTAAGCATTCTAATACATCAAAACCTATCTACTCTTAGTATAATTTAATTTGAAAAATCATTATATCCAAAATTTAGAAAAAATAATCCCAACATAAATACTTTTCAACCACTTTAAAACCTTACACCAAAATTCAACAAAAACTATCAAAACACTTTAAAAATAAAAAATAAAACAAAATAAATAAAAGAAAAAATAAATGGTATAATAGCTTACCATTTTTTCTAATGATTTATAAAAATCAAATAAGTTCTTAGGAATATTTTCCTTCAATTTATTTAATTTTTAACACTTAATTGTTTAGGTAAAAACAATATAAGAGCTAAAATCAAGAACAAAGAAGTAAAAAAAAATGAGGGAGGAATGGCTTAAGGTTGAAGGAGTTTGTTCTTGGAATCTAAAGGAACAAAATTATGATTAAGAAAAAGAGGTTGGAAGAATTTTTGGTTAAATTTTATATATTTAACAACTTTCATGACTTAAAATGAAAAAAAAAAGAGAGAGAGAAAGCGATAAAAATATTCTGAAAAAATATATCCCTTCTAGTCAAAAAAATTAAATTCAAATATTTATTTTATACATTTTAGGAATACAACAACAATTTTAGATAGTCAGGATAGGTTTTATTTAGAGAAAGTTGAGTTTTGGAGGCTAATTAAGCCTAAAATTAGCATAATTTTTTCTAAAAATTCAAAAAAAAAGTATTACCCATTTTTCAATTCATATTTAGCTTAAATATGCTGAAATATAAGTATCCATGAAGTTTTATAAACTTTCACTAGATAAAATGCTTGTTTCAAGGCTTATAATGTAAGGGTCAAAAGGGGGCAGTAAGGAGTATTTTTTATATAAAAATATCCATTTATAATTTGAAAAAGTCCTAGGAGAATCATAAAAAAATAATGAATTCAAATATGATAAAATTATAAAGTTTGGAAGAATTTTAATGGTTAAAAGTGGTAAAGAAGTCTTTTAAGACTCAAAACTGTAAGGAGGGTTAAACGATTGAAACAAAATGGTTTAAAAATATAACAAGCATTAAATAGGTATAAAAATATTTAATTAAAAATAAAATTTCAAAATTATAATGATAAAAATATTTTATAAAATTGAGGTATTAGAGTTAGAGTATATCAAACTGATTATAAGTGGTGATTGAAGTTGCATTACAAGATATAGCATAGAATTAATGGGTAAAAGAATATGAAAATTCTAACCTCATTTCAAGTTTAATTAGTTGTTTGAGGTATTTATTTTATTATATTGAAGTTTTTTTATTATTAGTCTAGCTCATGTCAAGTTTGATAACATTTCATACTCATTGTTCTTGTTCCCCTTTAGTTAGCCCTCTAATATTTAATATTCTTTTAATCCTTATTTGATCTTGTTTACTCTTTTATCCTAATATTATGCATTCAATATGAATAAAAAAATATCAAATACTACTAATAATTCCAAGGGAAATGGAATTGATTAAGATCCTCCCAAGAAAGTAGAAATCATGCCTAGTCGACCTACTATGTCATCCTTTAAGATAGATTAACCTTCATATACTTTAACTTTCAAGGAGTCTCTTCTACCTCCTTCTGACTGTAGATGAGATTCTCATACACATAAGACTTATAATATCCCTTTATATGCTTGGCAATGCTTTATATAGTGTAGATACATTTTTTGATGTGCATGATTCAGCATCATTCTCAGAGGCTATAGTTTCAAAGGATTGAAGGAAGAGACTTAGGGAAATATTTCACTTCCTTGGTGATTATCAAGGAGGAAGGAAGATCTCTATTAGTCACCCCTCTATTAGCTCATCTCTTAGACTCACTAGGATCTCAAAAACTTCTCCAAACTTTCCATTCTTCTTTCACATTATGGATGATTAGTAGATATGGGTTAAGAGCTTCTATAGTAAGAAAATTATTTCTATTAACACTTGCGTTCATCAATTTAAGGTGCCTTTCATTTAAACTTTATCTAATATTCACACACTCACTTTGCTTGAGCTTTGTGATTTAGTTCACATTGACTTAGTTCACCTCTTTTTATCAATCTTTCTGTTTATGTCACCATCTCTCTTCATACTATCCATATCCTTAGTGTTTCCATAGTATTAGATGAGGACATAATAGCCAATATACTATGCATCACAACCAATATGAGCACTAAGGTTGAATATGAAAAGTGGATTTACACTCACACACATGATATAGTCATTTCAAAGAGGATGAGGTGACACTGAATGCTTGGAGGCATTGCACGATTCTATTACCTACCACCCTCAAAAAGGATGTTGCATTATTTTTTTGACTTGATAATCTTCCCAAGGGCTGGACGATAGCAACCGTGACAACTAAGGATTAGTATGGGGCCAACCATAACTTTTATACGACTGTGATGCATTTTGGAATAGACTTATTCTTAAACATGACACACATATCAAACCACAACTAGGTTACCTTAGAATATGTGTCCCTCATTTTGAGGATACTAGGAGATTTTGAATTCCCTTTTTTTTTCTATATTACTATTCTATATCAATAAAACAATCTGAATAGATTTAACAAAATGAATTTCAATTGCATGGGCTACAAGATGAGTGAGGATGATTAGTGCATGGTCCTCACAACTAAGTTTAGGGCTACACTAACACACACTGGTAGGATACCAACTACTCAAAGCTCTCATGCTAGGTATGATGCACCTCTAATGACCCACTTGATGATTAGCTTCCACATCCACCAACTCCTCCAACATCTACTAATGCACCCCTCGTCATCATCATCAACTCCATACAGTAGAGTAATTATAATTAGTATTCATGATCTACTCATTAAAATGTTCAAGATGCTAGATATCTTTGACAAGACTACCTTGGCCGAATTCCATTAATAGTGGATGAGATATTCGACATTTAAAAGTTTAGGATTTTTAGTGTTAACCTTGATGATAGAGCATTTGTGTTGGGTGTGAACAAAATATCCCACATTGATAAATAAAGGGAATTAGACCAATATATATGTATAGTGGGTTAATCCTCTTATTACTAATTAGTTTTATGATTGAACCTCACTTGGATTTATATATAAATATGGTTTTGGGTTTTTTTCTAATTGGGTTTGGCCTAGGCCCAATTTTATTCCCAATAAGTAGTATCAAAACCTAGTTTAGAACTTATATGAGTATTCTTAGAATCTCAAATGAAATTTGTTTAATATTATATTATAAAGGCCAAATTGGTTTGGATAGAGGAGGGAACTCTCAAGGTAAGGTGATAATCTAGTGCTTCATAAAAGGCATGCCCTCCACCAACATAGTGAATATAAGTAGTTGACTTAATGAAGCATTGTCTTCCTAGTAAGGGGTTGTATATTACTTTGTTTGAAGGGAGGATTTTTGGGTGCTAATAACATATCCTATATTGATAAATAAGAGGGAATTATACTAATATATAATTATATTGGGATATTCATCCAATTACTAATTAGTTTTGGGTTGGAACGTCACCTAGGCTTATATATGAATATAGTCTTGGGTTCTTTCTAATTGAGCCTAGGACTGGTTAGATTCCCAAACATTTGGGTAACAGTTGAGAGCTTTGTATAAAATAATTATGTCATTGTGTTCTTTGAGTTTTTACATAAAATTTGATATATAATATAATAGGGTTTAGTTGAATGTGGAACAAGTTATCTTAATAAGAAGTTTTGAGGTGTTTAGGAGAAATAAGGCCAAAATGGTCATTATGGGTTAAATCCAGTAAATTAAGGCTGTGAAATTGTCATTTGGGCTGATATGTGATAATTGATTAGTTTTGTTAATTATTTTTAACACGGGTGTTAATATTATGTGACATTAACTCAAAATAGACTTAGAAACCCTAAAGGTGACATTGGTATTTTATGTGTGAAATATTAGAGTTTAATCCTAATTTTTTGATATGTTGATAGGCATGATATATTGGAATGTTAAATGAAATTTATTGAATTGATGAGTCTTATGAGTAGAATTGTGGTGTAATTGTAAATTAGGGTTTTGGTGAGGGCATTATGGTATTTTTTTCTTGTGTGATATCACTTTTATACTCGATATCTTACTTATGTATTATCCTTTCTTCATGTAGTTATATTATGTTTGATTTAATTAAGAATGGTGCATTTTTAACTGTTTTAAATGATAACATTGATGGGAATGAATTTAAAAATAATCAATATCGTATGTAATTAATGAAAAGTGGTATATGATGTACTAAAGTAATGATAATAAGCAAAAGATTTATGATGATAAGTAAATAAGTGAGTGCATATTATGTTCTAAGTGTTGGTTTATGATCCAATAAGAAATTAGTAATTAAAGTAAAATATCACATGAGGTGACACCAAGATGATTTCAAGTGTTGAAATTATTTGATTATATCTTATATGGTCCTAATCAAAGTAGAGGACCTTGGTCTACTCTATTTGACAGATCCACCAACTTATAAGGGTATGCATACTTAAGGATTAGAGATTTATTAGCATCATAATCATGTTTTACCCTATATGTGAGTGTATATATGAGGTTAACTATCTTTCTTTCATCTATAAGGGAAAACGAAGAGTAAATATTATAATATCAATGAGATTGATTGTCTTTCTCTCATTTGTGAGGAAAATAGGAGAGGAGTGGTTTTATTACAAATGGATCCCTAATCTCAAATGATAAAATATATGGAATTATGTGATTGCCTAAGTATTTAGTTTAGTCTATTTTTTTCTTTTGATATATCTCATATCATGAAGGTTTATGCAGGTATAGTCTATATCTTGTCAAATAAAGCCTGTATGTTATGCATGCCTTAATCTATTGGTATTCATTGTTACATTACTTAATAGGTAAATATTGACCATCCTTTCTATGGATGTTTCTCATTCCAACAAGATAAATTCAACTTGTTTGCATGAAAATGTTGATTCAATACTTCCTTTGTGCTTACCTACATTGATTGCTTTCAGGGGTTGCTTCAAGTATATGGTTATCTCAATAGATCGCTCACTATGGACGTTTAGTCGTTTGTTTATGTTGCATCTATTATATTTTCTCTATTTTCTAATATTGTACCATCATGGAGTAATTTCCACATTTGATTCTTATGTATGAGTTATTTTTTGGTCTTCCACTCAGTATAGATTTGCTATATGGAGTACACTTTCTATTGTTAATATAGCATAACACCCAATATTTTACTTTCATTATTTCCAAAAATATATAAAAAAAAGTTAATATTAAATTTTAGGGTGTTACATATATTAAGGATAAAATACATCAAAATGATAATTTTAACATGCTATTACAATTCTTGAAAAATTACAAAAGTGGTGAAATTACCAAATTACCACTTATTTAAACTTAAGCTCATTTAGTATATAACACCCTAATAATGTGTATTTAGCATACCATATTTCACATTCTTATAATACATAATGTAACATCACACACATATGTTATAATTGCTGGAAAATCAAAAAATACATGTAAATTAACAAAAATACCCCAAGGCACTCAAAACATAATTTTGGATAATGTACTTTAAATATGCTCAAACCTTAAAATATTATGTATCAAATTAAGTAAAAGGCCAAATGAACATAGTATTACACCCAAAATTTTCAAAACCCCACTGCATTGACGTATTGACCTCTAAAGCCCAAAAATACTAAATCTAAAACTTCACCAAATCTAAAAAAATTCACACATAAACTAATACATACGAATGTACATATACTTACATGCTTAATAAAAATTAAAGCAACCAAAATCACCCTAAAATTCCACTAGCTGAGAGAAATAATTAGGGGTACTTATGTCATTTTCAACAAAACGTTGTGATAAAAAATATTAACCTTAAATAAATGACTATTCATATAATAAAATGGTTGATAAAAAAAAACCAAACACTACATGAGCATATGATGGTAACATGATTAAAATCATAAATCACCTAAAATGACATAGTTTCTTAAAAAATCATACAAGGCATTTTTTACATTAAATCATAAGAATTCTATGATTTCATATTTAAAATTTAAAACATATTATCATGATTTTATTACAATAAATATTACAACATGCTCAAATTTGGAATAAACAAGCACTTAACATATAAATTATTATTTATAGAGTGTAGATTGATTTACCTATTTCTGATGCTCCAAGGCATAAAAATAAGAAACAAAATGCTAACACCACCACCTAGAGGTATTCTTGTTGGCATTCACAAAAAGAATACAACATAATATTATGAAGAGATTAATCACAAAAATGAAAGAAATGAAGGGAATAGGTGAGAAAGGGAATAAGAACCCTTATCTTACAAGACCTCAATTTAAAGCTAAGATGAATAATATTTACTTCCATATTTGATTAAACTTAGAACAAATGTTAATGAGCTGAATCTAGGCCTGGTAAAGATGACTAGACATGGATGGCCCAATCTGCAACTTGATTTGAACCAAAAAATGTAAACAAGATCTCAACTTGAAAACTGAATCAATTCAAAACTTACCCAAATTTAGTCAACTCGATAATGGCTTATACTCAAAAAACAAAATAATCTAACATCAAAATAACATAACTTAAACCTAATCCATAGTAGGAAAAAAACACTGTAATGACCCGACCCAAACCTATCCAATATAAACTTACCCAGCCCAATGTGACCCAACTTAAACCCCACCCTAACCCAAATATACTTCTGAAGTTGATCCAAACTAAGTTCAAATTCAATCCACAAAGGTAATATTTTACCTCATATAAATTTATATATAAACATAAATAAATTATCTCATTAATAAAATTTTATATAAAAATAATAATATGCAACCCATATAATAATAATACATGAAACAAAATTAATAATACTTTATTCTCCTCATTTCATTTTAAAATAATATTAGCATTGAAAAGAGTAGATCATATAAATTTCTATTATTATTATTATTATTATTATTATTATTATTATTATTATTATTATTATTATTATTATTATAAACATAAACATTATAATTATAATTATAATTATAATAATTATAATGGCACTAATAAAAATTAAATTTGTATTTCTAATAATAATGATTATTATTATATTTCTAAATATGATAATAATAATAATAATAATAATAATGATAATAATAATAATTAATTATAATAATTATTATAATTAACATGATTATTATAATTATTATGTTATTCATAATAATCATTATAATTATGTACATAGTAATATTTGCAATTGTATTTACAAAAATAACTATAATAATAATAATAATAATAATTTATTATTATTACATATTTTATGATAACAATTTTTATATCATTACATATATTATAATAAAAAACTATAATAAGCAAATAATGATAATAAATCACAAAAGTTAATTAATTCATTATATTAAATTGATATCAATCAATGTCAATATAAATTTTGAATTGAATTAACCTGACTTAAACCTGATACCACCCAAAGTTTATACACATGCATCAACCTAACCCAAACTTTATATAACCTAGAGTATGAAAACCTGAAACTATAGAAACCCAATGCGCTAGATCCAAACCCAACCCAATATTATCTTGACTCAAATAACAAATAAACAGCTAAACAAAATCTAGAAAACCAAGAGAAAAGATGAGAGGAAAAACTAAGGTTAAAATGTTAGGATAGAAATGAAAATAAAATAAGGAGGATTAAGGGATAAAGGGTAGGTTGTTGTTAACCAAACAAGAAGGAAAGAGAGAGGTGAGGTTTCTTCTATCTTACTTGGATGGGGGAGGTTGAATGTGTAGAGATTATGACAAATGGTATGATTAATGTACTTTTAACTAAATTTTTGGGTGAATAAAAGTAAATAGGTCAAAAATCTAGTGGAATCTAGTTATTGGGTTTGTTGGGATCTAGTGGGCAGTAAGGTTGATTAAAATTAATTTTAGGTAATTATAACAATTATAACAATTAGGAAGACGTGTAGTATATATATATATATATATATATATATATATATAATTTGGTATCAAAAAAGATTCGGGGCCCAAAAAAATTAAAATGGGTGAATTAGAAAAATCATTTAATAATATAAATGGATTTTTTATATATAATTTAATAATTTGGAAGGAACGAGAAAATAAATTTGGAAAGGAAAGAATAAATGAGATCAAATATTTTAGAATGATTAATGAGGCTAATTACCTTAGGTAATTAGGGTTTGAGAAAAAAGAATATTACATGAATTATGGCTCAAACTTAGCCCAACCTAATTTTAACCCCAACCCTAAGTCAACCCAAAACTTACCATGACCCAACACAACTTGAATCAGAAGTGGACCGACCCTTTACCTATATGAGAAAATGCATGTCAAGATTGACACTTGATCCTCTTCTACTTTGATCCTAGGCATCATTATTATATGATATATGTACCTTTTAAGTTACGAAAATGTGAACCTAATTTTAACCCCAAACCCAAGTCAACCCAAAACTTACCATGACCCAACACAACTTGAATAAGAATTGGTCTGACCCTTTACCTATATGAGAAAATCCATGTTAAGATTGACCTTTGTTCTTCTTCTACTTTGATCCTAGGCATCATTATTATATGATATATATACCTTTTAAGTTATCAAAATGTAAACATGGTGGGAGAAAAATATGATCGGTGGGGTTGTGCTTTGACTTTTCCAAATTCAACTTAACTTATTTTTTTTTTCAAATAGGTTGAATTGACACAACTCAACACAGGCTAACCTAAAACCCAAGCAAACTGGAATTCAAAGTAACTTGAGTTGATAAATTAACTCAAGATAAACTAAATTTGAAATGATTTGAACCCAACCTAGGTCATTTGAAATCTGAATCAAAGTAATTCTACCAGACCATATAAATTCACCCGAAATGATCTAAATCTATAGTGACCCGAATTCAATTCAAGTATGCCACTGTACACTAAAATAATCCTAAATAACTCAAACCCAAAATGACCTAACACAACTCAGACTTAATTTGAAAAGAAAATTAACACTTTAAAATATAAATATGAAATAATGTGACCTAAAATGACCAAAACCTAACCTAACCCAACCAATTTTATTGCCAGCTCTAGACACTAGTGTGGTCATCTTGTCATCATGTGTGGGAATCTCTTTAAAGATATCAAGTTACTATCCAATTCAAATCCCTATATAGGCATTTGATCTTAGATATAATTCATATCATATTTTTAATCCAAACCCATTAGGGCTTTCAATAATTGTGTTGTTATATGTGTTAATCATCTATATGCTTATTTTAAGTTTAAATACGTAAATAATTAGTATCTTTAAGAAAAATATTATAAATGTAATAATGATGCTTTTATACCAATATTTTATAAACCAAATAAGAAATTATTTCAATAGACTTTTTGATATACTGTTTAATGATAATTTGATCAAAAATTATTTTTATTTTAAAAAATATTTGATATAATTTAATAAAATTAAATTAAATTCTAACTCAATCAATCCGATTCAATAAAAAACGATGATTCAGCCCTTAAATTTTTGGACTAAACATTACTAGGCCTCTTTATGTTTTACCGGCCTTTTGAGCTATACAATTATAGGACGGAACGGAGCCGATTTGACATCTGTATGACTCATAATCTAAAATCCTGACTTACTTTTGAAATTTCAACAAAAGAAAAATAAAGATTCTATATCAATTGATGGCACTCGCGGATTTGTTGTATCTGCCGTGTAATTTCTACCATACAATTGAAGTATATTAGATTCTAGTCAGACGGTGCGACTGCCGTGATGGGTTCACATTGTCATATCGAGAACAGTAGAACACTACTGCTCACAAATCACAATCACATGGTTGGTCTCATGCCGGAAAAAACAATATAAACATATAATTGATACGCCAGTCGGCGGGACCCATATTTAAGAGGACCTTTTGAGCTGTAAAACTTATAATTAGAGCGGTAAAAAAATTATCCACCCTAAAACATCCGACGGATATCGGCTTATTCGTTCAAATTTTGACTCAATTTTATCCTAATAATTAAAATTTCAAAATTTATCTGATCCAATTTAATATATATTTAATATTTATATAATATAAAAAGTTATAAACCTTAATGGATTCGACTCATAATTCATCTAAAATTTAATATAATTTGAAAAATTATAAATTAAAATAATCCGATATGATATATTGTTTATTTAAAGTCTGACATAATCCAAAATGCTATAAATTTAAAAAGATTGAACCCGATAACTATTTAAAGATTAACATTAATTTATAATTAAAATAAATCAAAATTTTTAAAATTTTATAAAAATATAAAATAATATAGATCTATCGAATGAATTTTTCAACAAATTGAGGATTCCGTAAAAGATTTTTTATTTGAGTTTAGGTTTGGGAGAAAATTTCGACAATTGAGTTTAGATTTAGAAATTCTTATCGAGAAGTTTTTTGTAGAGATGAGGTGGGGATAGGCTCGAGATCTCTATATTTGAATTCGCCCTAATTTTCTTTAATTTTTATATAATTATATATGTGTGTGTATAAATTTTTTTATATAAAGAATATAAATTAAAAATATATTATAAGAGAAAATAGGATCATATATTAATGATAAATTTATGTTTCGGACGTTATGTTGGAGTTTGGATATCAGAAACGTGAAATATATCTAGACTAGATTAGGTAAGAAGATTTAATTTATGCAATGATCATATCGGGAATATTTCAATATGAAAATTTTGAAAGATCGAAGTAGATTAAAAAATTATTTTACTTATTGGATTTGTAGATAAAATTAAGATTCATATTTCATTTTTAATCCAACCCATTATCATTCCTGATAAAAAAAATTAGCAGAAAGCAGCATATGGTGCTTTAATCTTTTCGTTTTAGTTTGAGCTTTATCATGATATTCTATACACCATTAGCCGAAAGAAGTATAACATTTACACTAATCATTTCATTTAGCTTTAGCTTCATGATGATATCCTATACACCGTGAATTAATTATGATAGCACATGTGAGTGCAAAGATCAGTTACCGTTAAAATGAATAGGCAAGTGTATCAAAGTAATGAACGCCACTTTTTATATTTCTTTTCTTTGTTAATTTGAGTGAATAATGTAATTTATTTTAAAACTAAGTTGTATGGAATATTGCAGTTTATTTTATTTATTTGGCTGGTTGTATGCTAGTTTTGGCTTACTAACCAATATAATAACGTATTTTATCTTAAAATAGATTTTGACACGTACAAACTATATCTTTTAAGCTAAAAAGGTCATTTATAATTTTATATATATATATATATATATATATATATAAACAATATAATTAGATTTAGGTTATATTTTTATTTATATAATCATGTTTTAATGTCATTTTTAGATTTCTCCCTAATTTAAAGGTCACTTTCATCCAATATTACTAAGGAATCAATCAAATTATCAGTTATTAAATTATAATCTCAATTTGAACCATAAATTACAATTAAGTACCACCATGAATTCTTTTTTCTCATTCTACTTAGGTAATATATGATTCAAATAAATTTATTTAAATGCCATGTGTTTTAATTTTTACTTTAGTACTATCCTATTAGTGTTTCAATTTCATATTACTAAAATTATAACATTTTTAACATAATGCATTTTCTAAGTTGAATGGAAAAAAATTTGAATTTGAATTTTTTTGGAGATTAATAGGTATTTTCTAATTTTGTAAGATTTTCATATTATTTATTTTTTTAAATTAAATAACATTTAAATTATTTAGAATTTTTCCGCTTCAGATTAAAAAAATGTAATATTAAAACTTTATCATTTTAATTAGTAATTTCAAACTAAAATTATTAATAAATATTATTAAAGTAAAAAAATAAATGTCGGCACTTAAAAAAAATTATTTGAATCATATTATCCTAGTTTGGGCTTTTCACCAAACATCTTGTGAATAAGGAAAATGAATATGGGTGCTCCCTAATTATTACATGGTTGTTAATATTGATATTATATTTCTGGTACAACTTAGTTTTCCTTCCATACAACTCTTTTGTGATGTTATTATGAGATGTTGCGTATGTTCAACATGGTGCTAAGTAATATTATATGTTGGAGATTTGCCTTGTTAGGAATGTTGGGGCCTAAACATCTAAGCGCATGACAAAGTGGTATTATATCAACTTATTGTCATGTCAATTAGCAAGCATTTCACCATGTTAGTGAATATATCCTTAAGGGATTGTGGTTACCTGATTGGTTGAAGCACACTAAGGAAGGCTAAACTCCTTTGGGATGGAGTGTATGTCATTGTGTTGCACAAGTTCATTGACGAGGAGGTGTCAATGGACGTGGTTTGGTGAGGGATCCAGGCTATTAGAAGATTTGTTGGGGGGTATATAATGAGATGTTCTCAGGCGCACAAGGTTAAATTGCTACACGAATGTTAGATATGGTGCACCGATTTATCTTGGGTATGAGATGTTGGATGGATTTCAAGCTTTGAGGAGCAACATATGGTGTTTGTGTGGTATTTTTCTAACATTGGGCAAAGGTTGATGGATTGTATGGGGGATAATGCCTAAGACAAAAGGAAAATATGTTAGGACCCCCTCAGTGGTACAAAAGAGGGTGTTTACAATTTTGGGTGGGAGAATTTCTCATGATTTTCTCCAAGCATTTTACGAATGAGTCATATAAATATGACTACAAGAAAAGCAATTTTTGGCAATGGAATATGTCATTGCCAAATTTATCTTTGCCAATGACATTATACTTTTGGCAACGACAAATTGTCATTGTATATCATAGCATAACTAAAGGTTTTTGCAACGACTTTTTGTCGTTGCCAAAAATAATTATTTTCGCAATGATAAACTTGTGGCTAAAAATAGTTTTTTATTGTCATAAATGATTGGCATAGATGTTGGAGCATAATTATATTTCGCAACTATTTTTCCGTTACCAATAAGATATATATTTTTGCAACGAGATTATTGTTGCCAATAATATATTATATTTTGTAACGGTTTGTTTGTTACCAATAACATATGATATATTTTGCGATAACGTTTCTGTTGCCAATAATGTGCTATATTTTGCAAAGATATTTTTGTTGCTAATAATGTACGATATATTTTGCAACAACATTTCTATTGCCAATAATGTGCTATATTTTTGCAATGATATTTTTTTTGCCAATAATGTACGATATTTTTTGCAACAACTTTCCCGTTGCTAATAATTTGCTATATTTTGCAACATATTTTTTTTGTTGCTAATGAAATAATTTGTATCTAATGTTACTTTTGGCAACAATTTCTTTGTTTCCAAATAATGAGAATTCCTGCAATACTATTAGATAAATTATCACTTTATAACATTTCACATTCATGATATCTTGTTCAAACACTCATCACATACATATATTAATCAAATACAAATTTTAATAGTAAATTCATTTTATCATCAATATGAAATGCATAATTCATCAACTGTATAATTATCTAATACAATTGTCAAAAAGAGAAACTAAACATCCAATAAGACATCACCATAATGGAAGATGCTCCTAGCAAAACACTCTTATCAAGTGTTTTTGTTCAAAAGGACATCCAGAAATACTTCTAAAACCAAGAATACAATCTTCTTATCAACGTATCAACTAATAAAAAAAATATGTATCTACAAGTAAATCAATAACCATAGTCAACGCCACCATGGAAAACATCACCATCATCGTCAAGTGTATTCCCAGACCTGAATAAATAACAAGATTAGTACATGTCTCATACATACATACATACATACATTCATACATACATACATATATATAGGTAGTTGAATAATCGAAAATTAGATATCATTGAAAGAGACAAAATATATATATATATATATATATATATATATATATATAGATTTAGGCTCTTGTACAAACCATTATTTAAAATACAAATGTAGGAACCTTTAATTACCATTAGATCTAGAAGATTGAAGGGTCAAAATTAAAATAAATTCAAGTTAGTTATTTACTAAATCTTGACCATTGATCAAATACTAATCTAATGGTTATGATTGGTTCCTACAAATGTATTTTAAAAATAGTGTGTATGGGACCTTCACCCTATATATATATATATATATATATATATATATATATATATATATATATATATATATCAAGTCATGTTTGATAATCATTCATATCAACAAACATTAGTGCACTATGGACTATCCAATAATGTTATGTCATGCGTGACATCTTTGCATGTTTTACACCATGAATTGCAGCCTTTAAATCTAACTTTAAAGGTGTAATATCCAATTTTTTTCTTCGGTTATAGAGATCAAGAATGGCCCATGATCAAATAAGTAATTTGTTTAAAGACCAAAATAAAAAGGACTACATAGAGGACTCAAATTAATTTCTCTCTTTTAGTTGCACTCAAAACAATAATGTGAAAACTAGCTACTGTTAATTTTTTTAGCATTCACAAGGACACAGAATGTGGCTAATTTTCTTTCTTCTATGTTTTCATTTTGTGTACTTTGTTATTGATTTTTATCTTAAAAATTGTTAGGAAAGTGCATGAGAGTCTTATTCTCAAGTTGTTTATGCTAAAGACTGATTTGTTTTTTGTTATATTAACCATTTAATCATATCACACCAATAGATGATGCAATCATTTGGACATGCATGAATTTTTATACAATCTAGGCCTAAATCACGGATGATCCTACAACACTCATAATAGGAATTGGGAAGATTACAACCTAATGTACCATTTTAAAGCTTTAATATTTCATTGAAGGAGGTATCACTCTAATGGTTCATACACTTAAGATGTATAAAATTCATAAGGTACCCTAACTTTGAAACTCTAGAGCCATCCAAATTCAAATGCTCTTTATACTCCTTCAAGAGACGATAGAATCAAGCTACTTCACCAATAGGTTCTTCTGAGGTGAAGTTACATTCATTTCTACCATCATTCTCTAAAAAATTCATCCCATTAACACCACAACCAACTTCTAACATATCTAGCATGTCATCATGATCAATAGAAGTCGAGTGGTTAGATGGAGAGACATTCAACACCTCACCATAGTTATCCCACGCAACATAACTTTGTAGAATTTCATTCATCAAAAAATGAAAGTGAAATTCAATTCTATTTTTGAAATGCACATTTGCACACTTATTACATGGACAACTAATCATTCTTTCAGATTCCAACTGTTCATTTGAATGTGACATGCTAAAAGAAAAATCTAGAAAATGATCAATTAATTCTAAATATTGAGGTGATGCTCGATTCAATTTCATCAATTCTTTATCCTTTGGTATGACCTAATTTGCATTTCCATAGAAATTTAAACAATTTGGATGATATATAGAATAAAAATTAATAAAAAAAGTTATCATAACTTAAATAATGTCCTCTCTTACTTTCTTCATGTAAACTATAAAAAAAATGAAATATCTAACCACTTACTTTATTTTATATTCTTTATCCAATCTTCATTGCCTACTACTATTAATCTAACACTTATATTATATTTGTCATTCTTAGCTACCAAATTCAATAATAAGTTTTGGTACAATTTTAAGCATGAATAATACTCATATAGAAACTATAATATTCAATGAGATTATATATTCAACAATAGCATCAATTACAACTCTTTAACTAGTACAAAACCAAATGAAAAACTTTAGAGTCATCATATGAATGAAAAAAAAAGAAGGAATAAAAGAATAATACCTGTAGTTGTCAAAATAGATATATATAGTTTGCCTTCTTTGATAAGAGAAGCCTATAAGAATGCTGAAAATTAAAAACTTCATTAGTATTATAATTTCAAAATTATTATAACTACATTATCAATATTCATCACACTTAAATTAATCTTACTATGTATAAAATAATAAAACTTGTTCTAATGGTCATATGGAATCGACTTGATCTTGCTTGACTTGATGTATGTTTCTATTATTCTATATGTTCACTCTTATCATTTACTTTACTTATATTTGAATGAAATTTGTCTCTTGAGATGGTTCAATGTAAATATTTGTGACCCCCTAGGATTGGAGAAAGAGCTTGAAGAGATTATCAGCTCAAGTATGATTGCAAAATGTACTAATTTTTCAACCTTCATTATTATTGTTGCTATTGTAATTATTATTAGTATCATTTCAAAGTGCAATTTTGATGAGTTTTCTATCTATGATCTATCATAATTCCTACCTACAAATCCAGTCTCTTCTAGGCTAACGACGGAGTACTTTGTTAAACGGGATAATGGTACCATAAACGGATCCCCTGGTATCGATGAAGCTTTATAGAGAGATAACTTGAAAACAGTCACCAAAAAATCTTTAAGTGGTGTCCTGAGATTTTAGATCATACTGAAAAGGAGGAGAAATTGAATGTAGATACTAAATCATAGGTTGATTCCAGAGTTCCACACAATGAGCCTGCCATGAAGACCGATGTTGGCACAACTGATATACAATTTTTTTTCAAAAACAACAATGGATAACACCCTTGTTGCTAAGGAGTCTGTTTCAGCACGTCCAGAAGCTACGAAGGTTGATGGAGCAAAGATCACTAGTCAAGGGGATATTGTTGTGGAGTCCATATAGGTTGATGTCATTGATGCCATAAGGTTAGGAACAGCTGTGGTTGGAGATGTCCAATAGTTGAAAGAAACTAGACATATGGAAGCTACAATCAATAGAAATATAGGATTAGAGAAAGTGCCTGAAGAGCTTATCAACTCTTATCTGATTGCAAAAGGTATTGATTTTTCCACCATTATTTTTTCTATTGTTTTCCTTAATATTGTTTTTCAGGTCATAATGAAAAGGTTGAAAATTGGATGTAGATACTAAATGCAAGGCTGATTATGGAGTTCCGCAGAATGATCCTACCATGAAGGCTGATGTTAGTTCATATGATATGCACGTTGAATCCAATGGGGTGAACAGAATGTTCAACATGAATTGCATGTTACTAATGATGCGCAAGCTAATTCACCTATATTAGGAGGGGAGATAAAAAGTGGTCATAAGCATACAAGTGGTGTGTCTGATAGGGGTAATAATGTTGTTGCCATTGATCCTTCTAAAGATATGAAGAAACAACAGCCATTAAGGGATGAAAGTGCTGTAGAGAGCCTTACATTGAGAGGTAAAATAGAGAAAAGGGATAAGAAAGCAGGAAAGAAGGGAAGATCTCAATCTCAGGGTGGTTTGAAGACTGGATGGAAGTGTTTCCATTATCATAGAAGGGGAAATGGCTTGGTTGAGAGAATGAATAGGACTATCCTTGACAAGGTGAGGTGTATGTTAATATCCTCTGGCTTTCCTAAAGTATTCTAGGAAGAGGCCACTAAGGCAGCATGTTATTTGATAAATTGATTCCCTTCATCCACCTTGGACTTTGATACTCCAGTTGAAAGATGGAAGGCAACTCTACAAAAGGTTTTTTTAGGAGGATGAAGATACAAGAAGGTCATGGTCGGCTTATGTTTTTCAGTTAGGGGATGCAATATAAGATGGAAGGCAACTCTATAAAATTTTGTATCTTTATCCAAAATAGAGCCTGAATATATAGCTTGTACATAAGCTATTAAGGAGGAATTGTGGCTAAAAGGATTAATCAAGGAGTTAAGAGTATCCTGTAGCTCAGTAATAATATGGTGTGTAATTAAAGTACCATATACCTAAGTAAAAATCCAGTTTATCATGAAAGAGCTAAGCATCTAAATATGTGATTGCATTTCATAAGGGAAACAATAACTGGAAGAAAGATCAAGATTGAGGAAGTCAGAAATGAAGATAATGGAGCTAATTTGCTGATTAAACCATTCCCTGTACCTAAGTTTCATCATGGGCTACAGATTTTGAAATATCAAGAAGTGTAGTCAAAGGTGGAGAATTGTATGATTGGGTTCACTACACTTAGGTGGACCATCTTAGATTGATCTTTTATTAGATTAGATTAATTAAAGCATATCTAATTGTTATCAAAGCTGGTTGTTTTGGGCATTGGGTTAATGAGCTTGTTAACCTAACTTATTCTAACGACTAGTATTTTGATTATTGATTAACCGTGTGCAGTAGAAAAGGGTGGCTATAAAAATACTTTGGTGATAGGAGATATAAGAAGCATTAAGATTGTGTTAACTGATTGAGAGGATAATACAAGAAGTAGCCACGATTCTTTGAGACTAATCTCATCTCCTTTCTTCTCTGTTATAATTCATTCCAATGCCATTTTTCTTGAAGTATTCAGTATCAGTTCTTTGATTGTTTATTCATTATTCTTGATCATTAAAGTATATTAAACTTAGTTAACTTTGATTGCCTATCTAATAAGGAAGGATTCACATCATCAGCCCTCAGCCATTCAGTACCATGAAACCTTAGTTCAAACTAAAAGAATAAGAAAGGAAGGAAAGTAGGGATTCAGACCTAATATATAGCTATCAATATTCATAGTGGCTGCATGAGCATGAAAGAACTAGAAATGATACAGAAAAAGGAATCTGAAAGCTAACTATTGAATATATTATTAATATTAGTCTAACTCTATCATCCAAAATCATGTATTTCTAGCAAATATAATTATTAATACTCATGTCATTAAATTAAGCATAGACATCTGCGACCAGTAAATAGAAACCTTCAAAGTGTTAGGTAGTGATCGATCACTTATCTTACATAACCATTAAATGATGATATAACGGTAGATAACAATGATAATTAAGCAAATCAAACTCGAGACCAACGTGATTGTCAAAAGACCACAAAACACATATGGAAATGTAAGTTTATGTGCTATTTACATAAAACAAGTATACGTATTAATTAGAACAATGAAAAATATTATTTTTCCTCTATTTGAGACCTAACTAGTAAGTGAAACAATTAAGAATAACAGGATTTGGTACCTCGTAGAAAAGAGAAGGAGAGATGTGTACTTAGTTCAAAAGCTCACAGAAATGATGAGAACAAACTCGAGCTCAATGTCTAAGAAACACATAACCATATCATATCATATTTTATATTGCAAAACAAATAGTCACTTAACCATCTTCGGCTAAGATGATTTTATCAAAATTTAAAATCAAAATTTAAAAGAAACTAAAAGAGCCCTCAAGCAATGCAACATAGATGGTTTTGGTAACAACTTCACTCAAATTTAAACATCTCTCAGATGAAATACAAGTAGCCTAGATGTCATAGGAGGTGTCTTTTACAAAGGAATTTAAGCTAAATAAAATTCAACATAACTAACTAGGTAGGGATGAGGGGACAACATCGATATAGAAGGTCACCTGTGGATAGAAGGTCACCTTCTCGATCTTCAAAAAAATTTGTTTGTTTCTAGTCACCAAAAACCACCACCAGTCACAGAAAATACCACTGGATGAGCTGGCTATGGTGAACACGGTGGAAGAACTTGCTCAATGAAGGAATCACTGATGGTAGGTTATGGCTAATTTTGAAATTCGACTAACAAATTAGATAAAAATTTCAAAATAGGAAGGAATCATACCTTCGACGACGATTAACCTCATCGATTGTCATTAGTTTTGTAGCAGACAAAACCCTTTAATGGTCGATCTTACCCAGTGTGCTTGATGGCAACATCGTCCGTCATAGGTACTTGAAGACCAGTGCTTGTTGTCGGAAGCACTACTAGACACTGCCAATCATTGTCTGTGGCTCCGGTGGAAGAATAACAAGAAGGAGAATTGCATGCGTAGGCGTACGAAGGTTTGGGTTGACTATGAGTTATCAGAAACGTGGGTCGACATTAATTAGGATTAGGAAAGATTTGCTTGTTTTGTTGTCGTTTCTTACCGCCGAAAAGTCCCGCTAATTTTTTTTTGCCCAAGTTATATTTTTCGTAACAATTTTATCCGTTGTAGAAGTTAAATAAAAATTTAGTAAATTATTTTTTGTCACAATTAATCAGAATCGTTGAGAAACTCAGTAGAGTTTGAACATTATAAAACTATTTTCGGCCACAATTTAACAAATCTGTTGCTAAAAATATATTGAAATTTGTGAATCATACTTTCAGTCACAATTAATAAAATCTGTCACTAAAGTTATATTGAAATTGGCGAAAATATTTTCGTTCACAATTTTTCGTAACGAATTTTTCCGTTACAAAAGTTAAATTAAAATTTAGAAATTTATTTTTTGTCATAGTTAATCAGATTCGTTGCGAAAGTTTGTAGAGTTTAGAATTTGTGAAACTTTTTTCAGCCAAAATTTAATAGATCCGTTGCTAAAGTGATATTGAAATTTGCGAAAATATTTTTTGCAACAATTAGTAAAATCTATTGTTGAATAAGAGAGTTAATTTTCTTATAATCTTTTCAAATAATTTTATTTGTTTCTTTATTAACTTTAATAAAATAAAAAATAGTGTAATATCTTTTATGATTCTTCTAAAATTGATTTTTATTTTTTATTATATGATTTTTTGTGAAATAAAAAAATTGCATAATTTTTTAAAGGTTTTTTAGCTTAATAAATTTTTAAGTTTTGAAAATAAAAAATAACTATAAAATAATTTAGCCATGACAAAAATAGGCATTCGCAACAAAATTTTTGTAGCAAAAAAGCAATATTTTTTTTTACCAACAACAATGTCTCGTGACAATAAATAAGGTATATAAAACACCCTCTAATCTTAAAAAAGTGTTAGTCACGACTTGACAGGTTTTTACAAAATAAAAATTTTCTCAACAAAATTGTCGTTGCAAAAGTTATCTATTTTTTAGCAACAATCAATTATTGTGGTAGTAAAAGTATTTTTTATAATAACGACGTATTATTGTTGTAAAAAAAAGCGGCATTTATGACAATAAGCTTTTGCTACGAAAGTTAACAATGGTTGCAAAATATATTTGTTGGCAATAAAAATTTAAGGTCGTGGCTTATTGCGAAAGAACTATTTTTTTATAGTATATGAGTGTTCTTTAGTTGTCTGACGGTTACTAATATCGATATTATATCTCAGTTACAACTCGATGTTCATTTTATATATCTCTTTGTATTGTTATTATAAGATGTTACGCGATATGGTGCTTAGCAATATTATATGTTGGATGCTAGTATCGTAAAAGGCATGAGGGTCTAAACCTCTAAACAAGTGATAAATGTTCTCTAAATAAAATTAGATTAAATTTTATAATATTTAAAATTTTTGTTTAACTCATTTCATACTTTCTAGCTTTATTTATTTATTTTGTAAAAAGCATAGAATCAAAATATAGTATACGGAAAAGTTTACGAGTATTGGGAATATAGTTCCCTTACAGTCATTCGTCAAAATAACATTCATAAAAGAAGGTTTGACATCAAAGAAAATAAATGTAATAGGCATGTGATGTCCCAAAATTAAAGAGTCTATCTACTGCTTGTTAGTTTGTCTGAAAGCGTAAGTAATTATCTTCGTAGAAAAATATTATAGAAGGACCCTACAATACATAATAAGGCCAAGGCATGGGAAAGTGGCAGGGAATGACCATGGGAGAAGAATCATAGATAAAATATTGCATTCAACATGTAATTTTTGTAAGTCTAAGGTGCTAACAATTTGAAGGCCATCCCTCTACCCCCATAATTCCACGTAAAGGTAAAGTGTTGTTCCTATGTTTCCGGTAAACCCTCGTATACATCTACAGTTGTGATCTCTAAGAAGTCCTATACCAAATGTATGTTCATCTAGCTTAAGGTGTTTATTAGTTGGTATTTGTATAATCGAATCAAATATCTTCTTCGCATTTTTTAGATTGAATATTTAAAAATACAGATTAGATATAAAAAGAATATTGGATATATATAGATAATATTCATATAAAAATATTATTTTATCAATTTTAATAAGTTTTACAATAAAATTTTAAAAATAAAGATTATATATCGGTTAATATTTATATAAGTATCTTAATTTATCTAAAAAAAGTATTAAAATATTATTATTAATGTTTAAATTTAAAAAATAAAATAAAATTTAACAATAAAAAAATTGTTTATTATTTTTTAAAAGAAAAAATTGAATATCATAAACATGAGATCAAAATTTGGAGACACCGAATAACACATTCGGACCTCAAATTTTTTACACCTTCTGACCTCCGGTGAGGCCAATCGGTCGGCGTTTAGCTTTCCCCATTTAACCCGACACCGTTTGAAACTGAAATAAAAGCAGAGAAAAGTAAGTATGTTCCACCTACCCAATGGGGCCTAGTGGGCCCAAACCCTCATCTCACATTAATCATGAAGGGGACAACACCTGGTGCATCAGCCTCTAACACTCGTGATTGCTCTGCCCCTCAAACACGGCCCCCTTCCTCCGGGCCTTTAAAATGAGCAACAATCTCAGCCTCGGTGCACAGCAAAACTCTCTCTCTCTCTCTCTCTCTCTCCGCCTCACTCAAATTGTTCTGCTAGAATCGTAGATTTACTACTTTCCCGGTATACTATGAACAAGGTTGTTTTCTGTACTCTCTTAGCTGTGGTGGTGGCCACAACACTCTTAGGAGAGGCGGAAATTGCAGAGGCAGTGACATGTAGTCCATTACAACTGAGTCCATGTGCAGGTGCGATTACTGGCTCAGGACCTCCATCAGCGACGTGCTGCAGCAGACTGAGGGAACAGACGCCTTGCCTTTGTGGCTACTACAGGGATCCAAACCTTAGACAATATGTTAATTCTCCTAATGCGCAAAAGGTCGCTAGGACCTGCGGTGTCAGCGTTAGATGTTAGGATTTGCACGCGTCTTGGAAATTAGTGCTCGCGATCCTTAACTGGCTGTGAATTAAGGATCAGAAGTGCGTTTCCAGTTGATGGAAGCAAAATATGCTATTGTGAATAAAGTACTCGTGTTAAACTTATGGATCAATGATATATCTGGTCAATTGCGAGTCTCTAATTCATATACATGTATGTGTGAGTTTATGATATGGGTAATGAAATAATGCTTCGCTATGTGATCAAATGGTTTATGGTTTCATTACTTGCTATTTGACGAGCCCATTGGCTCGGTGGCGGCAATCCTCCACCACCACGTTGCAGGTCGGGGTTCGAGTCCCACCACCCAGTTCGTAAGCGTCCCCCATTTGCATACCTTGTTGGAAGAAAAGAAATACCCAACTTATCTGGATCCATAATAACCCGGACTAACAAAAGACTATACAAAGTTTGCTAAACAAGATAATACCGATATTCGAATTGGGATGAGCCGAACCCGGACTAAATTAAAATGAAACTTGATCTAATCTAATTAACAATCGACAAACATAATATTTTATTTCAAAATAAGTTGTTGCTTAAATATCAACACGCTATTTTGTCAAAAAAAATAAATAAATGTAGAATAATATTATACTCAACCGGTGCAACACCGCATCATACTATAAGAGTTCGAGTTCTATATTGGATTTCTATATAATGTTTTAACTGCCCTACAAATGAGATTACAAGAATATAGGAACTTTACAATATAAAGAAAATTATCAAGCACCACAAGAAGTTAAATTATTTATGATTAATTAACCATATAAATAATATTCATTATTTTAATATCATAATTATATTAATGAACAAGTAATATATGATAATAACTACTATCAAATAACATTGGGTTCCACAAAATAGATAAGATTTTAGTATTTTATCTCAATAATAATATTTTATGTATAATTTTATATGTTATATCAAACATTTCTATGGATATTAGTGTCTTATAAAAATCCATGGTTATACCCTAATTGACACCGCATCAACTACTAATCTTGTAAAAAAAAAAGAGGCAATACATATCTTATTACAACATAAAGGATTACTAGTAGGGATGTGTGCATGTCCAGAATTAGATCGGACTGAAATTGAATTAAATATCAAAATATTTTCAAACTAGGACCAGACTGATACTGGATTCAATTTATCTATCCAAGACTGATTAAGACCAAAATTAATAAATTATATATTTCATATATTAAAAAATTATATTTTTTAGGTAAAATATTGATGAATTTTGGGTCAGATTGAAATTGATTAAATATCCATATATAGCAAATGAGGAGAAAGCCAAACACCTATACCAAAAAGTTAACCCTAATGAAAATGGACACCCAAAGTACCTAATTGATTAATATCTAAAGGAGTTATTCCATCTGTATAAAAAAGGAAGTCATTATATTATTAAATTTTTGTATAAAAAATAAATTTATTTTCTTAGAAAAGTCAAAGCTCAATTTTTATTTTTACCATTTCTTTTTTTAATTATATATGCATTAAATATTTTGTTATTTTCTAACGAAGGGTGTAAGTGTAATGTTAATGCTATTTGTATTACTTCCTTAAAAAGTTTACAAATTGTTAAAATGACTTTCTTTTTAATACATAAAGATTATAAAAAAAAAATAGAAAAAAATGCAATGTACAAACGAACTAACAACTTGTTGAGCACCTTTGAAGCAACAAAACAATAAAAGCACTCACTTAAAGTCAAATGCCCCTAGATCAATGACACATTTGGAAAAAAGCCAAAATCATCATATTTGTTGAACCAAATCATAACCTATGCATTGAAATCATGTTCCCAGAAAACATAAAAAATCTTACAAATCACTTAATCATGCAACATGGTAGCAAATCCTTAGAATTGTATTGAGGGACTCATTTGAATGTTCACCTTCCACCTCTTTGTTGTTACCTCCTTGGTTGCAAGCTACCTAACTCTATCCGAAAGAACCATCTATGAAATGTAAATGAGCCCTTCTTGTACTAGTAGATGTAGAAGCCAATTGATTAGCCCAACCTGAGGTTCTGAAAGGAAAATAATGCTTCCACACTAAACACTGTGTAAAACCTTCTTTTGATTCAACACTTGATCTTAAGAGTGATTTAAATTTATCTTGAGAGTGATTTAACCCTTTCTAGTTAAAGGAACAAACCCCATAATAACCTCCCTTTACACACCAAATCCTTATAATATTATGATATTTTCTAACCTTAATTAATATGTACTTAGACTTGTAATCTATTCCTAAAATTTTTAATATGGATTTCCAAGTAAACCATATTAAATTTGAGCCTCCTGCAATTCATTTATTTCATTCGCTATTTTTTTTTCTTGTAAAACTTTTAATTCAATCATTTTCAAATACTTTCAATTCATCTAAAATTCATAATTTATTTTAAAATTATATATAAGCTTATCAACTATTCTATTCCATTTAATCCACCAATTTCTTCGAAATAGTTAAATTATGAAATTTTTTATTTTCACGATTAAACGATTTTAGCTAATTTTATCCATTTTTATCTGTTTGGGCTCCAAATGAATTTGAGATTATATATATATATATATATATATATATATATTTATTTATAAAATACATAGGCATAAATTAGTACACTTTCAGATCCTTTGTTACTTATTTTTCCCATTTGAAGGAAACTATGTTTTCATGGATTATTCAATTTTGTCATTTTTGCTCATTTCTCTTCTATTGAGCTTCAAATCAACTCGAATATCCAATATTTTGATATATTTTTTTTCTAAAATCTTTTTACATCTTTTCAAAAAAATTCATAATTTTGGAGTCTTTTCACTATTTTTTTTTCCAAAAATACCATTTTAGGCCTTCGTTACAATTTAATTTACTAAATTACTTATAACTAAACTGCTAACAATCTCATTTTATCCTAACAAACCCCTAACTAGATTCTTATCAGGTTCCTTTATTAATTGAATTTATTTAGCCAAAATTTTGGTTTAAATCACTCTAACAACTTATTTAGTCCTTTTTAACCTCTTACAAACTTAACTATTCCAATAAAATGTTACGAAAGTTAAATCACCCAGGCCATGCCTCTAATTTTTCATGCCAAACCTACTGCTCCAAATCCACTAATAAGGTCTTTAATCCTACAAACATACCTCACATTTTATTTTCATTTTATGCAAAGTATCACCACATGCACCAACCCACCTTTCATTTCTCTCTAATGACCTTCTACAACGACTTGGGTAGCCTTTTCCCAACTTCCATGATATGCTTTTCTTTTCTAACACCCCTAACCTCCCTTATATCCTTGGTATTTTTGAGTTTTTGTTTGGGGTTGTTGTACCACAATTCCCCCCTCCTTGGCAAAACTAACCCACTTCCTTCATATTTTCCCTAGCAACCGGTGCTACTCTTCCTCCTATTTTCTGTTGCATATTGCTAAACAAATTGAGTCATGCTAAGTTTTGATATTGAAAATGGGTAGATTCCAACAAAATAGAAAATATAAGGAGAAAAGAAAAAATACTTTAGAGGAAACTTAATCTTGATAACCTTCAAGATAAAGTACTTACATCAACCAACTAAGGTTTCTCAACTCTTTGCTCAAATAGTGTAAGATTTTTGGAAACATTCACAAGACCACACTTAGTCTTGAGAATATGGGTGGTTCGACAACCAGAGTTTTGTTCTCATTCAAAATATTACTCTCCCTTCATCCCCTTCCACTCTATATAGAGTGTAAGTCTACCTTTAGGAGATAAAAAACTCTAACCCATAAAAAGTATATTTTGTTACACCCTCAACCATAGTTGGTACTAATACAAGTTAACTAAGGTTACAACATTACAATTGGCTAGTGTTGATTATTTCAACACTTCCTAGCCATCCATCATATGATAGCTTCTATTTAAACCTATGATAAGGCTTAGAAAACATAAACTACATATTAGGACAGTCTAACAACAAACTTTAACTAAGTTTAGCTAATAAAGAAAACTTGGTTTGATTGAAAAGGGAAGGAGTATTCTCGGTAGGCTAGCAGAATTTTGATCAATGCTATGGAGTTTTATTCTCCATGATTTAATCCTAAGTTGAAGGTCACGATCTCCCCAAATTATCTTCCCAATTCCTCTTAATTCTTACACATAAAAAGGGCTGACTTTGCTAGTTACTTTGACCAAAAATTGGTAGAGTGCAGAGGTGGATAAGAATATGGCTCTGTTGAGCTATAATGGAATTGGTCTATAAGTAGTTTGGGGAACCATGTTGCGGCTGAAATGTAACCATCTGCACACGGGGTTGATGGCTAGTTTTGGTGCTTGCATGGCTTTACATGGATGCTATGTAATATTATTATTTATTAATCGAAGTGAGAAGAGTTTTGAAGTCTTCAACTTTGGAAAAATTAATAAGTAGACTCTCTTTATTTTGGGATGCTCTTGCATCATTTTCCTTATATTTTTTTTGTAGCCCCAATGACCACTTATAGCGACATATTATTCCTCTTTTCTTGGTCATTTTTAGCATTTTTGATGGTGAGTTAAGGGGTGGTTGTGGTGTTTTCAACCCGTGGTTTTGCTACTACAACTCACAAATTATACCTCTCATCCTCCTATATTATACATTGGTTTTATTCTTAAATTGTCACTCCTTTCCTTTGCTAAAATTTAGGCATTCTAAAATCTTATTTTTATCATTGTTTAGGTGATCCTAAGGTGTTAGATGATGATACTTAGGAGTTTTATTTTGCTTTCTTAGAGACCTTCCTTTTAGGTAAGGTTATATACCCCTTTATATTTAGGAATATTGGTGGCATGCGTTATTTTATGTAAATTATCATTATAATATGCTTGTAAAATCATATTTTAGATTTTATATGCTCATTATTATATATTATTGTAAATTTCATGAAATTATTTGATCATATGTTTCTATGTAAAATATCATGCCTAGGCTATGCTAGAATTATTCCTAAATTTTCAATCTTGATAATGAAAAGTGTTATTTTCATTGAACATGATACTAAGTGTTATCTATCATGATATTAAGTATTTTGAGGAGTTATATTGATGCTTAAGACCATGGATGATTTATCTTTCACGAATGCAGGATCTTTATATTTGGTTTGTTAAACAACAATGTCGACCAAAGTAGGAAGAAAGTTGATATTATGGACTATTCAAATGTAACATTTAATTGGAAGGTTTTGATCTTCTCCAATATCAAAATAATTCTAAAGAGAAACCTAAAATTTCTCTATAGAAAAACTCCTAAAACTCACTCAAGATTAGCCTCACTTAAAGAGAAAGTAGGAAGATAGAATGACCAATAGTTTTTGACTCAAAGGTCTTTCACTTCATTAGATGATCAGTTAAATTTCCTATCACCACTGAATGTACAAGTGTATATATATATACATATTAGGTCGAGCCCAAACCCCATTAATTAAGTCCAAATCAACTGATCTAATTAATAAATAGTTAAACTAACACATTTCCATATGATATATATAATGAGTTACAATAATAATGACAAGATATTACAAAGCTTACATAAAATATCAAAGCTAAATAAAACCTATTCATAATAATACATTGAATAATAAAATAATCAAGCTTCATGTCTTGTAGATTTGTCTTCCATGCAACCTTGCAACCCTTACATTGTCATTATCTTGTATGCTAGATATTATTAGTGAAGTCTTCTTCTTGTAAACATATGTAATACCTGTAAGAATCAATTAATAAAATATTATTAGGGTTATTATGAAGGTGTTTAAGATTTTCAAGAACAATTGATACCACCTCCAAAGATGCTAACTCTTTCCCTTCAACATGAGAAGAATAAGATGGAGATGATCATGCATAATTCTCCACGTGTGAAGAAGAATTTGTCATCAAATTTGCATCAATAAAATAAGGAGATAAATAACTAACTTCTTCATAGGATTCTGGTAATTATAATTCATAAGAATTATTTTCAAATTTTCTTAAGATTTTAAATGTTACATATACTCTTGGCATTAGTTTATTCTTTCTTAAGTTTGGAAATCTTTTTTTTTCTTAAATGTAACCATACCATGTCTTCTAGTAAAAATATTTGTGCAATTATATTTTTGTTTGCTTGGTTTTGGTATTTAGCATTATATTTCTCAAAACTATTCTTTATTTGCTCAAGAAGAATTTTTAAGAATTCAACTCTTTTCATAGCATCATAGTTCTTAATATCAATATTATTTAATAACAACATATCAATAGGAAAATAAAGATTTAATCCTTAGAGAACCTTAAATGGACTCGATTGAATTGTACTAAAAGGACTCCTATTATATGCAAATTAGTCTTGCATTATCGTACGTACAACAAATTGAATAATTAGTTCCTAATCTCAAATATGTAGTAAATGGTAATTAGGAGTCAAACCCACAAGAATTAATTTATAATCAAGAATTTTGTGATTAATGTCAAAGCCCCAATAGTTTAATAGCATTGATTTATATCACTAAATTCTATACTATTGATAAATAATAAAATGTTGTATTAATTAATGAAAAAATAAGGATGGGAGATTATCAATTATGGATTTAGGATATCGAATAGTTATCTAGAATAGATGTATTCTAATTACTTTAATGTTAACCTATGGAAACTCATAATAATTCATTTCCTTGATTTCCTTCAACTCAAATAATATGAATAAGCTCTTAGTTTATCATCTAACCAATTAATAACCTAGGTTAACAATACTAGATTTAATTAATGGTAGCATTACGAATATAAAGCGATCAACTACAACCATAATCGCACAAGCTCATATCATACAATTGTATGAAATAATAGACAACATTAATGATTAACCTTTTAATACTCCGGTGATGATAGTTAACAAATACATATTAATTCCACCAGCCTAACTTTTATTAAAGTTTTTAATATTGAGGTGATCAATCTAATTAGTGCAAACTCATAATCTACGATACAAAATACTTCAACTCTGTATCTTAATCCAATTAGATATCACTTAGAACCATAATTTAAAATTGCATTTCATATTCGAAACCCTAATCTCATCATTGATTCCTCCTATCCTTTATAAATTTACGCTACCATCTTCATAATCATAACAACACAAAATCTAATTCAATATTTCATAATTACTATCAATGATTAACAACATAATATCAAAGAAAAATTCATAAATGTCAAAAGAATAATGATGGATTAAACATAATACACTTGCATTCAAACTCAAATCAACCTTTCATAATTGAGAAATGAATGTGAAAGAACTTATTGACTTGAATTGTAGGATACCAAGAGTACATTCGATCTCAATGGATAACGATCTATAGAATAGAAATTGATGAAATATATCTGCTATATAGAGAGAAAAAGTGATTATGGTTTTTGTAAAAACCAAAATATCACTCTCTAACACGTGGAAACAAGAAGATATATTAGGGAGAATCCCACACGAGTGGTTACAATATTTTTAAAGAAACATGGCCCATATTTATATAACAAGGGGTACCGTGTTATTTTTCCCGAAGTTGATGAAATTTAGAAATTGAGATTCCTAGTTATGATGGAAAAACATGCCCCTTAGTGTAAATAAACATGAGGGTACCATGTTTCTTCTTTTGCTTTATCTTCTTGAAACTTTAGCATGAGATCTCCTTGGATGTTTTTTTTTTCTATTTTTGGTATTTTCTTCCATTGATTCCATGTTTTCTTGATGTATTCCATGATTCTTATCCTTTTCTCTTTGATTTATCCTTTTAATTTCTTTATTTTTATCTTTTCTTGTAAAATCTATCCAAAAGAGAAAAACTTGAGAAGTGATCAAATCTTATAAAAATAATGGAGAATAAATGAAATTTTTACATAGTATAATAATATATAAATTTCATACATCAAATTCCCCCATGCTTAAATTATTGCTTGTACCTAAAAAACAACATCATATCATGCAAAAAAAAACATCAAGTATAATCAAAATAATTTTTAATCAACAAGAAGTGCAAGATTGGGTTTATTCATTCATTAATGTTAACAACGTAGTGGGACTCAAAAATTTGTAAACATCATAGAAAAGAAATGTTCAAAAATATTTTGTATCACTCATCTAACATACCAAATCAACAGTTGTATCAAAATCTCAAGTGGTTAAGGAAGTATAATTAGTACAATTAGCATCTTATCATTCAAATCTAGATTAAGATTAATGAAAGTTAAATTGGTATATTCTCACTTTTAGCATGTGTAAACGCTCACTCTTATGTGTTTAGAGTGAAATGTGTTTATTCTCGAGCATCTCCAAATTATTATTATTGTCCATATGTTTGCCATTATTTGCAATTAGCTATCACGTAAAGGAACTAGAGTGTATCAGAATCAAGAGGTATTCAATTTTTTTGTAATGGGGTTAGGGTTCTAAGGTGGGGTATAAGTTTGGGATTGTAACTAAACTCTATTAACTAGAGGAGAAACAATTTTTATTTTCAAACTTCAAATGAAAGATAATCACTCTCTCTCATTTTTTTTTCATATATAGGCATAAATAGGGAAATAAAGTCTATGAAATATTTAGCAACTCCATTTATTGTTTCCATAACATCAATACCCCCATGCTTAGATTTCACCATAGTACCAAAACAACAATCTCCTTCAAAAACTATTACTCCACTAGCTTTAGAGTAAGAAGGGAAATATACATGGATAATATTTGCCAACTTATGTTAGATCAATTGAATAAGGTTTAAGGCCTAAAGGGGTTATATAATGGAAATAAATTTCAAAGGTATTCTATTTGGTCTGTAGTTAGAAAAGAAAGAAAAATACCTCTATTATTTTCAAATATCCTAAATTCCTATGCGGTCTTGAAGAGAACAAATGGAAAATTCTAGTTTCACATATTATTGGATAATATACACACATAAACAAAAATCTTGGATAAAAAATATATCCAATAGTTAGGCTCAAACACTCACAAAATTATGTCTACCAATTCTAAATCTTATTTCATCTCAATCTCAATCAATGCATGGGTTGATGACTAATAATTCTACCTAAATTTCTTTTACCAATATAAAAATATTAAATTTTGTTAATAAGGTTTGCTAGATGGTGATCAAATTGGTTCATTAAAAATTAGATTTTTTTTTGTAAAAAATATTTAGTCCCTTTACCTTGATTACCTAATGAATAAATAAACCTAATTTGTCACTTCTTGTTTACAGAGGTTTTTTTTATAGAAAAAATATATACACACCAGCAATTTTTGGCAAACCAAACACACAAACAAACCACAAAAATAAAAAATAATTTTAACACACCAAAAAACAAGTCACACTAAACATAAGAAATAAAGTGCATTACCCCTTTCTTGGATTGTATATTGTCCTAAATGAACATATCCAAATAACATAAAAACAAAATGAGAAGGAATTTATGGAGTTGGAGGAGGAGGAGGTCAAGGATCCCTAGACCTAATTTGAAACTCATAAAGAGTTTTCATCATTTCCATCATCTAATCTTGGTTTGTCCAAATGGTATTCATTTGAGAGAATAGCTCTTGAAATTGTGAGTTAACATGAGTTTGAAACTAGAGATGCCACTTAGGGATAGAAGAAGATGAACTAATATGTGAATGGTGATGAGGAGGGAAATGAGGTGTTGGATAGGGGCAAGGTTGTTCCATGCTAACAGGAGTATGATCGGCATCTTCATTCAAGGGTTGATAAGTCTTATGATCTAAAGATTAGTTTATCAAGATTTGGTAACATAAAATATGCATGACCTTGGTAGTGAAGATGCCATACATCATTTCTACGCTCAATGTAATGTGCTAAATGATAATTTTCAATGTTGATGCGTGCACTCAAACCTTCAATGGATTCATTGTCAGGTATGAGAAGCCCCAAGCCAAAGCAAATAGTGGTAATCAAATCTCCTATGACAATGTCTCCTTGTTTGGATTTGCTTACCCTTCTAAATTACTTAGCTAGGAATTAATCTATGTCAATTTGTGTACAATATAAAATGAAATTGATAAAAAAAGATTAGTGGTCCTAACCATGCTTGTACTACCCCCTCTTCCAAAAACTATGCAAGCTAGAAGGTGTTGTAAATAAATGAAAAAAAATATTATAAATCCCGAAGACTTGGCTTTTAAAATTATTAAAGTGGTAGAGGTTGGCACATTGGAAGTGTCACTAATCCTAGAGAAGAAATGACCTACATTAAAGTATGGGGGTATGACACAAAAACCTCCATGAGGCAACAAAAAATGTTAGACAACTCATATAAAGTGATTTGATGATCAACATTAAACAAGTGAAAAGAAATGACATCACCTTTTTGTGGAAAAGTGTTGTCATGCAATTTAAAGGTGCTAAGGAATTCTAGAGTTAATCATCTATATATATGGTTGGTGCAATATACAAAGTGGTGCAGACTAACATTTCTCAACTATTTTTTAATTTGGTCGTGAATTTCTAGAGTATGAAGGCATCCATCATCCAAATAACATGTGTTTATGAGTCTCTTACAATATAAATAATCGTACCTTTGTTATTGCTGAATTGTAGCAAAAACAATACCTAACTCATTTTATGGATTTCTTTGGTTGCATTGGCTCATGGGTAAGTTACATTGCCTAAAAGATTCATATTCATTTCTCTTATTCTTTTTGGTTGCCATTATGAAATAAAAACAACTAACTCTAATCAAATCCACTTTCAACCAAAAAGTAAAGAGGTAAAGTACTCCAAATGATGTTAATCAACTCTCATATGAATTGATTTCAGCATATATTAGAGGGATTATCTTTACTTGTACACCAAAATTTCCATTCAATTATACAAAATTAAAGAAAACCACTTAGGAAGTTAGTAATGCTAATTAATATCATAATTGAATCAAAAATTATTAAATAGATAATTGCAAAAATATGAATTTATCAACAATTAGAATATAGCAGATGAAATAACACTTACCCATAACTTGAAACCAAATTTCCCTATAAAAGATACTTAGAATGATTCAAAAATGGTAGGAGAGAAGAACCCTAAACTGATGGAGTGTAATTTCACAAAAATTGGTACCATAGAAGTTAGGGTTTTTGAAAATAAAATGTTAGTTTTTCGCAACAGAACACGAAAGAAGATGATAGATTGGTTGTTGAATCACACATGTTGGGGGGTTTAATGGATGATTAAAAAAGTGGAAATAGAGTAATAGGGAGAAATGATGTAAACAGAGAGGAAAGGGTGCAGAGAAAGTATTGTGAATGAAAGCAGAAAGACTTCAAAATGTTGATTTATTGAGAAAACATGAGGTTTGAGAAGAAATTCAAATAAACATGGATCGTGTTATGAAACACGGTACGCTTGTGTTAAATTCATTGCTCTCAGGATGCCCACATAAACTTTTTTGAACAAAAACATGGACCATGTTATGCAACATGATAACCCCCTATTTACTTCACTAGTTTTAGCATCCTAGCTAGTTTTTATTTGAGATGAAACACGGGTCGTGTTTTTAAACACATTAGCTCCGTGTTAACTTAGCTGTGTTCAACTTCTTATTAGAAAAATTATGAAATAAAACACAAGGTGTGCATGTAAACACGAAATCCTTGTGTTGACTTTATTACTCTCGTTTTTTTTTTCAAAATATATACACAACACACAACCACACTAAAATATACAATTAATATAATAGATAAAAAAGTACAAAAGTACTTAGCTATAAAAATTAGGATATATCCTAAGTAGGTTTCTCTTGATATTGTTTTCATGCATAATTAGGAGTAGTAAGATCTACTACTTCCAAGTTTTTCACACCGTGTCCCTCGTAAAAAGGTTTTTGACGGTGTCCATTCACATTCCACACCTTTTATGTTTTTTCACTCTTGATTCCTGCTGCACCATGAGGAAAAACATTAGTCAGAATAAATGGGCTGATCCATCTTGACCTTAATTTCGGTAGGAAAAGTTTGAGATGAGAATTATGCAATAATACTTTTTGGCCGATTTCAAAATTCTTCCTAATAATTAACTTGTCATGGACCTCCTTCATTCAATCTATATATCTCAATGTAGTTTCAAAAGCTTTATTTCATAATTCCTCAAGTTCTTGTAATTGAAGTTTTCTATGTTTACCAATCTCATTTGACACCATGTTACATGTCTTTATGACCCAAAATGTCTTATGTTCTAATTCAACTGGAAGGTGAAAAGGCTTATCATAAACTAACCGATATGGTGAATTACCAAATGGGGTCATATATGCTATGCAATATGTCCAAAGAGCATAAGTAAGATGTGAACTCCAATATTTCCTTGATGGTTTCACCATCTTTTCTAGGATTGATTTTATTTCACGATTTGAGATTTTGTCTTGACCATTCATTTGTAGATGATATGCCGTGGATACTCAAAGTATAAAATGATACTTTCTTAGCAATGCTTGTATTTTTCTTTTGTAGAAGTGAGAACCCTTATGGATGATTATAGCTTTCTGTAGACCAAACCTTACAAAAGTGTTAGTTTGAAGACAATTTATAACAACTTTAGCATGATTAGTTCGGGTAGCTTTTGCATCCACCCATTTTAATACATAATCTATAGCAATTAGAATATACTTGAAACCATAAGATGAGGGAAAGGGACCTATGAAATCTATATCCCACACATCAAAAATTTCACATGTAATAATAGGGTTTTGTGGCATTTTATTTCTAAGACCTAATCCTCCAGTTTTTTTGACATCTTTCACATGTTTTGCAAAATTTATAAGTATCCTTAAAAAAGGTGGGCCAATAAAATCCACTTTCCAAAATTTTATGCACTGTTCATTTTAGACCAAAATAACCCCCACAAGTATAGTTATGGAAAAATGTTAAAATGGAAAGAATCTCATTATAGGAAACACATCTTCTAATAATTTGGTCAGCACAATGTTTCCACTAATAGGGATTATACCACACAAAATATTTTTCTTGAATATTCATTCTATCCTTTTGTGCCTTAGTAAAATGTGAAGGAAATACCTTTGTAACGAAAAACGTTACTATATCAGCATACCATGGTATTTCATTTGCAACTGCATGAAGTTGTTCATCTAGAAATGATTCATTGATGCGTGATTCCGCTTTAGATTCCTTAATTAACCTACTTAGATTATCTGCTACTCCATTTTACATTCCTTTTTTTATCCTTAATGCAAATATTGAACCATGAAGCAAGAGTATCCATCTAATTAATCTTGTTTTTGCTTCTTTCTTTGCTAATAGATACTTCAAGGTTGCATGGTCAGAGTAAATAATAAAATCAGTTCCTAGAAGATAAAAAAATAAATTTATCTAAAGTAAAGACAATGGAAAGAAGCTTCTTATCAGTGGTTGCGTAATTAAGTGGAGCCTCATTCAAAATGTGTGAAGCATAGTATATCACATGTGTTTTTTTCCTAATTATTTGGCCTAAAACTAAACCAAAAACATAGTTAGTATAACATCCCTAAAAATTGCTACTGAAAATTTTTATTTAATCAAAAACCATATGCTAAGACAGGGGATGTTACCACCATGATCGGCATAAGTCTGGTCCCCGACCAGTCTTGTACCAACCACAAGGCTAGAAAACTCACAAGACATAAGATCGATTAGGGAATAAAACCATAAGGATTCAAAAAACTCATAATTAAAAAGAAAATCAGAGTGCATGATTAAAGAATTATTACAAAAATAGAAAACTAGTACAGAGTCAAAGCCCCTATGGGAAAAATAGTATGATTAACAAAATATAAGAAAATAGAAATAGGTGAGTCTAGACATCACTCGCTCTTAGGCCCTATGCTAGGTCCAATAGTCATTCAGCCCTGCCCAATGCATCGAATGCATCAAAGTCATCGAATGTAGAATCTCCTACCTACACCAACTCAAAAGGGTCCACTGTTCGTGGGAATGAGCAACACCTATGAAATGGATGATCAATACGCTATATACTGAGTAAGATAACCATATAGATAAGGACATGCAAGTACAAATAGGCAAATAAGGCATATAATACTTCATTTAGGTTCATATCATTATTTGAGACATAGGGTATTATTTCCGTCTTGTACATTTCCCATATTATTTCTGTGTGAGTACAGGGGCCCCACTATTATAGCCAGTGGACTGGATAATACTCTAGGGAAAAATGCACCTGACCACTATTATAGGCGGTGGACTAGAAATTATCTTCACCTGGCCCAACTCAAATGGTATTCCACTGTAAGTAGTTAATATCTTTTCCATTATTTATTTCCATATAAAGTTTGGTTTATCGAGCTTGGAACCCCTACTATTATAGCCGATGGACCAGAAAACACTCCACAAGCCATAACGCACCTGACCACTATTATAACCGGTGGACCAAAAAGTATCCTCACCTAAGCCTAGCTCAATAATATTTTACTTTAAGTGTTTAGTGTTTTACTTGTATCTTAATCCACATGCAACCCCGACTAGATATGCATAACCTATTGGACTTTCCATTCTCACCCCTTTTTTTCCCAGTTCTCCTGAAAAGCCCCGTCTCATATCTTGGGACCTTTACATACCCTAGGACTCCAAGACTTCTTCCTCACCTTTCCTTCACTCACTATGAGAGACCCAAACTCTTATGCAAGTGGATCAAGGCCCACTACCTATATATTTGTTTTAGCTCACCATTACCCTCTAGGGTTCTCCTCAGAAACCCTAATATGGCCTATGTGGCCTTACTTCTCCCTATCCTACACAACCCATGCTCCCCTTTGCTCCTAATACCACCACTCTCCTCAAACCATACCCAAAATCATAAATTCACTTCCCATCCTTCACATGTGCCTATGAAAACCCTAGTTAGCCCCAAACCCTAGTACTTCTCCTTTCTTTTATGCCATCCCCTCGTCACCCAAACACTAATCCTTTTTCTACTTGACTCACTTCCCCTCCATGTGACACACTTCCACTCTTATTCTACACTCTAACCACTCCTACTAACTCTCCCTTCCATGAATTTCCCCCACTTAGGATTTTCCTCACAAACCCTAGCCAAGTCCCCTATGCACTCTTATACCAACCCATATACTATTTTGGACATATGGACTCCAATAACCCCAACTACTCTTCCCTCACTTTCCTTAACCCTCAAGTTAACTTTTCCCATATAAAGGTCATCCCCATGCAAAGACTAACCATCCCATGCAAGCCTTACACTTCCCATACAAGATTTATTCCATCCTCTTATTTTATTCATATTGTCCTTTTATTTATCCACCCATAAGTCATGAGATACACAAGCCTTTCTCACTTCCCTCTTACTAGGGGTGTGCATTGTCGGATATCCTCGTCCGAACGGATATTTTTTTCGATTATCCAATTTGACCGGATATTCAATATCCTATATATGAATCCACATCCAAATACTTTGGATATCTGAAACATCAGATTTCCAAAATATCAGATCGGATTTTGAATATATCTAATTATTGAAAAAAAATATCCGATTATTAAATTTACATATATAATCTATAACTAAATTTTTTTTTCTATAGAAATACTTGTTTAATTATTCAACCTGAATACAAAATGATATAATACATGATTAATCATATCTACAAAAATTAGCGATCTAGATTTGTGAACAATGACGCTCTAAAACCGTGGAACGATCTAAGTTAAGAGGCTTAGCAAATTTAGGAGTTCTTTTTTTCTAGTCTGGGTGGTTGTGTGTGTGTGGGCCATGACCTATTTGACTGTTTGTAGAGTGTGGATGTTTATTTTAGACTTTATTTTAGTAAAATTGTTTGGACTTATGTACTATAGTGAAAAAAATGATCTAAACTTGAAGATTGAAAGAAAAAAATCAGATTATAAATTAAATTATGCCTAAATATAACTGGATTATTCTTAAAACTAGATATTTTTTGCAGATCAGATTATTCACTAAAAAATCGGATCAGATATCCAAAATTTTGGATTAGTTTTTTCGGATACCGGATCGGTTTTCCGGATCCCAATTTTTCTGCATAGCCCTACCTCTTACCACTCCACTCTCTTTACTTCTCTCATTTTCCCACAACCTCATCTTACTACTTAGGGACTCCAAGTATGCATGTCATATAGGGCAACAATATATAGGCACAACACAAGTATAAGTCACATCACCATATTGCACATGCTATAAAATATATGCAACTTACCTTAGCTCCATGCTAAGCAAGTTGAGCTATAAGTGCATAGTCTATAACCACATAAGATACATACATATAACCACACACATTAACACATAATACACATATTGACCTTAACCACATCCTTACCTAAAACGACGTTGGGCTTGGAGCATGCTTCCTATGCCTCATTAGGGGACGAATTTGGTTCACCTATAAGAGGGAAATATTAGGGTTAACTTCCCTCTTACTCCTTTTACTATTTCGTAATCGATCTTTAGTAAGAAACTAATATTAGTGTTGATAATAATAATAGTCTTAGTAGTATTGATAAGGATATTATTATTAAAGTGGCTAACAATAATATTAGCGGTAGTATTAACCATAATAGGGTTAGTAGTATTAATGATGATAAGCATCATAACAATGGCAGAATAATAATAGTAGTAGTAGTAGTAGTAGTATTAGTAGTAGTAGTAGTAGTAGTAGTAGTAGTAGTAGTAATAATAATGATAATAAGGCTAAAATAAAAATTATGCAAAAATAATCTATAATTAAGTGATAGCAAGGGTTAGGGTACAACTAGAAGTGGAGGTGGCAGCTAGGGTGGTGATGGTGGTGGCGGCGCATGGCAGCAATGGTGGTGGGAGTGGTGGTTATTTGGAAAGATGGGCTTTGGGGTTGGAAGAAAGAGAGGGAGGTGGTGGTTGTGAGGTGATGGGATCCCTGGACAGTGGTGGCAGTTGTGTAGGAGGGTGGCGGCGTAGGTGGTGGTGGTTGTGGTGGCTGAGCGTGGTGGAGAAGGAGGGAGGAGGAAGGAGAGGGAGAAAGGGGAAAGGAAAGGTAGGGGAGGTAGAGGATGGTCTTCTGGGTTGAGAGGGAGGTAGTGGGGGTGGTGGTTGTGGTGGAGGAGGAGGTGTAAGGTGGCGAGAGGGGTGGCGATGGGGTGCAAAGGGCAGCTCAAGCTGCCCACTTTGCACGGTTGGGGTGAGCTACGTAGGAGGAGTTAGGGGCGGGGAGTGGTTTGGTTTGGTAGAGGGTGATGCAGGGAAGGGGTTGTGTGGCTGTTTGGATGGCAGTGTTGCATGACGGTGGCTAGGGCGATGTATAAAGGTGCGGTAGTGGGGAGTTCAAGGAATTTTTGGGCAGAGCAAAAGGAGGAGAATAAGGAGCAGTGATAGAGTATTTATAGCCATGGGGAGGAGAAGAGGACAAGGGAGCAGGAGGGGCAGAGGCGGGCCGATACAAGCTTGCAAGTGGTAGGGTCATAGGTTGCAGAGGGAGAGAAAAGGACAGGGGAAGGGCACATGGGAGAGGTAATATAGGGGCGGGTTGGGCTTGAAATGGAAAGGAAAGGGATGGGGGGAAAGAGGCGGAAGTAGGTCGGGGCTGTACAGGCACAGGGGAGGACGGTCAGGGAAAGTGTAGGTGAGACCTACAATGCTAAGGAAGGAGAAGAGAAGGAAGAAGAAGATGAAGTGGGCAAGCCAGTTTGGGGGGGGGGGAGAAAAGAAGGAGTGGGCCAGCTAGCACACGTAAGGTAGAAAGGAAATAAAGAAAGAAGAGGGGGCGATTAGGCTAGCCCAACCTGGGGATAATAAGGAAGGAAAGAAAAGGAGGGGAAGGGTTAGGGCTGCGTTGAGGATGAAAGGAAGGGAGAAAGGGAGGAAGGCTAGGCAGCATGGGCAAGGGCCAACCGAGGGAGAAGAGAAGAAAGAAAAGGAAAAGAATAAAAGGAATAAAAGGAAGAAAGAAAAAGGAAAAGAATGAAAAGAGGAAAAAAAGGAAAAAAGAAAAAGGAAAATAAGGTGGTTGGGGTATTTAGGGTCTTTTTGTGTTTTTTGAATTTTTTTTAAATAATAAAATTAGTAAAAATAAATAATTAAATTCCTTTTTACATTAATTTAAAAAATTTGGATAGATCTTCCTAAATTCCATTTTACTTAACAAATTACTCTAATCTTTCCTGATTTAATCATATATTATTTTCCTCTTTTTTGTCTTAATTACTGCCATTATTTCATTAAAAATGTTATATTTAATTAATCTCACATATTAATCAAATGGTTGAAGTATGGGTGCACTAATCAATTTATCCTTTAAATGGTCAAATGCTTTCTTACACGCATCATCAAAGTTGTATTCAGTTTCTTTTTGAAGAAGCTTACATAATGGTTGAGCTATCTTAGAAAAATATTTAATAAATCTATGATAAATATAGCATGACCTAGAAACGAGTGCACTTCTTTAAGAGTAGAGGGGTGAGGTAAAGAAGCAATAAAATCAATCTTTTCTTTATCCACTTCAATTCCTTTAGCATAAATGACGTGTCCTAAGACTATCCCTTGTTGAACCATGAAATACATTTTTCAGAGTTGAGCACAAGATTAATTTCAATACATCTTTTGAAAGATGAGATTCTAATTATTTAGGTATTAGTCAAAAGTATCACCGTATATACTAAATTCATCCATAAATACCTTAATAAATTTCTCTAAATATTCTAAAAAATGCTAACCATATATCTCTAAAATGTGGCAAGGGCATGCAAAGATATACAAACGTACCATAAGGACATGTGAATGCTATCTTCTACTAATCTTCTAGAGTTATGGGAACCTATAAATATCTAGAATATCCATCCAAAAAGCAGTAATATGCATGACATGCTAACCTCTATAACATTTGATCCATCAATGGTAAAAGGAAATGATCCTTCCTAGCCATGGAACTTAACTTCCTATAATGCACACATACCCTCTAACATTTTTGAACTCTAGTAGGAACCAAATATCCCTTTTCATTCTCCACAGCATTGGTTCCTATTTTCTCGGGTACTACTTGGAGAGGACTAACCCAACTACTATCAGATATTGGATAAATGAATCCTACAGATAACAACTTCAACACTTGTTTCTTTACTACCTCCATCATAATCGGATTCATTCTACATTTTACTTGTCTACTAGACTTAATATCATCATCCATTAAAATCTAATGCATACACACTAAAGGACTAATACCTTTAATATCGACAAGTGTCCATCCCAAAAAAGTTTTATACTTCTTCAAAACAATAACAATCTTTTCTTCTTGCTTGGTGGTTAGGTCACTGGATATGATAGGAGGAAGGTTATCTTTATCTTCCATAAATGCGTACTTAAGATGTCTAGCTAAAGGTTTCAATTCCACTTCTAGCGGTTATCCTACCAAAGGTAAAGGTCGATCTAATGTTAATGGTAAATTGAAAATTTTCCAATTCTACTAGGGCATGCTCATAAAGTAGTCACCTCTAAGGGATCTTGAGTGGACAACTTATAAACTTGCTCGGTCAAATATTTAATCATATCTACCATAGAATTCAATTCATAATCTGTAGGATATTGCATGGAGTCATATATGTTAAACCTAATATCTTCACCATCAAACTCCATGGTTAAAACATCATCATGTACATCAAATTTTGTTTTTATAGTTTTTAGAATTGGTTTAGCTAATTATATAGGGGAAGATTTAGATGAACCGTCGTCCTGCATATCCAACACATAAAAATCAGCAGTAATTACTAACCTATTCACTTGCTCCAATACATCTTCAATTACTCCTTTAGGGTATGTATTAGATTTATAATCTAAGTGAATAATAACTTGATTTTCTTTTATAGGGCCTATAATTAGTGCATTAAAGATAGATAAAGGTATGATATCAATTGAAGCACCTTATTTAAGCATAAATTTTTCATACCTTCTATTTCCAATCTTGTAAGGGATGGTAAAAATACCTAGATCCTTACACTTTGGTGGGAGTTTCCTTTGTAAGATTGCTAAAACATTTTGACCCACACTTAATTTCTCATCCCCCTTCAACTTCTTTTTGTCAATACACAAATCCTTAAAGAATTTTGTGTACCTTGGAACTTGTTTAATTGCATCAATTAGAGGGATTTTCACCTCCACTTTTCTAAACATGTCAAACATCTTCTTATCATGATTATGCTTCTTTTTTATTTTCAACATGCTAGGAAAAGGTGTAGTGATTTTAATGGGAATAGGAGAATCATTTCTATCTACCTGTGGAGGATTTCCAATATCTTGTTTCTTGCTCTTCCCTCACTTGTCTTAGACTTGGAAGTTGTTTACCGCTCCGAGTTATGATAACACTAGCATTCTCTCTAGGGTTCCTTTTTGTTTGACTTGAAAATGTTGATGACTCTTACGTTTTTAATTTTCCTAGATAATATCCTAATTGACCCACTTCATTATCCAAGTTCTTGATACCATTTTTAGTTTCTTTTTGAAATTACTATGTGTTGGTAGCCAAAGATTTCACCAAGTCTTCTAAAGGCATTCCTCCTTATGGTTGTTGAACTTGTGGTGGAGGTAATAATTGAAATGGTTCTCTTGGTTAATTTGGTGGAACTTGAAAGAATCCAAGGGTGGATTTGGACCTTGTTGATTTTGATAAGATGGTGGCCTGAAATATGAACGACTGCTTTATTGATTATTGCAGTACCTTAGGTTAGGATGATCCTTCCAAGCTAGACTATATGTTGGAGCATAAGGATCATTCTTCCTTGGCCCTTTTTGTCCTCCCATGGCATTCACTTGTTTTTATTCCTACAAGATAGGACACATATCAGTAGGATGTTCGGTAAAAGAACAAATTCCACATGCTTTCACAAGAATTTTGTCACCAACTGCTTTTTTCGTTAGAGATGCTAGGTTTTATACTTGTGTTTTTCAGTTCAGCGATACTAGCCTCTTTCACCTGTTGAGACAAATAATTATTTCCCCTGCTACTATATTGAGAGTTAGATGCCATGTTAGCAATCAATCATTTAACTTCAGTTAGATTTTTGTCTACCAATGCACCTCCACTAGCAACATCTATTATGTTTCAATCCATAGGAGATAATCCTTCATAAAAGTATTATATCAACAATTGCTCACTAATTTGGTGATTGGGTCAACTACCACATAACTTCATAAATTATTCCCAATACTCATGCAATGATTCCCCTCTATCTTGCCTAATACCACAAATTTCTTTCTTTATGTTAGTTGCTTTAGATGTGGGAAAGTATTTTTCAAGAAAAAACTTGTGCGTATCAACCCAAGTGTCCACAGAACCCACATGTAAGTCATATAACCATTCTTTGGCTACATCAACAAAAGTAAAAGAAAAATATTTTAGTTTAAGTTGTTCTACACTTACTCCAGGTGTTTTCATACTGAAAATTGTGATATGGAATTCCTTAAGAAACTTGTTGGGATCGGTGAAGCATCTTGTACCCATTGAGTCAGTGTCCTTGAATCCTGTAAAAATGGGCAATGAATGGTTTAAACTAGGTTTGATCTCACAAGTATTATGTTCTCAAGGATAATTAATAGATAAAAGGTTAGGACTAAAAACAGGAGTAGCTAGCTCCTTGAGAGTTCGATGATTCGCCATATGTAGATTTATGTGACAAGGTAAATTGCACAAATCCTCTATATGATCTTCCTCCAAATCAGTGGAAATTCCATTAGAAGGTAATGGATTATGACAAGTGTATTCTAATCTCCTTCTTGTTTGGTTTGCAAAAGGAGAAGAAGAATTTGGGTCTATTAGTATGATGATTTGTTCTCTATGCTCAACTACAAACAACCTCAAATGAGAGTACTTGAGGATCACACACAATTAGAGAAGATAAGTACACTTGAAAAGATTATTAAAAAAAACAACATTAAAAAGAAAATTAAAGATTATAATCAGCATTCCCCAACAACGACACCAAAAATTTGGTGCACTGTTGTACGTACAATAATTAGTTCCTAATCCTAAATACATAGTAGATGGAAAGTAGGAGTCGAAACCCACAAAGAAAGATCTATAATCAAGAATTATGTAATTAATGTCAAAACAATAGTTGTTTAATAACATTGATTTCTATTGCCAAATTCTATATTATTGATAAGTAATAAAATGTTGTATTTAATAATGAACGAATAAGGATGGGAGATATTCAATTATGGATTTAGGATGTCGAATAATTATATAGAAGAGATGTATTATTATTGCTCTAATGGTGACTTATGAAAACTCGTAATACTTTATTTTCTTTGTTTCTTTAAATTCAAATAAATTGACTAATCTCTCAATTAATCATCTAACCAATTAATGACCTTAAGTTTAGAACACTAGATTCAATTAATGGTAGCATTATGAATATAAAGTGATCAACTACAACCATAATTACACAAGCTCGAATCATGAAATTGTATAAATTAATAGAAAATATTAATGATTAACCTTTTTCTACTTTGATGATGATGATTAACAAATACGTATTAATTCCATCATCCTAGCTTTTATTAGAGTTTAGACTAATAAGGTGATCATCTAATTAGTGCAAACTTATAATCTAGGATACAAAATAATTCAATTACGTATATTAATTCAATTAGCTATCACTTAGAATCATAATTCAAAATTGAATTTACTATCCAAAACCCTAATACCTTCATTGATTCCTCATATCCTATACAAATTTATGCTACAATCTTCATAATCATATCAACAAATAATCTAATTCAATATTTTATAATTACTATCAATGCTGAACAACACAACATCAAAGTAAACTTTCTACATGTCAAAAGAATAATGATGGAGTAAATAGAATACATTTACATTCAAACTCAAATCAGCCTTTCGTAATTGAGAAATGAACGGGAAAAACTTATTGACTTGAATTGTAGGATACCAAGAGTACATTCGATCTCAATGGATAACAATCAAAATAATTACAAATGACCAAATGTATCTTCTATATAGAGATAAATATAGATCTTGATTTTCATAAAAACCAAAAGACAACCCTCTAATACTTGGAAACGAGAAGATATATTAGGGAGAAGCACGTGAGAGCACTTACAAAATTTTAAAGAAACACGGTCCATGTTTGTATAACATAGGAATACTATGTTCTTTTTCTTGAACTCGCTAAAATTAAAAGTTTGAGATTCCTAATTTTGATGGCAAAACACACCCCCACCCTAGGTGTAAACAAACACGAGGGTACCGTATTTCTTCTTTTTTTAGCTTTTTCTTCTTGAAACTCTGGCACAATATCTCCCTAGATTTTTGTTCTCCATTTTTGGTCTTTTATTCCATTAATACCATCTTTTATTTATCTTTGACTTGCTTCTTATCCTTTTCCCTTTGACTTCTCCTTTAAATTTCTTCATTTTTATCTTTTTCTGTAAAATATATTCAAAAGAGAAAAACTCAAGAGAAGTTCAAGTCTTATAAAAACAATGGGGAATAAATGACATTTTTATATAGAATATTAGCATATAAATCTCATACATCATTTAGCATGTGCAATTTTTATATCCAAATCTTAATCCATTATAATTCATTACCAAGTGATATCACAAATCAAAATGCAATTTCATTAATAACCAAGTGGGAGTTTTCAAGTGATAGCAATGAACACATCATAAGGCATATATGCCACCAATTAGGTGTTTAGAGGCAACGCCAAACATAACCACTCAAGGCCCATAATATCATCATTTTGATCCATATTAAATTTAGGTGAAACATAGTTGAAAACATGATTAAATATTTTCATCACATAGAAACAATAATATAGATGGTATAAAGGAAAAACAATAGATATCAAACAAACATGGAAAATGCAAGTGGACCATTCAATTGATCCCTAAGGCTAATCAACTGGTCTAGTTATATCAAACCTAAGAAGAAAATATAACAAGTGAACCAATCAACTGGTTGGTCCTACCAATTTATTGTTCACACAACTAGCTAATGGGTTTGACTAAATTGGTCGATGGGTTAAATTAGAGACAAGACTACTCTAGTCACAAGGCCACTAGTTAATGGGTTTGGCAAACTGATCGATTACTCATGGAAACTAGTTTACCAAACTAATCAACTTTTTCTCGCAACTAGCCTATCTAAAATTGTCACACCATATGACTGTTCACACAACCAATGGATCGGTCTAACAAACCGATTGATTGGTTTAGGTGAAATAATACCCAGACCTACAATCCACTTAACAAAATTTGACCCGACTTTACCATATTAATTCTAACATGCTTCTATGTCATAAAATGCATAAAAAGACATCTTACACACATAGACTCACATGGGTATAGGGTATAATTAGCACTTATCAAAATCATGCTCAAAAGTACCAAAGTCATTCATAATAACAAAGAACTTAAAACATGTTTAAAACTTTAATGATGAAAACTTTACCAGATGCTTGAATCCAATAACCTAATTTAATCATACACAACATAGAAAATACACCAAGAAAATAAAACTGCAACAGACAACAAAAAACCTTATTCATATTAGAGATAACATTGTCTTTCCTTCAATAAAATATTCTATCACAAAATACTCCTGACTTGATGGATATCTACCAAAACTTCGATTATTAAGAGAATAAATAATGAATAAAATTAAATCAATTTTCCCAAAAATTTTAAAAAAGAAAATTAGAAGAAGAAAAATGTTATAACTAAACATTTGTTCATAACTGAATTTCAAGGAGAATGAATTTAATATCTTCAACCTTTCTCCAAATCTCAATCCTTCCCTACTTAAGAGAAATAGTGGAGAGTTAATGCTAATATTAGGAGAAGAAATAAGAGATAAGAATTCAACCAAAGGGCTAGGAACCAAGAGGCAAGCCTCTATCTATTTTCTCAATAGAGAAGAAAAGAGAAGAAAATGAAGTATTCCCAACACTTTGGGGGGGTTTTTCACAAAGGAAAAGGGTGAGAATGAGCAAGTGCATATAATAGGGAGTGAATTCAATCAGTAATGGAGTTTATAGAGTGTTGGTTGACATCCAAAAGTGGGAGAGAGAATTCTAACTTAGGTTGAGTGTGGGCAACCAAGATGTAAGAGAAATACATGATGAGGTTAGGGAGGTAGATTGTGACTAGGGAGAGGCATGGTAGAGTATTAGTAAGTCAAAGAAGAGGTGTAGAAAGTCAAACATGCATCTTTGGCCATTAGAATAGAGAGGAAAGTGAAGAGGAAGAGAGTGAATGTGAGAAATGCCTCAAAAGTGTTTTAAAGAATTTTTAGCTAAATAAAATCGTAAAATGATCTAAATAATGTAAAAATAGTCCCAAAGCACCAAAATATGCTTAATAGCACAAATAGATTCTAATTATAAGTTTTCATAAATATTGAAAGGATATTTGAATCAAAATTAGAAAATAATGTAAAATTACAAGATAACCCGTTGATCGGTTTATGCAAACCAGTCAACTAGTTTATCAGAAAATAAAATTACCAGCACCTGAGCATACCGGTCGATTGGTTAGGGAAACCCATTGATTGTTACACATATAATTCACAAATTTCTTAAAATTTCAAGCCTTTCTAAAAACAAAACTCATTTATTTTATAACAACATAATTTTAAATTCAATTTAAAGAATTTTACGATGGGGTATTACAACTACCATTCAACATTCAAGGAAATCTTGGTAGTAAAAGATGGAATAAAAAAATATTGAGTTCTGCTTAATTTACTAAGACTTATTAGTGGAGATAGATATGGAATCCTTTACCTTAATGATGAATTTTAATAAGAAGACAATTCTAAATGCCCAACTACTTAGGTGGGCTTAGTTTTTAGTAGATATAAGTTGTTAGTCAACCACATCAAAGGAAAATATGTCATCATTCTAAACTACATGAATATAACATAAACTATCTCATCCATCATTTGCATGATGGACTCACCCCTACTAGGACTATCCACACTAAACCCCTTACGTAAATACTCAAAGTAGGTACACCTCATTTCCCCTACACAATCTAAATAAAGAAAAAAAACTATGGCCTAGAGTGGTTTCCTCCTACTTTAACCAATAAACCTAAGCCTAAATCTTTCATTTGTAAGATATATTGATAACAAAATATGGGCTGACTTTGCATCCATGACTTGACATTCACCCATTATACCCTTTCACAACCTTATTTTTCTTTCATTAAAAACTTATCTTTGAATAACTTTTCATTAATCTTTTGTACCTATGCCAATGATATACAATTGATGTAGAATTTCATACAAAATTAAAATAATTCATCAATCTAATTAGAAAGGTACTCCTATACTATCCTACCTCACAAAAGAAGAGGAATGATGGACTAAATTACTAACCCAATTTGGATCCCTCAATTAATGAGTATCAAGATTCCATTTTTTAATGTATGAAGCCTCCAAGTTGTGCTCATTGTTAACTTACCATACCGTTCTTGTTATGAAAATGAGCACAAGCAAATTTTTTTGGTTATGATCAAAAGTCAAAAAATTCACGATCATTCCATTCTCACTTTAGTGATAAGGAAACAACCAAAGATGTGGGAATTTCAACCATATATTTCAAAGAAAAACAAATGAGGCTCGCAATAATGGAAGATGCAGCATGACGAATTTTCCCTCTAGAATATGTAAGGCTTGTTGATATTATTCACACACATTCTACTACCAAAATAATACAATCCCTAGACTCTTTTAAGACATGGGAAAATAATAACCAAGTACAAGTGGTGAAGACACGAACACATATACTTTGAGAACTCACAAGACCCATAGAGAATGGAAGACATGGAATTCCAGACAATAAAAACAAATTGTGAATTATTGATAAAATAAAAACAAATAAAAAAATCCCTAAATACTAATTACCATATATGATATATAGTAAATCAAAGCAGAACCCCACAAATAGTTAAAGAAGAAGTAGAAAAGTTGAAGCCTCACAAGATTAAATATGAAGTGGTATGCAAAGTGAAGATAATTATTCACAATAGTCAGAAGCCCTACCCTTGGTGCATTTACAAGACCCCCTAAACCCAAAATGATACATAACAAGTGGTAAGAAGCCAACAACGCTACCCTAGGCACATTTACAAGACACATGGCAACAAGATAAAACCTACCGTCCTTAGTCAAGTCATATCAAACTCTCTATATGCATGAAAAATAAAACACAAGTGATGATCTATGTTATAAAAATGTAACTCACGTTAAATAAGTGTAACTTATGTCTATATATATGTACTTAGCCCTCTATCTATAAAAGAGAATTTATGCTCACAATGAAGGGGAAATTATTTTTGAATAAAAATTAACTATATTCTATTAATCTCAATGTCTTCCATTTAAGCCCCTCTACTTTGTTATCTTTATTATGAATGGATGTGATAGTGTGAGAATACATGTACTAAAAATATTACACTAATTCTAAGAATCCTAATTATTTGATATAACGTTGAATGTTGATTGAGACTACCAGCTAAACTCCAATCACTATAGCCAACATAGTTTCAAACAAAGAAATGCTTGGAGTGTTAATGTGACTCATAAAGGATCTAGTACTTACCACAATTGATCACTTGGTATGGGTTACTTTTAGCCTTATGCCCAGCAAGGGTTAGGTAGCGGTAATACCTACTCTGTGTTAGATATCATGGTGGTATTATGTATTTTAAAATTTTTCTTATGCAAAATATTTTCAAAAATATATGATTTTCTAGTGAAAAACGGGGATGTTATAAAGCTATGTGATTCTTGTGTGTTGTAATGGAGGGTTCATGGATAAAGGAAACTAAATGCATTATCATTGTTAACAATTGAGGAAGATATGATAGGTTAAGAGAATGTGTGTAAGAGTGTAGAAGTTATTCTTTTGAGAAAAGAGTTCATTTTAAGAATTTTAATAATTAGTTTTGAACATTTTATAAACTAATATCTCAAAGGGTAGAAAGAAAGAATAAAAATTGGCACAAAAATAATTAGGGTATTTTAGGTAATTCACACTAAACAATAAGAGGGAAAGAAATGAGAAAATAGATAGAATGATAGGTATTATGGGTAAGGGTATAATGGTCATTCTATAAGTAATTTTTAAAATTTTTAAAGTTACTGGGTATTTGAAGGTAAAAAGTAATAGAGGGTTACCTAGTGTGTAACCATAAAAACTTAGTTTTGTCTTGTTATACTCAAAAATTTTAAGCTAATATTTTTTCTTTAAAATACTAGACTTGTGGAAGCAAAAACAAAAATATGGGTGTTACTTTTTCTCACTATAGCATTATCATGCCAAGGATTAAGATACACGAGTTTAAAAATAAGTAAAGAAATATAACAAAAAAGGATAAGGAAAAATATCTAAAATACAAAATATCTCAATTGCACCATCAAATAGCTCATACCCTAAGTCCTTACATATATATAAATATAAATATAAATATATCATCCCTTTCCAGGTATGTAATCATATAAAGCATTGTCGTCCTCATTTGGTACCTAAAGTAGATCATATGTAAAGTGTAATATCAATATGGTGATGTACTAAGAAAATACACCATCTTTTATGGAGGCAGCATAAAACAGTCAGGAAATGATATACAAATGGTAAAACATGTGATTCATATAGACATGCGATCATATGTTATTCATAACCAACTTATATAATAATTGCATTCGTACTAATAATTTCCACAATCTATACTTGTCGCACCATAGAAACCATTCATATATCATTATCATACTCAAATAAGTGGATTGCCTACCATTAGCTAATCTAATATAGATAATTTTTGTAACCCTAAAAAATTCACACAAATAGATTGTCTACCACTATACAACCTAATATAGATAGCCAACACAGCTTATATAAGGGTGGAATTTTTACTACTAATTAACCTAATATAGATATTTAGCTCATCTCAATCAAATTTGGACTAAAACCATAGGCTAACCTAATATAGGTAATCAACAAAGCTTAAAAGATATGGTGCACTAAAACCACCAACTTGCCCAATATAAAAGGTTAACACTGCTTAGAGGATAAAGTAGACAAAAGCATTCAAATTAATCCAATATAGATAGCCAACACATCTCAAATAATAAGGTGGAGTTAAACTATCAACTAACCCAATATAGATAGCCAATACAACTCAAATCATAAGGTGAACTAAAACCATTAGCTAACGCAATAATAGAACTCAAATAATAGAGTGGACTAAAACTACTAGTTGACCGAATCTAGGTTTCTAACATAATTCAAGTGAAGGTGGAGTGAAAACATCAGTTGGTCCACTAAGGAAATTCAAAATAGAACTCCACTATCTTCTACTTTAATCATAAATGCCATATTCTAGGCTAACACTTAATCTCACACTATAAATTGAAACTTAAGTTGATTATTTACTATTTTAATAATTATTCAATAAGATCTAAGACCAAATAAGGAATCGGTCCTAAAGGCTAGCCCTTGAAAAGTTCACCAGAAGTTCCAGGCAATCCAATTGATTGGTATCACAAGCTAGTGGACTAATCTAGGAAACAAACCAAGAGAAAATAATGAAGGACTAATAAAATAGAAAATTGGTATAGGAAATCTATCCATAAGCCTAAACATTTGACATGTACCACACAAAACCAACCTACCAACTTTCAGTACACCAATTGACTAGTAGGTCAAAACTAGTTAATTGGTAATTTAATAGAATAGTTTTTCCCTAGACTAATTAGCTTATTCAAATGTGAAAAACTCAATTCGAAACTTCTCATGCTTTCAACTTAAACCAAGTCACATCCATAACTTATGAAACTTTTCAAACATTAAACATAACATTAATACTTTACATTACAACATTAAATCCATAAAAAATTTCCATCAAAATACTTTACACTAAACATCATATTTTTCTCTTGAAACAAAACCAAAACCTATCATTTCCATGATTCAAACACTTAATCATGACTTAAAACAAAGTAATAGTAGATTCATGCCAGAAAATAAACAAATTACATAACACTTAGCACATAATTCTACATGTAAAAAGTCTTGAAATATTTACCCAAAGTAATGCCTTCAAGTAAGGAAGACCAACCACAAGATATTCAATGGACTTGGAACCTTGATCACCTATTGATCTAAGATAAAACATGTAGAGAAATACATTTTAGGTAAAAAAAATAGAAATAACGTAGAGAGTAAGAGTATAAGTGAACCCTTCTCCTAGAGGGAAAGCTCTAGAACAAGGGTCTACTTCACTACATCTAACCTTAACCTTTTGTTTCTTAAGAGCCACCAATGGGTTATAGAAATGAAGATTAGAAGATAGAAACTAGAAGGGAAAAGAGAAAGAAGAGGAAGATGGTGCTCTATCAAGGAGAAGGAGGGGAAACAATGGTGGACACTTAGAGTTTTCTGAATAAGGGTAAGGGGGAAGGTATAAGATTTCAAGTAAGGAATCAACTAAGTGCAAATGAGAGATAAAGGTAGGTTTGGTAGTTAAGGAGATTGGGAAACAGGAAGGACAAGGCACGGTTGAGTGTTATAGAGAAAATTTCCAAGATCCATGATTAGCTAAGAAAGGGGACAAAAGTGATATTATGGTACGCTAAGATTCCCATCCAATGCAACCAAGGAGGTAAGAAAAACGATGAGAGGTGATATGAAGTAAATTAGGGAAATGGTAGAAAAAGGCACTTTATGGGTTAGGAACCATTTCAAGATAATTTGAATATGAAAAAGGCAGATAATCATAAGAGTTAAAACTCCATAAAAATTATTTAAAATCAAAGTATAATAGATCCCCAATGTTAGATGAAGAATCATAAGGGACTTGAGTTAAACAAGAACAAAGATTATGAGTTTTAGTAGAATCATTTGATTAACTTTGGCATACTGGTTTATTGATTCATTAAAACCAGCAAAATAAACCCACAATTTACTAATCAACAAATGTTGTCGTACCAATCGACTCGTTCCCCAGTTTGAATAATTTTTTCATAATTTAGATCCAAATTCAATTTAACTTTAAAATATTATAAAAAAAATACCATTTTATATTTGGTGTATTATATGTCTTGTGACCTCTTCAAAACTTAATCATGTATTGTATACTTGGTTTATGCTAAGGGTTGTTTGTTGCATTTTTCTTTAAAAAAAATTCAAAATCACAAAAAGTTATTTTAAAATTTTTCATCCCAAAAAAGGTTCTTATTACCCTATACAATAATTGAAACCATATTAACATTATCAAATGAATCTATAATCAAATGACTAGAGAGTTATGAAGTGTGATATGAGCAGGCTCCCTTTTGCTCCCTTATATGTTGAGTTAGGCCCTTCTAGAAGCCCACCAAAAGCTAGCGAAATTGTATACTCTCTCTCTCTCTCTCTCTCTCTCTCTCTCACACACACACACACACACACACACCAACCAATGATATATCACGCCTAAGGAAACAAGCAAAATATTAATTCTATTTATCACCTAACTGAAATAAATCTTCTATAAGATTGAAATATCAATAATATAGATCCTAATTTTTAATTAATCAGGATTAAAGTCCATCAAAAGTAATGAGCGATAATGTCAAGTCATTTTAGCCTTATTAAGATTCCAAAATCTCTTACTATTAAAAAATTAGCTATAAACATTATAACTTATTAACTAAGAATCACTACGGCTAAATATATTTTTAACAATGATTATTTTATTACATAATTTTTTTTTGTATTAACATTAACTAAAATAATTTTTAACTATTTAATTACCCTTTAATTATTGCTTTAGATAAACTAAGGTGTTAATAAGAATTAAACGTTTTTATGACAATTATTATATTTTTGCTGGCATAATTTATCGTTACCAAAAATACAAAATATATTTAGATTTTAATATTGATAATGATAATAATAATTTTTTAAAAGAAGAAGTTTAAACAACATCAACTCTCTCCGTCCCATTGACGGGAGCCCTGAACTCTTGGTTTAGTTCCTAGCGTCTCTCTCCCTCCCTCCCTCCCTCCATTTTTTCTTTTGTCATCTTAATACCATTTGTGTTAAAGCTCACTATCTTACATCATAATTAAGGAAAATATATTACCATAAGTTGATCAAATATTTTTAACATTTCTTCCGTTTATGCACACATATGCAGCGGTTAGATGAGTTCAATCCACCATTAATCATTTCACATAAAAATAAAATGATAAATACATTTTATATGCATGCCTACATTTATGTGAGTAAGGAATTATGGTTACCATTCTTAAAAAAATTTCCACCATATGACAATTAAAAAACATCTTATTACTAGTAGTGATAATTTTGTAATATCATTTAATTTTGTCTTAATTATAACATGAACACTAAATCTTAAAATGGACATCTTTCAGAAGTAAATACGCATCTTCAATACATAAATACAAATATTTTATGCTAAAATAAACATTCCCTTAGGAATATAGTAAACATGGTGACAATTTTATAAATTTATTAAACTTTTTTTAAACAATACATATATTATTCAAGAAAATACATATCTTCAATATTCATCCTTAGCCATAATACATATATTTTCCAACAAAATATACATCTTTTTGATAATCATATATATCTTTTATTTTTTAAACCATAAATGACAAATACATGTATTATAAATGCATGTCTTATTGGAAGAATACTCATCTCTATGAGACAAATGTACATTTTCTAGTTATAAATGCATATCTTATTTTAACAATATATATCTCATAGAGATATAATAATAATACTACATGTCTCATCCAACAAAATACACATTTTATTTAATATAATACATGTCCTTTATTTATAGATTAACATGAGAAAATACATGTGTTATAAATTCATATGTTATCGAAGGAATATACATTTATTTACATAATAAATATACATCTTATAGTATTGAACACATATGTTATGTTGACTAATGTATATCTTAAGATTAATATTTATGAATGAAAATGCATATCTTATAAATATGAACATAAACCTTATATTGACAAATTAACATCTTTAGTTGTATATAGTATAATGCACAACTTATAACGGCAAACACACATTTTATATTGACTAATGCATATCTTTTATCGTAAAAATATACATATTAAGTGGCAAAAATACACATTCTTTCTTTAGTTGTATATATAATAGAAAAAATGTGTATTTTTTTGGATAAAATATATATTGGATTGGTTTAGATATACATTCTTACTAGGAAAGATATGTTAATTATTAGATAAGATGTGTATTATTTTAAAAGAAAGTTTAATAAATTTACAAAGAACTGATCATAGAATAAGTTTGAATATTTTTTTATTTTTCCAATTAGGTTTACCATAAAAATTTTTTTGAATCATTTAGATTAATTTTTAAATTTAAATTATCTATTATAGCATTTTTATCAAAATTAAATTAGTCCACAACCTAATTTTGAAAAAAAAGTTACTAATTCTAATTTTAAAGAAAATTATATAAAACTCAAATATAATTAAAATTTTAAAATTTAAAACTAACCTAAAATATTTTTTTATGAAGTGTTTCTATATTCTATTTAGAGCAAACTCTAATAAAATTATAAAAATATCATCCTCTATACGAAGGGATCCATACTAGTATCTAGTTCAAGCTAAGGAACCTGAGACGAATAACAAAAGTAAACACAATTATATTTGAAAAATTAGGTAGGGAAAAGTACTTCCCATCAAAGAAATAAAAGGTTGCGATCAAAGAAATTAATGAACCTGCCCCCGTTCAAGTCTTGGAATTCGAAAAGTCCTTCACCGCACTAAAGACGTGAAAGGGAGAAAGAATGATTGGAATATGAGGAGAGGGATACAAATTCTAAAAAATCTCCATTTTCGTAATATTGTATGCATTGCCCGCATTGGTCGCATCAAATTCTTTGACACGGTTTTGCTCGCAATGGGGCAGTATATTATTTTCTTGTTAAACTATGATAACCTAAGCTTTTAGCTGACAATGACGATTATAGTTTTAAAAATCGAATCAGGCCGATCAATTTGATTGATAAATTAGTTAGATTATCAGTTTGGTTGTATATATTAAATTTTAAAATTTTAGAATCCATAAAGACTAATTAATAATTAGTTAGACTTATATAAAATAACTAACCAAATCGATTAAAAAATAAAATAAAATTTAGTTTAATTTATGTATAATTTAATTTTTTATATATTTTTTATTTTTAAATTTAATATATATTACTAGTCTAATAAGTTTAAACTAGATTGATATGTCTAAATTATTAAGTCGATTACTAAATTAATAAATTAGATATAATATAGATTTAATTATCGGTCTAAATTTTAAAATTATGATGGTAAGTACTACTATCTTTATCGTCAGTTGCGTCATGGATTGGCTGGCTATTCATAATTCGCCATGGAAAGCAGTGGCTTGGACCAATGCAAAATGAAGATACATGCGTCGGCTATACTTGCTATGAACGACTTCCTTTTATGCTGTCTCCGCCTCCGTCATTTTCACCTGTAGAAAACCAATCCAGGAAATGTTCAAACAGTAGCTTACGAAATTAGGACACCTGGCCTAAAATGCAGAACTAGGAATAAAGTTTTTTTTTTTGAAGAGAAAAAAGTGGGATGGGATCGAATTTCAATCATCTATGTATATTATAATTTATAAACATTGACACTATCTGCACGGGAGGGAAGTTGGGGACGGAAAAATGAAAATAAAAAATTATAGAAATATTGTTTTTTTTTAAAATTTAGAAAATAAAAATGATAATATATATATATATATATATGTTTAAAAAAATTAGATCAAATCTATTAAAATTAAAAAATTTTTTTAAATTGTTATCTATATTATTTAATTTTAATCATTAATAATTATTAATAAAAAAATTAATTAAATAATTTTAATATAAATTTTGATATTGAAATTTTTACAAAATATGAAATATTTTCGAGATGTTTTTGGAATGGGGGACAACACTTAAATACCGCCCCTATGCATCACTACCGACAATTACTCCCACTTATTCAAAATGGAGATTTATTTTTACTTTAATGTAAATAATGTTCTATAATTTTTAAGTAAAATTGTACTTTTGTTTTTCTAATTTATCTTAATACTTTATCCATTTTTGAAATAAATTATTTTTAGATTAAAATTTATGTTCTAAAAGAAAATTTTCTTTTAAAAAATTAAATGTTTATTTTTCTTGTTTATCTCTATTTTTCTCTCTTTTTTTTCTCTATATATTAATTGTCATATTAATTTTTAATAAAGGGTATGACTATTATATTAGGAATATATTTATTATCTCCTAAGATGATATGTAATTGTTAAAAAGTCCTTTACAAAAACAAAGTTGGGTATTTATTAATGTTATTGAAGTTGAGGCTAAGAAATAAATTAGATATAGTATTAATTAGGGATATATTTAGTAATTTCCTTCATTTCTTAATTCTTGTCCACAATTTCAAGTGTTTTTTTTTTTAATTTTCCATTGGAGGGAGTGGTAGCTTTGGATCCGAATTTATATTTTGTTTGTGTGAGGGATGCTTATCTCTTAAGAAACATTGATTTTGTCAATATAGATGTTATCATATGTAATACCTCCTCTATTTTTAAATACTTGTGAGTTGTGATCACATATTATGATAATAAATTTTAATCATTAATTTTCACAAAATTATAATATATTTTAATATAAAAATATAATTTTTACACCCATATTAAAAAATAATTTTATTATATAATCTCTTATACTTTTTGTTAACATATATTAAAAAATATTAATGGTCAAACTTTATTTTTTAAATGCATAATGACAAGCATTTGAAAATTGATTGAGTATTTTTGATAAGTCTCTTATTGGTATATTTTATCCACTTTTGTATGTATAAGGGTGTAATGTTCGAGATTGCACTACAACAAAAGGTAGCATGAGTCACCCAATTTGCCACATGAGAAAGAAGTTGTGGCTGATGAGATATATGTAATTTTTTGATATCTTTAATCAATAAATGTAGTAGAAATTTTTTTTCCTAAGAGTTAAACTTATATTTATCTACTAGCTATTTATACACATTATATGGTACATAAGACAAATTATACAAACCAAAATCTAGAAAGAAAAGTAAGTATTTATATATGCATTAAATGCATATGGTATTTATTGAGGTGATCATTTACCCAAATACCCATAACACTTCCCATTGAATGTTTATCTATAATATTTTGTTATATGTTTTTTAGCTATATTGTCTCATTAAAAACTTTATTAGCAAAAATCAAATGGGAAAAAACCTAAACTATGGAAAAAGGTGTGTAGTGCTTATAACACTGCCCCTCAAGTTAACATACATCATGAAAATGACGCATCCCCAACTTATGTACTAATTATTCAAATCTTCTAGAAAGTAAATATTTTGTGAATAAGTTAGCTAGATTCTGGAATGAATGAATTTGTTGGACATTGATAATTTCTTCCTTCTCTAGATCATTAGTGGAAAAAAAACTTTGGTGTTATATACTTTGCTCTATCTCCTTTGATGTATCCATTCTTTACTTGAGTGATACAAGCTATATTGTCCTCATATATTAAAGTATGATAATCCATGATTGCTTTCATACCACATTCATTTTATATGTGTTGAGTTTTTTTTTACTCCATGATATTTCAGTGTTTCCAAATGTAAACACATAATTGGATTGAACTTTGGATCTGATAAGTACCCTATATTTTCATATCCAATGAGAATGACATTTCTATGTCTTTGGTAGAATAGTTTGAGATCATGGGTACCTCCAAGGTAGCAAAAAATAAAATAAAATAAAATGTTTAACTCTCTTCCAATGCCTTCTTGTTAGTTCTAAACTATGTGTTGACAATAATTTAACATAAAAGGTAATGATAGGGTGTGTATTGTTTGCCAAATACATGAATGCCACAATTGCACTCAAATATAGTACTTCAGGGCCAATGATTTCTTCATTTTCCTCATGAGGGCGGAACGTATCATCTTTTATATTAAGCTAGTGAACCCTCATTGAAGAGTTGAGTAGGTGCATTTTATCCATGTAAAATCTATTTAGAATCTTCTTGATGTATGCTGATTGGTGGATAAAGATATCATAATTATGTGCTCAATATATAAATCAAGATAAAATTTTATTTTTCCTAGATCTTTCATCAAATATCTTGAAGTACTTTTGAGTTCATCATGTGTTATAATGATATTGAGGTCATCAATATAAACTACAATAATGGTAAATTCAAAAGGGGATTGCTTCATGAAAACACATGGGTTGATTGGATGTAACACACCCATTTTTAACACTTGATTTTTTTAAAAAAGAGTTGATTGCGGAAGCTAAACCATTAAAAATGAAAAATGTAGGGTGTTACCGCCACACTTAATCTAAGTCTGATTCCTCTACCTTTCTTACACAAAGTGTTAAGACTAAAATATTTATCCGCTTAAATGAAGAACAAAAATTGATATGAAGCAAAGAAAGATTTCATTAAAATATTAAATTATTTTGATAACAAAAGGTCGGACAAAAGATTTATAATTGATAAGGAAAAGAATTATAGAATGGGGTATAAGAGTCTAAGGGATATCTAGATCACAAGATGTTGGAATGAGCATCAGATAGTCCTAACTATCAACTCCCACCAAAAGACATCAAGTTGTAGCCTCAAAGTAATCTTGTAAGGTAAAGACTACATTTTGAATAGGCAGAGGACCGTAAAACGGTACCCATCAGTATAACGATATTGAGTAAACCAATACACAATACTAAGCATGCAAATATCACATAGAGCACATATAAGGTAACAAAAAGTATCATGGCATAACATGTTAAATATTATATACCATAGGTAAGTGTCATATTCATACCATAACTCATATCATATACCACATGTTCATTACATTAAATTTAACTATATTATGACTATTTTTTTAATCCAATTATACCAAGGGTGTCCTATGAAAGTCAATACCAAACCATAATTAAGGCATTTTACAATAATCACCTCTATACCACTTATAACATGATAAGGAAAAGACCAAGACAATTACCAACCAATATACTAAATCCAAATAGTATACATTTGCAAATATCAAACCAGCGAACTACAACAATCTATTTAAATCCTCATACAACAATTATTTCCATTTTTAATTACTCGAGGAGATACAATAATAATCTGGAGACATAAAAATTACACCGTTCATATTGATGCACTAAAACAACACAGTATCCACCTAGTTTGTAATTCAGATACATACAAGTACTCTGGTCATACTAGTACAACAAAGAAACAAAATATCCTCCCATCTTAGGACATTGAATCCTTAAGTACTTATACTCCCTATAGAGCCCATAGGTTACCTATAGAGTATACTAGGGCCTTAGCTGGAATACTAAGGCATCTGACGAAACCACCAAATTAAATCAAAGACTTTTACCTCGTCTCTAAGATAGCTAACCCCAAAGAACAAAAATTTTCAAATCTCAAGTCCTTCCACTTTAAATATTAATATCTTAATAAGGTAATCATAAAATATCACATAATGCATAATGATTCCAATTCCATACTTAACCTTTTTTCCCTTCATTTCCAATAATTTAAGGTGACCATAAGGTCAGTGATCTAATTCAAAGTAAAATTCAACACTAAGGTCAACCTATGAACCCATTAAAGTCACCCTAATCCAATTATTCACACTTTTAGGCATAATATGTCATAAATGGCCAAAATGCACTTATATGTTATTTACTCAATGTATTTCCACTTTAATACCAATTTTTATTAGAATTATGTAAAATTCATGGAATAAATAAATAACAATACAATAGGAAATTAATATAAAATTAAAATTCTATAAAATTTCAAGAGTGACAAAATCACAAATTTCCCCCTAAAACACAAATAAGCTCATTAGTACATAAAATCATAACCATAAATAATTATTTTACAACAACAACCCTTTTTTAGCATGCTATCATAAATTTATTAAAATACATAAATTTACCATACCATTTCATAAAAATATATGGTCATATACTTAGAGAAATCAATAACATTACATGATGCTTGCATATTTTTTTATGAGATTACAATAAATCATAAATTACACTTAAGCATGATATAAAAAACCCCAAACATATTATTACATGATTTTTACATATTTAGTAGGATTTTATGGGTTATCTCTTTCCAAGTACAAATAGAAAATTAAAATAAAGAACTACTAAATGAATTTCAATGCCTTCAAAAAATTGAGACACAAGAAGAGGAGATAAAAGATGACAACTTTACAATTTAACAAAACATCTAAAATTCTTTACTTATTTAAAAATAAATAAAGACTAGATAGAAGGAAATTTTGAAGTGAAAATAATAGAATAATAAGAAAGAGAGGAGGAGGGGTCTCGGTTATAGGCACAACAAATCTTAAGAACACTTAGCAAAATAATCAAAATGAAGAGAGTGGTAGGAGCAATCAAGAAGAGTAAATGAGAGAAAGGCTAAATAAAAATAAATAAATAAAAATGGGGTATAAATAGGGTATGGAGGAACCAAAATTTTCAGCCATAATGGGGGAAGAAGTAGCCTGTTCAATACTTGAATGCAAAAGTACAAGGTAGTTGAGTGTGTAAGGAGGTGGAATGTATTTAGGTTGAAAGAAGTTATGAAAACCAAGAAATCAACCAAGGGATAGGGAGGTGATAGTGTGAAGGTCCAAGTTTATATTTAAGCATGGGGAATGCAAGTGAAGAAGGTTGGGTGTAAGAATAGTCAAAATGATACAACTAGCATAGGTAAAAAGTGTATGAAACTAACTTTGATGCAGGTGCATATAGTGTATCTAATGATTCTCATGTTTCTACTAATTCTCAAGGTAAGGAAGAATTAGCTTTCTTAATAATGGAGCCAATTACTTTAAATATTCTTAATAATATGTCTATGCTTGGTATTGAAAACGATATAAGATATTCTTGCAGGTATATTATATATTTGTAAGGTGAAGACGTTAACACACCAAAAGAGACTTAATGTGTACAAGCATTAAAAGTATGCAAGGCAATGTAATACATGGGATGACACTACAACAAGATATAGTGATGTTATCATTAGTTATATTAAACTTGTTGTAAACCCTAAGTGTATTTTATGTAAGCTAGGGTTTTGTTGTAATTTCATGTATGTACCATAGTTGATTGTGCGGCTTTGTAATGTTAGTCATTAATATCATTTAGATGATGATATTATGAGTAAGTTTAGGTATTATATGGGCTTAATTCAAGTGAGTTAAATGGCTTGGATTAAGAAGGGAAACCCACCTGGTTTAAGGCCTTTAAGTCGGTCTCCCTCCCTTATATAAAGCTTAATTTTTACACGCTTGGTAATGAATGAAATATAGAAATTTTTGAACACAAATTATGAAGTAGAGATTGCGTTTTATCATCTCCTTTGAAGTCTCTTTTGATAGGGAAAACCCGGGGTCTTTCCTTCATCCTTCGAGCCTTTGAATGAATTGTTACATTCAAAGTATTCAACTTTTCAACCCTGCATATATCTGAGTTTAATATGCATTAAACCAACCCTCGTTTCTTCAACTTCAACCTGTGATCAACAAAAACAAGTTGTTAATAGATCATGCGTTTCCTCTCCACCTTGATCCACAAAAAATTTTTGGTATCAAAGCTTCGAATACTTTGATTTCTATTGATTAACCAACCATCCTACTGTGGGGTTATTGCATGCGTGAGTTATTTTCATTAAGAACCCACCGAAAGGTGTTTCTTCAACAAATTCTTGAACCTTCATAATATTCTTGAATATTCAATGTAAATCTTAGTTGAAGATTTAAGTTTCTTGCACCATTCTTGTTGAATTTTGTTTGATCTTTAACTAAGGAAAACATCCCGTCTTCGACATTTTTCTTCATTCCACATAAAATCATTCAACCGTCTAGCCCTTCATTCCATTTATTCCTTTCACCATACAACATCTCTTTTCCATTTTATCCTTCGACGTTCCAAAACCCCTTTTCCATTCCTCTCTTTGATTTTTCCAACATAATCTTCTACCATTTTTCCTCCCTCCGTATCTGCATGTTAATGTACGTGTATTTTTTTCCCCAGTAGTCCTATAAGTTCGAATAGGAGTTGCAATTTTTGACCCTTATCCCTTTTTTTTTCCATCCTATCAACACATAATCTTCTTTTTCTCTCCTTCATGTCTTCAACTTGAAGATACCACGTATGTGACCTCTTTTATCATTTTATGTGACCTGTTGTGTCTCACAAAGGGAGTTCTCATTTCTAGCATCATTAGGCCATTTTTTCTTTACAAGTTTTGCATGAAAAAGGAATCAAAGAAACCATTGAGATTTGCTTTAATATTAGCAAGATCTAGCCTATAGTATTCGGCTGCAAACAAAACTTCCAAGGCCATCATTAGTGCTGAATTGGTATGGAAAATAAGTATTGTATTATCGCTTCACTATGGCAAGTGAAGAGGTTCATGCATTGGTAGAATATATCAAGAGTCTAACCACATGTATGGATGCTCAAATCTATAATCAAGCAACACTTCAACAACAATTACAAAGTGTGGAAGCTAAGCTAGCCGATCAAGAGAAGTATCGTCCATGGTCAAATGAAATGGAAACCACACAAGATAGTGTGGAAGGAAAGATGAGGAATGCTTTCCAACCAAAAGGAGGACTTGTATACATAAACTTGCATCAAACCGAAGATGGAGAAGAAGAGATGAGTTCTTTTGGCTCAAGTAATCATGAAAAACCACATCCATTTCAAGTAAGAGATGCATACAATAAGGATCAAGGTATCAAACTTGACCTTCCTGAATTTTATGGTGAATTGAACGTGGAATTATTTTTTGAGTGGTTGCATAAAATTGAAGCTATATTTGAATTTAAGGAGTATGATGATGAGAGAAAATGTAAGCTTGCTACTCAAAATTTCAAAAGATTTGCTAGGATTTGGTATGACAACTTAAAAAAGACCACATAAAGATAAGAGAAATAAAAAATTAAATCTTGAGAAAAGCTTAGAAAACACCTAAGAAAAAAATTTGTGCCTAGAGAATATGAACAAGATATGTATGTGAAAATGACAACTCTAAGGCAAGGATTATTTAGTGTAGAAGAGTACACCAGAGAATTTTGAAAAACTGACACTTATATGTGATGTCCAAGAAAGAAAAGAACAAAAATGTGCCAAATACTTAGGTGGCTTGAATAACTTGATAAGAGATAAAGTTGATATGTATTCATATGATTCTCTTGATGACTTGATTAATTTGGCTTTAAAATTTGAAAGACAAACTAAATCAACCAAAGCCTATGTTAAGTCTAATGTTTCAACTTCAACTAAACCCTATTCGAATACCTTTACACCTAAACCAACATCTTCATATGATAAAAAGAATAATCGAGATGATAAAGGTAAAAATAAGGTAGTTCAAATGTATAATAAACAATGCTTCAAATGTAAAGGATATGGACACTTTGCTAGAGAATGTCCTAACTAAAGAGCCTTAACCTTGAATGAAATAGAAAACATGGAACCATGTAGTGATGATGAGAATATAGAAATTGAATCTCCTAATGAAATCATAACCATGGGTGAAGAAGAAGGGGACCTATGTTTTGTGATTGAAAGAGTGTTAAAAATAAACCTAATGTGACACCTACTCAAAGGGAGAAATTTTTTAAGACTAAATGTAAAATAGGTGACATGGTTTGTAGAGTCATTATTGATAGTGGTTCATGTACAAATGTTGCTAGTGAAGCAATGGTTAAGAAACTTGGTTTGGAGACTACTAATCATCCTAAACCCTATTCTTTACAATGGCTAATCAAAGACAAATGAGATAAAGTAAACAAAAGAACCCTAATTACATTTTGCATTAGAGATTACCATGATGAAGTTCTATGTGATTTTTTGCCTATGGATGGTTGTGGATTAATTTTAGGAAGACCATGACAATATGATAGAAAAGCAACTCATGATGGAGTAACTAATAAATATGTGGTGAAAAATGGAAAACAATTATATAGATTGACACCTTCTTTATGTGATCATATGCCTTTGAGTCATGACAAAAAGAGATTATTTTTACATGAAAAGGCTATGGAAAAATGTGTAGAAGAAGAAGGAATTTGCTATGCTTTAGTTGCTAAAGATTCTAAAATTGGGGAGCAACAAATTGAAAATCCTAATCTAATTAAGCTACTTGATGAATATTGTGATGTATTTCCTAATGATTTACCTCCTGGATTACCACCTAAAAGAGGTATTGAACATGCCATTGATTTTATTCCTAGAATGTCTCTTCCAAATAAAACCTCTTATAGATGTAACCCAGATGAAGCTAAGGAGTTACAAAAATAAATTCAAGAGCCTATGGATAAAGGATTTGTGAGAGAAATTATGAGTCCTTGTAGTGTTCCTACTTTACTAGTGCCTAAAAAAGATGGTATTTGGCGTATGTGTATAGATTCAAGGGCAATGAATAATATTACTATCAAATATCATTTTCCTATGCCTAGGTTAGATGATATGCTAGATGAACTTTGGGGTGCACAATTATTTTCTAAAATTGATTTAAGAAGTGGTTATCATCAACTAAGGATTAGAGATGGAGATGAGTGGAAAACTGATTTTAAAACTAAATATGGTCCTCTATGAGTGGATGGTTATGCCTTTTGGGTTATGTAATGCACCTAGCTCATTTATGATACTTATGAATGAAGTTCTCCGACCTTTCCTTAGTAATTTTATTGTTGTATATTTGGATGATATTCTTTTGTATAGCGAAAATGATCATGATCACTCAGTGTATTTGAGGAAATTGTTTGATAAGCTAAGGGAAGCTAAACTTTATGGAAAACTTGAGAAATGTGACTTCATGCTTCCAAGTGTAGTTTTCCTAGGCTATATTATTAGTGGTGAGGGTATTAAAGTGGATCCTAATAAGATTAGAGCTATACAAGAATGGCTTATCGCCAAAAATGTTCATGATGTGAGAAGTTTTCATAGGTTAGATAGTTTTTATAGAAGATTTATTAAGAAATTTTCTACTATAGCTACACCTATTACACAACTCATGAAAAAATGTGAATTTTATTGGGGACAAGAAGATACTCAAGCCTTTGAGACCCTCAAAACTAAACTTTGTAATGCCCCTGTATTATCTCTACCTAACTTTAACCTTCTTTTTGAAGTAACTTGTGATGCTAGTGGAGTTGGAATAGGAGGTTTACTTTCATAGGAAAAGAAACCTATAACATTCTTCTTTGAAAAGTTTAATGGAGCCAAACTTAACTATTCAACTCATGACAAGGAATTCTTTGCCATTATATGGAGTCTAGAGACACGGAGTCATTATCTGAGACCAAAACCCTTTGTATTACATTCGGATCATGAAAGTTTAAAATACTTACATAGTCAAAAGAAAGTTAATCTGAGACATGCAAAGTGGGTGAGTTTCTTACAATCCTTTATGTTCTTTGTCAAACATTTAGATGGAAAAGAAAATGTAGTAGCCGATGCTCTTTCTCGTAGATCTGCATTACTTGTTATGATGGATGTAAAAATCTTAGGTTTCGAAATGTTAAAAGAATTGTATCCTAAAGATGAAGATTTTAAAGATATATTTAGTGCATGTAAAGAAAGTGGATACCATGGTAATTATGTCATACAAGATGGATTTTTGTTTAGACTAAATAAAATTTGTATTCCTAGATCTAGTATTCGAGACTTACTGATTAAATAAATACATGAAGGTAGCATTGCGGGACATTTTGGTATACATAAGACTATGGAATTATTACAAGAAAATTTTTATTAGACACAAATGGTTAAAAATGTACAAGCTATGATAAGTAGATGTTTTACAAGTCAAAAATGTAAGAGTTACTTTCATAAAGGCTTATACAGACCTTTACCAGTTCCTGATAAACCATGGGAAGGAGTTAGTATGGAATTTATCCTAGGATTACCAATAACACAATGTGGTAAATATTATATTCTTTTGGTGGAAGATAAATTTTCTAAAATGGCTCATTTTATTCCATGCAATAAAATTGATGATGCCACACATGTTGTTGACTTGTATTTTAGAGAGATTGTTAAACTTTGTGGTGTGCCTAAAAGCATAGTCTTAGATCGAGATGTCAAGTTTATGAGTTATTTTTGGAAAGCTTTATGGCATATGCTTGGTACTAAATTGTTATTTAGCACTTCACATCATCCACAAACAGATGGTCAAACTAAGGTAACTAATTGAACTCTTGGTACATTATTAAGAGGTTTAGTTAATAAAAGTCCTAAGGATTGGGATGTTAAGTTAGCTCATGTAGAGTTTGCTTACAATCGAAGTCCATCAAGTACTATTCAAACTAGTCCATTTGAGGTGGTTTATGGAGTGAATCCACACATGCCAATCAATATAATTCCTTTAAAGGAAGGTGAATCACAAAATTATGAAGCTGAGGATAGAGTTAAATTCTTTCAACAGCTTCATTAGAAAATAAAAACTAATATAGAAAAAGCTAATGCCAAGTATAAAGCTCAAATGAATAAGCATAGAAACCCACATGTATTTCCTTCTGGCGACTTAGTTTGGTTACATTTGCGTAAAGAAAGATTTCCTAATTTATGTAAAAATAAACTAATACCAAGAGCTGATGGACCTTTTAAAATACTAAGAAAGTTTGGGGATAATGCTTATGAACTTGAACTTCCAAATCATTATGGTGGAATTTCAAGAAATTTTAATATTGGTGATTTATCTCCTTATCATACTGATGATTAATTGAGGACAAATTCTTCTCAACTTGGGGAGAATGATGTAGGTGCATCTAATGATTCTCATGTTTCTACTGATTCTCAAGGTAAGGAAGAATTAGCTTTCTTAATAATGGAGCCAATCATTTTAAATATTCTTGATAATATATCTATGCTTGGTATTGAAAATGATTCAAGATATTCTTGTAGGTATATTATATATTTGCAAGGTGAAGATGTTAAGACACCAAAAGAGACTTAATGTGTACAAGCATTCAAAGCATGAAAAGCTATGGCATACATGGGATGACACTACAACAAGATATAGTTATTTTCTCATTAGTTATATTAAACTTGTTATAAGCCCTAAGTGTATTTTATGTAAGCTAGGGTTTTGTTGTAATTTAATGTATGTACCATAGTTGATTGTGTGGCTTTGTAATATTAGTTATTAATATCATTTAGATGATGATATTATGAGTAAGTTTAGGTATTATATGGGCTTAATTCAAGTGAGTTAAATGGCTTGGATTAAGAAGGGAAACTCACCTGGTTTAAGGCCTTTAAGTCAGTCTCCCTCCTTTATATAAAGCCTAACTTGTACACTCATGGTAGTGAATGGAATATATAAATTTTTGAACACAAATTATCAAGTAGAGCTTGCGTTTTATCATCTCCTATGAAGTCTCTTTTGATAGGGAAAACCCGGGGTCTTTCCTTCATCCTTCGAGCCTTTGAATGAATTGTTACATTCAAAGTATTCAACTTTTCAACCCTGCATATATCTGAGTTTAATATGCATTAAACCAACCTTCGTTTCTTCAACTTCAACCTATGATCGACACAAACAAGGTGTTAATAGATCATGCGTTTCCTCTCCACCTTGATCCACATCAAACTTTGCGTTAAATTTTGATGGAATAAATAATACAGTGATCAAATTGATATAAAATATGATCATGTAAGTTTAGAGAAGGAATTTCGTGCGTGAACAGTAATTGTAGGATTTATATATTATTTTTAGTGGTGGAAAGATCAATAAAAATGATAAAAATAAGAAAATTATCATTAAGTTATGAAAATTTATGGAAAATCTTAAAATAATATTTTAAAACCACATGTAAAATTTTATGAATTTACAATAAGGTATGATATATAAAATATTGATCTAATGGTGAATTAACAAGCTTATAAAGTAATTACAAAATTAAATACCAAAACTATTCCTAAAATCACAAAATTTTATATATCCTCCTATTTATTCATTTAAAAACTAAATATAAATTTAAATAATTTTTAACATAAAATTGATATGACTTTTAGCTAGCATATCTTAATTATATATTTTACATATACAATCCAAAAGGAATATCAAACATAAATTAAATTAAACAAAAATTTCTAGATTTACATTTCAACCCATTTAAGACCCAAATAAAATTTTATAAGAATATTTTTTAATGTGTAACTCAATAGTTCACAGATATAAATAGTGTTTTATTAGGAAAGTATGTCAAATCGTAAAATTACAATTACAATTACAATTGAATCACCTAAAACCCCTTGAAGCCATAAAATATCCTAAAATCATTTATTTAATTAATTACACATAATTAGAATTATTTTAAATTGGGGAATTACATTGGATCATTTTTAAATCCTTTTTTAAGAAGATATTCACTAAGATGATTATATCACATACATGGAGATTATTTTAATCTATACAATGCTTTTCTTAACTTTATGGGAAAAAATTTCTTGATGCTTTGATTTATGAGATTCAAAAGGTTTAAGTCCCTTAGAAATTTTTATATAGATGTCTATATCAAGTGATTCATATAGATATGTTGTCGTAACATCCATAAGATGCATCTCTATTCTTTGAAAGACAACTAAACTAATTAGATATCTCGACATTGTTGTATAAAAAAATTAAGGAGTATCTATTCTCATAATCTTTCCTAGGAATCTAAGAAAAATATTGGGCTAGAATTCTTACTTTGTATCTTACTCCTATGAGTCATCACCCTAAACCATTTGCACCATACCTTCCCTCTCCTTATGTTTTCCTCTCCTTGTTTTGCTCCTCTTTTACCTGCATGCTAACTTCTTCTTAATCACTTCTCCTATCCCTCCTGCATCATGCTAAAAATCATGAGAAAACCTACAATCTCCTCCTTCTCCCAAGCTCCCTTATACTAAATTTTTTCCTCTCTATTCTCCACCATTTTTTGCTCCTTCCACAACTATTTTTATTTACTATAATGCAACCCTCCACTGGCCACCACTACTAATCCCTACCCCCTGCACTAATAACCCTTGCCAAAGTCAACCCATCAACCATACACAAACTCCCCAAAACCTCCCTCTCCCTTGTTCTACTTTTGATTTCCTTTATCTTTGGCTCTTTCCACTAAAACAACCACCCCGCCACCAGATAACCTTGTCATTCCACCCCCTTTGCCTTTAGCAATTCCTTATGAAACTACCCCCAACTTGCATTAAAAACCACTAAAACTTATCCCTTTTACCTTCGGCCATTTTGGCCAAATCCCCATTTATGCTGCCCATATTTCCACTTAGACCCTCTTCTCTCCTTTGATCCTTTTTGTGCCACCTTTTCTTTCGCCTTTTCTGCACCTTTGATATAGTTGTTCCATCCTTAGCATCGACCATTCTTGCTGTTCTTGGCCCTCTAGCAGCAACTAATACCATCATTGCCCATCCCCTTTCTGACCCAAAAGCTTTCAGCCCTTGATGCTAAGTTTTCTTTGGATTCCTCTTGATTTATTTGACTAGTTATTAAGCTTTAAATTATTTTAGTGATTTTGAATTATTTTTTTGTAATATTATATGCTAATACAAATGTGTTTGGATGTTAAATCCCTAGGTAATTCTTGAGGATTTTGGAGAAGACTTCATTTTGTGTGGGCTTGGATTAGGTAAATCCAATCACTTATAAGATGGTAGAAATTATGTGTGATCATTCTAGGATTTTTTAGACCTATAACTATGCTAGGGTTTATGCTTTTCAAGTATTATAGTTTGCATGATAAAATGATAACATGTTAATGGATGATATACTTGATTATGAAAGTTAAGTTATATGCATAATAATATGTCAAATGTTTTACGTCATGTATAATATTTTGTTAGGATTTCCATTCTTATCAATTTATGATTCAAATTCCATGGTAAAATCCTCATGATTTCTTATGTCTGGTAGTTAGGGTTACAATAATTCACATAGGAGCATATGCACATGATTAGGGTTATCTTATGATAAATTCTATTTACATGGCCTATGGTTAGAGATAATTCCCTACATGTACTTTGATGATAATATTCCTATTTAAATGATATTTTATGCTTTAAATATGTGTGTACATGCTGTATAGAAGATATGATACGTGAGAGTTGCATGTTAAGGTTTTGTGTGCGCAACCTACTAAATGCATGAAAAGTAAAAAATATAGTTAATCGCCAAAATGAAAATATTAATTATATACTAAAATAATGTGAAATATTACCTTCTTGCCTACTTATGAAACACTCTTTTAATGATAATTTTTGGTGCAAAAATAAATAAAATGGTGAACTAGGGTTTTGAATGGCATTTTAGTAATTTTACTTAATATATCTCTTACAAATAATTGAATGCTAGGCCGACTTTTGATAATTTGACCTTAGATTTTAGTTAGCTTGAAATATACCTATGACCATAGGGTTACCTTAATAATTGGAAATAAAAGAAAAAATGGTTAAGTATGGAAATATAGAAATTAGCGTGTTGAATGTGAGTTATATGATTTCCTCATAAAATATTAATACTTAAAGTGAAAGACCTCGAGTTTAAAATGGTTTCTCTCTAGAGGTAGATACCTTAGAGGTAAAGTGTTAACGTTTGTTATTTTGGTTCACTAGTGTGTCACTATGCCCTAGTTAAGGACCTACTCTATAGGTGACCTACGGGCCTTAGAGGGAGTATGTTACCTTTGTGGGTTGGTATAACCATTCGTATCACTATGTCCTTGGATTTGAGGTATGAGTATTGTGTTGCCTTTAAGTGTCAATATGACTAGATATACCGCTGTGTCCCTAAGTTGATTGTATGCCCCTCTAGTAAATAAGTAAACATAAAAATATCTTTTGTGTAAGAAATGGTTAGTTGGTTCGGTAGTTGCCTTAGTATCCTACCTTGATTTATTTTGGATTTGTTGGTTTGTTAGGTGCCTTAGTGTCATACCTTGGTATTGTGTTGGATTTGTTGGTTCGTTAGTTACTTCAGTACCCTATCCTTGTACTATTTTGGATTATTGTTTCAGTAGTTTCCTCAGTGCCCTACCATTGTGTTGGGAATATATTAACTATTCAAATGTTACTTTATGCCTTGAGATGATGAGAAGTGGACTTGTATGCTTTATTATTGAGTTTGAGATTTTTATGTTTATACATGTTTTCCTATGAATATTGTTTGTTGTTATGATACATGCTTTATGCTCAAGTATGCTTTTCAAATTTAGCATGACTATGTGAAATGTGCGTATGCTGCATCTTGTGAGGTATTGTGATTAACTTAGTATGAGGAAGTCGTAATAAAACAACTTTTACAGATGATTATGAGAGGGCTATGGAGTGAGATGAAGCATATATGAACGGGAGGGATAATTGAAGTTCTTGGGAAGAGATTCTGTTCTCATAGTAGGCCTCTGGGTCTAAAAGTTAGGAAAAATCGGTGTCGTACCTTTGGGTGCTAGTTTTTTTGGTCATGATAAATTTTCCTTTCGACTCTTGTGTCTCTTACTATATTTTGGTTATACTATTGTACTAATAATATTTACCCCCAAATTCTAAATGTGGCGGTAACACCTAATAATTTGTAATTAATGCTTTCGCAAAACAAAATTTTTAAGCTAGTAATTTAGGGGTGTTACAACATATCCCCAAGCTTATAATAGTAATTTGGAACCCATCAACAATGGTTGAGCAGTCAATTACAATCGCTTAATTAAAGATTCAACAAGACCATTTTGTGTATGAACATGAGCCACCGGGTTCTCCACATCAATCCCAATTAGCATACGATAGTCATTAAAAACTTGTGATGTAAATTCACCAACATTATCAAACCTTATCTTCTTTATTGTTTAATTCAAAAACTGAGCTCTTAATCAAATGATTTGAGCCAAAAATCTAGCGAATGCAACATTAATATAGATAATAGACTTATATGTAACCAACATATTGATAGATCAATTACCACCATTAAATATCGAAATGGCCCACATGGAGGGACGATTAGTTCACAAATATATCCATGTATTCTTTCTAAAAAGTTTGGAGAATCAGTAGTAAAATGTTATTCATGGAGAGCCTTATAATCAAATTGCTAAGTGAACATGAAGCACATGATAAATCATAAGACTTTAAAATTTTAATATTCCTTAATAAGAGTCTAATTGAATTTTTCAATAATTCTATGCATCGTTTTTGTGCCTGGGTGACCAAACAGTCATGCCATAAAGTGAATATATATTTTTTTATCTTCAACTTCTGGTTAGAGGCCATATTTATTTCAATTTGACGTATATCATTATAATATTATTCTGAGGAATATGCTGGCATTTTTTCAAGAGTACATTTCTTGCCAGATTAATGTATTGTAATCCACAAATATTCTTTCCCATTTTCATTCATAGTTTCCATTAAGAGTACATTTCTTGCCAGATTAATGTATTATAATCTACAAATTTTCTTTTCTATTTTCACTTATAGTTTACATATGGTAACCAATTTAATATATGCATTTAAAAATCAATAAATTTCTTTGAGATTTGCTGGAATATAGTGTGTAGTTAATTACTAATTTTGTCTTCTATTGATATGTCGGTTATCTTTTCATATCTATTTTAGGCGCTTCAATTGTTAATTCATTTTTAGATCGATTATTATTATTTCAGATTTGGTTTGTTTTCTTCTTCTTTTTTTTTAGTAAGAAAAACTTTGTTTCAGATTTTTTTTTCTTTCTCAAATTTGTTTGTTTATTTTAATCTAGTCTAATATATGTATATAACCTTTATATCTAAGGCTCTCTCTCTCTCTCTCTCTCTCTCTCTCTCTCTCTCTCTCTCTCTCTCTCTCTCTTTCTGGATATTTTCAGAAATTTTTGATGGAAAAAATGATTTATGTTGACGGAGAAAGAAAAAATATTTCTATCAAAATCTTAAGACTAAAAAAAAAATATTTTGAAGACAAAAAATGTTGAAAAAATTGTTCTTTTTTTCTCATATGGACGATGCAGATTTTATTTGGTAACCATAGATCATGCTTTCAAGAACAAAATACATTTTGATAGAATAAATGAAGTATAAAAACTGTAATATTTTTCTGAAAAAAAAATTATTCCATGTTTTGGGTTGAAGGTATACCTGCTAGAACATTCTTGAGCTAAAAAGCGAAGTATGATTTTTTTTGTTAAAATATTAATGTTGATAACGTGATGAGATATATATAATTTTGTGATGCTTTGTGAACTCTTAAATTAATAAATGCAATAATAATTTCTTTTGTGAGAGTTAAAACTTATATTTATCTGATTGTATGATATATAAGATAAATTATATAGACTAAAAAATATACAAAGAAAAGTAAGTATCTATATATGTATTAAATACATGCTACATTCATTGAAGTAAACGTTCACTTAAATACCCATAATAGTGGCTAAATTTATTTTTTTGGTAAGTAACAGTGGCTAAATTATATACATATTGTTATCTTGTTATTTAAGTAAAACTAACCATAAAAATAAATAGTAACTATGTCTGCCTTAATGCTATGATACATATCCGCAATTGATTTGCCAAAAAAAAAATAAAATTTGTGGCTAAGTGGACACCAATTTGCCCCGAGTAACAACTATTTTTATGGTGAAGTGAATATAAATTTACCATAAAAAAAATAATTTTGTTGCAAACTTATTACAATTTTTTTTTCTCATGGTATTTTTTTCTTATGGTAACTCATCATAAATTGATAAGAAAAATATTCTTGTATGGTGAACTTGTTATAAATTTGCTATGATATGGTTGTGATTACTTTGTCACAAATTTACCATAAAAAAATACTTGTCACTAAAAGATATTTTTATGGCTATTTTGCTATGAATTTGCACGTAAAAATATTTTTGTGACTAAAGCTTATACCTATTTAACTATAGTCCAAAATAAAAATATAACCATATTATAAATTAATTATGCTAAGTTTTTTTTAGCTGTATAGTATATTACATTTTCATCCTTGTGCTTTGATTATTTTGAACTAATAGTAAACTACCTAATTATTAATTTGACTCCTAATTTAATTGTGTATAAAGTTATTGAGAATTAACTAGGTCATTTTTAATATATATGTATATATGTTACATTACTATTACATGTTATATCTTTCATTTTTTTAACTAATTTGAATTAAAATAAAAATTAACTAGTAATTAATTTGTGGCCAAAATTAAATATGCACATAAACTATGCAGTAATAAATAACAAACACACACACAAGCACACAAGAACAAACACAAATACTTGTATATATATATGACAATATACTATAATTATAAAAAAATATTATTGTATTTATGGATCAAATGTATTATCACACAATCACCTGCATAGTCATATGAAACAACCCCTACTCCGGTGACAAAACCAAATTCGACCAATATTATAGGAGCTAACCATCTTTCTTCACGCAATTTATATTACGAACAGGGTATATTTTATAACTATAAAAAATATAATACCTAAGCTGCAATATAGTGCCACCACGCTTACCACTACTCAGTCACGCACCCATTTCAAACCCTTTAATCCTTAATTTGGCCCCTGCTTTCCATCTGTGTTCTCTTCGTTGCCATCACATTTACCTCAAAGTTTCATCAATTGCTACTACTAACGTTCCTTGCCATGGTAAGCAATAGGAGACGAAACCCAGAACTAAAATTAACTCTAATCAATCAAGCAAATACGTACAATCTACCTAATTTCAAACCATCAACCAAGCTAACGGGTCATTTATTTTAAGGGTACCGGAAATGTAAATGTAAGCTATAATGAATGTTAATTTACTTTTAACAAACACATACATTAAGTATATGCGGACCATATATTTAAAGATCAGATATTAATATGTATTCTATTATCATAATATCTTTAATCTGAGATATTAAGAAAAATATTTATATCAAAATATATCTCACTTTTCAAGCAAATACCCCATATTGATATATTTTTGACCTAAAAATATTATTATGTAAAATACTATTATACATTTGATAAGTGTTGGTAATATTCATTATCCTAACCGCATATTTATTAACTATTTAGTATGTGTCTAATGCTTACTTGTTGTATATTCAACAACTATATAGTATATATTCAACACACATTTATTATATGTTCAGTAACGAAGACACATATGTTTATCACTTTAATTTTTCAACTTTTTAGCATATATTCATCGCATTTTTGATATATGTTCATCGTATATTTACCGTATGTTCGGCATGAGCATATTGTGTGTGTTAATCACCCTACCACTATATCAAATTTCTCTCCCTAAAACTCTTCGCTGAGATAGATGATGATGACATTCAACACGATGATGATGATGATTAGTATTACAGAGTTGCTATTTATTAAGTTGATGTCAAACTCGATTGATACTCAATCTATGGAGGAAATTAGAGAGAGTTTTTTCAAGTGTTGAAGGGAAGGAGGTGGTGGTGCTGGTTCATGAGGTTGGGTAGAGCTATATACCTTGGCAGAAGTCGATGGTGAGCAGGAAAGTTATCCGGCCAGTCTTGTCGGAGTCCGGTGAGGAAGATGGAAGGTCGTTTAATTATCCATCCAATGAGTTTGGGCGTGACAAAGGCATACAACAGATGTGTGCAATTGTAATGCCCAAGGGAGGGTGTTGATTTGGCGGGTGTGTCATTAGAGGAAGGAGAGAATAATGAGGTTGCTAGTTCAAAAGCCTAGGGAAAAGAGGAGTTGCAGCTTTGGGGAGAGGAGTTAATGTAGAAAATGTGCATAAGAGGCTCGAGATCTATGGTGGAAAAGGTAGGGAGTTTTTCGAAGGAAGTCCATAGGCTGCACTCGAGGAAATGTGTGGGAAATATTGTTGAGGTTATCACCAATTCAGAAAGGAAAAGTTTAGTAAGGGTAGAGGAGGTATTAAGAAGAAATATGCACATGAGAGGCCTGAGGTATAAGGGAGAAAAAAGTGGCAGTGGTTTGAAGGGATTTCAAAGGTTGCAATTGAAGTAATGTTTGGGATTTAGAGAGGAGGAGGCAGCTGACTCAGTAAGAATAAGATACGCAGGGGTTGATCAGGATATTGAAGGTAAAAGGAGGCTAGTTGAATGTTGTAAGAGGTTGAAAGGGTCGAGGGTTGAGGCAAAAGGGAAGAGAGGAGGAGTAGGATTTTGGGGAGAAGGAGATGGGGCGCCGGAGGAGGGAGATTCTCCTACTACTAAGGATGTGTCTCCTCTCGGTTTTAAAGGTGTGGTGATCCATGTTCCTTGATTATTAAGGAGTATGGAGGAGAATATGATGAAAAATAGGATAGAGGGGGAAAACGTGGAGGATAAAGAGTTGATAGAAGTGAGAGATTGTTGGAACCTTGGGAAGGAAATTGGTCTATCCTCCAAAGAGAAGAAGAAATGTGTTGAGAAATTGGTCTAGTTAAGGAGGATTCAAAGTAGGATTCGAAAAAGACAGAGTTAAGGGAGTCTAGGAGAGGGGGAGATAAGTTGAGGTTTTCTATGGTTATTCTTAGCTGGAATGTAAGGGGGATCAGAGCGATAGACAAAATGTCTATTTTGCAGACGTTGATTACTAAGGAAAAGCCTTGCGTGTGTGGTTTGGTTGAAACTAAGCATCATGTTATGTTGGACTCAAAGAAGAATAGGGTGTGGGGAACCAAAGTGATTGAATGGAGGGACTCAATGGCGCAAGGTCAGAGTGAAGGTTTGATTATTGGGTGGGATACTTAGCATTTTGACTTGAGAGTGTGCAGAAGTGGTAGTAGGTGGATTTTGCTCGAAGGGCTTTTTCACACTTTCTTTTGACTATGGAATGCTGTTAGTTTATAGGAATTCTAATTCAAGGGATCGTAGGGCTCTTTGGGACAAGGTGTGGAATGTGGGCTAGAGTTGTAGTGCACCTTTAATTATTATGGGGGATTCTATTGAAGTTAGATTGAATTGTGAAAGGAAAGGAGGGTGGGTGGATAGTAACAGTGTTAAGGAATTTAATGATTGGATCTATAGGATGGGCCTTATTGATTTCAAGCCCTCAAATTTGAAGTTTTCATGGTATAAGGCAAGATCAACGAGCCTTTTGGACAGGTTTTTTTGTTAACCCTAGTTGGTTGGCTACTTTTCCAGATCTTCTTTTTTTAGGATTAGGTAGGTCTCTTTTAGACCATAACCCTATCAGTCTAAGTTTTCAGAAATATGAGAAGGGGCCTATTCCGTTTAGAGCTTGGGATATGTGGTTCTCGCATCCTCAGTTTTGTGGGTTTGTGGCAAAATCTTGGTCCAGTTTGGAGGGGAAACTATGTTTGACAAAATTAAAAGAAATGAAGGGTTGCTTAGGAAATGGAATACGGAGGTGTTTGGGGATATTGGTTTGAAGATCAAGTTACTTGAGATCGAGTTGGAGAAAGTGGATGGTTCAAGTAATGAGGGTGTCTCTGATGAAGTGGAGCTTGCTAGGAGGGAAAATTTGAAGAGTTAACTATGGAAATGGTATAAGAGGAAAGAAGCTTATTAGTTACAGGTGTCTAGGATAAGAGGATTTAAGGATAGGGATAGGAACACAAAATTCTTTCACACTATAGTTGTTGTAAGAAGAAAGAAAGCTATCATATGTAGATTAGTGCAGGGAGGCGAGGAGATTACAGAGCCATCTGAGATTAAGGAGGTCATCATTCCTTACTTTAAGAGTTTGTATAAGAAGTAGGATCTCTCGGATATTGATATTAAGGATGATGGGTTCTTAAAGATTTCAAGGGGTAGATCATGGAGCTTGATAGCATCCCTCTTAGGGAGGACATTAAGAAGGCATTATAGTCATGTAATCCCTTGAAAAGCTCTAGGGTATGATGGGTATCATATGGTCTTCATTCGAAAGATGTGGGGTGTAATTGGGGAGGAGTTTTCAGAATCTATCCTAGATTTTTTCCGCTCTAACATATTACCGCCTGCACTCAATACTTCTTTAATTACTTTGATCTCCAAAGTGGATGAGGTAGAGGAGGTGAGTATTTTATGCCCATTAGCTTAGTAAGGTGTATTTATAAAGTGATTTTGAAGATTTTGGCTCAGAGATTGAAATAGGTTGTTGATGGTTTGGTAGGTGATTCTTAGTCCACTTTCATTAAAGGAAGAAGTATTCTAGATGGTGCCTTGGTAGCGAATGTGATTGCCCATTAGTCCAAGAAGAGGAAGGGATTGAGAGTGGTTATGATCAAATTAGATTTTTAGAAGGCCTATGATAGTATTAGATGGGAGTTTGTGGATAATATTTTGAGGATTATGGGCTTTGGTGATATCTTTAGGGGATGGGTAAAGGAGTGTATTTCAACAGCTAGTATCTCAGTACTTGTTAATGGGTCTCCTTCCCTGTCTTTTAGTATGGGTAGGGGGCTTAGACAAGGGACCCCATCGTGCCTTTCCTTTTTGTTCTAGCGATGGAGGCTTTTAATCATCTCATCAAAATAGGCGTGGACAAGGGTTTGATTCATGGTTTAAAAGTGGAGAGTCATATGTGTGAAGTTATCTTCAATTTGCTAATGACACGATGATTTTCTGTAGGGTGTTTGTTGAGAATATCAGGAATTGGAGAAGATTTGCTTTTATTTGCTCTCAGATCCTAGTGTTAATTTTGCTAAAACTGAGCTCATAGGGCTTGGTGTGGATGATCAGTTCCAGAAGGAGGTGAAAGATACTTTGAATTGTAAGATTAGGGATCTTCCTACAACTTATCTTAGCCTTCCATTAGGGACAAATTCGGGGAACAACCAAACTTGGAAACTAGTGGTTGAAAAGGTAAAGCAGCGATTAGCAGACTGGAAATCGAAAGTCCTTTCAAGATCAAGAAGATTGGTCTTGAATAAGAGTATTCTTAACAGCCTTCTAATGTACTACCATAAGGGGCTTTTTCAGAATTAAAGGGGTGGTCAAGGAAATTATTAGTATACAGAGGAATTTTTTCTAGAATAGTAATGGGGATAGGAAGAGGTTACCTTTGGCAGAGTGGAGTGTGATTTAGAGGCCTAAGTCATTAGGTGGTCTAGGGGTGGGGGACTTAATCATGAAGAATATTTCTTTATTATTCAAATAGTGGTGGAGGTATTATACAGTTGAAGGGGCTTCGTGGAAGAGAATTATCTCCTCCCTTTATTCTGGAGATCACTTCGGGAGCCTTGAGAATCAGAATATAAGGAGAGGGTGGACTCCGTGGGCGAATATTGTTAAGATGGAAAGGATGAATCCCGTTCTAATGTCAGGGATGTCAGTTGTGCTTGGAAATGGGAGAAGGGTAAGGTTCTGGCATGATAACTGGATGGGACTAGGAGCTTTGAAAATTTTATTCCCAAGACTCTTTATCGTGTTAGGATAATAGGAAGAGAAGATAACCAGTATGGGGAGATGGGAAAGGGAACAATGGAATGGGAATCTATGGCAGAGATGCCGACTTTTTCATTGGGAAGAAGAACAAGTGGTTCAGTTGTAAAGGCTTATCAAGCAATTTTACTTGAGCAAGGATAAGGAGAACACGATTAGGTAGGCATACGAGGATAATGGAGTTTTCTCTATAAGATTATTTTGTCAGACCTCTTACCAGAGTTTATATGGGGACAGGTCTCGAAGTAATATTTTCAGCATGATTTGGAGTGGTATAGCACCTGTGAGGATTGAACTTGTTTCCTGGTTTGCAATTCAGCAATGGCTCAACATAAGAGAAAGACTGGTTAGGCTTCAAATTATGGATCAAAGGGAGGCAGGGTGTCCTTTTTGCAAGTATGAACAATAATCGGTCAACCATGTGTTCCTATACTGTACCCTGACAGGAAAAATTTGGTATGAGATATGCGATTGGCTGGGATACACATGGGTGATGCCAAGATCCATTGAGGAGAATGCTGTTGCTTGGTTAGGAGTTAAAAGGAAAGGTATAAAGGGAAAAAATTGGAAATAAGATTTTTCGCAATAATGGAAACTATATGGAAATTCAGGAACAAGGTTGTGTTTGACAATTAGCAAGTTTGCAGAAGTTGGATGATTATGCTCATTAAATCATGAGTAGGTTTTTGGATTAAGTATAATAGGAAGAATTTTCCTTATAGAGTTGAGGAGATGGTTCATAATGTTCATGTTTTTTTTTTGTGAGTTAGAGACTCTATGAGGGATTTGTTTGTAGACCTTCAGTTGGTCTACTTTTCCTTACTTATTATAAAAAAAAGTCATTGAATGGGTAAACGAAGTAGTTAGATTTTAATGTTTTTGGAGTTGTTTTATTCTTGAATCAGCTATATATTGAGAGGTAAAATAATTTTAGTTAAGGTTAGGCAAATATTTGAGTTAAGCTTAGAAAATAATTTATATAGGCCAGTATTAGAAATTTTAGGACATATGAAACTTTCTGAATAGGAAGAAAAAATAAAATAAAATTATAACTTACTACCTATGGTGACTTCAGGAGCTAAGTTATGGCCAATAAGAAAGCTCACTTGTCAGTGGCACACTAAACTTCGATGAGCGTTTCGGTCAAGCTCATGGTGCCACAAACAATGAAGTGATTCAATCAATGGTTGTGCAAGATATTCATTCTAACTTTATTAGAATAGGCTATAATATAATATATAAAAATATATAAATTAATTAAAAAATTATGATGAGTCGAATAAAGATTCACAAACTTTAAAAATAAATATACCTTTTCATTATAATTCTTTAAATAATATAAATAACTCATAATTTTAATTAATTTAATTAAAGAGTTATGATGACTCAAATGAAGAGTCATAAACTTTAAAAATAAACATATCTATTTATTATAACTCTTCAACTAGTATAAATAACACATAATATTGGGAAATAATTTATTTAAATGAATATTTGTGATGACTCAAATGAAGAGACACACCTATTTATCGTAACTTTTTAACTATTATAAATACCCCATAATCTTAGAATGGAAAAAAATAATTTTGAGATATTCGATTGAAGCCTATTAATACAACTATTGTGAGAGTCTTGTATAAATGATTTATTGTATCCTAGGGGTACATTGTTGAGGTAATATTACCTTTAAGGTAGCATCCTATACACTTTAAAGAAAAATAAATATATCCTATTTTTTCAATCTCCCTAACAATTTAAAGGTAATATTATGAAGATGGATTATACTTTGGTGTTTAAAATGGGAAACTAGGATTTAATCAAGTTGAGTTAATTCGATGGAAGTAATTTGACAAGATGGAAAGATAAAATGGTATTTCTACTTACCACTTTAAAGATATTTTATGTGCTCGATACAAGTTTACCAAAATTACCAAAACTAAAGTCAAATGATAACGATGAAGACAAAGTACTAAGAAAGAAGTGTAAAGAAGATGAATTAGTGTGTCATGATCATATACTCAAATCCCTCACTGATCAACTATATAATTTATATTCAAACTTGAATTCATCAAAGAAGATATGGGATGCCCTCAAATCAAAAAAAAAAGGAAAAAAAAAAGAAGAGAAAGCAGGAGCGAATAAAATTTTGGCTTCAAAATATTTAGAGTTTCCTATGTCTGAAGATTTACCTATTAAGGATCAAGTAAATAAACTCAAAATTCTGGTATCAATACTTAGTATTCTTGAAGGTAAGATCCCTAATTCACTTCAACTAGGAGCAATCTTATCTAAGTTACCTTTTAGTTGGGATGATTAAAGTAAGAAATTTTTACAATCGTTTGAAACCATGACTATATAAAAATTTCAAACACATTTTCAAATTGAGGCAGAATCTTGTTTGTGTGATGTGTTGTTATTGTCTTGAGTACATTATGTTAGAGAGACTGGAAATAGAAGGAATGAAAATGGAAAATCTTAGAAAAACCTAGAAGTTAACACGAATGGGAATTCCTTCAAGATTTAAATGATATGAAATAAATAAGCACTTTCTCCTTCATGGAAAGAAAAGCATTACATTCATGAATGCGAAATTAAGAAGAAGGAAGATGCTATAAAATCTGAGAAGGTCAATATTATGGAAAGTGAAGTTAAAGAGCTTATGGCAATAATTTATGAAATATAAATTGGTATAGTGATAGAATTTCATATGGTTACTATGAGTCATTCATTAGATTGGTAGATTACTTTAGGCACAACCATTCACGTGTGCAATAATAAAGAGATGTTTAAGCCATATGAAGAATTATCAGATCAAGAGGGGGTTCTTACGGGAGACAGCAATATTACCAAGGTTTTGGGAAAATGATCATTTTTCTTGGATTTTGCTTGAGGACAGAAATTGACTTTGATCAATGTACTTCATGTTCCTAGTATTAGGAAAAAAAATCTTGTATCAATTGATTTATTATGGAAGAAGTGCATCAAAATTGCACTTGAGTCTGACAAGGTCACGGTGATAAAGAAAACTATGTTTGTAGGAAATGGGTACACTGATGATGGATTGTTTAAACTTATTATTAATAATAAAGCGAATTATTTTTCTATTTACTCTGTTGAGCATTCTTCTTCTTAATGGCATGCTAGATTTGGACATGTTTATTTTCATTATCTATATCACATGTAAAAACATGGATATATTTATTTTAAAAATAACCATAATGAAAAATGTGAAATAGGCATTCAAGAAAAAATGACTAAGAAGCCATTTTCTAATGTTGAAAGAAATACACAAATTTTGGATTTTGTACATATAGATACATGTGAACTAAATGGTGTATTAGTTATAGGAGGTAAGAGATATTTTATAACTTTCATCAAAGATAGTGTATGTTTTAGTTATGTGTATTTAGTGGGAACTAAAGATGAAACATTTAGTAAATTCAAGGAATATAAATCTATTATTGAAAATTAAAATGGGAGACAAATTAAAATTCTTTATAGTGATAGAGGATCTAAATATTTCTCTCACTTTGTAACACCCCAAAATTCACTACTTTTTTTTTTAAAGCAGAAGAATTAAAATAGAAATACTTAAAGCCTATGAATTCTGGAAATGTTACCGCCACACTTAGTACCAAACCGGTTCTCTCTGACCGTTTTAGTACCAAGTGCTAAGGCTAAAGAAAATATTTACATTAAACTCAAACTAAAAGTTCATAAAAGAACTCAAAAGATCATATATTAAAATTAGAGTGCGCATAAAGAATCATAATTAATAATAAAATAGAAATCAGAGTACGAAATCAAAATTCCTTGAAGGGAAAATCTTACAATTTATAAATGGTTAAGTCGAAACACTTAACACAAGGTAATAAATTAAAAAGAGTAAATGCGAATCATAAGAAGTATCATAACGAAGTGGAATCACATGAAGAAAATTACGGCCATGACACTCTCGAACTTAAAGCCAAAACATGCTCGACACTCAGCCCCAACTGATGTCTCACCCACCTGCACAAGTCAGAAGGGCATGCTACTCATGGGAATGAGCAGCACCCATAAAAAGGGTGATGAGTACGCTACGTACTGAGTAAGGTAACCGAACACTAAGGCCAACACATAAGCACATAATCCATGTAGAATAATAATAGGGCATAACCACCAACACAATAACATAAAGGCAATGAACGATCAGGTGAAAAACCCAAGATCCAATATAGTTTAGATTAATTGCTTCATTAATCCTTTATCGAAATGTTTTCATGCCATGCTCTTTATCAAGTCCATACAATTACGGGAGCCCCACTATTTTAGCCGGTGGATCGGTCGCAAGGGTAACATACCCTGCCACTATTTTAGCCGGTGGATCGGTTGTGAGGGTAACATACCCTGCCACTATTATATGCTGGTGGATCGGTCTGGCCCCTTCTCGTACGGTGTTCCACTGTAAATTATTAGTATCTTCCCACATCTTATCAACATATATTGTTTGGTTTGTTGAGATCGGGATCCCCCACTATTTTAGCCGGTGGATCGGCCGCGAGGGTGCAAGCCCTGCCACGATTTTAGCCGGTGGATCGGTCGCGAGGGAAAACATTCCCTGCCACTATTATGTCGGTGGATCGGTCTGGGCATGTCTCAACATCTTCCTATTTTACGTGTTTAATGTATTAAGTATCTTATTCAAACGCTTTCACCTTGGACATGCATAAGTCATCACACATCACAAATCATAAAATTCCACCATCATAATTACACTTAAATCACCACATACACATGATAACACAAAAACCCTAATCAGCCACCACATACCTCAATTAACCACAACAAACCTTAGTTAACCATACCAACCATAATTAGCCACTCCACACCTTAGTTAATCATAACAAACCACAATTATCCACTCCAACCTTAGTTAATCACAACAACCCAGAGTTCATTACTCCAAACCCTAATTCAGTCTCTTCCGTACCCTCATAATGCTCCACGTACTATTTTCCGTCCAAAATAGTTCAACACCCAAATAACACTTACATTACCTTCCTTACATCCCAAATTAGCTTTCCACACGTAAATTTCATACCCATGCAGACATTAGTCTCCCCATGCAAACCTTCAAACCTTTTTCATGCAAACCATAAAATTCCACGTGAAACCCTAAATTCAACCATGCAAATCCTAATACCGCCATTCAACCATCAACGCCACCATGGAAACCCTAATACCACCATACAACCATAAATACCACTACAAAAACTATAAATACCACCATACAACCTTAATAACATCATACAAACCCTAATACCACCACACAACCATAATTACCACCATACAAACCATAATTCCGTCATACAAAACCCTAAATTCAAACCACACAAAATCAAAGATTCACCCATACCAAACCTAAATTCAAACTATATAAAACCCAAAGATTTGTCCTTACCTAACAATTGATTAGATTCTGCCATTCATAACCACAAATTAGATTTTCCCATACAAGGCCATAAGTTAGATTCTCCCACATAAAATCATAATTTAGAATCTCCCAAGTAAAACCATAAATTGGATTCCCCCAAACAAATCATAAATTAGATTCTCCCAATTAAATCATAAATTTAGATTCTCCTATATAATATCATAAATTACATTCTCCCAAATAACATCATAAATTAGATTTTCCCAAACAAATCATAAATTAGATTCTCTCCCACGAAACCCTACATTTCCCATTTTATTTTTCCACCCATAAATCATTAAGATACTTAGGTCAACTCACATCTCTTGGTCAACTTCTTTCTCCATCCTCATTTTTCATCCTTTTCCCCCGCACAAATCATATCAACATCCTCACATGCATGTCTTACAGGGTTATAACACATATTATCATACATAAATAATACACATGCCATACAAAACATACTTCAATTTCACGTCATATCATATACGACATAATTAATAATCATAAACATATAATGTATAGCATATGAAGCACCTAATGCATATAAGCACACAATGGCCTTAGTAAACCCTTACCTAAAATGTCACCGGTCTTGGAGCACGCTCCTATATTACTTGAGAGCTTTGATTGGGCTCACCTACTATGGGAAAATACTAGGATTAGGTTTCCTCTTAAGAATGCTTTTATTTCTAACTTACCCTAAGACCTTATTTTTAATTAAAAATTATTATATTAGAATTAACTCTACAAAATACTAGTAGAATATTCATAATAAAACTAATGCAGTTCAAAACAAAAAGGTGATATAAGGGTTTTTACCCTTCATCAAAATAATATGAGTAAAGATAAAATAATAATAAAAATAATAATTCTAATAACAGCTAAATATTATAAATAAAGATAATATCAAGAATAATAATAATAATAATAATAACATTAATATATAAGCTTTAAAATTTAAAGTGGGGTTTCGACCTTACTTATAACTAATGACCTACTATTTATTAATATTAATAATAAAATTAATAACATATATAATAATATTGAAATAATAAAGATAATGATAATATTATTATTAATGGTTATAAGAACAATAGAAATAATAATACTAAAATACATAAGTGCGAATGTTAATATAAAATTAGGGCCTAGGATTTTCCAGAATAAATAAATAAAATGTTAACAATAATTATTCTAATAATTATAATATTAATAATAATAAGAAGAATGATAATAATCATATAATAATTCAATTAATAACTTAAAATTCGAAACTAACAATAAAATTATTTTATTACCACTCTCCACCCTGCAAGTACAATTCAGCATAAATTTTATATCAAATAATAATAATATTAATAGCAAGGAAATAATTATAATATTTGAATAGTTACTAATAAATAAAATAAAAATGGAATAATTTGCAATAATTAGTAAATAATGACTAATAAGGTCTAGGGTTTCACCTTGAGTCGGCGGGAATGGGCGGAACTGGTGGTGGTTTGGCTAAAAATAAAATAGAACCTTAGTGGATATAGTCAATTATATGTTTATGAATGCTAATCTACCTTTCAACTAATAAGGTGAAGCACTTGAAACAACATGTTACATATGTAATAGAATTCCTTCCAAGAAAATCAAAATTAGTTCATATGGAATTTGAAATAATAATAAAAAAACCTAACTTAAATTATTTTAAAGTTTGGGGTGTATTACATTTTATAAAACTTTTGGTCTTCAAAAAAGTAAGTTAGGACTAAGAAGAATTAAAAGTGTGTTTTTTGGTTATTGAAAGAATTCTAAAGCATGTAGACTTTTAGATCTAAGTTTAAATGTTAGTGTTGAAATGATACATGTTGAATTTATTGAAAACTAATTTAATTTTTCTTTGAATAATGAAAATGAGGGTGCGATTGTACCTTCAATCAAAATACAAAGGAAGCAAACTGAGGATGTAAGTGAGCCTCAAATAAGTCAAAGGATAAGAAAAGAAAAGTCCTTAGGTCATGACTTTGTTTCAATTAAGTCTTTAGTTTTCTTGGTTGAGGGAACTAGAACTAAAGTGTTGAATAAAATATCCATGAAATTTAATATTGAATATAAACCCAAATCATTTATTGAAGCAATGCCATCTAGAGATGTGGATTTTTAGAAAGAAGCTATAAATGATCAGATAGACTTAATATTATCTTATAATACTTGGGTCTTAGTGGATTTACCTCCAAGATCTGAACTAATTTGTTGTAAGTGGGTATTTAGGAGAAATTTAATATTGATGGTTCTAAACAAAAATATTTAAGGCAATATTGGTAGCCAAATGATTTATGCAAAAGGAAGGTGTAGATTATTTTGACACCTATGTACTAGTAGCAAGGGTAACTTCTATTAGAGTTCTTTTAGTGTTAGAACCCATATATAAACTCCATGTGCATTAAATGGATGTCAAAATTTTATTTTTGAATGGAGATATCAAGGAATAAGTTTATGTGGAGCAACAAGAGGTATTTTTTGTTCTTGTAATGAAAATAAAGTTTGTAAGCTAGTGAAATCATTATATGAGCTGTAAAAAGCTCCAAAATAGTGGTGTGATAAGTTTGATGCATCAATATTTTCAAATAGTTTCAAACATAATAGTGCAGAGAAATGCATATATTCTAAATTCCAAAGAATATGGTGTTATATTTTGTCTTTATGTAGATGTTATGTTGATATTTGGTACCAACATCCTTAGTGTTGATGAAACTAAGAAATATCTATCTTCTAAGTTTGAGATGAAGTGTCTTAATGAAGTTGACACTATTTTGGGGACTAAAGTAAAAAAAAAACATGATAAGGGTTTCACTTTAAGTTAATATAACTACATAGATAAGCTATTTCAGATGTATTCCTATCTTAGAGTGAAAGAAGCAAACACTCCATATGATTCTAGTATAAAGCTTTTAACCAATGATTGTTGAGGGTTGCATAATTCTAGTGAGATTGGAAGTATTATGTATGCCATGCATTGTACAAGAATAGATATTACCTTCTTTTTTTTATGCAAACTTTCTAGGTATATAAATAATTTTAGTAATGAACATTGGGAAGGAATAAGTAGGATATTGAGATATCTTAAAAGAATATCCAAGTTGGAAATATCTTATTCCTCTTTTCTTGATGTACTATAAGGTTATTTTGATGCTAGTTGGATAAAAAATGCTAATGATAATAAACCTACAACATGTTAAAATTTCACATTAGCAGGAGGTGCTATTATTTGGGCCTCAAGGAAACAAACATTTGTAACACATTCAACTATAGAGTCAGAGTTTGTAGCCCTTGCAGATGTAGGTAAGGAAGTGAAATGACTAAAAAAATTTGATAATAGAAATAAATTTGTGGCCAAAACCTATGCCAACTATTTCAGTATAATGTAATAGTGAAGTGACTATAGTCTTTTTTATAATGAAAAATCTAGCCATATAAGTGTCAGATACGAGTATGTGATAGAATTGATCTCCTATGGTATTATTAATATTGTTTATGTTAAAATGGACAATAAATTAGCATATCCCTTTACAAAAGACTTACCAAGAGATATGTTAAGAAATAAATCAGTGGAATGAAATTGAAATTCGATGAAATCACTAGTAATAGAAACCTAACCTTGCTTAGTGAAACTAGCTAAAGGTTTAATATGTACTTCATGAAACATTAATTCAGTGTTTGTAAATGTCGTATTTGTACTTAGGATGAGCTATTACTTTTAATGGAGAAAATGTTCTTTACATTTATGTATGTGTAAATAAAGGAACTCCACCTATTTGGATATAGAAGTGGTGTAGCTTTAAGAAGAGGTTTTTAGAATTTAACTCTTATAAGTATCCACTAACCAAATTAGCACATGACCATAATAATGCTACAATAGTCTGATACATCTTAAGATATTGGATGCTATTATGTGCATAATATTTTTTGTTTTAATAGAAGAAGTTATGGTTTAATATTCAGACACCACTAACTTCATCAAAATTTTAAAATACTAAATTTACAGATTGGTTTAAATTAAAAGATACCATTTCTTAAACATAATATCATGTTTTTAAATAAGTAAATATATATTATAGTTTAGTGGGTGATTATTAGAGTAGACTATAACATAATATATGTGAGTATATAATTCAATTGAAAAGTTAAGATGACTTGAATGAAAAGTCATGATTTTTTAAAAATGGTCATACATCTTCATTAGAACTCTTTAATTAGTATAAATAAATCACAATTTTGGAAATTAGTTAATTTAATTGAATAGTTTTGATGGCTCGATTAAATAGTCATGAACTTTAAAAAGGGACATACATCTTTATTATAACTCTTTAAATAGTATAAATACCCCATAATATTGGGATGAAAAATAATAATTTTGAGATATTTAGTTGAAGCCTATTGTTACAATTATTATGAGAGTCTCATATAAATGCTTTGTTATAATCTGGGGGTAAATTGTTGTGGTAATGTTACCTTTAAGATAGTGTCCTCCATACTTCAAAGAAAAATAAACCCATCCTATTTTTCAATCCCCCTAACTTATTTGGATTTTGCAAAGTAAGATCATCCATATGTTGCATCTAGATCTAGGGATATTCCTTCCTTAAAAGTTAACTCCAACCAACTTGTTCCTCTCACACCAAAGAACTAGTGATGCATAATGGAACGAGTGGTTTCAAAAATAAACTAGTGTATATATTTTTATATTGATAAAGAAAGGATAACTTCTAAATTAAGGATATGGATGAAGGATAACACAAATTAATTCTTCAAACTAGCTTTAAAAGTCTCACATAGATAACTCTCATAGGATTTCTAATGAAGAAACACACAGTAAACTTCACTAGATAACCTTATACAAACCCACACAGGAAAGGTATAGAGAATTTATAAACTATCATTTATATAGATAAGATAATTTAGAGAGAGATCTAGTTTATGACTCACACAGATAACATAAACAAAAAATAAGGAAACTTACACGGGGTTTTAATAAGAGAACTCGATTTTATAACTCCATTAAGCTATCCTCAAATAATGAGTTTACATAAGATATTTACAAGATAATATTTGCCTTCTCAATAATAAGATAAACCAAATATAAATAATATAAACAATAATTAAATCACTATCACGGTGCTATTCACGTGAATAGTATCTCATATGATAATAATAATTTAATTCTAACAAAATCTTAATAGGATAAAATACATCATAAGATGAAAGATAAACCCTATCTAATTTCTTAATGATTAAGGAAATAAATTAACTAATTAATATCCTAACATAATTATCAAATAATTCAATAACAACCTAGCTAATAAATATGAAAAGATAATGGCATCTGCAATGTTAATTATGACACTTTATCATTTGGGTGTAAAAATTCAACTTGACACACATATGGTAAAACATTCATAACTTTGCGTTGAAAACTTGGATTTGAGTTTTGAAAGAGGCATTAAACTCCTGATTTAATAATATTTCCAATGATATCAATAATGTAGGGTAAATAATTAATTTTAAATGTTTCCCTTACTTCATTCTATTTTGATTCATAATTCAATCTTCATGATCTTGGAATATTTTTACATCAACTAGAAGGATTCACTAATCTAATCTTTGACTAGAAAGTGGAATCTCTACACAATTTGTTACCCAATTGGTGATTGATGGAAAGTCCAAGGATTAGATTCTATAGGTTGTGATATCCAACCTAGGAAATCTAAAGAAGATAATAGAATTTAAAGATCACAATTATGAAGTAATTTAGTAGCATAGAGAAAATCATGAAGAAGATGTGTAACACCCCCAAATTCTGAACCAAAAAACTTTGTTTTGAAGACAATAGGGAAGTGTTGTTAAAAAAAATTGGGAGATATGCTACCACCACACCAACCATGAGAGATGTGTCATCGTCACCTAACCCATATGTGATGCAAAGTAAAATGGAACAAGAGACATGATAATGCATTCTCTAAATATATGGCAATAATAATGATAAGGATGAGAATAATAGAGATATGAGAGAGAGTTATAAAACTCAAATACATGATCTAGAGACAAGAGTTTAAATAACCAAAAAGAAAAATATATCCTAATGCATTAGGAAAAACACATCTAGCTAATTAGCCAAACGCTTAACTAATAGAAATATAAATCTCTATCCCAAATAATGACAAGCTATTGGCCTACATCATCATCTTCAAGATCTTCTAGCTAAAAATAATCACCCTATAAATCATTCTCTACTCACCAGAATAAAAGCTTGATCATCACATTAGCCACACAAATACAATATTAGTATGATGAAGTATTGGAAAATCAAAGTATCTAAAACATGGTAAGGGTTCATGTTGTACATAGAGATCATACAATAACATGGTATCTGATATGCTTGGGAAAATTGGATATAAGATCATGAATAAAATGTATGACATAGAAAATTCTTAGGATTTATATATACATACATGCACAAGTTTCGATATCAATCCATATAAGAGTATAATACATAATGTTAATGTTCCAAGATGGGACTAGAATAGTGCCTCTCCTACCACCGTATTGCACTAGTGTTGAGCCACTTTTCTCAAGGATCTTTCTAATGACCACACTCGGTCTCCTAAGTGATGAGACATATGCAAAATTTTGGATCTACCTCAACTAAAGTGTATTTCCATAATCAGACCATTGTTTATGTAATACCCTATAATTTTATAAAATGGTTGAATGAGAAATTATGCCAAATTTTGGCCTTTGATTTTGATTTAATTTTATGATTTGGTTTGTGATAAAATTTGATTTGAAATCAAGTTGAAAAATGGAGTTCTTTGAGTTTGGCAGATAAACCAATCAATTATTTCTATGAACCGATCAATTGGTTTGGCTTTTTAGTAAGTTTGGGTTTCTTGACTAAAATCAATGACTGGTTAGGGAAAAACGATCAACTGGTGGTAGAACAGTTTACCGGTAGACCCAACCCCATTGACTGGTTTGTCGAGGTGGTCATATTTTTTGAGTTTGATTTTCTAAAAAAATCCCTTACACTAAAATGGAAACTTACTAACCCATGATAATTTGTCCCTAAGAGATTTCTAACCATTTTCATGATGCATTTAACCTAAAATATTGCATCAATTTGGTTTAGAGGTTGACTAGGACAATTGAGGAGGAGAATTGACCTTACAATTTTCTTCTTCCTTCTCTTTCGTCTACACCATTATGAGATCAAATGCTTTGATCTCAAGCATGATTATGAGAAACTGGAAGATTCCTTCCATACTAACCTTCCATTACTCCATTCGTGAATGTTGATTCTGGTCTAATTGTCCTACATTCTCTAGAGATATAATTTGAGTTCAAGAGAATAGGTCAGAAAATCTTTGACAACATTCCTCTGTTCTAATTGAATTCAAATGGTCACTGGTAGGATTCAAGTTGGTTCCTAAAACCTCAGTATTTTCCTTCAATTGGTTGGCTATAAATAACCCTAATTGTCCCTTCTATGGACTTTTCTTTCAGCCATTAATTCCTTTAAGTCTTGTATTCCCTCTCTTCTTTCTATGCTTCGAGCCTCACCGATCAACCTCTCACACTCTTCTGATCCTGTTTTTAGCTCTCTCTTGTTTCGATTTTTAAGTAAGGAAGAGTTAGATTTTGGGAAAAGGGTTGAGTGTTCCAGTTTAGCTCTTCCCCTATTTTTGCCATAAGTGGTATTTCTTATTCTTTTTGTTTTTATGTTCAAAAATTTAATAAGTTTTGCTATAAATCCTGAGTTGAGATTTTAGTTTTTAAGGGTTTCAAAGCTGAGATTTTCCATAGTTGGAATTTCTATTTTTAAGGGAATTTTGGTTGTATCAAGTAAGTGATTCTTCCTTCTAAAATATTTAGTAAGCGTTACTGCATGTGGGGTGTTACCTTTACTTGACTTCTACATGTTGGCATGAAAGAATATAGTAGTATATGTGATTTGGATGATTAGAGGACATCGTTTGAGAAAAATCATGAAAATTGGTAAAAATGAGATATGATGAATCCATGTTGAAAAGTTCATGTTAATTTGGTTGGAAATATATTAGACTATGTTGATACATGTTTTAATGTGGTTATGGATGATTTATATAAAAGAATTTGTATGAAATTTATGATTTGGTGTTGTGTTGGTCAAATCACTTGACTAGTTTCTAGAACAGTCAACTTGTTGAGCCAACACATCGACTAGTAAGTCTACTAAGACCTTGGTCTTGTTCTCTGCTTAAATCCATCAATTGGTTTAGCAGAACTGAATGTATGTTCTCTAGATAGTTGATTGGTTTTCCCAAATTTATTTATTGGTATGAGGAAAGCACAATATGGTTGTGTCAAACCAATTGACCCAAATTGATCTATTAGTTAGTTCAACCAATTGATTAGTTGGGCTAGATTGATCAACTAGGTTGCATAATTTGCTTCTTTTTATTTTGGTTTTGTTTTGAGGTTATATTGGGAACTATACCATGATTATTAATAGGATATAATATAGAATTATCATAGATTTTTGGTCTAATAAAAGATTCAGATAGATCATATTTCATGGTATACTCTATGAGTAATGTAAAGGCTAAATGGATATTTCACTTACCATAAGTGACAACATTGAGAAAAGAGTAATGAGAATCAGTATGGCTTGAATTAAATAATATGGTGGATATAAATAATATTGGCCAAGGATAAATGGAAAACCCACATGGAGCAAAACACAGAAAGAAAAGATTGGTATGGACTAACATGGGATATTTGATTTTCTTACTTTGTATGGCACTTGTATGATCACCCATCTTTATGAATAAAATACTAATAGAAAGAAATTTGACTTGAGTATGGTTCTGGGGTACCCGATCCTTGATTAGCTACCGAAGGTTAGTCTACCTTCAGGAGTTTTTGGTGCCTTCGGATAGGATCCTAAGAGGTCCCATTGCCTTACCTACTCTAGACACCAATGATGTACTAGGATATATCGATACTAAAGGGTCTGGTTACCTAGGTGGTTGGTTTTGCCAATGACTTATGTCCATTTGGATGATTGGCTTCAGCTTGGACTTATGTCCACTTAGTGATTGGCTTCGGCATTGACTTATACCCACTTGGTGACTAGCTTTGACCTGAACTTTATATCCTTTATTTGGATAGGCTTCTATGGTATGTGAGACCATGGGGTGGTGCATAATCTATCACTCGATAATAATAAAATATGGATGGTAAATATTGGTTGATAATATTGATCAATACTCATTGAAATGACTAATTTTTTATGGAATGGACTATTGATTGAATATTTGACTTATATCATATACGGGCAAGTAAATGGTATAACCTAAAGAATTGTATAATTGAAAATAAACTCTAGAGGTTATTAGATGCTCTTTGATATTATATATGTAAGTGCTTATGTGAGGAGGTTGTTAATCTAAGCATGATGTACTTTGCTTTGTTGGAATTGTTCATGATAACATGTCTTTATGGACTTCTACCTTTATATAGGGCCTTATCATGATGCATGCTATAATTTATATTTATGAATGGTAAAATGTTATACTTGTGTACATTGAGGGAGTAGAGGAGCATGAGCGGTCCTTGGGGATAGCCAGTAAAGGGCCTAGCTTAGTTGGGTCAGGACTTGAGAGCAAGGATATCCGAAAGGTTTTTGTGAGGTTCGTGGAGGACCAATATTTTAAATTGGGTGTCATAATGAGCTTTATTTATTTGTAGCCTCGTACTTTATTTACATGTATTTTGTAATGATTTGGTCAGAATTCGTTAGGGTCCTCCAATTTAAACACTCTTAAAGTTATTTAATTATATTTTTATTCTGGGCACTCTATTACTTTAAGTATTTTGATTGGTTTAGCCTTGTATCTAATATGAGGTAGGTGACTGTCGCCTATCATGTGTCAAGTATGACAGTAACACCTCATTTTTCCTAGGTGTTTTCTACTTTTGCAAGTATTTTAATAAAGTTTTTTGGTAATGAAAAATAAGGGTGTTACAATCTATATCCAAGACTAGGACAAATGTAGGATTGCAACTCCCACCACTACATCACTCTAATGCCAAGAGAATTTTCTTAGGGAACTTCAACATCCACTAAACTTAGTTAGGTGAGGGGGAAAATTTTCAATTTTAGGTTTGCCTCACCCACGACACTAACACTACTACCAAGGGAATTTTTCTAAGGATCTTCAATATGCACCACACTTGGTCTCCTAGGCTAGAGGGTACGAAAGATAACAAAACTCTAATTATGCATACTAGAAAGGCCTAGAAGATTACAATATTTGATTCCAAGATTAAACCAATTGGTTTTTTTATGTGTTAACACCAAAAACCAACCAAGCATATAAGCCACCAGTTTAGGTGTTTAAGATAAAACCAAAATCAACTATACAAGGCACCAACATATTAATATTCTGATCCATACTAAATTATGGTTAAGCATGATTGAAATCATGAGTAAAATATTGTAATTAATTGAAAAAGATAAGATAAAAGTCCTGACTAAATATCATCAAATAGCAAGTAACACATGGCAAACTTAGGCGGACAAGCCAATCGGTTTCTAGGATAAGTTAATTGGTATGGTTGCACAAAACTTGAAGAAAATAACACAAAAAAAAAACGATTGACTGTTCATAAAAACCACTCAATATGTTTTATTGAATTAGTCGATGTATCTAAGTAGAGGCTAAGACCACTCTGGTTATAAAGGAACCAGTTGATGGGTTAGGTAGACCAATTAATTGTTCATAGATACCAGTTGAATGATTCATCAAACTAATCAAGTGTTCTAGTAACCATCTAATCATGGAAACAAATTTATGCAACTACTTACACAACTATTTGATAATTTATGACAAAGTTGGTCAACTGGTCAAAATGAAACATCACCCAAATCGAAAACACACACACATAATAAAAAATCAAGAATCTTCTTTAGATTAATCTTAACAGGCTTCTATGTTGTAGACCATATAAAAATACATACTCCATATATGAATTTAAATAAAACTTGATATAAATTGATACTCAATAGAATTATGCTTAAAGTTACTAAACTCATGCATAATATTAAAAATACCCGAAACATGCTTACAACTTCAGAGGTAAAAATATTACCAAATGCTTAAATCTAAGAACTCAATTAACACATTCTCATCACATAATCATATTAAGACCAAAATATCATAAAAAATGACACAAGTCCTTATTCATTGATTTCCTAAGAAAATAAATAATTAAAACAAAGAAGAAGAAGAAGAAGAAGAAGTTTGGACATTCATATTTTTATATCAATATTCATATTTTTATCTAAGTTCGAGTTGGATGTACCTATTAATAGATTTGAAAAGCTAATTGACTGGTACCCTTGGACATTCATATTTTTATCCAATTTCGAGTTCTTTTTAAAACCAACACCATTTCTTTTATATCAACATAGTTTTATACACAATTTGAAAAATTTTAGGATTAGTAATTAAACCATGAAGCAAGTTAGTTCCCTAAACACAAGGAATTAACAAAATAGATTTGGGCACTAAAACCAATTAAGAATACCTCCTAGATAAGGCTATCTCTAAAGACTTACTAAAAATTATATTAAATTTACTTGATAAACGGTAAAATATATAAATATATATATCTATTTACCTAGTAGTATTAGGCTGCTTCTTATAGGGAGTTAGATTAACCTACACTTATATGCTAAAGGCATGAATTATTTATTTGTTGGAGGAATGGAGGTAAATATGACCCACTTGATCCATGACTATAACTTCTTGGAATATTAGTGGAGGTAATGAGGTTCTTAAACAAACCGAGACATTTCACTTTGTTAAGAAAAATAATATAAGTGTTCTATGGTTAATTGAAGTTCATATGAAGAAAATTAATGTCCAGAGGGGGATGAGGGGATTGAAATTAATTTAGATTTTTTTGCAATTTTCAGTATGATTATAATGCCAATGTTTTTTTTTGCTATAGGACTATAACCCTTCATGAAATTGTGTGTTTAAATGAATGTGCATAGGGAATTCATGTGTAAGTTCACAAAAAATGGGGTTATAGAGTTTTATGATAATTTTAATATATGATTTTATTACTAAACATATGAAAAATATGTTATTACACTAGTAAGTTATTCTTGCTTAAACAAATGTGCCCTAACTTCTATTTGGAGTTTTTAATGTGATTTGTAATTCCTAAAAAATTTGGGAGGTACTATTGTTATAGATGAAGTAGATGATTTTTTTTTGTTTGTACATATGGGGTTTAGGGGATCTACCTTCAATTATCCCTTTGTATACTTGGACTAATAATGAGAATGAAAAGACTAGGGTTTTGTGCAAAATTGATAGATATCTTTCCAACTATACAGGCTGAACTCAACATCCCCATGACCATGTGATTTTCAAGCCTTAATGTATTTTGGATCATGTAGTTTTAATGTTATGTGATGCACAAAACTAAAGAAGTATCTTTAAGTCTTTTAGATTTCATAACTATTGGATTGATAAGACTAAATTTAGACCATTGGTAGAATATTTCTAAAGTATGCATAAGGAAGGAAATGTTATGTTTAGAATTTTAAAAAAGATAAAAAGTCAAAACATAGGCAGAAAGAGCTAAACCATGTTCAGTAGATGCATGATACGATAAAGAGTCAACACGATTTCACTTATTGGAAATCATTACAACTATCAGTTTTAGGCCTCTACAATTAAAGTTTAATTTAGTAAGTAGGGAAAGTAGAAATAAATTGGCAAGATAGAAAAAAGATTAAGGAATCATTTTTAAGACATAATGCTCATATTGTTTATATTCAATTGGGGAACCAAACTACTTAGTTTTGCTTTACAAATGTAAAAGGTAAGCTAGCTCAAAATAAGGTTCTCTATCTTTGTTTCTAAGTCAGGATAAACAATTTATGGGGAGAAGGTTCTCTATCTTCTTCTACAAATTACTACCTAAGTACTCAAGCTACTAAGTACGGGACAAGTACCTCAAGTTCTACGAATGTCATGAAGAAACAAGAGATTAATTGAGATGAGAAGGGAAAGACCAAGGCTAATGAAGTCTCTATAAAGCAATTCTTTTAGTGTCGAGGATTTGGACACCTGGCTAGATAATATCTCAACCAAAGAGTATTATCTATACGAGAAATTAAAGCTATGAAGACTTATGATGAAGACCTTGAGTTCGAGTCAGAAGAAGAAATTTTAAGTGAGTTAGAAGATAAAGGGAATGCTTGTTATGTGCTGCAAAGATTTCTTCAAGTGCATGCTAATGATCAACCTAATCAGATAGAGAAGATATTCAAGATTAAAGGAATATTAGGAGATATAACTTGTTGGGTTATCATTGATAGTGGATCATGTAAAAGTATAGCTAATGAGAATATGGTGAAGTAATTGAGGTTAGAGAAAACACCACATTTGAAGCCTTATTATATTCAATGTATTAACAAAGTACAAAGTAGTTAAGGTAACAAAAAAAACCTTTATCTCATTTAGAATTGGTAATTATCCTGATGATGTGCTATGTGGTGTTTTCCCTATGGATGTATGTGGAATATTATTAGGTTGACCATAGCAGTATGATCAATTTTATATTCATAATGGTATTACTAATGAATATCTTTTTGAAAAAGATAAGAAAAAAAACTTAAAACTTCTAAGTGTGATAATGATAATATAGTCGAAAAGAAAAAAGATTTTACTTTTGCATGAAAAGTCTACAATAGAATATATTAAGGAAAAAGGTAGTTGTTGTGCTATGAATATCAAGGAATCCTTACAAGTGGAGAAAAATAAAAATAATCTCAATTAGATGATTCTATTGATGAATACAAAGATATATTTTCTAATGACTTACCACCGATATTACAACAATTTCCGGTATGTCATTACCAAATCGAAATGCCTATAAATGTAATCCAGAAGAAGCTAATGAATTAGAGAGAAAAATACAGGAGCTTAGAGCAAAAGGATATGCGAGAGAAAGTATGAGCCCATGTTGTGTACTTGTAGTACTTATTCCTAAAAAGAATGGTACTTGGTGCATGTGTATTGACTCTAGAGCTGTGAACAATATAACCATCAAATACGGATTTCTCATGCCTAGATTAGATGACATATTAGATGCATTATTTGGAGAACAAGTATTCTATAAAATTTATCTAAGGAGTGAATATCATCAAAAGAGGATAAGATAAGGGGATGAATGGAAAATTTATTTTAAAATTAAATATGGTCTTTATGAATGGACTATTATTCCGTTTAGATTGTGTAATGCACCTAATTCATTTATGAGGCTAATGAATGAAGTTATTTGACCTTTTATTGGAAAATTTATTATGGTATGCTTAGATGATATACTTGTGTATAGTAAAAATGAGCATGAACATCTTATTCATTTGAGGAGATTATTTGATAAGCTAAGGGAAGCTAAACTTTATGGAAAATAAAAAAATGTGATTTTACGCTTTTGAGTATTTTTTTTCTTGGTTATGTTGTAAGTAAAGAAGGTATCAAAGTGGATCCTACAAAGATTCAAGCTATTCAGGACTAACCAATACCTAAAGATATTCATGAGATGAGGAGTGTTCATGGATTAGCTAGTTTCTATAGAAGATTCATTGAAGACTTCTCGACTATTTTTGTACTAATTACACGTCTTACGAAGAAAGACGAATTCAAGTTGGGAGAAGAAGCCACTAAATCCTTTGATACTTTAGAGGACAAGCCATGTATGCACCGGTATTATCTGCCTAACTTTGATAAACTGTTAGAAATTTTATGTGATGCGAGTGGGGTAGGGGTAGGAGGTATACTCTCACAAGAAAAAAGGGCCATTGTAATTTTTAGTGAAAATTTAAATGGCTATAAAATTAATTATTCAACATATAATAAGGAATTCTATGCCATCATAAGAAGCCTAGAAACATGGGGTCATTATTTGAGACCTAAATCATTTATTTTGCATTCGGATCATGATAGTCTAAAATATTTACATGGGCCAAAGGAGATTAGTAATAGGCATAAAAAAGAGTTAGTTTCTTACAATCCTTTGTGTTTTCTCTCAAACATTTCTATGGTAAAGAAAACGTATTAGCATATACATTATCTAGGAGATCTATGATATTTTTCATGTTGGATGCTAAACTATTAGGTTTTGAGATGTTGAAAGAATTATATACTAAAGATGAATATTTATTTGAACCAAAACAATATTATATTGTGCATCAAGGATCAACATCATATAATTCATAATATCAACATCAAAATATCTAGCACCTACGTGAACTAAAATAATGTTATGTTGTGTATCTAGTCAAAGCTCGGACCCATATTGGGCTGGCCCTCTACCTTAACATGAAAACCTCTTTTTATCGACAACGCCTTAGTTTTTCCCTTCCCTTCCCCTTTTATTTTACTCTTCTATAAATAGAGAACCTTATATTTATATTGAGGATATATGGAATTAGAATACAAATCTTACTTTTACTCTATCCCCAATCCTCTAAAATTTCCCCTTAGTAATCTTTTGCTAATTAGTATTATTTTAATTCCCTATGAACCCTTTGATTCGCAAAACATCAACTACAGGATCCATTTTTGGGGACCAATTACAAAAAAATTGTCACCCAGTCAAACTTACAAGCAACTTGATCTATGAAGTAGTGATCCTTCCAAGGGAGCCTAACTAGTTTCTATCTTATAGTTCCAAGATACTAAAGCTAAGCTCTGAGTGTCTACTCTATAAATGGTCTGGGATATGTTTTCTCCTCTTACACATAGCTATGGGTAACTACCCCATCTTATGGATCAACAATGCTGTGTCACATGTCAATAACCCAATCCACATGAAATTATGGTGGAAACTTTGGATCTTGCACAAAGGGCGCTAAGGACTAAGCTTTGTAGTGCTATCTTCCAAGGAGAAGAGGTAGAGTCCATGGAGGATGTTCTAGGTGAAAGGACTAGAAGTGATAGACACCAAAAGTCCTTTAGCCCTTTGAGATGGAACAAGAGGGAAATGTGTTTGTGCGCAAGGAGAAAGCATGATATCTGCCAAACCAATAGAGAAGAGGATGAAATTTAAAGATAAGAATTTCACTAGACTAATAGAGCTGAAGAGGAATTAATTAGTAAGATGATAGATCAATGGATATAAAGGGTATTTGACACTATGAGAAACGTGAATAATATTGTTGGTGGTTTCAATTGGAAAACAAATTTTATAAAATATTAATTTGAAAGTTCAGTATAAGGAATAAGAATCATGATTTTTGAATCATATGGTGGTTCTACTAATCCAAATGACATTTGAATAAGTTCAAAATCTAACATCCCTAAACTTATTGAATACAAAAATTTCATTTTGAAGATAATCTGAAAGCGATTGAAAAATAAAATAGGGGAATGTTACCGCTACATCAACTATGAGACAGGTGTGATAATCATATAAATAGACATGTTATACATATAGAATTACGTGGATACATGGTAATGTAGGCATTTAAAAGAAATCATACTTAAACTGCCCAATCATAAACAAAATTAGACAAACCAAAAATGCTAAATTTGCATGAAGAAACACTACCACATGCTCGAATTATAGAATATAATTAGCCCATGCCCAACATAGAAACAAAAAAAAAGGAACCACAACAAGCAACAAAAAACTTATTCATATTAAAGATAAAAATGACCTACCTTGAAGTAATCCTTATAGCATGAAACCCTAAACTTAATGGCTATCTACCAAGACTTTGATTCTTAAGATAATCAAGAGTTAAAACCACTAAAAATCCTTTTGAAAAATCCACTAAAAAAATTAGAAGAAGAAGAAGAAGGAGATCCAAATTACAACTTAGCCTTTTCTCAAAAACATAATTCCAAGGAGAATGAAGCTAGAATCTTCAACCTTTCTAAAAACCTTAATCCATACTTGCTTGTGAGAAATGAGAGAGAACTAAAGACAAGTTTAGAAGAAGAAAAGAGAGATAATAAATTCACCAAGGAGGGAATAAAATAAGAACAAACATCTATTTTTTTATTAATAAAGAGGAAAAAGAAAGAAAAATGGAGACTACTAAACACTTAATAATTTTCACCAAGGGAAAGGAAGAAGGGAGCAAGAACAGTAGGTAAGAACTAAAAATGAATTAGGGATGGAGTGTATAGAAGATAGAGCTATTTGAAACCCATAAGAGGGAGAGAGATAAGACTAGTATGGTTGAGTGTGGGGGGAACCAAGTTGAAGGAGAAGGCATGATGGTGTGAGGGAGGTTGATTGTAGTCAAGGAGAGACATGGCAGAAGATTGGTAAGTCAGGGAAGGGGTGCGTGAAGTTAAACATGTAGCCAAGCTATTAGGAGAGAGACGAAAGTGAGGGAGAAGATATAAGGTGAGATATGCCTTTAAAGTGCTTTTTGGGAAAATTTAGCTAAGTCAAAATCATACCAAGATCTATATAATGTAATTATAATCCCAAAGTGCCAAATTCTTCACATTAGAACAAATACATTCTGATTAGAAGTTTTCATAATCATTTAAAAGATATTCAAATCATAATGAAAAAATGATTTGAAATCATAGGCTAACCATTCGATTGGTTTGAAAAAACTAGTCGATTGGTTCATCAAGAGTAAAATTGTCAATATCTGAGCACTCCAGTTGACCAGTTATGCAAATTAGTCAATTGGTATGCTTGAAATTCATATCTTTATTAGAATTTTAATCCCTTTTCAAAATCAAACCTAATTTATTTTATATCCACATAAATTTAAACATTTTTTGAAGGATTTTAGGATGGTTTATTACAACAATACTATAACACCCCGAGTCGATATGACCACGCGGGGGCTACCTTAGAGAGCTTTTAGATTGATCGGCTGGCCCCACAGATCAACACGAGTCCTTTTAGCACGCTTTGTCCTCATTCACGCACTTCCCTGAAACTTCCCAGGAGGTCACCCATCCTAAAATTGCTCCACCGCCAGCACGCTTAATTATGGAGTTCTTAGGATGGAATCACCAAAAGGATGGTATACCATGTTGATATAAGTAGTCATATCAATCCTTATAACACTCTGCTCAAATTAGGGTATTACATTCACCCCCACTCAAAGAATGCAATGTCCTCGTTGTGCCTCAACCAATGACTGTCTCAATATAGTTCATCCCAAGAATCGTCCCGCTAGGTGGCTAACTGGCTCATCCAAGTTCAGCCCACGGTTGCGGTTTCGCTCTGATACCATTTGTAACACCCCGAGTCGATATGACCACGCGGGGGCTACCTTGGAGTGCTTTCGGATTGATTGGCTGGCCCCACAGATCAACACGAGTCCTTTTAGCACGCTTTGTCCTCACTCACGCACTTCCCGAGAAATTTTCAAAAAAATTTTGAAACTTCCGAGGAGGTCACCCATCCTAAAATTGCTCCACCGCCAGCACGCTTAACTGTGGAGTTCTTAGGATGGAATCACCAAAAGTATGGTATACCATGTTGATATAAGTATCCATATCAATCCTTATAACACTCCGCTCAAATTAGGGTATTACAAATACCCCCTTAAAGGAGGCGACATCACACACACACATCACACCTACATAAACAACTCTAGATACTTCGTCTTGATATCCTCTTAGGACATCCATGTGTCTTCATCTTCTCCATGGCATGACCATAACACCTTTACAAGTGGAATAGCCTTTGAGCGTGTCTCCCAAGTCTTGGTATCCAAGATCCTCATTGGCAGCTCCTTAAAAGTCAACCCCTCATCAAGCTTAATCATCTTTGGCTGAATGATGTGCGATGAATCTACCTTGTACCTCTTGAACTGAGAGATGTGGAAAACGTTATGCATGTGTGGAAGCTCAACAGGTAAGGCACTATGCTAAACAACCTCTCCAACACAATCCAAAATCTCATATGACCCAATACACCTGACCTAAGTTTAACCTTCCAACCAAAATGCTTCACTCCCTTGGTGGGAGACCTTCAAAAGAATGCGATCACGCTCCTTAAACCCATCTTCCCTCCTCTATAGATCTACAAAACTCTTTTGTATATCTTGGGCATCCTTTATTCAATCTCAAATCAGCCAGATCTATATAGTAGTGTCCTCTACCATCTCCTATCTTAACACAACTATCTTGCTAGAGCTACTCCAACACTAGAGGCTACGTCACTTATGTCCATAGAGTGCCTCAAAAGGTGCCATCCATATACTTTATTGATGACTATTGTTGTAGGATAATTCTATCAAGTCCAGATAATCCTCTAAAGTTTAAATAGTGCACTCATCCTGACCATCCCTAGCCTAATGGAAAGTAATACTCATCTTTAGTTGTGTCTCAAAAGTTGCTTACAACTTCTACCAGAAGTGAGATAAGAATCTAGAATCCCAGTCCGACATAATGTCTTTGGGAACCCCATGGTACCATACCACATACTTCTTGTATGCACTGACCATATGCTTCATACTCTAAGTTGACTTCATCAATATGAATACTTCCTACATAATCAACTAATCAACTACCACCCAAATCAAATCCAAACAACTACAAGTCTTTGGTAATCCACTTGAAAAACTCTAATGGCTGAACAAGCCCCTCTAGATGCTTGTGCTCGACCTTTACTTTTTGACAAGTCAATCACCTATCTACAAATTTAGCAATCTCCCAGTTCATAGGGCCACTAATAGATTTACTTCAAGTCCTTATACAACTTATCCCCTTTATGATGGAAAAAATAAGGCACACGATGACTCTCATCCATAATCTTCCTCTTAAGCTCCCAAAAAAACTATGTAACACACCATCATCCCTTGAAAAAGATACTAACATCCTCAAAATCATAAAACCCCACTACTCTGCCCTCTAATATAACCTCTTGATCGATTGATCACAATATCAACTAGGTTACTAGCTTGAATCTCGTTGAAGATAGTTAGTGTGATCAAGAGAGAGCTCATCTTTGTCTCAAGATCCATAAAGCAAATGATCTCTATGATAAACTTCTAAAGATCTTGCTAAATTAGTTTAAAAAAAACTTATAAACTCAAGGAGTGTGAAGTCTTCATACTAAGAGCATCCGCTACCACATTGGCCTTACCCATGTGGTAGCTCAAATAAAAATCATAGTCCGTAACCATATCCAGTCACTATCACTATTTCATTTTTAGCTCACACAGAGTGAAGATGCACTTAAAGATCTTATGGTCTGTGTAGAACTTACATTGCACTCCATACAAGTAATGTAATAAGTTCTTCAAGGTGAAAACCATCGCAACTACCTTAAGGTCGTGAGTGGGATAGTTCTTCTAATGCTTTTTTTAACTACGAAGAAGCATACACCACTACCCTCTAATGTTGTATCAACACACATCCCAAACAAAGTTTGGATGCATAACTATACACTTCAAATCCCTTAGCATCTGATTACAAGGTAAGAACTAGAGTTGAAGTTCCTCCTTTTTAACTCCTCGAAAGCCTCAATGCACTTCTCATCCCAATAAAAGTGCATCATCTTCTTCAATAAGGCAGTCAATAGATGATAAATTCTAGAAAAATCCTGGATGAAATGTTTGTAGGAGCTTACCATTCCTAGAATACTACATATCACCCTGACATTCATCAGTATTGACCACTCTGACATGACTCGAATGTTTGAAGGATCTACCAGTACACAATCCTTTAGGATGACATGACTAAGGAAAGCTACCTTTTCTAGCCAAAACTCATACTTTAAGAGCTTGCCGTACAACTAATGAGTTCTCAATAAGGCTAATGTATATCTCTAATGCTACTCGAGCTCCTCACAAGTCCTATAAAAAATCAAGATATCATTATTGAAGACCACAACAAACTAATCAAGGATTTTCAAAAGATGATGTTCATGAGAGCCATGAACAATATTGGTGCATTCGTGAATTTAAAGGACATCATCATGAACTCATAATGGCCATACCTTGTCCTAAAAGATGTCTTTGATATGTTCCCCTTAGAAATCCTCAACTAATGATACCCCGATCTAAGATCATCTTTAAAAAAACTGTGGCCCCATGTAGTTGATCAAAAAGGTCATTGATTCAAGGTAAAGAATAATGTTTCTTCACCATAACCTAGTTCAATTCTCGGTAATAGATTTAAAGTCTCAACCTACTATCTATATTCCTCACAAAAGGACTAGTGCTTCCTAAGGCAACACTCTTGGTCAAATGTACCCCTTCTCTAATAAATCCTCCAATTGAATGTGCAACCCTACCATCTCAATTAGCGCCAAGTGATAGGATGCCTTCAATATAGGCTCTGTGCCTGGTAGAAGGTCTATCATGAAGTCTATATCATGAAATGGCTACATACCTAAGATCCCATTAGGAAATACGTTTTGAAACTCTCATACCACTGGGATACCCACGATTAATGGCTCCTCAATGCCCAAATCCTTCACACTACATAAGTAAAGTGGGAACCCATTATGTACCAACATACTTTGCACACTCAGGGACGCCATCCTCACCGAGGGCCTAAACTTGAATCTTTGATAAGATTCTTCAACACCTTTTGATCCCTTAAGAACCGCACGCTTTTGTGTGCAATGGATCATAACTTAATATACTAAGAGCATATCTTTTCCGAGTATTATACTGAAGTCATGAAGTTCAAGGTCTATGAGGTTTATCGAAAACTCGATTTTGGTAATAATTAAGGCCACATCTCTATAAAACCAATAACATATAAAGTTATCTCCAGATGAGAGCACAACAAAAATCTCTATTCTATTAGAAGGAATCATAGTTGTCCTAGCTACTAAAGTAGTAAACACAAAGGGATGTGAAGCACCCAAGTCGAATAGCATATAAGCACGAAGGGAATAAACCGTGAACATGCCTACATGTCAGCCTCAAATAGGCTCATCATATTCAGTCGACACTACCTAAACCTTACCCTTGATGAAAATCATGAGGTCTCTTAATCTTCTTATGCAGAGAAATCCTACTAGCTCCACTATCTATCAATTGATCCCTTTGATCTTGCTATATTTGAGCTATTGTAACTTGTAAATGTACCTTCCCTTGTATAACACTACCCACAATGATACAACACTCAAACCAACGAATCCCCATCCTATCACATCCATCACAATAAACTAGTTGTCCGGCATAATACTTCCTTGGTTAGTTCTTGCCATACCACTAAAAAATGAAGAGCCTCATTGTTGGGTGACTCAAGCGTCCTCCACAGTGAGGTACCATAACTTATTGATGACTACCTATAGTCTAGAACCTCTTCTCCCCCCCTTAGCACTAATCGCCCTCAAACATCAACTTGGCCCCTGACTGGGCACTATAGGTTTGTGAAATCACTAATGCCTTTAAGGCATAATCATACAAAGCATACAAGTCTTGCACCTAAGTTGCTACTAGCATCTTCTAAAGTCTCAAACTTACCCCCAAATAAAATTGTTGAACCTTCATCAATTTCAACCTCTAAAGCAAAATGAACTAGGTCCAAATAGTGGTTGTAGTACTCCTCCACCATGGACGTACCGTAATGCAATGCCATGAACTAATCATACTTTTCCATCCTTAGGCGATTAGAGTAGAATTATGCCCTTAACATCTCAATGAAAGTCTTTTACTGATTTACAGTGACTCGTCTTAGTTGTTGAACTCTCCACCATTCATTAGAACAATCCTGAAAGTGGAACACTCCCATGTCCATCTACCTATCCTCTGGGTGGCCATTAGCTACAAAGATCTTCTCAAATTGCCTCAGCTAATGCTCAAACACATTTGGATCTTTCTGACCCTCAAGACCCATGGGTGATGAAGACTAACCTTATGAAGCCAATCCTCTAGTGGTGGCACCAGAAAAAGAGGTGGCAACAACGCCAGTTGTGGAGCCTACTCACACTAAATCTGTTGCTCCATGAAGGTCCCAAGAGTCTCCATGAAACTCTTGAGATACCATTTTATAGCCATTAAAGTCCTAGAATATGAAATCACATTAGAAAAGGCTAAATGATAACTCTGTAGTTAGTACACAAGAAGGTATCATATTGCACATAAGGCTAGAAGTTAGTAATATCATATAAATTTAAGCCCAACTCCTAACCTAAACCAATGCTCACTCTCATACTAAACTAGAGTCTATAAGTTTTGATAAAACTAGAGAAATTCATTTTTTGAATTATAAAGTTTCACTTTGAATATAATGAGGAGGTTGGAAAGAGAAATTGGCAAATGTAACCACCAAATCAACTATGAGAGATGTGTGATCATCACCTAACCTATGCTTGATGTAAAGCAACATGGAAGAGAAAACTAAAAGATGCATGCTCATAATAATATATAATAGTGCTAATGATAACAAAGATGAGAACAATAAGATAGATATGAATAAGAATGAGAGTTTACAAGTTCCAAATACAAGAGTTAGGGCTAAGAGTTTGTGTAACTAGAAGAAAAAGAAAACTTGCCAACGTAATGGGAAACACACATCTATTACATTAGCTTAACTCTTAAGTACAAAATATAAATCTCCAATACCAAGTAGTGGCTAACTACTGACCTTTATCATAATCTTTAACATATTCGAGCTGAGAACCATACCCCTACAAATTATCTACTACTCTCTGACATAGAAGTTGGATCATCACTATGGTCACACAATTGTAGTACCAGTACAGTGAAGTAACAGTAAAATAGACTACCTAAGGTATGGTTATGGCCCATGTAATATATTGAAGTCACATAGTAGCATGGTAATAATTATACCAATATAATTTAACACTCAGGATCTTGGTAGTAATGCAACAGGACATGCTTACATGGAGATCATGGAACAAAAATAATATACTAAAAGCATCATGGCCACACAACATAAGCCATATAATAAATCTTCCTTTAGTAATTAAGATAATTTTTTAAACCACACCCAGTTCTCCTCCATGAAAAAATTCATAGCAACATACAAACACAATGGGATACTACATCTACCCCATGGGGTCAGGATATATCAAAGGGCCTTTTCTTCTAGGATACAACACCCACCACACATTGAGTGCACTTACCATAAGGGTTAACATGAATTGGGATATCACACCCACCACATGTGGTTAAAGTACATTAAGGGGCATGTACTAGGATACCTCACCCACGACATCTTGAATGCCTTTATCACAAGAGCTAAAAAGTTGGGGGGTACCATACCCTCCTAAGAAATAAATAATATAAAGTGCTAAGGGGATTGTACTAAGATACCTTACCCATTTGAATTGGACATTGATGTCATGCTAGCCTAACATTATATAAACTTACCCTTAAAGATATGTGTATACCCCCTACTGACTACAAGATATTGTAGAAGGAAATAGATACTGAGTGAAAATATAAATCACAGGGTGACCCACCCACTAACTTATGGCCAGACACCCTAAGAGTCAGATAAAAAGGCTCGAACAAAATTTTATTCCATTATTATTAATTACAAGTTATATCACAAATCACTTATTAATTTCATAATCAACTAATTTGGTGTTTGTAAGTGATAACACCAAACACAAATAAGTTCCATTATTATCTAAACTGGGTGTTTCCAAGTGATAACACCAAACACATCACATGACATAAAAGCCACCTATTGGGTGTTTAAAGATATCACCAAACTTAACCAATTCAAGTCCCAGATATCATCATTATTTTCTTATTCATTCTAGATTAAACATGGTTGTAATTGAACTTTAAATACTATAATTATATGGAGGTATTAATATAAAAGACCCAAAAGATGAGCAATTATAAACAACAAAGCAGAACATAGTTGGACTATTTGATCAGTCATTAGGACCACTCATCTATTTTGGTCATACCAAACCTGAACCACAAATAACACCAATGGACTAGTTGATTAGTTGGTCTCACCGAGAAACTATGAATAGGAAACTAATTAACAGGTTTGGTCCAATAGATCGATGGGTCTAAGTAAAGACTGGACCACTTAGGTTCCAAGGTCACAAGTTGATGGGTTTGGCAAATTGATCGATTGCTCATTGGGACTAGTTCACTCATTCATCAAACCAATCGATCGATCCCGTAACTAACTAGTCAATGGGTTCAACAATATGATCTACTGGTCTAGGTAAAAAAACACTCAAACTTGTGATACACCTACCAAAATTTACCAAACTATACCATATAAGTCGCTAATTCATAAAACACATGAATATACATGATGCGCATATGGAATCTTATTGATATATGGTACTATAGGAATTTAAACAAAATCATACTTAAACTAGCCAATCATACATTAAATTAGAGAAACCAAAAACCCTTTATTGTAGGAAGAAACTCTATCACATGCTCAAATTCTAGAATACAATTAGCCCATGACCAACATAGAATCACACCAAGAGCATGGAACTATAATAAGTAACAGAAACCTAAAGATTAGAAGAAGAAACATGAAGCGATATGGAGGGAAGAAAATAAGCGGATAACTTTTTTTTTCTCAACAAAGAGGAAAAAGGAAGAAAATGGATAATTCTCAACACTTATCAAACTTCATATAGGGAAAGGATATAGAGAAAAAGAACAACACATAATAAGTGAAAATGAATCAAGGATGGATAGTATAGAAGATAGAGTTAGTCAAAATCCACAAGAGGGAGAGAGGCAAGGCTGATATGGTTGAGTGTGACTAAGGTATTTGAGAAGACATAATGGTGTGAGGTAGGTTGAGTGTAGTTTGGGAGAGGCATTATAGAAGGTTGGGAAGTCAGGGAAGGGGTATGCAAAGTCATACATGTAACCAAGCTATCAGGAAATAGAGGAAAATGAGGGAGAAGTAAGAAGGTGAGATACACCTTAAAAGTACTTCTTGGGGAAATTTAGCAAACTAAAAGCCATAGTGTGATCTAAATAATTTAAAAATAACCCCGAAGCATCAAAATGTGATCATTAAAACAAATACATCAAACTAAGAAGTTTTTCATAATTATTGGAAAGAGATTCAAATTAAAACCAGAATAGTATATAAAATAACAGGATAACTAGTCAATCAGTTTGAGAAAACCATTTAACTTGTTTGTTGATAATAAAATTATTAATCTCTAAGCATACTAGGTGATCAATTAAACAAACCAGTTAACTAGTACACCAAAAATTCATATCTTTATTAGAATTTCAAGTCCATTTCAAAACCATAAATAATTTATTTATATAAACATAAATTTACACACATTTCAAATGATTATAGGTCGGTGCATTACCTAAACATATCATGTTTCTAGATAAGGAAAAAGAAGATTTGTTATGAAAAACATTCTTGGGAACTTTAAAAGAGGTAAAATTAAGATGGTTCAGGAAACTAAGAAATAAATCTTTATATTCATTTTTCTAGCTGGCAATGTCTTTCATTAATCAATTTGATGCATTTAGATGAACTAAGAAAGATTTTTTTCCTTGATGGGATGCTACCAATACTCAAAAGACTCTGTTCAATCAAATGTTTAACATATTTGATAGGGAAGTTTGAGAGATTGATGATTTGGATAAAATGGTATCGCTAAATACTTATTCCCTAGAGGATTAACTAATGCAGAGTTAGTTGAGAATTTATACTTGGACAAGCATAAATCTTACACTTCTCTAAGGAAAGGCATGTAAGAGAGGATAATTAGAAAAGATTTAAGCAAGGTGATGTAATTGATGACTAGAATAGAAGAAACTCCTTTAATGTTGAAAGAGACACATGATAAGGAGATGTGTAGGTTATATAAAGACTGCAAGGTTCGAAGGCCAGTGGTACATGAAACACAAAAACCTCAACAAGTGGTGCTCCTATCATGAAGAGTAGGGGCACACATAAAAGGAGTGTTGGTCATTAAGGGATATTATAGAAGAATATATGCGTAGGCATCATAATCGAGTCCTAATCAGGATTCAAAAACAAACTCAACAATATTCAACAAAAATTGAATGGGAAATAAGGATAACGTTGATCGGGAGTACCCAATCTAAATCCTCCAACCGGAGAATAAGTAGGGTTGTTGGAATCCCGACAATAAACGATGCAAGCCGTGACAATAATCAAGCTGAGAGCTTTGTTTCATAACATGAGAAATTAAGTCGAAAGTTGTTTCCTTTTACATCAAATCAAGGGCTTCATATAAGGAAGAAAATAGCCAAAACAATTGGGATTCGAACGTTGGAACAACAGTCGAAAAGGAGGAGCATACATAATGGAATAATGGTGAAAATTCACCATTGATGGTGAGCGAAGAAGAAGGCGTGATTTGGGCAGAAGTATTTGATGGATGTCAAGGAGGAAAATGGTCAGGGAAGGATGCTCTGTTTGAAGAAATTCTTCCACCGAGAGGCTGGTTTGGGGCTTTAATGGTTGCATTTGTTTGGGCTTATCGGTCGGTGGTGTTTGGGCTTTTATTGAGGTGAAGGGTGATGAGTTTTGGGATTTGGAAAGATGGGCCAGTGAAGGATAGAGTAGAGATCGAGTTTTGGATCTAAATTTTGACTAGCTTCTTAATACCCATTTTACAAGATAAAAACAAAAATAGTACAAATTAATAATAAAATTGCTAATTGGCCAATAATGCCATTATTATAGCTAAAAATCTTAAACTACAATATATCTTCTCAGCAACAATATCTCATTTCTTCACAACAATAGATCTGGATTTTATTCCTACTTTTATTTCCAACTTATTAATCTACTTGATTATCCTACAAAGTAGAAACACAAAGATAATTAATTATTTTTACAGGATTATTGAAGTTTTATTTGGTAAGGACACTAAGAGTATTTGGGGTTTCATCACATCATTTGAAATGTTATGCACAAAACCCTCATCTAAATAAGAAATAATGTCATATTATTAATTTTATCCACCATTTAAAAGAAGGGAACCTTAAAAGATTATGCACACTATTCTAGTAGGAGTTTCCTTTGTAGAAGCAAGTGAAATAGTCCTAAAGGTATACATGAGAAAGTATGACTTCTAGGAAACAAACAAGAAGGTAAGAATGGATGAACGGGAAGTCATATTTATGCCAAATGATGATGGGTCAAGTATGGTGGAGCCACAATGACCCTTTGGTTATTGAAGTGCAACCACAAATTATGTTATGAAAAGTGAGCTCATGGACACAAGCAATTTTTTTTGATGTTATTTTTTAGGAATATTGTAAACAATTAGAATTTCCAAAAGGATAAATTATAAATAAAACTTCACATTTATTTGTATTCACGAGTAATGTAATAAAATCAAAGGAAATGGTAGATCTCACTTTGACTGTCATACGGGGGATTTAAAGAGCATGAAAATAAACTTTATGGGTGTCGCTTTTCTATTGGCATATAACACGATATTAGGATGAAATACTATTAACAAGATCTGAGATAACATTTTTATGGTTGGATTTGTAGAATTTCAAGGTGATAAGAGAGTAGCATAATAGTGTTATATAATAGAAGTATGGGGCAACCAAGGATAATTAGATGTTATAAAGACATTAGAAAATCTAGCTCTAGAGGACTTAGATGCTTCTAAAGATGACATCTAGCCTACTATAGAGAAAAAAAAGAAGTAGTTGAGGGATGAAGAGCACATGGTGATGATAGGAATTAACAAGATTGCTAAAGAGGAGCTACTAACATTTTTTGCAAGAAATAAACATGTCTTTACTAGGAGCTATTTAACATTGAAGAAACTACTCCATCATTAAGCATCAAATAGATATAATGGAGGGATACAAACCAGTAAAAAAAAAGATAAGGGTCATTAGAGTTGAAAAGAAAAAAGTCATTTGAGAGGATGTGGAAAAATTATTCATCTTAGGTTTTGTCAAATATGTGAAATATGATGACTAGATAACCAACCCAGTCCTAGCAAAGAAGTCCAATGATAAATAGAGAATGTGTGTCGACTTCACAAATCTTAATAATGAATTTCCTAAAGATGGTTATCTAAACTATTATGAAAACGGAAAATAATAACGGCACATTAATAACGGTGGTTCGGAAACCGTTGTCAAACGCGTAAATATTAATGCGCGGGATAGTTTTGATAATGGTTGTAGTTTAAAACAGTTATTAAAAGCCTAACGTTAAAATTTGCATGTAATTTTTAATAACGTTATAAGAAAAACCATTATTAAAAGAGGTTTTAATAACGGTTCCTACAATAACCGTTGTCAAAAGTCTTGAAGGTTTAGTAACGGTTCCTACATGAACTATTATTAAAACCCCAAATCTGCATTTTATTTCGTTCAGTTCTATTTCATGCCAAAAATTTCAGACTCTACACCTTCCCTGTCTCACTCTCCTTCTCTTACAAACCTTCATACCACCACACCGTGCACCACCACTCCGGCTCCTCTCAAGTAAGGAAAACCCTCGCACAGCCAACTCTCCTTTTCCTTGCAGCACCACACCTAGAGCTCTGCCATTCTCGACTTTGCATGTGTGTGCTGTTATTCTTCCGAACATAGCTAGCACTTCTACCTTCTTCCTCTACCGTGTTTGTAGGTGGTCACCTCTCTCCTCTTGCTCGCCATTGCTTCTTTTATGTATGTTTTTGTTCTTCAACTCGTATATATATATATATATATATATATATATATATATATATATATATATATATATATATATATATATAAATGCATGCATATTGCTACAGGGTTGCATTGTTTTTTATTGAAAAATTACGATTTGTCGTTCAAAAATGTGTTGTTAAATGTGTTGGTGAAAAATGTTGTTGTTCGTTGTTGAATTTGTTACGGTACTGTTATATATTAACAAATTCATGTGTTGGCCAATACCTTTACCTATATATATAAATATATATATATATAACATGCATGAGTGTAGAATTATATACGAAGCTAGAGAAATAAAATACTTCAAATTATTAATAATGTCACTTATAAAAACTATATATATTTATATATACATTTTCATTAATAAGTATAGGACACTAGCTATAAGATATAGGAAATGTCATATAATGAATTGAAAATATATTTTACATATGCACATCATTAAATGAAATTTTCAATTAGAGATACATATTTTAATGATTTTTATTTGATGAGGATTAAATAGATATGGAAAATAAAGAATATATAAAAGTGAATAATTAAATAGAGAGAAATAATTGTGTATATTAATAATAATAATAATAATAATAATAATAATAATAATAATAATAATAATAATAATGATGATGATGATGATGATGATGATGATAATAATAATAATAATAATAATAATAATAATAATAATATAGGATTTATATATTAGGGTTTAATTACAGTTATTTAGGTTTAGGATTAGGGTTTTATAAGGTTTAGGGTTAGGTTTTATTTTCATTTATTAGGGTTAATTAGGGTTAAGGTTAGGGTGAGGGTTAGTGTTAGGGTTAGGGTTAGGATTTATTAGGGTTTAATTATATTTAGCTAGGTTTAGGATCATTATCTTATGAGGTATAGAGTTGGTTTTTATTATAATTTATTAGGGTTAATTAGGGTTAGGGTAAGTGTTAGGGTTAGGGTTAATGGTTAGGGTTAGGGTTAGGGTTTATTATTTATTATACTGAATATAGAAGTGAAATATTAAATAGAGAGGAATATTTTTGTATAATAATAATAATAATAATAATAATAATAATAATATAGGATTTATTAGGGTTTAATGACAGTTAGCTAGGTTTAGGATCATTATCTTATGCAGATTAGGGTTACTTTTTATTATAATTTATTAGGGTTAATTAGGGTTAGGGTTAGGTTTAGGTTTAGGATCAAGATCTTTATCTTATGGTGATTCTATTTAAAACTACCGCACTATATTAGGAAGTACTTAAGTTATACAAGAAGATAAGTTAATTGGTACCAAATATTTGTGGGGGTTGTGGCCTAAATTGATCAATTGAAAGCATAAAAGAGGAAAAAAGCCGTAGATTACTTATGCTTTATAATAACAAAAATACTTAGTTGGATGAGATCATTCTTATATTGCAAACGGTGACAAAAATGTGAAAGAAAAATAAAAATGATTGAAGTAACACTAACAAGTTCGCCTATATATAGAATCCCCATAACTTAATTGAAAATTACAAAATCAAAAGTTTTTGAAAGAAAGGAGAATGTACTAGGTGAGAAAGGAGAAACCGGAACCAACAATGAAGATAGATAAAAAGTTGTTACCTAAAATGTTAGGAAGTAAAAAAATCAACACGATTCACATAATTTATAGATAAAGCACCCAACGGACCATAATTATTTAACTAAGAGATGCCTTCAAATAAGTAAGTGAATGATAAAACATTGTACCTAAGCAACCTCAACTAACAAAATCAAAACCATTATATAAATTTTCATTAAAGTGAGAATGGTAAGGGATCCTACAAAAATTTATCTTTAAAGAGCTAATAAATTAACGTAAAGACCTATCAGATGCTATATATATAAAAGTGAAGGAAGGAGAAGAGGTTGCAAGTTTTCCATTGTTACGATAGTACCAATAATTGAAGTTTGTACAGAGTAAAGCGCTAGCCCTATTTTAGTGGTATTTCTATAGTACTTGACGTCTACCATTTTCAATAAAGTCAGCAATACTATGCTTCTTGGTCATGTGAATGTACCCTCGTGATCCAACAGGAATCACTAGCCAATCCTATCGACCACTCAAAGAAAAGCTTAGGGTTCGGTGTAGGGTTAGGGTGTCGATTAATGTTAGGGTTAATGGTTAGGATTAGGGTTAGGGTTTATCTTTTATTATACTAAATATAAAAGTGAAAAATTAAATAGATAGGAATAATTGTGTATAATAATAATAATAATAATAATAATAATAATAATAAAGGATTTATTAGGGTTTAATTATAGGTAGCTAGGTTTTGCTAAAAATATATATTATCTTATTAATATCTACTTGATTTTACTATGCATAGCTTGAACGATTTGATGATAGTTTGATGTTGAGTCGGTTTGTTAAATATATAACTAAAGATTATGTCCTTATTTTAAATAGTTTAATGTTTTTAGCTTTGCATAGTTGGTTAAGATCTGGTAGAATATATTTATGATTTGTCTAGCTAGGTTAAGATCAGTTTACATATTCTGTAATTTAGATCCTTTTGAGTACAACCTTGATGATAAGATTTAGTGGTTCTTATTTTTAGGTAGTGAGATGACATACCCTCCACCATATTTTCGTATGGCGCCATATACAGATATACAAACTCATGTGATATTGTTATACAACGAGCTAGGTTGGTTGTACGCGAGTGGCTCATCCTATCACCCCTTCCATTTCAGATCGTATCACCTTCTGTTGACACTGCCTCAGATAGAGCCATGGGTGTTAGCTACGTCTACCTTTTTGTAGTGGATTTTCTACCACACTGATGCACAACACCCAAGATTTATTGAGGGTGAGGTGTTTGCTAGAGAGTATGATAGGATATCCAGAGAGCTGATAGTCATTGATGATGAGTGGAGGTTTTGTCATAGCTTGCCTTCAAGTATACATCTCGGTTACCCTAGAGTATCCGTGAGTAGACTCTCTTGCAATGACGTCAGGGATCATATGATATATCGTGATTGAAAAACTATGGATTGGAAATGGTTGTCTGCAAATTATCTGTCTAGAGAATATAACAAAGTAGTGGAGTTTTTCATCAAGTTTGTAGTTAAACATGCTCGGGCTTCTAGTATAATAGTCTGACCTTGTTTGAACTATGCTTATATTAAGCTTGTCAATGCTAATGATTTGAGAGATCATTTATTTTTGTATGGAATTGATACAAGTTACACTTGTTGGATATGGCATGGGAAAACAGAGTCTAATTATGATAATGACGATTTTAGGATAGATATTAGTTGATCATCATTTGATAACTATGAGGGAAATTCGTTAGAGGAGATGACTCAAGAGGTTGAGGAAAGTGTTCGGGATTATCTAAAAATGTTTGAGAAGTTATTGAATAACTCGGAGAAACCTTTGTACGGTGATTGTAAGACATTTACTCGATTATCCACTACTTTAAGGTTGTACAACTTAAAAGCATGTAACAGATGGAGTGATAAGAGTTTCACGGAATTATTATCACTCATAAAGGATATGCTTCCTAATGAAAATTTTCTACCCGATCGTACCTATGAAGCGGAGAAGATTCTATCCTCTATGGGCATGAGTTATGAGAAGATACATGCATGCCCTAATGATCGTATTTTATTCGCAATGACAATGAATCTTTGGATAGTTGTCCTAATCTTGAATGCAAAGCACCACGATAAAAGAAGAAGAAGGTACCCGCTAAGGTGTTATGGTATTTTCCTATAATACTTAGATTAAGAAGAATGTTTAATGATATTGAAGATGCCAAGAACCTAAGATAGCATGCTGATGAGAAGATAGATGACAGGCTTCTTAGACATCCATCTGATACTGCACAACGGATGACGATTGATGGCTTGTTCCCTGAATTTGGTAAAGAAGCAAGAAATGTGTGCCTTATGCTTTCTGGATGGAATGAATTCGCACAATCAAGGCACCTAAAGTTTATGGCCAGTGATTTTGGTTATATACAATCTACCTCCGTGGCTCTATAAGAAACGCAAGTATATGGTGCTGTCTTTACTCATTTTGAGGACAAACCAATGTGGGAATGACATTGATGTTTATTTGGCACCTTTGATTGATGATTTGAAGTTCATGTGGGACATGGGTGTTGAAGTATTTGATGCATATAGTGAAGAAAATTTCACTTTGAGAGCAATGTTATTCTGTACTATAAATGATTTTTTGGCGTATGGCAACTTGGCAGGTTATAGTGTAAAAGGCCATTATGCATGTCCGATATGTGAGGATAATACTTCACTTGTTCATCTAACACATGGCCCAAAGACTGTCTTCCTTGGGCATCGTAGGTTTTTACCGAAGAATCATTATTATTGTAGGCAAAGAAAAGTGTTCAATGGCTTCTGAGAACAAGGGCAGGCACCAATCCGGTTGACGGGTCGACAAGTGTGGCTCAAGATAAAAAGTTTGAGTTCCATGTTTGGAAAGAAGAATAAAGATAAGCCTCCATTAGTTGGGTGGAAGAAGATGTCAATATTCTTTAACCTTCCTTATTGGGAATCTCTGTACGTGAGACATGCCCTTGATATGATGCATATTGAGAAAAATATATGTGACAGTCTTGTTGGTACACTACTTAATGTTCCACGCAAGACTAAAGATGGAATCAATTCTCGCATGGATATGGAAGAAATGGGTATTAGACAGGAACAGGCACCGCGAGACAATAGAAGAAGAACATATTTACCACTAGTGTGTCATACTCTTTCTAGAAAAGAGAAAAATTAATTTTGCAAATTCATTCACAGTGTCAAGGTTCCGAAAGGGTGTTCTTCAAATGTCAGAAGGCTCGTATCGATAAAAGAGTTGAAATTAATTAACATGAAGTCTTATGATTGTTATATTTTGATGCAGCACTTGTTGCCGATAACTATACGTGGAATTTTGCCAAAGTGTGTTCTAATTACTATCACGAAGCATTGCTGGTTCTTTAATGCCGTTTGCTCTAAATTTAAACATCCTGATAGTTTGGATTCCTTACAAAGAGGGATTGTAATTACTTTGTGCCAGCTTGAAATGTATTTTCCACCCTCATTCTTTGACATTATGGTACACCTAACTATTCATTTAGTTTATGAGATAAAGATGTTAGGACCTGTTCATGGGCATTGGATGTACGCCTTTGAATGGTTTATGAAGTTGATAAAATGTTATGTGAAGAATCAATATCAGCTAAAAGGATGTATTGTTGAGAGTTACCATGTGGAAGAGGCAATTGAGTTTTGCACGAAGTACTTGTCAAATGTTGAAGCTCTTGGCATTCCTAAGTCTCGATAAGTGGGAAAAATCAAAGGACAGGGTAGTAGGGGCAAAACATTTGGGCATGTAGACCTTGACATGTTCCGTAAAGCACATATATATATATTACACAACAGTGATGATGTTCAGTAGTATATTGAAGAACATATGATTTCTTTACGGATTGAAAATCCATCAAAGACTGAGAAATGGATTATCAATAAACATAATATTTCCTTTATTGATTGGATAAAAGATTACATCATTCCACTCATCGGACATTCCCCAACTTCAATTTCCGAAACCCTATATTGGTTGTCTTAGAAACCTTATTATGAAGTTTTTTCATATACGAGTTATGTGATCAACAATTACACTTTTTATGCAAAAGAACAAGATGAAAAGAGTACAATGCAGAACATTGGGGTGACTTTAGTGGCTGAGGCAATGCATGTAGCTAGTACGATAGATAAGAATCCAACTTATGCAGATATGAATTATTATGGTGTGATTGAACATATATGGGAGTTAGATTACACTGTATTTAAAGTCCATATATTTGACTGCAGATGGGTTGATAATAGCTATGGGTTTAGATACGAAGATGGATTCACATTAGTAGATCTCAATAGGGTAGGGCATAAACATAACCCATTCTTCTTAGCATCACAAGTGACACAAGTATTCTATGTCACTAATCCTGCTGATAACATATGGTCTGTCATACTATCTACGAAGAAAAGAAATACCAATGAATGTGATGATGAAAATTATACCAATAGGAATAAAGAATGTGTCTCAGCTATACAAGAAACTCAATTACTGGATGATGATAACAATAAAAATAATGAGGAGGAAATATATGTTAGGGATGATCATTGTGAAGTAATATATATATCAGATCCTGAAACTATTCCAAAAATAAGGGGAAAAAAAGAAGGAAAAGAAGGCAATGAAGGTAATCATATTGTAACATATGATATGTGCGTTGGTTTTTTTAAATGCATTTTTCGACCTTCATGCATGATAGGATATTTATTGCATTGATAATATAGTGGTACATTAAGGTCAATACATAACATTCTAACATAATTTATTTATTGATTTTTTGTAGGGATATGGCCAAAAAAAACATTGATAAGGACAACAATGATGAAGAAGGGAGAGGAGAACCTACCATTATGACAATCATCACAGACATGAGGAATAAAGGAGAACTAGTTGATTTGGAATGGAATACTTATAATCTTCCCATTGGCCCTTACGTAGACATGTTCTTGATGTACATTTCACTCGTGACCCATAACTATGTTCCTATCTCCTATAATAATTGGAAGCAGGTTCCAAAGGGTCATAAGAAGCATATTTGGTAGGAAATCACAGTAAATATACTATCTTATGTAATCATTTTTGTATATCAAATGTTATTAATTTTAATAAATTAAAATTGGTATACATCTATATATCTTATTTTGCAGAGGGTGTTTAATGTCCCGAAGATTAGGAAGAAATGGCTTTTTAGACATTGTGGGGAGCGTCTAAAAACATTTAGGTCATATTTAGCTAGTAGGAAAATGTACAGAAAGAGGGATGGTTCTCTACGGCAGAACCCACCCAAACGATATGGTTTCATCGATCAAGATAGTTGGAACCAATTTATTGCATATCGTCTTACAGAGGATTTTAAGGTATTTGTTAGATAAAAATTAAACTTTTTGTATCCCAATATTATGCTTAATATTTAAATAACCATGTGACTATGTTTTAGCTTGTAACATAGGAAAAAAGTACCAAAAATAAAGAGATTGTGAAGCAAAATAAATACTAGCATAATATGGCTCGCAAAGGCTATGGAGGCCTTGAAGAGGAGTTGGTATATGATTATGATTTATTTGTTTAAATGTAAATGTCAAATTTTATAATAATATTCTTAATTAAGAATATTTTTTTATTTATATCTCCTAGCCCAATTCTTGGATCCATGTACCTCGTCCATCAATATTGGTATATTATGGAAGAAGGCTAAAGTAACAAAAGATGGATATATAAATGAAGAAGTAGATGTTGTAGCCAAAAAAATTATAAGTTTGTAGATATCTAGAACCCTACTTAGTTTTCTTTTGGAAAACTATTATATTATGCTTATTCCTATAAGCTTAAATTACATATATTGTATACATTATAGGATGAACTTCAAATGTCAAATGGTGAGGAGGGGGTGGACCAATACAACATTGTGTCCTAGGCTATAGAAATTGTAGAACACCTTGGAAAACACAGAGGTCTTGGATTAGGTGTTACGAGAACGAGTGTATGTGGTCGAGAAATTGAATGTGGCATTTGAAAGGATGACAACAATGGAGCAAGATTTGTCATTTATTAAATTTCAAGGGTATAAGCCATCCGATTTAGCCGACCATGATCAGCTTCACATACCCAATGTAAATAGCATTAGAGACAATTGTGAAGTTGATGCATGTCTTTCTTCTCTTCCCGAGGTAAGCATTACAAACTATGAATTGTTATTAAGTGTATTCGGTGTAATAAATAATTAATAATGTGTATAATTTTTGTTTAGGCCTTGCATAAATGTGACTTGTTAGCGAATGACCTTGTGGGTACGCATCAGTCACAGTAGCCAAACGCAAATAGTCCACGAGTATAACTTAGCCCTACTTACAAGGCCGGTGAGTATTGACACTCCAATCATTGGTAGTGCGTCCTTGCCTTATTATAAAGAGGGCGATGAGGCAGCCACAGTGCTAGAAGCTCATGGAAGCTTCGTGCTTTGGCCTGTGGATCAGATACGTCTCACTACTGAAGAGGTATTGACATTCAATATCTTCATTAGACCTAGTTTAGTAGTTACATTGTTTATAACTTTTTCATATATATATGCTCAATACATATTTATTATTATTATTATCAATTAAGGAATCAAAAAAGGAATAAAAAAGAATTCTATTTCTACTAGTAACACCAAGAGAGGTACTAGTAGAACAAGCAACACAAAAGAGGGCGCTACTAAAGGAAAAAGAGCTAAATCTGAAAAATCAATTGCCCCACAAAAGATTCCTTCTTCAGAGAAGAGCCAACCTCCACCAACAATAGCTTTATTATATATTTATGCCCAAAACTACCTCAGGGACAATTATAATTTCATTGATTGTCGTCCTGAGTATGTTGGGAGCGACGATGCTACTTACATGGTATCAACGGTTGACATAAGCGACATTTATAATCAAGAATAGATGTCAACCATGAGTGTCACCGTCTATGTCACATAAGTATTATTTCATATTTGAGATTTTAGTACATCTTATACTATTGGAATTTTAATGACCTCTTATATGAGTTATTAGTTATTAATAAATATGCATTGTTATTGTTGTCCATAGGTTGGTAGATATTCTTGCTACGATAGAGGGAATGTTGTCCTCTATTGTGTCTGTGTGCCTATGCTACATAGCTAATGGTAGTACAATAAGAGAGGGTAGGCATAAAAACTATTTAGCGGATCGCATTTTGATTGAGGGACACAACAAGCTCTATCTCATTCCTCACCTCACAACTGAACATTGGCTTTTGTACACCGTCCAACTTGATCTTAATAAAGTCTATGTTTTTAATTCACTTTGAACCTATGATGTGCCTTTTGAAATCGCTCGTCATAGTGGGAATGAATTTATCGACATGTTAGTATACTTTTCACTTCTTACTTCATTATCTTATTTATACATATATTCTACTTTCATTATCTGAGGTATATATACTTGCAATATTGTGTATCCAACTCTATTTATTAGGGCACTATGGACAACATATCAAAGAAGAGGTGGGAATGGTGTCCTAGACCTAACGAATCTTCAATATAATCCTGTCATGGTAAGTATGAAGATAACTATTTTGTATTTTATTTTAATTCAAATTAATATCTAATAGTTAGAGAGCTAACTGAATTCATTTGACAATGTCCACAATAGCAAAACGACGATGATTGTGGATACTATGTATGTAGAGTAATGGATCTGATAGTCCAGAACAGATCGGTCAACATAGATTTAAGCCATGTATGTTTGCTTTTTCAATTTGTCCATTAATGAATCATGACATCTATATTTGGTACTTGACTTAAGTGTTAACTGTATATTAATCGAAACTTGGGTGTTGTAGTTTTTCACCGATGATTATGCATGAGGCCAGCAATATAATGTTGATGAAATTGATGAAGTTAGAGACCAATGAGCCAAGAACGTGCACTCATTCATTCAGTATTAGGTAGGGATCTATATTCTACATGCATGTTCAGGTTTGTATTACATCTACGTCTTTTGGTTTTCTAGGCTATGATCTATAAACTTTTTACTTTGGGGTGTAGAGCTACCAAGTTGTGGTATACCTACTAATTTTGATTCCCGATTATACCCGGTGTATTGAGACATACCAATTAGAGATTGATTGAAATTATGGTGTGATTGCAGATTTGGTATGAATTGATGTTGTTTTACATTGCTGATTTGGTAATTATTTGAACATAAAGTTGTGTTTGTGGGCAGGAACAAAACAGCAAAAACATTAAAAAACATATAGTTTTAATAACGGTTCTTAATAAGAACCGTTATTAAAACCACGTATTTAATCTCAAATTTATGCTCATTTAATACGTATTAGGTTTAATAAATGCATAATCAATCACCGAAACCTTAATTAGATAATAGAGTTTTCATAACGGTTCTTAGGAAAACCGTTATTAAAACGTATGTTTTAATAACGGTCTGCATTAAGAATCGTTAGTAAAACATTACATTTAAGTTCAAATTTATATTCATTTAATACGTATTAGGGTTTAATAAATGTATAATCATTGACTAAAACCCTAATTGGATCATATTTTACCAACGGTTTCTGTAATAACCATTATTAAAATGTCTTTTTCCATAGCGGTGTTAACTTTGTAACCATTATTGTAACCTTGTTTTAACAATGGTTTTACTTGAAAACCGTTTATAAAACCTAATTTTTAACAATGGTTTTTACTTGAAAGGCATTATTAAATATGTATTTTACGCACATATTTGCAGGTTTTTGTATATTTTTTATAACAGTTATGAATCGTTATTATAGATTTAATAACGGACAGTTCAATAATGGTTCAAAACCATTATTAAAACCATAAAAATAACCATTATTAAAACCCCTTCTCGGTGTAGTGCCACTCCCTCAAAGAGATGGATTGATTAACCTGAACGTTGGGTGTGAGAGATTAAGTTTTATTGATGCCTTCTCTAGGTACCATTTGATCAAAATAGTCGAGGATAATTAAGAAAAAAAATTAATTTCATCACAAACGTTAAACTTTATCGCTATAAAGTAATACTATTTGGACTGAAGAATGATGAGGCAGATTTTTAGAGCCTCATAAACATAATATTTAAAGGATAGATCAAGGAGAAAATAGAGGCTTATATGGATGACATGATAGTAAAAAGGAAGAAAAAATAAGCCCATATAGTAGATCTCTCATCTCTTTTTGATACTTAGAGAAAGTAAAAAAATGAAGTTAAATCCTATCAAGTGTGTATTTAGAGTTAGCATCAATAAATTCTTGATATTCATGGTTTCAAACAGAGGCATATATGTAAATCCAACAAAACAAAGAACTACCGTAACAGGATATACAACTGTTAGTGGCATATAAAGATATCCAGGAAATGATGGGAAAACTAGTTGCAATACGTAGATTCTTATCAAGGAGTTGTGGCAAGATTTTACCTATCTTTAGGATTTTGAGAGCAAATAATACTTTTTTAGTGGGTAGAAGACTACTATAAAACATTTGATGACTTAAAATCCCACTTGTCTATATTTCCAACCATGATGACCTTCACAGCAGGAGAGATATTGTTCTTGTATTTAGTAGCATTGGAACTAGCTATTTATTCTATTGTTTTTAGGGAAGATAAGGAGGCCAGGGCACAAAGTATTATATATTACACTAGTAAGGTGTTCACTAATGTTAAATGTTGGCATTTCAACTTGGAAAATATAGCTTCTACCTTGCTTATTGCCATAATTAAGTTAAAACCTTATATTTATTATTACTTCTTTTTAGCTAATATTCCTCTCATGATTATCTCGTATAAGCCTAAGAACTCAAGGAGAATGATGGTATGGATCACTAAATAAAGCATATATGATATTCAATATTGATCGAGACATACCATTAAAGGCCAAGCTTTAGATGAATTTATTATTGAATGTTAATTTGAAGTTGAGATACATCTATCGTTAATTCCAAAAGAGTAGAGGAAATGGACTTTATATGTCAATGGGGGCATCTAACACTTTAGGTATTAGAGTTGGTGTGGTCTTGACTGACCTAAATATTATAAGGTTACTATGCATTGAAATTTGGTTTTATGGCCTTTAATAATGAAGTTGAGTATGATGTTGTTTTAATTGGTCTTAGTTTAGATCATGGGTTGAAGGTAGGTAATGTCAAGCTATAAAGTGATTTGTTATCGATCGTCAACTAATATAATGAATAGTATGAAGGTAGGGAACCTAGGATGGAGAAAAATTTTGGGAAGTTTATTAAAGCAATTTTTTTTATGTTTTAAAATAGTATTAAGTGCTCAGAGTAGCTAATTTGGTCGCCAATTCATTAACAAAATTAGCCTCGGTTAACATTTCTTCATCGATCAAAATTAGGGATGTAAACGGGGCGGGTATTACCCGAAACCCGACGGATTTTATCCGACGGATACTTAAACGGATATGGATAAACGGATATGGATACGGATATGGAGGATAGAAAAAAATATCCGTCGGGTTCGGGTACGGATACGGGTATGGGATATCCATACCCGTACCCGTAACCATACCCGTATCCATATCCGTACCCGTTTACCCGATATATAATTACCCTTTTACCCTTAATTTTAAAATAAATATAGTATAAATTAAGGTTAAAATTGTCTTTTGGCTTAACTATAAATGGGTTTATCCGTCGGGTAATGGATTTATCCGTTGGACAATATTCATTAACGGGTAAACGGATAATCCGTCGGGTAATGGATATCCAACGGATACGGATACGGATATGTCAATGGATATCCGTTGGGTACGGGTACGGATTCGGGTACGGATTTTCTTATCGGGTACGGATACGGGTATGGTAATACCCGACCCGAACCCGCCCCGTTTACATCCCTAATCAAAATAGTTAAAGTTGAGTATTTGACAGAATATTCAATGGATATAAGTAAATCACAAGCTAAACAATGCAAGATCATAGATATATTGGTGTCGTATGAGTGGATGAAGTAGTTAACATAACTCGTAGAAGTACGGACCTAATCAACTAACAAAAATAAAGCATTTGGGCTAATAAGAAGTGTTGTAAAATACTTTCTAGCTAATCGAGAGTTGTATTAACTTCAAAAGACCATATCAGTGCTAAAATGTGTACCTCAAGTATTAGACTAAAAGGTACTTAATGAAATCCATGTGATAATATATTGTTTACATTAAGCTACAGGATCTCTCTAAAAAAAAATCTCTACTCTAGGTTTAATTTTGGAAAACTATGTATCAAGATGCCGAGGCAATAGTACATGGATGCTAAGAATGTCAAAATTTTGTGCCAACACACAATACTCCGTCTTAAAAAATACAACCAATCCTATGACCATTTTTCTATTCTTGGGGTGAGGTATATATTTTTTGACAACATAGATCTGGTAATGATGATAATTAAAAAAAATTCACTAATCATTTTGATATTTTTATATACTATTTTTTAATATAACATATAGAGAATAAGTTTTAACCAAAAAATATTTCCCATAGTTTCTATTAATTATTTTACAAAATGGATAGAGGTAGAAGTCCTAACATAGACTAAAAAAGGGAATTATGAAAAAAAAATTGGAAAAATATTATATGTTGGTAAGAGATGGGAAAGTGAAATTTTATGGAATAGTCATTATACAACTAAAACTAAAAAAAGCTTACATGTTTGGATTCCCATAAGCAATTATAATTGATAATGGTCCACAATTTGATAATAACAAATATAATCAGTTTTATCAAAATTGGGGAGTCAATCGTTAACTCACTTTAGTAGCTCATACACAAGTAAACTACATAATAGTCTTCTATATGGGACACTTGCACGAATGGGTTGCTCATTGGTTTTCATATAGTGTAACTTTCAGGTTGAATGCAAGATTGGAAGTGCTATGAAACCAATTGAATGGACCCATGTGAGGATGGGCGGCTGAGCTTCCAGGAATATTATAGGATGTTAGGATAACTATAATAACCCAATAAGAAATATTAGGACGGAGGTAGTAGTACCAATGGAAACAAAAACATGATCATATAGAATAAGCCAATATGATTCTAAAGATAATAAAGAGGCCTTGAAGATTAAGAAGGATTAGCTTGAAGAGGAAAAATATGTAGTTCAAAAGTGGCTAGCTATATACAGACAATAAGTAGCTCGAAACTACAATAAAATAGTGAAGCCTATGCATTTAAGAGTAGGGGATTGGAAATTAAGAGAAAAAGAATTCCAATGTAAAGGCAGCTGAGGCAAATTAGGAGCTGAAAGGGAATGCCCATATTATGTTATGGAGCAAGTTGGGTTGGCCTCTTTGTTTATGAAGAAAAAATGTATCTAGTCAATGCTTGGAACACAAAACATTTGAGATAAATATTATTTATAATGTCAATGGGTTTTGACTTACCAATACTTTTTGTTACATTTGAATATGTGTAATTTGTTCATGTGTTAATGAAGGAAAAGGAATAACAGTTTATTTTTACTAATGTGTTCCTAAAATGTCATTTGTGGTAAATATATTAGTTGGAGCTCAATACGTAAGACCTCAAATAAAGAGGTTATCAACAAAATTCTTTAATACATAATCCCTCAACAAAGACGCCATCCAAGTTGTAAACCCTTAAATAAAAAGGGCATCCATTATGTAAGCCTTGATAAAATATTTGCAAAGGATTTTTTGATCTTCAATGGTATACTTAAGAATGTTTTGAACTCCATTTACATAATCTCTAAACAACCTATTAATGATTACCCATATATGATCCATGATGTTGTGTATAAACACTCATATTTAAAAAATATATATAAATCAAGAAAATTGATGTAGATCACATGTCCTGGCATAAGACCTCAAATCCCATTAATTTATTAGATTATGTCATTAGCTAAAGTGTGGTGGATCACACATCTACATCTTCATGTTGTCTATTTGTAACACCCCCAAAAAATCACAGTTGAAATTTTTTGTGTAATTAGCATAAACACGAGCACGGGGATGCTACCACTGTGATCAGCACGAGCCTGGCTCTTGGCAAGTCTCGCACCAACCACAGGGCTAAGAAATAATTTTCACAAATCATTAAATTAATTAACACACGAAACCATAGAAATATGAAATATGCATAATAAAGAGAAGTGAGAGTGCAAAATTAAGGCGTTAACACAAAAATCAAAGCGGATATAAATTCAAGGCCCCAGGGGGAAAGAGCGGTACAATGGTAATATAAAATTGGAAAATGTAGAGAGTTCAACCCCAAGCAAAGTCCAATGGTCATCACACAACCCCACTTGATGCATTCAGTGCATCATAGGCATCGAACATAGTACCTTCTACCTGCACAAACTCATAAGGGGCCTCTGCTCATGGGAATGAACAACACCCATAAAACAAGTAATAAGTACCCGATGTACATAGAAAGGTAACCATATGGATAATTCCATGCAAAAAAATAGACAAGTAAACCATACGATGCATAATTTAGGTTCATATCATCAATCCAGACTTAGACTAATAATTCTATCTTACAAATTTCTCATATTAATTCCACATGAGTACAGGGACCCCACAATTATAGTCAATAGACTGAAAATACTCCATGGGGAAAAATGCACCTGACCCCTATTACAGCCGGTGGACCAAAAATACTCCACAGAATAAAACACACTATACCACTATTATATTCTATGGAGTAGAAAATTATCCTCTCTGGCCCCAACCCACGTGGTGTTCCATTGTAAGTAATTAGTATTTTTCCATGTCTTATTACCAAGTAAAGTTTTGTTTATCAAGCTCGGTATCTAATACTATTATAACTGGTTGATTGGAAACACTTTACAGGACAAAACACACCTGACCACTATTATAGGCGATGGACCACTATTATAGCCCGTGGACCGGATATCACTCCACAAAGAAAAATGCACCTGACCACTATTATAGCTGGTGGACCACCAAAATTCTCACTAAGCCCAGCTCAATAATCTTTCACTTTAAATGTTTAGTGTTTTATTCGTATCTTATTCAGACACAACCCAGACTAAACATGCATGGTCCACTAGACTTCCCATGCTCATCATTTTATTCTCAGTTCTCCCGAAAATCTTATCCCATATCTTAGGACCTTTACACAACCTATGATCCCAAGATTTCTTCCCCATCTTTTCCCACTCCCCATAGCTCTGTTTTGACTCCTCTTTCCTCTTTAAGGTTTCCCTCTAAAACCTTATTCTGGCCAATGTGGCCTCACTTCCCCTCATCCTACACAACCTATACTGTTCTTTGCTACAAAAACCATCACTTCACTCGAACCACACTTGACATCACAACCTCACTACCCAACTCCCACACGTGATCATAAAAACCCCAATTTACTCCCTGAAACCCTAGTACTTCTCCTTTCTTTTATGTCACCCCCTCAGCACCCAAACACCTTTTCTCGCTTAGCTCACTTTTCCTCCATGTGACACCCCTTTCATTTTTTATTACCCATCCTAACCTTTTCCATTAGTTTTCCCTTCCTTGCACACTTCTCTCACTTAGGGTTTCCTCCCAAAACCCTAGTCAAGTCCCCCATGCATCCTTATGCCAACCCACGTATTATTTTTCATATATGAGCTCCAATCACCCTAGCAACTCTTCCCTCAAGTCAAAATTTTCCACGTAAAGGTCATCCCCATACAAAGGCTAACCATCCAATACAACCCTACACTCCCCATGTATGTTTTGGTCCATTCCCTTAATTTGTTCCCATTATTCCTCCTTTTGTCCACCCATAGGTCAGAAGATATTTAGGTCATCCTTACCACCCTCTAGTTAACTCACTTTCCTCACTCTTTTTTATTTCTCTCACATCCACATCACAATATTTAAGGCATCCTATAATGTATGTCATGAAGGGAAATATTATATAAGCACATTCCAAGTACAAGTGACAATACCATATTACACATGTCATAAAACACATGAAACTTACCTTAGCTCCATGCTTAGCAAGCTACACTACAAGAGTATATTTCACAACATATAAGGTACACACATAACATATTTTACACACACAATAGGCCTTAACTATATCCTTATCAAAAATGACACTAGGGATGGAGCATGCTCCTACGCCTCCTTCGGGGTCAGACTTGGTTCACCTATAAGAGGGGAAATGCTAGGGTTAACTTCCCTCTTATTAATAATTTTCATTATTTTCTACTCACCTCTATTATAACCTAGTATTAGGGATAGTAATAATAATAGTACTATATTTAATAGTAAAAATAAGGATATTACCCTTAAAATGGTCAATCATGCTATTATTAGCCAAAATAGCTTTAGGTAGTTATATTTGTCAATGACAAGATATTATTAACAATATTAGCAATAATAATGATAATAACATTAATGATGATGATGATGATGATGATAATAATAATAATAATAATAATAATAATAATAATAATGATAATGATAATGATGATGATGATGATAAGATTAGAATAATAAATACACTAAATAAATTATACTTAAGGGATAGGATAGTTTAGGGCACAACCTAGTGAGGGATGCAAGTAGGCAGCGGTAGTAGTGGTGGAAGTGGTAGTTTGGAGAAGATGGGTCTTTAGGGTTGGAAGAGAGAGGGTAAGATGATGGTTGCAATGGTGGTGGACTCTCTGAGTGGAGAGGGTTTGAATGGTGGTGGTGGCGGCATAGCAAGGGTAGCGGCGTAGGTGGTGTGGTTATGGTGGCTGAGGGTGGTGGAGAAGGAGGGAGGATGAAGGAGAGGGAGAAAGGGAGAAAGAAGGAAAATGGAAGGTAGAGGAGGTTCTTCTGGTTGATTGGGTGGTAGGGGAGGTGGTGATTGTGGCAGAGGAGGCAGCACACGATGGCGAGAGAGGCGTCAATGGGATCTAAAGGGGCAGGTCGAGTAGCCAACTTTACACAATTGGGGTGGGTTGTGTAGGGGGAATGAGGGGTGGTGAGTGGCTTAGTTTGTTGTAGGATAATGTAGGGAAGTGTTTGGGTGGTATTTTGGGCAACAACATTGCACGACGGCGGCTAGGGCAGCATCTAAAGTTGTGGAAGCAAAATACGCATGTAATTATGGACAGAGCAAAGGAGGCCAAATGGGGGTCACTTTGGGGTAATTGTAGGCAAATGGAGGGGGTATAGGAAAAAGGGGGAAGAGGACAAGGAGGCAAGTGTGATAGGGCTCTCTGGCCGGTATGAGCCTATAAGGTTCCAGGGTGCATACGGTAGGGGGAGAGAAAGGGAAAGGGGAAGGGGCATGTAGGGAAGGAGTTATAGAGCAGCTTAGGGTTTGAAAGGGACAAGAAAAGGATGGGGCAGAGAGAGGGGAAAAGCAAGCCGACTGTATACTGGTAGTAGGGAGGATGGTGGCAGAATTACAAGCCGACCTACAACGCAAGGGAGGGAGAAGGAGGGAAGAAGAAGAAGGGATGACAAGTTGGTCTGGGGGAAAAGAAAAGAAAGAAAAGGAGGGAGAGAATAGGGCAACGAGGGAGGAAGGAAAAAAAAAGAGAAGCGGGATGGGTCATGCAGGGGAGAGAAGAGAGGGGTGGAAGTTGGGTCAAGCATTGCCCAATCCAAGGAAGAAGAGGAGAAAAAGAAAATGGGGAAAGGAGAAAAGAAGGAAGAAAAAGGAAAAAGGAAGAAAGGGAAAAAGAAAAAGGAAAAATAGGTTGGTTGAGGTGTTTAGGATATTTTGGTATTTTTGAATATTTAAAAATAATAAAAATTAGTAAAATAATTAAATTCTTTTTTATATTAATTTAGGATATTTTGGGGTAAATTTTCCTAAATTCTATTTTAATTAGAAAAATACCCTAATCTTTCCTAATTAAATTCTTTATTATTTTCCTCCTTTTTATCTTAATTACTCCCATTTTTTTATTAAAATAATATATTTAATTAATTTTACTAATAAATTACTATTTTATTATAATTTCCTAAATTAGGGTTTTGGGATATCACACTATTACTTCTCTTCTTATTGCCATCTACTTCTCCCTATTATTGTGTTTTTCTCTTTATTATTTTTATTTTGCATTTTGTTATCGATTCCATAGATGTGTCCCATTCCCAAACAACTTGTTATGTCGGTAGATTACCATGGATAGCCATAAATATGTATCGCTAGATTAATGAGAGAAGTCATACCATTTTTCCGACTCTAAAACTCTAGAGCTGGCTACTGCCCAAAAGTAAGTAAACCCTTGCCATGCCAACATTTGGTGCCTTTATTGAGAATAAAACTCAAGGAATGCAAACCCGTATTCAATTAGAAAACACCATGGAAGAAAGTATCCAGTACATGACAAAGATAGTGAATTCCCACTAGGAGGATATACCAAAATCAGAGCCAAACAAGTAGTTCTACAAGCTTCTTTGGATGAAATACTTTCTCACCTATTACCTCCCACTTCTCTTAGCCTAAAACATTCATTTCACCACCCATACCACCAAGTACCACTCCTACACCACTTACACAATCTCAGATTGGCCCTAACCGCTCTTAAGCAATATTACCCTTTAACCCCTTAAGTGCGAACTCACTACTTTTGATGGGTCTAATATGTCAAGTTAGATTTTCTAAGTGAAAAGATACTTTTCCTTCAAAAACATTCTAGATGAAAAATAGATTGATATAACAAACTTCTATATGACCAACAAACCCTTAGCTAGTTCCAGTGAATATATCGGAACCAACAACTATCATCTTAGTCTTCCCTTATGTTGGCTATGGAGTAACAATTTGAGCCATTAGCATGTGTCAACTACGAGGCCACCCTCTTCAAATTACATCAAAATGGTATTGTCACTGATTATCAATCATGCTTCAAGAACTCGTGTAACATAGTAGAAAACCTCCCACATAAAGTAATTCTAAATTGCTTTATTTCTGCACTTAAGGCTTCCATCCAATGGGAGTTAGCTATTTTGAAACCATCTATCGTTTCCACCACCATAGCTATGGAAAAATTAGTAGAATATAAACATATAGGACATATAAATTCCTTCAATCACAACCTACTTCCCAAAATTTCACCCAACTCACCACCAAAACCCCCCTCTTAGCACTTCCACTGCTCCAATGAAAGAATAATCCAAGCACATTACTAGTGAAATGTCTCACCATAGCAAAGATGATAGCCTAAATAATAGAAGGCCTCTATTATCATTGTGATGAGAAATATCGATTGGGCTAAAAATGTAAAACTAAACCCTTCTTTTTGATGATCAACAAAGAGACCATTGTTTACCTCAATGAATCTGAGGAGGAATTTGAGCCATAGCAAGAGGAATTTAGGGAACTTGAGATATTGTCACATGTTGTTATTAGATCTACTAGCCCATAAACCCTCTGATTAACTACAATCGTCAATCATCGACCTATATCTACACTGGTCGATCCAGGAAGCTCACATAATTAAATCCACCTTAAGGACTATAAATCTCCTCGGAGTTAGCATTGATCAAAGTTTAGAGATTTCAATGGTAGTTGGTAATGGGGACATATTGAAGACACAAGGTATTAGCAAGGGGGTTCACATGTGCATTGGAGAGGTTGCATTTTCAATTCAATTCTTTATTCTACCCTTTACTAGTGAAACCTAATTCTCGGTATCCAGAGGCTCGATACTCTTAGCCCTGTTGTTATGGACCATAAGCAATTGACGATGGATAAAGTAAGGCTTAAAGGTGATGACGCAACCCATAAACCCACCATCATAAAGCTTAATCAATTGAAACACCTACATCAAACCTTTAGCAGGCCACTTATTATCATTTACAACTTCAAGCTAGGCTTGAAGCTAATAAGCTACAACTAGACCAACTAAACCCTGATATGCCACTTTGAGCTGGTATATAGCATGCCCCAAGGCATGCCCCACAAAGAATGCTGGATCACCATATCAATCGGAGGCATGCCCCACAAAGAATGCTGGATCACCATATCAACCTCTGATTTGAAGACCATCCTATTAATGTCTAGCCATATTGATACCCCTACTACTAAAAGCATGATTTGGAATGTCAAATCAAAGATATTCACATGAAAGGTATTATCAACATTTCAACTATACCCTTTTCATCTCTGGTTCTCTTAGTATAGAAAAAGGATGGCACATGGAGGTTTTGTGTCGATTACTTGACTATAAATGTTGGCACTATTATGCACCATTTCCCAATACCAATGGCTGATGAATTATTAGATGAAATATATGGGGCCTTAAATTTTTCAAAACCTGGCTTGAGAAGTGGGTATATCTAAATTGTTGTCTACCAAGAGACATCCAAAAAACTACTTTTTGCACCCACAAGGACCATTATGAATTCCTTGCCATACCTTTGAATTGTTTAACATTCCTTCCTTCTAAGCTACCATGAATACTATTTTCTGACCTTACCTTCAAAATTTCATATTGGTCTTTTTTATGATATTTTGGTATATAACCCAAACTATTCAACCCACACTCACCACCTTTTTATCGTGTTGTAAAATTTATCAGATAATTTATTTTATGCTAAATTACCTAAATGTTCATTCGGCCAACCCATTATTGAGTAGTTAGGTCATATAATATTAGGCCACTAAGTTGTTCTACACTTAAGAAAAAATGATAGTATGTTGCAATGACCCATCCCTACTACTATATTGACCATCAGAGGATTTTTAGGCCTCACTGGGTATTACCGTTGGTTCATCAAAGGCTATGTAGTAATTACAAGCCCCTTAACTGATCTACTAAAGAAGGGTGCATTCTATTGGACCCCTCAATCACAAGTAGCCTTCAACAACCTTAGTCATGCCATAGTTGCTTCCTTTGCTTTAGCTATTCCAAATTTCACTCTACCGTTCTATGTCAAAAAAAATGTTTCCTCTATTGTGGTAGGTTTTATCATATCACAACAGCTATAGCCCATCACTTTCCATAACAAAACATTGAGTCCTATGCTAAAAATGGCATTAACATATGGCTATGAAATGTATGCAGTCACTTTAGTCATCCACAAGTGGTGGCAAGACTTGCTTGTAAATCCATTCACCATAGTAATCAATCACGAGGGCCTTATATAGATGGTGAATCAAACCATTCAAACTTCAGAGCAATGATGCTAGCTCAATAAGTTGATTGGGTATGAGTTTGAAATCATTTATAAAAAGGGTGCCTCTAATGTGGCAGCGGATGCTTTATCTTGCTGGTCTGTAGAGGTAAAGGACAGCTACATATTCTTTCTTGGCCCATAACTCCAATGCTTAGAATGACTAGACAAGTTATAGCTCATGACAAAGAAATTTAGGAAAATTTTCTAGATTGGAAGGACAGTAATGGATTACCACTAGGGTATTAGATTCGTAATGGTGTACTTCATTTCAATGGCTGATTGGTCATTCCAAATCATTCTATCATTAAAAAATAAATTCTGCCTACCTATCATGATTTAATTGTTGGTGGTCATCCAAGAATTACTAAGAATATCGCTTGAGTAGTAGCCACCTTCTTTTGAAATGGGTTACGACGCAATGTTACTCAATATGTTTAAAAGTAGCACTTTTCTACAAGTGAAACCAGAAGGGGGTGCACCAAAGGATTTGCTTCAACCCTTGTCTATACCACATTGAGTATGCCAGCATGTGTCCATAGACTTTATAACCACATTACCACCTTCCACTAGAAAGACTAAGATTTGGATCATCATTGATCGATTGACAAAATATGCCTATTTTTACACTTTACGTGGTACCATTACTGCTACAAAGCTCATTTACTATTTTGTATAGGGAGTGGTGCGATTATATAGGTATCCCTGCTCTATAGTGGCAGATAGGGATCATCTATTTACTAGCCATGTTTTAATGGATTTTTGATACTTTTAGGGCATACAAATGATGATGAGTACTTCTTATCATCCTTAAATAGATGGGAGGTCTAGAGTACACAATCATTGTTTGGAGATATATTTGCGGGCATCCTCTAGGGAGAAACCAAGTTAGTGGGAAACTCTTCTTCATTGTATAGAATACTGGTAAAACACTAGCCATCATAGAGCCATTTATATAACTCCCTTCTAAGGATTTTATGGTCAACCACCTCCTATCATTTGGATTATCTTGATGGGTATACTAATTTGTAGTAGCTAGATTATATTTTGAGTGACTGGGAAACCTTACTAAAGGATCTCAAAAGGAATTTATTGCATGCTTAAGTCCGCATGGAGAAAAAAGCTAATAAACATAGACGTGAAAAATAATTCAAACTCAGTGATTGGGTTTATGTCAAACTCCATCCAAACCGATAACACACAACCTCCTTTTCGGGTTCCAACATGCCCTCAAAAAAATACTTTTTCCCCTTTTAGATTGTTATGAGAATCAGCCTCGTTGCTTATCATCTCCACCTCATTCCTCATGCTAAAATTCACATGGTCTCTCATGTATCACTACTTAAATGGTGTTCCAACCCAACTATTTCTCTTTCTACACTGCTACCTGAGCTCACTACTAATATCCATCTAATTTTTTGGCTGCTCCATCACTTAGCTAGTAGGTACATCAAATAAAATCACAAGTGGGTTGATCAAGTGCTAATTTAGTGGGAGCATTCTGCATCATCTGAAGCTACCTGTGAACACCTGCAGCAATTCACATGTAGCTTCCTTGATTTCTACCTTGAGGACAAGGAGAGTTTTCATGGGGAGGGAAATGATGCAAATCATAAGCCTAGGCACAAGGCCTTGAAGTCCATTAAGCTATTATATTATGTCATTAGCTAACATGTTCTAGATTGCACTTCTTCTTCTTCTCTTCTTGTTGTCATCTACTTCTCCTTGTTACTATCATTTTCCTCTTTATTATTTCTATTTTACATTCTATTATCGATTCCGTAGAAGTGTCCCATTCCCTAATGTCTTGTTATATCAGTAGATTACTATGGATAACAATAAATATGTATCGCTAGATTAATGAGAGAAGTCAAACCATTTTTCGAATTAACAAACCTTCCATTTTCTAAAAATAGCTATTACCCCTGTGATCCCAACACAAACTAACTAAATTAGGCAAGCCAATCTCCAACCATCACCTCCATACAAATAGGCTTTACTTAGTTAATGAGAAATTACTAAAGTTGTTACAGGCAATCATTTATATATCACCATCTCTTTCCTTTCTATAATCTATTTTTCAAAATGTTTTAGATACTAGTGTTTATGTAGTACCCTCCTATATAAGCTATAGTTAAATAAAAAAGCACTACCATACAAATATATACTAACACATGAAAGCAACATTTCCACAAAATGTAAACTAGGTAAGTTTGAATAACATTTAATAAGAAAATTTTAGTAAGAAAAAAATGGCACATATGAATAGGAAAAAATGTATTAAATTGAACCAAAAAAGTAAAATGCAGCACACCAAAAACTTGAAGGATGAAAACATAGGAGACAAAGAAAAGAAAAGTAGAATAAAGATAATGACTATAATTGTAACACCCCCAAAATTCACTCCTGAAATTTGTTTTTGAAAGAATAAAGCGGAAGCTAAAATAGAATTTGGGGAATATTACCACCACATCTAACACAAGATAAATGTCCACCATCTATCTCATGCTAGATGTAAGGCTAAAACCTGTCAAACAAAATTTCAAACATTTATGTCGTGAGCATAAACTCCCACAAGGAGATATCCACAAACAGATGGCAAGTGAATCAATTCACTAAATAAAATTATCGCTGAATGAATCAACGGAACCTGTGAAATAAATCCGAATTAGAAAAGCTTATCAGAGTATGAGAAAATGAAAGTCAATTACAATACCCTTGAAATTTTAAATACAACACTCGTAACTTCCAAAGATGAATACAGTTAAACAAGATAAAACCCGATAGATCAAATTCTGGATTGCCTACTCTCTCAAACCAAGCCTTCCACCCAAATACAATATTCGATCTCAAATCTGCACAAGATGTCTGCTCCCCACCATCAGTGGATCATCACAGGACCAATTCAACCAAGGTAGTATCAATACGGGTCCAATACTGAGTAAATCCCACTACCCTATCTTATAGGAGAGACATAAAATATAACATCAAGTGCATATTGAATCATGGTGTAATACGTTGATATAATATTATGCATACTCAATACCCACATCATAAGTCCTACCATACACATAAAATAACATGTGAAGCATATGTAACATCCTATTTAAACATGTAAGTGTGGTATTACCGAAATATAAAGTAGCTCATGCGCCTCAGGTAGGAATAATCCACATTATTGACAACTCATTACATGGCCACAATCACATAAGCAGCATGTAGTAATATAGATAATGAAGGCCGGCTATGGTCCGGGTAGACTCATTCTTTAGATCTCTGGTAAATATAGTTGATTCACATCATAGCCTTTATCAATTAATGTAAGTGCGGGAACCCCACTATTATAGCCGGTGGAACGGTCACAAGGGCCATGCCCTGCCACTATTTTAGCCGGTGGAATGGTCACAAGGGCCATGCCCTGCCACTATTTTAGCCGGTGGACCGGTCACGAGGGTAACATACCCTGCCACTATTATTTGCTAGTGGACCGGTCTGGCCCCGACTCACATGATGTTTCACTATAATTACTTTGTGTCTTTCTTATGTCTTATCATTATTACGTTCGGTTTGTTGAGCATGGAATCCCCCACTATTATAGCCGGTGGAATGGCCACGAGGGCACATGCCCTGCCACTATTTTAGCCGGTGGACCGGTCGCGAGGGTAACATACTCTGCCACTATTATTCGCCGGTGGACCGGTCTGGGTCTGGCTCAACATCTTCCTCTTTAAGTGATTAGTGTCTTAACGTTTCTTATTCGAAAGAATTTTACCCTTAAATTGCAGCACACCCATATTAGCACATACCAGACAAGAGTACGAGAACATACCTCCATTCCAAGTTGTGCTACACAATAAAAACATATAACATATAGGACACAACATATAAATCATACAAGGCATCCAAGGCAAGTAAAACACGTAACACACAGGCGGCCTTAGTTACATCCTTACGAAACACCCATAAGTGGAGGTAAGTAGACTTACCTAAATCCGAAGCTAGCTAAGTGAGATAAGAAGGAGAGAGAGAACACTAGCTCGAGGATCCACAATAAAGCTTTTCTAGATTGCCGATAGAAATCGAAAACTAAGTTAGAAACTATCCTATTGATCAATAATTCAATTATTATAATTAAATCGACACAAAGAGACACAAACAATTTTTCTTGGAAAACGTGTCCAAAACCTAAGACTCAAGAGCATAGCTCTATTAAGATTTAAGGTTAAAAATAAATCAAAACGGATTAATACACATATCACTTGGGACATTTCAAATTAATTTGGAAAGCTTGAGAAAGAATAATCGATTATAAGTTAATTTATCGAAAATGACTTATTCATTAGGTTTTACAACTAAATAGGTAGATTGACCATTTGCATAGAACCAAATCCAAACCAATTAGATTAAAACATAATTTAAATGATTTAAAACCCAAGGAGAGGAATCGATTAGATAAAAGACGCATAACAAAAAATCAATTTTATAAAACCATTCCCCGAAGATTAGGGTTTTTAATGCCTAAACTACGAATCGACCAAATCAGTTCGATTACCTCAAATTGATAGTTTTAAAACACAATAACACTAATTTTATATAAATCTATATAATTAATTTCAACAAAACAATCTTCCTAGTAGCCAATTTAAGACTATCCATTTTCAAAATTTGGGTTTTAAAGCCCACAACACAAGCTTGGATAATTCAAATCAATTATTTCAAATTAAAGGTATTAGAATGCATTTAATAGCATTTCAACTATTTCTATAAATTCAATTTTAGAAAAAAGTAACAATACAAATGACCGATTTCATAATTTCACTTGAAATTTAGGGTTTTAGGCCCAAAAATATAATTCGGTAAAATTCTATAAAATTAATCAAATTGAATGTTTAGAAATGCAATTAAACACATTTTATAACATATCGAATAATCAATTGATCAAAACCAATAAAAGAAATACCAAATTTAGTACAATTATGGTTTTTTAGCCCGGAATACAAATCCAATCAATTATTGCTAGAATATATAAATTGACGGTTTAGAAATGTAATTAAATATATTCTAATATAAATTATATAGTCAATTGAATAAAACAGCCCGATTACACAATCCAATTTAGTCCCACAAGAGTTTTGACCTAAAAATCCAATTCCAATTATTACGCATAATTTTCCCAAATCAACACTTCCGATATGAAATTAAATACATTTAAAACGATATTGTAAAATCAATTCAGTGAAACGACTCAATTATGCGACCCAATTTTATCACACACGAATTTTGACCTAGAAATCAAATTCTGATAAATTCTGCATAAATTTCTCAAATTAACGATTCCGACATGAAATTAGATACATTTAAAAATATATTGTATAATCAATTTATCCAAAATTGCCAAATTGGGCGGATCCGAAAAATTCGGGCATAACCCGACCAAAAATCCAATTTTCCAAATTCCTAACATAAACCATACAATTAACTTATCCAAATCAATCTCACAGCACATATATACATAATCAAACAATTAATTTAGCTTATCACAAGCTAAATCATACTCAATTAATCAGATCCATATTAGGGTTTTTCAAAAATTTATACCAAATGAAAATCAACAAATCGGAGCAAAGGAAGGTCAGGGAAGCTTCGTCGGTGGCCGAGGATGGCTCGCCATTGGTCAGCGAGGCTTGCCAGAGCCCGACGGCGGCTCGTCGCTGCGACTGCTACTCCTGCACTGCTGCTGGTGGTTGCTACTAATGCTACGGTTGAGCTAGCTGCTCCGGTTGTTGCTGCATCACCGGCGGTCGCGTCGCCCATGGTGGCTGGGTGTGGCTGGCAAGGAGGCTGGTGGAGAAGGAGGCGGTGAGGGAGGCTAGGGTTTCTAGGCTCAAAGAACAGGGAGCAAGGGAGTCGAGAAAGGGAAAGAGAAGAGAAAGGAGAGAAAAGAGAAAAGGAAAAGAAAAGGGGGGGTCGGGGTCCCGATTAGTTTGGGCTCTCTCTTTTTATTTTTTTAAAAATACAAGTACAAAATAAAATACTAAATATTTAAAATTATTATTGGAAAATTTTATCTAAAATTTATTAAATGAAAATTATTTCGTAAGGTTCCAAAAGCTTAAAATTAATAAAAGAACTATATAAAGAATTTTGGAAACATTTTCGGAAGAATTTAGCAACGAATGTAAAAATTTATATTATTTACGGAAATACATTATAAGACCTCGAAAAATTATTTAAAAGCATATAAGAAAATATTTAAATCAAATTCTAATAAACCAAGACTAATTTAAATAATTTTCGAAATCGGTTTTCCATAAACTAAAAAGCGTAAAACGGAAGAAATTTAATTTCGGAAAGAAATTCATAAATAAGCTCCGAAAATCTTTTTAATTTAAAACTTCCCAAAAATATTAACGATTTTAGAAAAGAAGAAATTCAAAGTCGGAAATATTTTCTACGGATAAAATTATTAAAATAAATTTAACTATTTAAATAGAAATTCCATAATTTAAATAATATATTTTGTTAACAAAATATAACCCCAAAATAAAGTCGTAATTACACGACGAAGTTATAATCGAAAACGAATCTAAAATATTAAAAATCAAAACACAAGAAAGAATGGGAATACCTATTTTTAACCAAAAATTGAAATCATAAGAATATAATAAAATCTTGGTCGTAAACGAATTTATCTAGAATGGTTCGCAACGACAACGATTAATTAAATTCAAATATGAATTCGAAATCGTCGATAAATCCATAAAACGAATCAAAATTAAAATAATTAAATATTTGCATCATATTATGCTAATAAAATCATTAGGATTAATAAAATTAGATTTCAAAAATACGGGGTATTACAATAATGGAGTATAATAACTACCATAGCAAAAGAGAAGGTCTCTTTTCCATTGGCTTACTCTCTCTAACATTGGCGTAAATGATATTATACAACATTTTTCTAGGTTAGGTAAAGAATACAAAAAGGCTAAGGGGTAAAAATGGTGGTTAATAGATCAATCATTACCTAAAGTTATTTTATAATTATATATATATATATATATATATTGAGTTGTAGATAATAAGTTAGGGTCAAAACTACCATCTAATCCATGTCTAAAAGCCACTTCTTTTAGTGAAAGATTAGGTAACAATTTTCATCTTAAATACAATTTCTAATGTTACCTTGTTTTCATTTCCCTATGGTTTTAATGGATAACCTAATACATGGCATGTCTCATTTACCATAATATATTGATTGTTGTGTGTTTCCATTTGTGTAATGGTGATTGTTAGGGTTATTTGCCATTAAGGTTGGATCACCTTCTTGAAATTATTTTTATGAGGATTTTGTGCATGCCTACAGAAGGAAAAATCCTTTTAATACCAAAAGGTCCATCCAAAAGCTCACCTTAGCTCCTTAAGCATTATCATGAGCTTTTATTTCTGTGACTTAGTTAAAGATAGAGAAAAAATAAGTGTTTAGGGATTGAGACCTAAATTTGGAGGCTTTTCAACTAATGTTTTTAACTTTGGACTTTTATCTCTCTAGTATTCATAATGGGACTACTTTTCTCTCATAAGGTGGATGGGTTCTTAGTACTAAATGATCTTGTTTATTCCTTCTCCATCTTATTTATCATGGGATTTCAATAAGAATCTCTCTAGGAGGTCCTATAATGTGCTTTCTTAAAAATAATTCTCATTCAACTAATCTAAAACATTAATTTAATAGTAATTATCATGATTATAATGGCATTTCCATACTTTTGAAGAAATTGAATATAAAGTATTTACCTTGAAAATGAAGGATCAACTTACCTTTGTGGACATCAATCAGACTTTTTCCTATATCTATAAAGGGTCTACAAAGAATGAAAGGAATCATTTGATCATCTTCCATATCAAACTCAACAAAGTAAATAGTAAATATGAATTTATCCACTTTCAAGAAAATATCCTTCAATATTTCTTTAGGATATTTAATAGATTTATTAGCTAATTATAGAAACATATTAGTGTTTTTAGCTTTCCTAACCCTAACTACTTAAAAATGAAAAACAAAAGATCCAATTTACGTTAGCATCTAAGTCACATCATACTTTATCAACCTTATTTTTTCAATCACACAATGAATAGTAAAAATTCTCAAAATTTTAAGTTTAAGTTGAAACTTATTTTGTAAAATAGTAGAACACTCCTCGCTTAGACTAATGGTGTAACAATAATCACATTTCCTTTTATGAGTACTATTATCCTTCAAATTTTTATCATAGCTAGGCATTTACTTCATGATATCAGTAAATGTAAAACTAATGTGTAACTTTCTCAAAATTTTAAGAAACTTAGAAAATTGTGAATCTAATTTCCTTTAGACTATTCTACGAAGAAATAGAGGAGTGACATAAGGTTATGTGTCTTGAGATATATTTTTACTTACCTCTTGTTATGATTCAAACATTATTTATAAAGCATTCTCCCCTTCCATATTTACCTCTTGAGGAGTGGTTCATGTAGTTTATTTATGTTCCTTAAATGTATAACATTAACTTATTAGGTTTTGTCACATTATCACTTTGTAGTGTACTACGTTCTCTTTTAGAAATAACATTATCGAATTGTCCAATTTATGATTCCAAGTTCTTGATTGATTCATTTTGATTCTATAAATGCATCTCTACAAAACTTATGAGTTTACCTATAATCTTTTCTAATGATCATTTTTTGTGGCTACAGATATGGTAGCATAGATCTCTATGGTGGAAATAAAAGGGGGTTCACAAATGTATCATTTCTCCATCTAAAATTAGGAAGGTTTCTAGACCTCGATATATATATTTTTGAGTATGGAATATTTTTTTTCTATAAATATAGTTACTAACATAAATGACTTGATTAAGATATTTATGGAAAGGATTACCAACATGATAATCTATGCTATCATATGGTCTCTTATATAAGTCACACATTAGTGCATTTGCTTGAAGCCTTGAATCTAAATATATGAAGTACTACTCTAACTATCAAATTTCTTAGATAGTAAATACATTTTACCCTCTAATGACATTATAGTTTGATAGATTGAATTTCCACATTCCTTTATATCAAAGCATGTTTAGAATGCCCTTGGATGGGAATTGGAGGTTGATTCTTCAATACAGTCATATACTTATTGACATCTCTTACTCATAATAGTACCATATGAGGCATTATTGAGCATAGAGTGTGATGTGTGTGTAAGTTAGAATTGGTGGTAATAAAATGATTAGAGCTCAGTTGGGTTAGAAAATGAATTAAATTAGGAAATTAATTCTGAAGGAAATCAATTAGGGGAGGGATTATGATTTTACTCTAATTAGCATATGTTTTAGATGGATTTTGGGATATAGTTACGCTAGATTAAGGCTTCACCTTCTCAAGCTTTAACCTCCTCATAGGAAAAATTAAATAAAACTAAGGTAAACCACACATAAAATACTTGACTAAAATAGATATACACTAAAGATAGAAGATAAAACTAACAACTTAATGCTAAGTAATTAACTAACATAATAAATCAACAAAGGACTAATATATTCCCCTAACAACTAGCCCTTCATTTTTTGTTAATCAGTCACGTCCAAATTACATGGCTCTATTTGGCATATTCTTCAGCATTAATTGCATTGATATTACATGCTTAACACATGAATTGAGTAAGCTACCATATTATGTGAAATACTTAAGTTCTTGTGTGTTCCATCTTCAAAAAAGTCTAGCACAATTAGTTTCATGATACTAAATTCAAATTCTTCATGTACTATGCATGTTTCTATATCAATCTCTCCTCATTGAGAATAATTTACCTTTAAATTTAAGTAATTATAATATAAACAAAAATAACGCACATTTAATTCCTTGATATCCCTCTATAAGAATCTGTAAGAACAAGCTCATACGCATTCTCTCCAAATCTTCGAAGTACCTTGAATGGACCATTTTCCCTGGGCATAATCATATTCTTTCTTAGACTAAGAAATCTCCCATATCTCAATTGTAAACAAACCATTTCTCTAAGAGAAAACACATGTTGGCTTTTATGCTTATTAGCCCTAGCTTGATAAGTTTCATAGCCTTCTCAATTTTGGCCTTAACTTATTTATTAAAAGCATGAGAGACCCTATAGATGTTTTATGATATTTTAATGTTATTACTTTTCTATCCTTTCTAATGATTTTAGCTTCTTTAAGAGTTCTAGATAAATTTTGGCCTTTGATCTTTTTCAAGATTTTTCTTTAATGTAGATTTTTGAATTATTCATATTTTTTGACTCTCCTATGCTCTTACAAAATAGCAAATTGAGTTTTTTTGTACAAAAAAACACCATTCATCTTATTAATGTGCTTTAAACACATTTTTATGCCTTGAAATCAATCCTTTCAAATATATAAATTTTTTAAACTTTAGGAATTAATATATTTTATTTTTTGGGGGTTTTCATAACTTAAAAATGATGTACAATTAATTTTCTATTTTTTAGATCAAATTAGATATTATTGTACCCATATACGTCATTAAACATGATTTTTCTTCTTCAACCCTACTCTAACCTTTATCAAATTTAATCTCCACTATCTATTTATGATAATTATGGATGCCGTTCTTTTTCATATTCCATGTTACACCACCTCCCCTTTTTTTCTTGATATTTTTCACAAAATATCTAATTAAATCTTAATAACTAAGTTTCCACTACAAATTACCAAATTTCCCTCTTTTACTCCTAAAATTATCATGATGTTTCTCCTTTCATTTTTACACTTCTTTTCACCAACACCTGTCTATTTTCCTACCTCAAATTCTTGGTTCATCATCATTGTTACTCATCTAGCATTTACAACTTTTAAGCTCCCATAACTCCAATTTAGGATTTATTCTTCTCATCCTTCTATTATTCTATTCTTTAATCATTTTTACTTGTTAATCTTTTATAGATTTTTGAACACTAAAATTTGGGCATTTTCTTTATCTTATTATTTATTTTGAAGCTAGAATAAGATGAGAACTATTGTTTTACTATATAAGCATAAGTTAATATGTTTTTCTAATTGACTTTTATTTTATAGTTGAACGAAGGGTTTTGACCATATTTGTTTTTATCACTTAAATATTTATTGATGGTATCATGTTAATCCTCTTTATTTATAGATTAAATTTGAAATATATTTTATAAAATTTTATTGATCCTAAACATGGGTTATCTATAAATTAATCTTATGTTAATTTAGGGGGTTTTTATCCTATGATTTGTTTGTTAAATTAATTATACTAGGTTATAGATTTGTTGTTGTAGATAATCTTTGATGTTTAACTTGTATAAATCCAAGCATGTTTGATATGAATTTTAGTTAGAAGAAATTTTGTAGGTTTTATGTAAAATTTGATCCTTGATGATTTTTGGGATTTCATAATGACATGTTTTAATTTTGATTGAAGTTTTCAAGGTTTTAGAACTTTCTTCATGCGGCTATCACATTCTTAGTTTTATTCATAGTGTTCTTTTCTAATAACAAAAAAATTATCATACATATGGCTTAATCTTATATAAATCATATTTCTAGTAAAATATAAAAATGACTAAAATAACTTTATAAGCCTTTAGTGATCTTTTAGAGTCAACAACTGCCACAACCTTTGACATTTTATCATTTTACCCTTATGTGTAGCAATAGAGTAGGAATAATCAATTTTGGTAAATAGTAATTTCAAGTCATAAATTATTTTTGGTTTTTGGATTTAAGAATCTTAGTATAGAATGGCATTTCCCATCATATAATAATGAGTGATTTTGATGAATGATAAAATTTTAAATTTTGGCATATAACCCTATTTGATGGTGACTATGCTTATTTTGTTTGAGTTTTTCATGTATATGTCTTTTTCATATTTTCTGACTTATAGTGACATTTTCAAATGAAAATGACATTTCTTTGATTGTCTCTGGGTTTTGTATTTACCTTTAACACTTATGTGTTATGTGATACTTGTGCTTTCTGAGCTTTCCCTTTATAGAATACAATTTATGTTGGTGTTATAAAAGTAAGTTCCCTTTGCTTGTCCTTATGTTTTGAGTGCATGATTATAATAGCATTATTCTTCTATCTTATGAATAGGGTACCATCATGTTGTGCTTATGCATGATAATAAGTTCTTACGTAATTGTATATTGAATTTACCATGTGTTGTCCCTAATAATTCAATGCATAAGTAATATATTTGTTCAATCTGATAAAGCCCCATTTGATGATGGTTATGATAGCCATCTCTTCAACAATGGTCATTGAATGCTTAATAGGGAGTGATGACTCTTGTAGCTAGGTCAACTAGTGTGAGTTTTTTCCCATGTTTGGGATCTTTTTGTTTTATTAGTTGTTTAAACCTTTTATCATTGTGAAACATATTTTATGTTTTTAATTGTCCTATGTGACCTTATCACTACTGTTATGCATGTATATGCACAATCTTTTTAAGAAGCTAAAATTTTTTGTTTTATCATTAGAAAATTAACCTAGAACCTAACATTGAATAGGTTATGATCAAACATTTTTTTATGTTAGATTTAGCCTCAACATTGAACTTGTTCCTACACTACTCTTTCGAAAAAATTTGTTATAAAATTTGAGGGTGTTACAAGTTGGTATCATAGTTTTTTTTTATTTTGAACTTTTAAAATGATTTATGAAAATGATTTTTTTAATGTTAAGTGTTGATTCTAGTTTTTCTATTAGGAGAGAGTTTGGAGATGGTAGGGTTTTAACCTTTTATTTTGTGCTCATATTGTTTGGATGTTTGGCCTTTTTATAGATCATAGTATAGTTCCCTCTTACCATAACCTAAGTATTTTAGGAATTTTTATGGTGGCTAAATGAATCATTAATTAGTTTATGCCTAGAGTGGGAGACTATATTGAATAGCCAATATAAGGAGATAAGATTGCTCAACATCTACCACAACCACCTCCTAGTCTTATGTTAGCAATAAAGGACTAGATAAGCAAGGGTGGTCACCACCATCCACCCATCTTTGAGGGTCATGCAAACTCAAATATCCTAGAGCCATGGATATCTGATACGGAGAAAACCTTTACTCCATGTAGCTTTCCTAATGACAAAGATATTGAATTTGTGGTGTTTTACCTTAGTAGTTTAGCTGATTCCTAGTGGAGGGGGTAATAGATGAAGGGGCCAGTCCCGAAAAATTGGGGCCCTTCCTTAACCTTTCTACATGTCTACTTCAGCCCTACGCACATATGATTATCTAAGTATGATTTTTAATCCTAAAATCAAGGTTTGATGCCAGTAGATAACTATTACATGAGATTTGTTGATCTAGTCAGGTTCGCACAGGAGGAAGAAGTGGATGAGGAGGTGTAGGTTCACCGATTCCATCTAGGACTAGGGTTTTGTTATTAAGAGCTTTAGTTAGGGGCTCCTACCTCTGATTAGGAATAGATGTATGAGAGATCTTTAGAGGCTACTGATGTTATTTGGACCTTGGATGGTTTAGTTGGAGGAAAAAGAAGATTTGATGGTGGGAAACATCCTAGTTGTGCTAAAAGATACCATTTAGAGAGACAATATTAATGTAAAAGTTTGGGTCAAATCATCTAGAGATTCACTACTAAGGTGTCAGTGTCAATTTATGATGATGTGGCAAGCTGGGTCACATATAATATGAGTTTGCAATCATTATGAGTTGAAAAGCTTCACAGAGCTATAAGTAGTCACAGGTTTCCATGACAGAGTTATAGTAGTTTGAGGAACACTTAGAGAAAGGTTACATATGGATAACTGTATCTCTTAGGGAGCACTAATTATTTTTTGATAAAAATAAGGGTGGAATATGAAGATTGTGCATTGATTACCAAGGTCTTAACAAGTTTATGCTGAAGAATCATTACCCTCTGCCACATATTGATGATCTTTTTGAATAGCTCAAAGGAGCTACGTTTTTTGTGAAAATGGACCTCCGTTTAAGGTATCAGTAGCTAAAAATAGCTGAATAGGACATTACAAAAAAATCATTTTGAATGAGATATGGACATTACAAGTTTATAATTATGCATTCAAACTAACACATTGGCACTCTTCATGGATCTCACAAATCAAATTTTCTAGGAACAACCAGATGAAGTTTGTGGTTGTGTTTAATGATGATATTTTGATATACTCAAAGAATTGTGAGGAACACGAATAATACATGCATGATTCTTGTATAAGAGGAAACAACTACTATAATTATTATTTATTGTTAATGAACATAAATAAATGGAAAACTAAATCATCCATATAGTTTCTATAGGCCCTTAAAATGTGTAGCTATCAAAACAACATCATCATCATACTAATATGCTTCCTCTGCTACACTTGCACATTCACTTAGATGACTAGCAGCCACTATACCTACACACTCACCTATTTGGATAGCAACTTAACAACATCAATATAAGTTTTACAGTAGGTAACCATAAGGCCATTACCATACACAACTATTTTTAAATAGATAGAACAATAATGTTAACAAATCCACCCTAAAAATACTAAGGACTATTACAAGAATACCCATCAAAATAATTTAACAAGTTACATGGAAATCCTGAAAGTGCTAGCATCAACATCTATCCTTCAAAACAAGCCCTCCATAAAAATACCTGAAGTTTAAATGTCATATAAAAATTCATCTATGGTCTTACAAAATTACATAATGAAAAAAATCTAGCCTTTAGACTTTTGTATTGGTTTAATTTTCCATCTAAGTTGTTTTAAATTCAACTTTGAATTTGGAACTTCCCCTTATAATTCTTTGACAAATTGCTTCAAGGTTGATTGGTAGCCATTCAAAGACCACAAAATTGTTCTCAGTTATTATCAAATAGATGAACCTTAATCACATAAAGCAAAAATAATGAAGGAAAATAATTAGCAACTAAAACCTAGTCATGTCCATGTAATGTCACTAACTAATCACAAGTTCACCCCTCATTATGGGAAAAATTAGTCACTACACTCAATTTTCTAATAAAAAATAATGGATTCACACACTAACAATTAGGTAAAACTTCTACCACTCCTTACTTGAAAAACAAAATTCTTATAGTCACTTTCATCCCAACAAATAAATGGAATTCCTTTCTCTTTTTATTACAATATTAGATATAAGCAAACACAATTATAATTCAAATGCAAGGTGAGGAATTACAACCATTCGCTAGATAAACAAAAGAACATTAGGGCAAAATTAAATAAAATGAAAAATGAAAAGTTTTGGAAAAAAAGTAAAAAATAAAAAACAACGATTAGAGTCCAAACTCCAATATCTAGAAAATATATATAAAGAAGCAACACCTCTAACAAAAGCTTTTGTTTTGTATTGAAAGTACATACTTATAATTTTTTATACATGCAGTGACAACAAACTGCACACTAATTTTTTTTTATTAATGTAAACAACAATTACTATTTTAATCAGTATTAGGTATATAAAGCATTAGACATTAATAATGAATGATATTAATGAAATAAAAACTAAAAAAACATTTTAACAAGTGGGTGGGGGAAAGAATAAACCAAATAAATGATAAAGATATGGTTTACCTTTGAGACCTAATGATTTTCTTTTTACATATCAACTCATGTCATTTTTTACTGGTTGTAAGTGTATAATGGAATCAAGATTATTAAGAATTTACATGTAATGTGAGCAATAACAACCACTTGATAACTAAACATAAGAATAGTATAAAAAAAAGAGAAAGGAAGAAGATAAATTAATTAACCTACTCAAAGAAAATATTCTTTGTTAGTATATACAAATCAACATATCAAAAAGGTAAAAAAAGAGTAGTGTCCAATAAAAATAAGCAATAAAATTCATTAAAAAATCAATATAGTATATAAAGTTGGATTCATCCTAGAGCTAGTACCATATATTATAATATCACCAACCAAATCATGGAAACTCTATCTCCTACAAAACTTTGAATCCTTTTGTCTTTAAAAAAAACATAAGCAAGCAAAAATGAAATATTAATAGTGGGATTTAAATAAAGCCTAATTATTATATAAACTAGAATTAGATAAATAGTATAAAATAATCACCTTTTCTTAAGCCAATTACTCGCATTAACCCAATCTTTAATATGAATCAATTACTCTAGTGCTAGCACTAAAATTTTCTTCGATGCAACTGAAAATTTGGAATAAAAAAAATGTTATAAGCTAATTGAGATAGGATATGAAAATTCAAGATATTCCCTTTACACTAGTTTAGTGCAAAAAAAAAAGACATACTAGAACATCTTTAAAAATATGTAAACCCTCATTTAAGTGCATCTCCAATTTATTAGATTAATGGGCTCTGGCACTCATAAGAATTTTTTCAAACCTTAATTTTCGAAATAATACTCCTTTCTCAATCACACTACTAAACTCAACCTCATTACTATCCTTATCCAATGAATTTTCAATGCTACTAACATTATGCCCATCATTATCAATGTTTTCTTTACCACATCACCATTGTTTCCCACGTTAGCATATTTGTAAATGATAGGATATGTATGATCAACCAATATCATCTTATGGAGAGGATATAAAAAGGAAGCAATAGACATCAATATATTTCATTGATCCTAAAAAATATCAAACTTCTCTTTCGTTCTCATGGCCATTACTTGCATAAAAAATCATCAACATTTACCCTCTCATCTAGTGCCTATTTTATCACCCTAATATTTTATAGATAAAAATTTTATGCAAGATATTAACATCTTAAGATAAGTTTATAATATCACTATAAATATAAAAAAAAAACCCAAAAACACCCTCTTCTTGCTTCTAGTCTTTAGGACTTGATGCCTATTGATATATTAGATCTTACTTAACATATCTAGATAATACATCTTTAAACTATAAAACTAGTTTCTTATTACACAATCTCACTTTTTTGGTAACAACACTAAATGGTTATAAACATGCATAGGAATTTATCAAATACTTCACACTTTGTCTCAAACTTGTAGCAACATAGTCAATGAATTGAAACACATCTTATGCCAACAAATTGATTTTCTTGGTATTTTTCTGCTCTACCCCTTATTTGTTAAACTTTCTTGGATTTAAAAAATAATATAAAATGAGAAAAATATTGATGAGGACACAACAAATTATTTTTGGATTCCTTTGATTAGATTATAACTTATGTCATTATCTTTGTGCCCTATTAATCTTATTCTTACCTTTATTCATTTCTTACATATGCTTAATTTTGTCTTTAGTGTCTTGCTTTCCCTCTAACATCTTATCTCTCTCTTCCTATCACCTTACCTCTCCTACATGAACTCCATTTACCTTTGTTGAATGTTAATAACCCCTCACCATTTCCTTTACTTGTTGTTTGCTTTATGATATTTTATTAAACCAAATTGCATTATATCTTGTTCACGCCCCATCTTGTACTTTATTATTTAATTTAAGTGTGTAACAAGGCAGCAAACCCTCTCTCTTCTAATCAAGTGTCGACCCCTACCCCTTGCCTCTTACTATTTTAGGCTAATTGATTTGCATAAGCCTTGCAACACTTAGCATTTTCTTTGTTTACAACCACCTCTATCCTCTCTTCTTTTATGAGTTTGAGCCTTCTTCTTTCCCTTTAGTTCTGTATGATTCAAATAGTCATTTCCTTCCCTCCATGCTCCTTTGATTTTCTCCAATATATCTCCCTTATCTATCCTCTACTTATTATAGAATAAGGAAGGGATGTTAGATTTTTGAATATGTTGCCTAGGTTGATCCATCGTTTCCCTCTCCCTTTTGTGGGTTGTCATTATCCATCTTCTTGGATTTTAATTTTTTCATTTAATTTATGCTATTGATCGTATTTTGTTAATTTTTTGTATTTTTTAAAGAAAACCAAACATTTCTTGAGGTGGACTTGGAGAAGATAATTTTTCGTGTGTTTTTCTAAGCTCTGAATCTAGGTAAATCCAATTACTTCATAGATGGTAGAATTTTATTTGTGAGCATGATAGGTTTAATTCAACCTAGAATCATGAGAGATTCAATTTTAATGCAAGATTATAACTTTGTGTGAGAAAAATTAAAAGGGAAGAGATATTATGTTTTGTATATAATTTATGAGTTATGAAATATTATATGTTAGCATGTTGGTTGTGACACCCCTAAAATTTATAATTGAAAATTTTCTTTTAAGTAGAAGAAATATTTAAACATAAGAGGGGTGTTACCACAGTAATGGATATAACTCTAGCCACAAACCATCCTCATACCAATTATAAGGCTAAGATAAAACAAAAAACAAGCCATGATAAATATAGAATAAGGACATTCCATAACATAAATAAGAGTTAGGTGTTCATTTAATAAGTAGAACAGAAATACATAAATAAGTGTTTAGATAAATTTAACAAAGAGGAAAACTAGTATAAAACAACAACCAAATAAGAAAACTCTCAAGTCTCTAGCCCTGATCATTGAATAGTATTACTTTGCCCTAATTAAAGCATTATATATAGCAATGTCATCTAGTGAGTCCTTATTTACCTACACAGACTCAAAAGGGGTCTTTGCTCATAAGAATAAGCAACACCCATAATAAGGATGATCGGTACACTATGTACTAAGTAAGGTAACAAAACAGTCAAGAAGGTCACATAAATTCATAACACCACGATAAGAGAAGACAAACACATAATTTGATCTTACTGATTTATTTTATATTCTCCGAGAATATGGTAATAGTGCAATAATAACTGTTTCATGATTTATTCATGTTGGGTTTAGGGATACTACTATTCTCAACTAGTGGAATGGTAGAGGAGAAAGGAGAGTCTTGTTATGGTGGTTATGCTGGCTAGGGTGCCTACATAGGGAAACTCCAGTGTGGTGGTGGCAAGGAGGGAGAGGAAAGGGTTGGTGGTTGTAGCAGGGGCAGTACAACCAATTTTTTTTGTAGGCATAGGAGAAGGGAAGGGGAGGTGGAGAGGGGAAAAAAGGTAGCACAATAGGCATGGGCAAAGCGTACATAGAGAGAGGAGGTGGCAAGATGGCTAGTAGGGAATGACAGGCATCATCGGCAACATTGGAGAGAAGATGGCAGTGATGAAGGAGGGAGAAAAAATAGGGCTCGACATGCAAGATCGTAGGTGGAAAAGAAGAGAAACGAGAGGCTTGAGGGGGCATATATAATAATGGGAGGCATTGGGAAAGGAGAAGATGACAAGTGATGGGGTTGGATGCTCAGTGTTCATGGTTGTAGGGTGATTATAAGAGGGTACAAGGCACAAGGCAGGGTGCAAAGGAAGGGGTCACAACCAGCAGCCATGGCACTATATGGCCGAGAAGGGTAAGGTGAGGGAGAAAGAGTTGTGTAAGGGTGGGATGGCTAGTGCAAAAAGGGGAGGACAAAGGGAGAGAGAATAGGGGCTGGGATGGAAGAAAAAAAAGGAAAAGAAAGAAAATAAAAGAGAAAAATAAAAGAAAATAAAAGAGAGAGAGAGGGACGGGCCTGGGCTGGCCCAAAGGATGGGGAAGAAAGACAAGAAGAGGGAAAGAACTAGGTCAAGAAGATGCAACCTAAAAGAAAAAACAAGAAGAAGGAACAAGACCAAAAAGAAAGGAAAAAAAAAGAAAGGAAAAAAAAAAGGAGGAAGAAAAAGGAAGAAAATAAAATAAAAAGAGAAAATAAAATTTTAGGTGTGGAATTAAGGTTAGATTTTTAAAGTTGAATTTTGTTGATTAGTAATAATAAAAGTTTTTCCTATAATTAATTTAAGATAATTAAATAAAAAATAGAAATTGGTTAAATTTTGATAAATCAAATTTATAATTTTAAAATTTTACACTATTCTATCACTGCCCATTTAAAAGAAGACTTCGTCCCCAAAGTCACAAGTGAACGCTTGAAAAAGAAAGGAAGGGAAAGTAAGAATTACTGTTTCCAATGGCTAGACCTAACAATGAGTACCTTGTACTAAGAGATACTACCCCCTTAAAAGAAAGTGATCCTGGAATCTAACACACCTATAATGAAGAGTTTGGGGAATTCCTCATGTATGTCCTTCTCTATCTCCCAAGTGGATTATTTTTCCCCATGACTGCTCCAAAGGCCTCTCCTTATAGGTTAGTATGTCATGAAGCTAGATCTCATCAGGCAGGATCACACTAGAAGGATTTGTAATGTAATTCCACAGTTGTGAGACATGGAAGACATTATTAACTAGTGCTAGTTCTATCAGGAGTGCTAAATGACAAGCAACCTCTCCAAATCTCTCAATAATATCGTAGGGGACAATATACTTCGGGATCAACTTGTCCTTCCTACCAAACCAATGCACTCCCTTATTAGGAGAAACCTTAAATAGAACTCTGTCTTCTGGTTTAAAACCGTCATTATGACATGTCTGATCTACATAAGTCTTCTAAATACTCTAGGCCACTCTTATCCTTTCATGGATCAATGAAACATGTTGGGTCATCTCCTCAATCATCTCTAGCCCAAGCACAATAGTCTCATTAATGTCACTCCAACATAAGGGTGTCTTGCACTTATGTCCATACAATGCCTCAAAAGATGCCATCCCTATGCTGGCATGATAGTTATTGTTGTACAAAAACTCCACCAAATGTAGATAGTCCATAGAGTAAGCCTGCAAGATGCCCTTCAGTGTATGGATCGTCCTCTAGGTTTATCCGTCTGTAGCTAGGTGAAAGGCGATGCTCATTTTCAGCTTCGTGACCAAAACCTCCTCCAACATCCCCCAAAAGTGCGAAACAAACCTCAAGTCCATGTCAGAGATGATGTCTATAGGTGTACCATGCCTAAAAATGATGGACCTCATGTAAGAATTGGCCAATTAATATATGCTCCAAGTCAATTTTATTGGCATAAAAATTGCTAATTTAGTCAATCTGTCCACAATGACCCAGATCGTGTCACACTCACTATGAGTCTTTGGTAATCCACTCACAAAATCCATGGAGATGGAGTCTTATGTCCATCCTGGCACTTCCAAATACTGAACTAAACTTATAGGTTTGTGGCGCTTAAACTTGACCTTCTGACACGTTAGACATCTCCTCATGAACTCTGCTACCTCTTGCTTCATGTGAGGCCACCAATAGATCCACTTAAGATCCTTGTACAACTTGTCCCCTCCTAGGTGAATGGAGTAGGGGTACAATTCCCTTCTTCCAAAATTTGGAACTTTAGATCATCGTAACTCTAAGGTACATACCAACATCCCTTGTAGAGAATCATACCATCCTCATGTATCCGAAATCTTTTAATGCAACCATCCAGTATCTTTTGTCACAACCTCTCGAGTTTAATGGGTCAAGGCTTCCTGGCTCAAATCTCTTTAAAAAATGTTATTGAAATCGACAAGGCACTCATACTAACCTCTAGATCACCCCATTAGATCAGCTCTACCTCAATCTCACCAAGTTCCTCAAATAGCCGATTAGCCACCACATAAGAATTCAAAGAGTGCAATGTCTTCTTACTCAAAGCATCTATAACAATGTTGTCCTTCCCATTGTGGTACATTAACTTGATGTCGTAGTCCTTTACTTGCTCTCACCATCTCCTCTTTCTCATCTTCAACTCCTTTTGAGTGAACATATATTTGAGAGTCTTTTGGTCGGTGGAAATTTTGCATCACGTTCCATATAGGTAGTGCCTCCAAATTTTCATGCGAAGACAACTACAGCCACTTCCAAATCATGAGTTGGGTAGTTTTGATAATGTTTCTTTAACTAGTGGGAAGCTTAGTCAACCACCCTACCATTATGTGTTAACATACACCCCAACTAGTGCTTAGACACATCATTGTAGAACTCAAACCTATCTAATCCCGTTGGTAGATCAGAATCGATGTGGTAATTAGGTGCTTCTTCAATTTCTTGAATACACCCTCATAGTATCATCCCAATAGAAATTGGTGGTCTTATTCAATAGTTTTATCAAAGGGTGTGTAATCCTTGAGAAATTTTGAATAAAGTGCCAGTAGTACCCAGCCAGACCCAGTAATTGCCATAATTTTTGTCGAATCCATGATAATTCCTCCTGCTGATAGTGTATGTCCTACAATGGCAACCTCCACAAGATAAATCCCACACTTTGAGAGTTTAGCATATAGATGATGCTCCCTAAGGAGGGATAAGATGGTGCATAGGTGTTGTTTATGCTCCTCCTTACCTTTAGAGTACACTAAAATGTCATCAATGAACACAGCTACAAACGGGTTGAGGAATGACCTAAATATCCTTGTCATCAAATCCATAAAGATTGTTGAACTAGCTATTCTAAAATTCTAGGCCATACCAATTATTGAACACCCTTAGATATAGCTACACTAGAAGATGGTGATAAGGCAGATCTAGTACCAAAAGTAGTAGATTCAAACAATAAAGAAGCAACCAAATGAAACACTACAAGCACTGGTATGGAAAAGATGGTAAACATATCTATGACTATGTCCAACTGCCGATTGGCCTCCTCCTTACTAATGAAGTTTAGGCACCAACCAAACTAACCTCCTTAATAACAGCCTCGGTATCCCCTAGTGCCCTAGGCAAGTCCTCCCCTCTAAGCAAAAGGTTGAGACACCTATGGTCTTCCTTTAGTTTCTTTAGTCCATATACTGATTGGAGTAGGCTCCTGCTAAAACTTATAAGGTGGTGGTTAGAAGGCTTGTTACTAGTAGACTTGCTGCTAAGATACTAAAGGACCCCTTTACTAGAACTAACCTCCCTAAGTCTGGTAAAAGCTCTTACGATACTAACATTCAAATGGTTTTTAGCCTAGTCACCATAGAGTAACCAAAGCATAGGTCTGCCCCCACAATCATGTCATGGATAGTTTCTTTCATATTATCGGTGGGAAAAACCTCTTGACAGCTCTTGGTTCCTGACAGAGCCCCTCTATTAGAATCGTAAAGGTCCACTCCAACTTGGCTAGGTCCTACCTTTGAAACCTTGTGTGTCCATATTCCTCTTGGGATGGATGCTTGCTCCCAAACCATAGTGATAGCAAAGCATGCCCGCTCATACAAGGTGGCTAGATCAAGGAAAGCCACTACACCCATCACCTAAAGGAGGCTGAAATGGAGCCCTCACTCAAATTGATATACCACTATTAGCTTGGTGGCCGCTATGCCAGGTGCAAACCTCAATATCTTTGTGAATTGGATATAATACTACCACACCATCATGAATCCCTAAGTTAGTTGCGTGAATTCCTTCCATTTATCCCTCTTAAGGCTGTTAGGGTAGAATTTGGTGTGAATTGCCATCTTGACATCCTTTTAAGACATCAATGACTCCTCTTGGGTACAACAACCTACCCATTAGGCATCTACGATCCCACAGATAAAGAATCTTATGATGCTAGATTTTTTAGCTAGTGTACAATCTATTGGCTCAAAGGTATGGTCCATAAGATCCATCCTTCTAGAATAAAAAGGTCCTTCTTATGGGCATAGAGAGGAGGGTGGTGTCCAGTGACCCTCTAGAGCTTGTCCTCCTCGATTCCCTCCTAAGGATAATGTGGAGGCGAGGGTAGCAGCTGAGGCTAAGGCTAGCATTACACGATTTCCATGGAGGCCTCCTCTAAGTTTCCTACTCATATGTTCATCTTTGTGGTTATCTAGATATAAAATAAAGGGCATATTAGGCAATACCTTTTTAGTTACTAACACTTATCACACATATAACATTTAGAGGCCAACTAGGCTACTTATTTTTGATTCCTTATAAGTTAATTTAGGTTTTCACATAATTGTTCTTTTCAAAATATAAAAAAGCTGTTAGAAACTCAAATGGGAAACCGTTTGAAACCAATTTTCTGAAAACAAAACACAATAGTTAGAAACCAAGCTCTACTACCAACTTGCAACACCCCCAAAGTTTATACTAAAATTTTTCATTTAAGTAGAAGAAAAATTTAAATATAAGAGGGGTGTTACTACTATAATGGATATAAGTCTAGCCACAAACCATCCTCATACTAATTACAAGGCTAAGGTAAAAAAGAAAAAGAAAAAAAAGGACATGATAAATATAGAATAAGGACATTCCAAAACATAAATAAGAGTTAGGTGTTCATTTTGAAAGAAAAACAAACATACATAAATAAGTGTTTAGATGAAAATAAAAAAGAGAAAAATTGGAATAAAATAACAATTGGATGACACAAATCTATGATCTCTGGCCATGATCATAGAATGGTATCACTCCACCCTGATCAAAGCAATGTGTGTAGTGAATTCATCTAGTGAGTCCTTTTGTACTTACACAGACTTAGAAGAGGTCTTTGCTTATGGGAATTAGCAACACCTATAATAAGGATGATTAGTACACTATTTAATAAGTAATATAACAATACAATCAAGAAGGTCTCATAAATTCATAACACCGCAATAAGAGATGACAAGTACATAAGTTGAATTTATAGATTTTATTTAATATTCTCCAAATATATGGTAATAGTGTAATAATAACTATTTCATAATTTTATTCACGTTAGGTTCAGTGATCCCGCTATTCTCAACTACTGGAATGGTAATCAAGTGAAACTAATAGGGTAGGATGCTCCTAGTCACTCTTCTCACTAGTGGATCAGTAATAAGAATAAGAACCTAGGACAGAACGCTCATGGCCACTATTCTCATCAATGGATCGGTAATCAAGGTAAAACTGATCCTAACCCACGTAGTGTTCCACTATATATTGTTAGTTTCTTACCAAAAGTTATAATCAGCCAATGGTTTAATTTACTTGAGTTTGGGATCCCACTATTCTCACCTGTAGAACAATAATGGGTACAGCTTCAAGGCCATATGTCCTTGGCCACTATTCTACATGGTGGATCAATAGGTACAAGTAGCCTCGCCTCAAGTGATCTTCCACTTTAAGTGATTAGTGTGTTATTTGTCCTTTATTTATTTTAAGTTCATCACACAATTTTGTTCAACTACTCATGCAAGGCACTATCCTACTCATAGCCTGATACAACCTTGCTTCTCCTTAGAAACGCTAATCTCACAACCCTAGCATATCCTCTCCTCTAGTTCCCCTTTGGTCCCTAATTTCTCCAATAGAACTCAACATGTTTTTAGTAACCATATAATCAACATTATTGGCCTATTCCCATATTTTACAATGTGATAATAACTAGCCACTAAGGTTACTATTCGAGCCTCCTCTAAAACCCTAATTCCATACCCATGCATAGAATGCTATTTTTAACCATTAAATCAAACATCGTGGCTTAACTCCTATATTTTACACATGTGATAATAACTTACCTATTCGGGGCCCCTCCATAATCTTAATTTCTCATTTTAGCCATAACTACTTTAATTGACTCCACATAGCTTCAAAATTTAGTATACATTCCCCAACTGTTATGGTTAACATCATATTCCAAGGTTTTAGTCTAACTCTCCCATATTATACATATGATAATAGCCTACCACTAGGGTTACTCCTCAACCTCCCAAAACCCTAATTTCACCTTTTGGTCATAACTCCTTCCCTAGTGCTCAAATGAATTCCCAAATTTGCATGACTACCCAAGATGCCACAATTAACCTCGTATCATCATATCAATCTCTCACTTTACTCACATACGATCATAACTTCCCCCTAGATTTTATTAATCATATTTATGGTCTTTCTCCATAATCTTATATTTACCCTAAACCCCTTTATTTTTACCCTAACTATCTCATACAGTATCCCCAACCTATTTTATTGCGATTATCAAGCTAAGGTACCCATCATGCCACTTTTTGTAGTTGACTAAAATGCCCCTAGGTTACTAGAAACTCCATTTTTACAATCCCCAAGTCATTAGATGTCCAAGACGAAGGACAGCTTAATGTTACACACATGCACTATCAAAAAGGCATGGACATGGTTATACATAAAACTTGAAATCAACACAATCATGACTACACAACTTTCTTACCTTCTGTTATCATCAAGCCAAAATTGTATATACAATACTACAGTCATTTTATATTTCATAGATACCCTCAGATATCGACATATCAAGGACAAATATTATAATATGGCTAAACCCTATCTATGATTGTATCATTAATGAAGCGGCTCTAGTCTTTAAATATGCATGACTTACGCCTCTTCGTTCATTATCACCAGATTATTATATAGAAATAGGGATATACATAGTTTAGACTTTCCTTTCTTTTTTTTTTAAGGAAATAAAATAACTTAAAGAAATCTCAAATAGGAGAAAGGAAATTGAGGCAACCAAAGTGGGAAGAAAATTGTGTAGGATGGCATAAAGAGGCAGTCATAGTGGTGCGACAACTACAGCAAGGGATGTTTTGGCAAAGTGGGTGAGGCTTTCCATTTAGGTCTAAAGTAGGGTGGTACTAGAGCTAACTGGAGTTGGTGTTTGTTAGTGGTGGTGGAGTTGGCAGCTAACGATGGTGTATGGAGAGGATTAGTCGAGAGGGAGAAAGAAGAAGGGGGAGAAAAGAGGGGCTTGTTGTGGTGGTTATGCTAGTTGGGGTGCATGTCTAGGGCGGCTCTAGTGTGGTGGTGGTAAGGAGGGAGAGGAAAAAGCTAGTGGTAGTGGCGGTGGTGGAAGTGCAGCTAGATGCGGCTACACAAGAAGGGAAGGGGAGGAGGAAAGGGAAAATGGGTCCCACAACAAGCGTGGGCATAGAGTAGGCAAAGAAGGGAGGTGGATAGATGGTTGGCAAGGTGATGATGGCCAATGATAGAATAGGAGAGGTGACAGGGACCGAGGAATAGGAAAATAGGGCTCAACGTGCTAGCTTGTAGGTGTAAAAGAAGAGAAAGGAGAGGTTTAGCAGATATATACAGGAGGGGAGGCTGAGGGAGAGGGATGGTAGCTCGACATGCGTGGTTGTAAGGAGTGGTGCAGATGGTTACAAGGCACAAGGTAAGGTGCAATGGCAAGGGCAGTGAGTGGGGCCAACATGCATGGCATTACATGGCCGAGAGAGGGAAGATGAGAGAGATGGGTAGTGTGTAGGGGAAGGATGGTTGGTGCAAAAATGGAAAGGGGAGGGAAAAATAAGGAAGAAGATGGGCAAGGAAAGAAGAAAGAAAGGAAAAAAACAAAAAAGAGAGAGAGTGACAGACTTAGGGTAGCTCGAGGAAGGTGGAATAAAGAAAAAAAAAGAGGTAAATAATTGGGTTGGGATGATGTATCCTAGAAGAAAAAAGAAGAAGAAGGAAGAAGAGAAAAAGAAAAGAGAAAAAAGAAGGAAAAGAAAATAAAAATGAGAAAAGATAATTTTGGGTGTGGAATTAAGGTTAGATTTTTAGAGTTGAATTTTTTTAATTAGTAATAATGAAAATTTTTCCTATAATTATTCTAAGTTAATTAAATTAAAATTAGTTTAAATTAAAATGTTGATAAATCAAATTTAGAATTTTAAATTTTAGGGGTATTACATTGATATTTCATTATCATGTGTGGTATTATGGTTCTTAATATATGAAATTATATGCATACAATAATAGGTAAAATGATGGTAGATTACGTTCTAAATTAGGGTTAGGATATGTTTCCCTTTCCAAACCAATATCTTTCCATGTAAAATAATTCATTATATTACTTTAATGTTATAGCTAATTTTTGATATATAACATGCTGGTATGCGTTCACGATTAGAGTTAGTTTTTTATGATTCTATATTTGTATGCTTAAGGGTATAATTATCTTTCACTTCATGCCATGATTTATGTTCTCCGTGAGAGCCAATTATATGCCTAAATATCTTATGCATATTTTAACATGAAATAAATAATATATTAGATATGCATGATTAGGACTTTATTTTTTGGATATAGCTAATTAATTTAGTGTATCTTAAACACTTCTTGAATATTTTGAATTATAATTAAGTTTTGTGGTAAATCATATAAAACATGGTGGCTAAGATCTTTAAGGACATTTTGGTTATATGTGACTAAAATGTGCTTGGTGTGAATAATTGGACTAGGTTCACCTTAGTGAATTTTATTTGATCTTAATTAAGTTTTAGGTTACTTGGGGTTGTCCATGGACTTTCACATTAGTAGCTAACCATAGGGTTAACCTTGAAATAATTTAGAATAATTAGTTTATAGAGGATTGATTTGGTTTTACTCAAAATAAATTTTTTGACTATGACATGGAACCTAACCCTAGGATGTGATGGAATTTATTGTGGTGAACCTTTTGGTCCTTAGTTCATTTTATTTTTATGTTAGGCCTTATTGTCCTTTAAGGAAAAATATTCCTAACTTTAATAAGATAATAATCACTTAAAGTGAAAGACTTGAGGATTGTAAAGGGATCTCATGCCTTGGTAATGCCATCAAGTGTATAGTTAGACCTTTGAGGTCAAATAGATCATTTCTAATAATAGGGGATCACAAATTCTATAGGGTTTATGATAACCAAAGGAATAGAGTGTTGAGGTTGTGTATACACAACTTAGTTCTTGTGACTTCTATGAGATAATGTCAAGAAATTAATCATTTTCTATACATGTGTTTATGTTATGTGACCTTTTTTACATAATGTTTAGAGGTTGGTAGATTTATTTGTTGGTTTGTTTTTATTCACAAAGATCAAAACTAAGATTATGGGATTTTATTTTATTTCTCTTAAGAAGTAATATAATAGTTAGTTGAATTGGAATTACTTTAGATTTATCACTAAGAACTATTTTTAATAATTAGATTAAGGTTTACATCATTATTTGTAGAGTGTGTTGGACTCTAGGGTATGGATGACCCTTTGGGTTTTGTTGATTCTTCTTCTTGTGTAATCATGCAAGCATCCATATTCTTTGATATTGTGATCTCATATGATTATGTTGTAAGCATGGTTCTTTTTATTGTACACCTATATGAAATGCAAGCATCCTACTTAGTTCTTTTTATTGTGATTTACTTAGTATAAGAAATTCATATTAATACTACATTTGCATATGATTATGTGCTGGCAATGGAGTGATACGAGGATTACAAGCATGGTGAGGATATGTGGAAATAGATTCCTTTTGAGGAATGGGTTTTATGTTTAAGAATCAAGGTAAACTAGTGTCATACCTTTGAGTGATATGTTTTGTTGTAGTTAGCTTTTCCTTAGACTCTTATATTCTTGTTAAAAAAAATTTTAGCTTCTAGTATTGAGGTTGTAATATCCATAAAGTTTTACTTATGTTATTATCCCTTTTTCTTCTTGTTTCTTTGGTTATTGATGTGATTTATTTATCCTTAGCAGTTGGCATAAAGAAGGTAAGGAGATCAAACTTATTGATGTGTATCTCAATAATTATTATTTAAATAATTCTATTGATTACTGTAATTTTCATTGTACATATAATTACCTTTCTTATTCTGTAAATAATTAGGGAAAACTCAGGTAAATGGAAATGGAGCATAATGTTGGCTGCTGTAAGTAAATGTTGCTAGTTGTTACTGTTGCTGACATGGAATTGCTGCATAAGTTGATTTTTTTTTTGATAATATCAGTGAGGGAAAATTATTATTCCCATATGATGCATTCGCCGACAAATCATAGCTAGTGGAATTAAGTAGGCCGCATGGTCAGCCACCCGATCCATTTTTTGGGTTAGAAGGACTGCAGATTATGCAAATTCTCTCTTTCGATCTTTCTCTTGCGAAACCCTCTCTCACTCAAATTCTTCTCTGCTAATTCTTCTTGCTTGATTCTCTCTTCTGTGAATTAATTTCAGTTGTTGTTGAATACAACTGTGCCCTGAGTTTCTTTATCTTGCTTTTGGGTTAGAAGGACTGCAGATTATGCAAACTTATACTAGAAGGAAATATGAATGCTTTATAACTTGGCAAAAATTAACCAAAATAAAAATGAGTTTTTAATTATTGTGGAAAACCATGAAAATATCGTAAACAATAAATAGAACTCTAAAAATGGGCAATCACTCTCACTCTTCCCCACCATGAATGGCATCCCCACCATGTGTGTCATCCCCACCTTGAATAGGTTTAAAATCAAATTGCACTAGGTTATCTCCTCACCATGTACTACATCATAAATCAATGTAGCATAGTTTAAAGTATGTAATAAATTGGCTAGGGAAACACCTAAGTAAATCATTACATCAAAGAAAAAGACAATAATTTATGGCATAAATACAATGAGCACCACCTTATACCTCATGTTAATATTCCACATGTAACCATTTAATGATCCTTTATTATTACCTGACTAACTTATTTGAGTAAGTAATCAAAAACTACCAAATGTGTCACTTGGCAAACCTAGTGTAATAAATCAAGATGAGATGGTCATTTCATGTGCTAACCCAATAGAATTAATCCAATATGGGAAAATGCCAACTAGATCATCCCATTATTAAGTGTGCACACCCCTAAGTGATTTATAGATTCGAATAGAGTAGACATAAAGCCCAAATTGACTACACACCACTATAATCTAATAAAATGTTATAACTGATCTCCAAATCTGAAATGACAACCCCAAAGGACCCTAAACCTAACTTAGGTCTTTCACTTTAAATTTAAGTGTCTTATTCAATGTAACCATATAATGCAACCAGATTATATGACCATATACAAAAATTTATATCCATTACTTTAATAATAAACTTTCCAAAAATAGGTTTTTCCATATTTTATATTCCTTCAAAATATAAACATTCCCATAGTTAACACCATCCAAATATAAGGACTTCCACAAATTATTTTTCTCAAGTAAATCTTTCCACATAACAACTTTTTAATTTAGACACTTTCTATATATAGACCATGTGGTTCATACTCCAACCAACATAGTAATTCAATACGAATTAAGAAAACAAAAATCATGCATATACAATAATACCATAAGACAACAAGAACCATAAATTTCATATGATCACTTTCAAAATTTTGAGAGATTATTTCCATGATCCATGTATTGGTTTCATATCATAAACATTGTATTAGTATAAAGAGATCATGATTAATAAATAAATCCAATTTATATAGACTATGTGAGAGAATGTTAATATATTTTATGTTTCATGTTATTATTATTAGTTTACTTTATATGCATATATATACATACATATATATATAAAGTATTTTATAAAGAAAAAATAGGTTAATCCTTAAGTATGAAACATATTAAATTAGATTTATAGTTTGGTCATAAAGTTGTTTAATATGGTATAATGTTAGTAATACATGGCCTAATACTTCTCTTGATTGTAAAAATTGGTAGTATTTGTGTGTGGTAAGTGCACGACACATTCATTTAAGGACACGAATGAAATTAATGAATTTGTATAATTTTAATTTGAAAAGGGAATTATGTTTAAAAAAAAAAGGGAAAGTGAGGCGTATAATAAAATGTATTCCACTCACTTTCTCTTATATTTAAGCAATGTAATCTAACTTCTTTGTGCTCCATTAAAAATACAAATAAGAGAATTTAGGGCTTTCTTCCTCCATCCATATAAATCAAGAGAAAACAAAAGGGTACATGGATTGGTAGTGTTATAGGACATGTTTATGTCAAAGAGAAGTGAAGACATGGGCTCTTCCATCTTTTTCTTGTTTCTTTTTTCTTTGTAATTGCATATTTCAAGTCCATTTTTGTTGTGGCTTATTTTCCATATTGATCTTCTATCTTTTCATTGGTTTGAGGACCCTAACAACATATATAAAGAGGGTATTTTACACAGCATGAAAAATATGGACTAATAAATAAATGTTAGGTGAAAGTTCTTATATTCTAGATATAGAGGAAAATCTTAATAAAAAACAAGGGTTTTAATTAAGTGGATTAATCAAGAGGATTGTTCTTGATAATCATGGTGAGAAAAAAAATACAAGGTTTGAGTATTAATGATTCTTTATAATTACTTTTAAGGATAATAATAAATTATTCAAGTAATTCGTTTATAGTATGCAAAGTTCTGTATGTTCTTGGTTTTAAGTTCTTGGTTTTATATATAGATATAATGCATGGTCTATTCTATCCAGAGGGTTCTTGAAGGTCATAATATAAGTCCAAAAATAAGGTTTATCATAGATATTTCGCAATAGATGTGTATTCTTATTTTGGAAGAATTTACATCTATAAAAATATATATATATATTACTATCAAGGCAGATGTTGATTATAATACCAACAAATGTGTGGCAATATTGAAAAACATGTATTTATTTTCATGCATATGTATTTCTCCTTACACTTATATTAATAAATTAAAGGATGTGTAATTATATCATGAAAAAATTATATTTATTTCTTATAATAAGTATATTTATATTTTGAATAATGCGTATTTTGTTAGAAAACATGTATATGCTTATAAGAAATGTATATTTTTTATATGGACACTTGTATTTTTTTTTCATCTAATATATATTAATATGGATATCTATTTATAGAGATAAATAAATTTAAGAATCACTATGCTATAAATTTGTTTTTTATTTTTTCTGATTATTCAAATAAAAAATAATTAATATTAAAAATAGGTAAGATGAAGAAGATCATATAGACTGCTAGGTGACAATCTGCAAGCCTTCATATAGCTACAAAGAAGATCAATTAAGAATCCGTTTTTGTTGATTGAGATTGAGCGCTTCCTATTTTTCCTTTTTCTCTTAAACGCTAAAAGTTAGAAAAAAAAAACGAAAAGAAGCCTCTGGCCGACTAATATTATCGACGCAAAAAGTTCCACAAATTAGAAAAATCAATGGGCAATCCTTGAAACCACGAACAAAACCCATGCATCAAGGATTTTCTTATGAATTGATTTCAAGAAATCCTCTCTGTGTTTAGTTACATGGAATTTCTGGGGTTGGACATAGACTCCTTTTTCTTTTCTTTTCTTTTCCCTTCCGATCATGCAGCTTTTAGTATTAAAATTTATATTATTATTATTATTTAGCTTGAGGTTTTCTTCTGGTGGTTTTGTGTAAGTTTAAGCGTTAAAGAAAATAAGTCTCAAGCTCCACGGACAAAACTGGAAAGTTCACCACCATCATTAGAAGACTATCTTTTTACTCCACTCATCGGGCAAAATCACATTACTATCCGGAGTGGTCCTAATTATAGTCATTGGTCTCACTCTTAACAACGAAGACTCATCCATCGTCACCTAGCGTCGTTGCGGGTTTGCATTCACAACAACAGTCGATCCTCCAACACACACACATGAAGCAACCCCGACGGTTAGATGGTAGAATCACTTCTAAATGTATGACTGGTCGAATCGTCATCCTGATCAAGTCTTGACAATGTGGTATTACTTGATGCCGAGCCTAACACCACATCAACAATTATAATTATTAACTATGAACAAACAAAAAAAAATATCTTAGACACTACATTCTCGTATACGCAAAAATGAAGAAATATGCATCAAGAGACTTGGAAAAACATTTACAAACAAAGCAAAATATCCCCATGGGTCATTGAACACGTCATTGAAGATGGGCATCCTCCACCCGAACAACATACAACTTCCCATCACGAACTGCTAATTTTTTTCGATTTTTTCTTGGGAAGGTTTTAGAATGCCCTATAGTTGTATAGATTCTATTAGAATTTTGTGGAAGGTAATGCAATATTCTAGAGATATTTTAGATGATGCATAACTCTCTAGGCTCCCTCAGCTAGAATTCTATCGAAAAGTACTAAGAGAAAGTCTTTAGAATGCTCAAGTTTTGAAGTTGGAGAAAATCTAGAACATTTCATTTGATGGAGGGGGGAGAGGGACCAAAAATATAAATAGAGTATGACCTCCATTTCCTTCCACCATTCAAGACTTGTAAACACTATTTATATAAACACTCTCCTCTTACACACTCAAAGTTCTCACTTACTCCTTTCAATTGTGTTTGTATTATTATTCTCATTTTTAGGCTCAATTTCGCCTAAGTGTTGAAAAAGGCTGACGTAAGAAGCATTAAGGGAATTGTGTAAGCGCCACGTAGAAAATACTAAGGAAAAAAGAGTCACCTTGTGACATGTGATATCAAAGTAATGATCGGTGGTGAAGCTTTAGTTACGAGAGGGGTGACCGGAGGAAAAGATGAGGCACCAAAGAACCCAAACAATGTAACTATGTTCCACAAGGATCAGGGATATGAATGTAAAAAGAGGGAGAATATAGGAAAGAAAAATTCATTCACTAAGGATCAACTCTCTTCACTCGAGACAAGGTTAGAACAAGGGGAGAAAAGGGGCGATAAAACTGTGGAGAAGCTAGATACATGGGATAAGTGCCTTAGGGAGGACATTTGTGGTGAGTTCCTTGGTGGAATCAACTGCTTGCTAGGAGAACTTGGAAAGGATGTCACCACCCTGAGGGAAGAGTTTGTGACTCTTAGGAAAGAGCAGGGTGATTTGAAAAGAGAGCTCAACTAATGTGGAAATGATGGTTATGTTGGATCAAGGATTCAAATCTCTAAACCACCAAAGTATGGCGGTAAGAATGATGCTAAGGAACGTGATAATTTTATTTGGATGGTAGAACAATACTTACATCATTCAGGTATTGAAGATAACTTAGACAAGATCAACATTTCCACACACTACCTAAAGCATGACATCATGCTATGATGGAGATGATGAAGTGATGAAATTGAAAGAGGGATGGTGGTGATAGATACATGGGAGGATTTCAAGAAAGAACGCAAGTCCTAGTTCTATCCGATGAACGTGGAGGAGAATGTTGTTAGACTACTATGAAGCCTCAAGTATATTGGTACCATCAAGGACTACAACCATGGGTGGAAAAGGAGTTGAGGCATCATAATGTCCAATAACTAACTTTAGTCATTGCAAAAGGCAGAGTCCCTCATCAAGTTCCCAAAGGAAAAGATGGATGAAGATAAGAAAGATGGCTCAAATAAAGGTTGGGGAGAAAAATCCCGTAAGGAATCCCACTTGATTGGAAGGGCATCACCATGGAGGCAAGAATCACAATAAGAAGCGAGAGTGCATCATATGCCAAGGTGAGAACTTATCCTTCTAATATCGTAAGAAAAAATAATTTAACATTCTTATTAGCTCCTTTGGAGAAGGAACGTATAATGAGAAGGAAGTGTATGTGGATTTAATATAGTCCCTCAACTTACTAAAGGCTAAGGCTAGGGTGTAGTTTAAGGAGGTGGTAAAGGACATAGAGATTCTAAAGGAGGGAATAAGTCATCTAAGGCCTTGACGTATGTTGAACTTGAGGTGACTAGTGGAGACACTAAAGCATTGGTGGACACAAGAGCCATACACAACTTTGTGGGTAAAGGGGAAGCCACTACACTTTGCAATAAGTATACCAAAGAGATTGGTTGGATGAAGGCTAAAAACTCAAATTCTAGGCTTATCCTTGGTGTTAGTTATAGGGTACCCATTCGGATATCCAAATGGAAATGTATGGTGGACATGATGGTGGTCCCATTGATTACTTTAACATGGTTCTTGGTATGGAGTTTGTCAATAAGATACACCCACTTTCATTCTTGGACAATAAAACCATGCATATCTCTCAGGCTCGGAAGTCTTATGTTGTGTCCCTATTATGGAAAAAAAGTATAGTCTAAGATTCTTTATAATATGTAAATATATAAGGGACTAAAAAAGGGTGAGATCACTTAATTAACTACATTGAATGAGGAATTCAAATCCATGGGACTAGATTTTCATAAATAAATAAAATAATTCCTCAAAGAATATGAGGATGTGTTGCCACCCGAGCTCCCCATGAAGCTCCCACCAAGGAGAGAGGCGCATCATGTGATAGATTTGTAATCAGGTGTTAAGTTTACAACTATCAGACCCTATAGGATGTCCCCATTTGATTTAGAATAATCGAGGAAGAAACTCAAGCAATTATTAGATGCAGGATTCGTTAGGCCTTCCAAAGCCCTATTTGGTGCCTCGATGCTATTTCAAAAGAAGTATGATGGAGGGTTTTGCATGTGCATCAACTATAGGATAAGGGTTCTCTAAGCTATATTTGAGGTTAGGATACTAGCAAGTAAGAATATCAAAATGTGATGAGGTTAATACTTCATGCATGATCACATACGGATCTTATGAGTTATTGGTTATGCCTTTTAGCTTTATTGATGCACTCACGCCCTTTTACACTTTGATGAATAAGATCTTACATCCCTTCTTGGATAAGTTTTCTATCATATACTTAGATGATAGTGTGACCTTGGGCGAGAATTTGGAGCTCCTAAGTAAGTTATTCCAAGTATTTCGGGAAAAAAATGAGCTATTTGTGAAGTTGGAAAAATGCACACTTTTCTAAGAGGAATTAATGTTCCTTGGGCACTAGATTATGAAGGAAAACATCTTTATGGATGAAGATAAAGTGAGGACTATTGCATATTAGGAGCCTCCAAAGGTATTTTTGGAGCTAAGGTACTTTTAAAGCCTTGTAAATTATTACCAATGGTTCATAAGGTGTTACTTGGTAAGGGTCATACCCTTAACCAACTTGTTTAATATGAAGGTTGTGTGGGAGTGGATAATAAAGAGTCAACGAGCCTTTGAAAATCTTTAGCAAGTCATTATGGAAGAGCCTCTCCAAGATCTTCCTAACTACCAAAAGACATTTGAAGTACACATGAATGCGTTGAATTTTTCTATTAGAGGTGTCTTGATGCAAGATAACCATCTTATAGCATACAAGCGTCAAAAGTTAAATAATACAAAAAGGAAGTATACGATGCGTGATAAGGAGATCACAACTATCATATGTTTTCTTCGAACTTACTTAGGATTCATTTTGTGATCTAGTCCAATAATGTTGCTACCATGCACTAGCTACTTCCATAGGCAAAAGAAACTAAGTCCTTAAAACGTGAGGTGGCAAGACTTCGTGACTTAGTTCACCTATGACATAGAGTACAAGCTAGGAAAGGACAATATTGTTGCCAATGCATTAATTCAAAACGTGGAGATGGCAACTACAAGTAAGCAATAGTGTGACATCATAAATCAATTTTGGGATGGTTTGACTCAAGATAAGCTAGCCAAGAACTTGGTGGAGTTGGCTAAGAAAGGAAGGACTCAAACATTTTGGATAGATGATGGAATTTTCTTTACCATTGGTCACCAACTCTATGTGCTAGGCAGGGTAAACTAAGGAGGGATTTGCGGAGGGAGTGTCATAAATCAAAGTAGGTTGAACATTCTACAATGCGTAAGACTTTAGCTTTACTAGAAAAATCATCTTGTTGGCCTAACATATAGGATGATGTGGAGGCATACATGAAAATTTTTCCAGTGTTCAAAAAACACCAAGTGGAGCAAAGTAATCCTAATGGCTTATTAGATCCTCTTCCTATACTAAAGAAACTATGGGAAATCATCTCTATAGACTTTATTTTGGCACTATTAGCATTAGAGGTATGTGGCTCCACTATGATTGTGGTTGATAGGTTTTCTAAGAAGGGAACCTTCATCCCTGCCCCATGAGATTATACAGCCAAGGAAGTCAGGCACTTATTCTTCAAACATGTGGTGAAGTATGGGGGAATTTCTTATAGCATCATAAGTGACTAGTACCCATGAGTCATAGTAATGATTTGGAGGGATATATTCAACCTCATGAGATTAGATCTTTACTTTTCAACAAGTTTCCACCCAAAAACTAATGGATAGGTGGAGTAGGTGAATCACTTGTTGGAGATCTACTTAAGGCACTTTGTGAGTGCCAACTAAAAGGATTGGGAAAAGTTGTTGGACATGGCCGAATTCTCCTACAATCTCTAGTGGATTAAGGTAACACAAAACAGTCCATTTGAATTTTCATGGGCTAATAATATATATCTCATTGGGAGATAGCCATAAGATACACATGATAGAGCCTTGTGACCTTCAAATATGCAAAAGCATAGGATAAGAAACTAGATATGGCTAAGGAAAAATTGACCAAGGCAACAAAGAAAATGAAATAGTGGGCTAGTGAGAGGAGGTGGCCTAAGGCATTCCAAATGGGAGATAAAATTATGGTGACTCTTCAAAAAAAATAATTCAAGGCCCATAGGAAGGTACATAAGACTTGATAGTACATAGGGTTGTACCCAATTATGAAGAAGGTTGGAAATACTTCATATAGGTTAAAGTTTTCATTGAAGGCCAAGGTTCACCAAGTGTTCTATATAAGTCATCTAAAGCCTTACCAAAAGGTTAAAGATGACCAGAGTGGAGGTGAGTCTCATTGAGATCCACCTGCAAATGTTGTATATTTTGAAATATAGTTTGTAGAGATCGTAACAAATTATATAAAGAAGACCAAAAGAGTTCCCAACTACATTGAGATACCTTGTGAGCTAGAATAGATTATCAAATAACAATGTACGTTGGGAACAAGAGGAATACTTATCGTAGTTCCATGACTAGATCAAAGCTTTCAAGACCTCCAAAAAGTTAACAAGGACACCAAGGGATTAGGTGGGGGGAGAATGTCATATACCATCTGTAATACCCCCCCCCCATTTTTTGTAAATGTATTGAATGTGAATTATGCCATTTGTTGATTTTTTATTTTGATTTGGAGCTATGATTGGATTTAAGGCAAATTTGGATTTGAAATGAGGTTGAAAAACTAAATTAAGAAAGTCTTCAAGGATAATGGCTCACTAGTTCCATGAACCTATCCACTGGTTCATTATTTCAGCTAATTACTTTTTACTCGAAAAAAATGATCGACTAGTTAAGGAACCAATCAATTGGCCTGTAGAACAACCGATACCTAGGCCAAACCAATCAACTAGTTTATTAAACGGAGTCCATTTTTGAAACACAATTTTAAGAAAAATTTCTTACACTAAAATGGAACCTTGATAACCCATTCCAAATTGTTTCAAAAAGATTCTTAACCTTTCTCATGATGTATTTGTCTCGAAATATTAAATCAAAGTGATCTAAAGAGTCTATTTGGACAAGTAAGGAGGTAACCTTAATTTTTTCTTCTTCCACCTCTCTCTTCTACACACTTCTAGGATTATTTGCTTCAATTTCAGGCTCGATTCTTCTTAGTTAGGAGATTCCTTCCACACTAACCTTCCATTTCCCCTCTTATGTTTTACATTTCTAGACTAACCAGCGTACACTTCTCTAGACTCACCATTTAATCTATGGAGGATAGATCAACATTTATTGGAAAAATCTATCCATTCAACTCAAATTTAAACAGTAAGAATTAGGGTTTTGATCTATTCCTGACAACACTTGTGATTTGTATCGATTTGTTTATTATAAACCCTAATTATCTCTTCTATTCACCTTTCTTTCAGCCACTAAAAATACTTTATCTCTCTAGAATTTACCTTCTCCCTCTCTAATTCAAGCCTTACATTCAAATTATTTTTCTCTTTTGATCCTTTCTTTATCTCCCTCTTCTTTTAATTGTTAAAAAAGAAAGGGATAGTTTTAGGAGAAGTAGAGTGGTTCAGTAGAATCTTCCTCTATTTTTTCATTGGGTGTGGTATGTCCATTTTTTTCTTTTTATTTCAAGTTCAGATTTACAAAAGTTATTCATTGATTTCTGAGTTAAATTTCTTGTTTTTAAGGTTTTGAAAGTTGAAGATTTCCACATGTCGAGTTTTCTTATCTGAGGAAAGTTTTGCCTGCAGCAAGTAAGTTGTTATTACTTTTAAAATGTGTTATCATTAAGCTTACATGTTTTGGAAACCTTAAAGTTTGATGTTATATGTTGGTATGAGTATATAGTTTTTTAGAATTGGCATTGAATGGATAGATTGTGCAACTTGAGAGAAAAGCCTGAATTATTAAGGAAAATATTAGTTTGTGATGATTAATGGTGAAATATGCAACTGTTATAAGCTAGAAATATGTCATGTGATGTTAGCCCATCCTTTGGTTTGGTATGAAAAAGAATTATAAACATGATCGGTATGAAAATACCTATTTTGTGTTATTTGAGGGTAAACCGATCGACTAGTTCCTAGAACAATCGATTGGTTGACCCAACCCATCAATTGGTAGGCCTACAGGGACCTTGACCTTACCCTCTACTTAAACCCATCAACTGGTTGGTCATAACTGATTGACTAGTTTTTTCAAACCAATCAACTAATTTGACAAAAGCCTAGTTTGATCAAGCAAAATCGATCAACTAGTCAGCTCAAACTAATCGATTGATTGGGCCAGACCGATTAACTACTTCGGCTGGTTTGTGTGATTTTGCTTTCTCGACTTGGGAATGCTTTGAGGTTGTGTATAACACTATTCTATGACTATTTAATGGATAAAATACATACGTTACCATGGATGAATGACCTAATTAATGAATTTAATGAACCATGATTCATGAAATGCTCAAATGAGTGTTGTAAAGGCCTTAATGGATAAACAAAAAATAAAATGTGATGGTTTTTAGAAAAGGGTGATGAATAAGAATTATGTTTTGTATGGACTAATATAATGGACATGGTTAATATTGAGCAAACATGAATGGAAACCCCACACATTGTTGGGGTTAGAAATTATTAATATGGAAGAAATATACTAATGGCTTGCTTACTTATTATATGGGTGTTGTGTGATCATGTAAACTCAAGAATAATGTATTAATCACGTAAAGTGAAAGATAATCGAGTTGTGTATGGGTCTAGGTTACCCTATCCACAATTTGCTACCAGCGTTAATTGACCTTCAAGCATTTATTGGTGTCTTTGGGCTTTGCCTTCAGGTGGGATCCTAAGATCTCAGTGTCTTACCTACTATAAATACTAATAATGTACTAGAGGGTATTAATACTAAAGATTTTGGTTACCTAGGTGGTTGGCTTTAGCCTGGAATTATGTCTATTATGGTTATTTGGCTTCAGTCTAGAGTTATGTCCATTATGGTTATTTGGCTTCGGCCTAGACTTATATCCATTGTGGTTATTACCTTTAGCCTAGACATTATGTTTATTGATTTGGATAGGCTTCCATGATATGTGAGGCTATGGGATGGTGCATAGTCTATCGCTCGATAATAATGATAAAAATTTGGCATGAATATTTTGGTAAGGATTAGAATGAGTAACTAAATGATAACTTGGATAAGTATGTGGATAAGAAATCTATTAAGTACTTATATGAGAATAAAATAAGGATGTAGTAGAATTAGAAGATAAAAGAAAAGCAATGGAAAAGGGAAATAATGAATGTAAAGGAATAACCTAATTGATTGAGCAAGTTGGTAAGTAAATATGAAAAACCATGCAAATGAATGGTAGAAACCCTAGTTGAAATTTGGATAACCTATGGTATTGTACTATGAAGACAAGCATGATGCATCCTGAATTGTCTGAGTTGTGCATGGTAGCTAGTAAATCTTAATGCATTACTTGATCATGATTAAGTAGGTACACTTAATTATATGGCATCAAAATGATGTATGTTAAGCATGATTTCCATGACATGATAGAATCTTGTATGCTTGTGACTTTTGTTGATGAGATAACTTAGCTTACTCAGTACGTAATGTACTGATGTACCCGTGTGCTCAGTTCCCTGCTCATTCCTACGAGTAAAGGGCCATGTGTAGGTTTTTAGGGATGGCCAGTAGTGAGCCTACCTCGTCTTGGGTTTAGGGCTTGATAGCGTAGACATCTGGAGATATTCATGCGGTTTGTGACAGACCATGATTTTTAGGCCACACCCTAACTTATTTTTTACCATAATAGTCCTGTATTTTTAGTTAATCATTCTCCTTGTATTTGACTAAGTTGGGGATGGTCAAGGTCCTATGGTGTAAATTCTTTCTTTACATATCTATGTAACTTGTTCTTGCGCACTCTACTTTAGTTTTATTGGTTTGGTTTTTCAGCATTGTATATAATATGGGATTAGTGGTTGAAGTCTATCTTGTGTTAGGTACAATGGTAGCACTCCATTTTCCTTGTATATAATATGGGATGGGCGTCTCGAATTTTTTAGTAATGAGGTTGTTAGGCCACTATTTTTTTTATTTTATCCAAAAGGTTCTAGAATACTCTAAAAATGTATATACTCTAGTGGAAGTGTGTGAATGATAATGTTATATTCTGGAGACATTCTACATGATGTAGAACTCTCTAGAATCCTTGAATCTAGAAGTATGTAAGAAAAGATAATTTTTTAATTCTCAAGTAAGCTTTGAAGTTGTGTAAAATTTAGAACATTCCCTTTGATGAAGGGAGAAGGAGGGACCTCAACTATAAATATCATCCAAGCCTTATAAACACTCTCTACTTGTATAAATAAGTACTCTTTTTTTACACACTTACTCCTTTAAGTTGTGTTGGTACTATTATCCTTGTTTGTAGGCTAGATTTTGCCTAGCTGTTGAGAAAGGCCAACTTAATAGGTATTAAGGGAATCGTGCAAGATAAGTGCGGCGCCGGAAAGACAAAGGAAAAAAAGGGTTATCCCTTAACATTCATCTCCAATATTAGTACATGTTACCATTGTCATTGTAGATTGTCACATAGTTTACTAATTTATTTATTTATTTAAGATACTCATTGTTAATTATGTAACGAATGGACAATTTGGCCCCGCACATGGCAAGACCAAAACTTACGTCTAATGATGTACACATGGAGGTAAACTGCCGGTTCATTTGATGAGAAATGTTGAAAGTCTCTTGCTTCGGTTTTTTTATTGGACTTGGAGCTAATATCTTGGTAGCCTAATTACGCTCCAAACGGGTACTAGAAGACGCAGCGCACTAATAGAGAAGGCTAAAAGCGCATGCCAAATTCCAACGACCATGCTGGGTAGTGGAGTGGCACGATAATTTCGAATTATGGTACTTGTTTCAAGTGTCTATAAATAGTCCCCCTTGTTTATCTTATCGTCTATTCTGAAAATTTTTGTTTTTCAGAATTTCTATGACACTCTCTTTTATCTATTCCATTGTTATTATTTCTAGTTAAGTAATAATCATAATTTTGTATTTGGAGTGTTATTTTTAACATGAATAAAAATATATAGTATCCTAGAAGACAATTATTTAAAACATTTGGTACCATAAGAAGCAACAAATTTATTTTAATGATACACCTAGACTTAGTGAACTTGGATAAAATTGTTTTGGTCTTCTATTTTTTGACTTATATTATTATTTTTATCAACAAGTTACAACTATTATTACTATTATTAGTAATGTTCTTATTATTATAACTATTATATCTACTTATTTAATTAAATACGATGAAATCCTATGCTATATTTATAATGTACCTCCAACAAGCATCCCTCCGAATTTCTCCTCAAACAACACTAATTTAAAGAGAGAGAAATGATTTTATCCCAAAACAATTGACCTTATATAAGGTCCATACAAAATGGGTTGAATCAACACCAGAATTAGAGAAATTTATACACAAACTTATAAAAGAGAACATCACTGAAAACACAATCCCTCAGGCTGACATCTTCTACTGTAACACAAAATGTATGATTTAAGAAGACAATATATATGTTCACTTATGCTATACATTTCCCTGCGTTATAATTGATCAAAAATTCAGCATGTTGGTTTACCTAAAAACATTTCACTCCCCACCTATGTACAAAGTTGTTGTTTTCCATACTTTTATCAAAATTGTGTTGGGGGTCCCTCCTATTTTGTGGGTCCATAACAACAATGAAAAAAAAAATTTAGAAAATAAAAATAGAATGAAATGGTGGAAATTAGTGGTGTGCAATGCACCATTAGGCTTCTTGACTTGGTAAATGAAAGTTACACATCATTTTATTGCCCATGAAGTTATTTTTATGGAAGAAGTAGTCATACTTAATCATTTAATTACTTCTCCAGGAGTTTTGTATATTAATTAGAGTTGAAACATTCAATAGAAAAGGCTAGAGTTATGTAACGGTGGTTCATATATTCACCTATAAATACCTTTATTTGGAGAAGGCAAGATGATCCATAAGTTGTAAAGAACACCTACAATGATACCCATTTTTAATGTGTGAGAAAGAGAGGCACATAAAAAGTAAGGGAGATTATTACTTTTGGTAATCCATCATTTGTGGGTGAGGTCATTTGAGAGAAATCCTCTATATTTTACTAGTGATTCTAATTTTATAATCCTACTATATTATAGTGAAAGTTTTATTGGACCAAACGTTCTATGGTTGTTACCTCCGCCTTAAAGGGTTTTCCATGTAAAAATCTTGGTTTCCTCATCTACTTTATTTTTTCCCAATTTATTTTAGCCAATTTTAAATTTCATAAAGAAGAAAAAGTTATTCTATAAATTAATCCATCTTTCCCAACAGTGGTACCAGAGCATTTTTTTTTTCTTGGCCATCATATTCTTATGTGATTTAAGATGTTGTTAAGAATCAAATATGATAGTGACATGTTCAAACTTACAACGAAAAATTATTCCTATTGAAAGCTGATGATGGAGGACCATTTACATTGTAAAGATTTGCATGTGCCGATAACGATTGAGACCCAACCGATGGGTATGACTAATGAGGAATGGAAACTTTTAAATAGAAAGGCAGTGGCTATGATCTGCAAGTTTATTGATCGGAGTTTATTTGAGCACGTGTCTACCTACACCAATACCTATGAGTTATGGAAAAGATTAGAGCCCATGATTCAAAAGAATACGCCTCCAAATAAGGCCCATTTTGTGAGACGCTTGGTGAAATTGGACTATAAAGATTAGCAAAATATGATCGAACATCTAAACACCTGCAAGGGGATGGTCAATCACCTTAGGAATATTGAGATGAAGATTGATGATGAGTTACAAGCCTTGTTGATTTTTAGTTCCCTACTCGAGAGTTGGGATACTCTCATCATCACTCTTGGCATCTCAGCCCTAGAAGGTAAACTCACAACAGATACTGTCTTTGACACTTTAACAAACGAAAAATCTAGGAGAAAGGAATGTGGAATCTCCACACAATTTAAGGCCAATGTCATAGACACCTGGGGGAGAAATGAAACCTATGAAAGGGGTAGAACAAAAGGTTGTGAAAAGTCAATATGGTGGTCTAAATCATGCCCAAGGATCATTTGCTACTATTATTGCAAGCTAGGTCACAAGAGCTCAGAATATCAAAATCCCAAGAGAGATTAAAAGGTTAAGAATGTCAAGCCCGACAAAATCACCCCAAAGAAAAAGGAAGAAGAGAACAACACAGCTTTTGTGGCAACAAAGGATATTGATGATGTCTTTCAATTTGGGGAAGACAATTATCTTAACCTTGTAGAAGATGATAGCACATGGATAGTTGATTCATATGCCTATTTCCATGTTACCCCAAATGGAGAATTCTTCTCAAGCTACCAATGTAACACCCCCAAAATTCACTACTCAAAAATTTTATTTTATTAAAATAATTAGCGGAAGCAAAATAATAAAATCGTGAATTATGGGGATATTACCGCCATACTTATTACCAGACCGGTTCACTCCTACCGTTCCGGTACCAAGTGCTAATGAAATGCCCCAAAAATCCTAATTTCTATTATCTATTATTAAATAAGATTTTATGTTGAAACTTAATCAAATAATTTACTTTTATTAAAATAAGAGGAAGTTAATTAAGGTAAATCAAGAAGAAATTTAAAAGTATTTTAAATAGGAGGAATTGTGGTACTTTAAGCTAATTAAGGATTTTATTTGGAAATTAATTAAATAAATTACTTTGTTTAAAATAGTTTCAAATTAATATAAAATTTATAAATAATTTAATTGGAGAAAATTAGAGTGTTTTGTTAATTAAAATGGAATTTAAGAAAATTCCTTCAAAAATCCCTAAATTAACCTAAAAAGAGAATTTAATTATTAACTTAATATTTATATTTTATTAAAAATCCCAAATTACCCAAATCATACTAATTAATCCAACTACTAATTTCCCTCCTTTTTCATTTTTCTTTTTCTCCTTTTTCTCCCTCTTTTTCCTTTTCTTTCCTTTCCTTCTCTTCTTTTTTTTCTTTCCCCCCCCCCCCGACTTGGGCCGGCCTACTGGCCCTGCACTCCCTCGCGGCCCAGCTCTCCCCGCGCACACCCTTCCTTCCTCCCGGCCGGTTCGGCCTTTTTCCTTCTTTCTTTTCTTTTCCCCTGGACTGCCGGTCCACCCCACCTTCACTTCATCTTTAACCTCGTGCCACTTACAGCCGAAAATCTCACCGGAAAAAGCAAGCCTGCAATGCCACGCCTGCACCGGTCATTTCTCCCCCTCCTCCTCGTTGTCTTCCCTGTAGATTTGACCCATCAATCCAGCCTCTCCCTCGCATGCAAGCCTCTCCATTTCTCGACAGACCCTGCGCCGGCCATTCTCGCCGGACAACCCCCATAACCCTAACCCCCTACTCCCCCTCTCACCTTTGTCATTTTCCCGTCCCAATTGGCTTATAAATAGCCTCAAAGGCCGCCTGGATCGGGTTCAAAAATCTGGAACCCAGAAAAACCCCGTCGTGCGCCGCCCTTTCCTCCGCTGTCAGCCACCTCTGCCGCCTGCTCTTGCCACCAAAATCCTCCCTGCACCACCCTCTACACAACCAAGCCCCTAGATCTCCCTACCTTGCCCCGCACGTGCCGCCCCGGCCGTGCGAAGTTGCCTTCCCAAACAGCCTTTTCGACCCCCCTTACGCCACCTTCGTGCCGCCACCGCCGCCCATACCGCCGCCTGCAGCACCGCCACTACCCCCCAAAACAACCAGGGGATCCTGCCCTACCACCCTACACCTCTAATTTCCTCTAGTTTCCCCTCCCCTAGCCTCCACATCCACTTTCCCCTTTTCTCCCTTCCTCCACCGCCGACGTCGCCGCCGCCGGTGCCACCACCCCAACCAGGTTGCCCAACTCCCTGAACCCTAGATCCTAAATAATAAAAGTGATTAATGATTTTAATACTATTAACTACTATTATTAATGTTAATATGATTAGTATTAACATTATTATTATGATTACTAATATTACTACTATTACTATTATTACTACCTCTATTATTATTATTAGGTCCTAACATTACCCCTAAGAACTTCTAATTAATGGTATTAATTAATTCTAAGACCTTGTTAATTTATTACTATTATTACTATTGTTATTATTATTATTATCATTATTATTATTATTACTATTATCATTATTATTATTATGATTATCATGTTTGTTACTTTAACTATGACTAACATCATTATTATCTCTATTGTTATTATTATTTTAGTAGTCTTACTATTATTAGTATTATTACTATTATTATCGCTATCATTATCGTTATTATTATTAATATAGTCATGGTGGTTATTGTTGTCATCATTATTATTATTATTGTTCTTACCCTTAGAACTATTATTATTATTATTGTTATCAACACTGTTATTATCATTATTATTATTGTTATTATTATTATTATTATTATTATTACTATCGTTATATTTACCACATTTATTACTTTAACGATCATTGCCATCATTATCATCCTTATTATCATTATTATTTAATACTATTACTTTTAGTACCCTTATTATTATTATCGGCATTTTTACTATTATTATTATCATTATCACTATTATTATTATTATTATTATTATTATTATTATTATTATTATTATTATTATTATTATTATTATTATTGTTGTTGTTATCATTATTTTCATTATCATTATTGTTATTATTATTATTATTATTATCGTTATCACTATCATCATCATTTTCACTATCATTATTATTAGTATTAGTATTATTATGTTTATTGTTCTAACTATTATCATCGTTATATTATCTCTAATATTATTATTCTTAGTATTCTTATTGCTATTTGCACTAATATTATTATTATTATTATTATTATTATTATTATTATTGTTATTATTATTATTATTATTATTATTATTATTATTATTATTATTATTGTTATTATTATTATCAGGATCATGGTTGTTGTTATTATTATTATTATCATCACCGATACTACTACGATTTCAATTATTATTATCATCATTATTATCATTATAACCATTATTATTATTATTAGCAGTATTCTTATTATTATTAGTATTATTATTATTATTATTAGTATTATTAATAATGTTGTTATTAGTAATATTAAAACCTTTACTTTAATGCTATGGATTTTTACTAAGACTTACCTTGATTAGTGGTCATTTGTTTAACTACCTTGAGGATAATAATAACCCTACCTTTTAATTATAAACTACTATTATTAATATTAGCCATAGTATTAGGCCACGATAGGGGTAAGATAGGAAAATTATGGTAATTCCGGTAGAGGGAGATTGACCCTTAGTATTTCCCTCTTATAGGTGAACCGAGTCAAAACCCTAGGAGGCGTAGGAGTGTGCTCCAAGCCCGGCGCCTATTTAGGTAAGGACGTAACTAAGGCCACCTGTGTGTATTACATGTTTTACTTGTCTTGGATGCCTTGTACGGTTTATATGATGTATTATGTATGTTATCTGTTTTACTGTGTAGCACAGCGTGGAACCGAGGTATGTTCTCGTGCTCTTGTCTGTATGTGCTAATATGGATATGATGCAAATATGATGTGATGTGATGTGACCCTTAGGACATGCATGCTAGGTTATCTGATGAGGTGTTGTGGAATGGGGGCATGAAAGAGAAAAATGAGAGATTAAGATAACCAAAGGGAAGTACGTTGGCTAACGTAGGTAAGAATGACCTAGGCAATCTGTGATATATAAATGGACGAGAAAAGGGGGAATTAAATAAAAGGGAAGAGTGGGAGAAACTAAGGTTATATGGGAGAACTAGGGTTTGCATGGAAATCTTAGGGTTTGGCATGGTAGAGATCGAGGGGTTTGCATGGGGAGGTTAAGGTCTGCATGGGGGCGAACCTTACGTATGGAAAGTTACTTCGCGATGTGGGGAAGGTAATGGAAGGTCTGTTTGGGAGTCTAGAGGCTCGAGGTGAAAAATAGTACATAGGATAATATAAGGGTACCTAGGGACCGACTAGGGTTTGGGGAGGAAACCCTAATTTGAGGAGGGGAAAAAGAAAAAGAAAATAACAAAAATATACGAGGAGGAGCGAGGTATGAGGTGAGAGTTGAGTCTAAGGGTCATGATACGTGGCGCGTCAAAATAGTATGGGTTATGGGAGGCAGAGAAGGAAGGGCCACATAGGCCCAGATTAGGGTTTCTGGTGAAAACCCTAGGGTAAAGTGGTGAGTAGACCTCGGGGTATAAGGTGGTGGGCCCTGACCCACACACCTAGAGGTTGGGTTTCCGATGTGAGAAATGTGTTAAGTATGATAATTATAAAGGGTGTTTAGTGGCCTAATATAAGTGCGGAAGATAGCTCGGTAACCTAAACCGAGTAAGGGCGTAGCTAAGGCCGAATGTGTGACATGTATCCTACGTGCCTTGGATGTTCTATATAATTTATGTGTCGTGTTTTAAATGGCATTATCTTAACTGTTTCATCTGTGGCGTGGCTTGGAATCGAGATGTGTGCATGTGTCCTCATTAGTATGTGATAGTATGAATATGTCATAAGTTATGATGTGATGTGTTGAGGCCCTTTAGCCATGCATGTCAAAGGTGAAATACCCTCGAATAATATACGTTAAGACACTAATCACTTAAAGAGGAATATGTTGAGCCAGACCCAGACCGGTCCACCGGCGAATAATAGTGGCAGGGTATTTTACCCTCGCGACCGTTCCACCGGCAATAATAGTGGCAAGGCATGTGCCCTCGTGACCGTTCCACCGACTATAATAGTGGGGGATTCCGTGCTCAACAAACCAAATGTGAAAGTGATAAGACATGGGAAAGATACAAATACTTACAGTGGAACACCTTATGAGTCGGGGCTAGACCGGTCCACCGGCAAATAATAGTGGCAGGGTATGTTACCCTCGTGACCGGTCCACCGGCTATAATAGTGGCAGGGCATGGCCCTCATGACCGTTCCACCGGCTATAATAGTGGGGTTTCCGCACTCACCTGGATTAATAAAGACTATGATGTGAATCGATACTAATTATCAGAGACCTAATGGGAAAGTTATCTGGTTCATGACCGGCATTGTTCATCTGTGTTATTGCATGCAATTTACGTAAGTGTGCCATGTCTTCTATGTCATGTATCTCTATGTATGTGGGCCTTAGTGCGTCTGTTACCTTACTCAGTACGTAGCGTACTGATCACCCGTTTCATGGCTGCTGCTCATTCCCACGAGCAGAAGACCCGTCTGAGTTTTGCAGGTAGGGGGCGATATCCTTGTTACTTACAGGGTTGAGAGTTGAGTCTGGACCTAGCTTGGGGGCCGAGAGTGACGTGGCCGGAGAGCATCCCCCGTCTTGTTCTCTGTATTATCGTACTTTGTTTTATTCCGTTATTTTGTGTCCTCTGACATTTGGTACTTTTAAATTGTACTTCGGATTGTAACTTTTGACTTTTGCACTCTGATTCCTTCAAACTTATGCTTTACTAATGACTCGTTTTTGGTGTTATTCTTATTTAGCCTTAGCACTTAGTATCGGGTCGGTAGGAGTGAATCGATCCGGTACTAAGTGTGGCGGTAACGCCCCTGAATTTACAGTTTTATCTGTTTGTTTCCGCTAAACACTTTTAAATTAAACGAAATTTTTCAGTAGTAAATTTGGGGGTGTTATAGCTAAGGCTAAAAGAGAAGAATATAACTTACGAGAAACTTAAACATATTTAAATCAGATTAGCATAGTAAATAATTTACGAGAATAAAATCCACTAGTGGTGGTTATAAAACAACGAATACATTGAAACAAAAATTTAAAAGAGAAAGAGGGCAACCCTAGGACTTTCCGGATGGTTCCTTACGGTCTTTCCCAAAAGCTCACTTGAATAGCACCTGAAAACGACCTACAAAAGACACTGCCCATTGAATATGTAGGGGCCCCAAGAATGGAACCCTTTAGTACTACGGTACTAAGTAACCCTTTAAAACACACTTAAAACAAGGCCCGCAATATAACACATAGTATACCACTATATCCATACATAATGACAGGTGTAAACATATTATTCAGATCCATACATTCACATATTTGATAAGTCAATCGAATATTAATGGTGCATACATAATATTCACTTTCGTACATTCGCATACTTAAAAAGTCAATCAAATATTAATAGGTCATAATGAACAATCAATGCTTTTAGGGCCTTAAAGTCGTTAGTCCATCATTATTCAATCATCTCTCAGATTTCATATCCATATGAGTACAAGAACCCCACTATTATTCGCCGGTGGACCGGTCAAGTAGGGAAAAACTCTCCTAGCCACTATTAATTGCCGGCGGACCGGTCATGCAGGGTAAAACGCTCCTGGCCACTATTATTCACCGATGGACCGGTCTGGCCCCAACTCACATGGTATTCCACTGTAAGTACTTAGTGTCTTTCCTATGTTTTAGCTTTATTACGTTTGGTTTGTTGAGCACGGAATCCCCCACTAATATAGCTGGTGGACGGGAAATCATGCAGGGCAAAACACTCCTGCCCACTATTATTCGCAGGTGGACTAGTCTCTAGGGCACCCCGGCTTCTGGCCACTATTATTCGCCTGTGGACCAATCTGGGTCTAGCTCAACAATCTTCCTCTTTAAATGATTAGTGTCATTTTCGTATCTTATTCAAAAGTATTTCACCCTTGACATGCATGTCACCCACCTCTACTTCTATCCTCCAGAGAGGGCCCGTCCCATATCTTGAGACCTTTGCGCCTCTTATCATACCCCGACACCCATTCCTCCTTACATCTACCCATAACAAAGACCCAACTCCTAAGGGTGTGGGTGGAGATCCCTCACCTTATGACATTCAAATTATCTCACTACCACTCTCTAGGGTTTTCCTTTAAAACCCTAATAGGACCTATATGGCATAACCTTTCTTTTATCATCCTACACCTCATCTCATTTAGATTCGACCCAAATCCCATCACTCTACTCACCAATTATACATGTGACCGTAAAACCCTAGTTGGCCGCTCAAACTCTAACACCTTTCTTTCGTAAGGATCATCCCATGCAAACCCTAGAAATCTCCCATGCAAGAGTTGCATCACTCATTCATTTTATTCAAGTCCCCTTTTATTCATCCACTCAAGGATCATGGGTTATTTAGTTCATTCCTACCTACGTTAGCCAACTTACTTCCCCTTGGTTATCTCACTTTCCCATTTTTCCCTTTTTCATCCTTCCATCCCACATTACCACATTAAATATCCTAGCATACATGTCCTAGAGGGTCACATCACATAATATCGTATGCACAACAAATAATCATCATCCACATGCTATAAGAAAGTCACATAAGCATATATTCTCTCCAAGTCACACTATAATTGATTAATCATTAAGCATAAAGTACACAATATGGCATAACACATGGCACACAAGGCATGTAACCCACATATAGTTGTTCTTCACCACACCCTTACTCGGTTTAGGTTACCAAACTATCTCCCAAACTTGTTAGGTCACTAATCCCTCTTCATAATTGTTACACTTATCATATTTCCCATTTGGTTGGTTAGATTACCGAATTGCCCTTCTCCGTTGTTATAATTATTAATTGCCCCTTTGCTTGGATAAATTACCAAATTACCCTTCTACGTTATCATAATTACCAATTTGTCCTTTAGTTGGTTAAATTACTAAATTTCCTTCTCCATTATCAAAATTACCAAATTACCCTTTAGTTGTTAAAATTACCAAATTGCCCTTCTCTATTATCATAATTACCAAACTACCCTTCTCCATTATCAAAATTACCAAATTACCCTTTTCACTTATAAGTCACCATTTTTCCCTTTACATACAAAATTACCATTTTACCCTTTTCACTTATAAATTACCATTTTTCCCTTTTACATACAAAATTACCATTGTGCCCTTTAATTATGAAATTACCATTTTGCCCTTTAATTACAAAATTACCATTTTACCCTTTAATTACAAAATTACCATTTTGTCCTTTAATTATAAAATTACTATTTTACCCTTTAATTACAAAATTACCATGTTACCCTTTAATTACAAAATTACCATTTTTTCCTTTAATTACAAAATTACCATTTTGCCCTTTAATTGCAAAATTACCATTTCCCTTTACCTCCAAAATTACCATTTTACTCTTTACTTCCAAAATTACCATTTTACCCCTTACTTACAAAATTACCATTTTACCCTTTACCTCCAAAATTACCATTTTACCCCTTTACTTCCAAAATTACCAATTTACCCTTTTTATTTATAAATTACCATTTTTCCTTTATTACACCACTTATGTTAAATTATTATCACTACACAAAAAAGTAATATTAATACCCCATTCTCATTATCCAACGCCACAACTATTATATTTAACATAATACTCATTAACACCTATACATATTATGCCACATTCTTGCACAAGACATACTACTAAAATACCCCTGGGGCTCACAATAATATTAACCATGCATTAAAGATCACAATATCATAATATAACATGGATAAATACTTAACATTTCATTAATAACCAAACTCTCACCTTAAGCAATAATTTAATACATAGCATATAATCTAACATGCTTCCCTTTTATCAATCAACACAAGAAACAACATATATTATATTAAACAACATATATCAAGCATAATAACATATTGAAAAGCCTAATGTGCAAACATACGTTTATCTATGCGTTTAAGTGGGGTTTAACGATTACCTTAATTCCTGCAAAAACAAACCTTACCGATATTCTGGTTAAAGGTTCAAGCTTTGATTAGCAAAACCAATACCTAAAAATAATATAACTATTTATCACATTAGAAATAAGAAAACCTAAATGAATAAGACTTTATAATAATTAATTAATCAAATACTTAAAAATATTATTATACCTTAAAATTTATTAAACAACAAACCAAGAAATGCAGCAACTCATCATACTCATACAGCATGAGCTGCATGCAAAGAAATGAGGGGGAGGGGATCGAAATGGCAAGAAAGGGAGGAGGGAGTGGTGTTTTTGGGTTAGGGTTTTGGGGCTAGGAAAGAAGGTAGATGGGGGAGGATTTAGGGCAAGGGAAGGGTGCAGGAGTGAAGAGGGGGTGTAGGTGGTGGTCGAGGATGGGTTGACGGTGGCTAAGGGCAGCTACGGCAGCGGTAGTGAGGCTGCCAAGGTGGCTACCGAGATGAGTCGAAATGGAGGGGCTGAGGAGGAAGGAAAAGGGAGGGGGAAAACAAAGGGTTGCAGGTGGTTGTTTCGGCTAAAAGAGGTGTAGGGGTGGTAGAGGAGGTTGCAGGGGTTGGTTTGGTGGCTTAGGTGGCGGTAGAACGGCGGCGGAAAGAGGCGGTGTAGGGTGGCTACTAAGAAGGGAGAAGAAGGAGAGAAAAAGAAGAGGGGAGGACGAAGGAGGATACAGGGTGGCTCGAGAGGTGGTGTGATGATTCAGGGGTGAGGTAGAGGGTGGCAGGGGTGGTGCAGGTGGCTGGTGCAGCGGTGGCAGCAGCAGAATAGAGGCGATGGAGCAAAACAGGGAGGGAGATGGGAGGAGAAAAAATGAAGGGAAAGAAGGTCGAGGAAGGGCATGGGGGCTCGAAAATGGCAGAATGAGGCAGGGAGGGAAGAAGAAAAAAAGAGAAAGAGAAAGAAGGGGATAGGGGGCTCAGTAGGGTGGCGGTCGGGTGGTAGGAACATGGGAGTTGTAGGGAGAAGGAAGGGAAAGGAGGGGGAATGGCAGGGCATGGGCGAGAAGAGAGAGAGGTGGTGGGGTCAAGATAGGGCAGGAAAAACGGCGAGAGAGAGAGAGAGAGATAGAGGAGTAGTAGGGGAAGGAGGGTTGTAGGTGGGGCAGCCGGAGATGGCAAAGGTGGTCGGGTGCGGTGTCAAAGAAAGAAAGAAGAAGAAAGAAAGGAGGGGGGCTAGTGGGTGCATGCAGGCTGGGCAAAGGGAAGAGGAGAGTGGGTCGGCCCGGTCGGGGGAGAAGGAAGGAAAGAAACGAAAGGGAGGATGGGTCGGGCGAATGTCGCACGTAGGAGAAGGAGAGGGAGGAGAAGGAGCGGGCCTACGGCCTAAGCACAAGGGGGAAGGCAGGCGGTGGTGCTGGCGGTCCAAGGGAAGAAAAAAGGAAAATGAAAGAAAGGAGAAAAAAAAGAAGGAAAAGGAAAAAAGGGAAAAGGAAAGGAAAAGTGGGAAAAAAATAAAATAATTTAATCTATAAACTAATAAAATTTAATTTTTTGGGTAATAAATTTATTTAATAATTTAATTTAATATAAATAAAATATATGGGTTTAAAAAAGGATAATTTTAGTAAAATAATGCTTCAAAAATTTATTTAAATTAAAAGAGTATGATAAAATAATGAAATATTTATTTTAATTTATTAAATATTTATATCCAATTTTATATACTCAAAAATCCATAAAATAATTAAATTAAATAGATTTAAAAGCTAATTTATCCTAAATAAAAGTTATTTATTAAATTATATGCTTTTACAATTTCGGGGGATTACAACCAAAATGGCAACTTTGGTAATGTCAAGATGGGAAAAAAGGTGACAAGCAAGATCATGGGCATAGGGAGAGTCGCCTTGATGACTAACATGGGATGTGAGCTCGTATTGAAGGATGTGAGACAAGTTCCAAATATGCTCCTCAACTTGATATCAACTAAGGAATTAGATTATGCCAAGTACCTAAACTAGTTTAACATAAGGAAATGGAAACTGACAACAAAAAAACATGCTTTTTGCTAGAGATAAAAAAGGAAGCTTTGTTGTATTTTAATCAAGTAAAATTATGTAAGGGAGAAGTTAATATTACCCGTAATAACTCGCGTTTGGAATTGTGGCATAAGAGGCTAAGGTATATGAGCTAGAAGGGATTCCAAATCCTCGCCAAGAGAGAAATCCTCCTAGATATGAAAGGTAAAATACTCAAAAAATGCATTCATTGTTTGGTTGGAAAACAACATCGAGTTTCATGTAGCAAACCAAGCTAGCCACATAGAAGATAACATGTTCTGGATTTTATTCATACCGATGTATGTTATATGACCAATAAATCTCTAGGTGGTGCCTTATATTTGGTTATTTGATGACCACTCGAGAAAGGTTTTGTTGTCTTTATTGAAAACAAAAGATCATGTACTCGAGGCATTCAAGGAGTTCCATGTTAGGGTGGAATGAGAGACTGATCAAAAGCTCAAGTGTGTTTGTTATGATAATGGTGGAGATTATCGTGGCCCTTTTGAATCCTATTACAAATCTTATGGCATCAGAATCGAGAAGACACTACCAAAGACACCACAGCTAAATGTTGTGGCTGAGAGAATAACTGCACGATCGAGGAAAGAGTTCATTGCATGCTCTCTTATGCTAAACTCCCTAAGTCATTCTAGGGAGAAGCCATCAAGACAGTTGTCTACAATATTAACCATTCTCCCTTATGTCCTTTAGATGGAAATATCCTAGAGGAGGTATAGACAAAAAGAAATTTCTCATATGATCAGTTCAAGGTGTTTGGTTGTCATACATGCATCCATATTCCTAAAGACAAAAGATTGAAGCTTGATTCAAAGACCAAGCAGTGCATCTATCTTGGCTCACTTCAAGATGAGTTAGGATATCGCCTATGGGATGCTGTAAGCAAAACGATTGTAAGAAGTAGCGATGTTGTGTTCTTCTAAGACTAGACCATCGAAGACACCAAGGAGCTAGAAAAGCCTAAAGTTAGCACTCAACATAAAGATGACTCATCCCCTATTGCATGTGATGAGTTAGTGGAAAAAATTAGCAAGAATAATTACCTAATCAAGATGAGCCCTTGACAGAATAAATATAGGAGTTATGGACAGAGACTAATGATGGTGAGTCTATCGAGTCCGGTGAGGAAGTGGAACAACCCTAGTTGTTGAGATCAACTAGAGTGCGATAATCTTCTACCAGATATCCTCTAGATTAGTACGTGACACTCATGGATGAGGGGGAGCCTTAAAGCTATGATGAGGCCATGATTGATCTTGACAAAGAAAAATGTAAAAAATCCATGCAAGAGAAGATGCAATATTTGCATGTGACCCATACTTATAATCTTGTCAAATTACCCAAAAGAAGGTGAGATTTGAAGAAAAAATGGGTTTACAAGATCAAGGCGGGAAAGAACAACCCAAAACTAAATTACAAGGATAAGATAGTGGGTAAAGGGTGTAACTAGAAGAAGGGTATTGATTTTGATGAGATATTCTCTTAGGTGCAAAAGATGTCATTTATACAAGAAATTTTAGGTGTAGCCACCAGCCTAGACTTGGAGATTGAACAACTCCATGTCAAGACTGCATTCTTACATGGAGACCTAGAGGAGGATATATACATGGAGCAACCCAAGGGGTTTGAAGAACTGGGTAAAGAACACATGGTGTGTCGATTGAAAGAGAGCCTCTATGGTCTAAAGCAATCACCTGGATAATGGTACGAGAAGTTTGACTCTTTCATAACTTAATATAACTTTAAGAAGACCCACGCCGACCATTATGTCTTTGTGAAGAGGTACACTACTAGCTATTTTATCATGCTTTTTCTATATGTTGATGATATATTGGTTGTTAGGCAATAAAAGAAGAAAGTTGTAGCTCTTAAAAATGCATTAAGCAAATCATTCGTCATGAAATATTTGGGACTAGAAAAGAAAATCCTTAGAATGAAGATCACCCAAGATCATTCCAAAAAGTTATTGTGCCTATCTCAACAACATTACATTCATAAGATTCTTAAAAGATTTAACTTGCACAAGACCAATACACTCAGTGTTCCATTAGCTAGACATTTCAAGCTATTTAAGAAGTAGAGTCTAAATAATGAGATAGAGAAATAAAAAAATGGAAAAGGACCCATACTCATCAACAGTTGCAGCCTTATGCACACCATGGTATGGACCAAACCTAATATTGCCTATGTAGCCAATGTAGTTAGCTAATTCTTGTCCAATCCTGAGAAATCACATTGGGAAGCTTTGAATTGTATACTTTATTATATTTGAGGTATAACCAAGAGGTCTTTTTGCTTTGGTGAAGGGAAGCCTGTGCTAGAGGGTTACGTGACTACCTTTGTAGGGAGAGCTATGTTGTGGCAATCAAAACTCCAAAAGTGTGTGGCATTTTCAACAATGTAGACAGAGTAAATCATAGCTATAGAAGCATACAAGGAAATTTTATGGATGAAAATTTTCCTTTGTGAGTTGGGACAAGAACAAGAAAGGTATGTGTTGAAGTATGATAACTAGAGTGCTATACATCTAGCAAAAAATGAAACCTATCACTTTCGTAGAAAACATATTCATGTTCAATATCATTGGATATGAGATGCGTTAGAAGAAAAGATAGTTAAGCTAGATAAAATTCACATCAATGATAATTAGCCGGACATGATGACCAAAGTGATACCAATAAAGAAATTCAGTGATTATTGTGAACGTACCGGTGTTGTGATGCCCCCAAAATAATCAAGAAAGGGGAGATTGTTTGGGGGCCTACTATTTGGTGAGGCCATAACAACAAAAGAAAAAAAAATTATTAGAAAACAAAAATAGAATGAATTGGTTGAAATTAGTAGTGTTCAATGCACCATTAGACTTCTTGACTTGGTAAATGGAAGTAACACATTATTTAATTACCCATAGAGTTATTTCCATGGAAGAAGTAGTCATCCTTGACCATTTAGTTATTTCTCTAGGAGTTTTGCATATTAATTAGATTTGAAACTTTCAATAGAAAAGGCTAGAGTTATGTAATGTCGGTTCATATGTTCACCTATAAATATCTTTGCTTGGAGAAGGCAAGGGGATTCATAATTTGTGAAGAAAATCCACAACACAAGTGAGTGATATCCACTTTTAAAGTGTAAGAAAGAGAGCCACATAAAAAGTGAAGGAGATTATTACTTCTTGTAATCCATCCTTCGTGGATGAGGTTATTTAAGAGAAATCTTCTAGTTTTTACTAGAGATTCTATTTTTATAATCCTATTAGATCATAGTGGAAGCTTTACTAGACCAAAGGTCCCGTGGTTGTTACCTTTGACTTGAAAGGTTTTTCAAATAAAAATATTGGTGTCCTCTTCTACTTTATGTTGTGCAATTTATTTTAGCAAATTTTGAATTTCACAAAGAGGGACAAGTTATTCCATAAATTAATCCATTTTGTCCAACACATTATACTTCTTTTTGTGGTAAAAGTTTTGGGGATTGCAATTTTTGATATGGAAACACAAGCGATTTTCTCTAAGTGGTCTATGAGTGGGAAAAACTCATTAGCAATTTTTATGCTTCATTTTTTCCTTTTACACGCCATTCATGTTAAGTCGTATTTTAACAACAAAAAAACCAATTTATGCTTGTTTTATATTAGATTTATAAGAGATTCAATGGAGTAGTTATAACTATTTTGAATCAATGAGGAAAGCAATGATATCAAGGCTCTCTAGAAAATGGCATGAAATAAATATGCTTCTGCATGGGAATACAAATCCCACCGCTTTATCTAAGGTACGACATAAACATCTTCTTCCCTGTTAATGGCATATGTATTTGTTCCATCTTTGACACAAAAATGGTTAAATCATACCTATGGCTGATGCCTCACTTCAATCATCCTTTTTACCTTAGTCTAAAATTGATGCAAATGCAAGCCCCAACTCCACACCAGAAGAAATTTAAAATGAGCTCCATTTCCCATTCAAATCTTTAGTTAAACGGACTAGACTACAACCTACTTATTCAGTTTCTTGAAGATCATAGCTCTTCTCTAGTGTATTTGAAGTTTTGGATGAGTCAATCAAGGTTTTTGGATTCAAAAATTTACCTAAAATCAATATATGTCATCAAAATCAAATTATATATATGGATTGTAGATGCCACAAATATACGACAAAGATATAATTGCACACAATAAAATTCCATAATTGAAGTTGAAAAATACTATAAAAAAAGTACTTATTTTAATACTCTTGTATATATCTTACAATGGAGATAACTATAAATGAATAATAAAGTTAATGTTTAGGTACAAATTATTGACATATACTCAACATAATATAAATATAGCTATAAATTGGCCATGATTCATTTTTTTTTGGGAAATTTTAAGATTCAAAATGAGATTTAATTTTGTGTTTGAATTTTTTTTAGCTCTATATTTCATGTAAAATGATAAGTTGATTTTTTTAGATTCATAGAATATTAAAAACTAAATACTACTACAAGATGCAATTATAGTATTAAATTAACATATATATATATATATATATATGATTTAAGGCAAGGCTTTACTTATGCCTTTATTAACATGAATCATTTAGGGCAATTAAATTGCCTTAAAATAATATGCATATATATATATATATATGATAATATGTTGTGACTTTCCTTATTTGGTTTAACTAAAGGAAGGCCATAATTTTACCCTTAATAAATTGGAATAAAAAGGAAAATGTGTTAAAATTTGTCATATTTAGTTTAAATTGAAAAAGGTAATAATTTTTCCTTATTATTTGGATTAAAGAGGGAAATAGGTGTTTTCCTATTTGTACTAAATTATATTGGTAAATTCTGAAAGTTTCCCCATCAAACTAATACAATGCTTATACCGTGATAATACGAATGCATATTTTTTTTATCCTTAAATTCTTTTCTCCTTATCATATTTTTTTGATATTACCTCAAACTTGGATACTAATGCAAGTTTAGAACAATGTGCATAAGATATAATATAATAAGATCATGTGTTGTTTGTTTCTAATTGGATGATATGAAAAAAGATAAAGATTCGACAGCAAAAATTCATGTGTTTTAAGCAACTTTGGTCCATGTCGATAGCTAACTTTGTTATAATACCAAGATACTTTGGCATCAAGTGTTATAAAGTTAATGCATAAGCTTAAATATATACTTAAGCCTCCTCAACTAAATATAATTTAATAAACCAAATTACAACTAGGTAATTTTTCTTAAAGTACTAATGAAGGAGCATCTCAATCTCACTCTTCTAATATTAAAGATCAAGAGTTAGCATACTTAGAGATGGTACCAATTTTTCTTGAAGATCCTAATACTTCTAATATTTTTTTAAGTCTTGTACATATTATATATATTTACAAGACCAATCCACCAAAGATATCTAGTGTATAAGACAATGGCATTAGAAGGTTTGCAAAGTTTTATAGAAGGTAAGGCTACAAGACACAAAGCTTGATTACATATGATTATTCAATGTATTACATAATTAGGGTTTTATGTAACTTTGTTATTTTATGTATATTTTTTAATGTTTATAACTTGTAATTGTAGCTAATATATGTGTTATATAGGCTTGCACTACTTAATCTTTATTAATTAGGCCAGTTGGATGGGTTTGGTTAGCAAAGAGTAAGCTAAGCCTGTGTGTGTGTGTGTAATGGTGCCTTGTATATTCATAATAATGAATAATAAAATTGACATTTTAAAGAGAGATTTTCAAATCTCCCTTCCTTCCTCTTCAAGTGAGATTTGTCTTGAGAGTTGAAGAATTGTTCTATAGATAAAACTTAGTTATTTCCCTATAGAATTGAGTAAAACTTGGTGTAGATCAACATCAACATAGGAAGGTTGTAATACCCCAAAAATTTCGAAAACCTATATTTTAATAAATAACTTTTATTTGAAATAAAACTAGCTTTTAAAATAATTTATTTTAATTATTTTATGGATTTTAGAGTATGTAAATTTGGATTAGAGTATTCAATAAATTAAAAATAAATATTTTGCTATTTATCATATTATTTTAGTTAAATAAATTTCCAAACTAGTATTTTACTATAATTATCCTTTTTAAGCCCATATATTTAATTATATTAAATTAAATTATTAAATAAACTTATTATCAAAAATATTACATCCTATAATTTTATAAGTTTAATTATTTTAAAATTTTCCATTTTTCCCACTTTCCTTTTTCCTACTTTTTCTTTTCTTCTCCTTTCCCCTATTTTTTTTTCTCCCTTCTTCCTAGCTTTGGGCCGCCAGGCTGCTGGCCTGCTTTCCCCCCCCCCTCCTTGCACGGTGGGCCACAGGCCCGTCTTCCCCTTCTCCTCCTGGCACGGCACACCCAGCACAGCCCAGCCCCCCTCCTTCTTTTTTTCCCTGGACCGGCCGGCTTGCTCTTCTTTTCCTGCGCTGGTCCGCCCCCTAGCCCTTCTTCTCCTCTCTTCTTCTCCCACGCCCGACCAGCACCCCTCTACCATGGTCGAGCATGCCTGCAACTACCACTACAACTGCTGCCACCTACCTCCCTCTCCCTCTCTCTCTTCCCTCGTCATTTTCTTTCCTTTTTTGAGCCAAATCGGCCCCTAGACCACAACTCACATGCCTCTCCCTTTCCTTCTTCTTCCCTCCCTTTCCCCTGCCAACAGGCAGCCCTGCCACCTGTGTACGCTCGTCGACCAGCTACCTGCCCCCTCTCTTCTCCCTCTTCTTTTTCTTCATCTCTCCAACCTTCATTTCCCACATTTTTGAGCCCCTTCTCCTTCCCTGAGCTCCCTCTTCTCTCCTTCCTTCTTCCCCATTTTTTTTCCTATTTTCTCTCCACGATGCCGCCAACCGTCGTTCCAACCACCGCAAACGGCCCCTGCGCCGCCTCCTGCCACCACCCCCTACTGCCCTGCACCACCACGCCGCCCCTCGAGCCCTACACTTCCTCCCTTCTCCACCCCTCTTCTTTTTTTCCCCACTTTCTCCCTTACCGCCAAGCCTCCTGCAACCGCCCCTTCAGCCGTCGTCCGGCCGCCTCTGCCACCACCAAACCCACCATTCGACACCCTACAACCCCCTCTACCACCACAATGCATTAGTTAGTCGAAAACAGCCCCTGCACCCCTCCATTTTTCCCTCCCCTTTTCCTTCCTTCTCAACCCCTCCACCTCGACCCATCTCGGCAGCCAACTTCGCCGCCTTGCTGCCGCCGCCCTATGCCGCCGTGAAACCACCCTTAGCCTCCACCTACACCCCCTCTCCACTCCTGCACCATTCCCTTGCCTTGAAACCTCCCCCATCTACCATCATTTCTAGCCCAAAGACCCCAACCCGAAAATAACTAATTTTGCCTATCTCACCCCCCTTCGAACCGTTCCTCCTCTCATTTTTGCATGAGACTCACGCTGTTCATGTAGCGTGAGCTCCCCCTTGTTTTGGAATTTATTTGGAAAATTTTTGAGGTATATTAATAATTAATTAAAGTGTTTTATTATTAAATAAATTTCTATAAAGCATTATCCTTTTAATTTCTTATTTCTAACATAATAATGATTGATATTATTTTTAGGTGTTGAGTTGCTAATTAAGCTTAAATCCTTAACCGGGATACCAGTAAGGTTTGATTTTGCGGGATTAAGGTAATCAATAATCCTCACTTAAATACATGAAAAAACTTATGCTAGCACATTAGGGATTTTGGTATGATTTTATGCATCTTTTGTGTGCCTAGCATGATATATAGATGGTTGTTTATATTAATTGAAAAAAAAGGAAAAGTATGATAGCCTTTGTGCCATGTGTAGGTATGATAATTAAGGAATGAGGTTGATTATTGATGGAAATGTTAAATGCTTGTTTATGATGTATTATGTTGCTAATGCATGAATAATATTATTGTCTAAGGGTATTTTAATGATATGCTTGTGAAGTATGTGATCTAATATATGTAGTTGCTAATGAGTATTATGTTGAGGAATGACAAGTTGGTGGACTTAGATGATAAGAATGAAGTACTAATATCATTATTTTATGTAGTGATAGTAAATTCATAAAAATGGTGAATAAAGGGGCTGCGTGGAAATTTTATAAGTGAAAAGGGTATTTTGGTAATTTCAAAAGAAAGGGGTTAAATGATAATTTATAAGTAAAAGGATAAAATTGTAATTTGTGAGAAATGGGGTATTGTGGTAATTATGGAAGTTAGGAGTATTATGGTAATTTTATGAGTAAAGGAAAGATGGTAATTTTTAAAGTAAAGGGGCATTATAGTAATTTTGGAGGTAGAGGGGCAAAATAGTAATTTCATAAGTAAATGGTAAAATGGTAATTTTATAAGTGAATGGTGAAATGGTAATTTTATAAGTAAGGGGGTATTATGGTAATTTTGGGAGTAAAGGGGTAATATGATAATTATAAAGATGGAGAAGGGTAGATTAATAATTATAAATATGGAGAAGGGTAAAATGGTAATTATAATAATTGAGAAGGATAGAATGGTAATTATGACAATGAAAAGGGTAATTTGGTAATTTAATCAACTAAGGGGCAATTCGGTAATTATGATGATGGAGAAGGGCAATTTGGTAATTTATCAAACTAAAGGGGCAAATTGGTAATTTAAACAACTAAAGGGTAAATTGGTAATTATTTAACCAACTAAAGGGGAAAAATAGTAATCATGATAATGAAGGAGGGTAATTTGGTAATTTATCCAACTCAAGGGCAATTTAGTAATTATAACAAAGGAGAAGGGCAATTTGGTAATTTAACCAACCAAAAAGGGGAATATGTTAAGGTTAATAATTATGAAGGGTGAATGGTGATCTAAAAAGTGTAGGAGATAACTTAGTAACATAAACCGAGGAAGGGGTAATTTGGTAATTATGCAACCTTAAGGGCAATATGGTAATTTGTCAAGTAAGGAAGGGATGACTTAGCAATTATATAAGTAAGGAGTAAATAAGTAATTTATCGTTGTGATTGTGATTGTGGACCATTATAATATGATTTAAATAATGCTGATTAGCCAAGTAATAGTATTTGATAATTAGTATGGCCTTAATGGTTTTCTTTGTGATATCCTGGATAATCATCTGAATAAGAAACGATTAATGATATCGAAACGATTGAAAGTGAATAAGTATCCGATTATTGTGCTTTTCGTGATCACTTTAATTAAGACACTATTACTTAAAGTGAATGACCTCGAGATCGGGAATGGTGACTCCTTAGGGGTCGCTACCCTAAAGACGTGGTTTAGTCCACGATTATTCTGGTATTTGCTGGTGTGCCTTTGTGCCCCAGCTAGGCCCTACATCTTACTCTGTCTAGCTCTACGGACCTAGTTAGGGGGTATGCATACTTATGGATTAGGTGTCATTGTCGGTAGGGTACTGAGTAGCTTTATGCACCAGTACGATCAGGGTACCTTTGCGCCCTTGGGTTCGTGGTTGAAGGGTACTGAGTAGCTTGTATGCACCGGTACGACCGGTGTTCCTTTGTGTCCTAAGTTTTTGATCTCCCGTCCGAGGCAAATAAATATGATTGTTGTGCTGATTAAGGAAAGGAAAGATACTAATTACAAAAGTGAAATATTAATGAGCCGAGCCCAGATGACTTATGATATTGAGTACCGATCCGCCAGTTATAATAGTGGCCCAGGAGCGTGTTGCCCTTGCAAGTGATATTGAGTACCGGTCCACCGGATATAACAGTGGCCCAGGAGCGTTGTGCCCTGGATGATGATTATATATATATTTCCGGTCTACCGGCTAAAATCGTGGGGGTCCCGAGCTCAATAAAACCAGTTATGTATGTGAATAAAGTTATGGAAAAATACTAATCACTTATAGTGGAACACCATGTGAGTCGGGGCCAGACCGGTCCACCGGCAAATAATAGTGGCCAGGAGTGTCTTGCCCTGGAGATCGGTCCACCGGCAAATAATAGTGGTCAGGAGCGTTCTGCCCTGAGTGTATACTTTCCGGTCCACCGGCTATAATAGTGGGGTTATCGTACTCACATGGATATAAAATATGAGATTGATTGAATGATGATGAAATAATGGCTTAAGGCCCGAATGTATGGATTTTACACTACGACATGGCTTAAGGCCCAAATGTATTGATTTTACACTACGACATGGCTTAAGGCCCGAATGTATTGATTTTACACTATGACATGGCTTAAGGCCCGAATGTATTGATTTTGCACTATCACATGGCTTAAGGCCCAAAGGTATCGATCATGAATTATAACTTGTCATATGTGTGATTGTTATGTATGCACTTCCGATTTTATATGTATATATCTTGCATTATGTGTTGCATTGCAGGCATGTCTTTAAGTGTGGTACTAAAGGGTTACTCAATACCGTAGTACTGAAGGGATTCCCTTTATGGGGCCCCTGCTATTCAATGGGCAGTGCCCTTGCAGGTCTTTTCAGGTGCTGCTCAAGTGGGCTACGGGAAAGAGAGTAAGGAGTTATCTGGTATCGTTAGGGTTTTCTCTTTCTCTTTTAAACTCCTGGTTTTAATGCTAATGTTGTTTAAGTAACCATCATTGGTAGATGTTATTCTTGCAAACGATTTGATGCGCTACTCTGATTTATGTGTATTGAATTTCTTTCAAATTATATTTCATTTTTCTTAGCCTTAGCACTTGGTACTGGAACGGTATGAGTGAACCGGTCTGGTACTAAGTGTGGCAGTAATACTCCCAAAGTTCACGTTTTATTAATTTGCTACCGCTAATTTCCTTTTAATTAACGAAATTTTTCAGTTGTGAATTTTGGGGGTGTTACAAAGGTATCTTCAAAGTCTACAATTCCTATTCGACATTTCCATCATTTTGGAAAGGATATTTCTACCCAAGAAAGAAGATAAAAGGTCTTTCATTTTTGAAAGAGTAATCATCAATTATCTTCAACATCAACTACTCTCATACCCCCAAAATATACTTCACTCTAGGCACCTTTCACAAGTAACAATAACAAAATGATGTCTGACCTTTTACCCTTAAAAAATAACTGTTCTCATCCAATAGTGGAAAGATAATATATGATTTATTAACTATATAATATGAATCTATTTTTCATATTAAAGGAATCATGGAAGGTATCTTTTTCCTATAAAATTGGGCATTCATTTATAAAAAGATTCATCTAAAAATATATTGTAGAAAATTGATTTTCTCATTTCTGAAATTACCCCAAAACTATTTCTGAAATCCTTTTTGATACTATAATTCCATCCTTGGGATAATACCTCAAATTTTATAATATCTTCTAGATCTCCTACTATGGAGATATTATTTTTTAAGTGAGATATTTTGTAACTAATGTAATTAGACAATAATTGATTTGATATAGCACCATGTACTAAATCTTGTTTTGCATGTTATTAGCTTGTGTTGGTCCCTTTTCTATACCCTTCTAGCTTCTTCCTTTGATAAGTCTTCTTATTTTGATACTGGAAGACTTTATGGGTCTATTTATATACTTTTGATCTTCTTGTATCATGTGTGACTTCTTTAGGACTTGCACTGTCATCACCTATTCCTAGTAATGCATCATATCCTACATGGTTTGTTATTCTCTAAACTATATAATCTCAAGGAAACACTTTGTGAAATATTAATAATCAATAAATTACACTAGTTTTTTTTATCATCAAAACCTAAATAAACCTATTCAATCACCCCCATTTTGATGATGTAAAATAGTTTGTGCAAGTCTCCTAAAAATTGGATAACATCCCGATCTTGTTGATGTTTGCTCAAAGATAATTTAGATCAAAGGGAATAGTTTATGTTTAGGGGAAAATACACTTAAAGTAGATAAATTTATAATAAACTACAAGAAAATTGAACCAAGAATAGATGAAGAACTATGCTAAAAATGCTAGTCAAGGTTAAGCTTTTAAGGTTTTGGGGGTTGGTTGTAGTGTGGATGCTTATGGAAATTTTGATGGCTTAATTAGGAATTTATTAATATGATTAGAGGATTAATCAAGGAATGAAAAAGGTGGTTTAATTTTGGATTAATGGATGTTGATAGGCTAGGTAACAAAGGTAAAAGATAAACAAAGTTTGTTATTTTATGTGCCTTATTATGGAAGGTTGTGGATGAATGTGATTATTGTGAATGTATTTAAAGGATTATGATGGATTCAAAGAATATAACTCTATATTAGTCCACATGTGAAGAATATAGAGGATTCCAAATATTTTTACTCACACATAATTGAAAAAAGTAGAGATGAACTCACAGAGTTCGATTTGAAGATTCAACTTTTAATTCTTATTCAACTCATGAAAATCAAAGTGATTTACATAGGGTATTTGTGCATAATTAAGCTTAATATTCCACAAATAAGATATGATAAATAATAAAAATAAATACCAAATAAAATCTTATCAAATTCAAGAAAAAATCATAGCCCATTTAAAGATAAATCACACTCTAACAAGATAGATCTATATCTAGCAAACCTTAATCTTCTAGTAAGCTACTTTCTCATTAAGTAAAAAAAATACAATAATGGCTAATTAGGATTAATAATAATCATCCATATGAATAGTGAAATTCTCCACCACATGTACAGGGTAAAGGTTATAAATAAAAATAATTAGGCTAAAGTTTAAAGGTTAGTTTTGAACAAAAAGGCTAACACCTAAAAAATAAAGCATATGAAATTTTGGGTGTTACATCACTACCCACTTAAAAACACTCTTCGTCCCCCAAGTCTATGCCTCCCTACCCAAAAAATGTGCACAGATACGCAAGTTACCTAGGGAAGCCACTACCCCCTTAAAAATAGGGAACCCTACTAGAACGAAAACATTATGGAAACATAGCACACTCAATAAAACTGAGGAAGAAGTGTTAGAGTACCGGAAGGAAAAACATCAGGATCTAGCACTTGCTCATCTGCTCCTATTGGAATGGCCAAGTGGGTAACTCCAAAAATTAGGACCTGCTAAGCTGGATGCTGTTGGGGCTTTTGAACTCCGACATTAGGTGTGTTGTAGCACTCAAAGCCCCTATGTTAAAGCTGACCACATTCGTGACATTGAATCAACTTCTCCTTGCAATCCTTGGCTAGGTAATCTCATCTACAATGACAATAGTAGTAGTGTTGGATCGGTCTCTTACTAGCTTTGCTATAGCAAAGACTCTGATCATTCTTATGTCGTACCCTAATCTAATGGTGAATACTCGAAACTCTGACACTATGGTGTTGACTCTTTTCCCTAGAATCTTGCATCTCGAGTTTCTGCTTTCCAAAAATCAAAGTCTGCTCCTAGACCAAAGCATCGGCAATACATGATCGCTCACATAGCATAGCCAAGTCACGAAAAACAACTACACCCATCACAAGACTACTCCTGGTTTCAAAACGCTCAGATAAGGTAAATATGTTTTCCAGTTAAACCATGTAGGATCGTGAGAACCAAATCTTTAACTAAAAAGCGAGTCTCAATAACCAAAGCTTTGATACCAACTTTTAACATCCCAGTTTTTACTACTAAAAAGTTTGTTTATAGAGTTAAGCACATAAGCTAAAACAAAAAAAATGAAAGGTGTTACCGCCACACTTGGTACGAGTCTAGTTATCTTTACCATTCTCAAACCAAGTGCTAAGGCTAAAATCATTACTCCGCTAAGATTTATATCATGATTACAAGATATAGAATAGAGGAGACAAAAGATAAGTACTATGTATATAAAAGAACATTAGTGATTTATAAAACTCAAAGAGAGAGAATATAGAAAGATAATGGTGTCGAAATACAACCAAAATCAATATACCAAAAGACATCGTATAGCCCTAGGCTCTCAAATTAAATGACTAGCTTTCGACTAAACTTAAAATTTGACCTACCAAGACCACTGCCCATTAAGTATGCAGGGCCTATGAAAGGAAACCTTTAGTACAATATGGGCAACCCTTTATACTAAACTAAAATTAAAAACTAGTATAGAATATATTCAAGGCATCATAATAATATATGGTATAAAACATTGAACTATACATGGGTCAATTAAAATACATAGTAATTCATATAACCATATACCACCAAAGCCCTATATTATTCATACTTGTTTATTTGTAACTAACTAAAACTCACCAATGGAAAATCGAAGAGATGCTCTTTGTCTTATAATTAGAAACAACGACAACCTAAACTAAGATAATAACCACATTCCACATACCTCATTATCAATCTTGGTAAATTTTATAACACCAGTAGGCTCACAAGTACAAATCCGGATACCAAAACATAAGTAAGCACTAGGTAGACACAAAGGCTACTATAGAACCACATGTAGATACAAAGGCTACCGATGAACCACAAGTAGGCATAAAGGCTACTACTAAACTATAGATAGGCATAAAGGATAGTATAAATCGTAGGTACGTATAAAGGCTACTACTAAACCACAAGTAGCCTCAATAGCTACTACCAACCAATCCAATAATCTAATAATCCATAAATCATTTTTATTTTTATTTACTTGAGAAGATTAATCAACTTAGAGACACTAAGGTACTCTAGTCATATCGGTTCACCAAGGAAACATATTATCCTACCGATTATCAACCTAAGGATGCAAATGTACCCTGGTTATACAAGTACATAAAGGTAACATAGTACCCTACAGATAAGGACACCTAATTCATATGTATGCTTACCCCCTATCAGTTTGTAGAAAAAATGGAGTAAGATATAAGGCCTAGCTGAGGCATTAAGGCACACTAGCAAAAATCCAAAATTAACCATAGGTTAAACCATGTCTTTAGTGTAGCATCACTTAAAGAGTCACCATTCCTATACTTAAGGTCCTTTACTTTAACTATTAGTATCTTATCAAGGTGGCCACGAAATCATATACAATTTCATAGATAAAAGTTCCATGATTAACTATTTTACTCATTTCCAATTATTCTGAGACAACCATAAATAAGATCATTACCAAGTTTATTTATAAAAATATACTGAGACCATCTTATACTCAATTATTCACTTTTGGGTTCATTAGGTTAAAAATGACTACAATGCCCCTAAAGCTAAAATTACTACATTAACAACCTCTTTAATTACCAAGTCCATTTTATTTGTTAAATTATTATGAAAAGGTTAAGATGTAATAATTAAATTAATTTATCATATAGTTAACTGATTGGATAAGCTCAATAACCATTTTGCCCTTATTCAAGAGTTTGCATATAAAACCCTAGCATGCATACCTAATACATCCATCATCACATAATCTCATGCTTAACAACATATAATACATATTACACTTGCTTGTCATGGTAAAAATCATAATACACATAAGATGACCAAATTACCCCTAAAGTATACATCTATGATTATTATTCTATAATTATATCAAAACATGTTCATCTTATCACTTTCTGCATACATTTCATGCTTAATCATGAGAGAACATTTTGTCATACTTTTTCAATTGAAATATTTTACATATGATATATGCTCTTCTTACAATTTTTTAGGATATAATAGCTAACACATAGTTATAACAAAACAATTCAAACTTAAGATTTTTCAGACACAAAAATACTAATGTGCTATCATGAAAAATTTATAGGAGAATATAAAAGTTACCTGAATTCCAACAAAAATATAATAATAGTGATTTCCTACTAAATACTACAAGATATCACTAATCAACTTTCATGCCTAAAAATATTAACAAAGTAGCATATTAATATTTAATGAATAAAAAAACTAATTAAAATAAAATATTTATTTTTCTAAAATTAATAAAATACCCTTGCATATAAATATTGGGTACCGAAATATTATTAAACCAAATACACCACATATTGCATGTGCAACATGAGGCATGCGCACTCAGGGGGAAGGGTGGAGTTGGTTGGTTATGGGTGATGGCACCGAGAGAGGTGCAGATAGCAATGGCTCAATGGGTTTGTGGTTGTGATGAGGGTCATGTAGTAAGGATGGAGATGTACGATTTTGAGGCGGGGTAGTGATGTACGCATGGGTTGTGGCTACCGATGTGATGGCTGCAAGGTGGTGGAGGTTGTGGCTCAGTCTGTGCAGTGGAGGAAGGATAGAAGGGAAGGTAGCAGTAGAAAAGAGCTGAAGAGGATGGTGGCTGGATACGACTGGAGGCGATATAATGGAGGATAACAGTAATGGGAACAATTAACGTTGCCCAGAAAGTTTCTACAGACAACCATGCAGCAAGCAGGGTGGTAAGGATAAAAAAAATAAGAAGAAGAAGAAGAAGAAGAAGAAGAAGAAGAAGAAGAAGAAGAAGAAGAAGAAGAAGAAGAAGAAGAAGAAGAAGAAGAAGAAGAAGAAGAAGAAGAAGAAGAAGAAGATGATGATGATGATGATGATGGTGATGATGATGATGATGATGATGATGATGATGATGATGATGAAGCCCATAATGGAAGCCATAGTTCAGGGTGGTGATGCAAGAAAATGGGGTAGTGATGTTGGAGATGGTGACACACGAGAGAAGGCTAGTGGTGATGGTTTCTACAAAACCAAATGTGGTGATGAGGAGAGCAAGCAGAGGGCGGTAGTGTCCAGTTGTGGTAGCATAGAGGAGGGTGTTAGTTGGTGGGGGAGAGGATAAGGGAGTAGGATGGTGGTTGGCAAGCAAACAAAACAAAGTTGAGAAGGCTAAGGGAAAGGAGAAGAAGGGAAAGAGGAAGAAGGTGTTGTACTACCGTGTGTAGGCTATTTGGTCGAGGAGATGTAGGGGCTGAATGCAGGGGAGAGTGGTGGTGGTATGGAGATTGTGGTGGTCGAATGAAAATGAAAGGGAAGGAGGCTAGACGGTCGGGGAATAATCAAACAAAGAAAAGAGATGGGGAGCAGAGTTAGTTTTGTTGAGGAGGAGAGGAAGGGGTGTTAGATTTTGTTTGGTTGAGGAAGGATGGGGTTGAGAGAGAGAGTTTTGGGGAAGGGTAGTGTGCTCGTGTGTTTTATGCATATATTTACACATAGATGGATTGAGTGGAGTAAGGTAAGGAGAGAGATAGGGAGAGTGATTGGGGGAGGGATATGGACACTGCATAAGGTAAGAGAAATATAAGGAAAATGGTTGAGTAGAAAAGAATAGGACATAAAAGGGGTAATTAGGGGTGTAAAAATGTTAGGGTAGGATAGGGACACAAATATTTAGTTTAATTTTACTTTGGATAGATTAGGTTATTGGATATAAACATATCGGGTAAAAATAATTAGGTTTATACTAGGTCTAGCAAAAAGGAAAGATGTAAAAGTAATTAGGAAAAATGTTTAGGAATTTATTAAGGCTACGGGATAAAAGTTATAAATAAAAATAATTAGGCTAATATTTAAGGGTTGGTTTTGAATAAAAAAGGCTGACAAACGAAAACAAAGGTTACAAAATTTTGGGAGTGTTACATATACATAAAGGTATTTTTTAATAAATTAGTGGGAAGAATAAATAACTATATCTAATCATGGAACATTGAAAAACATGCATCTCTTCCCCATTTTGGCATCAGAATCATAAAAAATGGTTAATAAAACATCATAGGGTATGAAAAGATATCCATGTCTTACCAACAACACAAGTAATCACAAAGTAGTATGCAAAGCTAATAATTTAATCCAAGAATATTGATGTTTTCCATAGGATAATAAGCATAATATCAGTCATAATAAAAAAAATAGCAATAGGATCATTACCTTTATAACCTAGAGCAAGTAAATAAAGTAAAAGATGGTGGATAAGATATCATAGTTTTGGGATGGGGATAGAGAATATAGGTTGGTAGGGAACTAGGTGGAGGTGTAATACCCTATTTATTATAAAACCTAATTAATAACTTAATTGAAAATTAAAATGTTATATGACTTTGCTCATAGAAATCATAGGTGCAAAAAGGTGTGTTTAATGTGTTGATTATTCATGTTTAGGTTAGGGTGGAAATGGAATAGGTTAACTAGGCTTAAAAATAGAAGATTAAGGTTTTGGTGCCAAATGATCAATCAGGGCCTTAGGACTAGATGACCAAGCATCACAATAGAATGGTAACATCTAGGGGTGTTGAGCAGTCAAATGGAAGTCATTAGGGGGCCAAATAAGGAACTTTTTATATGTCTTTTGTTCTATTTTGACTTTTTTGTCTCTACCTTCAATCTTTTTAGCCATCCCCCAACCTTCCCTCAACTTGGAATCCAATCCTTGCTTTTTCTCTTGCCTTTACCCAAGATCTTGACCATAATCACCTTACCCACTACCTTTTACCTTATGCCTGCACTCAACACCTTCATTCAAGTGTAAAAAAAATTAAGGTCTCACTAAGCTCTTCTCTTCTTTTTCCTTTGTAGAACTTATCCCTTCTCACCCTCCATATGCTTTCATTTGCCTTATTATCCCATTATTTAACCATTTTGTGCCAGAGCTCTCTTCTCATTTTCCTTTAAGATTACCTTTAAATTGAAGAACACTTCTATTTGTTCTTAAGCTATGAATGAACCTCTTCTCTCTTTTCTCCTTTTACCTTGTTTTATTTTCTTCCTCTAACCTTTAATCTAACCATTATATTTTATTAAGTATATGAATGTTAGTTTTATGGAAAAGTTGAAGAGTTCTTTTTCCTTCTTCTTCCCTCTTGTTGTGCCACCCATATCTTAGGTGTGGCTTTATTTTCTTTTCATTTTCTTTTATTATTTATAGTGTCTTGTAATTATGTTATGTTATATTCTAATTATTTTTGTTAGCTTATGTGCTTTTAAGGAAATGGAACAATAGTTGGGAGTTAAGGCTAGGGAGCTTCTTTGTTCTTATTTTTTCTAATTTCAATGGAAAAGAAGTATCTTAAATTCTCTTACTAAATGTGTTGAAATCATTTGTTAGCATATTTAGCATTCCAATTATGTTTAAGCGTAATTCTATGCTTTATTGTGATTTAATGGAACAAAAACATGTACCATATTGATTTAAATTTTTCTTCGAGTATGTTAGCCATGAGTTAATTTATGAGAACATGTTAGATTTAAGTATATTTAATATATGTACAATAGCATTCTATAATAGGGTTAAATGTTAAAGAATATTTATGCATATGTTGTGGGGATGATTCGTCCATAGGAATTATTTTCCTGGAGGATACCTCTTTTTTTATTTTTGAGATCACCATCAAAGTCCTCACATGTTTTACTTAAACTTAAATATATGATACGTTGAGATTTGAGCATGTATAGGCAGAATAATGAATGAATTAAGTTTTGCATGCTCTAGGGATATTTTTTCATTTCATTTAAAATCTATAATTTCCTTGTATGCATGCCTAGCATATGTTATATTATGCTAAGCATGAGAAGTATATAAAACACAGTATTAGGGTTTTATGTGTTGAATGGGCTCAATTGCTATCCATGTTATACTATGTTGAGCATGAGAAGTATGTGAAATATGGTATGGTAAATATATATAATTAGAATATGTTATATTATGTTATGCATGAGAATTATTTGCAATATTGTAAGCTAGATATGTATGATTAAAATTTTATGAGCTAAATGGACTTAGTTATATTTTAGGGGCAACATGGTAATCTTACTACTTACGAAAATTTTCCAAAATTTTAATTTTATGTTTAAGTGTTTATTTTAATTTTATTTGTCTATGCCAAGAACTTTATTCAATTATAATAATGTTTGGGATTAAAGTGGGAATTTATTAAATAACTAACTTTTAAAGATATTTTGGTCATTTTCGATTAACATGTGCCTAAGTGTGAATAATTAGACATAGGATTGCTTAAGTCTTTAGTAGATTATTAAGTTAATCTTATTGTTTACTTTGGCTTGGATTGTTAATGTAACACCCCTATTTTTTACCACCAAAATTTAAATAAAATTTTTCTTTTGCATAAGTAGAAATATGAAAATACTCCTATAAAAAATAAGTTGTTACTATCACACCTAACATTAGATAGATGACTTAACATCTGGCCCATGTTAGATACAATGTTAAATATCCAAAAAACCAAAAACAATAAATAGAATGGGCAGAATATATATCTTAAAGGATGAGAAGAGTTAGGATCTACAAACTAAGATCATATCAAGTCTAAACCAACTGAAATAAGTGTTCACAAAAATAAAGGAAAACCAAAAGGTTTAGGTTTCTCAGGAGTAACAAAAGGAAACCACTAGAAAATCCACACTTTTTTGCCCAAGCTCGGCATATAGATAATTTGGCTACTATACACCCTCAATTAATAGCACAAGGCCCTCTACTTGTGGGATTAAGCAGGTGACCGATTAGATGGGCATGTTAATACACTACATATTAAGTAAGATAAGTTAGAAAATCATGGGATTTTATTATGTGCTTATGGTAACATAGGAATACAACTCATTATAGCACACATTGACATGCTTATACAGTAACATACCAGCTCACATACTCTACAAACAAGGTATCCTCGACATGGTACTCTATGCATGCATAAATAATTAGATAAGCGCATGCTCAATAATAGACATGGAATACATGAAAATATCACGCTTCACACAAAATCAGGAATCATGGATAACAACATACAATCATACGAAGTAACATGCAAAGGATGCAAACTACTAGGTAAACTCCAAGGTCCATTCTCTCTAATAATTCCTAAGACTCCTATCACGATGTTCTGTAGATGCTATATTTATTTATTAGATTAATAGGCTGGATCATCCCTCATGATCTCTCAATACACATAGGAGCCAAACCAATAACCAAAGGACATAAGTCTGACCAAAGCCAAAAAATACCACTAAACATAAAGTCTGACCGAACACAAATAAACCACCTACGTGACAAGACCCTTTATCCCTAGTACATTATCATTGTCTAGAGTAGAAAAGGCATCAATATCAACTAGGATACCACCTAAAGTAAAACATCAAAAATACGCAAAGGTAGACTAATCCCTAGTAGCTAATTAAGGATTAGATAATTTAGTTTCATATAGTGCTCTATGATCTTTCACTTTAACTTTTTTGGTATTTTATATATCAAGAAATATACCATACAAGGACCAAATATCACACCAACTCAAGCATGACAACAAAATTATTTCAAGTTGCCCATCAAACCCATCAAAGGTACTTAGTGGTGATATCATCAATATTTAACCAATTTAATCCATTAATTGAGTTAACTAATTCATGTCAAGAAGTGGTTTTCCATAATCAAGGAATCATTTCATGACTTAATATCATGTCTCAAACCCTTTCAAGGTTGAAAGGAAAATAAACCATTCTATCCAAAATCCATTGATCACTTATTTGAACTAGTTAATCGATTTGGCGTTGCTAAACCCTAACGTCCTTATCAAAACCATTTGATCAGTTTGCCTAACCAATAAATTATAGAGACAGATTGATTAGTTTGGAAAAAAAATCTATGGGTTCAATCCTAGACTAAACCAAATAAAAAAATAGGTAAACTAGCTTGTGGGTTTGCCAAAGTATTTGACTATTCTAGCAACCAATCAATCAATCAATTAGAATGAACCAATTGATTAGTCAAAGAAAAAAGTCTACTCATGGATTTTCATACTCAAATTTAGGCCTCAAAAACCAACTATAACACATCCATGTCATTGAACGCATGTAACCTTTAGATTAAACATACTTAACCACTTGATCATGTTATCTTTCCAATGAATCATCAAGATACATCCTTAAAACTCATATTTTTTCCAAAATTAAAAAAAAAAACTTAAAGCATGGTATACTACAAGCACTATTACTATCATGCTAGCATATGAAAACTGCAACTCCAAACCAACAACAACCTACATGCTCATACACTCCACACCACAAGATAAGAATGACATACCTATTGAAGCTTGGCAAAAATCGCACCAACTAGAGAAAAACCTTTACCTCAAAATTTTAAAACCATAAAAAAACATCAAAGAAGAGATTAAAACTCATTAAAACCTCCTTAAAATGTTTAAAATAGAATAAAAAAATTGGAACAAATATTATAAAATACAACCTTTACCAAAAGAGATAACCAAATGAAAGAATTCCAAGCCTTAATTTTTCCTAAATCTAGACCTGTATTTCTTAAGAATAAAATAAGAAAGAGTCAAAGAAAATATCAGAAGAGGTGTGGAAGACAAGAAGTATAGTCAAAGAAGAAGGTAAGTAAAGGCATAAAAGAGGGAAAAATAAAGGCATTTCGTGGTTGAGAGAAAAATGAGCAAAAAGAGAGGTTAAGGCTATTAATATACATACATTCTAATAGGAAATAAAGGGGAAGGATATATAATACCAAAACCCTAATTCTATGCTCAAAATCTGACATCCTTGGGTAATTTTTTTAATGAAATAGGGCCTACTTATCTCAAGGCTCAAATGGTGATAGCTAAAATGTTTTAAGGCAATGTGCCTTACAAAATCTATAACATAAGAAGGAAAAAATAAAAAGGAGAAGGAAACAAGAATCATATGTTGTAGATATTTTATGGAATGAAAGTAGACCATTCTACTAATTCACAGAAAAATGATAATCAAGGAAAAATAAGTCAATAGTGTGAGGTCAACAACCACATTTTATCAATTTTGGTGCCTAAAATCCATTTAAGGTACAAAAAATTCTTTAATTAACAATCATAAATTAATAAGATGATTTAGAAATAATTCAGATCTTGAATGTTGATATTTAAGATTATTGAAAGAATTTTTCTTCTAAAATTGAGTCTAAAAATTTTTATAGGTCGGGCACAATGGTCGATCAATCTGGTGTTCCCATTAACTAGTTCCACTAATCAATCAATTTTTTATAGTTATCTAATAGATTACCTTGACCCAAAAACAAAGCTAAAATGATGAATAAGTTGATTGGTTCATAAAATCAATCTATTGGTTTTCCAAAAATACCATTTCCTCCCTTTTCTAAACTTTACCATGTTCCTTTGCAAATAAAATCCAAACATACATTTTGAAAGAAGATCAAACACTATCAAATCATCATGAAGCACATGAATTTTCACACATTGTAGGCCTAAATTTATGAGGTATTATAGTTAACCTTAGGATTTACTCAAATAATTAAACATAAGAAAAAAGGTTAAGTATAGATTGTATTATAATTATATTATGTGATAATTGTGATAACACAATAAAATACCAATATTTAAAGTGAATGACTCTAATAATTGAAAATAAGGATTAAGAAATATGGTATTGTGTTGTCTATGAGTGTCAGGATGACTTAGTACACTTTATACATCTTTGGATTGTATGGTTGGGAGAGTAATGAGTTATTAGTGTGCGCTAGTATGACCAGAGTACTTTATATGTGTAATACCCCAAATTGTGCGGAGTGTTATAAGGATTGAATCGGCTACTTATATCAACATGGTATACCATCCTTTTGGTGATTCTGTCCTAAAGAACTCCACAGCTAAGCGTGTTGGCCGTGGAGCAATTTTAGGATGGGTGACCCTCTTGGGAAGTTTCAAAATTTTCTGAAATTTTCTTGGGAAGTGCGTGAGTGAGGACAAAGCTCGTTAAAAGGACTCGTGTTGATCTGTGGGGTCAGCTGATCAATCTGAAAGCACTCCAAGGTAACCTTCGCGTGGTCATATCGACTCGGGGTGTTACAAATGGTATCAGAGCGAAACCGCGACCGTGAGTTGAACTTGGATAAGCCAGTCAACCACCTAGCGGGATGATTCTTGGCATAAACTGTATTGAGACAGTTAATGGTTGAGGCGCAACGAGGACGTTGCGTTCTTTGAGTGGGGGTGAATGTAATACCCCAAATTGTGTGGAGTGTTATAAGGATTGAATCGGCTACTTATATCAACATGGTATACCATCCTTTTGGTGATTATGTCCTAAAGAACTCCATAGTTAAGCGTGTTGGCCGTGCAGCAATTTTAGGATGGGTGACCCTCCTGGGAAGTTTCAGAATTTTCAGAAAATTTCTTGGGAAGTGCGTGAGTGAGGACAAAGCATGCTGAAAGGACTCGTGTTGATCTATGGGGTCAGCTGATCAATCCGAAAGCACTCCAAGGTAACCCCCGCGTGGTCATATCGACTCGGGGTGTTACAATATGTCTCTGGATTGTCACTTGTAATTCCCTTGAGTAAATTAAAATGAAAATAACTCTTGTATGGAAATTTAAATAAATTTATTTGGCATATTGGTTTGGTAGTTTCCTTCTTGCACTACTTGGTTTGGTATGTTAGGTTTATATTTTCCTTTATGAACAACTTTGATTTGGTATGCTAATTGTTGTTTCCCCTTCACGAGACATCCTTAGAAAAAAATTAGATTAATAAAATGATCATAATATGGTGATGTTGATGTGATGGGTATATGGCCTATAGTAAGGTATGATTCATGAGATGATTATGGTGTTTAGCTATTGCACATACTCCTTATTATATTGATGACATGATTGTTAGTGTTACGTTCTATATACTCCATGTGACATTTTACATGCTTAGTGTTATGTAATGGTGTACTCAATATTGTTGTATTGATGAATTCTCTTTTATGGTTCTTTGCATATTCAATGGGAAATTTTAACCTTGTAAGTTTTGTTGATAGTATTAGCAGCTTGGGTTGGGTTGGAACATTGTTTAGGGTTATCCGGTGTATCTTTTTCTAGTTGTATTTGTTTTGTTCTTGTATTATCTTATTGGAAACTCAAGTGATGCATACCATTTATTATTATATTTGAAATCTCTATACCACTTTTGTTTGGGTTATGGTTAGTTTTTTCTTCGACCTTGGATTAAGTGTTGACCCCATCTAATCTTTGAGTCTAATTGTTTTTAGCCTTACAATTGGAGAAAGTTAGGTGTTAGCCATATCTTTCTCTATGTTGGTTGTGATATAACATCCTATATTTTGTGTAACTGCTTTTGTTGAATGAAAATTTTAAGTAGTAAATTTCTATTTTTTTTAATTCTTTAATCATTTGCTTTTAAATTTTCCATTTTGTTTCACCTATTTTTTTACTTTTAAAAATTTTGAATTATTAAAATAAAAATAAATATAAGTGTGTATAAAATATTAGTTTCATATTGATTATAAGAAGAAGAAAATTTTATTTACTACAATATGATGTAAGTAGTAAGATAAGCATTTATTAAGTCATTAGTGTTATATGCAAATATATAGCGCATATAATTGTAAATACTTGTATATCTTATGTAAAGTACAATATTCATTAACAAGTAATATTATTTTAATAGAAAATGTTCTTCCTTTGAACAAGCTTTTAATATCTATTAATTTATTATAAACTTTAAAAAAAATTATTTAATCAGAAAAAATCTTGAACATTTGTTCTTTATTAAAATATTATCTATATCATGTGTTCTATTTTTTTTTCCTGCATCAAGAAATAAGTAATTGAATATTATATTGTTAGGGAGTAAAATCCCATGAAAGTACAATACGCGCGCGCGTGTTATAGAAGTACTTCTCTGTAATGAATATATTACAAACTTTTACTGTCGGTGCCTCAGCTACCGCATTAAATTAGTTATCAACTGACCAAGTAAATTCCCACCTCAGTTGCAGCCTAAGCCTGTTGGAAAGGAACATAGGAGGGGCAAGAGCAGGCCACTAACCCGGCATTCAATCGTAAAAAGATGATTATATAGTACAGGTTTTCTCTCATTATTGATTCAAGCAGCTTCCACCCAACGAGAAGGATCCAAAATAGTTGCCCAGTGAGCCCGTAGTGTAGTGGCATTTTTCAGAGTGGATGACTTCAAGTTTCAACAATGTCCTAATCAAACCTTCTGCTTTCTATCCAATCAAAACCATTTGCTATATATCTAATTAAAGCTATCTAGAAACCTAAATGGATGATGTTCATTTTTTTCTTTCAAGAAAAATTCATTACTATGATCATTGGTTGGAATGACACACCCACCTCTGTCCATTGAGTGCCAAAAAAATGACGGACAAATATCAAGGAATTCATCCTTGATTCAATAACATAATTATAAGAAAAATATACATGTATAAGTAAATTACAAGTACAAAAGTGAAGACATAAGAAAAAAATAAATTAGAGACTTTTATTGAGTATAGAACATGAGAAAAAATGTGAACTTACACCTTATTTACAAGTAGTCAACATGTGGGCTATATATATTCTTCCTCATCTTTGACCAAACACTCAACTATCATTAGCTAACATAAAAAACACTAGTTTCTACCTAATAATCAAAGCTAGAATATGTGCACAAATTATCAACTAATAATTAACCCTATGAGTTGACCTATGTCAATTTATAGATTAGATGAGTATCAAATGTATTATATCAAAAGATTTTCTAACCGGTCTTGTACTTTTCATCTTTGATCTATCAGTGACCATGTCTTCTTCCTTGATATTGGCCAATATGCCAAGCTGACCCAAACAAGAAGTTTCACTTGTCAATGACTTTGCTGAACTCTTCTCAAGTCTAATTGGCCAATTGATCCAATCAGTTGGTCATTAGGTGACTTTCTTGTCTAGTTGGTGTCTTTTGGTTGGCTAACGACCTTATCTGATAGGCACCCTTTACTTGGTCGATGCCCTTTGCTTGGTCGGTTGACCAAAAGCCTCTAAACTTGTGTCTCAACATCAATCTTCAAGAAAATTCCTATGTCAAGGAGCCACAAAAATTCTCCCCCTTCCGAGACATGGGAAGAACCATCCTCTTCTCTACCAAGAATAGATATACTTCATGCTCAAGCTAACTTTGATGCATCATAGGTCATTGTTACTTTTAGGTAAGGAATTTAAGCATATCCAACCCATTTTCATTGGCATGGATTTTCTTCAGATAAAGTTGTCTCTTCTCAAGCACATCTCATATCAAGTGATACTTGACCTAGATATGTCTAGATATTAATTATAAGGAAGCATTTTTGCTTACATGGATAGCACCCTATGAATCACTAAGGACCAAAACTTATCCTACCTCAAGTCGATCTCCCTAAACAATATCTTCATCCACAAAATCTCTTTACTCCCCCTCAATAATGGTTATGTACTCTCCTTCGATCGTAGATAGAGCCACACAATTACAACCATGACTACCATGAGATAACTCCCTCTTAACAAGATAACAAGAGTCCTAAATTTCATTGCATTATATCTACATCTCTAGCAATACTTGAGTCGATATTGTAATACCCCCAAATTTACTACTGAAAAATTTCGTTTAGTTCAAATGCTTTAGCGGAACGAACAATTAAAAACGCACTTGGGGTATTACCGCCACACTTAGTATCAGACCGGTTCGCTCCCACCGTTCCGATACTAAGTGCTAAGGCTAAACCAAAAGTCATAAAACGTGAAACATTAACCATAAATGCACCATTACACAATGTTCATAAAGACAGAGTTCAAGCACGATAGGGTATCATTAAGATTACAATTTTTAGAAGTCCCATTTTGAAAACACAACACAACATAAATACATCAAGATAAAGTAGACGGTAATCAAAAAAAGAATTAAAGGGGTCCGGCCAACTCGCTCTCGGCCCCAAACAGGAGAGACTCATCACTCGGCCCCACCGGATGCCTCGTAGGTATCGTAGGCATCGAACACGTGGTCTCCTACCTGCACAAGGTCAGATGGGCCCTCTGCTCGTGGGAATGAGCAGCACCCATGAAACGGGTGATCAGTACGCTACGTACTGAGTAAGGTAACAGACGAACTAAGGCCGACACATACATCAAATGATACATATCTAACACGTCAATAATGTACAATAACATGCAGGAGTAACTGATTCCTTACTTGTATTTTATCCCTTATGGCCCATTAGTTGATAATTCATTTTCACACGTTCTTCATTAATCCATGTATGTACGGGGACCCCACTATTATAGCCGGTGGACCGGAAATATACACCCAGGGCAGAACGCCTCTGGCCACTATTATAGCCGGTGGACCGGAAATCAACACCCAGGGCAAACGCCTCTGGCCACTATTATAACCGGTGGACCGGACTGGCCCCGCACTTTCATGGTGTTTCACTGTACGTAATTAGTATCTTTCCTGTGGATTACTTATTCGTGTGGATCTGTCGAGCCCGAATCCCCCACTATTATAGTCGGTGGACCGGAAATACACACCCAGGGCAGAACGCCTCTGGCCACTATTATAGCCGGTGGACCGGAAATCATCACCCAAGGCAAAACGCCTCTGGCCACTATTCTAACCGGTGGACCGGACTGGGTCGGGCTCATCAGTCTTTCGCTTTACGTAGTTAATGTCTTATTGATGTCTTATTAGGTCACACCACGCCCTTGACATGCATGCCGGTAATGCGCTTCCACTCCCCTCCAGAAGGACCATCCCATATGTTGGGACCCATGTCTCCCCTTTTTACTCGACATCGGACCCATACCTCCCCTTACACTTGACACCCATCCCCGAGGCTATAGACCCTCTTAGCACATATGACATTAACTCCGTACGACCCTGACTCTCTAGGGTCCCCCCCCCCGGGAAACCCTAATTGGCCTAGGTGGCCCGACCCAGACCCTAGTACGTTACTTCCTCAACAAGTAACCCCCCCTCTTCATCCCCGAACTTCCTTCCTCATCTAGAAAGCCCATACTGGTCCTATATGTTGGTGTATTTGTACTCTCACCACCCTTACTCCATCCTCCCTCATTTACTTTCACCATGGTACTCTTCAGCCACCCACTCCCGTTCAAACCTAATCAGGCTCTTGGGCGCCCTGACCCTGGCCCATGTAATATTTACCCCCAAGTTTTCACCCATCCCTTGGACTCTCCCAACCCTCACTTAACTCCCTCATCCCTCTTTTTCAACGTAAGGGACACACCCATGCAAGCTCTAAAACCCCCATGCAAACTTCCCTTAGGGTTCAATCTCCGCATTCTCTCGTAATCGTTCCACGCTACTAACCCTAGCATGCATGTCCTAGAGGGCCATACCAAGTCACGTTATCAGCATCAAGGATAATTATGGAACATGGCATACACATAAAGACATAAGACACACGCAACATACCTCGTGATCCGTGCTGCGCTACATCAAACAAGTTATTCGTAACACATGCATGATATGTATCAACATGGCATACTCAACATTAAGACAAGTTGTCCATAACACATACACGATATGTATCAACATGGCATACTCAACACTCACCCACACATTATATCACACATAGAAACAAGGCCATAGTTTTGTCCTTACCTAACACGACACCGGCCTTGGAGCACGCTCCTACGTCTCCTCCGGGTGTCGACTTGATTCGCCTATATAAAAAAAAGGGAAGCTAGAGGTTAAACTTCCTCTAACAAGGCGCTATTCCCTTAATTTACCCTTCCCTAACTTCTTTGTTAGTGCTAAGAGAGTACCAATTTACTAATGGTTACCAGGAGCTAAAGTAGTAATAGTAGTAATACTATCCATAAAAATAGGGATAATAGTAATGTTGTTTATAGTAATTACAAGGATAATAATGTTAGGGATGATAATATTAATAATAGTATTGATAGTAATGATAATAATGATGATAATAATAGCTACAATAAGACTACTAATGGTAATAATAATAATAATAATAATAATAATAATAATAATAATAATAATAATAACAGTAACAATAATATTACTAATGAGGAAAAATACTAATAACAATGGTAGTACTAATAATAATGAAAATAATAATAATAATAATAATAATAATAACAATAATAATAATAGTAATAATAAAGATAATATTAATAATAATCATGATAAGGCTAATGGTAATAATTAGCAATATTAATTCATTAATTCTCATTAGTCAAGGCTTAGGGTCAAAGGAGGTGGAGTCAACCTGTGGTGCGGTGGCGCCGGTGGCGGACGCGGTGGTCGAGGGAGGAGGAAGGTGGCGGAATTGGTGGAGACCGGTGGAGAGGGGAGCAGTGGGTAAGGAGGGTATGGTTAGGCAGGGAAGGACCTGCTGATCAATTTGGGGGGTGGAGCAGGGGTTGAGTCCGGCGGAGGTGGCGGCAACGGGCGGCGCAAGGCGGCGGCGGCGTTTTTCGGGGTGGTACCTTCGCACGACTGGGGTGGCTCGTGCGGGGCAGGGACGGAGGCAGTGAGGGCTTGCTTTCGTAGTGGGTGGTGCGAGGAAGAGGATGGTGGCGTGGGCAGGTGGTAGCGGTGATCGGAGGCGGCGAATAGGGCGGCTGAAGGTCGGCGGCGAAGCTGGAGAATCGGGCTGGGTTCCAGAATTTCGAACCCGAACTTCGCAGTGGAGGGTTCAATTTATAGGCCTAAGCGAGGGGAAAAACGACAATTGCACGTGGGAGGTTAGGTGGGTTAGGTCCGGTGAGTTGTCCGGCGCAGGTCTGCCGGTGCAGACCGTACTCTGTCGGGGAAGAAAGGTCAGGCTTGCGTGCGGGGAAACGGCTGCCCGATGGGTCATGTCAAGAGGAGAGGTCAGTCAGGGGTGAAATGACGGGAGAGAAGGACAGAGAGGATGGGACGCTCGCCGCTGCGTTTTCCGGTGAGCTGGCGAGTTGCAGAGGCGGGACGGTGGCGTCGTGAGGAAGAAGAAGGAAGGGAAGGGCTGGACCGGCGGTCCAGGGAAAAGAAAGAAGGGGAAGGGAACCGGCCGGGCCGCGCGGTTATTTCTTTTGTTATTGAAACGCTGCGTTTTGGGCGAGTTTTGGGGAAAACGCAGCGTTCGCGTCGTCAGGCAACGGTACTCTTTTCTTTGCTTGGGGAGCAGCGTTTCGGCGGGGTGGGAGGCGAAACGCTGCGCTTTGTTTCCAGGGCGCAGGGCCGGTGCTGGGCCGCGGGAAGGAGGAAAGGGGGAAGAAAGGGTGTTGGGCCGTGGGCTGGCCCAACGGGCGAGAAGGGGAAAAAGAAAAAAAAAAGAAGAAAAAGAGGGAGAAGAAAGGGAAGAAAAAGGAAAAAGGAATTTATTTATTTTATTTTATTTTAGTATTTTATAATTATTTAGAGTATTTACTTTAGGTGCTTTGAGTAAGGATATTTAAATAATTAAATAAACTATTTATCCTCCTTTTAGGTTATTTAAGGCCCAAAATTATACATATATATATATAATTACTAGTATGAAGGTGCCCTTGTAATTTATCTTAAAATTCTTATTAGTTTGCCCTACAAAAATCCTTCTTAATTTTATAAAGAGTAGTATATTAAATAATTTATCCAATAATCCTTATTTATTAGCTTATTTCCTAAAATAATTAGTTCTAGGGTATTTCAGATATGGACTACCAAAATTGGTCGAACCCTACCAAAATAAATTTTCACCTCAAACGTCCCTCGTAAATATCTCAATATCCACTTCATTACCTCATAATAATCTTTGTCGGGGTTAGATATGAACTGATTAACTATGATAATAACAAATGTAATGTCGGGCCTTGAACACACCATTACATACACTAGAAACCCAATGGTTGATGCAATTGAGATTTAACTCCTATTCTTTATGCTATATTCATCCCTCGGAGATGAAACCTTACCCAACCTATACTAGAGATCAAAGGGACGAATGACTAGCTTTGCTCAGTCTATATTAAATCTCTTGAGTATATTCTCAATGTACTCCTCTTGAGATAACCACAACTTACCCTAACCTTAGTTATATGTGACATGTATGGCTAGGATCTTCTTGGCATGATCCAAGTCTTTTGTTTTGAAAGAATTAGCTAAATCTTGCTTCAACTTTGAAACCCATTGTCAATACTATCCCACAATCAACATGACATCCATGTAATGAAGGAGAAGGATGAAATTACAGGCCCTGAACCTTTTCACACGCATAAAGTAGTTTGCTGATGTAAATGACACAAACTTCATATACCACTACCTCAATACCTTTTTTAGTTTGTACAAGCTCTTCACCTACTTGCACACCATACCTTCTCTTTCCTTATCTGCAAGCCCTTCCAATTGTGTCATATACATATCCTCCTTGAGGTCACTGTGTATGAAATTTTTCTTGACATCAAGTTGATCCACCTCTAAAACTATAGTAGTAGGTAATCCCAAAATCACACAAATGGATGGCATCTTCACCATTGGAGAGAATATCTTATTTTAGTTAATCCCCTATCTCTAGTTAAATCCCTTAACCACTAGCCTTACCTAGTGTTCTGGCTCATTTTTCCTTCCTTATGCTTAATCTTGAAAACCCTCTTGTTCTTCAAAACCCTCTTGTTCTTCAAAACCTTCCACCCTTTGGTCTCTCCATGAGCTTGTAAGTGTTGTACTTTTGAAGGGCATATTTTCCTTCATTACAACTAGCCACTTATCCGTGCGAGCATCTTTGAGGGCCTCATCATAATATAGAGGTGTATAGTCATTTGAGAGTAACACATAGTGTGTAGTAGGGTACTTGTTGGTTAGTCTTGATCCCCTGGTTGATCTTCAAACATCCTATGTAGCTTTAGATGTTTTGAACTGTTGGGGTCACACTATCTTGGGCCCACGATATTCATGACCAATTATCTCTACATAGTGTCTCAATATTTCTTTATCCAATTTAGATTGTGCCTTAGTTACCCCTCTTAAGCCGTCCTTTCTCATTAAGCCACCTATCTCAAAATAATTTCTAGATTCCACTAGGTCATCATTGTAAGCCTCCAATCTCCCATCTTTTATGAAGTCATTAAAACTTAAGTCCTCAAAGAACACAAATTCCCTACTATGGATGACCTTATTATCTATTTGGTTGTACAACTTGTAGTAGAATTTCTCTTCACCATATATAATGAACACTCACTAATGAGCCTTTGCATCCATGTTTGTCCTCTCGTCCCTCAAAATGTATGAAAGTGTGATAGCCAAAAACTCTCAAGTGTTTGTAGTTCACATTTTTGGCCAAACCATAATGTGTCGGCCACATCACTATTTAAAGGGATTGATAAAGATAATTTGATGAGGTGACATACCATTTATAAAGCTTATCCTCAAAATATCTTTATAATCTTGGCATGTGAGATTAAGCAATTTACATTATTCATTAACTTGTGGTACATCCATTTAGCCAACTCATTATGTTGATGGGTTTTAACAATGGTTTTCTCTTGTTGGATTCCATAAGCCTTAAAATATTCTACAAAAAGGCTAAGGTATTTACCAAACTTTTTTGTCCAAATACACTTTAACTTTTTCCTAGTCTTATGCTCAACCTTAGCATAAAGGACCTTAAAGTTGACTAACACTTGATCATTGGTCGGGATATACCTAAAGCTTCCTACAGAAATTGTCAATGGGCATCACAAAGTATGATGATCTACCTAATAACTTCACCCTCATTGGACCACATAGGTCTAAGAAAACCCAATCTAGCTTTTCCTTAGCACAAATGTTGGATTCATTGATAAAGTGCCTTAGTTCTTCTTACCCAAGATACAGTGGATGCATCGGTTGACTTAACCACCTTGAACCTCAGTCAGAGTGCCTCAACAGCTGAGAAGCTTCATCCCCTTCTCATTCATATGGCTGAGTCTATGATATCATACATCATATGAATCTTCCACATAGTTCACCTCAATTAAGTGACACAGCTTTGCTTATGTCTGATATAGAGAGAAACACTTAATCTCCCTATGTCCTATCAATGATCGATTTTTCAAATTCCATGAGCCTTTTCCTAAATGACTCATGTAGCCTTCATAATCAAAATTTGTAGCCAAGAATAGATCCATTCTTAGATCGAGAAAGTGTCTTACTACATTAAGTTGTAAAGTGTAACACAAGCTTTCCTATAGCCATATACTTTCAATACCAAATATCTTTGAGACACCATCATAACCCATAGATGCCTCACCAAAGTTTCTAGATGTTTAAGAGGAGAAGTACTCATCATGTGGGGTGACATGGTAGGATACACTAGTGTCCACTACCCAAGTAGCATCTACATGTGAGGCGCTCGTATAAGCATTCAAACACTTTGATATAACTACTAGTTAATCACCAATTATGGCTCTTATCTCCTCATATATCTTATATTATCCCTTAGCACTCTTTTTAATCTCTCAACAATCCTTCTTTTAGTAACCAAACTTCCCACAATGAAAGTAATGATTATCCTTCGTCGATATGCTCTTAGAAATCCCCTATTTTACTTCTTACCTTTTTATTTCCCTTATCATATAAGTATTGCATTATAATTGGATGATGAGGCCACATTTCATCTTCTACTTATCTTTTCTCCTAAAAGTAATGTCATCATAGTGGCCACTGTGAGTTTTTCACTTGGGGCGGAATTGCTAAAGACATATATAGAGTTTTCTGGCTAATTGGTAAAGAACCTAGGACCAATAGATCTTGAACTTAATGCCCAAACACTATATCCATGTTCTTTAATTGGATGAATATATTATGAAACTCAATGATATTTTTTGTAATGGGCTCTCCATCTTTATACCTCAATTTTTACAATTTCCTCATGAGTTATACTTTATTTCTATCAGTCTTTTTTGTATAAAGAAAATCCAAGTTGGACCAAATTCCATATGATGTGGTTTATTCCTTAATGTTATGGACTACGTTATCATTCTCCCATTGATAGACAATCACAAGCTCTCTTTTCGAGATTCTTCCATTATCCTTTAATTTCTTTCATCCTCTTAGAATGACAATTTCATTTTCATTCAGGTCAACCAACTCTTTTACATAGAGTAAGTCTTCCATCTTTCTCTTCCATGTCTTATATTTTTATGTTATTCAATTTCACCATGATTGGATTGCTAGTTGTCATGACTTCAACCATAACCTTTGATACCAATTGTGGGGGATGCTATACTCTCTTCTACTAGCTGAGTATGGAAGATAAGATTGAAAAACACCAAGTATTTAATCCTTTATTCAATAGCACAATTATAAAGAAAGTTGGAGATTTTTATTGAGTATAAATAATGAGAGAAAATGGTAGCTTGTAAATATAAAAGTAAATTGCAAGCACAAGAAGAAATATTTATAGGAGGAAGAAAGTTAGAAATTTTAATTGAGTATGAAGAATGAGAGAAAAATGATAGCTTGCACCTTATTTGCAAGTAATCAGCATGAGACCCTTTTATACCCTTCCTCATCCTTAGCCAAACACTTAACTATAATTAGCTCACATAAGAAGCATAAGTTTCTACCTAAAAACTATATTTAGGAGAAGTTTACAAGTTACCAACTAATGATTAACTCTTTAAGTTGACCTCTATCAACTTATAGATTGTCAAGATGATGAATACCAAATCCCTTATTCAGAAATTTAACCACTCCCATATTTCCCATATTTTCTTTGATTATTTCCACGTTATCTTCCGTAGCTTTGGCTAATATGGCAAGCTGGCTCAGATGAGAATTTTTTCTTAGCCTAGGCTTAGTCGAACTCTTACCAAGTTTAGTTTACCAGTTGATCCCATTAGTTGGTCTTTATCTGACTCCCTTTGCTTAGTTAATGCCTTTACCAGACTAATTCCTTTGTATGGTTGACAACCTTGCCAGACGGACATCCCTTCTTTTGCTAATGCCCTTTGCTTTGTCGACCGATCAAAATACTTTAGCCTTATGTCTTGGCATTGATCCTTAAAACAATTCCCATGTTGAGGACCCCACTACCCTCTTCTCCAAATGTGCAGGATATCTAGCAATATAAAATGTCCATTTTCCCCTCATACTTTCCTTTAAGTAAGATTCATTAACTTTTCATCCCCCCTCCGCCCTCTTTTAGATGACTTTTTTTAGGGAAGGATGATTTAATTCATTAATATTAGAAGTTATTATTTTACATAATTTTAAGACCATGTAACTTTATCATCCATTGATAATTTGATATAAAGGTAATGAAAATTATCAAATAATTTTTGTCATGTTCTTGTAAAAGAAAAAAACCTCCATATAGGAGTAATAAGGAGCAAGGATGAATCTTTCTCTTTTTATATAGAAAAACAACAACAACAACAACAACAATAATAATACAGTCAATGTCATAGATTTTTTTTCTCACCCAATAGGGTAGTATGCCCCTATTAGTCTTAGCATATAGAAATAGTTTATGATAGTAAATTTGGACAATTAATGTCAAAAAAATATCATCTATCAACAATACTTACGTACAACAAATATCTAGGAATTATCAATTAGGGATGACAATTGGGTCTAGAGTGGACTGAATAATATTGTCAACATTCCAAATCAAAATATGACATAAGTAGTGATGTAAAATGATGATGTAATTAGTGTTATCACAAATGATATATGTGGCTTGGCGACATTATCATACATGTTACATGTGTATAACACAAAAATAAAGTAGAAAATTATATTCTTATTTTTTTTAACTATTTCATAATAATTTTATAATTTGAAAAGAGTTACTTGGTTGTAATCTCGATGGAAAAATCAAAATAGACAATTTACATCCTACATATGCATGCACTAAGTATGGTGCATATTTTATGAATGTTTAAAACTATCTTTATTTTGATCCATTAAAAAAGTTATACCAAAATTATTCTCATAATTTTATTTATAAATATATATATACACATATTGACATAGTTTAAACACAAAAAATAATACATGTGTATAAGAAGACAACACATCTCACAAGAACACACATTTTCTATAACAAAAAAATGCATATTCCATAATATAAGAACATATTTTTTGGAGTATAAATACACCTCTCTTGAAACATAAATACACATTTTTGGTGTGTAGATTTTATAAAAAAAATACAAATATTTCAAGATATTAATATACATATTTCTAAAACAAGAATATATATCTCTTATTTATTCAAATTTAAGGACAAAAGAGACATATAATAAGAGAAATACACATCTACTGATACAAAAATACACATTTTACAATATAATAATACACATCTACTAATACAAAAATACACATTTTATAGTATAAGATAAGATTTCTTTTAGTGGATTTCCTAATATAAGATTACAAATATCTAAAGGTGTGCATTTGGTTAAGAATAAGAATACACATATTTAAGGGGGTATATATCTTCAGAGAGAAAAAATACACACTTTATAAGACAATAATGTACATCTTTCATATGAATATTACACATCTTTTTATTTACATAAGGAAGGAATACACATATTTGAAAATAAATACACAATTTCTAGAATAAGATTACACATCTTATGAATAATAAACATTTTATAGAATAATAACACACATATGCCAACACAAAAATACACATCATTCATGCTATACAGATCCAAGAGCTAGGAAATAAAAATGTGATAGTTGAGAATTGAATATACAACCTACTACACATTAATGTGAGCATTTCACCAACTATGGATATATATTGAATTACATATTAGGTTCATTTTAAATAATCTTTTTTCTATTCAAATTAGGTATAGTTTTGAGTAAAAATTATGTCAAAATTTAATTTAACTTTCTCGTTATACCATTTTTTCTATAACAAATTCTATTTTACTTTCTCTTTCCATATTATCATGAATAAATAAATTATTCTTTTTATAATACTAATAATATGAAAAAATATTATCATAAAATTTATTTTTAATTTTAAAACCCAACAAACTCAACAAATTGTACGATATATAATCTATAGTATTTTTAAAGAATGTTTATAGTATATTTGACAAATTAGTATTATATTGTATATAATATATTTAATAAGTGTGTAGTATATAGTATATTTAAGAAACATGTGTAGCATCTTTAATTATAGTGTGTAGTATCTTTAAAAAACTTAGTGCATAGTATATAATACATTTGCAAAACATATTGTGAATTTTATCTTTAAGAAATGTGTATAGTATATATGACAAACTAGTAGCATATAGTATACTTGATTGGCATGTAGTACATATTATCTTTAACGATTGTGATTTATATTTTATATAGCATATAGGATATATTATCTTTAACAAACAAAGTATACCACACAAAATATTTAATGTGTGTAATATATAGTATATTTGAGGAATATGTAGTATGAAGTATATAACACTTTTGTTAAACATAAGGAATATGTGTATAACATCAAGTATATTCTTAGATACGATGAGCAAATATGAAAAATGATTTTTTTAGCTATCTAATGTAATATAAATATATGTGTTAAAAATTGGAGCAATTATATATATTCAATTATTGATTCTTATGCTGCTACATATAAGAATAGTAACTCTCCTACAACAGAGGCCGTCAAGATTGGCAACCTAGATAAAATGAGCTTTTAAATCATCAAATATTTTCTAGAAATTATCAATCACCCTCAAAAGCCTAAAGAAAGGGGAAATCTTATTTTCACATCTAGACAAAATCCTTAAGAAAGGAGAAATCTTATTTGCACATCTATATAAGAATATGTGTGGTGCGGCCAACTTTTCCATCAGATATTGAATATCCTTCTTCTCACAAGAGGTTTCATATCAAAAACTGTGGTAACATTTTTTGTATTTACATCTATAGCCCTATTAGATACCATGAATCCCAAGAATTTGTCAACATCTACTAAGAATACTCATTTGGTGGGATTAAACTTCCTTTTTTTATATCCTCGGAGTATCAAAAATATACTTGAAATATTATATGTGAGTTTCTTTTTTTCTTATTCTTTACAATTATGTCATCCACATAAGCCTCTCTCTGATTTTCAATCCTTCCTTGAAATATTACATTCACAAGACTTTGGAAAGTTGCCCTAGGATTCTTCAATCCGAATGGCATTACTATATAACAATATAGGGTTTCTCTTGGTTAACCTCGGCCATCTTGATTTGATGGTATCTAGAAAATACATCCATAAAATTTAACATTTCCTACCCGTCTGTTGAGTCTATTAGTCAATCTATCCAATGGAGTGGGTATCCATCTTTAGGACATGCTTCGTTCATGTCTATGAAGTTGACACACATTCTTAATTTTTCATTAGACTTCTTTACCATAATGGTTATCCGTTCAACTAATTTCACCTCTCAAATGAAGCTTGAGCAAAGTAACTTCTTTACCTCTTCTTGAATTACTTTATGTTTTTCCACTCTAATAACTCTTTTATTATTATTTTTAACTACTTTGAATCACTCCATTATATCCAATTTACGCTCAATGATTTTGGGAATTTCCCTCTAGGTCAGACACCTTCCTAGCAAAGACATATTTATTTCTTGTGAGAAAAGCTAGCAACTCTTCTTTTTCAATGTCACTAATATCCTTTCCTATCATTATATTTTGATCTACGTTCCCCAATTGCTTCTCTTCTACCTTCTTAGAAGTTTAAATACCTTCTCTAGAGGTATTTACATTTTCTAAAACTAGGCTTTCTCACATTTTTTCACCATCTAATTTTCCTTTATTAACTAGAAATCCCATTAATAGTCTCACAATGAGAATATTAGTTTGGAGCTTGTTAAGTGAAGGTTTCCCTAGTATCATGTTATATGCTGATGGGTATGCGACAACTACAAAGTTTGTTTTGAAACTCTTCAAAGCCCTAGCTTGACCGACCATTAAGGTCAGATCCACCATTCTCTTTTTTTTTCTTTTTTATGATGTTACCCATGAATCCCACTAAAGGTGAAGTCTTATATAATAATCATCCTTCTAAGAATTCTAACTCTTTGTAACCTTTTCTAATGATAACATAAACATATATGCCTATATCCATAAGGACCCTTTTCATTATGCAATTCAATTTGTACTTTAATAACCAAAGGGTCATTACAATGCTCCACCATACTCGCCTCTCATTGTTCATTGTGAAACTAACTTTCCATTCATCCATTCTTGCTCTCTTATTTGTTCCATAGAAGTCAACCTTTCTAATGTATGTTTTTAGGGTCATTTTGCTTGCTTTTGCCAATTAATCTTCTCCTATAATTGTGTGTATAAATTTCTATGGCTCGTTACTTTGAGGAAGCACTTCAAATGGCCTACAACCTTTAATGACAGATACTCTTCTATAGTGTGCTCATACTCTTTATGATAAGCACACCACTAGCTAAGGTTCATGCGTTTCATGTCAGCTTGTATGGGAAAGGGCATTGGAATTTTTTGTTAGCCATTTTCCACATAATATATGTGTGAGAGGATGGAAACTAATGGTATATATTTGTCAAATCTACCAATTTGAGTCTGTTAAAAAAAACTGGTTGTATTGCAGGCCTTAGACCCTCACGATCCCGTTTTACCCTATACAACTCTTTTTCTAGTCTCTGTCTCAGCATTGACGATGTTTCTATACTTCTAGAAGTCAGCCACATCGTCTTACTGATCTCTTTAGCGTCTATTCTTTCTTGCACATCTTTTCTCAGAGAAGTGTACGATTTGTGTTTGGCTAGCTAGGTACAAAATTCTCCCTAAATCTGTATCGGTAAATCTTCTAAGAAGAGAAGATGTGGCAATGTCATTGTCCAACTCATCTATCTGTCTAACTTCTTTATCAAATCTGTTCAAGAATGGCTGAACAGATTCTGCCAAACTTTAGGAGAAACTCATTAAGGAAGAAGAGTCATTTTTTGGGCATTGACATGCATTAAATTTCTCAACAAATGCTATCATAAGCTGAGAAAAGGAGCTTATTAATTTAGCTATAAGTTGAGAGATAGTAACTAAATTTTATTCCCTAGCAAGGCGACTAGAACTAAAATCAAATTGATTAGAAGGTTATGGAAAGCATAGTTTTTTATAATGATTTTTACAAATGGTATCTATTGTTATTAGTATTTTGTGAATCAAAGGATTTAAAAAAAAAATAGCAGTTGGAAGTTATAGAATGTCAAGAGGAAAAATCAGAAGAGAGATGAGATAATAAAAGGAAAAAAGTTGTATTATAATTTTTGATCTCTTTAAAATTAATACAAGATTTCATATATATAAGCTATTAGGGTAGAACAACGGAAGAAGAAGAGGAAGGAAATGCAGTGCGGTCAAGGACAATTATACAGCAGGAGCAACGGACATCGGGACATGTCATAGAAGTATGGTAAGACCCTCAGCTTTGAGCAACGGACATCGGGACATGTCATAGAAGTCTGGTAAGACCCTTCCTAAGTTTTCACCTCCCTCAGACAATCCCTGCAATGGCTTTTTATCTGACTGAACGAGCATCCACGTGTTTCGTCCCCTAAAAAAATTATTAGATGATTAAACGGTTGCTATGCCCACGCACAAATCCTGGTAATTGTGGATTTAGTAGACGCGGCGCACGAGCCCGCGGCCCCTCCACTTTCATGTTTTATCGTCTCTGGCGGCAACAGTGAAGGAAAGTGTCGCATCTGTTTCTCCTTTTTCCCTCTTCTATAAATTGGCGACAGGAGAGGAAGGAAAAATAATTCAACAAAAACCTTTCATCCTTGAGGTTTTAATAATAAATTTTCACAGTTCTCTTTCTCTAATCTCTCCGTCTCCCCCACATTAATTGTTTGTTCATGGCCGCTGGAGATGACCTCTCACCTGGCATATTACCTCGAGTTCTCATTGTTTCTAGACGTAGCGTTCGGAAGAACAAATTTGTTGATTTCGTAGGTACGTACCTAGCTATTGAATTCGGATATTTATTTATTTTTTTCTTCTTTCTTATAATTAAGGAACATATACAAAAAATCTTACTCTAAACTCTGAAGTAAAAATAAGTTCTGAATGGTCGTCCTTTTAGTGCTGTGGGAACACTCCAATTTTATTTGATTAAGGCCTCGGCGTTTGTAATTAAGGTCGTCCGTCTGGTCTTAAGTGTGAGACTCGTCATGCACGCAACACAACACAACACATAACTCTGTGTAATTAAGGCCAGTCATATGTCACCGGACCGAATTCCTGACGGTTGTACTATTCCTCTTCCTTTGTATGCACAAACAAAATGATAAGTATTTATTCTTTGTTCTATTAGAAAGGGCTTCCCCTCTTATTCATACGATTTTAGGTTCAAATCATACCATCCCCTAAATATATGTGAGTACCGTCCCCTAAATATATGTGAGTCTGTTAATATGAAATGACTCTGCAATCATTTAGGCAGTTACAACGTGGGAGTTCGATTAAACATGTTTTCTTTATATTCGTGAGACACATGCCACGATGGCCTATGATAGGGTTGGCGGCGGCGTCTAAGTCAAGCATACTGTCTTTTGATATAAACAAAATGATATATATTGAACCATAGATGACTACAATTAAAGATGGTCATGACCAATGGTGGAGCCAAACATTTAATTTTATGGCATCTCTATATAATAATAAAAATAGTTTTTTATTTTTATTATTTAAAATATATTATTATTAAAAATAAAATCCTATCCCTCTTGCTCAACCAAACTTTTGTTTTGAGTTATATATTTCAAAATTAATTATCTCGAATTGTTATTATTTTAAAAATATCACCAAAAAACATTTGTTTATAAATTAATCATAAAATTTTAAAATTTATTATTAATAAAATTAAAAATTAAAAATATTAGTTAGTTAGATTCTTATACTTGATACTAACATAATTAGAACCAAATAAATAAGTAAATTTAGTATAATTAAAATAAAAGAATTATAAAATAGTTTAAGGGTATTGAAAATTGATATATAATATATGTATGGTTGAAAGACTAAGAATTTATTCAGTTGGGGCATGAAGTTATACATCATTCCTTGTGTGTTTGAATCGCCGTGAAGACACATGAAAAATATTTTAATTTTATACCCATAAGTTATGTTTGAAACAATGCAAAAATGGTTCTGGCATATACTCGAACTTGTGACCCTCATAATACAGTTACTATTCAAATTCCTTGGTGTTCTTTACTAGGCCAACTAAATATTTAAAATATAATATATCATTAAAATATATTTAAGTTAGGATTGTAAAGTGTCCCAGAACACTATGGTGAAGCCCTTCCTCTGCCAATGGCCATGACAAATATCAATTTATTCTGTGCCGCGTAAATAACCGAGGACAAATATAGTATTTTTTTTTTCAAATTAATTATTTTCCTCTTATATAGCATGAGCGTCAACCGGCCGCTTGAATAATTCTTTGCTTAAGAATGCGTGTGTAGCGTGCCATATATTAAATAGATGTTGTTTCTGAGCTATTAGCGTATTACAAATATATACTAACCTTTGTTATGATTTATTATTATTATTATTACGCTAGTACGTACTTACTATACTAAAGTTCTAGTATCTATAGCCTATATATATATATATAATTATATCAAACAATAAAATACACGTGCTCATTCTATTACTTAATTAAGGTGATTAATTTCTTCTGATAGCGACTCATGCAATCACAATAAAATTAAGGAGTCCAACTGATTGTGACCTTATAATTTTCAAATCTAACTGATCTTGCATTTTATGTGTTGCTCAAAACATAGTACCTATTATAACCAGGATCCGGGGTGCTTAATGGATACCCATAAAAATGAGTTTGAAGGATAGATAGACGGTCTTATTATTTAACATGAATTACCGGGGGTCTACCTATGGTGGGTTATAAATTTATGGTAACAATATGAGTTAATACATGGGTAGTCATTGGTCCGTGACCGTCACTGTCATATTACACCGCCACCGCCTACTACACCACCGCCTCTCCACCATCCAACGTGGGTTAATTAAATTTGACATTTTAGTATTACCTATGTTTTCAAGTAGTTGTTATTTTAGCCATTTTATTTTATTTATAAAAAAGTGTCGTTCTGCATTTATTAAGTAATTTTTTAGTAATATTTTCCCTTATTACCCATCAGTGCTCGTTTGATTAGGGAATAATATGGACGGAAAAATTACCCCCATATTTTATATATCTTATATAATTTAGTTAAAATTAAATATTTTTATTCTAATGAATACCCAGTTTAGATCTCAATTTGATCTATATATAATGGGTATTTTATTAAAAATATATCTATTATTATTAAATACTTAATATAAAAGACACAAAATAGGAGAGAAATGTTTTCACCCCTATTACTCCTATACCAAACAAGCCCTTAGTCTTATTCATTTTCTATTGTACATAATAAAGTTCTTTATAATTTAGTCATTTTAAATATATTATTAATTTTGTGTCAAATGCTAAGTGACACTTGTTAGTAAATGAAGAGAGTAGTATTCAAACTCTTCCATGATATACGCTCTATTTAGTAACTTATTATTATTATTTATATTATTTGAGTATTATTACTTTAAGACCCTTTTTTTTACATATTATTTTCATAACCTCATCATGTACATTATCTACTACATATTATTACTTTATGAATAGATCCCACTATCTTTTATTAAATACTAAACTATAATATGCTTTTACCCTTATATTCTTATTAATTATACCGACCCACCACCACATCCCAACAATCATTATTATTATGGACAATTCTCATTTATTCATATTATAATGGAAAATTATTATTTATTAATATTATTAATTATTCATAATAATAATTATTATCATTTATTATGACTTATTAATTTTTATTATTAATTAATATATCTTATTGAAATTATATTTATAAAATAAAAATTATTATAAGAATATATTTTATTTGATAAAAAAAATTTCTAAAATTATCGATATACATTAATTCATTTTAGACAATATAAGTTATCAATCATCATTATTACTTCAGCAACGATCATACATTAATAGTATGTGCATATCAAACATCATTATTATTTCACTTATATTATTAATCCAGATGCATTATTAAGGAAAATAGTATCATATAAAAAATAAGATTATCGAACGGACACATAGTAATTTTTTCTCTCTTAAGAAAATAAAGCAAATAGTAAACTAGCTACATAAATAAATAAAAAGTGTCTAAAAGGTGGTAGAGGCACCCCACTGGGAATGATCGGATTGCCGAGTTCGGCTCATTGTTGACGGTGGCGATGTGGTGGCAGAGTGCGATAATTGATAATTGTGGGTGGGTGGTTTCTGTACATACATATAGAGGTGGCAAAAGTTGACCCGACCCAAAAAATCCGACGAATACCGACTCGATCCGCCCGAAATCCGATCCGATTTTATCCGAGTAATAAAAAGCCCGAAACCTATCCGACCCGATCCGATACATATCCGATATCCGATACAACCCGAGAAATTATAAGCCCGAAATAAACCCGACCCGCTATTCACCCGAAACCCGATATAACCCGAAAAACTATAAATCCGAAATGACCCGACCCGATCCATTATTTATCCAAAATCTTATATTATTTGAAAAATTATAAACCTATAAAGATTCAACTTGGTACTACCCAAAAATTAACATTAACACATAACTCAAATTTTTTTAAACTTCATAAAACATGAAATAATGTAGATGTGCAACTAATCCATACTAGCACTTACATCAAAATCTAGAAACAATATATTTTCATAAAATTTATATCACTTATGTATATACAAATACAATATCCATTGATACCTATAGAAATAAAAGTAGAGAAAAAAAAAAGAAAAATACTACTATGCCATTTAAATATTAGTTCACTTTCATTATTCCATTTAGTACCATAAGATAATAACAGTGCATCCTTGAACACTATATGTTAGTATCTATACGGCCATACCTTATAATATAGCACCTACAACATCATAGGAAAGTAGGAAAAATTTGGAGTGAGAATGTTAGTTATTCATTATAAAAATTGAAGATTAATATTTTTTATTACATCAACAGTGTTAAATAGTAAGAAGTCAATATTAGTTGGTCTTTTGTCAATAATAGTCATTATTACTTATTTTATCTAATTTTTATCTTATTTAGCTTGATATGATCTAATCAAAATATATAATAAAAAAACTAATATGTTGTTATTATTATTTTTGCCATAATTGATATTCATTGATTACTATTATTATTGTTATCATTATTTTTGTATTACTATTATTATTATTATTATTATTATTATTATTATTATTATTATATTTATTAAAATTATGTTGATATGATGTGATCAATCTCTTTTAAAAATAATATGAGAAGTACAACCTTAGAAGTCTTCATTTGTTATCAATTATCAATGACTATTATAAGTTAATATCATGTAAGTAGCGTATAAGATATAAATATAATATAAACTTAAAATAATACTAGAACTCAATATGACCAAGCTAATAATTGAGTTTAATTATAAGTTATACCTTAACATAAAAAGAAAAGTTATACGATTTGAAAACTTTTGAATTTGAAACGTCAGATACATCTCCAAAGATAAAATAATGACAAAAAATTCTAAGGCCCCAAAACAATTAATATAATAATTCACTTTTAATTGAATAAGATAAATTAAACTAAATGATCTCAAAATAATTAACTTTTAATAATATCTTGGAATAAAAAGAAAGAAAGAAAATGACACAAGCATGACTCAAATATGAAATGACCTAAATCCAATCTAAATTTGACCCGAAAATATAATAATTCAAACTCAACCGAGCCCGATCCGAACCCGAACCGAAATGAGAACAACCCAAATTTACCCGAATCCGAGTCCATCCGATCTCAACCAGACCCGACCCGAGAGCTTAGAATGACCCGAGATTATCCGATACTTAGTTGATCCGAATCAAACCCGACCCAGCCTGATCCGACAAAATGATCTGAAATTATCCGAACCGATATGACCCGATTATTATGTTACCCGATCCAATAATGATCCGACCCGCCCGATTGCCAGCTCTACATACATATAGTTAGGATGGGACCGTATTACATGAGATGCATGTGGGATTGAGGTTCCTGAAACCGAATGATGATTAGGTACAATAATTGTACTGGACATCATACAATGACAGTCCGGCCCTGACTTTCGGTCATTCGGTGGTCTTAAGCCATTTTTTTTTTATTTTTTTTTGTTATGGAGCCCTACATACTTGTTTTTGGGATGAAGTTTTAGTTTATGTAATATATAGAGATGAAGTTGGGCCACCGTCAGCTTTTGATTTTGGGATGAAGTTTTAGTTTATATAATAAATATTAGGCCCCCATCTAGGAATAGTAGTATAGCAATAGCCGCCCCCACAAGGGCCGTACTTTCTGTATAAATATGTTGTATTTTGTTTTAGTGTAGTTGTGTTGTATCTATATTTAATTATATTGAACTCGTAATTATAATAATACAATCAAAATATATTAATGGTAAGACTGTTGCACCGTATGCGTTACAATTCTTACGATTGCTCGCAGCTATGTGACGACTATCTTGGATAGGGGTGTTTAGGGTTTGGTTAATAATAGTTGATGTCATTAATCAAATAAAATCATAATTTACAGTTATTTTTTAATCAAATTAAACTGTATTTTATAATTAACTTAATCAAATCAAACCGTAAAATTTTAGGGTTTGGTTTGATGTGGATAATAGCTAACCAAAATACTAAAAAAATTAGGTTGTCTCTGTTATTATATATATATAATTTTTTATTTAAAAATAAAAAATAAACCAAGCCACAATAATTTAATAGACTAAACTAACAGATATATACAATAAAAAATAACACAAATATTAGTCTTATGATATATTAAGTATATATATATATTTTTTTAAATGCAATTAAATAATCAATGGTTAATCAAGTAAAATTTTAGTACCTTAATCGTTGACCAAACCATTATTTTCAACCGTTATCCATACTAAACCATAAAATTAGGGTTCAATCATGTACACCCGTATCCGATACGGTCGTTCGGTCAATTCTTACGTTTTTGGGACGCCCGTACTGTATACATTTATGATCTCGTTCAGAACTTAAAGTGCTTGAATAAATAATTCACATGTCATCTTTTCATTTTACACACGTACAAAGTTTAAATATCCACTCACGTAATAATTACCCGCACACAGGGGAATACCACCTCGATCTGATCGTCAACTACGGAGCAGTACCAGTAATAGTACCAAGAGTAACCGGAATCCATAACCTGCTAGAAAGTTTCGAGCCAATTCACGGCGTCCTCTTATGTGAAGGTGAAGACATCGATCCATCCCTCTACAGCTTCTCCACCGACGACTCATTCCTGTCGACAGAAGACCTTGAAGAAATCAAGAGATTACATACAAGTGATACGACGACAGATAAAGAGAGAGACCGCATCGAATTAAGACTGGCAAAACTCTGTCTCGAACGCAGCATACCTTACCTAGGTATCTGTAGAGGTTCACAAGTCCTTAACGTTGCGTCTGGGGGTACGCTTTATCAAGACGTCCGGAAAGAACTGACTGGATCAAGGTTAGTGTTGCCCCATGATCAGGGTGATGATGGGGATGGAAGTAAGAGGAGGAATGCGGTGATGCATATTGATTATGATAATTATGATGGACACAGGCACGCCCTTAAGATTGTTAAGAATACGCCTTTGCATCATTGGTTTAAGGAGTCCCTAGGAGGGGCTTGTGATGATGATGATGATGAGAAGATGGAGATTTTAGTGAATAGTTATCATCATCAAGGTGTGAAGAGGTTGGCATCGAGGTTCGTGGCTATGGGTTTCGCAGAGGATGGATTGATCGAAGGGTTTTACGATCCGAATACGTATGATCCGGAACAAGGCAAGTTTGTTGTGGGATTGCAGTTTCATCCTGAGCGTATGAGGAAACCTGATTCTTACGAATTTGACTACCCTGGATGTCCGTCTGTGTATATGGTATGTATCCGGCCAGGCCATTTACGTAGTAGTTCCTTCCCCTGGCCTTCTTTCGGCACTACTTGTTTGATTCATATGCTATGACTAATAAATTTTTACGTTATACTAATTTGATTCAACTAACACAACGCATGTGTGTGTTTGAGCGTAGGAATTTGTGAAGGCAGTTACTGCATACCAAAGGAAGCAAGAACTCATATCAAAGGTACCAAGATCTGTAAAGCAGCAGCTATTCCGCAGCCAAGAAACATTGGAAAAGAAGAGAAAATTAGCAACAAATCCTAGCTATGCACCAGCCAAAAAAGACATATACGTTACTCGAATCTGTCTAAATCTGTTGGATAAAGATGATGACGACGACGATGATGAGCTGATAATCGAAACAGCGGCCGTGCCAGAATTATTCGTCGAGTACTCAAACAGTAGTAGATGTGACCAGGGCGACCAACAACAAGGTTACCGCAGCAGGTTGATCCAAATGGTTAGGAACGGTACTTTTCCATACATGGATTATAAGTTGAGATTGGGGGAAGAAAGTGAGATCAGCGTGACAAAGGAAATCATGGAGATGATGTCGGTGGAACAGCTTACTGATCTAATGGCTTTTTATCATATGATGGATCAGATTTCTTCTGATGTATTGCAGAGGAAAGTCGGTGGGATTAATTGTAAATGACTTGGAATCTTAGGCTATCTAGTGCCCTTTTTTGTTTGGTTTGGGGTTTTGGGGGTTTGCTGCTAGCTTGGAAGGTATCACTTTGTAGGCTGTGCTTTAATTTTCTTTGAAATGAAAACACAGCTTGAACTGGTAATCAGTTGTGATAAAACTCGGCCAGTCTCATGCACATCGATATGCATATAGTGCCTTCGCATTGTGATTGTTGCATACACAAAATTTATGAACAGAAGAAAATACAAATATATTATGGCAAAACATCAGTCATATTGTAGTGAAATATAATAAAAGAGAGAAGTAAGATTACATAATTTAGGGCCATGGTGAAACATCAAAGGGTATAATGGTAAAACTTGGAATATATTGTCGTGAAACTATAACAACCCAAATTTTACTACTAAAAATTTTCGTTTTATAGCGGGAGCTTATAACTAAAATATCAGGTGTTATTGCCTTAATTGATGAAAGTCTAGTTTATTATATCATTCTCATATTAATTACAAGGCTAAAACCATTAAAGTAAACATAGAGTAACTCAAAATGAGAGAAACTTTATAAATACAAATATGAGTTTGGAGATTAACTCCGCAATACAATAATAGAATACAAACAAAGGAATATTATGGATCAAACTGTCCAAAAGATATTTAGGTAAAATATCATCCAAATAATATAAATCTTTGCCCAAACACTTAGTATAATAAAAGTCACTTCTCCCCATACAATGCATCAAAAACTACAAAATCATATAACTGGTCCTTAAAGACATACACAAAGTATTAGAGTACACAACTATGAAAACGGGAAATAATAACAGCACATTAATAACGGTGGTTAGGAAACATTTGCCAAACGTGTGAAAATTAATGCGCGGGATAGTTTTGATAACATTTATAGATCAAAACCGTTATTAAAATCCCAACACTAAAATTATATACAGTAGTTTTAATAACGGTTTTATGAAAAACCATTATTAAAAGCTCATTTAATAATGGTATCTATAATAACCGTTGTCAAAAGGCTAAGAAGTTTTAATAACCGTTCTTGAAAGAACCGTTATTAAAACCCAATCTTCCGTATTTTATTTCGTTCAGTTCTTGTTTCGTGCCAAAAATTTTAGACTCTCATTCTCTACACCTTCCCTCTCTTACTCTCCTTCTCTTGCAAACCCTTACACCACCACTCCAGCTCCTCTTAACTTAGGGAAACCGCCACTTGTTCTCTTTCACACTGCCAACTCTCCTATTCCTTGCACCACTCTTGTGCTTGCACCATCACACCTCTGTCATTTTCAGCTTTGCATGTGCCACCATTCTTTTGTACCTTGCCTGCACTTGGTCCATCTTCCTCTATCGTGTTCGTAGGTGGTCGACACTCCTCTCTTGCTAGCCGTCGGTTCTCTTGCTCACCGTAACTCCTTTTACGTATGGTTTTGTTTTTCCGCGCGTAGCTTTTTCTCTTCTTATATATATATATATATATATATATATATATATATATATATATATAAATGCATGCATGTTGATGTAGGTTGCATTGTTTCTTATTGAAAAATTGTAGTTTTTTTTTGAAAAATATGTGGTTGAATGTGTTGGTGAAAAATGTTGTTGTTCGTTGTTGAATTTTTCAGTATTGTTATATATTAACATATGCATGACTGTGTTAGCCGAGACTTTACATATATATATAACATGCATGAGTGATTAATTACGAAGAGAAATAAAATACTTAAAAATATTAGTAATGTCACTCATAAAACATATGTAAATGAATTGGGATCTTAGGCTATCTAGTGCCCCTTTTTGTTTGGTTTGGGGTGGAGGGGGTTTGCTGCTAGCTAGGAGGGTATCACTTTGTAGGCTGTGCTTTAATTTTATTTGAAATGAAAACATAGCTTGAGCTGGTAATCAGTTGTGATAAAACTCGGCCAGTCTCATGCACATTGATATGCATATAGTGCATGTCTTCGTACTGTGATTGTTAAATACATAAAATTTATGAAGAGAAGCATGACCACGTAATGATGGATCATGGTAAAATATCAAGCATATTATAGTGAAACATGAAATATATTATGGTGAAATACAAAGTATATTACGATGAAACATCAATCATATTGTTGCAAAATATAATAATGAAGAGAAGTTGGATTATATAATTTAGGGCCATGGTGAAACATCAAAGGGTATAATATGGTGAAACTTGGAATATATTGTGGTGAAAGTATGATACCCTAAATTTTACTATTGAAAATTTTCATTTTGCAACGAAAGCTTATAACTAAAATATCAGGTGTTATTACCTTAATTGATAAAAGTTTAGTTTATCATACCATTCTCATATCAATCACAATGCTAAAATCATTAAATTAAACATAGAGTAACTCAAAATGAGAGAAACTTTATAAATACAAATATGAGTTTAGAGATTAATTTCAGGATATAATAATAGAATACAAACAAAGGAATACTATGGATCAATGAGTCTAAAAGATATCTAGGTAAAACATCATCCAAATAACATAACTCTTCGCCCAAACAACTAGTATAAGAAAAGTCACTCATCCCCATATAATGCATCAAGGGCTACAAAATCATCAAACTAGTTCTCAAAGACATACACCAAAGCATTAGGGTCCTCTATTCATAGGAATAAGCATCACCCATAAAAAGGATGTTCAATATGCTATGGACTGAATAAGGTAACAATACTATCAAGTGAGGGATAAAAATAAATACATACATTCATAGAATATGATAAGTACACATACATAACACATAAAGCCTCACAAGGTAAATACCGATTCAAATCTCTTTATTAGATATAGCCATTTTTATTCTTTTATTTGCATTTAGTTCAAGTATCCCACTATTCTTAAACCAGTGGAACAATCTGAAATACCTCTCAAAGACAACACACATGAGCTACTATTATCATCCGGTGGAATGGATCCAACACCTCTCAGGACAGAACGTTCCTAAGCCACTATTCTTAAACTAGTGGAATAGTTTGGAGCTCCACTCAAGAACAACACACCTGAGCTAATATTATCATCTAGTGGAATGGATTCAACACCTCGGTCTTGAATCACATATTCTTCAACTTTAAATCATTAATATCTTATCCATTAGGTTACTTATCTCAATCCATATTCTTATTCACGATGAGTATAGAACTCCATTATTCTTAATTTGGTGGAATGAAGTGAAGCACCTCTCGTGAACAACACAATTAAGCCAGTAGTATCTTCCAGCAGAACGGATCTATAAACACATATCGGGAAAAAGCACTCCTACGCCACTATTCTTAAACCTATGGAACGATAGAAACGCCTTTTAGGGAAAACACACCTCAGCCACTATTATCATTTGGTGGAATGGATTCAACACCTTAACCAAACTCACATGATCTTTGACTTTAAATGATTAATGTATTATTCATGATTGCTTCAGAGATACCAAAGACATTTAAATCAGATAAGTATATCACGAAGATCATAAGCCAATTATCTAGAGTTAAGACACCTATATTTCCCCATAACCCTAATTTCACACTTTTATCATAACTCTTCTTTTGTTACTCTTGTAATCACCAAACTTATCACCACTTCCTAAAATATTATTATTATCAACATATTTGAATTTTAAGGCCTAACTCTAAGGTCTTTCACATGAGATAATAACGATATCCTAAAAGTTACTATTCTTAGGGTTTATACACAAATCAATCATCACTTTTCATGTAGAGCTCAAACACTTATATTAACAACATATTTGAATTTTGTGGTCTACCTCTACTATTTCATACATATGATAATAGCCTCCTCATTTTAGGGTTGCTATTCCCAAATCAAATCATTTTCATACTTTAGCAATCTTATGTCATTCATAGCTACTCCAAACACTTCATATAAATTTTTTAGAACATTTTAGATGATATAAAACCATAAAATACCATGATTATCATATTTATTCTACGCACGTTGACCAAAATACCTTTATTGGTAACAAAACCCTTATTTCATGTGAATCTTACGGGTTTTGTAACATTACTTCCAAATCCACATTTTTCTCCATAGACCTTATCATATTCATTTCACATTTATCATACTGTTAATAAACCCATGACACATCCATATTTCACACCGAGAGCTTTTTCACATAAAATAATAATACCGCATGATCTTTACTTACTCATTTTCTATCATATAATATCAACCACATATCATAGTATCAACAATCATGCATTAATTCACATAATCACAATAACACAATACAATAAAAAATCATGCATAAAACTAAGCAATCAAAAACCCTAGACTAGAACAATTATCTTTACAAAAATAACTCTAGTCTCTAAGTACACAAATCATATTCGGTCTCTTCTGGGACCATAAGAAAATTGCCTAAGAAAATCATAATAAAATAGGATTAAACCATATAAGCATGGAAATTATTAAGGAAATAGAAGGGTGAAATAAGGAAGAAAACCGAACCAAGAAGGGTAGTGTTTGAGAAAAACTTGCATAACCAAGCAAAGGGGAAATGGTGGGCTCACGAGGGAATGGAGCGTGAGCAACTACACAACCCGTCATTGCTAGTGAAGGTGCATTTGGAGTGGAGGCCCATCAAAAGGCTAGTGTTTGGTGGTGGGAATCGAAGGGGATGGTATGGTGAGCTTGGAAGTGCCAAAGGATGGATAGGGGGTTGCGGATGTGGCTGCCAAAAGGTGGAAGGAAGGTTGTGTTCAATGTTGTCAAAGGGGAGGGTTTTGCTTCGGTTAAGGCTGCTGAAGGGCGGTGTTGGGCTATGGTGAGAGTTGCTGCAGCAATAAGTAGGGAAAGGGGAGAAGGTGGCTGCAGATGAGACAACCGAAGTGGAGGGGTTAGCTTCAGATGTTTTGCTGATGGTAAGAGGTGATGTTTGGCAAAGATGGCTGAAGGTGGTGAGGAAGAAATGGAAAATATTGCCTATGGTGGTGTGGTTGTCTCATTTTAGCTCATCGGTGGTGGCTTCTTGGGCTATTTTTGTGATAGCAAGGAGGCAGTGAAGGAGGGGAAATGGTGGTGCATTATTTTTGCGAAAACAAGAGAGAAGAGAGGTGGTAGGAGCATTTATTGATGGTCAAGTATGTGTATATATACCCCCATGCAAGGTGTAGAGACGAGAGAGAGAAATTCAACCCCAACCCTTATGCATAGGAGGTGGCAGTTGATGGAAGTAAGGAATGGATTGGTAGGTGGTATGGAGTGATGGCCGTGTAGGCATTGTCTATGGACAATGTTTTAGGTAAGGAGAAAGGGAAAAAGGAGAAGGATAGGTAGGATCGGTCGAGAGAGAAAGGAGAGAAAAAGGCAAATAATTGGGGGTTAATATTTTTAGTTTTTGATTATAAGACCAATATAATTTAGTTTAGGATAATATGATAGATTAATTATTAATAAATTGGGATTTGATTAAATTCTAGGGTTATAGAATTTGGATAAGGTGGAATATGTATTTCCTGATATTAGGATTAGGTTACAAAATTAATTACTTGGGATTAGGTTACCCTGGTATAATGTTTTACCATCATATGATTGGTGTTCACCATACTATGCTTCATATTTCACCGTTATATAATCATTGTTTCACCATGTTTTTTTATGCCTAACCATAATAGCCATTATACCATCGTATGCTTGATGTGTCAGCATAATATTTTTTCTTGATTAAACATGAAGTATATCATAGTGAAACACCAAACATGCTATGGTAAAACATTATGCATACAATGATATAATAACTACTATGGTGAGGCATCAAGTATAAAATAGTGAAACATGAAACATAGCATGGTAAGCACTAAGCGTATGGTAGTATCATACCATGGTGAAACATGGAGTATAATGTAACACCCCCATTTTTAAAATTTTTTTATTTTAAAACATTATAGAAGCGAAAATTAGCAAACACGCTTAGAAAAAATGAGGTGTTACCGTCATACATAACACAAGATAGACTTCCACCACCCATCCCATGTTAGATATAAGGATGAGAAAACCAACCAAACCAAATATGAGAACTAGAGTGTGCTAAATATATAATATAGAGATACCACACATAAGTGTTTACAATGAGACCATGTCAGGTCCCAAAACATTTGAAATATAAGATGAGTAACCTCATAGTACTGAAATACATTAGAAATTAAAAAACAATAAAGAAAAGCCAAAATTCTAGTGCCTCATGGACCTACAAAAGAATCTCTAAATATTCACACTCTTATGCCACCAAGCCCAACATAAGATAAACCATATACCAGCCACCCTTAGAACCTGCACATGGTCATCTGCTCATGGGATTAAGTAGATAACCAAACAAATAAGCACATCAATAAACTATGTACTAAGTAAGCCAAGTTGCCTTAAAGGAAATCACAAGGTATGAAAGGTCAAGACATAATATAGAATTCATACCAATACACATGACAATGCTCACACAATACAGTTAGATTTACATGCGCTATCAAAATCATGGAATGCATTAGAATTTCATGCCATACTAAAATTAGACAAACCATAAGTCATCATGCTTATTATCATAATTCAGATATCATGGATAGAAACACACAATCAAGCAAAGACAAGTTAGTCATTTGACTTATTAGATGCTTCTGAGATCCATTTACTCATACCACTCATTAGATCAATATTCCAAGTTTATATAGTCCATTAGGTTATTTATTTATAATCTATTATTTATATATTTATGAGCATGGGTTGCATTATCACCCCATGGTCTCAAAATACTACAAAATTCATACCAAATACCATAAAAAATAATGTCCGGTCAAAGCCAAGTAACTACCAATGGACATAAAGTCCGACCGAAGTCATATAACAACCAATGGACATAAAAACCTAGTCAAAGCCAAATAAACCACCTAGGTGATCAAATCCTTTAGTATCGATACCCTAATGTAACACCTTAAAATTTACTATTAAAAATTTGTATTTTACAATAGAAGCATAAAATCAAATAACTAGATGTTACCACCTTAAATAAATGAAGGGGGTATGCTTTAGTAAAAATAGATGATGGTAGGGATATTGTGGTGATAATGGCCAAAGGTGGTGGGGTGGTTTTGGTGATTTTTTCCCAAATGAAGGGGTAGGAAATGGTGAGGTTGGCTTATGGTAGTGTAGAAGAAATGGTAAAGACTGTTAGTGGTTGTGTTGGTGCCTCGGTTGAGCTCACCAGTGGTGGGCTTTTGTGGTTATTTTGGCAACGACGAGGAGGGGAAAGAAGGTGGGAGGAAGGCTGTGTTGGTGGCGCAAATTTTCAATAGAAAACAGAGGGAGAAGGAGGTAGATTCAAGCATTAAATGTGCCTTATATACACATACACACACGTAGGAAAGGAAGAGTGGTAGGTGGTGTGATTGAGCAAAATTTTCAAACCCAGGCCCTTAGGCTGAGGAGGGGGAGTTGATGGGGGTTAGAGGGTAGGCTTAGCAAGGGGAGTCATGCATGCATGGGGAAGGGAATATAACCAGTTGGGGGAAAATATAAAGGGAATGACAAAAAAAGGAAAATGAGAATAGGGAAATGATGTGGGTTTAGATTTAGGTTTAGATTAAAAAAATAATTTAAGTTAAGGTATTGGGATAAATTAATTAATCAATCATCTGATATTAGGTTTAAGTTAGAAAAGATATTAATAATCCAAAATAAAAATTAGATTTAGGCCAAGATTTAGGATTAGGTATTTAAAGTAAGATTGAAAAATGAATTTTTTGAAATTAGAATTATATTATGATATTAATTACTTGAAATTAGGGTTGGCTAAAATTTGGTGGTTAAGTCTATCATCAAGTTTGCTTGAACTTACCTCATTTACTCCAGCATGAGGTGTAACACCCCCATTTTTACTACTAAAATTTTTGTTTTAGAGAAGTGTTAATTACAAAAATTAATGGGTGTTACCGCCACACTCAGTATAGGTCTAGCATCCTCTACCATTCTTATAGTAAGTGCTAAGTCTAAAGCATTACTTTACTTAATTAAACAACAAGATTACAAAAGTTAGAATACAGAGAATAATAGATAAGTATGGTGTTGGTTAAAAGCAACATCAGTAGTCTACCAAAACTCAAGAAAGAAATTACAGGAGGACATGAAAGTCCAACTACTATTGGAGACCAGATAGAAAAAGAGACACCAAATATTCCTACGCTCTCAAAATCGACTAGCAACTTTCAACTGAACTCAGAAGCTGACCTACAAAGTCCACTGCCCATTAAGTAGGTAGGGGCTCACGAAAAGAACCTTTCAGTACTGCGGTATTGAGTAACCCTCTATACCAAACTAATATGAGAAACTAGCATGGAACACATATAAGGCATACAACTAACATGGTATAAGACATATACATATACATACAAGAATTGAGATACAATAATCATTTAGATAATCAAATTCCATCAAGATCGCGTGCTACTTCTATTCATTCATCTGAAACAACTAAACTTATCAAATGACCATCCTAGAGATACTATCTGAAGTATGATTAGAAGAAAACCCTAACATAATAACCATAGAGCATCACAACAATGCATGGTATAATCTTAGACATACATGAGATGATCAAGATACAATAATTATAACAGATAATTAAGCAATAGTCACCAAACTATATACTATTCATGCGTGTTCATTTAGAACGTAAAAACACTTATCCACTAAGCATCCCAAGACGCTTTCTGAAACAATAACTAAAACCCAACTCTACACCACAATTATAACCTTTACAGCATAATATGTGCCTCAGCATCAATCCCAACCCAATACATAACATCACAGGTATATTCGTATACTATAATAAGATCTATAATATCACAGGTATATTACAAGTATACACTAACCCAAAAAGTAGTTTTAATAACGGTTATTTTATAGTTTTAATAACGGTTTTCAACCGTTATTAAAATGCCTGTTATTAAATCTTCAATAACGGTTCATAACCGTTATCAAAAATATAAAAAAACCTGCCAATATGAGCATAAACTTTATGTTTAATAATGGTTTTAAGAAAAACCGTTGTTAAAAAAGAGGGTTTTAATAACGGTTATACAAAAACCGTTGTTAAAACATCATCCAATTACACTTTCTGACATTATTTAGGCATTTATTAAACCCTAATACGTATTAAATGAGCATAAATTTGAGATTAAATGTACATTTTTAATAACGGTTCTTATGCAAACCGTTATTAAAAACTGGAGTTCTAATAACAGTTTTAGAAGAACCGTTATTAAAACCTATGTTTAATAACGGTTTTCATCAGAACCGTTATTAAAACCTAGGTTTTAATAACGGTTTGCATAAGAACCGTTATTAAAACTCTAGTTTTTTTTTTAAGTTTTTGCAGTTTTGCTCCTGCCCACATACACAGTTGTATGTTCAAATAATTACCAAATCTGCATTGAAAAACAACATCAATTGATAACAAATCTGCAATCACACCATAATTTCAATCAATCCCTTGTTAATATGCATGTCTTAATACACCGGACATATATACTCAAGAATCAAAATTAGTAGGCATACCACAACTTGGTAGCTCTACACCCCAAAGTAAAATGTTCATAAATCTAGCTTAGAAGACTTAAAGACATAGAAAAAATACAAACCTAAACATGCATGTAGAATATATAGATCTCTACCTAATACCGAATGAATGAGTGTACATGCTTGGCCCATTGCTCTCTCACTTCATCAATTTCTTCAACATTGTATTGCTGGCCTTGTGCATAATCATCGGTGAAAAACTACAAATCCCAAGTTTTGATTAATATACAGTTAGCACTTACGTCAAGTACCAAACATATATATCACGATTCATTAATGGAAAAATATCGAAAAGAAAACATACATGACTTGGATCTATGTTGACCGATCTATTTTGGACTATCAGATCCATTGCTCTACATACATAGTATCCACAATCATTGTCGGTTTGCTGTTGTGGACACTGTCAAATGAATTCAGTTATCTCTCTAACTATTAGATATTAATTTTAATTAAAATAAAATACGAAATAGTTATCTTCCTACTTACTATGACAGGCTCGTATTGAAAATTATTTGGGTATGGGACACCATTCCCACCTCTCCTTTGATACGATGTCCGTAGTGCCCTGATAAATAGAGTTGGATACACAATATTGTAAGTACGCATATATACCTCAAATAATAAAAGCTAGGCGAATATATGTATAAATAAGCTAATGAAGTAATAAGTGAAAAGTATACTAACATGTCGATAAATTCCTTCCCACCACGACGAATGACTTCAAAAGGCACGTTATAGGTTCGAAGGGAATCAAACACATAGACTTTATTAAGATCAGGTCGGACGGCGTACAAAACCCAATGTTCAGTTGCGAGGTGAGGAATGAGATAGAGCTTGTTGTGTCCCTCAATCAAAATGCGATCCGCTAAATAGTTTATGTGCCTACCCTCTCTTATTGTACTACCGTCAGCTATGTAGTATGGGCACACAAACACAATAGAGGACAGCATTCCCTCCATCGCAGCTCGAGTAGCTACCAACCTATGGATGACAAAAACAATGCATGTTTGTTAATAACTAATAACTCATATAAGAGGTCATAAAAAATCCAATTATATAAGTTAAGAGTACTAAAATATCAAAATGAAATAATACTTACGTGACATAGACGGTGACACTTATGGTTGACATCCATTCTTGATTATAAATGTCGCTTATGTCAGCCATCGATACCATGTAAGTAGCATCGTCCCTCCCAACATACTCAAAACGACAATCAATGAAAATATAATTGTCCCTGAGGTAGTTTTGGGCATAAAAATATAATAAAGCTAATGCTGGTGGAGGTTGGCTTTGCTGATCTGAAGAAGGAATCTTTTGTGGGGCAACTGATTTTTCAAATTTAGCTCTCTTTCCTTTAGCAGCGCCCTGTTTTGTGTTGCTCGTTCTGCTAGTACCTCTCTTGGTTTTACTAGAAAAAGCAGTCTTCTTTTTTTATTCCTTTTTTAATTCCTTAATTGATAATATTAAACAAAATATATATTGAGCATATAAATATATATATGAAAAAGGTATGAATAGTGTAACTACTAAACAAGGTCTAATGAAGATGTCAAATGTCAATACCTCTTCAGTAGTGAGACGTATTTGATCCGCAGGCCAAGCCATGAAGCTTCCATGAGCTTCTAGTACTGTGGTTGCCTCATCGCCCTCTTTATAACAAGGCAAAAGGGCATGGCCAATGATTGGAGTGTCAATACTCATCGGCCTTGTATTTAGGGCTAAATTGTACCCGTGGATTGTTTGCGTTTCGGTACTGTGACTGATGCGGACCCTTCCTTTCGCCAAAATTGTTGAACGGTCATTCGCTAATAAGTCACATTTATGCAAACCCTAAACAAAAATATTACACATTATTAATAATTTATTACACCGAATACATTTAATAACAATTCATAGTTTGTTATGCTTACCTCGGGAAGAGTAGAAAGAAATGCATCAGCTTCAGAACTATCTCTGACGCTATTTACATTAGGTATGTGAAGCTGATCATGGTCTACTGAATCAGATGGCTTATACCCTTGAGATTTAATAAATGACAACTCTTGCTCCATTGTTGCCATCCGTTCAAATGCCACGTTCAATTTTTTGGGTGAGGATGGCGACTTGCTCATTAGTGCTACGAGAACCACGAGATCAACCACATATGCTCGTCCTCGTAACACCCAATCCAAGGCCCCTGTATCTTCCAGGGTGTTCTACAATTCCTGTAGCCTGGGACACAATGCTATATTGGTCCACCTCCTCACCTTCTAACGTTTCAAGTTCGTCCTGTAAATTTAACTTATAGGAATAAGCATAATATAATAGTTTTCTAAAAGAAAACTAAGTAGGGTTCTAGATATCTACAAACTTACAATTTTTTTGCTGCAACATCAGCATATTCATTAACATATCCATCTCTTGTTGTTCTAGCCTTCTTCCATAATGTACCAATATTGATGGACGAGGTACATAGGTCCAAGTCTTGGTCTAGGAGCTACAAATCAAAAAATATTCTTAATTAAGAATATTATTATAAAATTTGACATTTACATGTAAATAGATAATCACAAAATGCATACCAACTCCTCTTCAAGGCCCGCATAACCTTTGCAAGCCATATTATGCCGGTATTTATTTTGCTTCGCAATCTCTTTATTTTGGGTACTTTTTTCCTATGTGACAAGCCAAAACATAATGACATGGTTATTTCAATATTAAGCATAATACTGGGATTGATACAAAAAGTTTAATTGTTATCTAACAAGTACCTTAAAATCCCCCGTAAGACGATAAGCAATGAATTGGTTCCAACTTTCTTGATCGATGAAACTGTATCGTTTGGGTGGGTTCTGTCGTAGAGAACCATCCCTCTTTCTATACATTTTTCTATGAGCTAAATATGACCTAAAGGTTCTTAGACGCTCCCCACAATGTCTAAGAAGCCATTTCTTCCTACTCTCTGGGACATTGAACACTCTCTACAAAATAAGACATGTAGATGTATACCGATGTTAATGTAATAAAATTAATAACATTTGACATACAAAAATGATTACATAAAATAGCATATTTACCGTGATTTCCTGCCAAATATGCTCCTTATGACCCTTTGGAACCTACTTCCAATTATTATAGGAGATAGGAACACGGTTACGGGTCACAAGTGAAATGTAAGTCAAGAATATATCTGCGCAAGGGCCGATGGGAAGATTGTAAGTATTCCATCCCAACTCGACTACTTCTCCTCTATTCCTCATGTCTATGATAATTCTCATAATCGTAGGTCCTCTCTTCCCTTCTTCATCACTGCTATCCCTATCAATGTTTTTGTTGGCCATATCTCTACAAAAAATAAATAAATAAATTATGTTAGAATGTTATGTATTGAGCATAATAATGTACCATTATATTATCGATACGAATCATGCTTAGAAAGAATTAATCTCAAATGTATCATGCTATTCTATATATATATATATATATATATATATATATATATATATATATATACGAATCATGCTAACACGTTTCCAAAAAGATATTAATACTAACCCTAACCCTAATTAACCATAATTAACCATAATAAACGATAAACCCTAACCCTAACCCTAGCTAATTAACCATAATTTATTATAATAAAACCTAACCCTAAACCTCATAAAACCCTAATCCCTAAACCTAGCTAAATGTAATTAAAGCATAATATATAAATCATATTATTAATTATTATTATTATTATTATTATTATTATTATTATTATTATTATTATTATTATTATTATCATCATCATCATCATCATCATACACAATTATTTCTCTCTATTTAATTATTCACTTTTATATATTCCTTATTCTCTATATCTATTTAATCCTCATCAAATAGCAATCATTAACATATGCATATGTAAAATATATTTGCATTTCATTATATGACATTTCCTATATTGTATTGCTAGTCTCCTATACTTATTAATGAAAATGTGTGTGTGTGTGTGTATTTATATATATATATATATATATATAGTTTTTATGAGTGAAAATGTATATAATTCTACACTCACATTCATATTATATATATATATATATGTAAAGGTCTCGGCCAACACATGCATTTGTTAATATATAACAATAATGCAACAAATTCAACAATGAACAGCAAAATTTTCAGCCAACACATTCAACAACACATTTTCGATCGACAAACCACAATCTTTCAATAACAAACAAACGAAACCCTATAGCAACATGCATGCATTTATATATATATATATATATATATATACATATATAAGTAGATAAAAAGTTACGAGAGGAAGAACAAACATATACATAAAGTGAGCTAGCTACAAACACGACGGTGAGAATGTTGAGAGAGGCAAGGGCTTCAAACACGACGGAGGATGAAGGTGCAAGTGCTGGCTAGCTAGCTTCAGAACAATGACAACATGCACATGCAGAGCCGACAATGGCAGAGGCGTGGTGGAGAGTTGGCGGTGCAAGGGTTTCCTTTACTTGAGAGGAGCCGAAGTGGTGGTGCACGGTGTGGTGGTACGAGGGTTTGCAAGGAGAAGGAGAGCAAGAGAACGTAGGTGCAGAGAGTCTGAAAACTTTGGCACGAAACAAAACTGAGTGAAATAAAAGTTTGATTTTGGAGTTTTAATAACGGTTCCTGAGAGAACCGTTATTAAAACATCTTTTAATAACGGTTCTTCCAGGAATCGTTATTAAAACGTTCGGACTTTTGACAACAGTTCTAATATGAACCGTTATTAAAACCTCTTTTAATAACGGATTAAATAAAACTGTTATTAAAACATCCGTGCAAATTTTAACGTTGCCCTTTGAATAACGGTTTTTAACTAGAACCGTTATCAAAACTCTCCCGCCCATTAATTTTCACGCGTTTGACAACGCTTTTCGAACCACCGTTATTATTTTCCGTTTTCGTAGTAGTGATAGTATAAAAAAATACATAATGTCACAGGTATACTTACAGGTATAGTATAATAAAATACATAGCATCACATGTATACTTATAGGTATAGCATAATAAAATCTATAACATCACAGGTATACTTATAGGTACAATATAATAAGATCCATAACATCACAGGTATACTTACAAGTATAATATAATAGAATCCGTAACATCATAGATATGCTCACAGACATAATACCAACATAGATAGGCACAAAGGCTGCTATCGAATCCACAGGTGGGCAAAAAGGCTACTACCAAACTACAGGTAGGCACAAAGGCTGCTACAAAACCATAGGTAGGCATGAAGGCTGCTATGAAACCATAGGTAGTCACAAAGGCTGCTACCAAACCATAGGTAGGCATAAAGGCTGCTACTGAAACTATAGATAAGTACAAAGGCTACTACCAAAACCACAAGTGCGCACGAAAGCTACTACCAAACCACAGGTAGGTACAAAGGCTACTACCAAACCACAGGTAGGTACAAAGGCTACTACCAAAACCACAGGTAAGCACGAAGACTACTACAAAAAACACAGGTAGGCACAAAGGCAACTACAAAACCAATCCAATATCCAATAATGATCATTCCAATCCAATCATATCATTTTCATTTTTATTTACTCGAGGGGAATACAATAATAACCCGAAGACATAAAAGTAAACATGTAATCACTACTACGGAAATAGGAAATAATAACGGGACATTAATAACGGTGGTTCAAAAATCGTCGTCAAATGCGTGAAAATTAATACGCGGGAAGTTTTAATAACGGTTTTATATAATAACCGTTATTACAAGTGCAAGGTGAAATTTTTCACGGGAATTTTAATAACGGTTGGCGTAAAACCATTATTAAAACATGATTTAATAACGGCTCAAACAAGAACCGTTGTCAAAATTGGCAAGGTTTTAATAACGGTTCCTGCCAGAACCGTTATTAAAACGTCCTTTTATTTCGTTCTCTTCTGTTTCGTGCCAAAAATTTCAGACTTTGCCGCTTCCCTCTCGTACTCTCTTTCTCTTGTGAATCCTTGCACCTCTGCTCCGGATCCTCTGAATTAAGGGAAACCGTCGCACAGCCATCTCTCCACCACCCCTCTTCCATTCTTGCGAACGTAGCCATCATTTGTACCTTCGTCATTGCCGTTCTCAACTTGTACGTCGTCGCTCCCTTTACGTATGTGTTTTTCTTCCTTCACTGCTTAATTTTTCTCTACTGATATGTATATATATATATATATATATATAAATGCATGCATGTTGCACCGAAGAGGTTGTGTTTGATGTGTTGTTCGAAAATCTGTTGTTTGATGTGTTGGTGAAAAATTTTGCTGTGGCCTTTTTTGATTGTGGTCGGCCGAGACCTTAATTTATATATATATATATATAAATGTGCTTAATTATAATCTATTTTATAAAAATATGTATTATTATTTTAAGAGAATCCACAAGCCTAAAATATATAATATTATTATCATAAGATATGTACGTTCTAAGTATAAAATTAAGGTGTATATATTTTTTTAGCACTCACATTATTTTGCAGATGATCATGTGTATTTATATGCTTTTTTTAGTATATATTTTGTAAGATGTGTATTTATATTCCATAAAATGTGTGTTTATTTGTGTTCTATTATATGTATATATATTTATAATATATTTATATATAAGATGTGTATATATAATCTTAAATAATTGTGGTTAGGGGGAGGTTAGTGTTAGGGTTATGGTTAGGGTTAGGGTTAGCTATAGGTTTAGGATCATTATCTTATGAGGTTTAGTGTTATTTTTTATTATAATTTATTAGGGTTAATTATTATTAGGGGGAGGGTTAGGGTTAGGGTTAGGGGGAGGGGAGGGGGAGGGGGAGGGGGAGGGTTAGGGTTAGGGTTAGGGTTAGGGTTTATCATTTATTATACTAAATATAAACTAGGGCTATAGGGAAAAATCCTAAGGATAAGGGTATTGTGCATGGGGAAAAGTTGAGGAGGTTGGTTGGGCATCGGTGTTGTGATCGATAAAAATTAAATAGAGATGAATAATTGTGTATAATAATAATAATAATAATAATATAGGATTTATTAGGTTGTACTATATATATATATATATTATCTTATTAATATCTACTTGATTTTACTATGCGTAGCTTGAATGATTTGATGATAGTTTGATGTTTAGCAGTTTGTTAAATATATAACTAAAGATTATGTCCTTATTTTAAATAGTTTGATGTTGTTAGGTTTACATAGTTGGTTATGATCTGGTAGAATATATTTATGATTTGTCTAGCTAGTTGAAGATCAGCTTACATATTCTGTAATTTAGATCCTCTCGAGAACAACCTTGATGATAAGATTTAGTGGTTCTTATTTGTAGGTAGTGAGATGACATACCCTCCACTGTATTTTCATATGGCACCACATACAGATGTACGGACTCATGTGATATGGTTATATGACGAGCTATGTCATTTGTACGCGAGTGGCTCATCCTATCACCCCTTCCATTTTAGATCTTATCACCTTCTGTTGACCCTGCCTCAGATAGAGCCATGGGCATCGGCTATGTCTACTTTTTTGCAGTGGTTTGTCTACCACACTGATGCACCACACCCGAGATTTATTGAGGGTGAGCTGTTTGCTAGAGAGTATGATAGGATATCGAGAGAACTGATGGTCATCGATGATGAGTGGAGGTATCGTCATAGCTTGCCTCAGAGTATCCACCTCGGTTACCCTAGAGTATCCGTGAGTAGACTCTCTTGCGATGATGTCAGGGATCAAATGATATATCGTGATGAGTGGACTTTTAGAGTTATAGTTTTTAGTCGGGCTCGACGAGGCTATCGGGGGATTTAGTTTTAGATATGAGTTTTCGTTTTTTAGGTATTTGAGTTGTAGCAACATTTTGATGTATATAGTGCTGCTATTGCTTAAATCCTGTAGTATGTATATCTTTTGTAATTTTAACTATTAATTGTATAATATTTTGCTACATATGTATGTATGCATATATATATATATATATATATATATATATATATATGAACTCTTTGTAAGTATGAGGAGTTTCATTGATCAGCATTAATATAATTTTGGAAAGTTGTTAGCATGATTCGTATAAATATATATATAGAGAGAGAGAATAGCATGATACATTTGAGATTAATTCTTTCTAAGCAAGAGTGATTTGAAAATTATTAAACTTATAATTCAATTGATTTTTAATATATAATTACTTTTATGTGGGATATATCTAGATTCAAATAATATGGATCGGAAATGGTTGTCTGCAAATCGTCTATCTAGAGAATATAACGAAGGAGTGGAGTTTTTCATCAAGTTTGCAGTTGAACATGCTCAAGACTCTAGTAGAATAGTCTGTCCTTGTTTGAAGTGTGCTTATATTCAGCGTGTCAACGCTAATGATTTGAGAGATCATTTATTTGTGTATGGAATTGATACAAGTTACACTTGTCAGATATGGCATGGGAAACAGAGTCTAAATATGAAAATGAGGATGTTAGGAGGGATAGTAGTGGATCATCATTTGATAACTATGAAGGACATTCGTTAGAGGAGATGACTCAAAAGGTTGAGGAAAGTGTTCAGGATTGTCCAAAAATGTTTGAGAAGTTATTAAATGACTCGGAGAAACCTTTGTACGATGATTGTAAGACGTTTACGCGATTATCCGCTACTTTAAGGTTGTACAACTTAAAGGCATGTAACGGATGGAGTGATAAGAGTTTCATAAGATTATTGTCACTTGTGAAGGATATGCTTCCTAATGATAGCGTTCTACCCGATCGTACGTATGAAGCGAAGAAGATTCTATCCTCTATAGGCATGAGTTATGAGAAGATACATGCATGCCCTAATGATTGTATTTTATATCGCAATGACAATGCATCTTTGGATAGTTGTCCTAATCCTGAATGCAAAGCACCACGATACAAGAAGAACAAGGTGCCCGCTAAGGTGTTATGGTATTTTCCTATAATACCAAGATTAAGGCGGATGTTTAATGATATTGAAGATGCTAAGAACCTAAGATGGCATGCTGATGACAAGATAAATGACGGGCTTCTTAGACATCCATCTGACTCTCCACAATGGATGACGATTGATGGGTTGTTTCTTGAATTTGGTAAAGAAGCAAGAAATGTGTGCCTTATGCTTTCTGCAGATGGAATGAATCCGCACAATCAAGGCAGCTACAGTTTATGGCCAGTGATTTTGGTTATATACAATTTACCTCTGTGGCTCTATATGAAACGCAAGTATAATGTTGTCTTTACTCATTTCCGGGCCAAACCAACCTGGGAATGATATTGATGTTTATTTGGCACCTTTGATTAATGATTTGAAGTTCTTATGGGACATGGGCATTGAAGTATTTGATGCATATGGTCAAGAAAATTTCACTTTGAGAGCATTGTTATTCTGTACTATAAATGATTTTCCGACGTATGGTAACTTGTCAGGTTATAGTGTGAAAGGCCATTATGCATGTCCGATATGTGAGGAGAATACTTCATTTGTTCAGCTAACACATGGCCGAAAGACTGTGTTCCTTGGGCATCGTAGGTTTTTACTGAAGAATCATCATTATCGTAGGCAAAGAAAAGCGTTCAATGGATTCCGAGAAGAAGGGTAGGCACCAATCCGGTTGACGGGTCGACAAGTGTGGCTGAAGATGAAACATTTGAGTATCAAGTTTGGGAAGAAGAATAAAGATAAGCCTCCATTAGTTGGGTGGAAGAAGACGTCAATATTCTTCAACCTTCCTTATTGGGAATCTTTCTACGTGAGACATGCCCTTGATGTGATGCATATTGAGAAAAATATATGTGACAGTCTTGTTGGCACATTACTTAATGTTCCACGCAAGACTAAAGATGGGATAAATGCTCGAATGGATATGGAAGAAATGGGTATTAGACGGGAACTGACACTGCGAGACAACGGAAGAAGAACATATTTACCGCCGGCGTGTCATACTCTTTCCAGAAAATAGAAAATTTTATTTTGTGAATTCTTGCACAGTGTCAAGGTTCCGGAAGGGTATTCTTCAAATGTCAGAAGGCTCGTGTCAATGAAAGAGTTGAAATTAATTAACATGAAGTCTCATGATTGTCATATCTTGATGCAGCACTTGTTGCCGATAGCTATACGTGGAATTTTGCCAAAACGTGTTCGAATTGGATGTACCCCTTTGAACGGTTTATGAAGTTGATAAAAGGTTATGTGAAGAAACGATATCGGCCAGAAGGATGTATTGTTGAGAGTTACCAGGTGGAAGAGGCAATTGAGTTTTACACAAAGTACTTGTCAAATGCTGAAGCTCTTGGTATTCCTAAGTCTCGACATGCGGGAAAATTTGAAGGAAAGGGTATTAGAGGCAAACAGTTTGGGCGTGTAGACCCTAACATGTTCCGTGCAGCACATCTATATGTATTACACAACAGTGATGATGTTCAGCCGTACATTGAAGAGCATATGACTTCTTTACGGATTGAAAATCCATCAAAGACTGAGAAATGGATTATCGATAAACATAATCTTTCCTTTATTGATTGGATAAGAGATCGCATCATTCCACTCATCGGACATTCCCCAACTTTAATTTCCGAAACCCTGCATTGGTTGTCTCAGAAACCTCGTTATGAATTTTTTCAATATACCAGTTATGTGATCAACGGTTACACTTTTTATACAAAAGAACAAGATGGGAAGAGTACAATGCAGAACAGTGGGGTGACTTTAGTGGCTGAGGCAATGCATGTTGCTAGTGCGAAAGACAAGAATCCAACTTATGCATATATGAATTATTATGGTGTGATTGAACATATATGGGAGTTAGATTACACTGTATTTAAAATCCCTGTATTCGGCTGCAGATGGGTTGATAACGGCAGTGGGGTTAGATATGAAGATGGATTTACATTAGTTGATCTTAATAGGGCAAGGCATAAACAAGACCCATTCATCTTAGCATCACAAGCGACACAAGTATTCTATGTCACTAACCCTGCTGATAACAGATGGTCTGTAGTACTATCTACGAAAAAAAGAAATGCCAATGAATGTGATGATGAAAATGATGCCAATTGGAATAACGAGTGTGTCTCAGCTGTGCAAGCAACTCAATTATTGAACGATGATAACAATACAATTAATGAGGAGGAAATATATGTCAGGGATGATCATCGTGAAGTAATATATGTATCAGATCCTGAATCTAATCCGAAAACAAGGGGAAAAAAGAAGGAAAAGAAGGTAATGAGGGTAATAATATTGCAACATATAATATCTATGTTGGTTTTTTTAAATGCATTTTTCAACTCAATTATGCTCAATACATAACATTCTAACATAATTTATTTATTGATTTTTTTTAGAGATATGGCCAATAAAAATATTGATAGGGACAGCAGTGATGAAGAAGGGAAAAGAGGGCCGACAATTATGAGAATCATCACAGATATGAGGAATAAAGGAGAACTGGTCGAGTTGGGATGGAATACTTACAATCTTCCCATTGGCCCTTATGCAGACATGTTCTTGACTTACATTTCACTTGTGACACGTAACCGTGTTCCTATCTCCTATAATAATTGGAAGCAGATTCCAACGGGTCATAAGGAGCATATTTAGCAGGAAATCACGGTAAATATACTATTTTATGTAATCATTTATGTATGTAAAATGTTATTAATTTTAATACATTAATATCAGTATACATTTGTATGTCTTACAATGCAGAGAGTGTTTAATGTGCCAGAGAGTAGGAAGAAATGGCTTCTTAGACATTGTGGGGAGCGTCTAAGAACATTTAGGTCATATTTAGCTCGTAGGAAAATGTACAGAAAGAGGGATGGTTCTCTATGGCAGAATCCACCCAAACGATACAGTTTCATCGATCAAGAAAGTTGGAACCAATTTATTGCATATCGTCTTACGGGTATTTTAAGGTATTTGTTAGATATTAATTAAATTTTTTTTATCGATCCTAGTATTGTGCATAATATTGAAATAACTATGTCACTATGTTTTGGCTTGTCACATAGGAAAAAAGTGCCAAAAATAAAGAGATTGCGAAGTAGAATAAATACCGGCATAATATGGCTCGCAAAGGGTATGTAGGCCTTAAAGAGGAGTTGGTATGTATTTTGTAATTTATCTATTTACAGCGTACTGACGAATTTTATAATATTGGTACATTATACGAATATTTTTTGATTTGTAGCTCATAGCCCAAGACTTAGACCCATGTACCTCGTCCATTAATATTGGTACATTATGGAAGAAGGCTAGAGCAACAAAAGATGGATATATTAATGAAGATGTAGATGTTGTAGAGACAAAAATTGTAAGTTTGTAGATATTTGGAGCCCTGCTTACTTTTCTTTTAGAAAACTATTATATTATGCTTATTCATGTAAGCTAATTTTACATATATTATATACATTAGAGGACAAACTTCAAGCGTCAGATGGTGAGGAGGGGGTAGACCAATATAACATTGTATCACAGGCTATAGGAATTGTAGAACACCGTGGAAGACACAGGGGTCTTGGGTTAGGTGTTACGAAAACGAGTGTACATGGTCAATCTCGTGGTTCTCGTAACACTGATGAGCAAGTCTCCATCCTCACACAGAAATTGAACGTGGCATTTGAACGGATGGCAACAATGGAGCAAGAGTTGTCATTTATTAAATCTCAAGGGTATAAGCCATCCGATTCAGCCGACCATGATCAGCTTCACATACCTAATGTAAATAGTATCAGAGACAGTTGTGAATCTGATGCACGTCTTTCTTCTCTTTCCGAGGTAAGCATTACATAAATTTGAATTGTTATTAAATTTATTCGGTGTCATAAATAATTAATAATGTGTAATATTTTCGTTTAGGGTTTGCATAAATGTGACTTGTTAGCAAATGATCTTTCAACTCTTTTGGCGAAAGGAAGGGTCTGCATCAGTCACAGTACCCAAACACAAACTGTCCACGGGTACAACTTAGCCCTACTTACAAGGCCGGTGAGTATTGACACTCCAATCATTGGTAGTGCGCCCTTCCCTTATTATAAAGAGGGCGATGAGGCAGCCACAGTGCTAGAAGCTCATGGAAGCTTCGTGCCTTGGCCTGTGGATCAGATACGTCTCACTACTGAAGAGGTATTGACATATATTCAATATTTTCATTAGACCTAGTTTAGTAGTTACATTGTTTATACCTTTTTCATATATATATGCTCAATACATATTTTGTTTATTATTATTATTTAAGGAATCAAAGAAGAAGACTGCTCCTACTAGTAAAACCAAGAGAGGTACTAGTAGAACGAGCAACACAAAAGAGGGCGCTGCCAAAGGAAAGAGAGCTAAATCTGAAAAATCAGTTGCCCCACAAAAGATTCCTTCTTCGAAAATACGCCAACCTCCACTAGCATTAGCTTTATTGTATTTCTATGCCCAAAACTACCTCGGGAATAATTATATTTCCATTGATTGTCGTCCTGAGTATGTTGGAAGGGACAATGCTACTTACATGGTATCGACAGTTGACATAAGCGACATTTATAATCAGGAATGGATGTCAACCACGAGCGTCGCCGTTTATGTCACGTAAGCATTATTTCATATTTTAGATTTTAGTACTCTTGGAGAAATAGATTTTTTACGACCTCTTAAGCTTATATGAGTTATTAGTTATTAAGAAATATCCATTGTTATTGTCGTCCATCTATAGGTTGGTAGCTAGTCGCGCTGCGTTGGAGGGAATGTTGTCCTCTATTGTGTTTGTGTGCCCATACTACATAGCTGACAGTAGTACAATAACAGAGGGTAGGCACATAAACTATTTAGCGGATCTTATTTTGATTGAGGGACAGAACAGGCTCTATCTCATTCCTCACCTCGCAACTGAACATTGGATTTTGTACGCCGTCCAACCTGATCTTAATAAAGTTTATGTGTTTGATTCCCTTCAAACCTATGACGTGCCTTTTGAGGTCGCTCGTCGTGGTGGGAAGGAATTTATCGACATGTTAGTATACTTTTCACTTCTTACTTCATTAGCTTATTTATACATATATATATTCTACTTTCATTATTTGAGGTATATATACTTACAATATTATGTACCCAACTCTATTTATTAGGGCACTACGGACGGCATATCAAAGGAGAGGTTGGAATGGTGTCCCAGACCCAAAGAATCTTCAATATGAGCCTATCATGGTAAGTAGGAAGACAACTATTTTGTATTTTGTTTTAATTCAAATTAATATATAATAGTTAGAGAGCTAACTGAATTCATTTGACAGTGTTTACAACAGCAAAACGACGATGATTGTGGATACTATGTATGTAAAGCAATGGATCTTATAGTCCAGAATAGATTGGTCAACATAGATCCAAGCCATGTATGTTTGCTTTTCCATATTTTTCTATTAATGAATCATGACATATATATTTTTGACCTAATGGCTAATTGTATATTAATTGAAACATGGGTGTTGTAGTTTTTCACCGATGACTATGCATGAGGCCAGCAATATAATGTTGATGAAATTGATGAAGTTAGAGACTAATGGGCCAAGCACGTGCACTCATTCATTCGGTATTAGGTAGCGATCTATATTTTCTACATGCATTTTCAGGTTTGTAATTCGTCTACATCTTTCGGTCTTCCAGCCTAGATCTGTGAACTCTTTACTTTGGGGTGTAGAGCTACTAAGTTGTGGTATGCCCACTAATTTTTATTCCTATGTATAGTTGGTGTATTGAGACATGCATACCAATTATAGATTGATTGAAATTATGGTGTGATACCCTACTGGTATGAATTGATGTTGTTTTACATTGCAGATTTGGTAATTGTTTGAACATACAACTGTGTATGTGGGCAGGAACAAAACAGAAAAATGCTAAAAAAAACATATACTTTTAATAACGGTTCTATGAAAACTGTTATTAAAACCTATGCTTTAATAACGATTCTTAAACAAAACCGTTATTAAAACTTGAGTTTTTAATAACGATTTCTTATAGAACCGTTATTAAAAACTGAGGTTTTAATAACGGTTTTTTTAAGAACCGTTATTAAAGCATAGGTTTTAATAACGGTTTTGTTTGAGAACCGTTATTAAAACTCCTTATAATCTGATATTTATGCGCATTTAATACGTATTAGAGGGTTTAATAAACGCATAATCCATGACCGAAACGGTAATTCGATCATGTTTTAACAACGGTTTTTGTATTAACCGTTATTAATACATGGTTTTCAACAACGGTTTTTTCATATAAACCGTTATTAAAACCTTATTTTTAACAACGGTTTACTGTGAAACCGTTATTAAAAGCTCCTTTTTAACAACGGTTTTTAAGTAAAAACCATTATTAAATATGAAGTTTACGCACATATTCATGGGTTTTTGTGTATTTTTCATGGCAGTTATGAACCGTTATTAAAGATATAATAACAGGCGATTCAATAACGGTTGAAAACCGTTATTAAAACTATAAAATAACCATTATTAAAACCCCTTTCCGTGGTAGTGAATATCGGCGCACAAGCATCACGGTACCCTCCCAATCATCCAACCTAGAGGCATAACAGCACTCTGATGATACTGATGCATAAGACACACAATACTCTCCTCACCTCAAAAACCTAATCCTTAAGTATCGATACCCCCAATAGGGCTCGTAGGTCATCTATGGAGTAGACCAGGGCCTGACTAGGGCACAACTGGCACACCAAAAATCCAAACAAATCGAGGACTCCTACCTCTTCTATAGGGTAACCCTAAGGTGATCACATATATCACATTTTACATAATCATCCCCATTTCCATATTTATCCATTTTTCCTTTATTTCCAATTATCCAAGGTAACCTAAGGTCAATAGTCCATAACAAGGTCAAAGTCAACATTAAGGTCAACCTATTAAAGTCTAAGGCCACTCTATTTCTAATTATCCACATTTGGGTACATTAGCTCGAAATAACCAAAATGCCCCTAAGACCAATAATTAGCATATTATCATCCATTAAAATACTAAATTCATTTTATTTATTAATTTGTAGTGAAAAGCTAAAAATGAAATAATTTAATTATTTATTATGCAATTTAAATTATCAGCTATGTCAAGAGCTTATTTTTCTCTTACACTTGTTTCTGGACACAAAATCCTATCATATACCTTTAAAACATACAAAACACATGATTGCATAATCAAAAATAGATAATACATATTAAACATGATTTTTAGGATGAACATCATAATACACTAAAATTGAATAAATTCCCCCTAGTGCACATATCCATAATTATATCTAAGCATGTTCACCTTATTATTTTATACATAGTTACCACACAAAATATTTTTCAGTTATTAAAATCATTTTAATCATACTTTAGTATCAAAATATTTTACTTCAGATAACATGTCCATTTTACCGTTTTCATGATAATAATAATTAATACATAATTGTATCGTAACAAATCATACTTAATATATTTTCATACACCAAAAACCCTAATGTGTTATCACATAATATGTATCATTTTAGTAGGGTATAACGATTACCTAAATTCGGGTAAAACACAAATTAGCGGTATACAATTAAAATTATAAGGCCCTACTAATCAAACTTTTACACCTAAAAATAATACCACAAATACCGAATTAATATATATTAGATAAAATAATAATTATAATATAAAAATATTTATTTTTATAAAATTACCAAAATACCCTTACATTTGATATAGGTATCAAAAATTATTAAAACCACACACACAACTCACGCTGCACAGCAGCATGAGCCATGCAAGCGGAGAAGGGTCGGTCGAGCTTAAGGGCTGGATGGCTAAGATGGTGGTTGGTTGCTAGTTGTTAGATGCAATGGAGGGTGGGCTAGTTGTAGGAGGTTGCGGGGAAAGGTGGCAGGAAGGGTGCACGATAGTCAGGGTTGGGGAGGAGGTGATGAAGCTATAGTTGTCGGTGGTCGCAAGAAAAGGAGGAAAAAGAGGATGAAGGGTGGAGAAGGAGCTACTAGAAAGATGGTGATCAGTGCAGGTTGGAGGTGGGTTGTGATGGGTTGGGGAGCTATAGTTGTTGGGTGATGGTCGGTGGTGATGTGTAGGCTGCAAGGTGGTGATGGTGGAGGGGCTAGAGCTGGATGATGGTTCGAAGGTGGAAGCTGTAGTGGATGATGTGTTTGATGCAGAGGGAAATGGAGAAGGTGGTTGGGTGTTGCAGGGTGTTGGATGGTGGTAAGTTTGGTGATGGAAGTGGCAGGGTGGCGCTAGATGAAGAAAATGCAGAGGGGAGGAGGTGTTGTGTTTGTAATACCCCATTTTTAAAAACCTTATTTATAAATTAATAATCATATGATTTGTTATAACTATTATTTTAAGATGTTTAATATTAAAAGTATTATTATTATTCGTATTATTATGACAGTTTAATTATAAATTTAATCAGGTTAAAATTTTAGTAGAAATTAGATTATTTAATTTAATCCTAGTTATATCTGTAAATCTTATCCTAAATTATTTTATTGATAATCTTTTGATCCGTAACACAAAAATAATTTTCTAAAATTTATTCCTGATTATTTTACTCTTTCTTACCCTTTTTCAACCTATCCTAACCTGGATTATTTTTTCCAAAGTATTTTTCTATCCAGTACCCTAATCTATCTAAATTAAACCTAAAAATAAAATAAAATTTACCTACTTTATCCTACTATTTTTACCCAACTAAACTGACCCATTGCTTCCCCGAATCCCCTCCTACAATCACTCTCCTTGTCTCCCTCAGCTCCTTACCTCACGTTGCACCCTCTGCATAATGTGCATTTACATACTACATACACACACTCACACAACACCATTAAATACACATATACATTTCCTCATTTCCTTTTCACCAACCATCACAACACCCAGCTCCTAATCCCCTCTCTATATTGTTCGATTTTTCCAACCAAACAAGCCCCCCGGTATTATACATATACACACTCACAACACTGCACCTCCCTTTCCCACAATACCCAGCCCATCACAGCCCCTACCCCTTCCTTTCTATACCCCTTCGAGCCCTTCAACGATGCCCAAACCCAACCCCTTCTCCCATGCACCATTTTTCTCGACCAAACACAAACCCCCTCTCTGCATGCACACACATGCATACTCCCAACCTGCCCCAACCATTTCATGTAACCCTAGCCCAGGCAACCATCGACCTCTAGCACCCCAACAGCCACCGACCCTCCATCCCATCCTCACCACCTCGGCATACCAGCCCTACAACACCAACCAAACCACCCACCAGCCTGCACATCACCACATCTCCCTGCAACTTTCTCCCATGCACCTTTCTTCTCATCCCTTTGTAGCTTTCTGCCTTCGGCCCCTGAGCTAGCCACCATCCAACACCCTACAACCTCCCTTCTCCCCTTCTTCCTCTTCTTCCTGCCCTTCCACTCTCATGCGTTGTCTAGTAGCACCACCCACCATCTCCACCACCTACAGCCAATTCCCTTCCTGCGCTATCAACCCCCAACCGAGACACTTCTACCACCTACCACCACTGACAGCGCCACCCCATCACCACCACTGCAGCCGACCAAAACCATCGTAGCCAATAGCCCCTTCCCTCCTCTTCTTCCTCCCTCGCCCTTGCAACCCTCCCCTAGTTCATGCACTTCTCACGCTGCGTGCATGCAGCGTGAATGAGTGTGTTTGATTTTAATAATGTTTTGGTGTATATATATATATATATATATATATATATATATATATAAATGTAAGGGTATTTTGGTAATTTTTAAAAAATAAATATTTTATTACTATTATTATTATTTTACCTTATAGATATTAATTTAGTAATTGCGGTATTATTTTTAGATGCAAAATGTTTATTCGTGGGATCTGATAACTTTAGTAGGATACTGCTATTTTTACATTTTTACTGGAATTCAGATAACCTTTATACTCTACTAAAATGATAAATATTGCGTGATAGAATATTAAGGTTTTTATTTGTAAAATGTGTTAAACATGATTCGCTACGACATAATTATGTATTATTAATTGTTATCATAAAAATAAATAAAAAATGAGCATGTTATCTGATATAAAATATATCAAGTACAAATGTGCGATCAAAATGGTTATTATAGATATTAATTTGGTAATTGCAATATTATTTTTAGGTACAAAATGTTTATTAGCTGGATCTGATAACTTTAGTAGGATATCGCTATTTTTACATTTTTTCTAGAATTCAGGTAACCGTTATACTCTACTAAAATGATAAATATTTCATGATAGCATATTAAGGTTTTTATGTGTAAAATGTGTTAAACATGATTCGTTACGACATTATTATGTATTATTAATTGTTATCATAAAAATAAAAAAGAAAATGAGCATGTTATCTGATATAAAATATATCAAGTACGAATGTGTGATCAAAATGGTTATTATATCTAGAAAATATTTTGTATAATAGGTATGTATAAAATTATAAATTGAGAATACTTGAACATAATTCTGGAATAATTAATATAGACAAGTACCCTAGGGGTAATTTGATCATTTTAAGTGTGTTATAATTTTTATCCTGAAAAGCTTGTCTCATGTGTATTATCTGTTGTTAAGTATGTCAGTATGTGTTTTGGATGGATTAAAAGTGCATAATATGATTTTTATGTGCAGATTTATGTATAAAGGAAAAATGATCATTTGGCATATCTAATAATTTAAATCGCGTAAGGAATAATTCATTTATGGTGTTTTAGCCTTTTCATGACAAATGAATAAATAAAATGAGATTACTATTTAAATAGACGATAATCTAGAAATTTTGGTCTTAGGGGTATTTTGGTCATTTGCGGCCTAAAGTGTCCAAACGTGAATAATTAAGCCTAGGATAACCTTAGTATATTTTAATGTTGGCCTCGATATTGACCTTGATTATGGTTATCTCGAATGATTGGAAATAAGCAAAAATGGTTAAGTATGAAAATTAGATTTTTCTGTATTGTATGCGATTTCATGGTCACCTTAATAAAATATTAATACTTAAAGTGAAAGACCTGAAGATCGGAAATGGTGGCTCCTCAGGGGTCACTACCCTAAGGATGTGGTTTAGCCCATGGTTGATACTATAGATTTTTGCTAGTATGTCTTAGTTCCCTAGTCAAGCCCTACATCTTACTCTATTCTATTATGCAGATTAATAGGGGGTATACATACTTATGGATTAGGTGTCCTTGTCGGTAAGGTATTGTGTTACCTTTGTGTACCAGTGCAACTAGGGTACTTTTGTGTCCTTGGGTTGATAGTTGGTAGTATACTGTGTTGCCTTATTGCACCGATGTGACTGGAGTACCTTTGTATCTTCAGATCTCCCATCGAGAAAGTAAATTAAAAAAATAGAAATGATATGATTTGACTGAAATGATGATTATCGGATTTATGGATTGTTCGGTAGCAGCCTTCGTGCCTACCTATGGTTTCGGTAGCAGCCTTCATGCCTACCTATGGTTTTCATAGCAACCTTTTTGCCTACCAGTGGTTTTCGTAGCAGCCTTTACACCTACCTACAGTTTCCTGTGGTTTCGGTAGCAACCTTTGTACCTATAGAGTTTTCTGTGGTTTTCTTTGCAACCTTTGTGCCTACTTGTGGTTTCGGTAGCAGCCTTTGTGCTTACTTGTATTAGTATTATGTTTGTGAGCATACCTGTAATGTCATGGATTTTATTATGCTGAATCTGTGATGTTATGGATTTTATTATATTGTACCTATAAGTATACCTGGGATGATATGGATCTTAGTATATTATACTTGTGAACATACCTATGATGTATGTAATTGGTTGGGATTTATGGTGAGACATGAATTATGCTGTGAAGGTTAAAATTATAGTGTAGAGTTGGGTTTTAATTATTGTTTCAGAGAGTATCCCTAGGATGTTCAATAATAAGTTCAATTGTATCATATGACTAAATATGAGTAGTACATGACCTTGATGGAATTTGATTATCTAAATGATTATTGTATCTCGATCATCGTATGTATATGTATATGTCTCATACCATGTTAGTTGTATGCCTTACATGTATTCCATGTTGTTTTATCATATTAGTTTGGCATAAAGGGTTACTCAGTACTATAGTACTAAAGGGTTCATTCTCGTGGGTCCATGTCTATTCATTGGACAGTGGACTTTGTAGGTCAGCCTTCAAGTTCAGCCAAATGTTGGTAGTTCAGATTTGATAGCGTAGGGATATCTGGTGTCTCTATTGCTCTATTGCTATCTTATCTTCGGTTGTATTTGGACCCTTACATCTTCTTGTAATTTCCCTTTGGAGTTTTATAAACTGCTGATGTTGTTTTTAATTAGCACAGTACTTATCTAACGTTCTCTCTATTCTGATTTCTGTAATCATGTTATTAATTTAAGTAGAGTAATGATTTCAACCTTAACACTTGGTATGAGAATGGTAGAGAAAATCGGACATGTACCAAGTGTGGCGGTAACACCCATTGTTTTTATTATTTTAGCTTCCCCACTTAACTATGTAAACAAAATTTTTCAATATTAAATTTTGGGGTGTTACAGTGGTGGCTCGAAGGGGCAAAAAAGGAAGGGGGTTGCTGGGCGAGGATGGGGAGATGGCTCGGGGGCTGCGATGGGGAGGGGAGTTGGGTGTTGCGCTAGAGGTTGTAGCGTGTGTATATATATATATATATATATAATTTTTGCTAGGTTGAGTGAGGCAAGGAATTGAGGGAGACATGGAGAGTGATTGGGGGAGGGAATTGGGGCAAGTAATGGGTAAGATCAAAAGGCAAAATAGTGGAGTAAAAAAATAGTTTTATTTTTATTTTAAATTTAGTTTTGGTAGATTAGGGTATTAGGTAGAAAAAAATAATCCAGGAAAAATAATTTGGATTGGGATGGCTTTAACACAATGGGAAAATATAAAATAATCGGGAAGAAATTTTAGGGATTTATTTTGGGTTACGAGTCAAGGTTAGTAATAAAATAATTAGGCTAAGATATACGGGTATAAACTAGGATTAAAATTAAATAACCTAATTTTTATTAAATTTTAACCTGATTAAATTTATACCGAAGCTGTTGTAATAATACAAATAATAGTAACACATTTAATACTAAACCTCCTAAAATAATAATTAAAACTAATTATATGTAATTATTAATTTATAATTAAGGTTTCTAAAAATGGGGTATTACATGAGGGCTTATGAGAAGTTGTTCATAACCCAAGTATCCAGCCATAGCCACCTAAAGGACACAAACACTTCATAAGAGAAGGTTAAAAGTGAAACAAAACACACCAAGAATCCTAAAACACGCTTAAAAGTTGTTCATATACACCTTATATTGCTTTCCTAAAATAGTTAATATAACAAAATACCAATATTAATTAAATCCTATTAAATCTTATTAAATCTTAGAAGTATAGTCATAACAAACGGACCATATATATAATTAGATTCAAAGAATTAAGCACAAGTGAAACGATGTCAATCTAAGTAACCAAACTAGAACCTCAAGCGTGTCTAACTATATTCCCGTCCTTTAACCCACATGTATCAAAATGTTCTACTACTTCGATTAGATTCATAAGACTATTAGGCGAATTGTTATCTAACCTAGCTGTAATTTATACATATGAATTCCAGCGTGTTTATATATCCACCTAGCAAGCAGTTAGTCATGCATATTGCCATTATGAAGAAGCCAGAATGAGTATTCACTATATAAAACCATACTTGATATAATCATACATATAAACGATAACAATTAAAATAGAGTAAAAAAATAAGATAAAAAAAAATTAATATTACATCTCAAATTATGGTCTAGGGTTTCAACATATTTCTTAGAAGCAATTATTTATCCAATCATAATAAACTAATTAATTACACAAAAATGTGTACATATATATATATATATATATATATATATATATATATATATATATATATATATATATCCTCAACATCGTCTGTCTCTTCTCTCTCCTCTATACCATATTTCTCTTATATCCCTCTCTCCTATGCCATGTTTTCCTATCTCATCTTTTCTCTCTCTTTCCACATCTTGTCTCCTCTATCTTTTAACGTCTCCTCTATTATCCTCCTTGCATGTATTCTCATATCTCTCTCTCTCATTCTATGTCATTTTTTTCTCTCCTCTTTACATCATCAATCCTCTGTTCTCTCTCCTCTTTGTCCTCCAATTTCTTTCTTTCTTCTTCTTGGGCATGTGGCCATTTTTCTTTCATTAAATGGTACGTTTCCATTTGTCCTTTTTTTTCCTTTTTTTTCAACTATACTTACAAAATAAAATTTAAAAATAATAAATAATCTCATAACTTAAAGCCATCAATTTTCTATTATTTTAGCTAAAATAATTAAATATATTAAATTATTATAATTTAATCACAAAATTATAATTAGCCTTATATATTATTCAAATAAATGACTAAAAGCTAAGATTAAAAGGGTATAAAATATGTTAAAATATATATTCATCATATGTGTTTCTTAACACAAATGGGTGATTCTTAGTACTATTTATGTTTGTGGAGTTTTTCCACCACCTCATTATCGTTTATCTTGTGTCACACACATACTCACCCACCATATATTTATATGTTTTTTATATACCTTTTCTATGTTCGATACAAAAAACCATAAAAGAGAGAAATTCTGTAATTAAAGAGATGTATATGAGGAATTAATCATCCTTCTTCTTCTTCTTCTTCTTCTTCTTCTTCTTCTTCTTCTCTCTCTCTCTCTCTAGATATATATATATATATATATATATATATATATATATATATATTAGATAATTAAAAGTGCATCATGCATGTGCATCAATAGTGATATAATACAAAACACAACATTAAGCTTGTAATCTCTCTAGAATCTCCAAACAAATACTATATTTTTAAGCATATGCACTACTGTGAAGTCTAAAAATGCTCTCCTTTTCAAGTTCATTCACACAATTTCGAAGCAAAATTGTTGTATGTTGAAAAATAGTTTGGTCTTAGTTCTATAAAGCTTGTGTAATAGCCCAACAACCACTTCTCTTTACAAACATCCTTATCCTCTCTATCTTCTTGTACCTCTAGCCAACCATTACATCATTTGTTGCCAACTTGTAAGTCTGGAAAAAAAATAACCTTGTAGTAGTTTTATGCCATCAAGCATCCTATGAACACAAGGCCCTAACTTTAAATAACATAACCACATAAAACACACTACTCACCATCAATCACCCTCCATTGGAACAACTCAGTATAGTCATCAAAGCATTATAATAGACGGTTCAAACTATAATTTTCTTTCTAGGTAAGCCAATGTGATTGACATTAAGATGTTTCCTTGATTTCTTTTATGTTCAAGGTTAAAAAAGTCATGAAAACCCTAAATATAGTCACCATGCTTCTCACAATCCCCTCATTTTATAAAGTAAACCAATTCATTTCTTAAGTCCATGGCTTTTCTAAACATCTAAGTTGGTATATATATTTTTTCACTATGGTTCTATACTAATACAGCTCATGTCACCACTTAATCTAAAATAGCTCTTTGTTCTTTATAAGTTTCCACAATCATCTACCTATAGTCTCATTGTTCTAGCTATGCAAACATTTAAAGTTTAGGGGCCCTTGTGCCTTTGGTAAGCAGATTGTCTTCAATGCCACAAGTGCCCTATTATTCTTCTCATTTAAACCAATACAAAAGAGCATTCTATTAATGACATCAATATATTTGATAACTTTTTGAGTTCTTATATGTTTTATTTATTATAATAATAGTGAATTGAACACCTTTTCATTTTCTAAGCTCTTGAACTTTTCTTACTTGAATCTTCCACTTGATTTTCTCAACTAATTAGTATTGTGTGTTCATATAGGTGAAATTTCCACATGATATAGTATTATTATCGATTATAATGATAAAATTTTGCATCAAAAATATATGTTTCTATATAATTATCTATAGATTATTCATTTAGTAGAATACACATGTAGAAACATACAATACTCAAGCCCTACACTACACAAATAAACCTACAAGTGTGTGAGAGTCCTATATTTGGGCTATACTCCAACTTCCTTCGATTAAATCCATTAGAAATTCAAAATATAGATGTAAAATGTGTTTCAAGGCTTATTTATCATATCTTGAAATATATTACCTGCCCGAACTTGAAATGCTGGAAATCTTATCAAGGATAAACTTCAATGATGGACCTGAGACTAAATATTGGAAAAATCTTGTAGTTACTATAACAATATTAAATACTAGATTTTCCCATTCTTTCTCGTTCCTTTATTTACCGGATGTGAAAACTATCATGAGAAAGTCATGAGCAAGTTGTGGTATGAGTTGTTAAGGATCACAAAGGTTACGTAGGCCTTGAGGAAGAGTTGGTAAAACATTATAATCTATGTGTTTAAATGACTAAGTCTAACATTACCATGGTATTCTAACTGTAAAGTTTATGTTTGAATTTATAGCTCAAAGAACAAGACTTAGATCCATGCACCTCATTGATTAATATTGATACCTTTCAGAAGAACAACACCAAGTGGACCTTTGATTCATCTTTGATAGTTGACTAAGTAATGATTATTGGATAATTGGAAATAAAAGGTTATACAAGGCATTGAATTGAATTGAATTGATTTTGTAGTGTTTGAACTATGACTAACTCTAAGCCTTGATGGCTTTGATTTGTAGTAACCCTTGTGGTCCTTCAAATTAATTGGATATTTAGTCTTGATTGATTTGTTGTTGAAGATCTATGTGGCCCTTATGGAATAATATTTTGACATGGAATAAGACATTAATAACTTAAAGACAATTTTTTTAGTAGGGAAAGGGATCTTGTGTCTCTGAATAGGCCCTCGAATGCATAGTTGGACCTTTGAATCAAATGGATCATTTATTGCATTGGAATTCACAAACTTTTTAGACAAATGATAGGTCTTGAGTAATGATGTTGTGTATACATGGCTTATGCCGTGTAAGTTCCTTGACGTATTGTCTTAGAGGTTAGTTATTTGATTTGTTGGTTTATCCCCGGTATCATTGATTTAGATTGTGAGATTTTATTTCTCTCCATATTTGAATTCACTTGATTTGAATTGGATTAAAAAAAACCACCATGACATCTCTTAAATAATTGGTTTAGGTTTTGCCTTGACAAATGTTTGAGATAGGAATGACATCCTTTAGGATTGGACCCTTGTTAAGGCATGTTGGTTAAGATGAAATATTGAGTTGCAAAATTATGATTGTCCTTGAATGTTGTTATCCCATGTAGATTAGTGGAATCATGTTCGACCACCTTATATATTGATATTGCATGCAATCTTATATTTTTGTGTGCTTCTTGTTTTTGTTTGATCAACTGTTATGAGAACATATGTTAGCTATTTAGAGGTGTTGTGATTTACTCAATATTAAAAAAAATCATGATGAGACCATCACTTTTTAGATAAGTAGGCATGCAACATGCATTAGTTGAACAACTTTGAGGAATGGCATTCCGAGGGTCAGGGAGATTAAGGTCCCTACTTTTGTGATTGACAAAAGTTGCACCACTAGATATAGTTGGGACAAGTCTAAAGACAAACCAGTGTAGCACATTTAGGTACTCTCTTACAATCGATTTTTCTTTAGGCTCGTATTTCCTTGGTTATGTTTAATTTGTTAGCATTGTTATTTATTTTGAGTTGAATTATTTCGACTTTTTAATATTTTACATTAAAAAAATAGAAAAGTTAGATTTATATTAAGTATGATGGTAACATTCAATATTTTATAATTATGCTTTTACATAAATTTTTTTTTTAAAGCAGTAAAATAAAGGATGAGGCATATATCATGTGTGTGTATATGTATGTATGTATGTATGTATGTATGTATGTGTGGAGAGAAAACGTCCGTGAATACGTCCAAATTAAAGCTGTGTGATCTACGTGAGCAATTAACAATTATGGGGTAAGACAATGAAAGGGTTGAATAGGCATATACATATAATCTGACTCCAACTTTGTTTGAATTTTTTTTTTTCATTCTAGCTTTAATCGAAAGCGACGTACATACATTACGAAATTTATTAATAGTATAGTAATTAATAACATTACTAAAATAGGCAAAGTCTTGTACGCCAGAGCAAGAATATATTATATGATACTAGTATTTTGTTTTTTTTTTTTAAAAAAAAAAGAGAGGGGAAAGGAGGAATAAAGGGTGAGGTCATTCATCCACAATGTGCCCCGGCCAACCTCAAAGCCTATAATTTTTTTCGCAGATTTAGTCGGAAATTTTTTATTATAGTTTGGTTTTAAAGAGAGATTTTAGATGTTGGATTTAAAGATTTTTATAAAAAACGGGATGGAGACAGATTTAGGGTTTCATCTTTGAACACGTCTTAAAATTTTTTATATATTATTCTATATACATTATATATATATATAATCTTTTTATATAGAATATAATTTAAAATAATATTAGAAATAAGGTCAGATTTTAGATATTTTATCTAATTTTAAGGTCGGAAGATAATTAGGAATGAAAAATAATTGAAAAAACGATTCGAATATAAAAATTTAATCCTTCGTATAAATCAAATCAGAAACTTTTTGATAAAAAAAAATATAGATAGAGATAAATTTAAAAATAATTTTATTTATATAGGATCCGAGCCATCCATGTTGCCATCCTTAAGTCTTGTAGGAGGAAAGCTCGCCTTGGTTGATCGCTCTACATCTTCGCCCGTCGGCCCATATCTATGACTGGGTATGCAAGGTACGTGATATAATATTTGTGTCTACCGCCACGGTCCACCCACCGACAACTACCACTCCATATAATCATATGCAGATTCAACGGATGGCTAAAAGAATACTACTAGTCTACCACTACAACGACTAATATATATATATATAGTAGCCGGTGGTAATTGAACATAGAAGGCAAGCCAAGCGAAGCCAATTTAATGATTCAAAAAAACAAACAGAGGCTTTAATCAACGATTATCTCACCTTCTCTGTGGGTCGATATCTCTAGGCTAATAAGCAAAAGCCTCGATAGGCCATAGATTGGGTAAGCAAGTATCAATATCTCAAATATTTTTTTTAATTGAATGAATGGTGATGAAAGAATATTTGACCAATTCAGAACCAATCTGTCTCTCCCTCGCTTTCTCTCCCATTTCCATCCCCAGGCCACCTCATGACCGCAACCCACCCACCTTCTCAATAATATCAATATTCCTGGCTAGCTCATACCATTCCATTCATTCGTTCGCTCATTTATTCAATCATAAAGAAATGATCGACAGTAATACCTCCACCTCCAACAAACTCAGCAAGATCACCTCCTCCTCCTCCTCCCTGTTCGTAACAATCTCATTGCTACTCGTTCTCCTCATCGTCCAAAACATCCCAACTTGCTTGGGCCAACAACGGGCAGAGCTCCTGAAATGGTACGCCGACTGCGGGAGCCACTACACCTGCGGAGACGATATCAGAAGCATAAGCTACCCGTTCTGGGGAGGCACCCGCCCCAAGAAGTGCGGACATCCAAGCCTAGAGCTCCACTGCAACGAAACGACCGGCACAACCACCCTCCAAATCCGAACGCTCCAATACCAGGTCCGACACATCGACCCAAACGACACATCCCTCACAATCTCCCGCCTCGACCTACAGGCGTCCGACGACACCTGCCCCACTACCTTCATAGACACGGAGCTCGATTTCACGATCCTTAACTACGCGGCAGGCTACGGCAACATCACAATCCTCTACGGCTGTCCGCCCCTCGACGGCTCTTCATACGACGAAGGCAGTCTTCTAGTCCTAGCGGCTACTTCAATTTTAGCTGTTCGGTCCGAGGGACAAATTTGAAGGACGCTTATGCAGTACCGAGCGAGATTGCGACGGCTAAGTATGGTTGTGCGCTAGCGTTGTGGTGCCAATTAATGAGAGTTCAAAGAAACTTTTGGTTCCGGGTACTGCTGGGGGGTTTAGGTTGGAGGAAAGCATTGAGGAGGGGTTTGAGGTTGTGTATCAGGTTGATAACAGGGCTTGCATTGCTTGTGTGGCTACGGATGGGCGGTGTGGCTATGATTGGAGTAAGAATGTTACGGTCTGCGTTTGTCCGTACGGGAGCCTTGCTGATTCTGAGAATCATACCTGTAAGGTCGGCGGTGTTGCAACAGCAGGTACGTTAATTGGTTTGTGTCTATATGTCTCTGTCTTTCTCCTTTGATCTTGAACTTGAATGCAAACGGTTACGAGCCTCTACATATATATATACAACTAATGTATATAAATACGGATGCATTTTTTTTGTAGTGAAATTAATTGGGGAAATATGGAGATTGGTTACTTATACAAGCATTGCACTAGCTAGCTAGCTAACTAGTACCGCGAATGATCGGTTATCTCGCGCACATATCAAAATTAAATCCTTAGTCTCTTAACTGGGAAATCATATGAGGAATAAATTCCGCCATTCTCATTCCATAATTGGCCATTATTTACGACTGGTAGTGTATTCGTTAGTTAATTAAACATGTCTATCGATCGAGACGGTGGTTCTAAAATTTCAAATTATTACAAAGTATGTGGGTTCGCTGAATTAGGGAGGCACACATCATCTATGATGATTTAAGCTCGTGCCGAGCGGACGGACATGCCTCGCGGCGGCGGCGGCGGCGGGGATTGATTAGTCAAAATATAATCGCAAAGACTAACCATCAATTATAGGGCCTTTTTTGGCTTTTTATGGCTATCCTGGCTAGCTAGTTGCTTCATTCAACTGACCAGGCTGTACCGTAACCACCCACTAGGTATTATATTATTATTATTAGTAGTAGTATCATCATCATATAAGGTTCACCTGACAAATAGTTGTTAGAAACCACCTTGCTTTTGGCAAGGATTTTTTGTTTCTTTTCAGAAATAAGAATAATGGAAGTAGAGGGGGGTGGTTGTAGGTATTTTTTTTTTAATTTTTGAATTTGTATATACGTTCACTCTTTTATTATTAACTTCTTCCGGTCTGATCGAATCTAATCCCACCAACTATTCTACCGAAAAAAAATTTACATTCACTCTTGAAATACCGACTTCTTCCGGTCGTCGAAGGTACAAAATAGTAATATCATCTGCTACGTTCTAGAAAAGCAGCAGTAGGATTTAAAAAATTGAATTACCATTTAGTCACTCTGAAGAAATTCCCGTCAATTATATAACTATCCTAATTCAGTAACCATCACCCCCCCTCCCTAATCAGGTCCTACGCATCCATCTTTGCTTCCGTAAGATACACCTTAATCTGTGTTTTTTTTAAAAAAAAAGAAAAAAGGAAAAAAGAGGCGATGCATCTCGCGGGATTATTACGTTAAAGTTGTGGGGGTATTTGGTAGGCACAAATGTGGGGTACAGGATAGTTGAAGACAGAAAGTAATTAGAGAGGAGGTAGATGCATATATCTAAGAAACTGTAGTATTGGTCGACTTACAAGGTTGGGGTGGCTTCCTAATTATGAGGATGGCATATAAGAGACGGTGAGGAGATTGAGGAGGAGGAGGAGGGAGCATCACGCACGTCTTATATAGAAGCCGCCTTGTGGGATGGAACGTGGTCCTAGTGAACTTGTGGGCCGAACGATGTAGTTTTTTTTTTCTTGGATTTGTTTCCGTTCTTCTTGTTCTAAGTCGTCACGGTCTTCGGGTCAGGCCCACATATGTGTGTGGGGGAGGAGGGGGGGGTTCTTTTCTTTCTTTCTTTCTTATAACCACTGTACTGTTCAGAGTCGTATAAAGTTTGTCTTTAATCTCGATGGAATAATATTCACACGACTTCATTAAGGACATTTGACCGCCTATCCTAACTTAATTAGTAAAAATCCATAAAAAATCGATCAGGCTAATATAATTGGTCAAAATATCAGCTAATCAAACCGAACAAAAAATTAATTAAAAGCGGCTCAAATTTATATTTTTTTTATTATATTTCCTAACTTAATATATATCATATATTCCATAAATTCAAACCAATAGTCCATCAACCGGTCTAATTTCTAAAGGTACGTGTATGATCCACGTTGTGTAGACCGGCCGAATATTAACGTGGCTGGCTGGGCGGCCCGTACTTTTAGTTGTTCAGCTAGCAAAATTAAAACCCGGCCGCCGGTGTAGTACTACTAGTAGTAGGTAAAAAATACCTTTCCGAACGTACAGCGTAATTATTTAATTAAATAAGCTATTCCACCCAAGCACCCCAAGTCCGATGCTTACTTGAATCGAGCTCGCCCGTTGAATATTATAAGTAAATCTAATTTAATTTCTGTTTTCATATATAAATATGGATGGACTTAATTTTTTTAATAAGATTATCGTTCGAACTCCGTTGATTTAAATGCGCAAAACATAGAACGATTCCTAATTATAAACTGACGTCGGGAAGTATCCTCTGTAACTCAGTGCGTTCAGATGGGGTAGGATGGATGAAAAGGACGTTACAGAGCCCGACGCCGGGCAGATCGAGAGAGCGGGGGAGGGGGAACGAGGTCGGATCTTGCAGCTAGACTTTGATTTTGACCGAGTCAGAGAGACTAGGATTCCCAGCAACTTCCCTCCCTGGTTCTTTCCTAAACGAAGACGGGATGGACGTGCTTCGTTCTTGCCGCACCCGCATGACGTCGTCGGTTCAAAGCAAAGCTGTTAGCTACATGGAAGCCTCCGTTCCGCGTTGAAACTTTCAATGACGAGGCCCTACAATGGAGAAAAAAATTACCATGGCTCCTGGTCTATACCCATGTGGGTCACGGTCGCCTCTACTAGTCTATCATATTGCGTACCTACGACAATACAATTCTTCTGCATTTAGGTATGGCAATATAAGGGGTCAGAAATTTTCAGTTTGAGTTAAGATTTAAAAAAATTTTAAAAATTATGTTTGAATTCCGAAAATCTTATTGAATTTTTTTTTTTTTTTTTGAGATAAGAGAGGGACGGATTAAGATTTCCATCTCGAAACCTGCCTCAAATATTTTATATAATTTTTTTATATAATATATATTAACGAGATAAAATTGGATATTAGAAAAGGAATTGGGTTTCAAATATTATGTCAGATTTTAAAATTACAAATGAAAAACTATTCAAAGATCGGATAGAGTCGAAAATTTTCTAATAAAAAAAAGTCAAAAATCAAAATAGATTCAAAAATAATTTAACTTGTGGAATATGGACATGGAATTTTCGTCTCCGACCCGAGTCGTTACCGTCCCTATCTGCATTGCGTACTACAGTTCCAAGAGGGGGAAAAAGACTAAATATGAAGTCAACAAGGAAGTCTTCCTTATTTTCCTTATATTCCAAACCACACACCGTCATCTGCATTGAACTTTTGACCGCATCCGATCGTCTCCTTCCCCGCCCTGCACGCTCCATCTCTCTTAATTATTCTGATCATCATCTCAATCTCCCTTCATTAATTTCTCGCACTATGTATCACACCGTAGCCCTGATCGACCTATCTATCTTTTCCCCCAACTTGTCTCCTCTCCCTTTCCCTTCCTTGATATTTACCTAAGCCCTCGTCCAGACCCCCCTTAATAATCAATAATAACCTCAAACAACCTACGTACACTCTTATATAATTCCAAACACAACACCACCCCCCCCCCGCCCGGCGGGGTCAGTTTTAGCATGAAAATCATGAATAGTAATCCAGCTCGCTTCATTTTTCCTATCTTCTTCGTCACCATCTCCACGATCACAGCCATAAACGGCATAAATCCTAAGTACGAAGAATGCAAGAAAAATGTCATGTGCCATGATAACAACGTAACCTACCCTTTCTACTCATCCGACCGGTCACAATACTGTGGATATCCAGGGTTCAAACTAGAAGAATGCCATGGCGACGATTCACAAGCAACAATCTCCATAAACAATCACACATATATTGTCCTCCGCATACACTCCAACACTTTCACCGTGGCTAGGAATGATTCTTGGTTATTATTTAATAATCACAATCACTCATGTCAATCATTATTTAATACAACTATCGATTTCACTCGTTTCGACTACACACCCACCGATCAGAAAATCTCCTTCTTCTACCATTGCGATATGAATAATGAACCGCCAAAGTCCATACCTCCTAGCCTAATTGTACACTGCCCGAGTGACGATGCTATAATCGGTTATTACATGACTAAGAAACCGGAAGCGGAACCCGGCGGCGTGAAGACTTTGTTGCATCATTGTCAGAGTCATCTCTTCATCCCGGCTCTTGAAGAATACGTGGAACGTATCGAGCAATCGTTGAATGTAGATGATGTGATTACGGCGTTTCAACATGGGTTTGAATTGAGTTGGATTGCAGAGAATGAGTTGTGTTCGGATTGCATGAGTTCTGGTGGCGTGTGTGGCTCTGATGATGTTGATTCAGAGGAAAGTAGTACTAATCCAACATTTGTTTGTCATTGTGCTGATAAGAGTTATAAAAATGAGGCATGCCCTATCGGTGAGGGTTTAATTTAACTAGTTATTATGCTTACTTGGTCGTCCCGTCCAGTCCCCCAACACTTCGAACCTGAATTGCATGCCGTGTTCCCATTTGAACCCGACTTATACGGCATTCCATGCATCAAAGCCAGACAAGTTCCATGTATTTTAAGATACCAGCTAACTATATATTTATATATATGATGGGTACTCAACTTGTTGATTTCATTGTTGCAGGCTCCGGTTCTTCAACACACCGGAAAATTATCATAGGTAAACCAAACTACTATCCCCCCTTCTACTCTGTTTTATTTTCTCCCAATCCAACACACGATACACATGAACTGATTTAACATACCTACATCTTCTGCTCTCCATACATGATCGCTGACTAAATCCAACCTCCTAATACATAGACAAAGTGATTTCTTCTTTCTTCAGGTGTATCCGTCGGAGCAGCGGCTATCGCTGCCTTACTGTGTGCTTGTCTCGTCTTCCGACAGCGCAAAAAGAAGCAACTGCTGGGCGCATCCAATGCGGCAGGAAAAAGCAAAGACATCACCAGTACTACCGCTGCTACTGCCGCTTATACAATCAGCGGAGGAGTGATTGGCTCGAGCAACGGATATACGACTACCCCAACGACTAATTATTCGCAGAGCACGTCTTCTTACGTATCTTCGAGATCGGATATCGAAAAAGGAAGAGGAGGAGGAGGAGGAGGAGGATTAGGAAGAGATGATAGCTCTTATTTTGGCGTTCAGTTGTTTAGCTATGAAGAACTTGAGGAAGCTACTAGTCATTTTGATGAAGCTAGGGAGCTTGGTGATGGTGGATTCGGCACCGTTTACTACGGTAACTACTCTAATTTAATTTCATATGACATGTACGAACGCCTTCTATACATATACACCTGGATGGATCTGTGCCTTCAGCGATGATAATAATTTGTTCTGCAAGTGCAGGCAAACTGACCGACGGGCGTCTAGTTGCTGTGAAACGTCTCTACGAGAACAGCGTCAAACGAATAGGGCAATTCATGAACGAAATCGAGATCTTAGCCCGTCTCCGACACAAGAACCTAGTAACGCTCTACGGCTGCACATCGAGACGCAGCAGAGAGCTCCTCTTAGTCTACGAATACATCTCAAACGGAACCGTAGCCGACCACCTCCACGGTAAACTATCGCCCCACCACAGCTCCTCCGCGACTAAAACACACCACCTCCCGTGGCAGACGCGCCTGAAAATCGCTATCGAGACCGCCGAAGCGCTAGCGTTCCTCCACGAACGCGACGTCATCCACCGCGACGTCAAAACTACCAACATACTCCTGGACCAACACTTCTGCGTCAAGGTAGCCGATTTCGGCCTATGCCGTCTCTTCCCTACCGACGTCACCCACGTATCGACGGCGCCGCAAGGCACGCCCGGCTATGTCGATCCCGAGTACTACCAGTGCTATCGGCTGACGGAGAAGAGCGATGTTTTTAGCTTCGGCGTTGTTTTGATCGAGTTGATATCATCGAAACAGGCCGTGGACATAACTAGGCATAGGCATCATATAAATTTGTCTAATATGGCTCTTGATAAGATACAGAATCATCAGTTGGATGAGTTGGTCGATCCGGTCCTGGGGTATCGAGAGGATTGTAGTGTGGATAAGATGGTTACTGGCGTCGCGGAATTGGCTTTTATGTGTCTGCAGCAGGAGAGGGATATGAGGCCTACGATGGGTGAAGTGCTTGATGCGCTGATAGAGATAAAGAAGAGTGTTGATGGCGATAAGCTTCAGGAAGTACTGGTTGTGGGTCATACTGTCGGTGGATGTAAGGAGGAGGAGGAGGATGCTGAGTTGTTGAAGAACGTACCGCCTCCGCTATCACCGGAAGAATCCAAAGGCGGGGGGCCACGCGTCTAGCCACTAGAACAGTAGTACGCACGCCGGCACTATGAGAACTCAGTTGCGTTCGTCCGTGATTGATGCTCTACCCTTCTCTTTTCCCTGTGTCTCTAGAGGAGTCCGGGCCGACTTAATTTTGGGTAATTATTTTTTATACGTATGTATGTAGCGGCAACGAGTAGGATATATAATACTGTATTACTAGCTGTCAAGACGAGTCTTGGGTTCGTTGGACGTTTATGAAAATTTATGGAAGCTAGTTAAAGAGTAGATTTTTATAATTTTCTTTCTTTAATTAGCTGGGGACATGTACATAATACTACCACTAGCTAGTAATTCAGAGAATGGAACCCTGTTTTGTTTCTCTCTGTTCTTTTTTTTTTTCCTTTGGCTCATGAATAAATTAATATCTACTTGGATCCATCTATCTGTCTGTCTGTCTGTCTTGTACACGTTATGGCGTGCTTTGCTTATCAAGCTACAATTGAACGATTAGGTGGCGGGGAAGTCAGGAATATTATAGACAGGCCGGCCGGCCGGTCGGTCTTGTCTTGTTATCTGAGAACTGAGAAGATGCTAGCTAGCTGATAACTGAACCATATACGGTGGCACTGTCTCTTGTCTGTGGCACGCACGCTGTCAATAATTCACTTCACCGTGGCGGGTACATCTGATCCGACCCTCCGAGCTTTAGTTATGGTTACAAGCATCGTATACCATTCAAGACCTCCAGAATTTACTATCTACCTGCTCCTTTAATTAAAGTAAATTACTAGCCTCCAATAAGTGGGGGTACCAGTTGTATCTATAACTGAATTCTGCGGTGGTGGTACGGTTTTATTGTTGAACCAGATCTGCAGTCCGAAAAAAAAAAAATTGTACCGTTAAAACTGGCTGTGGGAAACCCAAGAAACCAGTCAGTCATCAAAGTCAGTGGGGCTCATCTCATTGAATCTGTCGGTTACAGGACACGCACTACCGTATCACTGCAGCAACGCCGCCGTTCGACGAGCAACGCCTTTCCGCGATAGCTCCGTCGATGTTCGCGCACACGCGTAATCTCCGTCTACTGTTCAGTGTTCACCAACTGCATTTACAAAAGCAATGGAAGCGTTTGTCCTAGGCATCGAGGGAAGGGAGCGATAGAGAGAGGAGGGCAAATATTATATACTAAAATAGCGAAAGTACGAGTTAAAACAAGAGATCTTCAATTGAGGAAAAATAATTCACACCATAATTTTAAAGATTGAATCGGACCTATCTGACCAATCAGTAAACCGACGAGTCGGTAAGGATATCGACTAAATTTTATGTATAGCGTCCAAAACTGATTAAGAGTTTGTATGAATTTACTAATTAAAAACAATTTTTATAGATAACTATATAGAAATTTTTTAGTCTATATTTTTTAAAATAAATAGTTCTAAATATGAACTAAAACTGATTAGAAAATCATTAATTTATTTAAAAATTGATCATGAATCAGTCATATTAATATGTAATTTTTTTCAAAAATATTTTTTATTTTTTTATTTAATATATATCACTAATTGATCCGACAAAACATCAATTTGGGAGCTAAACTAATAAACTATAAGTCATATCAATTTAATGACCGATCAAAACTTTAAAACTATATTAAAAACTTTCAAAGAGGTGTGCATTGACAAGTCACAATTAGCCGGGGTGAAGGGATTACAGTAAAAGTTAACGACTAATTTTATCAAAATGAAAGGGGTGTTAGGGTTAGATTTTACATAGGCCGAGTTAGGCCTTATGCAATGTTAAAATAGAAAAACAAAATTGCATTTGATTATAACATATATTTCCATTGGACAATTTACATGTCATAGAGCATTTTGTTGATCATTTTTTTTAAATAAAACTTTAAAATTAATTAATTTTAGGTTAGGCCATCTAAAATGTAATACTAGAATTATTTTTAGAAGTTTTTTTTTTAATAAACACTCATAATGATATATTTTAGACAACGAGGTATGTAATAAAAATAATAACAATAATATTATATGGAGATATGTACATTATATAAGAACACACATTCTTCAACAAAATATATATTTTCCATGATATAAATACATATTTTTTATAATATAAATACACACCTTTTAAACTATAAATATGCACATTTGATTATATAAATATGCATCATTTATTTTTTTTCAAGCCACAAGAAGAAATACACATGTTTGAAAATAAATACATATATTCACTATCAACTAACTCAAGCTCTAATAAACAATGCACAAATGGTGACTCTTTTCCCTCTTCTTCACGAAGAGGATTGGTGTTTTTAAGAAGATACACTAGTACGAATGTCCTCATAAGCCAACAACTCCATTTATAATTTATCCCCTCCCCCCACCTCTACCCACGACATTAGGTAAGGTGCTTTAGACATAGGCTTCACCCTAAAAGTAAATCAGTGGTGAAGTCCATATCCCAAGCTAATGGCATTCCCAATATTGTCACCTAAAATACTCTCGAAAAGTCAGGAATGAGGGAAATGTCCTCCAATGGTGACACATTAGCTTTTCAACATGGCACAATGTAAAGATATATATGGCAACCTCTTTGCTCCAAACAACAAAGCATAAGGATGGATATGACTTTTGTCGTAAACTTAGGCTTGTATTTCCTATATTTATATAAGCCATCAAACCTTAAAGTCTCTAAAGAACAACTTACTTCTAAACGAAATCCATCATCACACCATATCTCCCTAACATGTTCATCCTCAATATGAAATAAAAGTTGTGTAGGTCAAGATCTATCAATGTAACAACCTAATTTTTTTTAAAAAATAATAGGTTTGGAAAAATGAAAAACCATAACAAGATTATGATTGCCACTTTCAACATAAGTCTTGTCACCATACCATTCTCATCCCAAGGATAAAACTAAAATAATTAATAAATAAGTCACGAAATAGAGACAACAAACGGAAGTAATATACATATATCAAGAAAAAAAATTAGTGGAGATCAACTCCTAATATACAACAAAAGGGGCAATGGACATAAGAGTCCAAAACATTTGAAATATAAAATATCTCGATGGCACTACTAGATAGCCTGTACTCTACAACCATACTCATGTACAAGATATTACTCCTTCTCAAGCACACCCTCACAATAAGTAACACTATCCTCATCTGGTATGTATAGCAGATCACTTGTAAATGTAGTATTAAGATGTTGATGTATTGAGTAAAAAAATCCTACCCTATAAAGGCAGCATGCAACGTATATGGCATGGTACAAAAGTAGTAAAGTATGTTATGCATACATACTTACTATCATACATTACTTATGGTCAACTTATAGAAAAGTTGCAACACCCCCGTTGTTAGCACTTAAAAATTTTATTTTAAAGAGTTAATTGCAAAATCCAAACACAAAAAACATGGGGGTATCACGCTGCATCTAATGTAGAAGATGTATTCTTTATACCTATCCTATGTAAGGTGCAAGAAAAAAGTAACATCATCTCTGGGATCAGGTGTGGGAAGCACTTGATTCTACCATGATACAGTATACAAAATAGAGAGAAGAGAACAAGTGAAATAAAAATAGAGTACTAAGAGTCAATAGATAAATAGAGATATCCAAATAACTATAGATTATACCAATTTGATTTAGCACTCACCAAAGACAAGCCCATCAAAAGTAGTAAACAATTATCACATTCAAAACAAGGTGGTATTTACTCATGGGAATGAGCATCACGTATGACAAGGATTATCAATATACTACGTAATGGTCATAAGGTAATACTACATTCATAATAAGGTTACACAATGTCATAAGGTCACATGAAGGAATAAACATACATATAGATTAACATAAGATGATGTAAGATAAGAGATGATTATACAAATTAATATTAGATATAATCATAATCTCTTTTCTTATTCACGTTGAGTTTAGAGACCTTATTATTTTTAATCAATTGGAAAATACGAAAGCACCTCTCAGAGTAAAATGCTCCCAAGCCACTATTATCGTCCAGTGGAGTGGATATAATATCTCAGTCCTCATTCACGTGATCTTTCACTTTAAGTAATTAATTTCTTATTCATTTTTTCTCATCGATATAAATAAAATTCATATTCTTATTTGAGCTTAAGGATCCCACTATTCTCAACCGGTGGAATGGTATCGATAATATACAACCTTAGAGCCAAATGCTTCTAATCACTATTCTTATCTAGTGGAACGGGTAAGTACAAACCTAGGGTAAAATGCTTATAGTCAATATTCTCATTTGGTGGAACATATATATGTAAACCTAAAGAAAAACACTCTTGGCCACTATTATCATTTGGTAGAATGGATAGGTACAACCGATCTTGACTCATATGATCTTTCACTTTGAATATCAATGTCTTATTAGACCATTGATTATTTATCTCAAGATCATCATGCAAAAATACATATAGATATGAAGGTTAAATCATTAAAAATTAGAATATTTATTAAAAATACATAAAACACAACCACATGCAGATTGAGACATCCCAAGGAAAAACCATATTTCCCCTAAGAAACTCTAATTCCACAAAATAAGCATAACTTTACCCATAATATCCATTTTATCACCAAATGTAGCACACACCCCTAAAATATTATTATTTGCAAGATATTCCAAAATAAAGGTCTAAATCTAATATCTTATACATGTGATAATAATAGGTCTCTAGGTTACTATTTATAAATTTCTATGAAACCCTAATTTCATAATATAGCCATAACTTTTCTCATAAGACTTACATCACCACCAAATTTAATACATATTCATAAAATATCATTATTAACATCATTTACAAAAATCTAGGTTTAACTAAAACTTTTTACACATGTAATAACAGCCTGCCTCTAGGGTTATTGCTCATACTTCCTTACGAAGCTATAATTTCACAAATTAGGTATAATTTTTCCCATAAGACCTATATAACCACCAAATTTACCACATATTAATAAAATACCAATATTAACAACATATCCAAAAATTAAGGCCTAACTACAACATTTTACACATGTGATAATGACTCCACTTCTAGGGTTATTGTTTCCAATATAATCTATTTTCTCATTTTATTGGATGTAGGTCATTCATAATTACTCTATATATTCCACATAATATATATAGCATATTTTAAATCAATTTAACACATTAAAATGCCAAAGCTTTTATGTTTAACCCATATTAACCAAATTGCCCTAGATATAGCAAAAATACCTATTTTCACAAAGACCATATGAGTCATAATATGAATGATTTCCAAATTCTAATATATATCATCATGAAAAAAAAACTACCACATTCATAAAAAAAGAAAAAAAAAACTTTACATACATATTCAAACCACATTAATATACCATGAGTCATACTAACACACTTAGGGTATCAAAATGAGATTTATAACATCATATAAGCTCGTACTCTATACATATTCTTACTTTCCATAGATTTGATACTACATCATCATACCACAACTTTTCATAAATTTTTTTTTATTATAATGAAATTATCCATATAACAATACCAAATGTGAAATTTTATATAATTATAAACATTACACAAAAAAAAAAACTAGTTATGACATGTGTCTTTACCAAAAAGGTCTTGGGTATCTAAGCACATATAACCCTAAGATGACTCCTTTGATACCCCCAAAAAACCATCTAAGAATCAAGGTTAATACATTATCATAACTTAGGAAAAAAAAGGAAAATTAGGGTGGAAATGAAGGAAAACTAAAGCAAACCAAGGCACGCAAGGCTTAAGCTAGTTGCAGCAGAAGTTGGTGTAGCTCTGGGGGTGCAACATTGACATGTGATGCACCTAAGGAGCTTGCTACATCAAGGAGTGACACAACTAGGATGGTTTTGACATGGGTTATCGATGCTGGGGGTGGTGGTTTGGCATGGGTTTTTTACGTAAGAAGTGGTGGTTTGGCGTTGTTTATGATGTGTTTTGGGTGGTTATAGTGTGAAGGAGTGAAACAAGGGGTGATGGATACATAAGTTTGAGGTTTTAAATGAGGGTTGTGTTAGTGGGAAAGTCACACAAAAAGTGCTAGTGCAATAAAGAAGTTTAACATAACTAAGGTATAGGTGGGTGAGGTGATGGTTATTGTGTGAGGTTGTGATGGAGAAATGGTAGGGGTTGTGTGAGAAGTTCATACAGATAAGGATATTGAGAGTGAGAATTTGACGCAACCAAGACTAAGCTATGTGAGGCTGCATAAAATACACAAAGCTTCACTATAAGAAAATGACAAAGCTTGACAAGGACGATGCTAAGAATGGAGGAGGGAGTTGGGGAGAGTTTGTGAGTTGTAAAATGAAATAAGAGGTGGAGAGGATAGGAATTTATAGAGGAATAGGGGTTAAGGGTGTAAAATGATAATGGACAAAGGTCAAGGTTAGGCATGGGTTTGGTTCATCCATGTGAAATAGATTAGGGAAGAATAGGATGGGGTGTGTTGGTTGGTGCAGCTAGGGTACAGGGGGCAGGTGTAGTGCAAGGTTGGAAAAGGAAAGAGGAATCCATGTGATGGGGGTTCACATGTCCAAAAGGGGAAGGAGGAAGGAAGAGCCGATTAGGATACCCACCACCACTACAATAAGAAGTTCTTTTTTTTACCTTTCTCATTTGTTTCCTTTGCACACATTGGAGGCAATGTGTTATTTAAGCATTGGGGGGTTATTTTGCCATTACCATTTCTGTTGCATATATTTATATTATATTATTTTGTTTATTGTGTCCTTTTCCCCTTTTTAGTTGCTTTTTTTTGTGTATTTCCTTATGATTGATTTTCTTGTTATCTTTATACCTTTAATTTTTTTTGTTTTGGAAATGATAGGAAAATGATGAGAAGTTGATATGATTTCTACACTACTCAATAATAAATTAGTGAGTCCTATAGATTACAAGTGAGTATAATAAAAAATGCCTTTAAAATGTTTTCAAGTGTAAACTTTTCAATCGATAGAGTCTCAAGCCATTTATTATTATATCACTCTAGTGGCTTGCCTTCATTGATTTGCTCATCTAAATTGAAACATAGGAAATAAAGTTGGTAGAATGTAAACTAGTGAGATCTCAAGCCTTATAGATTGTTATCTCTTACATAATCTCACTATTTTCTATTTGCATGTATTATCCTTCGATGTGAGAAATTACAACTTGCATTATTTATCTTCAATATCAAGTATGACTTATGTCTACATTAATATGATTGAGGCACATGTTCAATTTTCATAGCTACATTAGCCAAATTTCTTACCAAATGATACTTATCTCCTTATTAATTAACCCTTTTGAATTTAAAACATATTCTTTTCGATTAAAACCTACACTTGTATCCCCTAATCTCAAGTTATTACCTCACCCTTATCCAAAACTAGGGAGTAATAACTCTTGACTATATTTGGTGTAGGTATACTAAAAATAATCATGGGGACGTGATGAAAGTGTGTTTGGTAGAGCTTGCATTTTGAAAGTGATCTAATTGTAGCTTTCTTATATATATATATATATATATATATATATATATATATATATATATATATATTGGAACTTTGATGCGAGTGATTGCGCATATAAGTTTTTATTGGAAAGGAGGGTTTTTTGGAAAAACGCTTTGGATAATACTTCTAGAGTATGTTAGTGTACTATTGATCTTAAATTTTGAAATAAATTCTTATAGTGTTTTCTCCCTTTGTTTAGACCATTATCTACAATCCTCAACCTGCCTTACCCTTTACCCTAGTCCTATTACAGCCTTAATTAGACCTCATAATTTTAGTTTTGCATAATGTCTTTGAAGTGATGGCAAATGAGAATACGTGAAAGTATATGGTCGATCATTCTCAACATGGAGAATTTTGAGCAAAATAATTACAACCTTAAAACATATAAGTATAGAGTATTTACATTAACATACAATGATGGAGTTTACTTTTGTATTAAACCTTTGTCTTGTAAGGATGTTTATCTACTCAATTTTAAACAATTTTAAAGTGGCATGATAATAGTAATTTAAGATTCAAGACCAAGGGTTGTTCAAAACTTTATTTTATTTTTCTTATTATTGATGCTTCCAATTTTGGTAGGTATTATGAATGTATGTCATAGTATGTTTCTATCACCTAAAGCCGTGATCCTCATTTTCCTTTCTTTCCTTTTCTTCCTCTTCTTCTTCTCCTTCATCCTCTTTATTTATTTTTATGCTCTAAGTTATTTGGGGGCAAGCAATAGTTCACCACAACACCAAATTTTCTTATTTAGCTTCTGTAAAACCATTTTAAATGAAAGTTATATGTAATAAAAATTGTGGTATTACAGTTTACCAATTGATTGGTTTTGGCTATACTATACCATAGGTTCCATGATTAGAACAATATAGTCATAATTCATTTTCCTTTGAAAGTATACAAAATAATTTTTAAATCTAGGGTGTTATGATCAAGTCTATGAGGAGTTCTATACCACTTATGACTAAAGCCACATTCAAATGGAGTATAGTACATTTAAGGTTAACACTAAAAGGTATGGCGATAGATGAAGATACACTATAAGTAGGAATCATAGTATTTCCATCAACAAAAGGGGATAAGATAAATGCACCATAATCAAATAACATATGTACTGGTTAAGAAAGGATGATGAACATATATGTGAAAACTTCTAGCTATCAGATGTATGAGGTGCTATCTAATACTATTGATATCCAACTAACTACTATAGATAAACCTAGCTCCTCTAAGCTTCACATGAATATCTCCAAAAAAAAAAAACTATGCCCCAACTTGTCCCATGCCTTCCACTAAACAACTCTATCCTAAAAATCTCATCCAGAATAATCCAAACCACAACAATGATAAACAGAGCATCTTTATTGTCCTAAGGTTAACATTATCCACTTGTAAAATCCCTAAAATTTAGTGCTTAAAATTTTCATTTTGTTAAATCTATTATGTAAAATAAGTGGGGTGTTACCACTATACTTAGCACAAGTTTGTTGACCATAGATTTCTCATGCCAAATACAAGGCTCATATATTTAAACTTAAATATCAATTAAAGAAATAATATAAGTATATATATATATATAACTCTAAGTACATAAGCAATGTAAATACATAATGAAAAGGGATACATGGAATTAAGAGTATAAGAGATTATCCAAACACAAAAACTACCAAATGGTAGAAGTTAACTACAACTCTGCACCTTAATGCATCCCTTATCCAAATGCATTAAGAATTAACCCCAAATACATAAGCAATTGAAATAAATGACAAATATGAATATATGGAACTAAAAGACCAAAAGGATATCTAGACATAAAATCTAACGAGTAGTACGAGATAACTATGACTATGCCCAAGCCTATAATGCATCACTCGTATGCATACATCACACCAAAATCATCAATAAAACCATCACATACTTGCAAATCAATAATATCATTATCTGCTTGTTGAGTGAGCAATAACCATGATAAGATAGTTAGTATGATAAAATATTAAATATTATAATCATATCAAATTACAAAGCATGCTCAATATGATAACACAATATAGGGTATGCCACATAAGATCGTATATATAATATAAAAAAATATACAATCATGTGCTATATGATAAGCATTGTACATTTGATCATTATTATGATAAAAGGAAAAGACCTAAGGGAATAACCATATTAAAATATTCCTTCAGTGATCACTCACCAGTAATTATTCACTTTGAGATAAAGGATCCCACTTTTATTTTTTATTTAAACTAACTTCCATTCAAAGAAAAACACGCCTGAGGACCATAAAAATACACCAATCCTTAAGTATGTCCACCCTTTATAGGCCAGTGGCTCAGGCTTATATAGATAAAATATAAGATCACTTTAGTTGCGTCAATAACTAAGATATAATAAGACTAAAAATAAAATCTCGGTTTTATTTTTATCAGCATTTTATTCAACGATCATTATCCAACAAGTAACACCAAAAGCCCATACTTGACACTTATCACTTATCTTTACAATATTCCACACTTAACCACTTCACTTATATTATGATTTCATACCAACACTGGTAAAATTTCACCATGATGAAATTTACTCAAAAGATAAATTAAAACATTTAAATAATCAACACATAAGGAAAATACCATTTTATTCTTATGAAAATCTAATTACTAACTATGACATAAAACTTCCAAATTAACTCATTAATATACCAACCATGATATAACATTTTACCACCTTATTAGGAACACTTAAAGACAAGAATTAGTTCTATAACTATTTTTTAGCACATGAAACAATAAAAATACCCCTAAGGTTTATAAGTTCATTTTATACCCCTTTTAATGTCAAACAATTATGTCATTCAAAATAATTTACCCAAAAATTATTTTCATTAATTTAACCATATTAATATGAAATAAATGCTTTAGCATTCTAGATTCATGTTAAAAAAGAACCAAAATCGCCACATGCATCTTAAATTTATAATGTTTACATAAAATTTTATACTACATCAAACTAAGGCGAGTTATATATGAAGGTTCACATAAAAATCATGAGGTGTTCACAATAGTAAATTAAAAAAAAAACTAGAAATGACCATTTTTCCCTTAACGAAGGCTCATACATAAACAAACCACATTAATTTTAGCTATTTGAACACCATTTTCACACATACACATATAAATTATAAAATACTCATTAACATACTTGTATAAAACCAAAAACACCAATTTTAATCATAAGACCAATATCCATAAACACACATACATATTATTTTCTATGAATTCCCATGAAAAATAAATGATACACATAAAAACATGGAATTTTGTGAAATAACAAGCTTAACAAAAATAAACCATAATATGAGCATTAAGTCATGCATAAGGTCAAAACCATAAAATATCCTAAACATAGTTTTTCTCCACATAATATATGATTACAAACTCTCAAAGATAAAGTATTACAATATTGTAAATAAAAATCTTATCATAGTTAAGAAATATGAAACATAACACACAACACAAAAATATTCTATAACTAGGGAATGGATCATATTAATTAGCTATCAAAATCATCTAGCAAAAATGCTCTTTAGGAACAACACTTCTCTCGCCTAGTGAAATTTGATCATCTAAGCAAAAAGGTAAGATTTTTATTAAAAAAGATTAACGATAAGGGAATATAAGAAAATTAATAGATATTCAAGAAGAGAGAAAAATCTAAATCCTTGGTTGAAATGGATGAATGTCGAGCTAATAGAAATAAGTTGTCTCTTTCACAAATCTAAAAACATTAATCCACTTTTACTTAAATACATCATAAGTGAAGTAAATATATAAGATTAAGATGTGATAAGGGGAAGAAAATGAAGGAGGATAAAAGAGATGAGTTTCAGCTCCCAGAATAACACCAATACCTAAGAACTCTTAGAGCACAAGAGTAGAGAGGATGGAACAAAACTAGGGATAGTTTGAATGAGTTGAGTGTAAAATAAATGAACAATGCCTCGACCCTCATTGATGGTGCTTAACCATGATGAGAGAGGATGAAGAGATTAGATTTAAGGTTTGTTTATACATCACTTGATTCACAAGGTTGCTTAAAGAGGGAATAGTGTGAAAAGGAGTAAGTGAGATTGAGTAAACTATGTAAAAGATATGAATTTGGCTCAAACATAAGTTAAATAATAAAATACAAAGCCAAATATGATCATAGGGTGAAAGGTAAAGATATTTCCTGGTTAGCTCTAGGTACAAGATGGTTAATAATAATTTTTATATTTAAAATAAGGTAGGATATTCAAAAAAAATTAGGAAAATGTGTGGAATAATTTTAGAGACCCAAATATATATAAAATTGGGTATATGAATTAATTTGATGCTCAAACCATTTAAAATAAATAACAATACATTGAATTGCAAATATTCAATAGGCTGAGGTCAATTGACTCCTAACCTTTGGAGAAGAAGTTGCTCTTTGTTTAATGGTTGGTTAAGAGAATTTTAGGTTTTAATAATTTGAAAGATAAAACAACTACCTTTTTGGTAAGAGTGAGATGATTTGTCAAATGTAGAAAGGTTTAGAAGGATTATGTATCTAACCACTTAATAAAATTAGGGTTAGGAAAAATGGTGTGTTACACCCTCTATTTGATCCTTGAACTAAAAACTTAAGAATCTAACACTACAAAGCTAAATGATCCTAGCTGAACTTTGAGTCTTAAGCTTCCTTTTACCTAAGACCAATGTCTACTCCTTTACACTTATGAAAACGATGCATGCTCTCATAGAAGGAAGCTAAGTTATGAAACATATGAACCCACCATCTTATAAATGCTAAAGGATAACACTATCTCAAATTAAAATACAACTATTAACTCAATGGCTGAAATACCTAGGGTAATCCACAACAATTGCACAAAACAAGTGTATTACTTACATATTACCTTTATTCTTTGATTAAGTTACATGAGCTCCTATTATTTATCTCTCTTAAGGTTCTTGTGATATAAATATGAATAAAGTGTCAACATACAGCTTTCATAGGACATAAGTGATCTTCCCTAAGTGTAATAACATATCCATTAGTTTACACTATTTCTCAATGATTGTAGGTAACAATACTAGCTCTCTTTACCTCTATATAATCCACAATCTTGAAGTTCCTGCTAAAATCATAGATCCACCCCTCAATGCCAATCAAATCCTTTACCCAATATATGTCAACATATAATAACCAATGGCTCTATGAAGCCAATCATCATTATAACCATCCAATGGATGATACTAGGGCAATAATGGTGGCAACATACACTATACAATTTCCTTAAAAGCCATAAATGTGTCCTCAAGGCATGGAAATAGTGCATTTTGAGAAATCTTGAGCTATAAAATAGAAATTGCATAAGGGGAAAATATTTATATCCTACTACCATATATGATCACATCAACATTTAAAGGTTACCTATTCTCAGCTCCTCATATAAATTATATAGGTTTCAAATGTCTTAATTTTTCAAACCATCAAGCAAGAAAAGTTAAGAAGATGTTTAAATCACTTTGAAATTGAATTTTTAAAAATTGAATGAAATATCTTAAAATTAAAAACTTTGATACCAACTTTTAACATCCAAAAATTTACTAAAACTTTATTTCTATAAAAGCATAATCATAAATTGTGGGTGATATCATCATTTTTTGTACAACTCTATTCATTATACGATTCTCATATCAAGTACAAGGCTAAAATATTTTTACACTTTAACAATTATTTAATAAGAAATAAAATCAATGTATGATACATATAAAAACATAAGTACTATAGTTTGGAGAATAACTCCAACACTACAACAAAAGCACAACTCAATAATGACAATAAGGCAATGATCGCACCAAAACTAATATAAAAAATGTGGAAATTTGAGGAATTTATAAAAATAGAGTTTTTGATAATAATTATTAGACAAACCCATTTTTAAAACCTAAGAATATGTGTTATTTAAGGTAATATGACCTTTAGCAATGATTTTTATGAAAAATAGTTATTGATTCTACATTTAAATAACAATTGTTTCGTAAGAAAACTTATTAAAGGTTGCATTTAATTTCCTTTTAAATCTTTTTAGCCTTAATAGATCTATTATTGTTCCGTATTTCTTAACTTTACACTCTTCTTCTTACTTGACAACTCTATAATTTTAGCCCTTGGTCCTCACTTCATTATCCTTCAATGCTTCCAACATGTAAATTGCATTCTCTAACCTACACTTCACGGACCATTAATACCATTTACCTTGCACTATTATTCTCATCAATTAGGTATGAAAAATTCTTCTAGCTAAAAATATCCTACTATAACTTGTGCTAGTACTAAATGATTTCCTTATCTAATATATTTTTATGCTTGATTGAAACTAAAATGAACTTTCTAATAAATAATATACTATTTATATATTTTTTTTATGATTTTTTCCTCAAATTGTGGAATCATATATATGTTAGCAGAATATCTACAAGGAATTTTTCCCGTATTTACAAGGGTTAGTAGATACATAAAAAAAATCATAATTATATATATATATATATATATATATATATATATATAATATTTTGATATACATGATTTCTTGATCTAGTTTTTCAATTATATCTAGATGCCTATAGTCAAATACCTTCATCTATTGTGTGTATATATATATGTGTGTGTGTGTGTGTATTATTATATTTTGAGGAACTATGGCTTGTATTGAATAAAAAATTTTAAAAAAATGCATAATGGGTGTTATTAGTGTATTGCATATATTTTTGTTGTTGCACACACTACTTGAGACTTCCCTATAACTTACCTTCTTGATTGATTGATGTATAGTACAATATATATGTATCAACATTGTCATTTTTTGTTGTATTTATACACTGTATATACCAATATATATGTATGTATGTATGTATGTATATGAATTTATGGACGCATATTACATGCTTTAATTCACTTGGTATTAACTTATTTACAAAAGAAGATTTACTTGAACTTATATTTGGTCAAAAAGCTAGAACACCAAAATTCTTTTAGGTAGAGAAATGAGTACCTAGAAAAATAATAGAGTAGCTATAGGGTAGCATAAATAGGAAAGATATGGATAAGTGGAAAAATAGATTCATTAGCATAAGGGTATGAGAAGGAAAAAGTATAATTTTCCATTTTTTCCTTGTCCCTCTTCAAAGATCATTTCAATATTGGTATTTAATGAACCCAACTACTCATTTACCATTGCAAAGTGATTTTTGATTGGTTAAGATATGATATAATATATTTACAATTAGTTCAATTGATGAATTTACATATTTTGAATTTTAGAAGAGTTAAAAGTAACCTTGATGATAAGATTAACTTGTTGCTATCTTTTATTAGTAGCAAGGTTGTTAGAATCAAGATTCTACATATGATCAATTTGGAGACTTGGGATCTAATTCTAGAATGGGAATATCCTACAAAAACCATAAAAATATAAAAAATATAAAACTTATATATTTATATATTATAAAAATAACATATTTTTAGTGAAAAGAATACAAGAATTATATGCTTAAGCTCTCAAATAACAAATTATTGAGCTATAAAAACTTACATGTAGCATAAATTATTTAAGTTGTTATACATATTAGGAACTATATTAAGTTAATAACATCATAAATAAATTTTCAAATGAAATGTGAAAAATACAATGAGATTATGGGTAGAGGTAACATGCAATTCATTGTATTCAAAATATACAATATTGTTATCTTTAAGAAAAACACATAAAGAATGAAGAAATCAAATAATACTGAAGGTAACAATAAAAGGGCAATGCTTTCTATCATTGAAGATAATAAGACCTAAAAAAAATTTTATGTTGGATTTTAAAATTTTAATGAATCAAAATAAAAAAAATTAAGAAAAGGAGTTTTGATATATGCACATATGTTAAGTTACTATATAAATAATGTGTTATGTATAAGTTAAATGTTGTTTGTATTATGAATCTAACATAACCATAAAAAAAAATAATGAATAATATTGTAAAATGTAATATATTTATTTTACCAATTAGATGAAAATTACATTCTTTGTAAACATTTTATATCAACAATTAACTTTATTGTTTTAGTGGTATCTCAGACATATTTTCTTTACTTCAGCTCATTTTCAAGACATGTTGTAAAAGGTCAAAAGTAAGAAGAATATGAAAGAAATATATGTGGAATAAGAGGAGAAATATATATAATATATTAAATTTTTGTAACCTTAATGTAGAATGTTTATCACTTTATTGAAAAAAAATTAATCTATATATATTAATTTAATTAGTTTTGTTAACATATGATCCACAAATCTAGATAAATTATTTAATAAATTATTATAATTCTTTTATCTTACCCCTTTTATTTAAATCAACCCTAAACCGATAATTTTACTCGATCTATTTTTCTTAATTAGATACCATAAATTTAGATAAATTAATATTATTCTAAACACTTAAAATTTTCCTAATAATAATCTAACCTTAAATACATTTTCCTTTTCCTTTTTCTTCTTTTCCCTTTTTCTTTCTTTTATCTTTTCTTTTTATTTGCCTTTCTTTTTTTTTTCCTTCCTCAAGCTAACACCCCATTTCTCCTTCTTTCTTTGCTTTCTTCCCTCACCCATCCAACGTCCCCTACACCCAAACACCCCCTAACCCCCTCTAACTCCTCTTCATGCAGCATACCCTTTGCCTGCGCCCTGTACCTCAATTATCTCCCTTCCCTCTTTAATACAAACAACCCTACCCTTCTTCCTCGTGTGCCCCATTTCCCCTTCTATTTCTATCTTCTACAGTCAATCCACCATCCTACACCAACCACCCTGCACACTCCCTGCAAGCTCCATCGCCCCTACCATTACCCACTCCTCTACACCTTCTGTCTTTGCCCCATGCCTCCACTTGTAACCACCCATCTCACTTGTGACTCTCACTTGCCCCGTTTGCATGCCTAAGCCCACCCCACCTCTTCTCTTCCTGCTTATTTCTCTTCTCTTCTTCCCTTTCCCTCATGCCCATGCCTCTGTTTTCCTCCCTCATAACCAGCCCCCTCCTTTCCCTCTACATTTTCTCGTCCAAACAACATTGCCACCACCATCCCAACATCCACCATCAACCATCGTCTTCTCCTCTTCTTCCCTCCTTCTTCTCCATGCCCTTTGTTTTTCTGCCTTAGCTCCCTCGTTTGGCCTCGCCACCACAATCAAGCCATCCCCTTCCCCAACTATGCAAACCCACAAAACTAGGTGGCTTATGACCATCACCTCACCATCCTCTAAACCACAACCCACTCGTAGCCACCTTGTAGCAACACCACCACCCTCCTAGACACCACTACCAACTCTACTACCCTTCATAAGACCATAGATTCTCCCAACCGACCTTATTCTTAGCCACCCTTCCATTAGCCTGCGTAATACACACCAATAGTCGCCCCATTGCCAACTTTTCCCACTTCTTCCTATCCTTTCATTTTTCTCCTTTTCCCGTAGCCCCTACATTACTACTCAAAGCTGCCCTTTGTCCCTCCTTCACTAACTCACCGAGCCATTGCCATCTCCACCACCCACTACAAACCCTACTCCGATCGTTTAAACAAGCACCACCCAACCACCATCTTTAGCCATCATTAGCTAGCTTGAGCCCTCCTATGTATGCATGGCTCATGTTGCGCATGCAGCATAAGTTGTGTTTTAATTTAAATTTTATTTTGGTAATTGTTAATATATAAGGGTATTTTGGTAATTTTTATTTAATAAATAAATTTGATAAAAATTATTATTTTATTGATTAAATATTAACATGGTAATTATAATAATATCTTTAGGTACAAAAGTTTGATTAGTAATGCCTAATCATTTTTGTAAGCTACATAATAAATTGTGCTTTTGTTGGAACCCAGGTAATCTTTATACTCCACTAAAATTTTTAGATGTCACTTGATAGCATATTTAGGTTTCGCTATATAAAACATGTTAAGTATGTTCATTATATTGTAACTTTGATACACTACTAAAATGTTTAGATATCGTATGACAACATATTAGGGTTTGGACATTTAAATTGTATTAAGCATGATCCGTTACATATAATTATGTGTTTATTATTTTTATCATGAAAATGGAAAAAAAAAACATGTTATCCTATGTAAAATATTATGTGTACAAAAGTTTGATTAAAATGGTTCTAAGGTTAGAAAGAGATTTTATATGATATGTACAAGTAAAAATAATATGTTGAGCATGTTTAGATATACTTGTAGCATAATTATTATTATCATGTGCCTTAGGAAAATTTTGATCATTCAAGCACATCATGATATTTAATCTTAATTAGAATGCCTAATATGTTCTCATTATTGTTAAGTCTGGTGGTACGTGATTTGATGTTTTAGAAACACATGTTTTAGCAAGATTATTACTATTATATAGCCTAGGGGTATTTTAGTAATTTTAAGAGTACCATGATGATTATTCTAATAAACATACATGATATGTATTATTTGTTGTTAAAAATAAGAATATATTTTTGATATTTTAGAAATGCATGTTAGGGTTTTATATACAAAATTGTGTATAAGGGAAAAATGGTTATTTGCTGTATCTATTAATTTAATTACATGATAAATAATTTAATTATGGTATGTTATCATTTTTATGACAATTCAATAAATAAAATGGAATTTGTAATGAAAATGGATGATAAGGTAGTAACTTTAGTCTCAGGGGTATTTTGGTTATTTTTCACCTTAAGTGCCTAAGTGTGAATAATTAAGCCTAGGATTTCCTTAGTAGATTTCTAATATTGACATTGATATTGACCTTGATTATGGTTGTCTTAGATGTTTGAAAATAAGTAAAAATGGTTAAATATAAAAAATTGGATATATGTGATTAATATGTGGTATCGTGGTCACCGTTATAAAATACTAATACTTAAAGTTAAAGACCTCAAGATTGAAAAATGGTGGCTCTTTAGGGGTTGCTACCCTAAATATATGGTTTAGCCCATGATTGTTTTTAGATTTTTCCGGTGTGCCTTAGTGTCCTAGTTAAGCTGTAATCCCCCAAAATTTTAGAAAAACCAATAATTTAATAAATAACTTTTATTTGAAATAAATTAGCTTTTAAAATTATTTAATTTAATTATTTTATGGATTTTTGAGTATATAAATTTGGACGGGAATATTAAGTAAATTAAAATAGATATTTTGTTATTTTATCATGCTATTTTTATTTAAATAATTTTTCAAACTAATATTTTACTAACTATATCCTTTTTAAACTAATATATTAAATTATAATGAATTAAATTATTAAATTAAATAATTCATCAATAATATTACATTTTATGATTTTATAAATTAATTTATTTTGTTTTCCCTACTTTTCCATTTCCCCTTTTTGCCCTTTTCCCCTTTTTCCTTTTTCTTCTTTTCTTTTTCCCTTTTTTCTTCCCTCGGGCTGCTCCGCCATGCCAGCCCTTCCTCCTCTCCCTTGCGCGCTTGGGCCAGGCCCGTTCCTTTTCCCCCTAGCCCCTCCTTCTCCCACGCACGTCCAGCCGCCCAAACGTTCCTTCTTTTTTTCCCCTGGACCGGCCAGCCTACCTTTTTTCTTTTCCTACGTCGGTCCGCTCGCCCAGCCCTTCTTCTTCCCTCTTCTTCTACCTCTGCCCTGATCTGCTTCGGTCGTCCATGCCCGACCCTGCAATTGCCACGCCGACCTGCTGCCATCGACATCTCTCTCTCTCTCTCTCTCTCCCCCATCCCTTTCTTTCCTTTTCAGACCCAAACCATCCCTGTACCACAGCCCGCGTGCCCCTCTTCCTTTCCCTTTTCTCCCCTTCCCTCTCCCTGCCAACCGACCACCCCTGCCACCCTACTGCAGCCCGTACGGCCACTTGCCCCTATCTTCTCCCTCTTCTTTTTCTTCATCTCTCCAGCCTCCTTTCTACCCCATTTTTGAGCCCTCTTCTCCTTCCCCGAGCTCCCTCTTCTCTCCTTTCTTCTCCTGCCACCTTTCCCTAATTTTTCCACGCCGCCGCCAACTGCTTTTCCAACCACCACACCTAGCCCCTACGCCGCCTTCTGCCACCACGTGCTACCACCCTGGGCCACCACAAGACCCCCCAAGCCACCCTCGAGCCTCTGCAGCTCCTCCTTTCTCCACCTCTTCTTTTTCTCCCCACTTTTCTCCCTTATCGCCAAGTCTCCTGCAACCACCCCGTTCGCCGCCGTCGGCCACCTCTACCGCCACCAAACCCACCATTCGACACCCTGCAACCCTCTCTACCACCACCATGCCTTAGTTGGTCGAAAACAGCCCTTGCACCCCTTCATTTTTCCCCTCTCTTTTCCTTCCTTCTCAGCCACGCCCAGCCCGACAACCATCTTCGCCGCCTTGCCGCCGCCGTCTCTGCCACCCTCTACCGCCGTGAAACCATCCCCAGCCACCACCTACACCCCCTCTTCACTGCTGCACCATTCCCTTACCTTGAAACCTCCCCCATCTACCTTCTTTTCTAGCCTAAAGACCCTAACCTGAAAATAACAAAATTTTCCTCCTTTAACCCCCTCTTCGAGACTCCCTCCTTTTTATTTTACATGCAGCTCATACTGCATGAGCTGCATGAGCTGCTGCTTGCTTAAGTATTTTAATATAAAATTTTGAAGGTATAATAGCATTTTAAGTTAAATGTTTCATTAATTAAGTTTTATAAATTTTTATGCTTTGGTTTTTCTTACTCCTAATATGATAAGTTTTGACATTATTTTTAGGTATTGTTTTTGCTAATCAAAGCTTGAACCTTTAACCGGGATACTGGTAAGGTTCAATTTTTGCGGGATTAAGGTAATCGTTAATCCTCACTTAAATACATGGAAAAACGTATGCTAGCACATTAAGGATTTTAGTATGATTTGATGCATGTTTTGTGTGCCTAGTATGATATATATATGGTTGGTTTATATTGATTGATAAAAAGGAAAAGTATGATAGCTTTGTGTCATGTGTAGAGATGATACTTAAGGAAAGGAGTTTGATTATGGATGGAAATGTTAAATGCTTGTCTATTATGTATTATGTCATTAATGCATGAATAATGTTATTATGAGCCTAAGGGTATTTCAGTAATATGCTTATGTAAGTATGTGATCTAATATATGTAGTTGCAAATGAATATTATGTTGAATAACGACAAGTTGGTGGAGTTAAATGATAAGAATGAAGTGCTAATATTAGTATTTTATGTAGTGGGGGTAAATTCATAAAAGTGGTGTAATAAAGGGGTTAAGTGGTAATTTTATAAGTAAAAAGGGTATCTTGGAAATTTTGTAATAAAGGGGTATTTTAGTAATTTTGAAGAAAAGGGGCAAAACAGTAATTTTATAAGTAAAGGGGTATTTTGGTAATTTTAGAAGAAAGGGGTGAAATGATAATTTTATAAGTAAAAGGATAAAATTGTAAGTTGTGAGAAAGAAGGTTATTATGGTAATTTTGAAGGAAAAAGGGCAATATGGTAATTTTACAAGTAAAAAGGGGTATTGTGGTAATTATGGAAGTTAGGGGTATTATGGTAATTTTATGAGTAAAGGAAAAGATGGTAATTTTTCAAGTAAAGGGGCATTATGGTAATTTTGGAGGTAGAGGGGTAAAATAGTAATTTCATAAGTAAATGGTAATATGGTAATTTCATAAGTGAATGGCGAAATGGTAATTTTATAAGTAAGGGGTATTATGGTAATTTTAGAAAGGAAGGGCAAAATGGTAATTTTGTAAGGAAAGATAAATATGGTAATTTTGGATGTAAAAAGGGTAAAATAGTAATTTGTAAAGTAAAAGGAGTGTTATGGTAATTTTATAAGAAAAGGGGTATTGTGGTAATTTTGTAAATAAAAGGCTATTATGGTAATTTGGAAGTAAGGGGTAGAAGGGTAATTTTGTAAATTAAAAGGATATTTATGACACACTTGGGAGTAAAGGGGTAACTTGGTAATAATGATAACGACGAAGGATAAATTGGTAATCAAATGATGATTATAAAAGGGTAATTGGATAATTATGATAATGGAGAAGGGTAATTTGGTAAATTAATCCATAAAAGGGCATTATGGTAATTTTAATAATGGAGAAGGGCAATATAGTAATTGTAAATATGGAGAAGGGTAAATTAATAATTATAAATATGGAGAAGGGTAAATTGGTAATTATAATTATGAAGGAGGGTAAATTAATAATTGTAATTATGAAGAAGGGTAATTTGGGATTTATGATAATTGAAAAGGGTAAAATGATAATTATAATAATTAAGAAGGGTAAAATGGCAATGATAATAATTGAGAAGGGTAATTTGGTAATCTTGATAAAGGATAAGGGCGATTTGGTAATTTATCCAACTAAAGGGGTAATTCGGTAATTATGATAATGGAGAAGGGTAATTTGGTAATTTAACTGACTAAAGGGTAAGTTAGTAATTATTTAACCTACTAAAGGGGCAAATTGGTAATCATGATAGCAAAGATGGGTAATTTGATAATTTATTCACTAAAGGGCAAGTTCTAGATGGTAATAAAAGAAAAGGGCAAATTGGTAATCTAACCAACCAAATGGGAAATATGATAAGTGTAGCAATTATGAGGGGTGAATGGTGTTTTAAAAAGGCGCAGGAGATAACTTGGTAACCTAAACCGAGTAAGGGGTAATTTGGTAATTATGCAACCTGAAGGGTAATAGGGTAATTTGTCAAGTAAGGAAGGAATGACTTAGCAATTATATAAGTAAGGGGTAAATAAATAATTTATACCTAACATGTTGTTGTGATTGTGGAATTTCATAATATGATCCAAATAATGCTGATTAGCAAGGTAAGAGTATTTAACAACTAGTAAGTATCACGAGAACAAATCCTAATTTGGAACTAGATGAGACTATGATGGCCTTATGATTTATCTGTGATATCTTGGATAACCATCTGAATAAGAAATGACTAATGATATCAGAACGATTGAAAGTAAATAAGTATTTGATTGTCGTACCTTTGTGATCACCTTTAATTAAGACACTAATACTTAAAGTGAAAGACCTCGAGATCGGGAATGGTGACTCTTTAAGGGTCGCTACCCTAAAGACGTGGTTTAGTCCACGATTATTCTGGTATTTGTTGGTGTGCCTTTGTGCCCCAGCCAGACCCTATATCTTACTCTATCTAGCTCTACGGACCTAGTTAGGGGGTATGTATACTTATGGATTAGGTGTCCTTGTCGGTAGGGTACTGAGTAGCTTTATGCACCAATACGACCAAGGTACCTTTGCGTCCTTGGGTTCGTGGTTGAAGGGTACTGAGTAGCTTTTATGCACCAGTACGACCGGTGTACCTTTGTGTCCCGGGTTCTTGATCTCCCATCTGAGGCAAATGAATGAATTGTTATGCTGATTAAAGAAAGGAAAAATACTAATATTGAAAGTGAAAGATTAATGAGCCGGGCCCAGATGACTTATGATATTGATTACCTATCCACCGGTTATAATAGTGGCCCAAGAGCGTGTTGCCTGGTAAGTGATTATGAGTACCGATCCACCGAATATAATAGTGGCCCAAGAGCGTGTTTCCCTGGCAAGTGATTATGAGTACCGGTCCACTGGATATAATAGTAGCCCAGGAGCGTTTTGCCCTGGATGATGATTATATGTATATATTCCGGTCCACCGGCTAAAATAGTGGGGGTTCCGAGCTCAATAAAATCAGTTATGCATGTGAATGAAGTTATGGAAAAATACTAATCACTTACAGTGGAACACCATGTGAGTCGGGGCTAGATCGGTCCACCGACGAATAATAGTGGCCAGGAGCGTTTTGTCCTAGAGACCGATCCTCCGGCATATAATAGTGGTTAGGTGCGTTCTGCCCTATAAGTGACCGATCCACCGACTATAATAGTGGGGTTCTCATACTCACATGGATATAAAATACGATATTGATTGAATGATGACGGAATAATGGCTTAAGGCCCAAATGTATTGATTTTACACTATGACCTGGCTTAAGGCCCAAAAGTATCGATCGTGACTTATAACTTGTTATATATGTGATCGTTATGTATGCACCTCTTATTACATATGTATATAGCTTACATTATGCGTTGCATTATGAGCCTGTTTTTAAGTGTGGTATTAAAGGGTTACTCAATACCATAGTACTGAAGGGTTCCCTTCGTGGGGCCCCTGCCTATTCAATGGGCAATGCCCCTTGCAGGTCTTTTCAGGTGCTACTCAAGTGGGCAATGGGAAAGAGAGTAAGGAATTATCCGGTACCGTTAGAGTTTTTCTCTTTCTCTTTTAAATTCCCTATTTTAATGTTAATGTCATTAAAGTAACCATCATTGGTGGATTTTGTTCTTGTAAATGACTTGATGAGCTACTCTGATTTGAAAATGGATTGTAAATTATGTTTTACACTTTTAGCCTTAGCACTTAGTACTGGAACGGTAGGAGTGAACCGGTCTGGTAGTAAATGTGGCGGTAATATCACCATAATTCACAATTTTATAATTTGCTTCCGCTAACTCTTTCAAATAAAATAAAATTTTTCAGTAGTGAATTTTGGGGGTGTTAAACAAGCGTTATATTTTACTCTATTTAGTTATATAGATCTAATAAAGGGCATGTTTACTTATAGATTAGGTATCCTTATTGGTAGGATATTGTGTTACCTTCGTGTACCAGTGCGACCAAAGTACCTTTGTATTCCTAGGTTAATAGTCGGTAGGATATTGTCTGATATCTTTTGATCTTGAAGATTCTGTATTCTTAATGTCTTTGTATATTTCCTTTTACAAATATTTTGTAACCACTAACAGTTGGTTTTATTTGAAATGATGTTAAATTACTTTAACTCTCTTGCTACTCTGATTATAATTGTGTTATTAATTTAAGTGGAGTAACGCTTTTAGTCTTAGCACTTAGCAATAAAATGGTAAAGGAATCTGGACTTGTACCAAGTGTGGCAGTAATATCCTGTAATTTACTATTTTAACTTCTACAATTAACTTTTTTAAATAAAATATTTCGGTTCATAAATTTGGGGGTGTAACAATATATCTGTAGATAAATTGATAGAAATTATAGTTATTATGGAGAATTGTAAGATTCTACTGTAGGATCGTAATACTCTATAAGTATTCAATCATTTTAATATTCTACCTATGATCGTGGATCAATATATGACTATTAGATCAAAGATTTATAGGATCAAATTGGGATCTTAATATCTATGTTAGGTAGTGAGATGATGTACTTATCCCTTATATATCCTCCACTATATTTGTGGATGTCACCCTATGAAGATCTTAGGAATTGAGGCTTCCTTCCTTTATGTGATATATGGTGAGACTATGAATATTGATTAGTTTGTCATGCTTTCATGTTATCCTCTCTTCATTTATGATCCATGTTTTATATAACTAGTGCCATATGGTCATTGTTCATTAGGAGATAAATGTTAAATTTAAGGAGCAATATGGTTGTTGGTAACATAGAACATATTTTTGTTATAATGTAATGTAATCGGTTGACAACATATGTTTTATTTTAGCTATTGATATGTAATTGTAACTTAGGCTACTCCTTTTTGTGAACATATATTGGGAAATTATTATCTTTCTTTGTAGGTTTGATATATAGTTAATATATGTAGGTGTATATGAGGTAAAAGTAAATCAAATTATTTTTTTAAGAGAGATTTTAATAATGGATATTAATAAAAAAATTATTATTAAAAAACATTTTAATAATAGTTTTTTTATTCATAACTGATATCAAAAAGTACCAAATTAAAACTTATGATGAACCTATTTGATAACGACTGTTTTGTTAAATTGTTGTCAAGATTTCTTTATACAATGATTTTCCTAATACAACTATTATTAAAAAAGGAATTTGATAGTGGTTATAAATTAAAAATTGCTATTTATTTAAGGGGTTTTGATCATGATTGTTAGTGAATATCATATAAAAATCATAATTGATGTTTAAAAATAGGTAGAGGAGTTGAATCTTGTGACTCAGAAGCGTGTCAAACGAGATGATAATAAAATCTAAACTTCTATTGAATATTTTATTTACAAAAATAATTGTCCTCTGGAAATTCTCGATTAAGCCTTTTGTCTCAAAAATTTATCTTAGGCTTGCCACGTACATAATCGTCTAAAACTCACAACCTTTCATTTGCATCAAAGCAAAATCAAACAAGAACCCACCGCCACCATCCAACGAAAGAGCAAAATAAATAAATGAACATGCCCCCAGACAAAAGCAATCCCTATACATTACATTACATTACATTACATTACATTACATTGTTCGTCCATATTCTTTCCTCCCCAAGGCCCCCTCTCCTTTTTACCTCTCCCCATTATTCCATCATCGTCCAATAAAGCAGACTAAAGCATACCGAAAAGGATCCTCACATCTCCTTTCCTCTCTCCTTAAGCTTCCATCGACACTCACTCCAAAGACGGACTGTGTGAAAAGAAAAAGCTAAGCAACAACCATGACCATGACCATTTCCACACCCAGATCTCACTTTCTCTCTCTTCGAAGCAACCCCTAATTCTTCCCTTCGCGGTATCTTTTCTCACCTTTAGTTTAAATTTTTATTTACAATCAATCGTCCAATCAAAAGGGAAACAATCCGATTTAACTCTTCTACTGCAGTCCTGTCTGTGTTAATTTCCTCCAGAGCTTTAAAATACTCAAGGTTTCATGGCGACTCTACAGAAGTTCAAGCTCCTAGCCAGTCAATGCGCGGTAGTAGCCGGAAGTCCAACACGGAGTCCGACAACGAGTCCCGTCATTCACCTCCGCCGCCGTAAAACACTCCGTATGCTCCTCAGTCGCGGCGGAAATAACAACGGTAGACATCACCACCGCCGGTTCCAACTCCACGAAGATCCTGATGATGATCATTCTTCGCCCGATCGAGAAACGGGAATAGGCAATAATAGATCGACGACGACACCGCAGGCGGAGCACAAGAGACGCGAGAATCAGCTTCGGCTGGGTGTTCGCCATAAATTAAAGGATTTATTCGTATCTTCGCCGCCGATTGATGTTTCCGGAGATGGCGATTGTACCGTTACTAATAACTCCAATAGTGAGGAAGCCAAAGGACTTCTCTCTCCAAGTTGTAACGGAGGAGGTAGTGGTGGCTGTAACGGCGGCGTGGTTGTCCGGCGTGTTGGGAATGGGAATCTTAGGCCGTTATCGGCGACATTGAGGCAGAGATTACTCAGAAGAGCATGGCGGCCTGTGCTTGTTGCTATTCCCGAGCAATTGTCGCCGTAGTGTACGGATAATACTATTATTAGTCTGTTTTGTGTGCTCTGGGTTGAAAAAGGAAAAGAAAAAAAAAAGAATATTTAAATAAATAAATAATGTAGTTTTTTTTTTAAAACTGTTGAACGTACATGCAAATGATCGTCTGAGGATCTGAATCTTGTCTTTCTTTCCTTTTGATTATATGTGTCTGCTGAATCCTGAGTGCTGTGCGCCCAGCGCGCCGTGGTGTCCTCTGTTTTGTTTTTGTTTATGCGTCGTTTTACAGTTGTTTGGTGCCTTGGTGTTGATGGTGTTCGGGGTCGTCGGCGAAGAACTGTTAACAATAATATGCTCTGGCGAGAATATTAAAAAAAGAAATATATATATATATATATATATATATATATATATATATATATATGAAAGGAGGAAAATTAGCTTTTCTAGAAAATAAATGTATTTGCCCTTGATTCTTACACTAAATAGTACTTCGGTGTTAACCTTTCCGCGCTAAGAATTGGCCTTCTTTGGGTAATCAGCTCATCGTAGAAAATAAATAGTTATCAATTTTGGGGAGCTATATTAATGATTTGACCATGTTAAATATATCTAATTTGGTTGCCGGTAAGTAGGACTAACAGCACAGGTTTAATAATCATGTCTATAAGAACAAAAAGAGTTCCCCTCTATTTCTTGTTGCAATGTTATTTATAAGATCATATCTAAAACTCGGGTAAGTAACAAATGTTACATGTATAGGTGGGCAATTCACAAGTTGGTTTTGTTAAAGGGAAATATTTGTGTGATAATGTTATGTTGGCTTAGAAACTTTTGAAGCATTATGGTTGGAAGAATCATAGTCCTCACCTCATGCTCAAAGTGGACAATCAAAAGGCTTATCACATTATTGAATGGTCTTTCATCCAACATATTCTCATTGCTTATGGGTTTCCTATCTGATTTGTGAACTTGGTAATGGAGTGTGTGACTAATGTGAGATTGTCTTTGCAAATTGATGACTCCTTGACATATCATTTCCTTTATAGAAAAGGATTGAGACAAGGGAACCCTATGTCTCCCTATCTCTTTGTTCTAGGAATGGAATATCTACATAGGAGTTTGAGTTCTCTATAGGATAATCCTATGTTCAAGTTCCACCCATGCTAAAAATCCCTCAATATCTTCTTATTTTTAGCAAAGGAGACATTATCTCTGTTCAACTAATTATGTAGAAGTTATAGGATTTTGCATAAGTTTTAGGGCTTAAAGCAAACCTTAGTAAAAGTTATGCTTACTTTGGGAGGGTGACTGAGATGTATAAAAGACTACTACTATAAAGTATGGGTTGTAAAGGGGTGGGGGGATTTTCCTTTTAAGTACCTAGGAATGCCCCTTACCATCACTACTCTTGTTGATCAACATTATAAACCACTTCTAGATAGGCTCATGAGTAAGATGCATTGTTGGACCTCTAAGTTTCTAAGCTATGTAGGAATATTACAATTGATCAACTCTATGTTGCTTGGCATAGATCATTTCCAAGCACAAATTTTCCTTATGCCTAAGAAAATTATACACCGAATTAAGACCATGCCTAGCAGGTATTTTGAGCTAGTTTGAATGTAAACAATAAGTCTCTTGTATTTACTTACCTAATTTAGAGGGTGGACTGGAGGGTTTGAAACTTGTTTTGGTGGAATAGAACAATTATAGAAAAATAGTTATGGCATATTATGTAGCACAAAGAGCGTTTATGGATCAAATGGGTGCATGAAATATAGATAAAAAAAAACTCCTCGATCATTTCTTGTCACTCCAAACCACATTATTCTTGAATATTTAGGAAAATTCTTAGCCTCAAAGATATTCTCCTCCCACATTTGGTAAATCATTCTTGTTTCTCTAGAGGGAAGTTTAAAATCTAAGCTATGTATGATCTTATCCGTCCTAAAGCTAAAAAGAAACTTTGGGCTTTTTCTGTATGTCACCATGATGGATGATTTAAACATAAAATAATTAGATGAACCAAGCTATAATGACTAAAGATAGGCTCACTAAATAGGGTGTTATTTAAGACCCCATTTGCTCAATATGTGGGTGAAAGTGAAGACTTAGATCATCTTCTATTCCAATGCCCTCTAACTCAACATTGCTAGTTGAAGCTAATGAGCTAGTTGCACCTTACTGCCTCCCCAAGTACTTGGTATCAATACAAGATATGGCTTTGTGAGGCAACTATAAGAAGGAGAGGAGTACAATGCTTATTTAGAGTTGTTGTGGCTTTACAAAATTTGGATATCAAGGAATATAGTTGTGTTTCAAAGCAATGTTATGTATCCCAAGAGGATTATATCCCAACTAATTATAGTTATACATATTAGAATTAATATTGCAAATAAAGCTAATATGTATAGTCCAATCTTGAAGAAAGTAGATTACTTTGTATAGTCTTAAGTTGTATGTACTTCACTACTCAATTTTTTTTACTAATAAAAAGTTATTAATTACCAACAAAAAGTAAGAGTAATTTTTATATCAATTGTGTGGAGTGAAAATGATGCTTTAGAACTCAAATGAATTTTTGGATCCATTAATTTACAATACTCTAGTTTTTTGTGATCCTTAAATATATATACCAAATTGCTAGTAGTTTTATTATAGGTCAACTTATCACACTTGTTTATAAGAATAGTAAAGCACTGTATAAATTATTATAATTACTATAAAAATATTTTAACATTGAAAGATATTTGAAATTTCTAGTCGTGATATTATCTACCATCAATTAATCTATAATATAAGTTGTTATTGGTTACAGAATAATTACTAGTGATGTTATCCCAAACAATTATTATTATTTTAACTTTTTCCATGTAATATAACGGTTGGAAAGGGAATAAGATATATAGCCATAACGTTGTTTTTTCAGACGAATATGGGTTTAACTGATTAAAACAATAGATGAGACAGAATTTGAGAAATTTGAGACAAAAGAATCGCATTGGTGCGTATGGCAAGGCAAGAGGATGTTTCGTTTGTCAATTTCTTTGATGAGAATAACAGTGGATTTGACTACGGGGACGGGAATAGTACGGGCCCACCGTCGATCATCTTGCTTTTCGAAGGGCATCTACACAATATGTACTACTACCACAGATAATCATGCTGCTATAATAGTAATATATAAGATGTACGTACGTAATACAAATTATTTGAATAGGCTGAGAAAAATTTTTCTGTTTAAAATCTAATATAATACTCTCTCGGTTCTTATTTATTTGACGTTGCGGCGGAGACGCACTGCCACAACGTCAAATAAAAAGAAAAAACTGAGGGAATATAATTTAAAATTTTTAACAATTCAATTTGATTTCGACTTAAAATAATTTGACCTACCGGTAATTCGAATATAATTGATTCGACTTAAATCTAACATGTAACTTGAATTAATCTAACATCAACCCGATATCAATAAAATAATTTAATATTAATAAGTTATAATAAAAAAAATATATTTTATCATTTATTTAAAATTTTTAAAAATGTATTAGTTTATCATAATTTTTTATATTTTTACTGTGGACGTATTTATTCATTAATAATATTTTAATTTCATTAATTTTTCTACATAAAAATACGGCATTAAAAATTAATAATAATAATAATAATAAATTAATATCATGTTTTTGGTTACATAAAGTCAAAATTAATATTTGCTTACGAGATTAATGAATTAGATTAATTTAAGTAGTCAATGTTTAATTTGATCTAAATATGAAATAATCTAATTTAGGATTAGATTGGTCTGTATTCAATCCGATCTATTAAAATCTAAAAATTCTCAATTACTAAAGTTAGCTCTAACTTGACCTGGCAAAATGAATCCAAATTTAAAATCACCTGAGTACGAATTGATTTGGGTCAAACCTGATCCATTTCAAATTTAAAATAATCCAAACTGACTCACAATCAACCTACAAAAATAATTTACAAATAATTAAATATGAATCTAAGTTGTTTGCCATATCTATAGATATCTTAGTGGTGGCAAAACTATGATAATGTTACGGTATCACATGACAACATGAAAATAAAAGTTTATGGCTTAAATTTGCACTAAAATTCACTTAAAATTTTGCTTAACTATCATGTGAGGGTACACTAGTTCGAGTCCTTTTGCTACACAATTTTTAATATTATGATTTATTTATTGCTAGACATATTTAAATTTTGATTACGCAACCACCAGCAATACCTCCTTTGCTATCATACAACTGAGTACGCTACACAACTTCATTGTGCACTTGTTCAATTGATTTATTTTATATACTTCTGTAACTAATAGCATAACTATTAATAAAGAGGCTTAAAACTAATAAAATATTTAAAAATAATTATTATTATTATTATTATTATTATTATCAAGACAATATGGAATTTGAAGTCCTTTCCGGCGATGTATCTTGGTACACCAAGGGACAAGCATCGATGTTTCCGTTACATGTTTCAAGAATAAGATTCATTCCGTACGCCATTTCCCTTCTACCTATTTTCAAAGGCTCCGCACTCCCGTTGCACATAAAAATAATGACAATAATTTGAATAGGCAGAATGTCTTATTCCTGAACTCCGCGTTGATGTGCAGCACCATACTACTTACTAATAAAGAAACTTATGGGGAAAAATCAGCATGATAGTGATTGATTGAACAAAGGAAGGACAAGCCAAAGGTACGCATTTGCTCTCTGATTTCTTTTTGTGGTTTCAACTTGTAACAACAAGAGTGATAAGCCCATTTCTATTTCTTTAATTACATGTTAAGGGCCAACTTTTGTGATCATAAGTTGATACCGTCTCTTTATTGCCATAAAATAGCTTTAATTTTATTAAACTTAGTCTAATTTAAAAATATAATAATCTAAAAAGTAATTTTATTGACTTTTAAATAGCTTTTGAAAGACTACTTTACGTAGCTTATAGTTTATAAATTTTCATCCAATTTTTAAACTAATTTTATCAAATATATCCTTAAACACATAGAGAAATAGAACGCAAAAATATTAAATCTATTTTTATTAATGATTTAAATAGCATGGCTAATTAACTAATCAATAATAGAAGTCTGGATATAAGGTAACATGATCGCACATACCCAACTATAATATCCCACATTTTAAGATGTTTAATGTGTATTAATCTATGTATTTGGTTGTAATTTAATTGTTTTCATGGTTTAGATGTGTGTTTAAAGTTTGGTATTATTATAGCTTGGCTTCCTTTGCATTTTGGGGGGCAAGTGATTATCAGGGCAATCGGTTAAATGATTTAGGTACTGATCGATTGGCTTACTCCTTCAAATAGAGTTTTGAAACCAAACGAATTATTCGATTGGTTTGGGGCACCATCCAACTGGTTCAACTAAGTTTTTTTTTCTTTTTTTTTGTAGGCACGCTTATTATTTTGAATATTCTTCCACCAATTTTGTAGCTTTGTAATTATATTTTGGGTAGTTGTTTATGATTTTTACAAATCATTTGAGCCTTCTTAACTTATGTTTGTAATACTCCATCTATTTTTTTTAAGTTTGTTGAATGAAAAGTTATGGTATTTATTAATATTTGATAATGTTTGATTTTAATTTGGAACTATAATTGAGCTTGATGGAAAGTTGGATTTGAATAAGTTTTAAAAATAAAATAAAATAATTTTTTTTAGGCAGACCGATTGATTAGTTTGTCGTTTCAGCTAAAGAATTTTTCTCGACTGAACCGATAGATAGGTTTGGGGAGCTAATCAACTGGTAAGTAGAATAATCGACTAGTAGCCAAACCATTTGAGTGGTTTTTCAAGTCAAGTACATTTTGAAACTCAATATTTCTAGAAAACCTTTGTATACCAAAATAGAACCTCGATAATACCTTTCCAAGTTGGTTTTTTCAAAGATTCTTAACCTTTCTTATGATGCATTTGACCCAAGATTCTACCTCAAAATGATTCGAGGGTTCGTTTTGGATAACCGAGGGGGAGGGTGATGTTAGATTGGTCTTCTTCTACCTCTCTCCTCTACACATTATGGAATTGTTTCTTGGATCCCCAGACCTACTTCTACTTAGCTGGGAGATTCCTTCCACACTGATCATTCATTTTCTCTCTTGTGTTTGATATTTTTGGACGAATTTGACCTACATTTTTCTAAAAAATTACCATTTTAGCTTTGTAAGGGAGGTTGACCTATCTTTTTTGAAATTCGCCTAGTTAGCTCAAATTCGAACAGTAGAAATTATGATTTTTTGTTCTATGCCTCATTATTATACCAATTTGTTGACTATAAATAATTAATCATCCCTCCTATTCACTTATCTTTCAACCACCAAAATATTCCAGCTCTTTCTAACCTTGTGTTATTTTCGCTCTAATTCAAGCTTTGTTTTGGTTCATTTCCAATCTTTTGATCCTTTCTCTAGTTCCTTCTTGTTTATCATTAAGCAAGAGAGGGTTAGATTTGAGAGGAAGTTAAGTCTCTTTTTTAGCACGAATTGTCTTTCTTTTTCTCTTAGGCTCGATAAGTTTGCTTTCTCTTAATTTTAATTCTAATATATGAAATTATTCCTTGGACGTTTGAAGCTTTAACTTCTATTTTCTTTAAGGTTTGAGAATTAAAAATCTCTGGGTTGAGTTTCCTATTTGTGGAAAACTTAGTTAAACATGTGCTTTGGTGAATTCATTAAAGTTCTAATACATGTTGATTAACTTATGAGTTATGAAAAAAATGTATAATTTTAGGGAAATTTGGTTTATTTGATTAATAATGAAGCATGTCTCAGTTTATAAGTTATAAAAGTATTAGTATGATGCCATGATATGTTTTTGTTTGGATGTGGTAGGAATTTTGAGGATGATTTACATGAAAAATATTTGTTTTGTGCTGTTTGAGGGCAAAGTGATCTACTAATTAGGTAAAACTAATTGGCTGGTCCTTAGAGCAGTTGGTTGGTTGACCCAACCCATTGACTGATAGGTCTGTGGTGAACTTGGTTTGCTCTCTACTTAAACCCATCGATTGGTTTAATAGAATCAATCGACAGGTCCTAGAACTGTCGACCATTTTAAAAGGAACCTTGGGTTCAGCCAAGCCAAACCAATCAATTGGTTGACCCAAATCAATTAATTGGTTAACCCAATCGATCGACTAGTTGGTAAAACTAATTGATTAGTTAGCTAAACCTAACAACTGGTTCAGCCATATTATGTGATTTTAATCTTTTAACTTGGATATGCCTTGAGACCAACCTAATGGTGTTATATGATTGATTAATGAACGAAAGACCTTTGTTGACATGAATGGATAACCTAATGGATGGATTACATGGATCATAACTTATGGCATACTCAATGGGTGTTGTAAAGGCCTTAATGGGTAGAATCGAATAAGTATTAGATAACTTTAAAGGGGTAATGCAATCTAGAATTTGGTCTAAAATGGATTAATCCAAGGGATTTGGTAAATATTAAGAATTCATGGAAATCCCACACATGGTTGGGGAATGGTAATAGGTAAGATGGAATAAATATGTGAATGCCTTTCTTGCCTATAGTATAGATGTTGTGTAATCATGTAACCTCAAGAATAATATACTAATCACTTAAAGTGAAAGATGACAGAGCTATGTCTGGGTTTGGGTTACCCGATCCTCCATTAGCTACTGGGGTTTAGTCTACCTTCAGGTGTTTATTGATGCCTTCGGGTGGGATCCTAGTAGATCCCGACACCTTGCCTACTCTAGATACTAATGAAGTACTAAAGGATATTGATATTAAATGGTCTAGTCACCTAGGTGGTTTTGGCTTCAACCCAAACTTATATTTGTTAGTGGTTACTTAGCTTTAGGTCAAACTTATGTCCATTAATGGTTACTTGAATTTGGCCTGGACTTTATGTCCTTTTGTTTTGGATAAACTTCCATAGTATATGAGACCATGGGGTGGTGCATAGTCCATCATTTGATAATAAATGGGATAAGTATATGTATAATAACTTGAATAAGTAATTGGATAAGAAGTTGTAATAGGAAAGTGACTAAAGAGAAAGGTAAAAGTAAAAGGAAAATATTAGTAAAAGAGAGAATGACCTATGTATGTATAAATGACCTAATAAATTAGGCACATTGAAATGACCTATGGTGAAATTATGTGTCTGGATGAATGAAGCCTTACTATTAGCTAGATATCCTACTTTGTAGCGAGTATATGATGTGACCATGATATAGCATGTATTCCTATTTATATGAAATATGTTAGTATGAAATTCATATTATGCTAAAAGCTTATTCGTTAATGACTCCATTGATGAGCTAACTTGACTTACACAGTATGAAGCATACTAATGTGCCCATTTCTTTATCATCTACACATTCCTACAAGTAAAGGGTCATGTGTAGGTTTTCAGGGATGGTTTATAGCTAGCCAACCTCTTGTGGGGGCAGGGGTTATGAGAGTATGGACATCTAGAGACTTTTAAGCGGTCCTTGGTGGACTAAAGTTTAGGGCCACACCCTACTTTTGTTTCTGTAATTTGAGACCATGTACTTTTACTTAATTTCCTATATTTAAACATTATGGACTATTGAGTTCCTATATTTATATAATATGCTTTTATTTTGTATTTATATAATATATTTTAGTACACTCTATATAGTTTTTGGTTGGTTTGGTTCTCAGCTTTGTATCTAATATGGCGCGGGAGGTTGGTGTCTATCCTATGTTAGGTGTGGTTATAACACCCCATTTTTTTCTAAATGTTTATTAGTTCTCTACTTTTTCAAGGGTTTCAAAATTTTCAATAGTTAAAAATGAGGGTGTTATAATTTTATTAATCTCTAATGGATTTATAGGTTTAGATTCTAAATGTAACCTTGATGACTTCATCATTTTTTCTCATTCTTCTTTCTTTTTTCTTTCTTCTATTGCTTTTAGATCTATGAGATTCCCTTCATTCTCCTACCTTCTAATTCCCTACCCGATTCCCTAACCTTTGTCTCCCTTCTTGTCTCTACTTGCTTTTCTCTCTCAACATTAAAATCTTACATATTTTTTTCCTAATACTATACACCATCTTATGGTTAGCCTTGAACCTCTGAAATATGTACATAGAAGACCAGGATTTAGCTAGGTGTTGGGGATTTGAATTATAAACTCCCTTACCCTTCATTTTCCACCATAACCGTTCAGCATTTGCACACGAAAGCCTCCTTTTTCTCCCAACCTCCAAATCTTCCTATCTTTCTCCACATTTTCTGCCACCATATTCTTTCTCTCTACCCTCCATTATTAACCTTTTTTTCCCTATTCTAATTCTTTATTTATCTCTTTCTTCTTTTTCTCTTAAATAAGATAGGATTAGATTTGTGAAAAAAGTGAGGGATTTCCTCTTTCCTATTCTTACTTTTTCTTGAGGAGGTTGATTATTTATGATTTTTCTCTCTAATATCTAGTTTGATTTTAGTTCTTGTGAGCTTTTAAAGGCTTTAATAAGTTTTAATATTATCCTTAAGGTGTTCGAGAGTTAAGGTCTTTGGATGTTTAAGTTAAGGAAGAATTTTGATGTCTTTTGGTGGGTTTTGCTAAATTTTCTTGAGGCAAGCCATTATCTTTCCTATTTTGTGGAAACTGGTATGAATAAGTAAAGTGTATTTTTTTTTGTGAAATTATGAGTCTTGAAGATGAAAAATGCGTTGAGCATGTTATAGATAGAATAAATGGAATATTGGGTATAAAAGCCAAACTTGCAATCTTGTGTGCATTAACCTTATAGGTATGATTTGGATTTGTGACTACTTTAATCATTTTGAGAATTTTAGAATCACTAGCATGTGTAGGTTGATGTATAGATTATTTTGTATAAAGTTAAAGCATGAAAGAACATGATATAAGACTTGCTTGTTCTTTTATTGATTTTGATAAAAGTGTAGGCATGAGTTCAATATGCTAGTAAAATTCTAATCATGATTTTATGAATATTAATTATTAAGAACCTTAATTGATGTATTGTTGATGTTCAAATTGAATGAGAAAACTTAAATAAATTGATTTTATGTGAATGCGCACAAGCATGACCCATCAAATGGTTTAGAAGATTGATCAATTGTTTAACCTGTGAACTCAATGATCTGATTCTCGGCTTAGACCCATTAACTATGTAACCATACCTATTGAATGGTTCCTAGAAGATTTTATTAGTTGGATCAACCTATCGATTGGTTCATAACCACTACAAAGGTCTAGCAATGCCTAAACTGATCAACTAGTCCATGTGGCCAATAGATTGGTTATCATAATAGATCAACTAGTCCTTGGAACCAATAAATTGATTTTGACCAGAAATTCCTTTATTATCCATTCTCCTCGAATGCAATGTCTTGAGTTTCCTTATGCTTGGAGAGTGACCTAAGATGCAAGTATATGTAAATAGACCTGGATTAATTGAATTGAAATAATGGACTATAGTTAGTAGAATCTGACCTAAGGTTAACATAGTTTGACCATAAACTAACACTTTGGCCCTTTTCTTAACCATTAAATAATGAGATGAGTATATGTAAAAAATGGATATTTTCCTTGGTGGTTCGTGTTTCCTCATGAATATGGTATGTATGCCCATGTATGTTATAGAATGTGTATTCCTATACGCTTGCACAATTATGATCAAGTATGTTTCATTAGGTCTAAGTATGAAAACACATGACTGCATATGAAAATATGTGAATGAAACAATAAGAGTATTGCATGCATGTCTTGGTGTAGTGTAGCATGAGCATGTTATGCGGGGCTTACATATATCAAGATCTACATAATAGTGGTAAATTAGTTTTCTTAATATGTATGCCTATTGATGATGTTGGTGTGCAATCCCTTACTTAACCCCATGAGCAATAGCTCTAGTGTATGTTTCTAAGGATGACCATTAAGTGGTCTAACATCTTCATCAAGGGTAGTTAGGTTATCTACGTGTAGACATTTTCGAAGGCATTTCTCTTTAATGGTCATTGAGTGATCTAAGCATCTTGCCTTATATATTTTTCCTTTAATTATCATTTTCCTATATTATATTTTTATACTAGTTTTAGGCTTACAAGCCTCGATTTGTAACCATTAACTCTCTTATCTTTAAGTAATTTATCTTGCATGCTCTAGTTTTTTTTTTCTCTTATGTTTGGTTGGTTGAATACTTAGCTATTATATATACACATTAAATAGAAATCTATATATTTTTAGATATCCATTTTCCTAGGATTATTTTTACTTCTGTAAATGTTTTAAAACAAAATTTTTCTATAGTGAAAAAGTGGGGGGGGGGGTTATGCCAACACTTGTGCTAAACCTTAAAAATAATATTCTATTAAATGACCTCTTCTAAATTCTATGCACCTTATATAGGAAGGTTGAACATAATATACAAGTAATATGCTTTAGGTTAAGGAAAAAAAATAAAGGAGAGAATAAAACCTAGGTTACAACCAAATAGCTAAAACACTACTATTATGATCTTACTTTTCTAATCACCTTGGTGTGAATCTTCTTAGGGGGAATGAAGATTAAAAGGTTAGAAGTAGTAGGATTGGTGGGTTAAGATTGATAAAGAAGAATCAGAATCTTCAAGTAAGATTCAATCAAGATTTAAAGAATGCTATGAATCTTCAAACAAGATTTAACAAGAATTTAGCGAGAAGATAGCTTTGAATGTTTCTCCAAGAACACATTTAAATTACTGTAGCTAATATTACTCTAAGTATTCATCGGTGGAATCTTTCACTTAAAGAAAGAAAAGATAACAAAGTATTATACTTGTTATTAATTTTAATTTTGGTTTCAATTTCTTCATGTTACAAAGTTATCGACACATGCATATATATATATAGGTAGCTATAATTTTTTAAGTAGTACACTAAGATAGCCTAGGTAATACACGCATGGCTAACTAGCACACTTACCCCTAATAGCAACATATTACTAACCTATATAATACATGAATCAAACTAAAAATTATTACAAACAAATGTAGCAAATTATTACATGGAAATAACCAACAAAAGCCATAATTTACATAAGAATGGTACCTGGGACTTCTTTGAATTTTAAGTTTGGCTTCCATACATTATAGGTCCTTTGACTTGTAATAACTTGTAATATAAGAAAAATTAAATGTGTTGAAATCTTAAAGTGTATCAATCTTCTCCTTACAAATATGTTACATACCTACAAGAATTACTCAAAATACACTTGTTATGGTAAGTCATAGTTATATTACTAGCAAAGACAAATATTTTAATAAGCTCCATTACTAAGAATACCAAATCCTCATTATCATCATAATCTATAAATGTTCCTACATCATTCTCCCTAACTTGAGAAGAGTTTCTCCTCAAATTGACATCACTTTAATAAGGAGACAAATCACCAATATTAAATGTCTTTGAAACACCACCATAATATTCTGGAAGTTCAAGTTCATAAGCACATTCTCTTTTCTAAGTATTTTAAATGGTCCATCTACTCTTGGAATTATTTTATATTTTCTTAGATTAGGAAATATTTCTTTTTGCAAATGTAACCAAAATAATCACCAGGAGAAAATATCTATGGAGTGTGATGTTTATTAGCATGCTTTTGATACCTTTTTTTTTACCTCAACCTATTTTTCCCTTGATTTGTTGATGAAGCTTTTGAAAGAATTCAACTCATTCTATGGCTTCATAAGTTTTAAATTCACCTTTTTTTAGGGATACCATGTCAACTGGCATGAACGGATTTACCCTATAAACAATATTAAATGGACTTGAGAGGGTAGTACTTGAAGGACTTAGATTGTTAGCAAAATCAACAGGAACTAACTTAATATCCCAATATTTAGTAATGTTACTTATCAATGCTCTTAATAAAGTGCCTAAAGTATGATTTATTATTTCATTTTGTTCATCGATTTGTGGATGATGTGAAGTACTAAATAACAACTTAGTTCTTGATATATGCCATAATGTCTTCCAAAAGTAACTAAGAAAATTGACATCTTTATCCAAAACAATACTTTTAGGTATTCCATGTAGTTTCACAATTTATTTAAAATACAAATTAGCAACATCAGTAATATCATTAGTTTTATTACATGGAATAAAATGAGCCATTTTGGAAAATCTATCTACCACAACCATAATATAATCTTTACCTCTTTGTGTTCTAGGTAACCCTACAATAATTTCCATATTAACTCCTTCCCATGGTTGGCTAGGCATAACCGCATAAGTAATGGTGTATATAAACCTTTGTGAAAAAAAAAACTTTTACTCTTTTTACAAGTAAACACCAGTTTACTATAAGTTGTACACTTTTAATTATATATGACTAACATAAATTCTCTTAAAATATGTATAATTTCTTTTCAGTACCAAAATTTCCTGATATAGCTCCTTCATGTACCTATTTAATAAGTAAATCTCTAATACTTAATCTCAGTACACATCGTTTATTGAATTTAAATAAAAATCCATCTTGTAATGTGTAATTTCTATGATATCCATTTTCTTTGCATGCTTAATATTCATCACTAAAATATTCATCTTTAGGATACAATTATTTTAACATTTCAAAACCTATCAATTTACCATCTAATATAACAAGCAATGTAGACCTTCGAGAAGGAGCATCAGCTACTGCACTTTTTTTCAACATAATTGTTTGACGGAGAACATAAAGGATTGTAAGAACTTTATCCACTTTAAATGTCTAGGAATAATCTTTTTTACCATGTAAATATTTCAAACTCTCATGATTAAGATATATTATAAAGGGTTGAGGCTTCAAATAATGATTCTATGTCTCTAAACTACTTATGATGGCAAATAGTTACTTGTCATGTGTCAAATACTTTAATTTAACTCTATTGAAAATTTTCACAAGCTATGTATGGAATAGCTTTTCTTCTTGTGAAATAAATCCTCCTATACATACCCCACTAGCATCACCAGCTACCTAAAAAGTAGGTCAACATTAGGAATAGCTAACACAAGAGCATTGCAAAATTTATCCTTGAGGATTTCAAATGCTTTATATGTTCCATTTCCCCAATTAAATTCTTCTTCTTTCATGATTTGACTAATAGGTGCAGCTATATTAGACAAATATTTAAGAAATATCTTATAAAAACTAGCTAATCCATGAAAACTTCTTACTTGGTGAACATCATTTGGAATAGGCTACTCTTTGATGGCTTTTATCTTAGTAGGATCAAATTTAATACCTTTGTAATACCTCAAAATTTTAAAATCCTAAATTTTATTTATCAACATTTTAAATTAACCTAATTTTTAATTTTTTATTTAATTATCTTAAATTAATTATATGTAAAATTTTTATTATGGCTAATCAAAAAAAATTTCAACTCTAAAAATCTTACCTAAATTCCACACCCAAATTTTTTTTCTTCCTTTCATTTTTCCCTTTCTTCTTCTCTTTTCTTCCGGGTTGCGTCATCTTGGCCTAGTCCTTTCCTCTCTTTTTTTTTCCTTTCTTCCCCTCCCCCGGGGCAGCCTAGGCTTATCCCTCTTTTTTTTCCCCTTCTTTTTCCTTTTCTCTTTTCATTATTTTTCTTTTTCTTTCTTTCCCCACCCATCTTCTTCCTTACATCACCCTCCCCTTTCCATTTATACACCAACCATCCCTCCCCTGCACCCTACTTGTCTCCCTCACCTTTCCATTTCTCCACCAACCTCAGTTTTATTCTTTGTTATTTTCATCTGAACACTATTTATGTTATGGAATATCCTTTTTCTATATTTATCATGGTATTTTTTTTACCTTTTCCTTATAATTGGAATGAGGATGGTTTTTGGCCAAACTTATATCAATTACGGTGGTAACATCCCTCTTATGTTTAAATAGTTCTTCCACTTAAATGAAATTTTTTAGTAGCAAATTTTGGGGATGTTAAAACCTTTTCCACTGATAAGATAACCAATAAAACTACAATTGGAAGCATAAAGTCATAATTTTTCAATTTTCATATAGTATAGTTTCCCTTAACTTATCAAATAGTTTCCTTAGATGCACAAGATAATCATGTTCATTTTTACTATATAGAAGTATGTCATCAAAATAAACCATAGTGAAGTTACCTAGGAAAGGATGAATAATTTCATTCATTAGTCTCATGAAAGAACTAGGTGTGTTACATAAACCAAAAGGCATAACAATCAATTTATAAAGGCCATATTTAATTTTAAAGGCCATCTTCCATTCATCTCCTTTTCTAATTCTCATTTGATGATAATCACATCTTTGGTTAATTTTGTAAAACACACGTGAACCACAAATTTCATCAAGCGTGTCATTAAGTTTAGCCATAGAAAATCTATAATTGATAGTTATATTCTTTATGACTCTCGAATTTATATGACATACACTAAGTACTATCTTTCTTAGGAATTAGAAAAGTAGGTACAAAACAAGGACTTATACTTTCTTTCACATAACCTTTATCTACTAATTCTTGTGTTTGTCTTCATAATTCCTTAGCTTCTTCTCGATTATATCTATAAGCAGTTTTATTAGGTAAAGGTATTCTAGGAATTAAATCTATACTATACCTATAATAGGTAGTAGTTTAAGAGGTAAGTAATCAGGAAATACATTATTATATTCATCAAATAATCTAGTAAGGTTCAAATTTTTAGAATTGTTCTCCCCAAATTGAGATTATTTTACTACTAAAGCATAGGAAATACCCTCTACTTCAATATAATTAATCATATCTTTTTCATGTAAGAATAAACTATTGTTATTCTTAATTATTTGCAAATGATCATATTGAGATGGTTTCAATTTATACTTATTTTTACCTTTAAGAGCAATATATTATTTAGTCACACCATCATGAATTTTATTTCTATCATATTGCCATGGTCTTCCTAGTAAAATACCATAAGCATCTATAGGCAAAGTATCACATATTAATTCATCATGATAGTCACTAATATGAAAAATAATTAGGGTTTGCTTATCTACTTTAGCACCTTAGTCCTTATTAAGCCATTCTAATGAATATGGTTTAGGATAATTAATAGTCACTAAACCTAGTTGCTTAACCATCATTTCACTAGCAATATTAGTACATGAACCACTATCTATGATGACTCTACAAACCTTATCACCAATTCTATACTTAATTTTAAAAATTATACCCCTTTGTGTAGATGGATTATTAGGTTTGATTTTTAATACCCTTTGAAGTACAAAACATGGATTACCATATTCTTCATGCCTACACAAGGTATCAATATTAGATTTAGTCTCTATGTCACCACTATCATCACATAGTTCCATACTTGTTGTTTCATTTAAGGTTAAAAATCTATGGTTAGTACATTCTCTAGAAAAATGACCATATCCTTTACATTTAAAATATTACCTATCAGACTTATCATTTAGCTTATTTTTACCTTTTTTTTTATCTCGGTTAGGGTTGAGTTTCTTATTATTAATTGAATATACATGTGTTCCATATTTTGAAGTAGATGCATGTGAATAGTTTTGGTTGAAGTAGAAGTCAAAGCATTTATTTCAGTATAGGCCTTGGTAGATTTAGTTTGTCTTTCACATTTTAAAGCTAACTTAATCAAATAATCAAGAGAATCATAGGTTAACATTTTAACTTTTTTTTTTCTAATCAAGTTATTGAGGCCACCTAAGTATCTAGTACATTTTTTTTTCTTTTTATTTAATGCATATCACACAAGAGGGCTAGTCTTTCAAATTTCCTAGTGTATTCCTTTACACTAAGTAGTCCTTGTCTAGGAGTAGTCAATTTGATATACATTTCATGTTCATACTCTTTAGTGCTCGTTTGGTATGGGGATAATAGGTGTGGAAAAGTTACTCCTATATTTTATATATCTTATATAATCTATTTAAAATTAAATATTTTTATTCTAATGAATACCCATTTTAGATCTTAATTTAATCTAAAATGGGTATTTCATTAAAATATATTTATTATTATTAAATACTTAATAGAAAAGATGTAAAATAGAGGATAAATTTTCCCACCTCTATTACCCCCATACCAAACAAGCCCTTAGGATTAATTTTCTTCCTTAGGTATTTTTTTTTAAATTTATCTCATTAATTGATTTTACTCTTTTCTTGCCTTTCACGAGTCCTCTTGAGATTCTCATATCAAACCCTAGAAACATTTTTAAATATAAGAGTTAATAAATTACATATGTGCTCATCGTCATACTTTGTAGATTCAAATATAGATTCTATTTCATGAAAGCATTCAAAAAATAATTTAACATCTACTTCACCATAAAAATGAGGGAGGTCAAATTTATTACCTTTGTCTTTAATATGATTATACGTTTATTAGTAATTTGCATGGCCTCATCAATTGTGGCTGAAATCATTGGATCCCTTCTCATTCATCCTTTCTTTATACTTCATTTGGTTGTTTATGTGGCCACCTCGTGCTTAGATTGCTCTTCTCACCATGCCCTCTACTCGATAGTTGGTGGCTTTCATTTTATTGTGCATATGTTGAAGGGTCTATTTTTTAGCTGCTCTCGTCTCTAGTCTTTGAAGTTGTCTTTGAATGTAAGGGAGTTGTTGAAGTTGTGTGTTAGTAGTATGCAAACCTGCTTCAAGTTGTTGAAGAGTGTCAAACATAACCTTCATAGGCACTTCTTCACCCATTGTTATTACTTGCTGAAAAAAAAATCTCGGTAAGGTGTATTTGTTGCTTGATGTTGGTTCTTGATGACTTCTTGGTGGAGTTTCAAGAATATTGAAAACTTCTTGGTCAAAAAGATTCATTAAGAGTGGAATAGAATTGGTTTAGAGGATTACCACCAATTATTGATGCATGATGAAGAGTTCTTGATGGAGGAGATGAACGAATGTTGCACAAGTAAGAATCAAGAATGAAGTTGTGGGGAAGTCGAATAGAACCTCAAGAATGGTTCAAGTATTCTTCTTGTGAGTCGATGAATGCTAAGATAGGAAAAGAATAAGGAGAATCCAAGTAATGATTGAATGTTTTTGGATAAAATGGGAATTTCATCTTGTTTGAATCAAGATACTCAAGAACATCTAAATGAATCTTGAAGATGTGTACAAGAGTTCAACTAAACTTGACAGAAAGAAGGAAGAACCAAATAGGTTGAGTCTTCAATTAAAAATGGATAGAAGGAGGATGAATTTGACTTTGAATATCTAAAGGATATTTGGTGCAATTTGAGGAAGAGGACACGAGAGATAGAAGTTATTCAACTTTGAAGGTTGAAGATGTAAGGAGAACTTTGAAGATACACTAAGAAGGTCAGTTGGCTACGTTGCATGCGTTTGCATGTGTGAACTTAAATGAGGGGAGATTGAATAATAGGTTGGCTATTTGAATGACGGAAGTATCCAACCTAGATTTGATATAAAATATGGTGTGAATCTTCTTAGGAGGAATGAAGATTCAAAGGTTACAAGAACAAGTAGGATCGGTGGGTGAAGATTCATGTTACAAAGGTGTCGACACATGGATATAGGTTGCTATACTTTACTAAGTAGCACACTAAGATAACCAAAAATGGTGTAAGTATCCAAGCTTTAATAGCAACATATTACTAACCTATATAGTACATGAATCAAACTAAAAATTATTACAAACAAATATAGCTAATAATTACATGGAAATAACTAACAAAAGCCATAATTTACATAAGAATGATAACTATATCTTATTTGACTTTTAAGTTTGACTTCCATAGATAATAGATCCTTTGACTTGTAATAACACGTAACATAAGAAAGCTTAAATATTTTGACATCTTGAAGTGTATAAATATTCTCTTTGCAAATATGTTACATACCTACAAAAATTATTCAAAATACACTTGTTAGGGTTAGTTATAATTATATTATTATCAAAGATATATTTTGTAATAGCTTCCATCACTAAGAATATTAATGAAATATCCCATACCCCTACTTTATAAAATTATGTTAAAATAGGGTTTTATTAGAAAAATTAATTAAATAAATTATTTTATTAAAATAAGGGGTAATATTTAAGGTAAAATGAAGAGGAAAATAATAAGGAATTTAATTAGGGAAAATTAGGATATTTTGCTAATTAAAAAAAATTTAGGAAAATTTTCCCAAAATATCATAAATTAATATAAAAAGGGAATTTAATTATTTTTTTACTAATTTTATTATTTTGAAATATTTAAACATACCAAAATATTCTAAATACCCCAACCAACCAATTTTTCCCTTTTCCCTCCCTTTTTCTTTTTCTCTTCTCTTTTCCTCCTTCCTCCTTTTCTTTTTTTCTTCCTTTCCTCCCGGTTTAGGCCAGCACCCCTCACAGCCCAACCCTTCTCCCTCTCTTCTCTCCCCCGTACGGCCCAGCTCACCTATCTTTTTTTCGTTCACCTCACTCGCTCGGTCTCCCTTCCTTTTTTTTCTTTTCTTTTTCCCCTAGACTGGCAGACCTACTACCTTTTCTTCTTCCTCCTTTCCCATGTGTTGCAGGTCGAGACTTGCAACTCGGCCTCGCTGACTAGCGAGCTACCTCCCTTCTCTTCTCTGTCCCTTTCTTTACTAATTCCATCCCCGACCTACATGTACCTGTCGTCATGTGTGACTCTCTCCCTTTCCTTTTTCTCCTCCTCGACCCAACTAAACCTGCAGAATTACAGGCTTGTACTGGCCTACCACTGGTGACTGGTGAGCCCTTCCACAACTGCCCCCTATCCACTTCCCCTTTTATCTTATCCTCCCTCTAATGGCCTATAAATACCCCAGTTGATCCCCATTTAGCGCTCTTTCCCTTGTCTAGAAATCTCAGCCTCCCCTTGTGCCACTGCCACTTCAGATACCATCCCCGCCACTGTTGCCCAATGTTGTCGCCCAAAATACCTCCCAAACTTTTCCCCGCATTACCCTCCACTGAACCATACCACTCACTGCCCATAATTCACCCTACACGAACCACCTCAACCATGCAAAATATGCTGCTCGATCTGCCACTTTGCACCCATCGCTGTCACTCTTGCCTCCTTGCGCCACCATTCCCGCCACAACCACTGCCTCTCCTGCTACCCAAACCACTCAACAAAGTCTCCCCTACCTCCCCCTAACTTTCTTTCTCCCTGCCTCCCTCTCCTTCACCCTCCCTCCTTCTCCACCACCTTCGGCCACCACAATAACCACCACTTGTGCCGTGCCACTACTACCATTCTAAACCTCTCAACCTAGATAATCCACCACCACCACAACCACCATCTCACTCTCCCTCTTCTAGCTTAAAAAGCCACCTCTCTAACCCTCACTTCCTCCACCGCCCTCGCCACCCTAGGTTGTGCCCTAACCTCCCTAACCTTTAAATATAATTAATGTAATTGTTATTTAATTTTATTAGTGTTATTATTATTATTATTATTAAAATTAGCACTCTTAATACTATTATTATTATTATGATTATTCGAACTTTTATTACTATTATTAACTTTATTACTACTACTATCATCATCAGTGTTGTTGTTGTTGTTGTTGTTGTTGTTATTATTATTATTATTATTATTATTATTATTATTATCATTACTAACATTATTGTCACTATTTTAGTATCACTATTATTATTATTATTATTATAATTCAGATTATTATTACTATTATTATCACTATTATCATTATTATTATTATTATTATTATTATTTTTAATATTAAAGTTATTATCTTTAGTATTGTAAAATTGTTAATAATACTTTAACATGGGCCAATGTAACTACCTAACCCTATTTTGATTAATAATAGCATGATTAACCATTTTAAGAATAATATCCTTATTTTTACTTATAAAGCTACTATTAATATTATTAACCCTAACACTAGGTTATGATAAAGGTAAAGTAGGAAATAATGATAATGTTGGTTAGTAGGAGGTTAACCTAAGTATTTTCCTCTTATAGGTGAACCAAGTCAAAACCCTAAGTAGGCATAGGAGCGTGCTCCAAGCTTGATGTCGTTTTAGGGAAGGATATAATTAAGGCCTATTATGTGTGTTATGTGCTTCATATGCCATATGTTATGATATTTTATGTACCTTATGTGATTATGACCACTTACTTATAATGCAACGTGGAGTGGTACGTTTGTGTGTTTTGCCTATGGCATGTGTAAGATGATATGTATGTTGAGCTTGTGGTCTTAAGTGATGTGACCTCCTAGGACATGTATACTAGGATGTTTTAATGATAGGGTATGGGGTAAAAGGATGAAAGGGAAGAAGGGAAATTAGTTGACTAAAAAGGAAGTGAGATTGACCTAATTATCTCATGACATATGAGGGGATAAATAAAAGGAAAATATGGACAAAATAAGAGAGTGAAGTGAATCTTACATGGGGAAGTATAGGGTTTGCATGGGATGGACGATGTTTGCATGGATATGATCCTTATGTGGAAAAAGTTGAATTGGGGTGTAAGTATGGTAAGGAAAGAGTTATTGGGGTGATTAGAGTCCATGGGTGAAAAATAATACCTAGGTTGTTATAAGGGTGCATAGGGAACTTGGATAGGGTTTGGGAGGAAAAACCCTAAGTGGGGGAGATTGTGGAAGCGAAAAATAATGGAAAGGATTGGAATATGGGGTAAGAGTGGAAGGATATCACATGAAGGGTGAGTGTGTATGTCATGTGGAAGAGGGGATGGTGGGTGAGGAATGGAGAGATGACATATGAGAAAAGAGACGTGTTAGGGTTTGGGGTAGCCAACTAGGGTTTTGTGGTCACATGTACAAAATGGGAAGTGAGGTGGAATTCTTGAGGTTGAATCTGAGTGAGGTAATGAGTTGGGAGTAAAGGAGCATGAGTTGTGTGGAATAGAGGAAGGTTGGGCCATATAGGCCAAATTAGGGTTATCTAGGAAAAACCCTAGTGGATGATAGTGAGTTGACTTAGATGGTATAGGGAAATGGGCCTCGACCCACACACTTAGGAGTTGGGTATTCATGGTAAGTAAGGAGAAGAGGAAAAGGATGTTTAGATGTGCTAGGAGGCATAGCAGTCCCAAGATATGGGACGACCCCCTCTCAAGAAAATAGGAGTAGACAGATTGTGTGAGCGGGTAGTCCAAAGAACATGCATGTGTAGGGTAAAAACCTATATTGAATACGACACAGATAAGATATTAATTATTTAAAGTGAAAGATTATTGAGCTAGGCCCAGACTGATCCACAAGTATAATAGTGGCATGATGAAGAAATAGATTTTTTTTTTCATTAAGAAAGAGAAAAAAAAACTAAAAGAAGGAATGATCTAGTAGAACTCATCTAAGGTTGAGCCTATATCATCAAAATAGAGTAGTAGAGGGATTCCCTTATCTCAATTACCTAATTCTTGGTTTTTCTAACTCTATTTTCCACTTAAATCATTATTTCCATTGTTATAAAAATCATTCATAGTCCTATCATATTTTAGTGATTTCCTTTGAGAGTTTAGGTGAGTTTTCTATCCTCGTGGAAAAATATTAACACACAACTATATTACTTATACAATTGTATATACATGCACAAGAGCACCAACATCTACCATTTAAAGAGGTATTTTGATGGTATTAAGTAAACTCCAAGGTAGTGGTACATAAGATTTGATACTTTTTTCCTAGTGCTATAAGGAAACATATGAAGCAAGTTTAGTACTTGTGTCCATTCTAGAGAATTTAAAGATGTATCCTTTTTTAATCTGGTATTATATGTTGATAATAGATTGATTGATTACAATTATAATTCCTTCATCAATAAGCTAAAGTCACAATTTCACAGAGAGTTAGAGATGTAAGATCTTTGAGTAGCTAGAAAAAATCTTGGCATGCAAGTTATCTGGTATAGGCAAACTAGGAAGTAGAAGGTTTTTAACATGTTTAACATTTTGTGACTATAAGCCTATTTTAACTCCTTTAGCGACTTACTTCAGTTATCATTTAAGCTTTATTTTGAAATAGATGAAGAAAAGGAAGAACTATCTAGAACTCCTTATTCTAACATGGTTTTTATTTTAATTTAATCTATGATATGCATTTGACATGATCTAGTTTATACCATGGTCATGGGTATATGCACAACCTTGGAAAAGGGTCACTTAACTTAGTCAAGTGAATTTTGCATTATTTAAAGGGCTCTTCATACATTGGTTTGGTATTTGAATGGAGTAATACACTATCTAATAATAATTGTGGTTTCTTTTATTCTAATTATGCTACTGAATTAGATATATGAAATTGTATCTTTGGATATATATTCACACTATATCTTATTTAATTAGTTGGAAAACATCATTGCAACCTATTTTTGGTCTGCCCACTATAGAATTTGAATATGTCATAAATAATAAAGGTATAAATGACGTTATTTTGTTATGGTATCTAGTAATCAAGCTTAGGGTTCTTAAGGTACTATCATTATGTTTTTAGATAGTGAGAGTGATATTTATTTAGCTAGGAATAATGCTTGTCATTTAAATACCATGTACATCATCAACAAATTTCACTTTATTGAAGACGATGTTGATATTGAGGCAAAAAAAGTTCATACTTTATAAAATCTTATGGACATGCTTACAAAGCCTCTTGCTATTGCGAAGTTAGAGTTTTTCTTATTTTTATGTATTAATTATAGCATTTGATAAGCCATTGGGGTTTATGAAGACATTACGTAATATAGATTTTATCCAAGGAGGATTTTTATTTTTTTTATGTATGGTACTTGAAATCTAGGGATGATAATATTTCCCTTAGGTTTGAGGCCTTTTTGGGGAACCCCCATCGGTTTTGGGTACACAGGAAGTTTTGGGGTTTGGGTTTGGGAGTAATTTTTGGGATTTATTAAGGATGGGTCTTGGATTTCCATCCCTATATCCACCCTAAATTATATAAATGTATGTATGTATGTATATATGCATAGTATATTTTAGGGTTAACTATCAATACATTTAAATTCTTCTATATCTATATTCCTACAAACTTCTCATATTGAAGTCATCATCTTTCTCCCATTGAGGTCACTCCACCTCAGCTCTAGTGAGTGGCATTACTCCAGCTATAACACAACAAACTCTTCCATCCTTATTTATCCATCGTCTTCCTTGTTTAATTTTCTAGTTCATTAAGTCAATCACCGAATTCCAAATCTATATTAGTCAATCCATGTTCGTCTTGCTTCAATTTGACTAGAGGTAATAAGTTATAAGTCTCTTTTATAACATAGGTACGTTAGAAATTTTCATCTTTTAATAGTTACTCTTGTAATTTATATTATCTTTTAAGTTTTAATTTTTTAATTTAGCCTTCGGTTTTCAATTTTGACTAGTGTAATGATGTTGCTTCAAATTTCAGACATTTTAATTTCAAGTATCTTGATTCTTTTAGTCACTAAGTTAAAGGACACTCGCAATTTTAGTTATACTAGAGTAGTAAATGACTCTTGATAGTGCATGGCAAACAAATAGGAAGTATATTGTAAACAAATTAGATGAGTTTTGGAGACAGGATTAAGATATTGTTTTAGTGATGGGGATTTTAGGAAGGGATAGGAAATCCGTGATAACCAAAAATGGGGATCGAAGTGAGTTTTAGGATGAATATTGATTTTGAGTTCAAGGATGGGGATGAAAACCCCATTCCTACCCACCCCATCCAATACCATTGCCATATTTACATAAGTTCTATGTTTATAGTTGAAAATGAAGGTTTAATAAAAAAACACAAACCAATAGTGTTTTTCAACACCATTCGCACACTATTATGTACAAAAAATAAGACAAAATGGATTAAAAGGCACAAAACTAGTCTATCTATGTTGGCAATACTTGTGTTTCCTTATGTTGTTGAACAAAAGGACAAGTAGCCCATGTTAATAAGCATGGCCTATGTTTAATGGTATATTTAGAGATTTCACACGCATTCTTCTCTACAACTATAGTTTTCAGGGTTTTCTTTTTAATGTGTTATAAGGGTACATAAGAAGCAATCTCAATACTTATGTGCATTTTATATAATTTGAAGATGGATCCTTTTTTAATATGTTATTGTTTATGGATGATATATTGTTTGCTTCTAGTGATCAGTCCTTAAAGAATAAGATAAAGTTACAACTTAAAAAGGAGTTAGAGCATAAGGATCTTTGTGTAGCTATAATTATTTATTTCACATCTTGGCATAAATATTATCAGATATTGACTAGATGGGAATTTATTTCTTTCACAACTAAAATACATTAAGAAGGTTTTAAATAGGTTCAACATGATGTGATTTTAAGCCTATGTCAATCTCTCTATTCTTAAATAGAGGGGAGGGAATCAATTTCTATCACTCTACATTTTAGTATTGTTGTTAGTTTGATGTAAGCTATGTTTTGCACAGGACCTAATCTAGTTATACTATAAGTTTGGTGGGATTATATATGCTCAAACCTAGAAAAGGGTCACTCAACAAAGTCAAATAGATTTTATATTATTTAAAGGGCTTTTCAAACATTTGTTTGGTAATTTTTTGGACTAAGACACTCTCCAATAATATTATTAGTTTCATTTATTGTATTTATGATACTAAATTACATATATGCTAGTGTAACATTGGGTATATCTTCTAACAATATCCAATTTAATTAGTAGAATATTTCACAACTACTACAGGTGTGAATGAAGATATTTTGTTATGAGGTATATTTGTTGAGATTGGGATTGATATGGTACTATTAGTATGTTTTTCATTCAATGAAAAAGTACATAAAAATCTTATTTATTTATATTAAATACATTATAGACATTAGGGTAAAAAAATCATACTTTAGAGAATCCTATAGACAAGCTTACAAGGTGAATTCCTATTGCTAAGTTATAGTATTAATTTGTCTTATTTGGTAATGGTCACATTTGATAATCCTTTGAGGTTTATGACAACATTAAGTGTGATGGATTTATTAAGTGTTTGGATATAGGTTTGAGGGTAAGTTTTGGGAATTTATTAGGTATGGGAAGGGAAAAGTTTGGGGTTTCTATCCCCTAACCAACCCGTATGTATATATGTATGTAATATTTTTTGAAGTAAATTATCAATATATTTAAAATAATCTATACACGTAGTTTTACAAACTTCATATGGCAAAGTTCTTAAATGTTCTGTCATATCTCTCCCATTGACTTCAACCTTCAATGAATTCATTGTTCACTCAATACCCCACCTCAACTTCAACAAATCGTGTTGCTTCACCTGTAAGGAAATAGATGCTTCCACCCATAGTCCTCCACTATATTCCTTGTTTAATTCTTTCCAGTAATTCACCAAGTTCTAAATCTATTTTAGTTCACTCACGTTAGTATTTCTTCAATTTCCACTAGAGGAATTCAATCAAAACTTTTTTTTTAAATATAGGTATGTTTTTGTTTTCAGCTTTCAATAATTATTTATGTAATTTGTCCTTTCAATTTTAATTTTGGGATTTTGGCCTTTAGTTTTCAATTTTGACCAATGTGATAATCATCTTCATACCACTTGTAAACATAATAAAGATAGCATTAAGACAATTAACAACTAAAGTACAAAATCTACAAGGTGCATGGATGATACTATCAAGATAAGATGTTAAAACCAAGCAGTACACAAATGTAACTACCAAACCAACAAGCAATTAAATCACTACAAAAAAGATCCTTCTATTCTAATTATTCAAGAGGATATAATATTAACTTGAAGAAATATAAAGTACACCAGTAATATCCTTGCACTAAGGAAACACAATATCCTCCTAATTATAACCTAGAGATACACAAGTAATCCAGTTATATTGGTGCACTGAGATAATATAGTATCATTAAATCCTAAGACACCTAATCTTTTAGTATCAATACCTCGAGATGGGAAAGGAGTCGCTTGCATTATCTTGAAGAAGAAAAGGGGAAGACTCAATACTTAGTTAATATTTACAAAAAAAAAATGGAGAGAGGAGATAAATCTAGCACCAAATGGTTGAATAATGATAATACAAGTTGAATGGCCCATAAGGGTTGGTGATTGTTAAGAATCAACAAGGAAGAGAGTGGGAAGAGCTGATCCAAGGTTACTTCACTAAAACTTGAATGAAAAAGGTGATGGTAGACGATTTTGTGTGTAAGAGAGTGGGTGAGAGGTATAATGAGGTGACATATGGCAATATTATTTTGTAGATGGAGGAGTATAAGAAACAATTTGATCCAAGATGAGGGGAGGTTAGGGGAATTTCAATAAGAATGATGGTAAAAACCACAATGCTAAGGCCAAAATGCATGAGAAAATAACTTAGGTCAACCTCTGGCCGTTCGTCCAACTCCTAGGTGTTACTTGTCTGAACGCCATACCCAATCATGTAACACATAGTCTTCCATTTGTTAACCAATATTAAAAACCTTAATCTTCCATTTTTGACAGAGTTAAGCCAACACATATTCCACCCCAACCTATACATATGCACATAATACATCCAACACATATTATCGACCTATAATTTGTATGATTTCATTCACCTAACTTCTTAAGTTGCAAATATGTTTTTAATTAGGGTTTACAGAGACTATAGTATTAAATTACTATCCCCTTAAAAATAAAATTCCTCCCTAAATTCAACCAAAATGAAACAAACCCATTCCAAATCTAAGGAGACACACACATGCAAAGGTATAATGGGTTGGGGGTTATTATCCCCTTAAAAGAAGCAAATGCTAAATCAAATAACACTAAGAAAAACTATAGTTAATCATCAACATGAATCCGAACCACACAAGGTATTACAAACATCATGCAATAATTTAACCATATTATAATCATGGAGCAACCACATATAAAGCAACATATTAACATAATCATTTCTCCTAAAACCTTAACCAATATCACACAAGAAAGCACTCAACACTTACCAAATCCAAAACTTCCTTCAAACTGTAAGGTGGACAAAACTCCCACATAATCACATCATCCTCTATCTAACCATAATAATTATACAAATCACAAAAATCCTTGAAGAATTTCTTAATAAAATATTTCCTTATACACTGCTAAAACAGTATCAATTCATTCCCTTATATCACAACTCTTCAACCAACCACTAACAAAGCATAATGAGATCTAATATCTAACTCCACAAGATTAAACGTCAAAGTCAAACATGGGTTAACTAGGGTTACTACTCCCTAAGAAAGATCCTAGGTTTTCCTAAAAGATAACAAGCACCTAAAGCTAATCAACCTAAACACTACCAAAATCAAGGACCAAGACATAACACTAAGGATTAATTTTAAGACTAAGCTCACTCATAATCTGCAAAAGATTAATACAAATTTCAAAATTAGATAAAATACTTAAAAATAGTTAGGACATAGAAAACCAAATCTCATACTTGACCTAATCTTCAACGACCAAATGCTTTGATACCATTTGTAACACCCCCAATTTACAACTTAACAAATTCATTTTAATGGAATAAATTATGCAAAATAAATGGGTTTTCTTATCACATATAATCATAAAGGGATGTGTGACTAATACTAACATGTGCTGAATGTGAGGATAAAACTACTTAAACATATAAATTAGATGTGGTTGGCATTTACTCTAAGGTTGAGACAAAACTAATGGGAAACATTAAAGAGGAAGAGAAGACATATTTAAATATAATAATTTAGGTTTTATGCAATGCTTGATATCCTAACATAGGAACATAAGAACAAAACAATTAAAATTAGAAAGAGACTCCAAGTAACCCTATCAAAACTCTCTGACCAAACCCAAGCTACTACCTATATCAATCGAACCTATAAGATTAATTATTGCTGTAATTTTTATTTTCTTATCAATTTTAATTTCATAAAATTATTCTTCAATTTTCAATCTTGACCATTATGCTTATGTTTTTTCAACTTTTGAAGGTTTGAATTTCTAGTGTCTTAAATGTTTTGAAGACTAGGTCAAAGGGAACTTACAGTTTTTGCATAATCAATTAGTAAATGACTTTTAATGATGAACGAGAAACAAATAGAAATTATATTGCAAACAAGTTTGATGAGTTTTAGAGAAGGGAATTTATTGTGGGGGATCAATGTGGGTACAGGGATCAATTTCCCATTAGGATCAGGGGAGGGGGAACTCTTAATAACTAAAAATGGGGATGAGAGTGAGTTTAGGGATTGATACTGATTTTTTATTTAGGAAAGGGGATGAGGATGAAAACCCTATCCTTGCCTCTCCCCATCTTATCTTATTTCCATCTCTACTCAAATCCTTGTTTATAGTTGAAGAATGAAGATTAAAAAAAATCATAACCCAATGGTGTTTCTTCAACACCGTCTATGCTCCATCTCTACACAAAATCACACAAAATAGTGTAACTAGGGGAAACACAATATTTCTATTTTCCTACACATGGCTTGTGTTTCCTTATATTACTGGATGATAAGACATGTAGCCTATGTCATTTCACATGACCCGTGTTTAACCTTATATTTTAAGATATTTTATGTGTACATTTCAACCTCTATAATTTTTGGGGTGTTCTTTTTAGAGCTCTATAAGGCTACATACAAAGCACTTTTAATGCTTGTGTTCATTTTAGAGAATTTAAATATGGGTCCTTTTTTAATATGTTATCATAAATTGGTGACATATTGATTTCTTCTAAAGATAAATCCTTGATTAATAAGCTAAAGTAAATACTTAACAAGGAGGTAGAGAGGTAATATCTTTGTCTAACAAGAAAGATTCTTACCATAAAGATTATGAAAGATAGACAAACTGGGGAAGTTATTTCTTTCACATCTAATATACCTTAAGAAAATTTTTAGCGTGCTTAAGAAGGTATGATTGTAAGCATATTTCAACCCCACTAGCTTCTCATTTCCATTGTGAAAGGACGTATGAATACTCTAGAGGGGGAAAAAGAGTATTTTATAACAATAAGTGCCAAATTAATTTTTTTTTTATAAATAAGTAGAAGGATGACAAACAATAAATATGCAATTTATAGTAGTTCAAGACACTTGAAAAAGTTTCTCTACATCCACTACAAAAAGGTTTTACCTTTTGGATTTGAATCTCTCTTTACTTATAGTGTGTGTTTGATGATGATCACTCCTCTCTTTAGTTATAAGCCTACAATCTCAATGATCATCTAGGATATGATTTAGATTTTACCTAGTTATCCTCTCTAGGTTTATGAGACTACAATCTCAATGACCTCTCTTAGGAATGTTATATAACACACGACTCTTCACTTATATTTTAGATAATGAGTTTCAATGAATATAATAAGAATATTCACTAGATAGGGTATGAAAGTGGGTAATCACTAGTGAAGATTTATATCTAGCTAGAGAAATAACAATTACAAGTGTATGAGTACTCTAGCTAAATATGAAGAAAAAATTGAGTACTAGAGAATTTTGATTTGGATTTGAATGTCTAAAATCAAAACTCTCTTTGATTCTTGATAAGATGTAAAAATGATAGTTTTTGAAGAGTTGTGCTAGCTTAATTAATGTTTATTAAAGTCTAACAACTGTTATTTATAGTCCTAAAAGATAGAAAAAAAATGGTCACTTGCTGTTGGGTGAAAAAAGCACTTTAGTGGTTGAATTACAATGGATAGAAAATTTTAGAAATGTCCAAACCAGTCAATGGGTTTAAAACTGGTCAATCAGTCAAATAGTTTTTAGCATTTTGCATCTTTACAAAAAATACCATAACTTGAGCTACAAAGCTTGAAATTAAGAGTTTTTTTTTTTAAATTAGACATCTTAAGATTTCCAAGAAAATATTATTCACCCAAAAATAATATCTATGTAATTTATGGTGAATTTTACAAGTTAGATCATATGCAAAATTGCTTAAAATAAAATCAATTTAAGACAACATTTTACACAAATACTTGGAAATATTTTTTATGCATGAAATAACTTTAAGAATTTTCAAAATTATTTATAAATATGATAATAAATATCAAATCATTAAAAAATTTAAGTGCTCAGCATGTAGATCATATGTACATAAAACCTAAGACTATAACATACTCTTTGAAGCTTAAGTCTTAGTATCTTAAGCACACTTGGTTATCCCTTCATAGTTTATGTATTACTCAAATTAAATTGAAGTACTTGAAGCTAGAGTCTTATTTTTTATTCCTTTTTAATCTTCGGCTTGTGCTTGGGATATGATTTGTAAACTTGATATCCTTAGCATTCCTTGACTTAGGTAAGTGTTGAATACTTCACTTTTTACTATCATACTCATGCACACTTAACAAGATAATTCAAATTTATAATTGAGTTTGTTATCATCAAAACAAAGGTTGATTAACCTATGAGGCCAACAATTTCCCCCTTATTGATGATGAAAAACAAAAAGATGGCAATATCATGAGAGATTGTTGAAAGTGAAACTTAATACATTTTCTTAAATGATATGGATCATATAATTTCCATTTTACAATAAAATCACACACATATCACGTAAATGGAAATATGATGATTAAAAAAAAGGTTGGTACATAGCATCTATTCACCCTTTCTCCCCTTTCTGTCATCAACAAAAGGAAAGGGTATCAACAAATCAGATCTCTAATAAAAATATAAGTACATTAGAAATTAAATGCATATGGAGTAAACACCCCCTTAAGACATGAACATGCTCTACTAAAGCACAAGGAGATCATTCATATTCAATGTTATTAGTTAATAACATGAATGAAACAAATATAACATATCTCCCCCTTAGACTATATATAGGGTAAAACAAAATTGCTCTCTAAAGGGTATGCATATAACTGCAATAAGATCAATATCACAATATGATTGCTTAAGATATTATTATCTTAAACGACATAAGTAGTGAAAGTGAAGATATGAGTATCAATATTCATGGGAATAACTCATATATGATATTACTAAAGCTCATGAGATTTCATAATTGTGATATTCATATTAATAAGGTATGGAGTAGTTAATGATCCATAAAGATACTTAAGTAACAAAAATGATATGAAAATAAATTTTAGAGTTACATAATTGTGATATTTACCAACTAAGTGGTGAGCACGATAAGGATTATATAAATATATGAGAGTCTCCCTCAAAATTAACATATATCAATATGAGACCGCAATGGTAATTTTATCTTGAAAGTTATGACACAATACCTTATCACATGATTTCCTTTTATATGGTGAACATAAAGCACAAGGAAAATAAGGAATGTGATGAATGATCCTTTTAATGAGTGACTTGTCAAATAATATGATGAATTAGAGATCAAAACAAGCACATTATTGAAATGTAAAGTATAACTCATTTATAATACGTAATACATTTAATCATAATGAGGATACTTTTTAACATGATGTTGAAAGACGGCAATGATCGTGTATATGAGATATCATAAGTGAATCTAGTAATGAAGTCATGTGATTAATCAATTTTAGAGTTGCATCTAATCAATCTAGCCAATAAAAAGACAAGTTTGTGTGTGGCTAATATTAGTATAGAAGCATGTAGGGAAGAGGTCTCGTTATAATGATCTCAAGAGTGAATGTTTATGATCAAATCATATAGGGGCATAGCATCACTCAAGAGTCAATAATATGAGAAAGGACGAAGACATAGCTCATAGAAGCATATTTAATCAAGGAGTTGTATAAAATTAAGAACCATAATTGATGTGAAAAATAATATCATAGTTACAAGTATATGCCTAAGAAACAGATGAGCAATTTAGGGTTGTAATTGGTTAAACGAAAGCAAGACTGAAACAAGCATATTTAGGCCAAATATTATTTATGCATTAGTTTACTCAAGCAAGGAAGTGTCTCAAATCCCTATTATGCCCATATTGTATCAACTGTTTCCATTTTATATTAATGAATGGATGAGAAGTATAAGGGAGGAGAAATAAGGTGAAGCATGCACACAAGAACTAAAATGTCAAAAATAAGGTAAATTAGCGAGTATGACAATTATATTGATTTCAAAACATAAACGGACATCCATTTATATCAAGTATGAGCATTTATTCATCAAAATGAGACACTTTTTAGATGTATAGATGTAAAGCTAGATTAGGAAACATGTCCTAAGAACTTCCCATTTCATGGAATATATATGAGTGGAATGCAATATCAAATTATTACAATTAAGCATTAGCATTCATACTTTAATGGCAGTTAAGTTATAAGTGTTAATTACAAATCCATCCATGAATTTATTCTCAATGTATAATTGAGAAGGAGAAGGAGAGAGAATATGTATAAATCCAGAAGGTAGTTTCCCAACAAATATCACATGCTAGATTTTAATTTTTTAGGGAAAAACATGGAAGTTGATAAATGATATCAAATTTTAGTAAAGGTGTCATTTACGCTCATAGAGAATATAAAAATCTTGTGATCATTTGTAAGCATAAAAAAACATGTCTAGTCAAGTAGGAATAAAAGTTAAGGCTTGTATTAGCATGTAAATTGTGAGAAAACATGTTTAAAAAAAATGTTTAAAACTTCATAATGATTTTCTATAAGTACAATTGCTTAAAAGAGTTAACAAATAAAAGTAGTAGGGTCTTCAAATTTTATCAATTTATACATGGCATAAGACTCATATCAAATATCTAATCATAATACATATATATATATATATATATATATATATATATATATATATATATTTCACATTATCACAAGAAATAATAAGTGCAAGATTTCTTATAGTTCTAGGCATATCACTTATAATGAGAAGAAGTTTCATGAAGAACTTGAAATTATTAGCAACAACACCCATGTATCATATTGTCAAGGTAGTATAGATATACACAGATGTTGTTAGATGTATTAGAAAATGTGGCGAGATAGATGAAATGAAAGTTCATGAACTACTTGGCTCAAGCAATCAAGCCATTTTTTTAATAGATGCAATGAAGTGGCATATCCTAATTATTCTTATCTATCACATCTATTAATGTATGATAGGAAAAGGAGTAGGCTTAACCATTATCTATAGTGATCTATAGACATATCAACAAGCATGATGCACCAAATAATGAGAGAAGTCAACACAAGTGCTAAATTTCTAGGCAGGTTCAAAATGAAATGTCACAGTCATAAATCAAATGGATGATATCTTATGTACTTTAGTGTTGAGATGTGACCATATCTAAGTGATCATGATCATGATCTAAACCAAGAACCTCAATAGATCCATTATGAACATCATCTACCATAGGAGTGGAGACCTTAGCATACTCTCCTCCAAGGTAAGCGTAACACCTCAAAATTCACTAATTTTTTTAAAAAAAAATAGAAACACTTAAATTAAAATCCGTGAATTCTAAGAATGTTACCGCCACACTTAATACCAGACCGGTTCACTCTGACCGCTCCAGTACCAAGTGCTAAGGCTAAAAGAAAATTTTTGTTAAACTTTAATTAATACTTAAATCAAGAGTGCATAACATTCAAAAATCAGAGTACCCTTAAAAGAATTATAATTTATAACCAAAAGGAGAAATAATCGTACAACTACTAAAATGTTCATCTCAAATACTGAACACAAAGCAATAAATAAATAAGGGTAAATCCGCTATAAAGAGAAATAACAAAAGGGAAATAAAATAACGAGAAGAGTGAAAACGACCATGGCACTCTCGAACTTCGAGCCAACCACAAGCTCAACACTCAGTCCTACCAGATATCTCGTGAACATCCAAGGCATTGAAAAACACATCGCCCACCTGCACAAAGTCAGAAGGGCCTACTACTCGTGGGAATAAGAAGCACCCATGAAAAGGGTGATTAGTACGCTACATACTGAGCAAGATAACCGTGCACTAATGCTGACACAAAAATCACATAAACCAGGCAGGATAATAAAAAGAGCACAAATTCCAACATGATGACATACTGGCATATAATCATTCAAGTAAATAATCAAAGGTCCATTTATATTCCAGATTAATTACTTAATTAATCTCTTATCATAATTCTTTTTACACCATGCTCTTTATTAAGTCTACATGATTCGAGAACTCCACTATTTAGCTAGTGGATCGGTCACTTAGGGTAACACACCTTACCACTATTTTATGTCGGTGGATCGATCTAGCCCCTACTCACTTAGTGTTCCACTGTAAGTACTTATTGTCTTTCCCATGTCTTAGCAAACTATAGGGTGGTTTGATTTATTGAGCTCGAGATCCCCCACTATTATAGTCGGTGGATCGGTCACTCAAGGTACATGCCCTACCACTATTATATGCCGGTGGATCGGTCTGGGCCCGGCTCAATACTCTTTCACTTTACATGATTAATGTTTTAAGTGTCTTATCTAGAAATTTTCACCCTAGACATGCATGACTCACTCTCCCCACACCTATCCTCCAACGTCATTCCATATCATCAGGCTCATGTACCTCCCAACTTGCCCCAACATCCTTTCCTCCATATCCTATCTCACATTAGAAGTCCAACACTTAAGTATATGGGTCAAGGCCCACTACTTTACAATTCCAAGTCCACTCAATGCCTCACTCTAGGGTTTTATTCCGAAACCCTAATTTAAACCTATATGGTCCATCCCACTCCACTTCACATGACCTAATTCATTTTTAACACTCCACACATCACAACCTTTAGATTCAACTATCATCATTACGCCTTACTCCTCAAGCACACGTGTGGTTACAAAACCCTAGTTAACCACACCAAACCCTAATTGGCCACAACAAACACTAGCTTCCTCATGTCCACATGTTACCTTTCCATTTCTCACATTCCACTTATTATTTTTCCATGCCAATCATGTTCATCCTTATTTCTCCTTTTCACCACCTCCTCAAATTAGGGTTTTTACTCCAAACCCTAGCTCAGTCCTCCTATCTACCCTTACTCTATCCTATGTAATATTTTTCACCCAAATAACTCTTCTATTCCTTTCCTTACATCCCAAGTCAACTTTTCATACATAAATTTTACTCCTATGCATACACTAACCTTCCCTTACAAACTTCAAACTTTCTCATGCAAAACCCTAAACTCCTATGGAAACCCTAGATTCGCCATGCAAACTCTAAATCCATCCGTACAAAACCTTAGATTCCTCCATGCAAAACCCTAGATTCTTCTCTACGTACTTAGATTCTCCCATACGAAACCATAGATTCAATTCTCCCATGTAACACCATAGATTAAATTCTCCCATACAAAAAAATAGATTAGATTCTCCCATGTTACACCATAGATTAAATTCGCCCATACAAACCATAGATTAGATTCTCCCACACGAAACCATAGATTAGATTCTCCCATACAAAACTATAGATTGGATTCTCCCATGTTACACCATAGATTAAATTCTCCCATACAAACCATAGATTAGATTCTCCTATGTTACACCATATATTAGGTTCTCCCATACAAAACCATAGATTAGATTCTCCCATGCAATAGCATAAAATCTGCCATGCAAAACCCTAAATTTTCCATTTTATTCTTCCACTCATAGATCATTAAAATACTTAGGTCAACTCACATCCCTTGGTTAACTTATTCCCCTTTTTTCAACTTCCTCCACTTGGTCAACTTCTTTCCCTTTTGGTCAACTTACTTCCCTTGGTCAACTTTTTTCCCTTTTAGTCAACTTACTTCCCTTGGTCAACTTTTTTCCCTTTTAGTCAACTTACTTCCCTTGGTCAACTTCTTTCCCTCCCCCATTCTCCTTTTTCATCCTTTCCCCCACACAAACCACATTAACACCCTCATATGCATGTCTTACAGGGTCACAACACATAACATCATATACCACAATATTTCATCACATACACATAGTACACATGCCATATAATGACACAGAAACATGCTTCAACTCCACGTCATACCACATACGAAATAATTATAATGATAAGCATAAGATACAACCCATACAAAGCATATAATTCACATCAACACACATAAGGCCTTAGTTACACCTTTACCTAAAAAGACACCGGTCGTTGAACAAATTCCTACGCCTCCTTAGGGCTTTGACTAGTCTTACCTATGTGAGGGAAAAACTAAAATTAGATTCCCTCCTACCAAAAATACTATTATTACTAACTTTTTATAAGACTAGATTTTTAATAAAATAATAACATATTAATAATAATGACATTAACTAATTACTAACTTTACTAAAGATATAAGAATTAATATTAATATTGCAAAAGTTGATAATATAATGTTTGGGAACTTTATCCTAATAATAATAATAGTGATACTAAAATAATAATAATGATAATAATTATAATAGTAATAATAATAATAATAATGATAATAATAATAATACTAAAAATACTACTACTACTAATAATAATAATATGATTTGAAATAAAAGGTGGAATAAGGGCTTCGACCCTTCACCAAAATAATACTAATAATAACATTAGAACATTATTAATAAAAATAGTAATAATAATAATAATAATAATAATAATAATAGTAATAGTAATAATAATAATTGCATAAAAATAACAATAATAATAATAATAATAGCAACACTATTAGTAAAATAGTTGTAATAATAATAATGAAATAATAATAATAGTTTCAAAATAGTAGTAATAATAATTATAATGATAACATTAATAAATAAAATAAAAACTCATAATAATACTAAAAAAAATAATAAAATTAGTAAAATTAATAATAAAATTTAGTAGTAATAATAATAATGAAATAGTAATAATAATAATGATAAAAACCATAATAATATTGTAAAAATAATAATCATCATAATGGTAATAATAGTAATGATAATAATCGAAGATAAAATGAAGTAGGGTTTCGACCCTACATTGAATAATAATAAAAATAATAAATAATAATAATAATAATAATAATAATAATAATAATAATACATGCTAATGATAAAAATATTAATAAAATTAAGACTTCATATTTATAATACTACTATTAAAATTCAAAATAGACACAATAGGGTTTCAGTCCTATACAGAATAATAATACTAACATCGAAGATAATAATAACAACAACAACAACAACAACAACAACAACAACAGCATATTAACAACAACAACAACAGCATATTAACAACAACAACAACAACAACAACATAATAATAATAATAATAATAATAATAATAATAATAATAAATAATAATAGCAACAATAAGAATAATAATATTATAATCAAAATAAAAATATAATAGGGCTTCGGCCCTCAATAAAAATAATTATAAAAACATTAGTAATAATAATAATAATAGTAGTAGTAGTAGTAGTAGTATATATATATATATATATATATATATATATATATATATATATATATATATTCGAATAAATGAAATAAAATAAATTAAAGCTTGTATAAATAGTGAAAAAAGGGTTGAGAGGGTTTAGGGTTTAACCTTAGACTAGTGGTGATAGGCGGCACTAGCGGTGGTGCACGGTGGCAGTGGCAGTGGCCGAATGGGGAAGAAGAAGAGAAAGAGAGGAGGAGAAGGAGGAAGAGTAAAAGAAAGGTAGGGGAGATAGAGGACGGTCTGCAGAACAGGTTGGGAGGTGTAAGGGGTAGGGGCAGCGGCAGAAGCGGTGGAGGTGGAAGAGAGAGCTGATTAGGAAAAAAACCTTGCACAGCCAGGGTGGCTTGTGCAGGGAAAATCGAGGGAGGAGGAAGGTACAGTTGGGTAGAGGACGATGCAGGGAAGGCTTAGGTGGGTGGAGTGGGTGGCGTGGTTGGCCAAAGGCGGTGAAAATGGTGTCTAAAGTGGCGACGGTGGCAAGATCAGGAAATTCTAGGTAGGAATCAAAAGCTTAATACTAGGCTCATTATAGGGTATTTATAGAGCAAATGAAGTGCATGAAGTCAGAGAAGTGCCAAGAAAATAGGGCAGTGGGGAGAGGGCACCGGCCAGCGACAAAAGCTGGCGAAATTCAAATCGGGGTAGGAGTTGGTTGCATAGTAAAGAGAAGGTTGTGCGCAAAAAGGAAGGGAGGTGGGTTGGGTTTAAGTGGTCATCGAAACAGGGGAAGAGAAAGGGAGGAAAACGGTCGGTTAAAGGGGTGTGGCAGGCGGTGAAAAGCCATGGATGTTATGGTGAGGTTGTGGGTCAAAGGGAAGGGAGGGAGAAGAAAGAAGGAAGAAGGGGAGAATCTGTGTGGACTAGTCGACTAGGAAAAAGAAAGAAGAGAAAAGAAAACCGGCCATCGACGGGGCTAAAAAAATAGCAAAACGTAGCGTAGTGGGCTGCCAAAGGAGAAAAGAAGGGAAAAGAAAGTCTGGGCCGTGGAAGAAGAGAAACGGCCCACACCAAAGGAAGAAAAAGGAAGAGGACTTGGGCCCCTGGACTGGCCCAGGTCGGGGGAGAAGGTAAGAAAAAGAAAAGAAGAAAGAAAAAGAAGAAAAAGGAAAAAGTGAAAAAGAAAAAGAGAAAAATAGGTAGGTTGGGTATTTAAATTTATTTGAATATTTTGGATACTTAAAAATAATAATATTTAAATAAAATAACATTAAATTTCCTTTTTAGGCTAATTTAGAATTTTTTGAAAGGTTTTTCATAAATTTCATTTTAATTAGCAAATCACTCTAATTTTTTCCAATTGAATTATTTATAAAATTCCTATTAATTTGGCATTATTTATTTCCTCTTATTTAATAAAAATAATTTATTTAATTGATTTCTAAAATAAAATCCTTAATTAGCTAAAATACCCAAATTTCTTCCTAATTAAAATATTTATAAATTTCTTTCTTGATCTACCCTAATTAATTCCGTTTTATTTTAATAAAAATAATTTATTTAGTTAAATTTTCTAATAAAATCTTATTTAACTATAATTTTTTAAATTATAATTTTCGAGGCATTTCAGTAAGACTAACCAATTTCCTCCATAAATGCATATAAGTTAATTGGCTCAATCCATTATACTAAGTCATCGTCCCGAGGATGATCTATAAGATGTGAGGACCTAGGAGAGTTATGGTCATCATAAGGATCAATGCCATGTACTCAAAGAATAAGATACATCCACCTCTCTTGAATGTTAAGTCGAGAGCATATATATGATAATGTCCATCTATAATCCTAGCACAAGTGATCATTCATCTCTCCACTAGTGTTAAATCGAAGGGTGACATTTGTAAAAAGAAACGATTAGGTAGAGAAGGTGTATCAATATTAGGATGACAAGGATGAGTGGACAAAGTGGGGGTATGAGGATCTAGATGATAAGGATGATTTCATGAAGAGGGAGCTGCAAGATTAGAATGACGTGTAGGAGGTGTCGGTGCTTGAGGGGGTACTTGACACTATCTCTAAATCATCCACTAATTGTCAATTAGAGCAATACCCATCCTTTTGATAGCATAGGGCTGTAGATGTTAGACTCTTACCTAATTTTCTGGAGATATGTAGGACTAAAATAGTCAACAAATATTAAAGTGTCTAAACACAAGGGTTAAAGATATGAATAGAGAATATGAGTAGGACCATACTCACTCATCTAACACATATAGAGGATGATAATGCAAGTGATACACATAAAACTGTTTTAGTGAAAACAATAAAGGAAAAACCAATCAATCACCCTAAATCCAGTTCAAAAACCCCTTCTTAGGAAAGACTACTGTGCCTATCATATGATGAAGCATGCGATCATCAATAGAAATGAAGGATGAGGTCATAGTATAATCTCTCCAATTTCCAATAAGATAAGTCCTAATAGAGTGGATCTATGGAAGGATAACTCTTTGACCATAAAGGAAAGGTCGCCCCCTCATCAAGATAGCCAATGAGACTGATGATTTGTGCTAAAGCGGTGGGGTTCAAAGTAATAGGAATGCCACACATGTATCTATGAGTAGATCCTTCTTCAAATTAAGTGTTGCTATATAGTTTAGTTTCACTAGATTGGGGTATGCGGGGACATAGATGTTAAATAGGGGAATTAATCCTAAACCATGAAGCCTCTAATAAAATTTAAATTTTATTCTACATAATCTAAGGACAAACATATCCCTTTAAGGACCCCTTATAACACCCTAAAATTCAACATAGAGAACAGAGAGAAACGAAACCACTTGTTCGAGATTATTTTAACACAATTTCCTGTTTCTAAAGGAAAACCCTAGTCTACCCTTGTACTCCTCACCGTGGCTGACTCCCAAAATTAAAATAGAAAGGGTTTTTGATTAGAGAGAAAATTATTTTCATAATTCAAATAAACCTTTCAAAATCCATTTCATTTCTCGAAATCAACTTAAAAAGATTAGAGACTGAAAAGCTTTCGAAACACACTTCAAAATCTAATAAAAAACAGATTTTATTTTTAAAAATGAGTGTGGTCAAAAGGACCAAACTGGCTCTGATACCAACTTATAACACCCCAAAATTCACATATATTTTTTTTAAAAGCGGAAGTAATTAAAATACTTAATTTAAAACTCTTAAATTCTAAGGATGTTACCGCCACACTTAGTACCAGACCGGTTCATTCCTACCGTTCCGATATCAAGTGCTAAGGCTAAAAAAATACTATTAATAATAATACCATAAAAATCCAAATTTATAAAAATAAGAATCAAATTACGCGCAATTCTTACATAATTCGAAATACTGGCTATTGTTTTTCAGGTAATAACTAACAACATTAATAAAATTGTTTATGCAACTCAAAAATAATAAAAATAACATGAGACATAAATTAAAAGGAAACGGCCACATCACTCTAGATATTGATCCAGCCTAGCTATCACTCTGCCCCTCCTGATGTCCCATATACATCGATAGCATCAAAGTAGGTGCCTCCTACCTGCAATAGATCAAACGGGCCTTCTGCTCGTAGGAATGAGTAGCACCCATGAAATGGGTGAGCAGTACGATACATACTGAGTAAGGTAACCGAGTACTAAGGCCGGCATATAACACATTAATTCATGCAAGATAATGATCAACATACATTTAAAAACCCACACATATGATACATAGAAGCATAAAATGAAATCCATAACTTATAATCAACAAGTCCACATATAAGGCCCAAAAAGGTCCAGATTAATCATTTAATTTTTCTTTTATCAAAAGTCGATACACACCATGCCTTTTATCAAATCCATACAGAAACAGGAACACCCCACTATTATAACCAGTGGGCCGGTCACACATACGACCTTATGTCCTAACCACCATTATTACCTGTGGATCGGTCACATATAGGGTAAAACCCTGACCACTATTCCTTACCGGTGGATCGGCTTGGTTCCTGCTCACATAGTGTTCCACTATAAATAATTAGTATCTTTTAATAGCATTGACAACTCTGGTTTGTCTTTATTGAGCTCGGGATCCCCCACTATTATAACCGGTGGGCCGGTCATATATAGGACCTCATGTCCTAACCACTATTATTACTGGTGGATCGGTCACATATAGGGTAAAAACCCAAACCACTATTCCTAACTGGTGGATCGGCTGGTCCCGTCTCAATATCTTCCACTTTAAAAGATTAATGTCTTAAGTATTTTAATCACAACATTTGTCATTCACAAACATTTGCACAGACATGCATGACTAACTCCATGCAACCCTAGTTCCCATGCAAACCTTAACTCATAGTAAACCATACTTCCATGCAACCCTAGCTCCCATGCAAACCCTAACTCCACATACCACACTTCTATACAAACCCTAGCTCCCATGCAAACCCTAACTTCACGTAGACATACTTCCATGCAAACCCTAATCCACATGCAAACCCTAGCTTCACGTAGGCCACACTTCAATGCAACCCTAATTCATATGCAAACCCTAGGTCCACGTATACCACACTTCCATGCAAACCCTAATTCATAAGCAACCCTAGCTCCACGTAGACATGCTTCCATGCAAACCCTAACATCATGCCATTTCATGCAAAACCCTAACACCATGCCATTTCATGCAAAACCTAACACCATGCCATTTCATGCAAACCCTAACATCATGCCATTCCATGCAAACCCTAACACCATGCCATTTTATGCAAAACCCTAACGCCACATTGTTATACTCCCCATCATTATTTTACAACCCTAATATGCATGCCTTAAGGCCACATCATACAATAATAATAACATAAACATACACATAATCCTCATGCCATGATTTATTCATACCAACATACTTCAACTCCCCTTTATACCACACACAAAATAATTAATAATGATATACATAAAATACATGGCATATGAAGCACATAATGTATATAAATACACAAATGGCCTTAGTAAACCCTTACCTAAATTATCACCGGTCTTGGTGCACGTTCCTATTCCACTTGAGGGATTTGAATGGGTTCACCTATTATATAAAAGTATACTAGAATTAGGCTCCCTTATAAAATTTTATTATTCTCTAACTTATTCTAAGATTTGGTTTTGAATTAAAACAATACTACACAATAATTAACTACACAAAATATTACTTAAAGAATACAAATAAATTACTATTTTTATTCGAAAAGGGTGGTGATATAAGGGTTTCTACCCTTCACGAAAATAGTATTAGTAATAGTAATAATAATAATAATAATAATAATAATAATAATAATAATAATAATAAAAGTAAAACATTATTAATAATACTCTTATTAGTAGAATATTAATATTAATAATACCATAAATCTTAAAATTACAAAGTGGCTTTCAAAACCACCCCATTTAATAATAATTCTATTCAAAAATGGTAATAATAATATTAATACTATATATACTTATAATATAAAGGTTAATAGAGATAATAATGATAATATAATTAGTAATAATGTTTAAAAAATTCTAATAATAGTAATAAAAAGCAAGGGTGTGAGACCTAATTAAGATTTTAGGTTTCAAACCCCCCTGAATAATTACAATATTAATTAAATAATTACACTAATAATAATAATATTAATAATAATAGTAAACATGTAATAATTCTATTAAATAACTAAAATTCGAGAATAATAATTTATCTAACTGAAGAATACTCCCAAGCCGATCGACCAAATTTAGCAATTAGATTATAGTTGATAACAACAATAATAATTATTATAATAATAATAATTAAAATCGAATTAACATTAAAAATTTGGATAAAAGCAAAATAATTATCAATAAATCGAAAGGAAGTGTTGAAAAGGTCTAGGGTTTCACCTTGAGTTGGAGGGGATGGGTGGCACTAGTGGTGGTTCCCGAAGGTGGCCGAAAAAGTGATCTAAGAGGGGTGAAAATGAAGAAAAAGAGGAAAGGGGGAAGGAGACAAATAAAATAAGTTTATGGGTCGGTGGAGGAGAATTAGCAGGAGATTTTTAGTCGCTTGGAGGGTGGAAGAAGTGGCGGATGTGGTGGTGGACGGTGGTTTAAGGTTTCGGGGTAATAATTATGGCGAGAGGACTGGCAATCTTTGAACAATTATGAAGGCCCGTGTGAGAAGAATCGAAGGATGTGGATGATTTTGTTAATTAGAGGGTGTTGTAGGGAAGAGTTTGGGAGGAAGAAGAGGCGACGAGGTTGGCTAACGGTGGAGAATGGGGCGTCTAAAGTGGTAGTGGTGCACCGGTTGCACTTAGGATTTTGGGAAAAGAACACTCGATTTCGAGCCATACGAGGGGTATTTATAGTAGTGGAGGGTAGGCTCGAGTTGTGGAGGTTACCAGGAGGTCAAAGCCGGTGAGAAATAGGACGGTTATGAGGTTGATCGGGCGGCATAAATTTTAAAATTTTCCCGACCATCACGAGGGAAATTGGGAACAACGTGGGGATGGAAAAGGGAAGTGGAGCATTTTAAATTAGAGTGTGCGTCGAGGAGGAGAAAATGTGCTAGATAAAGGCCGTTCATGACACGTGTGGCTGGCGGCTCCATTTTCGGGGGAAGGTGGTCGCAGGTTCGACAATGGAAGAGAAGGAAGGAAGAAGAAAGGGACGAGCCGGAGGTTCGAGGAAAAAAGAAAAGAAAGAAAAGGAAGGAAACCGGGACGTTCGGCGCAGGTCTAAGGGCTTAAGTCAAACGACGGGTTATGGGGGAAAGACAAGCAAAGTGCGGCGTGGCGAGAGAAAATGGAAGGGGTCGCGCGGGCTGGGCTGCGCTGGAGGAAAGGAAAATAGGAAGAGAAACTGGGCCGCGAGCCAGGCCCAATTCGGCGAGGAGAAAAAGAAAAAGAAAAAGAAGGAAAAAGGAAGAAAAAGAAAGAAAGAAAAGGAAAGAGGAATAAGGGAAAAATATAATTAGGATGGTTGGGTTAGATAAATTAATTAAAATATTTTGGGTATTTAAATAAAATAATATTTAAATTCCTTTTTAGGCTAAATTAGGATTTTTAAAAGATTTTCCAAAAATTTCATTTTAAATTAATAAATCAATATAATTTTATTCAATTAAATTATTTATAAAATTAACATTAATTTGAAACTATTTTCTCTTTCTTAATTTAAATAAAATAATTTATTTAAATAAATTCCCAAATTAAAATATTTAATTAGTTAAAATAGCCAAATTTACTCTAATTAACATATTTATAAAATTCCTTATTAATTTTCCCTAATAAATTTTCTTTTATTTTAGTAAAAAAAATAATTTATTAAATTAAATTTTCCAATAAAATCTTATTTAATAATAAATAATAAAATTAGAATTTTCAGGGCATTTCACCCCTTTAGAGAGATAAATGCTAATGTAGCAACATTGATAGGAGAGACAGCAAAAATAGTGCTCATGTAGAGAACTAGAAGAATCTAGAAGTTCTAATTGGATTCTAGCATAGGGTCTAGAAGGTATAGGAGGAGGAGCCATAGAGTGTGATCGATGAGATTGATCGAATGCTCTATGGTGCTACTAGGAGGTAATACCTCCACTAGATTTATTGGGTCCCACAAGTAAGAAGAGGGAGAGGATCAAGGATTGGAAAGAAAATTTTGAGGGTCAAGTGAATCTGCAAGGATACTTCACCATAGATATAAATTAAGATTCATAGTCTTTATTCCAAGTCAATGTGTTTCCTAGTATTTGATCATCAGAGTAATCAATGTAAAAATTAAATAAGCATAGAACATTTTAACGTAGAACAATAGTCAATGAGAATCTCAAAGAACATTTTAAATCAAACCAATAAATATAAGAAGCTTAGAAAATTCTTCATCAATAGAGAGAAGTTTTAGAATTCATTTATCATAGATCACGTTCACTCATTTTAAACTTCAAGAGAAATTTTATCCAATGTTGATTTAATCAACCAAATTTTAGTAAAGAATTTTCCTAAATTTGTCATCAAAGCACACTGAAAAATATGAGAGGATTATAACTTAGGAGGAAGAATTGAATATTTTAGAGTGTAGGAAGATAATGCTAGAGCCACATTATCTAAAATAGAATCTCCATTCAATGTAATTTTGACTATTAAATCCAAAGTAAGTGGATTCAATCACTACAAGGTGAAATATGAGGTAAGTTTGAACAATTAAGCTTTATCAATAGAGTAAAAGCATCCTAACATATAGATAATTTTACTTTTATTAAATATCCCATTTAGGGTACATAAGCAAAGAATTTCAACGTTCAAATGCTGAAATTTTGCTCCAAATGATGGACAAACCCGTAAAGATAGTTTATAAGCTAATTAAGGTGGTTAATTCTAGCAAAATCTAGCATGAGATTATTCTATATACACATAAAGCAATTTGGTTATTAGGGTTTTGCCTAAAACATTGAGTGGATTGAATTTAGTAGAAATAAATAAATTGATGGCATAAGATAACAATTAAATGAATCGAAAAATATTTGGTAAACTTAATTTGACTAAATACCAAACTAAACCAACTAAAAAAATGGCACACATGTGTCAAGAATTGGCAACTAGGATTCACCCAAATTTATTAAAATTTACCAAGGAAAAGTGGAATAAACCATTATATATGAGGAGAATCTAAGTACAAACACAATTCATCATCCAATTTTGGCTCAATAAAACATTAAATTTTGTCCATAGATTCTAATTTTGAAGAGAAGTTCAAAGATTACCTTATATAGGGTCATGAAATTTCTAAAAGAAAATGCACAAAAAAACTAATATTAGGTGATTCGTATAGCTCTAATGATTCTAATGAGCTAAATATTATGTAATTTGGATGAGAGACAAGTGAGATATGGAGGAGAGAAGATGGAACAAACTAAGGATATTAGAACTAGGTCTATCAACTCGAATAAGGAGGAGAATGAGAAAGAAAAAAAATCAATAGAATGCCTAGGTAATTTAATGATCAGACTCTCTAGTTGACTCAATGGTTAAGAGAAGTTGATTGGTGCATCATTTTGTAATTTTTAACCATTCAACCGGTGTTTGTATTATAACCTATTTCTCTCATTCTAGATAGCTAGTTTAAGTGAACCACTTGACTAACATATTCAATGATGGTTTACTCAGAAATGATATTTTAATTTTTTTATTAATATAAAACTAAGGTCATATATAAATGTTAAGCATAGGGAATATGATATCAAGGTTTCAAGTAAAAGTAAATAGTTAAATAACACTCACGATGTGAATATTGTTATAAAATCTAAAACATAATGTATTTAAAAGGGAGAATACTAACTTGGAATTAGTAATTTCAAGATCATTTCCCTTTTCTTCTATGAAGAAGTAGAAGAGATTTTGGTGTTGATCATCCATGCTTCTTCTTCTTCTTCTTCTTCTTCTTCTAAAAAAAACCTTTCGAATACAAGATTTTGGTACCCATATCCTTGTGGGTTCATAGGGGTTAGCTCTCTATATATCATTAATAAAAATGCATTTCTTCTTCTTCTTCTTCTTCTTCTTCTTCTTCTTCTTCTTCTTCTTCTTCTTCTTCTTCTTCTTCTTCTTCTTGTTGTAAAAAAAACCTTTCGAATACATGCTTTTGGTACCCATATCCTTTTGGGTTCATAGGGGTTAGCTCTCTATGTATCATTAATAAAAATGCATTTCTTTGGAATCCAAATTTTCTTTGAGAAGATCCTATGACATTTTAAGGTCAAGTTAAGGTTATTGTACAATCCTATTACAAATTTTTGCAACAATTTTTTAAGGAGTTCAAAAGCATTTTCTTTTTCAACATTATTAGATGAAGAGTGATCTTTAGTCTTTTCAAAATCCTCATCTAATCTAAATTTAAAATCTCCAACCATAAATTCAAACATCTCCATTTCAACCTTTAACTTTTCATGGCTTGAACATAAATGAGAAGATTCTAAGTTGTCACTTGTCAATTCTTCAAAATTATCAATACACTTATTTATTGCAACTAATTGACTTTGAGAGTTTTGAAGAGAATTTGTTACCTTATCTTCTTTACTTGAAGTTTCATCATATAAGGTGATTAAGTAAGGTTGTGAAGCTTCTACTTTTTATTCTCGTCCTTAAGTTATATTTAACTTTTTCCCAAATCTCCTTAGTTGTGGCACATTATAGAATTGATTCATATACATCTTCTCTAAGGCCACAATGGAGCATCAATATAGCTTTCTCATTTAATGTGGTTCTTCACTTATCAAACTCTACCCATTCTTCAATTGATTTATTAATTAATCAAGTGAGGATGGATGTTTGAATCTTGATTATACCATATTGAATAATGAACCATAAGTTTTGATTTTGTGACTTGAAGAACCTCTTAATTTCCCTCTTCCAAAGCTCAAAATTTTCTCCAATGAACAACGGAGGCTTTGATGATGCTATCTCTTCACCCATAAGGATATCCATACCTTTAGAATCTTGAGCTTTTGATTTTTAAATTAATTTGATGAAGCCCCGAGATATGATACCAATTGTGAAATAAATTCCAACTGTTGTGAAAGATTATTAGTGTGAAGATTATAAAAAGATAAACAAACTGGGGAAATTATTTCTTTCACATCTAGAATAACTTAAGAAATTTTTAAACATGCTTCAGAAGGTGTGATTGTAACCATATTTCAACTCCTATAGCTTCTCACTTCCATTGTGATAGACCATATGGATATTCTAGAGGGGATGAATAGGGTATTTTGTAATAATAATGCCAAATTAATATTTTGTGAGAAATAAGTAGAAGGATGGTACATAATAAATGTGTAATTTACAGTGGTCATTAGTGCATTTTCCATCATCTCGTTACTAGCATATGTATTATTTGATTTATGTGCATCTCTATCATTCATATCTGTTGCATTTATTACTAGAGTTTCTCTGTCTCCATCTGCTAGCATATCTATATGTGTGATGCTACCTTCTAGGGATATATTAAACTACACTAGGCTCTACGTGGAAATGACCTTAGTGATAGGAGGGATATACTTCCTAGTGGAATTGGTAGAGTTGGACCTGTAGAACTTCAACATTATCTTAGGGATGGACATATTGGTGAGATATTGAGTGGTGATAGATTGTACACAAGAACTAGTAGTATTTTGGGGACCTTAGGGTTTTAGGGTCTCTAATACATGATGTAATCCTAGGCCTACAAAAAAAGTTATATATGCCCATATGTTATATTCTTTAGTGTAGAGGAATTATGTAATTATGTAAAGTTCAGGAGCTAAAAAAGGATGTGTTGGTGTTAGGGGATATTCCAGTTACCCAGAATTTTCCTGACATGTTTCCAGAGGAGATACTAGGTATGTCATTAGTATGTGAGATAGAATTTACCATTATGTTAGTACCAGAGGTAGAGCAATTTTCAAGGGCACCTTAACTGATGGCACCGGTAGAGTTGCAAGAGTTGAAGGCTTAGTTGGAGGATTTATTAGCTCACATGTACAGTCTCTTGAGTAAAATTTTCAAATGGCTTCTAGCCTTTGATTTTAGATTTTTCATATGTCTTCTAGCCTTTGATTTTGGGTTTTTACTAAAACCATTTGAGGGATATTTTGATCCATGGTGATCTTCTAGATCATTGGTTTCATTGTTTGAATGATCTCTAGTCATCTCTAGGGATTTGTGCTCCCATTAAACACTTATATGATATGTGAATCATATTCTCTCTAAGCTTCCTTTTGGAATATATTATTAGTTGATATTTAACATTACAATCCATTGGACCCCCATTTTTCATTTTTGTAAAATGTTAGGATATACTAGTTAAATAGTAGTTTGGTATCTTTTCTACTTCATATAACCTTCAAACTCTATTAGTAGTAAGCATAGTTATGAATTAGGATACCTTAGTGAGACTCCCTTAGTTGAAGTCCATTGGTAGATATTTGACCTGTGGTGACGTTTACTTTTTTAGACTAAATGGATATTAGAGTCTTCATACAAGCTCTCAACATTCTACTCATTTTCAATGGAGAAGGATGCTCATATGATTATTATTTGTTCCCTTGGCTATTATCCATCTATGGTAGTACATTAGAGTCCCAGTATGCTATGGTTTTTAAGCTTTATTCTATTATTATTTATGCCCCATGTGTTTTATTCATTGGTTGTAAGATAGAATATACAAGCTTGTGCCTCTAAGTATATGTCTATACACATATGGATGATGTGATTTTTCTTAATTGTGATTTTTTTATATATGTCCTCATATGACTTTCTATTATGTTTATGTCCTTAGTCCATGTGTCCATTATGGTAGGATGAATGGTTTTATACAATTAATATAAATGCTAGATATGCATATAAGTTTTGTCTTATTCTTTTCCATGCTTGTTGGATCTTTGTGATTCTTTGTTTTACCTGGCATATGCTTGTGGTATAATATATTATATAATGTTTTCTTCCCTATGTTGTTATCTTTAAAGCTATCTTTGTAGTTAGTCATAACCATGAATTAATATTAATTGGAATTGATTTCTACAGTTACCTTGGGAAGTTATTCTCTTTGTCTATGTATGATTAAATATTAAATACTAGCATGATGCATTAAGATGCCATACACGTTTCGCGTGAAGCATGCTTATATATGATAACTACGTCTTAATCAGTACCTATGTCATATTGATGACATACAATTTTAGTATTGTGAAGGTTTCTCATGGTTTGCTTATGTGAGGTTGAGAGTGTCGACTTGATAAGCATTTTGGTTTGGATCATTAGGAATTCTATTTTTCTTAGCTCTTGTAAATATCGATTAGATCTTATTGATCTTATATTTATTATTATATCATTTTGTAAGTCTTGTATTGGAATCGAGTTAGGTGACTGTCACACCTGACTCTTTTGATATAAATTTACTTACTTTAGACCCGCTATAGGTTAGGTAATAATTATACCTCTCTTATGTTGGATGCAGGGATGACAATAACATCCTACATTTTTATAAGTCTTTCATAAAAAATTTTGTAAAATAAAATAAAAAATTAGTTATGAAAATGGGATTGTTACACCCTATCCACAGCTTTTGAGGCCTTATAGAGGATGTAACTCTTTTGGAACAAGTGTGTTTATATATAATGGTTTGTAAGGTTTAACATAGTTTGTATTAGACTTATATCTAGCATAAGTTCTATGATGTAACTATATCAACAAGGTGTACCCTTATTTTTGTGGAAACCCATCAATGGAGAACTCTACAAGTAAATGTGCTTGTTTTCCATAGTATTTATGTTCATATCAATGGATCACATCAAGGATGGATAACCTCTTGGAAAAATTCCTAAGAAATGTGTAAGTGAGGCAAAAGTGCATTAAATATGGGTTGTGTAACACCCCCATTGTTACTACTTAAAACTTTTATTTTGCGGAAGCGTTAATTACCAAATTACTAAGTGTTACCACCATACTTAGTATAAGTCTGGTTCCCTCACCTTTCTTATACCAAGTACTAAGGATAAAATAAGCCATAACCGAAGTAAATCAATAGAAATACAAGCCATTACATACAAAAAATTTGTGGGTAATATACTTCATACAATGATGAAAATCAAAAACACCAAGGGACATACGAGTGGGAAGAAAAACTGATCACATAAAAAACTGGTACCTATAGGTACATTATCAATTTGTATTATCTCTTAAACCCAAAAGTCCACTCTGAAAATGGGATCTCTTCTCAAGGACTCTCCTACTTGTCACTATAATATGCTTGGAGCCACTCTATACCCTTCACATAATCATCTACAAAGGTAGTATAACACCAACTTTCTTGTACTAAGTAAATCACAATACCTCACAAGAGGTAGCATACCCACATTACACATAGCCACACAAAATCTAAAAAGCATACTTAAGCATAAATCATGTACCTTAAACACATGCATTAATTTTGGAAAAATATATATAATATCAAGTCTCAAGCTCAACAGTAAGACATACTAGTTCATTTCAAATCATCTCAATGTACAATAGACATAGTTGGTTAGTTAAATAGATTCCGAACAATAAGGTAGGGCATTAAGGCAACTATCAAATGAACACATCCTAAAAAATTTCAAAACAAAGGGAAGGCACTAAGGCTACTACCGAACCAAAAAATCTAAAAAAAATCTAATTACAAAGTTAGGATACTAAGGTAACTACAAAACCGACAAATCCAAAACAATTATGAATACCAAGGTAGGGTGATGAGGAAACTACCGAACCAAAAAATCTAAAAAAATTCGTTTCATTTTCTTACACAATAGCTACTTCCATTTTAAATTACTTGAGGGGAATACAATCAACCTAAGGACACTGAGGTAAACTCGGTCATATTGGCACTTGAAGGTGACATAATAACCTTACTCTCAAACCTAGGGAAAAAATGGTATGCCTAGTTATATTGGTGTACAAAGGCAACACGATATCCTCTAACATCGGTCACCTAGTTATTAAGTATCAATATCACTTATAGGGCCATAAGTCACCTATAAAGTAGTTAACTTTAGATGACAACTATTTCCAAATCGAAGTATTTCACTTTAAGTATCAATATTTTATGAGGTAATCATAAATGTCACAGATTGCACAACAATACCCATTGCCATACTTAATCAATTTTTCTTAAATTTATAATCATTACGGTAAACCCTAAAGTCACGGGTTTGTGCTAAGCCAAGTCAACATGACGACTAATCTATCAAAGTCTAAGGCCATCCTAACATCCAATTATTGTTAAAAGATACAACAAGTTAAAATTTATCAAAATGCCCTTAAAACTAAGTCTAACCATTTTATTTCATTTTATACCAAGCATTATTATTACAAGAAACTTGTCATGAAAAGATAAAAGGCACTATTTCTCATTATTTTTGTACGTAGGTAATCTTTACATTTTAGCAATTAACTATATTTTTCACTTTTCATGCATTTAGTGGGTTATGCCTACAAAACCCTAATCATGCAACTCTCACATATCACATATACCATATAGCATGCATGTACACATTTTAAAGCATTATAAAATATTTAAATAGGAAAATTATCATCATAGTATATGTAAAGAAATATCTCTAACCCTAGGTTACGTAAGTAGAATTCATTATAAGCTAACCCTAATCTTGTGTATATGCTTCCATGCAAATCATAGTAACCATAATTACCATGTATTAGTGATCACAAGATATTTACCATAGCAATTAAATCATAACTTGACAAGAATGAAAATCCTAACAAAACCCTAGGCATGCAAAAGTAAATTATATAACATATTACTCAATAACTTACAACAACTATACATGTTGTTCATTTAACATATCACCATTTTATCATGCATGTCATAATACATGGAGAATTTAAAACCCTAACATAAGTTCTAAATATAATAATATTAACATGCTCGCACATAAATTCTACCATCTTATCAGTGATTGGATTTACATAATCCAAGATTTTACAAAAAGTCTTCTCCAAGATCTTCAAGAATTATCCAAGAAATTAACACCCAATATCACATTTATTAGTATTTAATATTACACAATAATAACCTAATGTCACTAAAATAACTCAAAGATAACTAACAGTTGAAGCAAAGTAGCAAGGAAGCTAAACAAAACTCACGTAACAAAAGAGGAAGAATCGGTGGATATCACCAAGAAGGAGAGTAGGAGCAACGGTGGAGTTGGCTAGTGTTACAAGGTTGGAATGGAAAAAATGGCTGGTGAAAAAAGGGAAGAAATGGGTGTAGCAAGAGGAGGATCTAGGGTAGGGAAAGGTGCAACAAGTGGAGAGGGATCAATAGAATTAGTCGAAGCTAAGGACAAACAGCTTAGCACTTTTGGCCAAAGGTTGGGGCAATTTGGTGAGGTTGTAGGGGCTTTGATGGTGGAGGATATAGCAAGGAGGGGAGCTGTGATGGAATTTGGTGCAATAAGGTAGGGAGGATCAATAGTTTTGGCCTAAGGAGGAGGGTAAAGCTTTAGTGTTTTTGAGCTAAGGTAGAAGCGTTGCTTCATGTGGTTAAACAAGGGAGTTTGGGATAATTTTGTGTGAGGTTGTGAGTTGGTGTTGGGGTGGTTTTGGTAGGAGTTGCTAAAGGTGAGGGTGAGGGATGTATGCAAGTTGCCAAAGCTAAGGAAAAGTGGTCCATGGTGGAGTACGTTGCTAGAAAAAATGGTGTCGAAGAGAGGCGATAATGACAAATTGACAGGGCTTTTTCTTGCTTGAGGGAGCTTGGGAGAAGGAGGGGAGAAGATAGTATTCTCGGGGGATGAAAGTATGCCACAAGAGGTAAGGAGAAGGGCTTAAGAAGAGGATGACGTGAGGGAAAATTTTGAGCAAAATAAGGAGAGGAAAACATGGGAAAAGGGAGGTATAGTGTAGGAGGCTCTATGCCAAGGAAGGGATGGGGAAAAGGCCAAGAAAATTTAGGATAGATTAGGGTAGTTATTTAGATGAGGAACCGGGGTAAAATGTTTAGTTACTGGAATAAGATTTACTTGACATATTGGATGTTGGTTAAGATCTAACTTATGATTAAATTTTAATAGCATACCCTCTAACAAATTTTACCCTAATTAAATTTAATATCTAATATGGCATAATAATAATACATACAATAATAATATATTTGATAAAAAAGCATCCTAAAATAATTATTACAACTAATAAACATTATTACTAATTTATAATTTGGGTTTTCAAAAATTATGTATTACAAGTTGTATTTATTTGTGGGGACAATCATTAATCAAAAAAAAATGCTCCAAAATAATGGCATGCACCCGGTGTAAGGTCACGGCATTATACAAACTCATTAAAGTACATATAAGCCCAAAGCCAATCAGTCCAAAAACAAGGACACAAACTTGCAATAAATGAGTCATATCAGGCGAATTTAGATTAGATTTGAAACCCATTACTAAGTAACACCACTTACTTCCATGAACATGTAACACCATTTCACTAACTCTTTGCCTTCGTAATCGTTCATCTTCACTCTTGAGGTTAAGAAGGTTATTTGATGTAAAAAGATATTTGCGTCATTTCAATTTAGAAGTGATTCCGTCAAGGGGGAAATTTTGATTAAAAAAAAACTAACTATTAAATGTAGTTTTATCTTTTGAGGGTCTCTAGAGAATATAACCGAGTATAAGCCAAATCCAACAATGAAAGAACTATAACTTTATTAACATATAAATGGGAGTGAGAATTTATCCTAAAATTAATTGATAATAAAAAGTTATCCATTATATATTACCATAACTTTATCGATCTTGTTCGTATCAATTAGAATACTTTTATCACACAAGGATAAAAGTTAACTGTCATATCAGCAAAAGTTAATGTCGTATCCGTTATAATAACACGCTTCGTAGTTACTCAACTACTACTCATGCTGAATGATAAGTCAAATCCACACACTTTTGTGTTTCCAAAGTCACAGTCTTTACTGATTGAAAGATTGGAAGAGTGGTAGTTAATGAATGATGAATCACCCCGCCCTGCATCTACTTTCAACCTCTAATGATGATATGCATTCCTCATTTTCTTTAGCAAACCTAATCATATGTCGATGTTGCTATATAGACATAAGAATTGATCGCATTCACAGGCCAATTGTGATCATACGTACGCAGCAACCAAATGCAGTACTTGAGACGAAGCTGGATTGTTCGATATGGTTGATCTTATGGAAATAATCTGTTATTTCTTACCCTTTTTTTTTAATGGAATATCATTGTTTGATATAAGTAGGAACAAAGAAATATAATTATATTTTAAATATGTAGGAGGATATAAATCGAATGCATGATGACAAGATTTGTCGAAAAACAAAGAATCGGAAATGTATGATAATTATTCACTTCTATTTTTTATCTTTAATTTTAAACATAGAAATGAAAATAAAATTCCGCTCTTTTTATCAGAAATAGAGTTTTATCTTCATTTCTAGTAGAATGAATCTTAACAAGTAGTAAAGAAAGTTGTGACATTTCAATTAAGGTTGAGTGCCTCTGTTGCCTTTTGTAATCCTTGACCTTCGAAAAATGATCATGGCTTTTATTTAGCCATCAATTCAAATTCATATGATTTGATGAGGCACTAATTTGAGAATTGGCCACTTCTTCTCAGATCTTCGACAATAGATTCACATTCTTGTTTTGCTTCATCGGAAAGTTCATTGCTTTTCATTAACGCGTGTAGTTTGATCATGATCAAGTCTTTATCCATCGCAAATATCCTGTAAAAAAAATATAACATAAATCGAAATAAATCAAGACAAAAGTAAGTGAGGGGTGAGCTATATTTAAAATCATACATGAACAAACCAAGCTCATAAATTATGTGGGCTCGGCTCATTAAGAGTTTAACTTAGCTTATTTATTTAGTAAAATTAGTCAAGCTTGAATATTTATTTTTAGACTTATTTAACAAATGAGTCGAACTTTAACATAAAAAAATTGGATTTGAGTTCGTTTATAGCGCAAAAGCTCACAATCTCAACTCGTTTACTACAAAAACTCACAAGAGACTTAGTATATATCGTTCATACACGAGCTGACCTATAGCCCATCCCGCATTGGCTCAACTTGGCTCATTTATAACCCTAGCTATATTTAATTAAAGAAGACATGTTGTTATGTGCAACAAATACAATTCAGGTGGCCTTTTATTCGAAAAAGCAAATACTACAATGTTGACATGAGAGGATCCAAAAAGACTATGGTAGATGTCACTAGAAAACAATTTTTCTTAAAGATTAGTCTTTTATCAGTTGGTATAGGGAAGTGGAAAACTTACGAGATAATCTAAATACATGTAATAAACTTATGATCTAGCTGGAAACTTTGAATGAAACATTTGAAAGAGGAGGATAAGGTAATAATACTTTTAGCATCTCTCATGAAAATGTAAAACTCATAGATTACAAGTGTTCTTGTTGGAAAGAAAATTCTCTCTTTAGCAGACACATTCATGTTTTTACTCGAGCTTGAAATATCTGACAAATCAAGGGGATTTACATGAGCTAATTGAATAAATTTTATTTAGGAACAATGACATGAGAGGAAGAATACAAAGGAAAAAAGAGAGAAAGAAATCCTAATATCACGTGCTTCTATTGTGAATAAGTTAGGCACAATCAATATGAGTGTCCTAAATATAAATATGACTTGGTCTCACTACAATTATGCTGAATGGTGATGATGAAGATGTTTTCAAGTTGGAATCGAATTCAATATTGATTCATAATGCTCCCAATATATATGTTGTGGGCAAGATTGATTTGCTTTTTTTGAACAATGCGGAGGGAAATCACTCACTTTCCCTAGCATATTGGATGTAAAAGTAGAGTGGACTAGAGTAATTGAGATCAAGCTATATGATGGAAATTTTTGAAATTTAGTACAAGTAGGGTATGTTCTAAGACTTGGTTGCAATCTTATTTTTTTGGATCATTCCATGGCTTGGGTTATGCTATATATATGAAAGACAGAATAATGAAAGCCATTGAACAATACATTGATCTTAAGAGAATGGAAAACAAATGCAAATGTTTTGGACTCGTAAGGGTAGCATTGAACAAAGTTTGGTTCAAGGGTAGCATCATGAGTGAAGGACGATGCCATAAAAGGGCGGCCTTGGGCCATATGTGGGTGGTCTTAGTGCACCAGACCCTTAATTTTGTGGGCCTAAAATTTTTAAACAATCACAAACATAGTTAACAAATTAAAAAGAGAGTGTCCTGCATTTTTATCAAGCACATGATCTGATATAGGGATTCATGTACTTATGTAAACCATCTAGTATGTAACACTTTTGTTTACACACCACACCTTATATGGATTCTATTACTTATATTGGTATTATTTCTTAATTTCACCTAGTGAACTTTCTGTCTTTTCCATTTTTTTTTCAAACATAAGGCCCTTATTAGAATTCAATAAAATTTGTGAAAAAATATTAAAATGAAGTAGGATTTTTTATATTATATATAGTAATACATCTAAACTACATACTTCATACAATTTGAATGTGTCAACAAGCATATATTATATTTAAGTACAACAAATCATGGAAAACATTACGTTATACTTTTACGAAAGTATTATAATTTTAATCATATAATCACACATACACAAAAAAAAAACCTTCTAAGTTTTCGTAACCTATTTTTCCATAAAAATATTTATCTCAATTATTATATTTTTTATTTTCCTTTGTTAGTAAATAAACCTTATATACTATTATACTCCATATTCCTAATCTTAATTGGTAATATGCTAATTAATTATTATTCTTTTTCACACCAAAAATAAAAAATGAAAATTTTAGTCTTCATACTAAATATTTTGGTAAGCAATAAAATAAATACCAAACTAATTAGTGCAATTTATTATCATATACATTTTGAAAATTTTAATGCATTGGTATAAAAATTAAGCCATGTCATGACAAAAAAATACCCCTACAATATAGGAAATTATAATTAGGGGTGTTCAACATTAGGTCCACACCAAAAATGTGGATTTGACTTATCAGTTATTCTAAACTCCGGTCCAATATTAGGCTAGGATTTTAATCTTCAGTACAAGTTTTGATGCTAAAGCAAAAATAAAATGTTCTTTAACCAGTTTCAGTCCATTCTGGTTCAATCATCCTATCTGAACCAAAATATCATTAATATTTTATCAATATATATATATATATATATATATATATATATATATATATATATATATACTTTATATAATTTAGCAATTTTGGTCCTAATCGGTCTTAGAATGATAATTTCTACCCCGGTCTCAACTTTAAAATTTTTTGGTCCTTATGTAAATTACGATTTGGTTTGATTTTGAATTGGTTCATACCCTTAATTATAATATAGTACATTTTAGTTCTTAATGAGGTCTCTAAATATTGACGACTGACTCTAGATGTCATAATCAAGCTCATTGATTGATGTTGGAAGATAATGAGGCATTGAGGGAAATCTTATTATGATTAATTTATATGTGCATACTGAATGGTGGATTTAAATTGTATGAATGCATGATGGTGAAGGATATTTTTTTATGGAAGCACAACATACACATATGATCACCAGCAAACATAACCTTCTTAAAGAGATACGAGGATTAAGATTACAAGAGGAAGTTGATGTAGTAAAACCTATTTTTTTTTTAACCAAGGTTATTTTTATCATTTTTATTAGTGACCTAACTTTGATAAGGATAAACATAAACTGAAAATTTAATGTGGGAAGGTCATTAAATATTAGAAAAGTTGGGATTTGAACCTCATAGGTAAGAGAGAGATAAGCATACAAGTTTATGTTATTATTCTCTTTAGTACACATGTTTAATCAATTCAAAGACCTAAATTGATTCACTATTAGATCTTGATTGTGTTTTTATATAAGCTTTCTAGGACGCCAATATATTTTTGAACGGATTTCAAGCTCTCTAGGTTTGGTTTTCTTTGGTATTTCAATGGGTGTTTTTATTTATGTCAGTTTCACATCAATTTTGGTTTTAACTTTGAGATAGTGGTCTTTTGTGATTGGTTTTGGTTGAAAATTGGTGAGGTTGATGTTAACATTTTCTTATTGATTAGTGTAAATGTACTTGTTGTTTTGTAGCATGTGGATTGACCTTTGGATGTGTTTGTAGAAGCTTTGTTTTTAGGGTTACAAACTCTTCTCTTTGGGTGTTGCAGTTGTTGTCTGGTTATACTACTTTGGGTTGATGGTTTTAGTATCTAATTATCACTTGAATAATAAACTTTGTATCTAATATTTTTCGTAGTGAAAGTTTCCCAAGTAGACAAAATTCTCCCGTGGTTTTTTCCCTTTCACATTGTAAGGATGTTTTCATGTAAACCACGTGTCATTGATTTGTTATTGTTCCTATTTTTTAGTTGGCGTTCTCAACCCATTCTCCCTTTATCCCATCAAAGTGGTATTAGAGCTTAAGATAGAGGCTAATATAAGTAATTTGGCTTGTTTGAATGGGTCTAATTACCATATATGAAGGGTAAAATAAAGGATAGATTGTATGTGAAAAGTTTACATCCACCAATTTTTATTAAGGATAAACTGATAGATAAAGTCGATGAAGATTAGCAATTTAATCATGAGCAAGTGTATGGTTTTATTTGAAAATGGTTAGCGGATAATGTTTATATCCATATTGTGAATGAGACAAAGTCAAAGACACTATAGGAGAAACTAGAAAATTTGTATGACTCAAAGACCAGGAAAAATAAATTATATCTCTTGAAGCATTAATGAATTTGAGATACAAATATGATTCTTTGATTTTTTTTTTCTTTTTATCATCTAAATGACATCCAAGATGTGTTAAATCAGTTGTTAGGTATGGGTATAAAGTTTGAAAATTATATTTAAAGTATGGTGTCTCTTTAATACTCTACCAAACTCATGGAAGATATTTCAGGTCTTACTTATTAACTCCATCCCAAATGGTGAGGTGACCATGGAGCTTTCTAGTAGTGGTGTTCTGAATGAGAAGGTTAGAAGAAGGACTCAAGAATCATCCTTGTAGTTAAATATTTTGTTTACCAAAAATAAGGGAGAAGGAAGGGCAAAATTAAGAAGGGTAGAGACAAAAGTTGTAGTAAGTCAAGAGGAAAGTTAATAATCTTGAAAGTTATTATTGTAGCAAAATGGGGCATATCAAGAAGTATTGCTACAAGTGGAGGAGAGATACCAAGAATCTCAAGTAAGAAAAGAATAATGATGATGAAAATGAACATGTTTCTATTGTCACATCTGATGATCTTCTCATTATTGTTGATGAAAATATTGTAAATCTTGCAATTCATGAGACAGGTTGTGTTATAAATAATAGTGCTTCAAAAAATTTTACCTCTAGGAACGAATTCTTCACTTCTTATACTCTAGGAGATTTTATAGTTTTGAAGATGGGTTATGATGGCTTGTCTAAGGTGATTGGCATAGGAGATATGCTCTTAGAGAGTAAGCTTGGGGCAAAGCTTATTCTCAAGGATGTTTGACATGCACCAAATGTTTGCCTAAATTAATTTTAGCTGGAAAACTTGATGGTGATGGCTTTTGTAATAGCTTTCGTTCAAGCCAAAGGAAGCTAGCCAAAGGTAATCTATTTGTAACCTAAGGTAACAAATGTGCTAAATTTTACTTTATACAAGCTTCAATTTCTAGTGATCATGTAAATATAATGAAAAATAAAGATGTATCTGAATTGTGGCATAGGAGGATTAATCACATAAGTGAGAAAGGACTTAACTGCTTGAACAAGGAAAAAAAATTCTTTAGTTTGTATAGAGGGAAAACAATGCAAGGTTTCTTTCCTTAGGGGTCCTCCTTCATGAAAAGCTAAGTTTCTTAAATTAATGTATTTAGAGGTTTATGGTCCCATTAAAGTAAAATCTCTTGGTGGTGCACTTTATTTTGCCACTTTTATTGATGATTATTCTTGAAATCTTTAGGCTTATGCCTTAAAATCCAAAGATAAATTGTTTGATAAATTAAAACACTTTCATGCCTCTAGTGAAAGATAGACCAATAGTGGTGAGTATTGTAGTCAGTTTGATAGGTATTTTATTCAACAAGGTATTAGGTACCAGAAGACTCCTCCAAAGATTCTTTAGTTTAATGGTCTGGCAAAAAGGATGAATAGAATTTTTATTGAAAGAGTTAGATGTATGCTTTTGGAGGCAAGGTTGCATAGGTTCTTTTGGGGTGAAGCTTTACTTACAACTGTAAATGTGATTAATTTGAATATTGTAGTTGCTCTGAATGGTGATGTTCCTAATAGAGTTTGACGTGGAAGGGATGTGTCATATAATCACTTGTGTATATTTGGCTGCAAGGTATATGTTCATATCTTCGGTGATGAAAGGTTAAAGTTGGATCTAGATACTCATGAAAGCATCTTTATAGGTTATGGTCATGATGAATTTCACTACATGTTGTATCATCTTGTGCAAAAAATGATAGTGAGAAGTGAAGATGTAGTGTCCATTGAAGGCTAGACCATTACTAACATTGATAGAGTTGAGATGAGCACAGTTGAGAGTAATAACCAACTAAAAGATATAGATCCTATGAGGATGCAATAGGCACATGAGCTTGTTAATTGTAGAGCATAGGATGATATGGATGAGCATTTGGCTCATAATGAGCAAAAACATAAAGGTGATATTGATGCTCTAGTAAATGATGTTATAGATGATCACTAAGAAGCTCCTATAGATGAACCAATGGGTCCACTTAGGAGGTCCACCAAAGATCATAGACCTTCTTCTAGATACTCTTCATAAGAATATGAGATTTTGACTTATGGGGGAGAGCCCGAGTCTTTTAAAGAAGTTGTTTAAAGTGGAGACAAAGATAGATGACTTGAAGCCATACAAGATGAGATGCAACTTTTATATGACAACCAAACCTTTGAGCTAGTAAAGTTTTCTAAAGGTAAGAGAGCTTTGAATAATCATTTGGTTTACAAGTTAAAGCAAAGGAGAATTCTTCAGTCCCATGATATAAAAATAGGTTGGTTGTTAAAGGCTTCAAGTAAAAGAAAGGTGTTGATTTTAGAGAAATTTTTTCTTCTTTTGTGAAAATATCTTTGATTCGATTTGTGCTAGTTTGGTTTCTAATATTGATGTATAGGTTTAGAAAATGGGCGTGAAGATCGCTTTCTTATATAGTGAGTTCAAGAAGAGATATACATGGAGAAACCAGAGAATTTTCACGTGAAAGGAAAGGAATACCATATTTGTAAGCTTAAAAAGAGTCTATATGGATTGAAATAGTCACCAAGATAGTGGTGCATGAAGTTTGAGTCTTTCATCAAAACCATGGCTATAAGAAGACTACTTCAAATAACTATATTTTTATATAGAAATTTGGTGATGGTAATTTCATCATTTTATTGTTCTATGTCAATGATATGCATATTGTTAGGAAGAACACTTCTAGGATTGATAAGCTGAAGCATAAGTTAAGAAAGTATTTTTTTTCCCATCAAAGATTTGGGTCTGGCAAAGTAAATTCTTGGAGTTAGAATCATTTGAGATAGAGGAACTAAGAAGTTGTGGCTATCTCAAGAGAAATGTATTGAGAACAAACTTTACAGGCAATGCCAAGGTTGTAAGCAATCCACTTTCTCCTCATTTGAAGTTGAGCTCTAAGCAATGCCCCTCTTGTGAAGTAGAGAAGAAATAGATGAAGAAATTTCCTTATTCATATATTATAGTTAGTTTGATATATTATATGGTTTGTACGAGACCTAATATTTCTCATGCAGTTGGAGTTGTCAATAAGTTCCTTTCTAACCCGGGTAAAGATCATCGCAATTCAATGAAGTGGATCATTAGATATCTTCATGGAACTTCTTGTTTGAGAGTTTATCTTGGAAGTGATGAGCCATTCATTAAGGGATATTCTGATTAAGATATGGTTAGGGACCTTGACTCAAGGATATCTACTTTAAGTTATTTAATCATTTTTGCAGGGAGTAGTGTCATGGAAGTTTAAACTTCAAAAATGTGTTGCTTTATTGACTACCAAAGAAATGACTTGTTATTAAGGGAGAGTTTATTGCTATAACTAAAGATAGCAAGGAGTTGTTATAGATAAAGAAATTTCTTTGAGAGATTGGTTTTTCTCAAGAAAGATGTGTGCTCCTTTGTGATAACCAAAGCACTGTACATCTTGGTAAGAATCATGCCTTCCACTCTATATCAAACGCATTAATACATGATGTAGGAGCCTCTCCCTCAAATAAGACAAGGATAATCTACTTATTAATTTTTCTAAAGTGAAAGTATTCAAAACTATTCATACTTAAGATAATGAGTAAGCAAGATTATTAGAAAGCCATGTAAAGCCATGCAGGACCGAAGTAAGCCCTCTACCCCACATATGGTTTTCTCTATTATGGCTTCATTATGGCTCCTCAAAGCCACGTTTGGTCAGCTACATTATGGATTCAATATGGCTTATCCAAAGCCATGATTATCTCCATCCCCACACTCCAACATTTCAGCCGAAACTCTACACATTACAACTCCCATTTCGTGTAGGACTTAGGGAACATTAAGAGGATAATTTTGAGAAGATAAAGGCCTCAAACCAATATTGAATTATGGGATAAGAAAACTTAAGTTTTGGCCATAAGTCCAGTTTGCCAAGAAGTCTTTCATCCTTCAACTTTTAATCAACTAATTTTCACCTTCCTTAGCTAAGAATTATTAAGGAGTATTGTTAGAATTTCCTAAAGTGTAATTTATGTTTTCTAAGCACTTGTCATAGGTTTTAATAACATACATCATGTGATGGAGGGCAAGGAGATTTTGACATTCAACAATAGCTAAATGTAGTGACTATCAACCTTAGTTTTTATTTGTGTAAATTATGGTTGAGGGAATAACCAAATTTGTTCACTATGAGTTGGATATGTAGTTATAACTTAATAAAGGCCTTAATACATTCTATATATAAATAAAAAATCTTAAAGGAAGGCAGTCATCTCTCGACCAAAATTTTGGTTGTTGTTAACATAACAATATCTTCCTAGGCTAAGAGTTTGTATTGTGTGTTCATTCAAAATCTTACACCATTTAAGCTAAGAGTTGATACCTTAGTTAGTTAGTGTAAGTTCTTAATATTGAAGGTATTTAAAGATTAAGTTCGCCCTTAATATTCTTAACCTCTTATAAATTTTAAGTTTTAATATAATCTACTAAATTCCATCACTAACACTTGGCTTAATCCAATATGTTTAGCATTATGCATCAATATACAATATCATTAGATAAATGATGTTTTAAATGCTAAGCTACTAGAGGTTGAGAAGGGACAAACTGATGATAATGGGACTAATATGTTGACAAAAGCCTTACAAAGATAGAAGTTTGAATTTTGTTGTATGATCACTGGTATGGCAATGACCTCCACATAGTCTAGAGAGCGAGAATTTGTTGGGGACATTTGGGCTCCCTCCTAAATAGTAAAACCCATTTTTTTAACTAAAGTTATTTTTACCATTTTAACTTCGGAAAGCATAAAAATTAGCTGAAAAGTTGATAAGTGAAGGTGATTAAATATGAGAAATTTTGAGACTTGAATCTCGTAGGTGTGAAAGAGAGAGAAGCACAAAAATTTCTATCATTATTCTCTTTAGTACGGTTTTGATCTATTCAAAGTTATAAAGTCATTCATCATTGGATCTTGATGATGCTTTGACACAAGCTTCTTATGACACCAATATTTCAAGCTCTCCAGGTTAGGTTTTAGTTGATTTTTCAGTTGGCCTTTTTATTTAGGTTAGATTCACATTAGTTTTGGCTTTGACTTTAATTGAATGGCCTATTTTTCTTATTTTTAGTTGAAAATTGGTGAGGTTACTATTAACATCTTGTGTTTTTATTACTGTAAAAGGGATCGCTATTTTGTAGCCTATAAATTGACCTTTGGATATGTTTGCATAAGCTTCGTTTTTAGGACTACAAACTCTTCTCTTTAGGCGTTGCAATTGTTGTCTAGCTGTACTACTTTGGGTTGATGAGTATAGTACTTAGATAGCACTTAAATACTAGACTTTGTATCTCGGATTTCTTATAGTAAAAGTTCCCTAAGTGGACTGAATTGTCCAACGATTATTTTCCTTTTGCATTGGAAGGGGTTTTACATGTAAATTATCTGTCTTTGATTTGTTATTATTTTTATTTTATGGTTGGTATTGTTGACCTATTCTCTCTTTGTCCCATCAGGTGAGAACATAGATAGCCTTCCTTGGTCAACACTATTGTGTTAATCAATACATATAGCCTATATCCATCAGTGTTGTTTGTGTCGTACTCATTATTTATTTATAAAATATTTTTAATTAGTTTTAAGTATTTATAATTAGTCTCTAAAAGGGAGTTTATTGTATGCATTAGAAATATGGTAAACCTCTAGCCATAGGGATCTAAAGAAGGAGAACCTCAAAAAAAGAAACTCAAAGAAACAAGGAAGGGCATTCTAAATTAAATTTAAGCGTGTATGTTATAATTGTTTAAGTTTTGAGAGCAAAATAATGTGAAGATTAGTGTGCTCTTAAATTCTTGAGTCCATTGGTTGGTTGAAATGGTAATAAAGATTCATGTTTTCTGATTTCAATTTTCTTAATTATATTTATCTAGTCTTATTATTTATTCTTGATATCCCAATTTGGATATAAATTAAATACTATATTTTTGTTAAAAAGATTATTGTTGCATATTTTGAAAATAAATGTAATTTTTTAAAGTATAATATATGATAATATAAATATATAATAATTATATTTATATTATTTATTATTTTTATAATATTATTTTTTATTAACATATATTAATAATTAAAATGTATTGATAAAATATATGAGGATAATCTTTTTAATACGAATACGCGTTCAATCCTACTGTCTCCGCATGACTTGAGCAATATTATGCAATCAAATTTTTCTTTGTTGCTGACAGGGAAAGATGGGACAAGGTTGAAGACAATATCTGGTCTTTAGAGGGGCGGTGATCTATTGGAACTTTTGAATAATTGTACTGTACATGCACTAAAAAACCAATATCGTTAACTTTACCCAACTTCTCAGAAATAGAGAAGATATGTACATGGAATCAAAGTTTAATTTGGTCCGATTTCAATATCAAATTAGACCCAATTGTATTTTTATAATTTAAAAAAATCACAAATAAAATTATTTTTAGAATAATTCAAACTAAACTTTATTAGTAGTTCACGGTTTGATTTGGTTAGGTTTACAATTTATTCGTCTTAAATCCTAAAAATTAATTACTCAACTTAAAATTAATTTAAATTTCTAACTTAAATTAGATCAAGTAAATAATTAATACTATATTGTAATTGTAGAATATTTATTTATAGCAATATCCAATATACAATGTACTTATATATATATAAACACACAATATCGAGTAACATGCATATTATGTACCAATATTGAGTAACTTCAATATGGATATTATATACCATGACCCTTGTTGTAAGGTGCTTTTGGTGTGTAAAATAGTAAAAACTATAATAATTATAATAGTAATTTACTTATTTTAGTTTTAAATTATACTAATTACAAAATATAATTATATTATTTGATTTTAACCATTTTAATTTTCATTTCATAAATTATTACAAATATTATTATTATGATGAGTGTAATAATAAAAAAATCAACCCAAACTAAAACTAATATTAACCTAAATAGAGAAAAATACTATGTAAAACTCAAATAAACATCAAACTAAAGAAGGAAACGTATCAACGAAAGCTTAATTAAATATTAATTCAAAAAAACATCAACTGAAGTTTAAAGAAACATCAGTCCAGAGAAGAATAAACATTAAACCAAAATTGCTAATATAAAGAAGAAAAAAACAATCAAACTAAACATAACACGAACTCAATCTTAAAATAAATATGAACCTAAAGAAGGGGGAAAAAATTCAAGTAAAGCTTAAATCAATCAACAATTTGATATTACAAGGTACATCTAGGTGCATATAATTGCTAGTAGCATTTTATTCACCCTTATAATTTTGTAATTTTTCATTATTATTCAAGCAATTGTTTATTATGACACAACCATAGTGCTAGCTAGCGGCAGTGAATCCGGTCTTTGCTAAAAACAGAAATCGATCAAAGTTAACTAGTTTGATTCAAAAGCTGATTCAATCTTAATTTAAAAATGTATATATCCAAAGCTTTTTCAATTCAATTCTATACTTATCCAAAATTCGATACGATTGAAACTAATTTAACGTAGCCTAATAAAATATTTAAAACCCCATACATATCCAAGATATATTGTTATTGTTGTTGTTGTTGTTCTTCTAATTTAAAAGTAGATGAGAGTATTATTTGTTTATATAAATTGAATATTAGTTTCATAATATGAAAAAATATATACATTTTGCTAAGTTTTTCACAAAGGACTGTTTTTACATTTTTCTTTAAAAATTAGAGATGAAATATAAAAATAGTTTTCCAAAAATAAGTAACTCAATCCGTCCTATTATTAACTCTAGGGGTAACTAATCATAAGTTCATATGGCAGAGATGATTGTTATGAAACCAATTTAAAATGTCTCCAAAAGGCACAAGCATAAATATTCATAATATACGTAAATCCGAGCCTTGGACTAATAACTTTTATAAGAATAGTAGACGCACCTATATTAGTAGCAGTAAGAATCTAAATAAAAACCTATACAACAATTCAAATGAAATAATTATGTTCATTTTTTATTAAAAAAAATATTTTTTTATGCCAAAATAGTTTAAAGACTATGTATTTATCTCTATCAAAAAGCAATATATTTGCCTGTCTTGTTTTGGATCGGCACGACGAAATTAAATTATGACACGTAATTTAGAAATATAGAAAGCACATATTTATAATTACTTGCCCAAAAAAATGTCAATCTTCTAACCAGTAAATTAAGTCACTACCCGAAATCGATCTCCCGGCTATCCGGATTACCCAAGGTATCTCATCTCAAGAATATTTATTCATTATTCACACATCACTGTAGAAAAGGCAGCACCGATCCTATGCATACGGCATAATTGACTCTGTATTCACACGTCTCTACGCAACGGCCATGTATAATGTATAATATCTTCGGATATTATACGGTCAAAGACGAACAACCTTCACACATGCCTAATAAACAACCAACCCTTAAACATTCATTGACTTTCTAATAGCTAATTATATTCACTTAAATTAAACATAGCTTAAACATCAATTTAATCGAGGGGGGGGGGAGATATATATATATATATACTGGTACTCGATGGTTATGGCTGTTGACTAAGAAAAAAGGAGTTATAGTAGTAATACATTACCCATTGAGTTTGCAAGCAAGATTTGACTCCATGAAATGTTGCGTACTCCTAAGCCGCAAACTTGCACAGAGCCTATAATGCTTCTGTAAATGATGCTTTTGATGATAATTCTCGGCCATAAAGAAATCAGAATTCAATGGCAAGATCTTAGTAACAATCCTCTTGTTCAGCCCCATCTGCCGTTTGATCTTCGACTCCTGTGCTTGCTTTCTTTCCTCCGCAGTGGAGTAGAATATCACTGATCTTTGGTGTGTGCTTAACCCAAAGTTCTGTAAGACACCAAAATATAAACAAAGAAACTACTTTTTCCTTTTCTTTATCTAAACAAAGAAAATAAAATATTTGAAGCAAATTTGATGAGTGAAAAATGGAAATTTGCTTAATTACAAGGAAGTCTTTGTTGGTTGGATCATGGGTTTTCCAGAACACATCACAGAGTGTTCCATAAGACAATGTTCTGATGTCATATATGACTTTCACAGCTTCTGTGTGCCCTGTTCTTCCTTCGCATACCTGGATCATATGTATAGATACCATTATCATCATCGCCCACAAAACCACAAAATAACTATCCAATTGAATTTCATAATCAACAAATTGAATGTGCGCCTATCATGGATCAATCCCAGACTGCAGAGCAAAGCATTTACATCTTTATACGACGGTTTGTTCAAGCTTCCTCCGCAGTATCCTGTTGCTGTATTGATAACTCCATTAACGCTCCCATAAGCAGCTTCAAGGCCCCAGAACTGGCCTGTCACATATATATTTATATATATATATATATATATATAGCAAGCCAATCTAGAATCAGAGCATAAATAAAGCCGCGTGAACAATGGAAGAACCTGAAACATCATAAGACTGACGGTGGATAGGGAGAGAGAAGGGTAATTTATTACCTCCGGCGAAGACAGCTTCTTTCTGGAATTCAGATGGGGATTTCTGTGCTAATGCTGATGTTGTTTCAGGGTAAGGGGAATTGCCCGAAATCTCAGTTTTGACCGGAAGAAGTTTCTTGTACATGATATGATTTATTGGCTGCTTCTTGCTTTTGGCTGGTATGAAAATGATTGAGCTAGAGATCAGAACCGGGGAAATGCTTGTTTATGAATGGGTTGGTGTCGGACTCCTGCTTGCTATTTATACGATGAGAAAATGGCTTCTTTATTTGATGTTCAATCACTTGTCCTCGTAGACCATGCTGGTCCGTTCAAAATTAAGGGCTAAATTAATTTAAATTACTTGTACTTGCAATGCATGCACACACACATTGAAAGGTGACTTTTTCTAGTATAAAAAATGGATTCTCATTCCTGTAGTGGAGAGACTTGCAGGAATATGATATTCAAGAATTTGCAAGACGGAAAGGTACTCAGAAAAGATAATGTGATCAAATATAATTTTGTCGTCCTATAACACGCCGAATACATGGCTATTGATAGGAAATTGTAAGTATTGGGGGTATGCGTGACTTAGGTAAATCAGAAAAACGTGTTATTTGGATAGTTTAATAGATGATCTCAATATAATATAAAGTAATAATATAGTATTATGTTCCATAGATACAAATTATCCGGACGTAAATGTGCCTAGAATAATAATAGTAATAAACTGATTATTAACTTGTCTAAAATTAAATTAATTAGTGTATAATGTCTATTTTAGACATGTGAATGAGGTTGGTGGAGTTCATATATAAGGGTATTTTGTAATCTATTTATATATATATATATATATATATATATATATATATATATATATATATATATATATATATATATATATATATATAAGTAAAACTCAAGCAACAAAAAAAATTCCCGCAAAAGGCACGTGTATAGAAGCTACCACTTTGTAGTAGTTAAAAGCTCGGCTTAAAAAGTTATGATTATCAATGAAATTCGGATTAAAATCTATTTCAATAGTCTCTAAATTACTACTAAAAATAATTTAAACTAAATATGTTGGGGACGAATCAATTTCCACAGCGATGGAAGTAAAACGTATATGTGTGGCAATTTCCAATTATTTTGCTGATATACCGGCAAATGAAATTAGAGTAAATCATGCATTGATCACAAAACCATTCAATTGGCCTATCACTGTCTACTCTAGATGAGGGGAGCTCAATCAAGATCGGACAAAATGCCTTCCCAATATCTAATCCGATGTCATCCTCGAACGAAATACAATTTCAACTTCAATATCATTTCGAGCATGTTATGATTAACGGTCCCTAGTGTATCACCCACGATGGCATTTCTATGGAATGCCACTCTTCTATCAGGAGCCCCTCAGAATGAACTTTCAACTGCATTAGCGTCTAGGTTCAACTGCATACACTACCAAATAATCTCCTACTTTAAAGATATTGCTAAAAGTTTATGGTTGACTTGGCCTCCTACTCAAGTTGATGAGAAGAATTGGCATGATTTTGCTAGAGTCAAGATTCTTTGGGATCTTACCAAACCATTGGTGAAATCTCTATGCAATTTGGTTAATAAATGGAATGAGTTGGTTGTTATTTTTAAAGTATGATAAACTATCTTATTTTGATCATGGCTTTTCCTAAAATTATTGTGTATCGGTGTTTGGTGAGAAATTTTTATATGAGTTTGTCTTCCCATGAATCATCTCAAATAAAAGTTAAATGCACTTTATATATTTATATGAGTATGGATTTGTGGTCGGTCAGTTTTTTTTTTAAATTTTCTAAAATTATGTGAATTTTAGCAATTATTAGGAACTATGAGAGGTAAATGCATGTCAGCTAGTAGACTATTCCAACATCCTACCACTGATTTGATACTCACTGTTTGCCAGTGGTTTAGATCATCAAAATGACCACAACATGGCAATCCATGACAGATCAAAAATACTATTATGCAATGCAGGTGGATCTTGGAGACGGATTTGATCTTTCACATCTTTTATGTACCTAGAACAACCAGCTTAGTGGTTGATTCCTTGGCAATATTTGTTGCCGAGAATCTTTGCTTAGCAATTCTTTCCCAATATTTTTAGCTGACATGCTGTAATGATGCCAGCTATTATAATACATACCTCTGCATTTCAAAGGGAAAAAACATTAAAAAAATAAAGGGATCATTTACTAAACTAATTATAATTACTAATAGATAGATCTATACAATAAACAATAGATTGGCATAATAATAATAATAAAACTTCAATGTTCCTGGCCAAGTTCGTTGCGAATCCTAACACGCATGAAGCCTAAAAAATTAGCGAGTCTGGTCTGGTAAGGTACGCCAGCGTTAGGGAATTGTTTTCATTTCTCGCTTGAGACCGCTTGCTCTCGCCTCCTCTCCACTCTCTGATCCGGTCAGCCACTACCACCTTCCGGCTATCTCACTGTAACCTTCCTCCCTTCAATGTGACGATGGCGCGACTGGGTCTCCGGCGACTCTACTGATAGTCGTAGTTACGCCAACATCGCCCTCGTTCGTAAAATCGTAAATTTTGATTCGAAACAGAAGGGATCATTTATTTCGGCCGCCGTCATCGATACTCGTCCGAAATTGGAAACTTCAACCACCTCAGTGAAGTCCGATCACAACGGAAACGAATCAGATTCAATATCCTTTCCCTTTCTTTCTCATGCACTCCTCTCTCCTTGCCAACATAGCTCTTGTCCATGGGGCTCAGCAGCGGATTATCCCTTCTTGCAATTAGCTGCAGAGACACGACAGCTTCGCATTTGGTTAAGCATTCGCTGTAGGAAAATTAACTTCAATAATCGCAGCAATTAATACAATAATGAAATCCAAACCGAGATTAACGTTGTGCCGTGAAATAATCACTGTCCTGAAGTGATTTTCGACCGGACAATGGCGCAGATCCCTTCAATGTCGAATCACCCCCAAGGTTAACACAACCTCATTCGATCTCGTGCACTCGGGATTGAAGGATGGAATTTGCAATCAATGACCAGATCGGGATTCTCAAAAAATAATGAGCGTCGCGCTAAGGTTAGGGTTTATGGCCGTCGGGCTGCGTTTCTCACTTCAAAATAAAAGCTTTTTTCGACCGTATTTAACAAAAGAAAATTGTCATTAAATAGGAAAAAACCGAGTAAGGCATAAGTGGAACGTCTTCCACTAATCAGCCCACAAAAACGAAACGGTTGAATAGGTAAAACCGCAACCGACGAAGACCAAGTAAACCGAATAAAAACGGTAAAAGAAAAAATCGGGTCGGACCGGATCAAAGACCACACCGAGCCCGGACCGGCGGGCGGCGGCGTGCGCGCGCGTGTGTGTGGTATCTTAGATCCAGCCCACAACCCACAAAACAACCCCAAGCTCATTATTCAAACAACCCAAAAGGTGAGGGGATATAAAAAGTGAACATTTTTCTTATTCACTACCAATGTGGGACAATGGAAAAATACCCACATGGTTGCCATTGCACCAACAATCCCCCACCAATGGCAAACAGAAGAAAAACTCGATTGATCTGGACAAGGAAGGAGTAACACTTAAGTATCAATATCACAAGGATTGAATTGATACGTAGTAAAATGAGGCAACAATCGTATCTGAGGAGTGAACGAGTCTTGAACTACTCAGACTTCGATTGAGACCCTCACAGCACATGTTTTACCTTAAATTTGTAAATTCCGCGATAGTAACACAAGCGCTTTTAATGGCCATGCACACACCTTGGGTACTCATGAGTGCTCTAGAAAGATAGCCTTAATATTTCATAGAAGGCGGCCCACCTTCACACTCACCTAGGTGAATCCATCAAGTGCGTCTCACAAGCACCACCAAATCTGGTTATGGATCCATTAAGAGCATAATCATGCTCAACCTTTTAAAAGTTTTGCAGTAAATTCATCAGATCCGTCTCAAAAGGACCACCCAAAATATAGGGCTATGAACTCATCAAAGCAGAAAGCTGAACCTTTCCACAACACACTACAAGGCGCCATAGGAATGAAAACATAGTGCAAAGGAGTGATCATATGATTTCATTTGACCACATATGGTATTTACCATACCTTCCTCAACTCAATGGCTTAAGCCCCATTCCCCTCAACGATTCAAGGATGACTCTCCTTGTTAGACCCTTTGTTAGAGGATCTGCCAGATTCCTTTCGGATCTAACAAACTCTAAAGAGATCACACCATTCCTCAACAGTTGTCTCACACAACTGTGTCTAACACGAATGTGTCTTCTCTTACCATTATAAACAGTGTTCTTGGCAACACATATAGCTGCCTGTGAATCACAATGTAAGGAAACCGGCACACTGGGTTTCCTCCACAAAGGCACATCGGCCAACAAGTTCCTTAACCATTCTACCTCTTGACCAGCTAACTCAAGGGCAATAAACTCTGACTCCATGGTGGAGCGAGCTATGCAAGTCTGCTTAGCAGACTTCCAAGATATAGCTCCTCCTCCCAAGGTAAACACATAACCACTGGTAGAACTGACTTCATCATTATCAGAAATCCAATTTGCATCCGTAAATCCCTCTAGAACAGCTGGAAATTTACAGAAATGTAAACCCCAATCCTTAGTACCTTTAAGGTATCTAAGTAAACGGCGTAGAGCAGTCCAGTGATCATTACCTGGGTTGTGAGTATATCTACTCAATCTACTCACAGCATATGCTATGTCAGGTCTGGTACAGTTCATTAGGAACATCACGCTACCTACGATTTTAGCATATTCAGATTGAGAAACACTAGCACCTAGGTTCTTTTTCAAATGTATGCTAGGATCATAGGGTGTTTTCACAGGCACTTCATCTTGACACTCAAATTTTTCTTGAATCTTATCAACATAGTGAAATTGATTCAAGCAAAAGTCATTCACGGTTTTTCTCATTTTAATGCCAATAATTACATCAGCTTCTCCTAAATCTTTCATTTCGAAATGAGAAGATAAAAACATTTTGGTCTCATCGACCACAGACATACATGTGCCAAGAATCAACATGTCATCCACATATAAGCATATTATCACACATTCATGTCCAATCAATTTAGAATATACACAAGAATCAGATGCATTTACTATATAACCATTGCTGACTAAAGTCTGGTCAAACTTTTCATACCATTGTTTAGGAGCTTGCTTAAGGCCATACAATGACTTTCTCAATCTACACACTTTAGTCTCCTGACCTTCAACCTCACAGCCCTCGGGCTGCTCCACATAGATCTCCTCTTTCAGGTCACCATTCAGAAATGTTGTTTTCACATCCATTTGATGGACTATAAGTCAATGGATAGCAGCCAAAGCGACCAAGGAGCGGATAGTGGCAATCTTAGTCACAGGAGAGTAAGTATCGAAAAAGTCTACGTCTTTCTTTTGGTTGTAGCCAACAGCTACTAATCTAGCCTTAAACTTATCAATGGTCCCGTCAGTTCTTAATTTCTTTCTAAAGACCCATTTGCATCTTATTGGTTTACAACCTTTAGGCAAATCAACCAAATCCCAAGTGTGATTGGACATAATCGATTCTAACTCATTTTTAATTGCTTCTTTCCAAAAACTAGCATCCACAGAAGTTACTGCTTCCTTATAGGATTTAGGATCCTCCTCAATTAGATATGTAGACACAAAGTCAACATTAATCATATCAATTTCATCATTTTCAACAAGAAAAGCAGTAATAAAATCAGGTCCAAAGCTAGTTTCTAGTCTTCGTCTTTTTCTCCTTCTAGGCTCATGAATATTATCATTTTCAATACCAAGAGATGGTGAAGAAGACAAAGGCACCGAAGAAGCATCAGAAGAGCTAGCAAGTTCACATGCATTCTTTTTCAAAGGAAACACATTCTCAAAAAATTCTGCATTTCTAGATTCACAAATAGAATAATCATTCAAACACAGAAATCTATATGCAGCACTATTTTGAGCATACCCAATGAATGCACAGTCAAATGTTTTTGTTCCCACGTTGGTTTTTCTAAAGTCTGGTAAACCAACTTTAGCTAGACACCCCCACACTTTTAAAATTTTCAGATTAGGTTCAAAACCTTTCCATAGTTCATAGGGAATCTTGTCTAGTTTCTTATGAGGAACCCGGTTTAAAACATAGCATGCAGACAAGACAGCCTCCCCCCATATTTGGTCAGACATACCAGAACTCAAAAGCATAGCATTCATCATTTCTTTTAGAGTTCTATTCTTTCTTTCCGCTACACCATTTTGTTGGGGAGAATAAGGGGCACTAGTTCCATGTATTATACCATGATTATCACAAAAATCCTTTAAAAAACTAGTTCCATATTCACCACCCCTATCAGACCTAAGCCTCTTAATCTTTCGGTCCAATTGGTTTTCCACTTCTGTCTTATAATTTAAGAACATACCTTCAGTCTCATCTTTAGACCTAAGGAGGAAAACTCTAGTATATCTCGAATAATCATCAATGAATGTCACATAATACCATTTTCCTCCTCTACTCTCGGTGTTCTTAAAATCAGCTAAATCAGTATGAGTTAATTCAAGCAATTCCGTTGTTCTCGCTGTGACTGGTTTAAAGGGCTTTTTAGCATATTTGGCTTCCACACAAATGGGACACTTCTCATAATCATTAGTGTCCAACACATTAATTAAATTCATTCGTTTCAGTTTGTCTATGGAAGCCACATTCACGTGCCCTAGCCTACCATGCCACACAGATACGGATTCAGCAATATAAGCAGAAGTAGATCCAATTTCATTAATAGGAGCAGAAACAACATTCAGAACAAAGATTCCATCAGACAAATACCCCTTACCCACAAAGTCCCCATTTTTGGTCAACACGACCTTATCAGCCTCAAAAACTAGTTTCAAACCAGCCTTATTAAGTAAGCTACCAGAAACCAAGTTCCTACGGAGGGAGGGGACATACAACACATCATTCAACATTAAAGACTTTCCAGAGGTAAGTTTCAGAAGAACCTTTCCTTTTCCCATAACTCCAGCAGTTGCAGAGTTTCCCATAAAGACGTGCTCTCCATCTGTAGCATCCTGGAACTGGTGGAATAGTTCTCTGTTCGCGTACAGGTGTTTTGAAGCCCCGGTGTCCAATATCCAATCTGTCTTATTCTCGACTAGGTTCGCTTCCACAACCACAGCAGCTATAACTTCCTCTGTCTTAGCAACATTAGCTTGTGGAGCAGGAGGACCACCACCTTGTTGATTCTGAGTCTGCGGGCCCTTTCTCTTAAAGCATTGATAAGCCTTGTGACCCGACTTACCACACACATAACAGGTGAGATGTTTCTTCTGAATTCGAGTGTCACCCTTCTTGAAGTTAGGTTGACCTTTCGCTTGACCCTTTTTCTGAGTCCTTTTGCCTTTTCCCTTAAACTTGTCAGCTCCAGCAGAAGACTCTACTATATTAGCGCTCATGGAACCTGAGGCATAAGGTACTCGGTTTTCCTTCAAGCGGTTTGCCTCTTCTATCATCATATGACTGATTAACTCTGGCAAGGTCAAATCCCTCTTCTTATGCTTCAGATGGTTTCTGAAATCGCTCCAAGATGGAGGGAACTTTTCTATCAGCATGTTGGCCTGAAAAGTTTCACAGATCTTCATTCCTTCACCCAATACTTCAGCAACCAGCAGCTCATAGTCATGTACTTGGTTCATAATCTGCTTGTCATCAACCATTTGAAATCGCAAAATATTTCCAACAGCATATTTCTTTCTACCTGCTTCATCTGAACCATACTTGTTCTTCAGAGTGTCCCAGATATCCTTGGAAGATTCGACACCGAAGAACATATCAAAGAGCTTGTTGTTCATATGCTGTAGAATATGACCTCTAACGGTTTTGTTGTCCCGTTCGTATTTTTCTTTCACAGCTTCATCACTTTTCTTTTCAGCAGGAAGAACCGGGGTAGTGGTTGGAGTAGCAGGATCACCATCTGTGTCAATCTGAGTCGCTGGATCAGTGAACAGAACATAATCAACCTCCAAAGCCTCAAACAAAATTGTCATCCTCTGAGACCATCGACGGTAGTTAGTACCATCAAGTGGCTCAACTTTCGACATATCGGGGATGACTCTTGGTACACTTGAAGCCATATCAGATTCAGGAAAACTAGCACAGCAAGATTAATGAACTGAAGCTACTATAACCCTAGTAGCAAGATTCGATTATCCAAAACCAAAACCAAAACCAAACAAGATCTTATTTGCAACGAAAGAACACCAAACTCGAGAGGCCAAAATTACTTCGAATAGGGCGCTTTTAATCCAGCAATAATTTGAGCAATAAATTCGACTATAACACCTTTAATCCAGCAAATAAATTCCAGCAACAATCGACCAATTCCTCTTATATAATTCGAGCAGAATATAGGCACAAAAATGAAGGTCGAAGCACTTATTATTCGACCTATATAATTCAGCAAGAACCGAACAATAGCAACACCTTCTCGTAGTAGCAAAAACGAATAATGTAACAATAATGGAGGCCAAATAATTTCTGGAATTGAACGAATCAAATCGAGCAGCACAAGGTCGAGCAAAATTAATCAAGTATTGCGACGAAATTGAAATTATAAGGTCGAAAATCACTTAAGAATGTAGGAAAATTAACTTCAATAATCGCAGCAATTAATACAATAATTAAATCCAAACCGAGATTAACGTTGTACCGTGAAATAATCACTGCCCTGAAGTGATTTTTCGACCGGACAATGGCGCAGATCCCTTCAATGTCGAATCACCCCCAAGGTTAACACAACCTCCTTCGATCTCGTGCACTCGGGATTGAAGGATGGAATTTGCAATCAATGACCAGATCGGGATTCTCAAAAAATAATGAGCATCGCGCTAGGGTTAGGGTTTATGGCCGTCAGGCTGCGTTTCTCACTTCAAAATAAAATCTTTTTTCGACCGTATTTAACAAAAGAAAATTGTCATTAAATAGGAAAAAACCGAGTAAGGCATAAGTGGAACGTCTTCCACTAATCGGGTCGGACCGGATCAAAGACCACACCACGCCCAGCCCAGCCCGGACCGGACGGGCGGGCGGCGGCGTGCGCGTGGTATCTTAGATCCAGCCCACAACCCACAAAACAACCCCAAGCTCATTATTCAAACAACCCAAAAGGTGAGGGGATATAAAAAGTGAACATTTTTCTTATTCACTACCAATGTGGGACAATGGAAAAACACCCACATGGTTGCCATTGCACCAACATTTGCATCAAATTCGTCTTTCTTGCCAAACAATATGGCAATTGAAGGATGACTCACAGCTCGTTCGGATCCTTTACCGCTTCGTGTATTCAATCATCGCAATAAGTGCAGCAACAGATGCCTCTAAAGATGATCGCTCCTCTTTGTCAGATAAGAAGCTTGTCTCTACCAGATGTGATGCTCATCTCTATGCTCTTCATTTAGGCTTCACTTTTATTTTTCACAGAAAAATCGCGACGAAATCCTAAGTTACCTTTAGTTTCGGAAAATATAGTTGTTTTCTTAAAAATATTTTTTAGAGTTTTTTAAAATTCAGGAAATATATTCATAATTTTTTTTATTGGGAAACACCGAAGTCTTCCTTCTTTTGCAATTTCCAATGCAACTTTTTGTCTTCTTAAAAATTTTCCAGCTAAATGATATAAAAGTTTCAAAGGGAAAATTATTTTAAAGTATAGTTAAGTGAAACTATTTAAAGTTGTACAATTTATTTATTATTTAATTCACTTTTTTTTAATCCAATTTACATGTACATATATATTTTTGTATAATTAGATGTATATATTAGTATAATTATATGTAAATAATATATTGTACTTGGAATCAAATACTTTAGGACCATATTAATTTTTTTCCTATTAATTCTACTCAAGTGGACCTCAAATGAATTTTCCTAAAATTAAAACACTAGTTCTATACGGAGAGAGATAGGGATATAAATAATTATTTATTAACAGTAAGAAGTTAATAGCTTTGATTTTTGGCCTAAAATTCATATGGGATATCTATAGTCATATACATGTAGCATGTGGAAATAAATTCCTAGCACATCTCTATCTAGAGGTGTCAATCTTATAAATAAAAAATAAGGTGGTAATTTGGTTGGATGGGTTCGATTCGATTCGATTTGAGTTGTAACAGGTTGGATTATTTTCGAATTAGATTTGTCGTGTGTTATATTTTTTGTGGATTGATTGTGGGTCAAATTAATTCATTTTATTGTTCTAGTTTAGATTGTTATAGTCGTGGACTACATTAGGTTAACTTTTTGGGTTGGGTATAGTTTGAGCTAAGCTAGCTTATATTTGGATGATTTAGGGTTAATTTAGTTGGTCGAGTTCAAGTCGTCCGAGTTAACTTAATATATGAAGCCTTTTTAGATTTTTGATGAATCGAAATGGGTTAAAGGTGAACTAATTTAAGATCAGATCACTTTAAATTAAAGTAAAATCAGACATTAACTGCCAAAATTATTCTAACTTATTAATCTCATGAGCAAGTATTAAAGTTGATTTTATATAAGTATATAATTAAAAATGTATTATTGATTGCTATTTATTTATATGATATTATGATACTTTAATACTGTATTTTTGTACAGAAAAATTAGTGAAATTAAAATATTATTGGTTAATAAATAAAGATGACTATTCTCCTAAGAATTTGGGACATCGTCGGGGATTTTTCATTTGGGTTCAGATTTGGAGGGAAAATAGGGATCATATTCTTATCGAAAATTTTTTAAGGATGGGACAATGATGAGTTTGGAATCTCCTATAAATTTAAATTATATTGTAAAAAATAGAATTGGGCATGGGATTTGGTATTGGAAATAGGGTCGGACATCAGGTTGGGTTTCAAGGTCAGATAATAAATTGGGGTTATGGTCATATACAGAAATTTGATCCCTACAACGATCAAATTAAGGATTTCCTGATATTAAAAAAATAAGACAGGTTTGGAGATTATTTTATTTGTCAAGTTTGGGGAACGGGGATGGAGTCCCAATCCTTGACATGCGCCATTTCTATCCCTATTGGCTATTAATAATAATGTTCATAGTAAAAGTAAAAAAAATTATAAAACAATATATTTTATTAAAGATTTAAATATATAATAAAACATATGTAATTTTTTTATTAATATAACTGGTTAATATTGAATTAAGTCTTCTTGAGTCTAGTAGATGTTAGGTCAGATAAATATTGGATTTTAGATTAACTCGGGTGACGGGTTGGATTTGAGTAGATTCACGTCAATTATATTATGATAAACGTAAGGTTGACTCAATTTTAGATTAAGTTAGAATTAATGAATTTTTTAGATTATATTAGATCAAATTTCATATGAATTGGATGGTATTAACAGATTGAGTCAACTTTTTCCGCCTCTATTTCTACCTCATTAGGATCTCCATTTTACATATTTACTTCTTTTTTTCACAAATTTTCTTTAAAATTTCAAAGTTTCACCTTGTCATTTCAACTAAACTTAACAATCTTCCTTCGACAAAGTACTATAATTGTAGTTTCTCAACTTCTTAATGTCAAAGTATAACGCTGGACTCTAACATTAATTCTAATTAAATATCCTTCCCTTATATATGTTTAATTTCAACTAATCAGTGTCAAAAGTTACACTAGTAATCAATTTTTCCTTTCCTACGTTCTACAACTGTAACAACTTTTTACATTAAAATATATTAATATAATACTGAATAATTCCTAAATTTATACCCAATATCATTCTTAAAACAAATTATTCAATTGCACCATTCTGCAACTTGACTCTTATAAACAGAACTTTGTAATTTATGAGAAAAACTTCTCAAAGCCTCAAACTAATTACCCTTAGTTCCACTACAATCACTATAGTAGGTGAAGAGAGAATAGAAATATTTCTTTGTCATTGTCGAGGGAATTCAACGTAACTCGCCTGGTCATTTTGTCCTACGGCACCCCTAGTCCTATGTAGCTCCTCCAAACTACATCAACGTCATTTTCAACATCATTCAATACTCTAGATCGACAATGCATCCTGCAATTACAAAGATGAGTCTTCGCTACTCGACTAGCTACCATCCCCAAATATACTAATTGTAGGCGATACTCTCGCAATAAAATGAGGACCAAAGTAGAAGAAAGAACACCATGATCGTAAATAGATGAGAAAAAAATACGAAGATATGCAGAATTGCGTTGTTAGGTGGAGGACAAATAAAGTGTAAAGGTTCTGAAGATTATCATTCTCCTATCTGAATGTGTCCTATAACTTCGGCTTAATATTTTTAGGCAACCTGCAGTCAATGGGAAAGAATACGTGGATCGGGGGTGAGGTGGTGATAGTGGGTAGAGCTTATTTCTCACATAAATTTTTATAATATCTTATAATTTATTACTAAAAAAATTATTTTACGTAAGCCTAATTATAAAATAAAAAGGTATTATTGCCAAACTTACTATAAATCCAGTTTCCATACTATTCTCATATCAAGTGTAAGTTAAGAAAAGTCATTAAACCTTAACATAAAAAATAAATTATAATACTCCAATTTTTTATTACTGAAAAATTTCATTTTAAAATATTGTAGAAGCAGAAAAATACTAAACACACCTAGAAAAAATAAAATGCTACCACTACGCTTAATATAGGATAGGCATCAACTACCTATCATATGTTAGATATAAGGATGAGAAACCAAACCAATCAAAACAAGAGTAGAGTGTTCAAGAAACACGATAAATAGATACTAAAGAAAATATTTACAAAACAAAACCTCGACGTTCCCCAAAATATTCAAATACATAAAAGAAGATAAAACTAAAGTGCATAACTACAATAGTAGAAAATAAAGGTAGGGCGTAGCCCCAAATATTAGTCCATTAAGAACCAAACAATAGTCTCCAGATGTCCACGCTCTCAAGCCCTAAGCCCAAAATGAGGTAGGGCCACTACCGACCATCACCAAAAGCCTGTACATAATCTTCTACTCATGAGATTGAGTATGTGACCAAAACATCAGTACGCTTTCTTACTGAGTAAGCTAAGTTACATCTTCAACAAGAGTCACAAGCATAATAGGGAGATCATACTAAATACATATCAGGCTTATGCCATAAATTTAGATATACATACTCTGTTATAGTCATATAACGCATCGGGACTTCATACCATACACGACTCGAACAATTCAGGACTCATCATACTTATCAACATAGTATAGACATCCTGGAGAGAAACATACAATTAAGTAAGCATGTTATTCAACAACTTATTAGGGCTTCTACCATCCTTTCACATAATTTACCTTTGGGTCTATTTCCTAAGCTTACATAGTCCATTAGGTCATTTATTTATAAGTTATTATTTCTCTTTTCCTCTATTTTCCTTTTTCTTTATCCATATCATTATTCTTATTATTATTCTCATTCTTATCCTTATCTTTACCGAGTGATGGATTGTTTATCACCCATGATTTCACAAACCATGGAAGCATATCCAAACTAGAGGACATAAAGTCTAGCCGAAGCTAAGCAACTCACCTAGGTGACTAGATCCTTTAGTATCGATACCCCTTAACACATCTTCAGTGTCTACAGTAGGTAATGCACTAGGATCTACTAAGATCCCGTCTGAAGTCAAACTAACCTTCGGTAGCTAATCAAAGATTAGGTAACCAAGACCTATGCACAATTTGATTAGCTTCCACTTTAAGTAATTAGTGTGCCATTTTCTAACTTTATGTTATCATACAAGGTCCATGCAACATCCAAGTAACACATCAACATGCTCATTCCATATTAACCATTAATACCCTCCAACCATATGGTGGAATTTCTATTAGTACTTAACCAAGTTCAAATCAGGCTATTAAGATAATCCATTTATGCTAAAATATAGATTATCTCATTTAAAAGTAGCATCATAGCATACTCATTCCAATTTACTTATTAAAGTCTCCCAAAGGCACTAAATAAGAAAATCAAGAGTTATGATCCTTTTAAACCATCTAATAGGTTAGTTAATTCATGCCTAGAAGGGTATTCTCATCATTAAATGATCATATTATAATATTGTGGAAAGTCTCAAAGCATAACAAGTCTAAAGATAAAATAGCATGCTCTGGCCAAATCGGTTGATTGGTTTGGCTTAGTCAAACCCTAGAGTTTCCTCTAACTTATCGATCAATTTGGTCAGATCATTTGACTATTCTAAGACCAATTGATTGGTTCTAACAAACTGATTGATGGGTTTAAGAAAAGAGTAACCAAAGTTACTACAAACCATCTGATCGATCGGTTTAAGCTAACAAGTTGATTGTTCTAAGGACTACTCAATCGATTTGGCTTAACCAATCGATTGATTTGCTCCTATATAGCATATAAGATACATTTTACATGAAATTCATACTCTAAAATCTTACCACATCCAAACCATAAAATGTCATAACAAAATACTAAGACATAATATGCTCACAAATTGAATCATGCTTCATTTTCAAGCAAATCAACCCTGTTTCTCATAAATCAAGCCTTTCCGTTAGAATTCTTAACTAATTTAACATGTGTCATTTATAAAGCCAAAATATCATGTAGATATATAAAATAAACATTTTACAGAGTATACCAACTCATATGCGTATTCATGCCACACTTAAAAGGTAAGACTAACTTACTTAATATGTAGCAAAGTTTTCCACTAAAGAGGAAATACTCAATCTAGAAGATTTCAACTTCCAAAACCTTTAAAAATAGCAAGTTGAAACTCATAAATCATTAAATAAATTTCACAAATCAATAACTCTAATTAGGAAAGAAAGCATACTTACCACTTCCAAGAGAAAAATAGAGAAAGATTCGATTGAAAACAACTCAACTCCCTCCTAAATATAACTCTTTCTTGATTAAGAATTAAACAAGAGGGAGATAGAGAAAGGATTAAAAGAGTGAATGGAATTCGAATATAAGCTCAAAGTGGAGAGGAACTAATACAAGTGCTTGAGGACTTAGATATTTCAGAGGATGAAAGAAATGTGAGAAAAAGGGGTGATTATGGTTATTTATAGCCAACGAATTAGTTAAGGAATAAATGAGGTCATGCAGTAGATCAAAAATTCTAATTTTACCATTCAAATCTGAGGTTAATGGGCATACTTATCAAGAATAGACCGAATTTCATTTTAGAACTCAAATGGTGATTTTATGGAGAATGCAAGTTGAGTTCATCAAGAGAATATCAAACAAAAGAAAGGAAATGGAATATCAGTGTAGGAAGGAAATCTCCTAGCTATGCAGGGACAGTTTGAAAATCAAAGCATAATTCTAAAAGTTTATAGAGGAGAGAGGAAGAAAAAGACAAGAGTGAGGTTAACCTCTCCCTCAAATATCAAAATCGAGCCCTCGAATCTATTTGAGATAGCAAACAAAGTCGAATAAATGATCAAAAGGGTTAAGGATCACTGAAGAATATCTTGGAGTTGGATTATTAAAGTTCCATTTTGATGAAAGAAATTTCCTAAAAAATCAAGCTTCAGAGAGTACTCAGCTCGACAAACTAATCAATTGGTTTGGTCAAACAAAACCCTTTGTCAAAATAACAAACCAATTGATCGGTCTACCAAAAAACTTATTTTATTCAAATTTTCAAACTTTTCTCAAATTTATTATTACATCAAACCCAAGCTATAATTCCAAATTGAGATTGAAAATTATCAAATTTTATTAAACACAGTAATTTTCCATTCTATAAATCTTACAAAAATAAGGGATATTACATAAAGCGATAATGAGGCAATGATAGAAATAACCTAAAAACAAAATGTGTTAGGAGATCAACTCCGAATACAATACTCAAATAAAAAAAAAGGAATAAAGGACTCAAGAGTCCAAAAGGGTATATGAAGCAACCATGAATCTCGAATAATAGTGAATTTGTGTTTAACCCCGAAATATAAACATCACTCTTCCACATGCATGATGTCAATAACATATGCACAATCATCAACCGAACCATCGCACACCTGTGAGTCAACAAAAGAAGGGTCATCTACAAAATGGAATAAGTAATGGCCATAAAATGATATCATTATGAAGGCGTATTGGTAAGTAAGCTTACTCTAAAGACATAGCATGCTACACATTGATCATGGCATTCACATAATAGGAAGAAGATAACACATTAAGATCCCAAACATAGGTATGAGAATAATTATAACCATATTAATTAGATTGTTTTCTTCACTTAGTGATCACCACATTACAATCTTAATCACACTAAGTACTTAGGAGACGATAACGGCATAAAGCACCTTCCTAAGGTATAACACACTTGGCCACTATTGTATTTGGTGGAACGGAGGTTATAAAAGCATCATCTCATAGAAAATGCCCCTGAACCTTTGACGAGTCTTAAATATTTAAATATACATGCCCTTGATGGAACGGTGGAACAAACAAGTATAGAGGAGATTGGGATCACCATATGTTTACAAAACCAAGGTAGACAAATAAATAGTAACAAGCTTCATCCTGACTCATATGATCTTTCATTTTAATATTAGTATTTTATTCTCAAGAATGACCAATACTTAACCATTCAGGACCCCACTTAATCACTTGAGTGAATTCACTTCAATCTTTGTTTATTAAATGTGCTAAATTAATAACTAAAAATAATTTTTTAGTCCATCCAAATGATAAAATCAACCAATATTAAAAATGTCAAAGACTGCAGCATCAACGCCAAAAAATTGATAGGTGAAATCCATAAATGTACGGACTCATTGTACCATATCAAGGATAATCCCATAAAGATTTTGTGTTAATTATCATTGTTCACAATTATGGGTATTTAAACTAAAATAATTATTTTTAAAAAATTATTACTCTAAAAAAAGAAAATAAATCAATTAACAAGAAATGATATAGTAAAGGTATAAAAAAATATAGTAAAGCCTAGGCCAAATTATTACCACAATTTTGATGTTTAAAGTATTAATAATTCAACTCTAATATGACTATCCAAATATGAGAATTTGGGTTACCTAAGTTAACCAAAAGCCACTTGCGTGGTCAAATGATTGTTTCTAGTTAGATTCAATCACCAATTTTCGTGGAAAAAAATCTAATTAAACCTGTTATGTTCTTGTGTAATTCTAATTTATACACAAAGAAATTCAAAAGTACTTTGTTGATTCGATTCCCTTATCTGATTGATATATGTCTAGCAATAATTTTACCTTTCAATCCTTCAATTGATTACCAAAATTAAGCTAAATTAATGATCAAGCAAATTAACCAAATCACAACTGGCTAATAATCAAATTGGATATTTAAGTTTTGCCAAATTAGGCTATAAATCAATTCATTCTCCAAACACCCAAAATTTGACTAAAATCCAATCCTCAAAAGTAGATCTACTCATGCAATATAATACTCCGAAAATTTGCTCAATATAATCCCGTATAATTAGTGCCCTAATCTAACGCTAATCTCAATAAATCCTATATTAGCCTTAACCTATCCTTAATCCTGAAACATTAACCGATTATGAAAACTTTAACTTTGATAAACTATGACTCTCAAACCAAAAATCAAATCTGCTAAAATTTCTACTAATCCTAATTATCTTAACTAATCTAAAATCATCTTAAACTAATCCCCTCAACCCTTTCTCTTTTCCTTTTCTTTGTCTTTTTCCTTTTCTTTTCTTTCCTTCTTCTTCTTCTCCCACCAACCCCTTTGCTGCAACTATTGCACCACCCACTTGCACCCCCGCTTGCATTGTCCACTTGCACCACCACCCATCACGTTTCTACACCTTCATCCATCACCCATCACCTTTCCCCTTCTTCTTCTCCTTCTCCCATCTCTGCAGACTTGCACCTTTCCCCCCGTCGCACACCACATCTCCCTGCATCCCTCTTATCCTTTCCACCCTTAAGTAACACTTCCATCAACCATCACCACCCTCACCCTACAGCTACTACCCTACCAAAGCTATCCTCTGCAACCATCACCATCACCATCAACTTGCAGCTGCAACCATCACCATTCTCCCCATTTTATGCCACCCCTGTTCTTTTTCTTCCTTCCCCGAGTCACCATACAAGCACACATGCACGCACGCGCGCGCGCACACACACACATATATATACCTCACACTCTCCCTACTTATCATTGGTTTTGCCTCACTCTACTGATATTTTGTGCTAAAGTGCCATTACCAAGCTCCCTCACCCTTCTCCTTCCTTTCTCCCTTTCTTATTCTTCTTCCCCTTACTTTCCCTATTTTGGCTCTTACACAACCATTTTCCCCCACCGTGCACCACCTTGGCCACCACTCGCTACCCTTTGGCCTGTGGACCAACTACTAAGGTCGCCCCAACCTTCCCCCTTGCCATCGCCGCCAACCACTTCCTATTTTTCCTCCTTCTTCCTTTCATGTGTTGTAGCATCGCAGTGTGCATGGCCGCTGCACGGCCTGTTGCATGGCCATGCAATACTTAACACCCTTGCTGTGTAGTCGTGCAATCCATGCACTGTCTGACCATGAATTTTTTTTTCTATCGGCCTAATTCTGCACGACTGTGTAACTTTTGCACCACCTAGCTGGGCATTTTATTTTCTCTTAACCCAGTGCTGTACAGTTGTGCAACTTTTGCACCGCCTGGCCATGCAACTTCCCATTTTAGTTGTACAACCCTATTTTCACCCTAAATCTTGTCCAAACACCACCAAAATTTAACCATAGCTCTACCACACATTCTTCTACACTTCTATACAATTTAAGTTTCCATTTGACTCCGATACATTCTATTTTTACCCTTCTCTACCATGATCTTCCTCTTAATTTTTAACCTCTGATCCTAATCGTTTTTTATCTTGTTTTCATAGGTAATTTTCTGATGATCTCAGAGGGAGTCTAGGATTTATGTGCTTAGAGACCGGTGTCCTAGTTGGTAAGGATACTATTTGATTCTTAGGAATTTTGATGATGTTTTCTCGTATGGCTAAATGTGTCTTCTATGATATTGTTGTTATATTATGCATCATATGTTGATAGTGACAAGTTGTGCTAATAAGAATGTTATGTGGAAAGAAAATAAGAGTTGGTAAGAGATATTATTATGTTATGATTTGTGAGATAATCTCATATTTATGAGAATGCATCTTATAGCATGGAATATGGTTGAATGATGATGACATCACACTTGTGGAAATATATCCATGGTATGGAATATGGGTTGAATGATGATAAGGTCATATTTGTAAAAATATATTTGAAGGTATAAAATAAAGGTGGGATGATGACAATGTCATATTTGTGAAATTATATTTTGAGGTATGAAATATGGGTTAAATGATGAGAACATCGTATTTATGAAAATATAACTTAAGGTATGAATTATAGATAGAATAATGATGATGTCATATTGGTGAAATCTATAACTTAAGGAATGAAATGTGGGTTGAGTGAATTATGGTAAATGGGTTTAAGGTCTCTCATGAGGTATGATGATGAATGAGGACTTGGAAAATTAATTTGTATGGAAAGTATAACATTTTATGAAATAAAGGTGTTAATTGTGCTAAAAAGGTAACTTGGTTATTATGGGATACTAAGGAAGTTTGGTAATTTATGTGTTAGGAAACTTAAATTATGATAATAATAACTTGAGTAATTCATGGGAATATTATCATTATTTGGGGTTCATAAATATTAATGGTAAATTTAGGGCAAGCCATCTTGAAATGTTAATATTATTATTCCATCTTCAGGGTTTATAAGTTATCTATTGGAATTAGAAATAATGAACATTTCATGTGAAGGGTTATGATAATTTTATGGGATTTAGACTTGGATACTTCAATGTGTGATATATATACATCGGGATGAGATTACTAAATCCCATAAAATTATCATGGGATTTAGACTTGGATACTTCAAAATCATGGGAATTAGGTTGTGATTTTTTTGGGTGTGATATTAATGATAGGATTTGCGAGATGTCGTAATATAATGTAAGTGGGACAACCAAAATGGGAGAATGAACACTAAAGGAAGTGTAATTAGATTTTGACAGGACTTAAGGGTTTGGATCTATATTACATGCATATCTATTTTACTTTGTTCTATGCTTGAGAATTAATCTTAAATAAGATGCTAATCACTTAAAGTGAAAGAGCACATGAGTAGGGCCCTAAGATTATTTTTCTCAAATCTATAGATATGTATTCCCGTTCCACCGAGTAGAATAGTGGCTCGGGAGCGTTTTGCTCCGAGAAGATGATATCACCTCCATTCCACTGGAAAGAATAGTGGCTCGGGTGTGTTATCCTAAGAATTTTTAGACCGTTCCACCAGTTTAAGAATAGTGGGATCCTTGTACTCATCGTATATAAAATATTAAAAAATGGACTATACTTAATAAAAAGATCTGGATCGTAATATGCCTTATGAGATGATCATTTACTTAGTTTTTTTTCCTTTATCATTTAATGTGGAAGCATGTGCTACTTGTATTCCTATTTCAATAGTATTGTTCCCTTACTCAGTACGTAGCGTACTAACCACCCGTTTTATGGGTGCTTCTCATTTCTATGAGCAGACCTGCCCTATCATGTAGGTTATTGATGACTGTTAGCTTGATGTGCTTACCTTAGGTCAGCACTAAATATATTGGTAAAGGGTATGGTTATCTGGATATCTCTATCTCCCTCTTCGGACTCCTAGTCCTCTATTGTTACTATTTATCCCCTTCTATTTTTTTTATATTATGTATCATGATGGAATCAAGTGCTTCCCACACCTAATTCCTAGGTATGAGGTTACTTTTGCCTTACACCCAACATGGATTGGGCACAGGGAGTGCCTCTTCTATGTTGGATGAGACATGACATCCCTACGTTTTGTGTTTTGACTTCCACTTTTAACTTTTTAAAATGAAAATTTTAAGTTTCAAAATTTGGGGGTGTTACATGCATGGTTGAAATGAATTGGATAGTCAAGTATAAAACAAACATAAAAATAGAATTAATAAATATATATTAAGAAGATTAAACTAATTTTGATGTAATTGAAATCCGTAAATGAATATTTATTCATTATGATCATTACCAATTTGAAATTAGAATGAAGTGTTTCAAATGTGAGTATGTGCGTTGATGTAAAAATTGAAGAATATTTTCAAGGAAATTGAAAAGTAGAGATTAGATTAAGATGGAAGGGAAATGGATTTGATTATAGAATTAGAGAGAATCATGTCCTCTTCTTTCTCTCCCTAACCAAAACCTAAAAGACCTATCAAAATAATGATAAAAAACACCCCTTTTAATGTCATGTCAAAATGACATAAGATCAGTGTCAACATAGAGAATTCAAAGGAAAAGACATGGAGCATGGGTACTAGAACCACCAATGCTGACAAATCATGTTTTGTGCTAGAATCTAGTACTCATCACATTTTGGTAAGTTTTTAATAATTTTTTTAGATGTATTGAAAAGTTGAGAAGAATATCCATAAATTATTATCTACATTTAGGCAAATTCATATTACATCTAAGGAAAAATTATTCACTTTTCAAACCAAATGCATTTATTTAAAAAATTAATAAGGTCATATCCATTCTAAGTTCTTTACAATGCTCTCTCAAAGTCTTCATATTATATCACCTTAACTTTATTTGCATCCAAAAAGTGCACCTACAAAATAAAGTAGTAAAGATTGTGGTTACCATGAATCTAATAGAAAATCTTACCATAAACATAGAAGAATCTATGGAAGTGTGTATATATAAAGAGTAAAAAACATCCCTATATCATAGGCAACATCACATTATGTAGCACACCCATTTTTTTATTCCTGTAAAATTTTATTTTAAAAAATATTGTGGAAGCAATTACAAGAAATCATAAGAGTTACCACCATATCTAACATAAAGTAGTTGTTCATCATCTATCCCATGCCAAGTGCAATGCTAAAAAAACCTAACAAACAAAGCTTGAAACATCAACGATTCCAAATTACTCAACCAAATCATTATTGGTAGAAACTACGAAAAGCCTGTGAAATAAATCTAAAATTTCAAAATCTCAACCAAGTGACAAAATATAAATGATGCCAAATTAAACTTACAACACAAGTTCTTAAAAATATTAAATATATAAAAACAATTATAGAATTTTTGAGGGATAAAACTCTAGATAGCTTTAATTCTCATCTTAAAGACAAAATTATATGATAATTCAAGCCAAAGTAAGTGCACATAAGCACCTAAACAATCATATCATCAGTATGATGGTGTACTTAATAAACAACACTCAACATATAGTGATACCATGTCCATGTAGATTCATATACATGACTTAACCGGTAAAACATGAATGACATGTTATAATATAATATTATGGAAAATAAAATAACAAAATAATAATATTTGTAGAAGAACATGTAGTGATTTTATAACAAGTCTTGGATAACCATACTATTGGTGGTCATTTGCAAACTAATAGATTCTTATGAAACTAAGGAGGCGACAAGTAACTAAGGAATGTCGAGGAAAAAATTTAGAAGTGAGAGGAGAGAGAAAAGTATAAGAGATGTATTGTGATTCCTAGATCCCCCAAAATGGATACAATACCCCATATATATAGGGATAGAATAGAGGCAGAGGAAGAGGGGAAACAATTGTATGACTAAGGATTGCAAACTATCCATGTGATCCGTAAATGACTAACCTAGCATGAAACTGTGAAGGCTACCTATCTAGGATTGGTTTTAAGGAGAGATGTGTATGTCTATAATCTTTTGGATTGACCTTCGTCCTTTAGGCTAGCATTCCAAAGACCTAGTAATAATAGTTTGAGAAATACTCATAACATCTCTCTCTTCAAAACTTCATCCATTGTGTCAGCCATTCCCCTAGGGTAGGCAATCTAACCTTCAATTAAGTTACCAACGACCAATTGCATTATCTACTTTCGTCAAAACTATCCTAATTCAAAAGAATAAACAAAATCACATCCTAAAAAGCCAACAACCAACTTGACTCATTCATACGTGTGTAAGACACAATATAAATAAAGACAAATAAGTTATACATAAAATACCGTCAATCATTTATAATATAAATTTTACTAAGAAAAAGCTTTCAAGTATCATAGATTAAGTTACAAAGGAAAGACCATAGGGAAAAAGTTCCTCCTTTCATCATTTTCATTCATTTAATGATTTAATTTGTTCGTTAGCCTATGAAATAGTATGGTAATTGATCCTAAAATCATTTTCATCCATTTTAAAGGGAATATGGTATGATCCTAAAATTGGCTCAAGATAAGAAAATCTATTTTATCTCCCATTTTCTATATTCTTATGTTAATTGATATTTTTATTAGTTTTAAATTGGCAATATGTAATTTAATTTGATTATATGTGTAATGATCTCCCTTCTAATTATAAGATAGAGGGTAAAAATAGAATATGGTAGAAGGTTAAAAGTCTTCCATGAAATAAATTCAAATTGTATCTAATATAACCAATTCAATGATCCAAAGTGATAGATTAACGACCACATCTTCCATCACCATATGTAGATAGTTATCACTTGAAGATAATGGAAAATTATCTAAAGTGCCAACATTATTAAAAAAAAATTCTTAAATTTAAACATGATGGATTGGCAGTTTTATAGCCCATCACTACATATATATCTCAACATTTGAAGTTGATTGGAGAATATAGTATAAATCTTAATTACCTAAGTTAATAGAGGGCACAAAAATGGATATTTTTTTCTTGTATACCTAATGTATGGATGGATGATTTCATAAGTGTTGGTAGAAGCATGAAGCTCCCAACCAATTATATTATTTACAAATACGTACATGTGGTACAAAAAGAAAATGATACAATTAAGGTGAATGTCAAAAGCTTCACCTAATAAGTAAATGGTCTTAAAGGCTTTATGCACAATTTGATCCTGAAGATTGAATGATTAAAAGATTATTAATATCTTATGTGTAATTTGATCAAGGAGATCAAATAGTTAAAAGTATTTTATGAATTATGTAATACTAGTAAAGAAGATCTAATGGTATTAAATATCTCAAGTGTTTTTTGATCCAAAAGATCAAACTATTTGGTGGTCTATAAACCCCCCACACTATTTTTATTTTTGAATTTTCTAGTTATGCAATTTTAATTATTGTAATTTAGTTTCTATAATTTTAAGTTTAAAAATATTTAAAGTATTTATTCTAATCATGAAGTAGTGATGATGGCTTTGTGCATAATTTGTCAGCCACTTAATCATGAGACTATATACCTACTTTACAATTGGTAGTGGTCAAAACCTACCATAGTCAAGTCTCCTCCACCACTGTAGTGATTTGAGTATTTATAATAGTCTCCCTATTATATTATAATTTTAGTGGGTAGAGATATTTTGATAGTCGAAGCCTAAATCTTCCTATCCAATAAGTAGTTTAATGGTTAAATCTTGAAGCTTCTTGTTCGGTTATTAGTATAATGAATGAAACATGAAGTTTTCTATTTTATATAAGTAATTTAATGGTAGAGGCTAAATGCTTCATGTGTCATAGACTTGAACATGATCTAGATGATCAATTTATTCGATCGAAATGCCTTGTAAATTTTATTATTAAATATGAAGTATTTTATGAGCTTATTATTGACAAGAATGTACATGTGTATGTGGAATGATAAATTTATTAAAGTGTTTTCTAATTTAACAATCGGATAATAAAATTATGCATGATATTGTACCTAAGTTCCTGGAGAACTTGCTATAGTATATGAGTATTTAATGGTATTATTAACATCAAAAATGGCTTAGAAGTAAGCCAAAGATAAATGTACAATATATGCATTTGGTATATGTGAAAAACCAAAAGGTATCACTAACCAAAAGTTAGTAGACTATAAAATATTATCTTTGTGGCATGAGAAATGATATTACATTAGTGCACCAATGATAGGAAAGATCATTGAAGCTTACATGAGCATCCACATACAATTCTAAAGATTTATTTTTTAATTAGTGATCTCACAAAAACAGTATATTATTCTCAACAAATTTATAGTAGTGATAATGTAAGGAAGCGCAAAATCTTCTATATACTTGATAGAATTCAAGTTGACACTTGTTGACCATTTTCAATTTACCATGGTATATAATGATGCATCAATGTAAGGTCATATGTTATATTTTGTAACAAATATCATTGCATTGGTACACAAGAGAAAACCATCCAATTAGGGTAGAATGTAATCAATGCTTCAAGATGGAATCTATAACATCTCAAGTCGATATGATCACACAGGGGCTATCTTAGAGCATTTTCAGAATGATCAGCTGGTTCCACAGATCAACGCGTGTCCTTTCAGCGCTTTTTGTCCTTACTCACGCACTTCCCGAGAAATTTTTTAAAAATTTTAAAACTTCCCAATATGTTCACCCATCCTAAAATTACTCCACAACTAGCACGCTTAACTGTGGAGTTCTTAGGATGGAATCACCAAAAGGATGGTATACCTTATTGATATAAGTACCCAAATCAATCCTTATAACACTCCACTCAAATTGGGGTATTACAGAAGTAAAATGACATGGTAGAGTCATTGATTATGCATTTGATTCATGGACCCTTATTAGTGAGGTATATAAATGATATGCCAATATAAATGCAATAATTATTAATATGTAACAATCGCATACCACATTAACCCTTAACTAAGTTAATTGAGATTATTGGAGGAGTCTTTTATAAGCTTATAATCCCCCATGAATATGAAATTAAGCCACAAAAAAGGCTATAAATATTTGTTTCATCAGCCTTAGGGGGAGAGAAGAGAAGATTGAGATTATAAATTAAGCAAGCACTTAGAAGATGCCTTCCATGAGATATGGACCCAAAGAAAAATCAGAGTGCACTTGATTATGCTTATGCTAGCTAAATGTAGCCTAGCTACAATTTGCTTTTTTTTTTATGGCCAAGAAATTATGAACCAATATGTGTTTTGACTAAAGTTCCAACTCACATAGAAGTCCTTGTGGTGACTTCAAATAAGTTAATAACAAGTAAGGTACAAATACACTAGAAGCATATAATAAGGGTCCAAATAGCTAAACCCTCAAAAAAGGAGTTATAATCCTTTAAAAAGATAGAAAAATTGCCATATTGAGTTGACATGTCCATATGAATAAAATCTAAGAATAGATTCCACTGGTAAATAAAACATATATTAATTATCCTTACGCCGATGTAAGGTGGTATAAGGTAGACAGTAGTGATATCTCAACCTAACAGTTGCAATTGATAATGGATAAAAGTGATAATTATTTTTGATTCATCATGAAATGTTATTGGAGAAATTATTATTAAATTAGAATAGTCAAATGTGTCTACTTAATGAGTATGATTTGCATGGACAAGAAGTCCAATATTTGAAGGTGTCAGACTAACTGGCTATAAGTAGGTATTTTTAAAAGAAATGATTTAAAAGTTAATTTGGTGACACGTGTCTTTATACAAAAGCTAAGATTTTATCCCTAATAGGGTTTTTATTGGTGAAGTTTTTAAATATAAAACACTATTAAAGTGTGCTTGTACATGCAACCATAACCATATGTAATATGACATATGAAGGAGATATACTAAGTTGAAGGAATAAAACTATATGCTTTTCCTTAGCCATGGTTTTATCCTACTAGATTTTTCTGGCAAGGTTTTTAATGAGGTAGTATTTTAGAGATATACTTTTAAGGGAGAGTATTGTAAATATCAGATGATATACATCAAGGGGGAGTATTGTAAATATTCTATGTATATATTATGGATATACATGTTATGAAGTTATATTATATTAAATCATAGGTTTATTACTCTCATTAGTACCATAATTTGTAGTAGCTTCTCTATTATGATTCTACTTCCAACTCTACATATCCTCTACCTCCTTTTATATTCTCTAACTCTTTACCATGATGGATGTAATAAGTGTGGGTATTATATATATGGGATATTATGATTTGTAAATGAAAGAATGAATCTATATATATACATGAGAATAAGAAGTCACATTCTCTCTTCCTATCTAGGGCTGTAAATGAGCTGAGCTAGTTCGGTATTCGGCTCAGCTCAGCTCGTTAAAAGCTCAGTTCGGCTCGTTCGTTTAGTTAAACGAGCCTAAAAGTAAGGCTCGAGCTCGGCTCGTTTCATTTTTTGGCTTTGGCTCGTGAGCTCGGCTCGGCTCGGCTCGTTAAAAGCTCGGTTCGGCTTGTTCGTTTAGTTAAACGAGCCAAGCCCAAACATCATTTTAGACTTGTTTAGTTAAACGAGCCAAACCCAAGCCTAGGGGTATTTGGCTCGGCTCGGCTCGTTTACAGCTTTATTCCTCTCTATATTGTTATATTATCTCTTTTTGAATTTATCAATATTACAACAGTTACCATAAAATACTTATGTCATTATTGTAACTATATATAGTAATGGATTACTATATTAGAAATTTATGATTATAGTTATTATACCATTTTGTTTAATAATTTATTTAACCTCAACACTATTATCTTATTTTAAAGTATTGCTATCTTCTTATTCCACTTATTTAATCCATAATTTATCTTTTTTGTTACATAAATGAGTAACTTTAATATATTAATGTTATTATTACAACTATATAATAATGAATTACCATATTAGTAATTTATAAGGGGTTCAATTACCTATGTGGAGTAAAAATTAAATTATATTTTTTCTTTTTTTAAAACTAAATAATATTAATAGAAGATAAAAATATATATTTGATTCACTAATATTATTATGTGTATGCTCATTTATTGTCACATGTTTTTGGAATTTCTATGGAGTGATTGATGCCATCTTTTTAATCAATGTTTTAAAAATCGGATTGAAAATCAACTTAGTGGACCTCCTGATACATGGCCTGACCACAATTTGAATAAGAATTACTTTTATTAAAAAAAAATGTCTAGTATAACCTAGTCCGATCTTTGCCAACCCAGTCGAGCCTAGTCATTCGCTCTTGAATTTTTTTTCTTCCTAAAATTGAAATGATGTGTCTAATGTTTATTGGATCAAACCATATCTATAGGGTCAACCAATTCAACCTAATTTTTTTTATTCCATACGCTATTTTTAAAACCAAGTAATTTTGTACCTACGAACACCCTGGTATCCGGTCAAACTCATTGAAACGATTGGTCTAGTCTACATTTTAATTCACTATTTTAAATTGGTTCTATTGTAACTAAATTTTTTATTTTATTTTTTCTTTGGTGTAGATACTAGATAGTGGGAAAGTAACTTCCTATCCTAAAGATTAGGAAGACCTTTGTTTATTTAATATATATTTCATTTTCATTTTGATTGATTTTGATTTAAAAATTCATAACAATGAGATTTTTTTAAAAAAAATTTAGTAACTATTTTAGCAAACGTATTTATCCACGGGTTGTGAAGAAAGAGTTTTTTTGTTTATTTAATAAGTTGTTTTATTTTGATTTGAAAATTTGTATAGTAAGGAAATTTTGAAACCTTTCTAATTAGCAAAAATATGTGACTTATTTTTCTTTGAATTCATTTAAATATAGAAGCATATAATTCAGTTTTATCTATTATGTTTTTCCTACTCATTGTTAAAAATTCACACAGGTTTGACTGGGTACTAGTGCACAACTATTTGGTTTTAGAATTAGCATTCTGTCCGCAAAAAATTAGATTATACAAAAAATAAGATTAACCCGGTTGACTTGATTTAATTAGGTATACCTTAAACGTTATCATTTCAATTATTGGAAAAAAATTCAATGGTGAATAAACCGATCGACCAAGTCAGAGTGCATAAATCGAGATTAAATTGGGTCATACCAAATAATTTTTTAAATAAAAGCAATTATTATTATAATTATTATACCTTTTAAATAATAACGTATTGAAATTTAATAACATGTATACACAATTATTATACCTTTCTAATAATAAATTATTTAATCACAATACATACATCAATAAAATTATAATTACATTTAACATATATATATATATATATATATATATTGTATAAATTATAATCATAACACTTTAAAATTAAGAGACAAAAAAAAAACATACAAGTAGCAACAACAGGTGACGAAAATGGTGTTAAGAAAACATACAGAGTAAAGTAGTGTTCTTACCTTTGCTCGCAATCGGCCAAGAGAGTCAACAGAAAAAATTGCAGATGAGAAAAGTAGAGAAAGAGACTATTGTGGAAAATGAAGTGTGTGTCGGTCAGTGTAGCATAGGATTAGGGCTGTAAATGAGCTGAGCCAGTTCGTTATTTGGCTCGGCTCGGCTCGTTAAAAGCTCGTTTCGGCTCGTTCGTTTAATTAAACGAGCCTCAAAATGAGGCTCGGGCTCGGCTCGTTTATTAAACGAGTCGAGCTCAAACAGGAAAAGGCTCGGCTCGGTTCATTTTTTGGCTTTGGCTCGTGAGCTCGGCTCGGTTCAGCTCGTTCGTTTAGTTAAACTAGCCGAGCCCGAACAGCATTTTAGGCTCGTTTAGTTAAATGAGCCGAACCCAAGCCTAGGGGTATTCGGCTTGGCTCGGCTCGTTTACAGCCCTACATAGGATAGGAACGAAGACCGGGACATGAAAGTGGAAACAATTCTTAAAAAATTAGAAAACGTGATGGAAGAAAATAATAATTATATACACACATACATATTATATATATTTAAAAAAATAGACTGAATCTATTAAAATAAAATGAGAAAAAATTATAAAATTACTATATATTTTAGTTGGTGTAAACTATTAACAAAATTTAAATAAAGAAAGAAATAATTAATGGAATATTTCTAACACCGGTTCCTATACAAAAAAGTTTTCTAGACAAATGTGTTGTTTTAGATCTTCACAGGTGCCAAGATTTTATAATCCTTTTAGCGACGAAGCACGTGACCCATTAGTAATGATAATTCGGTTATTAGTGATAACTTGTTATCGCTAAAAATATAGGGTTGACTAAAAAAAATTAGCTATATTCTTTTCACAAATATTTTCATCTACTATGGTGTCCCTATATCCACTATTAACGACGATATATGTTATCGCTACTAATTATATTTCAGCAAAAAAGTATCAATTAAGGAAAAACTGGGGGAGGGGGGATTTTTACAAATTATATAGTGACGATAATAATGTCACTAATAATCTTTGAGGATAAAATTTTTTTAATAATTTTTAGGTCTCTAAAATTACTTTGAACGACGATAAATTATTGCAGCTATATTTTTCATCATAAATTTACTTTTTTCTTATACTAAGATGAAGTAGTTGATAAAAAGAGTAATTTGTTAAGGGATTTGTACTTACTTTTAGATCTTTAGGTATCTGGCTCTCAAGAACTAATTACAAGAATAATATTTCTTTAACAAATATAAACTTTTGTCAATATGTATGCCATTAAACCCAATGCATAATATTTATTGTGCAATCGGTGGCAATTTAGTAAATTTCTCTGGTTAAATTTTAAATTATTTTATCATTAGTTTTTGGGCATTAAAAAATTAAAATAGTTACATCAAAATAATTCTGAGATTTTTCTTTACAAATAAATATTTATATTGATATACTTTTAGTTTAAAAAATATTTTTTTCATGCCTTTCACCATTGTTATGCAAATTTTTATCGTTTTTGTTTCACTATACATAAAATAATCTTTAACCATACATAAATTGATCTTTCGCCATAATTAATTTAAAATTTCACTAACGTTGAGCTGATCTTTTGAAGAAGAATATAATCAATATTTCAATACACATAAAGTAATATTTTACCATAACCGAATTAATAATTCACTAGCTTTGAATTACTTTTTTTACCATAAAATATAGCTAAATTGATCTTAAATTTTATTATATATAAAATAATTTTTTATCATTCATAAATTGATCTTTCACAATAACTTAATATATCTTTTACTAGTATTCAACTGATTTTCTTACCATATAATACAGTAAGGTTTCTTCCTATATAAATTAAATTTTCACTAAAAGTGAACTAATCATTCTCCATCGTCGAATTTATCTTTTAGCACCGAATATATTTACTATTTTATCATACATAACCTAATATTTTATCAATTCTAAGCTAATCTTTTATTATTATTCTACTTAAATTTTCTTAATGTTATCATAATAAATTTAATCTTTTATCATTTATTATTTGCCAAAAATTTTTAAAACAAAGCATTTTATTATGAATCTTTATTTATAAATTAAAATTTTAGAAACATTATAATTTTTTATTTGTTGAAACATATCAAACTAAAAGAAATTACTTGTAAAAATGAAATCAATAACATAAAACAATGAGGTGGCCGATTGTATGGCCCTACGTCATGTGATTGGCTGTATCGTATATATTGTAACTTTTTGTTCCTTTTTTTTTTATCAATTTGTCGGGAAGTAGCATACAATAATTTGTGAGCTGAAAGAATGATTTTTGAAGGAACATGCAAGATTGTAATGCTAGCTCTAAAAATTTAAACTAATGCATTTTATTAGGTTCGGTATCATTATTTTAAAATTGGCTCTGAGAGGATGAAATGTCCCGTAATTTTAATTGATTACAATAACAATAATAATAGTGGTAATAGTTGTATATGGTAGTGATCGTAATTAAATAAATAATAGTAGTTATAAGATAATTTACCTGAACAAAAGAGTTGGCTAAATATTGTGATCTTTAATAAAAGAGATTTGATTAAGAAATTTAATTCTTATCTTTAGTAATTTTTGTGATTATCTTTTAACTTAATTTTCGTAATAATAGCACCCACTACTGCAAATATAAATAATATGTTAATATAACCTACCGTGGATTTAAAACAAAGCAGTAGCAGTCGCACGTCTGAAGAAAATAATATTAATATTAATATTAAATAATAGTAATAGTAATAATAATAATAGTAATAATAAGACAGCAATCCATCAGCATACTTCAATCAGAGAGCACTGGTGCATGGGGACAGCAGTCCCCGTCCTAAAAACATTTTGAAAATGTTTCCTCCTTCAGAAAAGTTTTGGGTTCAAAGTTTTTATTAAAATTATTTAATTAATAATTTTATTAAAAAATATTATTTAATTAATATTTTTTTAAAATAATTATTAATAATTAAAATTAACTAATATAAGTAATAATTTTAGAAATTTTTTATTTTTCTCTCTTAATTTTAGTAAATTTAATCTATTTTAAATATATATATAGATATAATATGTATATATATATAATTTTTTTTAATATTTTCTATTGTCCTCATTTTTTAAATTTTTAAAAAATAGTATTTTTGTATTTAGTTCCACCCCATTTTTCTCAGAAATGCTATATGTCCAAGGTTAAACCCAAAGTAAAAACCAAACATGATATGGAAAGTGGCCCCCACCCACTTTTTCAACTCTCCTAAAAGTAACTTTTGGCCAAAATTTTCGTTCCCATGGTTTATATTATTTAAAACATAAACAATTTTAACTAATAAAAAAAATTGATTGTTGTTTTATTGTGTTGTTGTTCGGACGTAGGCAAGCATGGTGATGCAGTTGTGGAGGTCTCCTTATAGACGTAGATGGCGGGAAAGATCAATTTTTGAACATATATGTTGATTTATTTATAATGTACCTAATCTTAAGACTCCTTATATATCTCTTCCATATTTTACTTTATAGGCTTATATTATTCGATTTTAGTCTTTCAAATTGATCCTCCAAATGCAACAAAAGCAAATTCAGTATTTGGATTCATGACTTATTGGGAAATATAATTAAAGAATGGTCTACTAGCTTTACATATAAGTGAGCTCTTTTTTTTAAGGATAATTACTTGAGCTCTTTATTTGTGGGTATATCATAAATAAACGTCACTTTCTACCAACTTTTTTAGTGAGTACGGACAAGAACGGGAACATATGGGTTTGATAGAAATTAAGATTTGTAATTTTTGTTAATTTTTTGGAGAGTTGTTGATTTTAGGTTCATAATTGTTATCAGTTTCTATTTTCTTCACATTTGTGTAATTGATGCATATTGCAATTTTTCATAGTCAAAGTTGTGGTCTTTATATTTATATTTATTCTAGTTACTAACCAAAATTATTTTGTTTACTTTAGATAATATGGACTTGGACTTTAGATAATTGTTATTTTATGTAATACTACGTTTGTATCGACATATGTGGTGTTGGTTCCACCAACTTGTGCTTTCATTAAGTACTATTCATACTACTAGGCACTATGAAGATGTTGAAGGTTGCTCTTTGTCTACTCTTGTTTAATAGGCTCGTAAAAAGAGACATCATTTTCATAACTTTAAATATGGAGCTATGAATGCATTGGTTATCAAGCTTTATGGGGAAAATTAATCTTCTTAATCTCTTAGAATTTGCAAATTACTACCTTCTCTTTTTTATTTTTTACTTTTTATGGTGATTATGGAATTAAATATTGTACAAATGAGGTTCAAAACTATTTGTCTTTGTTAGATTGAGTAAGCTATCTCACCATAGGAAGATGTATTCATGTCTCCTTTTAAACTAGATTCAATTGTTATTCAAAAGATTAAATTTCTATGTAGCATCTGTGACATATAGTTTAATGAACTCGACTTGTACAATGAGTTCAAAGAAGATATAAAATGTAGGAAAAATAGCTTTAGATTAAAGAATCACAATTTATGAGATTGACAAAGACCCAACAAATATATTTGATTGATTAAAATCTATAAATTATCTCATATAATTTTGCATTAAATCATAAGTTCAATGAAAATACATTGCTTGTCACATAAAATGAAAATTAACAATAATAAATAGTGATCAAAGAATATTTATTCCATAGAGACAAGACTTGTTTCATTTTGTCTCTCGGACACAATTGTCAACCACTCCCTATCAGGCTCCATAGTCCATGACCATAGCAAATCTCACAACCACACCTAACAAGTAAACCAAATAATCACATCAATTTTATAAAACTAGGCCATCTAATTAAGTCATTTATTATAAATCAATTTAGAACATCAAAATATATAGTTACATAAATAAACAAAAAGATTGACATGCATTTGATATAAGCACATCCAGAATCCTTTTTGTGGTTGTATGGATCAGCTCTAAACAATGCAATTTCATAAACCACGTGATAATTTGCTAAATTTAAACCGACTTGACCTATGGTTGTTTCTTTTTGTCTTGCTGTTTCTTGCAGGTGTATTTATGCTCTGATTGAGTTGGGTTTGAATTGGTGTGGGTGGGGAAGGTGCATGTTCTACTTCTGCTTTTTATGCAATCTTTGCTTGAACATTCCACCTAAACTTATTCTTCTTCAATTGTTATGTCAAAAGCTAAGTCACTCCTTACACTTATACAAATATTCTGAAGGATTGCCTTAAGTTTTTATAAGGACTTAGGTACAACCAATCAACATTGCTAGCATTTTTTGAGTTGTGCAGCCTACTCCCAGCCTCATACCAAGTAATCAATATGTTTCTAGCAAGCAAATGAACAATCTTTACAGTTAGCCAATATTCCAAGGCCCGACACATTCTTCTAATTCCAACTATAAACAAAAATGCCATAACAAAACAACAAAATAAGTTGATTCAAGCATGGTACCTCATTCATCTAGGTCTAAAAGATTGTATAATGGCTGGCCCATCCTCTTGTTTTTTATCTTAATGAATAATTTTGATTCAATAATAAACTTAAATCATTTACGGATCTAAAATCTAAGGGTCTATGAACTGCTTGTATATATAATCAACCCTAAATCAGTCCTAAGATTATATGTACATATACACGTCCAATTAATATTATTGCCCACCATCTACATCCATAATCAGATTTGCACGATAGCATCACCAGGCTTGTCTATGCCCGCAGAACAACACAGTAAATATAGCCATCAATTGACATTCAACAAAGAAGAAAATATACTTGGAGAGGCGACGCCCTAACTCGGACGAGAATCAAAACAATACCAACAACTGCCATCACCACAACATCAAGTTTGTCTTCCAGCTCCTCCACCAAAGCCACCATAGAGGCGGTGATGTTGTTGCCGTAGGTGTATTAGGAAATTGTTGCCGATCTAAGGCTATGATGATGAACACGAACGTTATGACGGGCAAAGAATAAAATTCGAATGCTGATTTGATTCTCCATTCTAATGTTTGAAGTTTCTTCTCTGGATTTGAATGGAGAAATGAAAAATCGAGAAAAAAATGAGGTGGCCAACAGCAGTGACGGCGAAAGGCGGTGACGACGAACGACGACTACTGGAAATGACGACAGCAACTAATAGAGCAGCGGTGGATCTGGTGGTGCGAGGGAAGGCGGAGGTTGTCTTCGTAGCCGGAGAGAGAAAACAAAATTAATTTTGGAAGCTTTTTTATGTCCCGTAAGTTTTGCTTTTTAAATTTTAATTTATTATTTTTTTAATTAGTAATGTTAAATTATTTGAACATTTACGAGGGGAAACAAAATTTTTTGGCCAAATTAATTTAAAATTACTTTTAAAAGAGTTAAAAAAATGAACGGAACCACTTACCATGTCATATTTAATTTTTACTTTGGGTTTAACTATCGGTACATAGCAATGATAGCATTTCCGCATTTTTCTGCCGTGCGATACTGCGAGACAGAAGCGTAGAGTCATAGCAGGAGAATAAGGCCACGGTACTTTAATCTGACACGGTAAAGAAGGTTCGGTAGATTGGATGCAATCGCAGTCTTCACAGATCCACACGTAACCTTTAAATTAATTGTCTTACCCGTTTCGTATTATCTTTATTTTTAACCCCCCGTATTGGCGGTCGGACTTGTGATCCTGTTGCTACAATCAGCAAGGAGCAAGCCACGGAAAACGGTTTCTGACATTTCTGATTTAGATTTTTTTTTATTAAAATTAGTATAAAAAATATTTAATTAATTTTTTATAATTTTAATAGTTATCATTTTCTTCCGTTTTCAATTTTTTAATTAAAAAAATATTTTTTTTTGTTTCCCTTTTTGTCTAGTTCCCCTGCAACAACCGATAAGGCGATAACAGGCATAAACTAGATTGCTGTATCTATCAACATCAAAGTGCGTAGTTTGGTCATTTACCACGACTTATAGGGACATGACCTACGTCGCCTATATTTACACTTTTTCATATGAGTCCAGTTCCTTTTTCCTGGAGTTTCATTATGCTCTGGCAGCATTTTCGCCGGTTGAAAAGGGTCGAAGGAAGAAAAACCCTCATGCTTGGGTCCCACCGGCTATGTGACTCACTTACTACTGCTTTTAATTAAATAGCCTCAAGTAATAATAAAAAAAAAACAAATGCCTCAAGTAAAAGACGAGGCCATGACATCGGATCGATGATGCTAGGTAGTATTAAATAGAGCAGTGAAGTTGGCAATGATCAGTCTCAAGAGAACTGTATGCATATTACGGACAAGAGTACGAGCAAATAGTGTAGTAATGTAACCTCATCGATACAATTAATTAATAAATAGGTGCACGGGACTTATTTTTAATATATGAAAACTCGGCATGCACTAAGTTCTTGAGCTATTAACTTAACCAAATTATCGATGGGATCTTGCCGAGAGGACGTTGGATCTAAAGGGTTTTTTTTATTCACCTACTATATCATGAAAAATACAACTTTGGCTGGGATTATACGGTGGGGATAATTTATGGCATAAATTATTATTATTTTTACAAGAAAAATACTATATTAATGGTAAAAATAATTTTTACTCTAGGAATATTCAACTAATAAACTGATATAGTATGGACTGAGTTCGAGGTAACACTAACTTCAACTATATAAATATACATGCATTTGTGCACGTATGTGTATATATTAATTGCATGATGATTTGATATACATTGTCTTGCCTCATTTGGTAATATATTTTTCAGCAAAATTATATTACTTCATTAATGAATGGAAGTAGTATGGCTAAGTTCATAGAAATTATCCAAATAAATTTTGACAAAATCACTACTAGCCCTCTCATAAGAGGAAGAAAACTTAGCTGAGACAATATAAATTATTTTCTTAGTAGCTTCTTTCAATTACATTCTCTATGGGAGAAAAGTTTGGAGTTACGAGCATGCCAACATTCATAGGTACACACTAAGTTTTAGCCACTCCTTCTAGATATTCCTCTATTATGGGCTAGGAAATTGATAGTTCGAGACCAACTATGGACTGGACCACGGATACCCACGCTAGCAAAGGTTTTGTGTAATAGATGTTACATGACTAGACAATCAAACAAGAGATAAAGAAGGGTCTCAATAGCATCACAAAAGCACCATGATAAGTCTTTAATGTAGGAGAATATGCTAATAATGTCTTTTTGTGGGAAGTCTTCAGTGTGCAACTATCTAGAGAATGAACTTGTTCTTTGGGACTGCAATATTGTTCCAAACTAATTGCAACCTAGTGACACGAGAGGCTCTAGGTGTAATAATGTCATAGACTAAGATAATCTTATAGGATGTGGAAGGTTCATATAAAAGGAGAATACGTTTCAATGTTTCTCTAAGTTTAAATAAATTTTTCATCATCCAAGAATCAGTATAAGGCAGTCTCCCATAACGAGATCCCTTCAAGGTAATAGTTATGCACTCACTTAATCCACAAGTTACTCTTGTCTTAGTCTACATGCCATAGGTGATTACTAACATCAGCTAAATTGTAGATTTCAAGGTCTAATAATCCAAGGCCACTTTATTATTTGGGTAAACAAACTATCGTTCAGTCAATGAGAGCTCTTCTACTAGGGTTTGCTTTACTCATCCACAAAAGGACCATATAAAGACTTTCTTCAGTAGTATGAAGATTTGACTCCAATATATTTATATCCTATGAATAGAAAACTTTGGTAATTACATTATGCCAACATAGGATAACAATCGTGTAGACTAGTGAGATATTTTGTTAGTGATCTTCTTGTCTAGCGCCATCATTTGATCAGATATTAACCTAATTGGCTAACTTTACCTGTAAATTTATGGTTTTATATATATATGTAAGCCTCACTACAACAAACTGGACCATTAACGACCAATTTAGCGACCAATTTTTTTTTATCATTATTGATATATTATTAACGACCATTGTCAAAATTCATCGCTGATGGTATATCTATTGCGACTAATATAATTTTTGCTCGTTAATCATTAATTTATTGGTCGTTAAAAAAAATTTAAGTTATATATATGTTTTATAATATATTTTTTTTCAAATCTCTAAAATCCAAAAAAATAAAAATCTAAAACACTTAATTGCCCCAACTCAAAAAAAAAAATCCCGCGCGCCCTGTACTAAGCTCGTTTCGGCCCTTTAAACAAAAATAAAATAAAATTACAACATCACATAACGCGCACCACACCAATTTATATCAAATTTGAGCACAGGTCGTCTTCCCTCCCCGACCCTGCTCGACGACCACTCCAGCAATGCCACGGCTGTCTCTCGTCTGCCCGTCTTCTTCCCGGACTGCACCACCACGCCATCAACCGCCGGTCGAGCAGACAGCCCACAGCTGCTGCACCTCCTCCTCGTCGTCCAATACAACAGCAACGGAGTAGCAGTAGCAGCCACCAGCAACGCACGACGACAGCCGCGGCGCGCCACCGTCCGTCCTCCTCCACCGCCGCTCGTCACTGGTGAGTGGTCCTTGACCACCGGCGAAGGTCCAGCACCCCTCACTCCCTCCAATTTCGCTGGAATACGTTTGGTATAAATACTCAAACCCTAACTTATGTTTTGATTAATTTTAGATGAATTAGCTTATGATAAGATAATTTAGTTGTTTAATTGTATATATATGTGTTGTATGAATGATTTAGAGTAGTTAATTGTATTGGTTATGGTTGATTTGTGAAAATTGGATTTGTGACCCAGCTATATCCGGATTTGTCGGTTTTATCCGATTTAGCTATTTTAGATAAATTGAATTTACAATATCCTTTAAAATGTATCTAATTTCATGTTAGAACTATCAATTTGAAATTTTTGTGCGAAATTAATCGGAATTGGATTCTTAGGTCAAAATTCTTGCGAATTTAAATTGGATTGTGTAATCGAGTTATTTTATTCAATTGATTATATAATTTGCATTAGATTATGTTTAATTTCATTTTCGACATGTCAATTTAAATATTTTAGCAAGATTTGACCGGATTTACAGTCCAAGCTAAAAAACCCTAATTATGTTAAATTGGATGTTTCGTTTATTGTTTTAATCAATTGAGTATATGATAGATGCTATCTTGAAAGTAAAATATTAGGAAGGGTTTTGATAGATGGTGGTGCTGAAGTTTTTCTTCATTACTTTATATTGTTATATAATCTCTTTGTTATGTCCTTAGAATATTTTCTATGTTAATTCATTTAAGAATTCTATAATCAATTGAATAAAATATGATGATGATCAACATTGACATTTTTTTTAACAAGAAATAAAATATGATATAATTGGTATAAAATATTGTTTTGATTAATTTTAAATGAATTAGCTTATGATAAGATAATTTAGTTGTTTAATTGTATATATATGTGTTGTATGAATGATTTAGAATGGTTAATTGTATTTGAAATGCCCCGATATTTTTCTAATTTTTAAATATTATATTTAAATAAGGTTGTATTTAAAAATTTTAATTTAATAAATTATTTTATTAAAATAAAAGGAAATTTATTATGGCAATTTAATAAGAAATTTTTATAAATAGGTTAAGTAAAGGAAATTTGGGCATATTATCTAATTAAAGATTTAAATTTGGAAATTATTTAAATAAATTATTTTATTCAAATTAAGAAAGATAAAATAGTTTCAAATTAATTTTAATTTTATAAATAAATAAATTAAATAAAATTTGAGGGATTTATTAGTTTAAAATGAAAATTTTGGAAAAAATCCTTTAAAAAGCCTATGTTAGCCTAAAAAGGGATTTAAAATTTATTTTATTTAAATATTATTATTTTTAAATATCCTAAATATTCATATTTATTTAATTTGACCCCACATAATTATTTCTCTTTCATTTTTTCCCTTTTTCCTTTTCTTTCTTTTCCTTTTTCTTTCCTTTTCTTTCTTTTTCTTCTTCTTCGCCGAATTGGGCCTGTTGCGCGGCCCAATTCCTTTTCTTCCTTCCTTTTCCTTCGGCGCGGCCCGGCCCGCGCGTCGTCGCCGCCCCCATTCTTTCCACGCCGCGTTTTACTTCTTCCTTCTCTTAAACGCTGCGTCTTGATTTAGCCTTATTACCGTTGCGCGGTAGAACGGAACGCCGTTCTTCAACCCTTTTTACACCTAAACTCGTCGTTTCATTAAACGACGATTTATGTCGCGCGAACCGCCCGGCCTGCCCTCCCTTTTTCCTTCTTTTCTCCCCTGCGAACCGGCCGGCCAGCCCCTCCCCTCTTCTTCTTCCTCCTCCCGCCCGACGCCATAACCACCCACCTCCCTCTCTTCCCCGGAAATGGCGTTGCCGGCCACACGTGGCGTGACCGACTCTTCTCCCGCTCGTTTTCTTCCTTTCGGTCTGCACGATCATTTGAAGCCCTCAACTGCCTCTCTCTCCCGCTCGTTTGCTCCATTCTTCTCACGAAGTGTCGGGCAAAATTTGAAAATTTTGCCGCCCAATCGACGCCATAACCATCACGATTCTCACCAGCTTTGACCCCCTGATAACTTCCCCAACTCGTACTTAAGCTCCAACAATATAAATACCTCTCTTATGGCCTGGGTTCGGGATTTTCTTTCCTCGAAACCCTAAGCATCGCCCGAGCGCCACCGCTTCTTTAGACGACTCTTCCTCCATATCTGGCTAACTTCAACGCCTTATCTTCATCCCAATCTCTTCCCTGCAACACCCTCTAATTAACTAGAACATCCACGACCTTCGATTCACCTTGTACAAACCTCCATAATCGTGTAAAGTTGGCTAGTTATCTCACCAGAAAATTCCACCCCGAGACCTTGAAACGCCATCCACCACCACATCCGCCGCTTTTACCACCTTCCAAACCAACCATTAACTCCTTATAAATCTCCTCCACAGCCCCATAGATTTATTTTGTTTTTCTCCTTCCTCCTCACCTCTTTTTCTTCATTTTTACCCTCTTAGATCCATTTTCCGGCCACCTCCGGGAGCCACCGCCGGTTCCACCCACATCCTCCGACTCAAGGTGAAACCCTAGACAATTTAAACACTTAGTTTTGAATTATTGATAATTATTGTATTTTTAGTCTAAATTTTAGTGTTATTTCAACTTTAATTATTATTATTATAATTATTATTATTAGTAATATTGACTGTATCTAATTTCTAAAATTTTGTTACAGGTATGGGAGTATTATTGAGTAAGAAATATTATTCATCTCGGCCTTTACTTATTTAATTAAAATTTTACATGTTTAATGTTATTAATAATAATAATATTAAGATTTTTATTAGTAGTGTAATTATTGGATTGATATTGTAATTATTCCAGGAGGTTCATAAACTTAATATTTTAATTAATCCTCGCACTTTTACTTTTTATTAATATTATTAACATTTTTAACATTACTTCTAATCATATTATTATTATTATTATCCTTATTAACTTTATATTATAAGTATATATATAATATTAATATCATTATTACATTTTGAATAGTGTTATTATTAAACGGAGTAATTTTGAAAGCCACCTTGTAATTTAAAGAATTATGGTATTATTAATATTAATATCCTACAAATAAGAGTGTTATTAATAATTTTATTATTATTATTATTATTATTATTATTATTATTAGTATTAGTATTAGTATTATTACTATTATTGTTAATATTTTGGTGAAGGGTAGAAACCCTTGTATCACCACCCTCTTCGAATGAAAATAATAAATTAATTGTAATAGTTTCTATAGTTAATTTTTAAGTAGTAGTATTTTAATAAAAAAAAATAAATATTGGAATAAGTTAGAGGATAATAAAATTATATAAGAGGGTCTAATTCTATTATGCTTCGATATAATAGGCGAACCCAATCAAATCCCTCAACTGGAATAGGAGCGTGCACCAAGACCGGTGACGTTTTAGGTAAGGGTCTACTAAGGTCATTTATGTGTTTGCATGTATTATGAATATGACATGCTATGTAATCTATGTTCGTTATTCTTATTGATTATGCATGCGACATGGTTATGAAGTTGAAGTATGTTATTGTGAATGTCATGTGCCATGAAAAATATGTGTATGCTTATGTCATTAATGTATGACCTGAAGTGATATATGATTTAGGATTTGCATGTATGAGGATGGTACTAGGGTTTGCATGAGATGGCATGGTGCTAGGATTTGCACGGAAGGGAATGATACTAGGGTTTGCATGGAATAGCAAGAAGTTGAAGGTGTGCATGAAATAACATAATATTAGGGTTTGCATGAATTAATGTGGAGTTAGGGTTTTGCATGTGGATTAGGGTTTCATAAGAACATGCCTACATGGAATTAATGTTGCATGGGATCTGGGTCGCATGGAAGCATGTCTACGTGGAGCTAGGGTTTGCATATGAATTAGGGTTTTCATAGAAGGGTGGTATATGTGAAGCTAGGGTTTGCACATGTGAGGTACGTGGAGTTAGGGTTTGCATGGGAGTGTGGTACGTGGAGATTGGGTTTGCATGGGAGCTAGGGTTGCATGGAAGCGTGGGCCATGTGTAGTTAGGGTTTGCATGGGAACTAAGATTTGCATGGAATTGTGGAGATAGGGTTTGCATGGAGTAGGGTTGCATGAGAGTTAGGGCTTTCATGGATTAGTCATGCATGTTTGGGCAAATATTTGTGAATGTCAAATGTTTTTGAATAAAATACTTAAGACACTAATATCTTCAAGTGGAAGAGTATTGAGCCGGGTCCAGACCGATCCACCGGTCAGGAATAGTGGTTAGGGTTTTACCCTATATGTGACCGATCCACCGGTAATAATAGTGGTTAGGACATGAGGTCCTATGTGTGACCGGCCCACCGGCAATAATAGTGGGGTGACTCGAGCTCAATAAATACAAACCAGAATTGTTAAAGCTCTTAAAAGACATAATTACTTACAGTGAAACACCATGCGAAGAGGAACCAGACCGATCCACCGGTCAGGAATAGTGGTTAGGCTTTTACCCTATGTGTGTCCGGCCCACCGGTTATAATAGTGGGGTGTTCCTGTTTTTGCATGGATATGAGGCGAGCAGGAACCAGACCGATCCACCGGTCAGGAATAGTGGTTAGGGTTTTACCCTATGTGTGTCCGGCCCACCGGTTATAATAGTGGGGTGTTCCTATTTTCGCATGGATTGATAAAAAGTATGACGTGAATTGACTTTTGATAAAAGAAAGATTAAATGGTTAATCCGGACCTTTTGGGCCTTATGTGTGGACTGTTGATTATAAGTTATGTATGTCACTTTATGCTTCTATGTATTGTATGTATGAGTTGTAATTGTATGTGATCATTATCCTACATGAATTAATGTGTTATATGCCGGCCTTAGTATTCGGTTACCTTACTCGGTACGTAGCGTACTGATCACCCGTTTCATGGGTGCTGCTTATTCCCACGAGCAGAAGGCCCGTCTAATTTGTTGCAGGTAGGAGATACTTACTTTGATGCTATCGATGTCTACGGGACATCAGGAGGGGCAGAGTGATAGCTGGGCTGGATCAATCTTAGAGTGACGTGGCCGTTGTCCTTTTTAAATTTATGATTCATGTTATCTTTTATTATGTTTGAATTGTCGAAACAATTTTACTAAGGTTGTTTAGTTATTATCTGGAAAAAACAATAGCCGGTATTTCGAATTATGTAAGACTTACGCGTACTCTGATTTCTGGTTTCATAAATTTGAATTTGTATGGTATTACTGATAATGTTTTCTTAGCCTTAGCACTTGGTACCAGAACGGTAGAAGTAAACTGGTCTGGTACTAAGTGTGGCGGTAACATCCCCAGAATTTACAGTTTTAATTTGTGAGTATTGCTTTTAAAAAAAAAATTGTGTAAATTTTGGGGTGTTACAGTATTGGTTATGGTTGATTTGTGAAAATTGGATTAGTGACTCGGCTATATCCGAATTTGTCGCTTTATCCGTTTTATATAAATTGAATTTACAATATCCTTTAAAATGTATCTAAGTTCATGTTAGATACTTTATTAATGATGTTTGGTATTATATTTTATAATCCTTCTCGGGTATTATTCAAAATGATAGTGTGCATGTTTTATCTAATTGGCAATTATTTTCTAATTGTTATATTTATGCCTTTTTTTCCTTTAGAAAATGGCACCCAATAAGGAATGGATTCGCCTGGTTGATGATCGTTTTCATGATCCAGCATATTTGACTGGGGTTGAAGAATTCTTGAACTATGCATTTCAAAAAATTAATACAAATTTAATTAGATGTCCGTGTATCAATTATGTTAACACCGATTCTAGAACTCGTGATACTGTGAAAGCACACTTGATGACCTTTGGGATTATGAGAGGTTATACTTTATGGTTTCATCATGGTGAAGAAGGACACGAGGAACATTCTGAAATAAATATGGATCCTCAAAATAATGAGAATGAAGATGACTATGATGATAGTGATAACGAGATAGCAGAACTTTTAGAAGATAGGTATCCTCATTATCGGAATGTTGAGCCTAATTTGGAAAATATGGGATCCCTAAACCATGAAGAAGAACCCAACTTTGAAGCATCAAAAAAACAAAGGTTGTTAAATGACTTCCAACAACCTCTTTACGAGGGTTCTAAGGGATCTAAATTGTCTGCCTTAATTCAATTGCTTCATGTGAAGAGTACTGGAAAATGGAGTAATCGTTCTTTCACAATGTTACTTAAATTGTTGAAATAAGAGTTATTTCCCAATGATTCGACCTTGCCTGACTCTTATTACGAGGCAAAAAAGACAATTAAAGATCTTGGCTTTTCATATGAGAAGATTGATGCATGTGTGAACGATTGTATGCTATTTTGGAAAGAAGATAGTCATCTGCAGAAATGTGAAATTTGCAAAGCTTCAAGATGGCAACAAAGCAAGCATAGTGGGGAAGATAAGGTAAAAGCAAATGGGAAAAACATACCTATTAAGATATTGTGATATTTTCCACTAAAACCTCGACTTCAGATGCTTTTTATGTCTATTAAGACGGCCTCTCTAATGAGATGGCATCATGATAAAAATGATGATGGAGATCTGAGGCATCCAGCTAATGGGTTGGCATGGAAAAAACATGATGAGCTCAATCCGAATTTTGCTTCTGAACCTCGGAATGTTAGACTTGGGCTAGCTAGTGATGGTTTTCAGCCGTTCAATAATGCGAGACCATCATATGGTATGTGGCCTGTGACTCTTATTCCATACAACTTTCCTCCTTCGTTGTACATGAAGGAACCAAGTATGTTGCTATCCATGCTCATTCCAGGTTTGTGATTTACTTTAAACTTTCACCAACTATTCCAAATTATGATATCAAAAAAATCACATTTTGTGTTTGCTTCTCTTTGATATCCATATCATCCAAATTTGTTTCTTTTATGCTGATTTTAGGCCCTGATGGTCCTGGAGATGCTATTGATGTATATTTACAGCCTCTAATTAATGAATTAGAGGACTTGTGGAATAATGGTGTCGAAACATATGATGCATCAAAGCATCAAAATTTCAATCTCCATGCATCTCTTATGTGGACTATCAATGATTTTCCTGCATATGGAATATTGTCTGGATGGAGTACAAAGGGAAAACTCGCTTGCCCTGTTTGTAATAAGGATACTCACTCTTTGAGACTAGTTAATGGGGGAAAAGAATGCTTCATGGGTCACCGGCGCTACTTGGAAAGTAATCATAGATGGAGAAGGGAGAAAATGTTATTTGATGGTACTATAGAAAAGGGTACACCTCCGAAGCCTGTAACAGGTGAAGAGATTCTTCGCCAAGTGCAGTCATCAAAATTATAATTAGACAAGCGAGACTGAAAAGCATGCCAGCATAATATGCTACTTCCCCATATTTAAACATTATCAGAGATGAGGTCAATAGAGCATATTATCATAAAAACATTATGTATTTCTCCTGCTTTGTTACTGCCGCTTTCCCCCTGGAGACTATCTCTTTGAAACAACAATCATTCAATCTACGTACAAAATAACACCGACAGGAAAATCATCTAACGGAATATAAAAATCATCTAGGTACAGAATGCTTCGGCTTCAATGCTGGCAATCATAAAAAAATAAAAACATGCAAAGAGGTTGAGAACAGCCCTATATGCTTTGCAACTGCCACTTAATCATAAATGAAACTGAATGACGATAATTATAACAAGCAAGGTATTTCAGCCTCAACTCCCACGCCATTAAATCAAGAATGAGAGGAGGCTTAAATGAACTCTAACTGCATTGCATCAGCCCTCAAAAGATCATTTCACAAAATTGAACGCTATCTCGATTACCTAGAACAGAAAATTGTGAAAACTCGCTAGCGGGAAAAATAATGTTGAAAATTCGATTATAACAAGCAAGCTACCCCATAAACTTAGTTTAGATGATTTAAATGATAGCCTAAGTTAGCTAGATTAGCCCTTTAAGTACAAGCAAAAATTTTTAGAATGTAAGGGGGTATAGGGCTGCTAGGTTGCTAGTGTATGAAATTTTGATGTTCGTGTACTAAATAGATTAAATTAGCAAAAACGCCGCGCAGACAAGATTGAGGTCTCAAGAGAAAACAATAGATGAATAAATAAAAGCTTAGTATGCATGCCCATAACTGTTGAAAAAAATTAAAATTTTAAAGTAAATTAGTGTACTCTTCTGATATATTTGAAAACTGTGTGACAATTGATAACCTGCATCCTCGTTAAATACTTTTAGTAAATTTAGTTTTGTATATATTGTAGAAGTATAGGTGTAATTGATGCATGAATCATAGAACAAATATTGTCTGATACACTTTGTGACCAAAACACACCATATTAATTAGGTATTGAATCATTGATAACAGACTTAAGGAAACACACCATGATGATGCATGATCTAGGTTGTCGTAGTATAGCACATTTAATAAGTTCGGATGTTATTGAATCATATTTATTTCCATTTTCATTATTTTCCTTGTATTTGGAGATTTCATTTTTTATATCTGATTTCATGAATTGCATGTTAAGGAAATTACTCATTGTTTATTTGATACTTATATTAATTATTATTTTTATATTTCTATTGTTGCAGATCCAGTTTATTTTGATAAACTTACCAAGTTTATTGTATCCGATGGATAGAATGATTAATTCTTAAGCAGCTGCTAATCATGCATGATATTTTTGTAATGCAATGACATATTGTAGCTCTTTTGTAATATATTTATATTTGATCATAGCCGAAAATTGTACCGGACATTTGATACAAATTATTTGTATGAATATTTAGTTGAATGTTTAATTATAAACAGATATTTAGAAAATTATATCTATATGTTAGAATGAATATATATGTATGCAGGTACAAGATTTGAGAAGATCAAAATGGATATATATATATATATATACATGCATACAGGTACAGGTCTTAAGAAGATTGAAATGGATATATGTACGTATATATATACAGGTCTTCAAAAGATTGAAATAGATATATGTATATCCATATAGGTGCAGGGTTATATATGAATATTGAAATGTTGATTATATATATTATTGAATATATAATTATGCCATTTGTGACCAATAAATTATGTCGCAAATAATGAATGAATTTTAGTATTGACGGAAAAATTAGTCGTTATTGGTGTGAAACTTTTTTAATTACGATAAAAAAATTGGTCGTTAATATTATTTACGACAGTGTATTTTATTCGTCGTTATTATTTTTAACGACCAACATCATACGTTGTCGCTATTACTTTTAGCGACCAACGTCATAAGTTGTCGTTATTACTTTCAGCGACCAACACTTTGCGTCGTCGTTATTACCTTTAGCGACCAAAATTATATTCCGTTGTTATTACATTAGCGACCAACATAATATGTAGTCGTTATTGCTTTAGCAACCAAAAAATTTCAGTTGGTCGTTAAAGCCTTTAACGAGGGAGCAATAACGACCACTGACGACCAACAAATTTTTTGGTCGTTAATAGCTTTAGCGACCAAAATTTGGCCATTAACGACGAAATTTGTTGGTCGTTAAAAACCTTATTTCTAGTAGTGCCTATAGATGATATTTTTATCATGAATGATTTGATGTAAATATTGTATTTTTATAAGTGTGTTCCATAGATATAGTTTTTAATATGATTAGTTTATAATGAGTTGATTTTATAAAAATAATGTCCTTATTATGAATATATTTCAAGGCTCATATCTTTTATAATTGAATTAAGTTTAATTATTTATGTTACCACATAATCAAATCATAAGATGTTTGAACAGTTTTTTTATTTAAAATGTTAGTTGGATAAAAAAAATTATTTTTATTATTATTATTCTAGCTTGTGAATAGAGTGATGACCCTAAGTGGGTATGGTATGTTTTTATTTGAAAAAGATATCCATTATGAAATGTGAATAAAGTGGAGTTAATGCGGTGGATTTTGTGACATTATATGACTACACTCTATTAAAATACTATAACCTAAAGAAGAATTCGGGTCCTTTAGATTTTTCCTCCTAAAGTTGGAGATTGTTAATATCATTTCCTTTTTTGTGAATATTCACTTATTTTCCAATTATGTGATATTAAGGCTAATTGTCTACTCTATAAGCTTCTCCAAATCCTATCAAGGGTTGTACACACATAAGGATAAGATAACCAAGGTGGTAGGTCTTCAAACCTTTATTTATCCCCTTTGTACTATGTCTACAAGAATTTTAGCACCCCTAAATTTTACAACTAAAAATTTTCATTTTAGTAGAAGCATAAAATAATATAGGTGGATGTTACCATCATACTCAATATAAAACTAGCTTACCTTACCATCATTACATTAAATACAAGGTAAAATAGTTAAACACTTAAAACACGGTAAAGTAGAGAAAAAGATAGATTTTATAAATATAAACAAGTGTTTGGAAGATTACTATAAGTACAAAAGATAAAATACATAAAAGAGATATATTGGGAACTAAGAGATCCAAAAGGTATCTCGACCAAAAGAGTTAATGGGACAACCCAACTCTACTTCCCAAGTATCAAAGGTAAAATAATTAATATTCCCCTAGTAGAGCATTATATGCACCAAAGTTATCTGAGGGGTCATCAAAAACCTACATAACCTCATATAAGCCCTCTACTCATGAAAATAAATAGCACCCATGAAGGAAGATAATCAATACACTACAATCCACGTAAGGTAATAATATAGTTATAGTAAGGCTACACCAAGGGTTAAAAATGCACATAGAATAACATATGGTGGTACCAACTTGTTGATAATTCATTATTTTCTGCATCTCTACACTTTTTTGCCTCTAATTTATAACCCTATTTCATATAATTTATGAACGTTTTGGTCATCTTTGCCTTTTCGTTCTAGATACTGCTCTCTTAGTATTTATTTCACAGGGATTTGCACAAAAGTAAGGAAAAATAGGAAGAGGAGCATGGAATTAGAGCAAGTAATATATATGGAAGGATTTGAAGGAAGGTAAATAAATCAAGAAGAGGAGAATACTAAGGGGTTGAGAAGGGGATGAAACTAACCATATATTTTTCTAAGGCATGGTAGTGTGCACTAGGAAGCAGACCTATGCCGACCCTTGCACAACCATATATAATCTCTTAGTGAGAGCAAAGTAGACGAATGATTTGGCTATGGAGACCAACACAACTGTGTAGCACAATACCAAGAGCGAAAGATTCGCATGGTCTGGCCATAAGAGATTGGCACAACCATACATTCAGTGATATAATTAAAAGAAATAATGACGTATAGTCTAGCTATGTGAGATAAGCCCAACTGTGCGACGATTACCTCATGATTTTTACAACATTTACCATTTCTAAATGAAGGGAACAATATTTAAGAAAAGGGGGAGAATGGCATGTAAACAAGTGGAATTTTATATTTTTCTTTTTGTTGCCTTTGCTCTAAAGAAAAAAAGACTTTATGTTTATCATTCAAGAATGTCTCATTAACTCTTAGATTTAGTTCCAATTTTACATTTTTGTACACACTCTTAACATTAGATTTTAGCATTAATCTATAGTTTTATCTTTATCTTTTTCTCTGACTATTTATTATGATTAATGCTATGTACATTTTAGCAGTTTATTTCTTGAATTTGATAGCAATTATGAGTGAGTATATTTCTTTTCTAGGATTAGATCTAGTCTAAATAGTTAATTAATGATAAATTAGTTTAATTTTCATTTTGATTGCTAAGATTTGTATATTCAATTGTTAGTTCTTTATTTATGGTTGAGTTGCTTGATCATATATTTGACTAGACATAGGTATTTAATCTAAAAGGTGAAGATTAATAACCAGAAATTTAACAATTGAATGGAAAAATCAAACCACAAAAGTAGGATAAAGTCTTTTGAAAATTTTATTGATTTATCACAAACCGTAATGGACTTAATTTGATTTAATACCATGAAAATAGGATATTAAATTGGATTAGATATGATTGTTAGACCTCAAAAGAGGATATTAATTAATTTAGGCTATTTTTCCCTCTTAGATTTAATAATTGTTTGGTAGTTGAATTGATTATTCATTAATTATTGATTTATGGTGATAATCCAATCCTAAGATTTTAGTTAGATTTTCTTTACTACCATTAACATCAGCAATTGATTTTTTTTATTAGTAATTGCCTACTATCAAAATTTGATTTATCTAGGTAGCCAAAATATTAAAGGTTCAGTACTTGACATGAAGTCTCTATGGGATACGACCTTAATATTCTATAACAAATTCGTGCACTTGTGGATTTAACCCATCAAGTGTTTAGCACTATTATTGAGTACTTTGACAATTGATGTTGAATAATTTGTTATACTGGTAGACTAGATTTCTATTTTTCTTTTTATTTCAGTCTTTTCTTCTGTTATTTGATAGATCATTGTTTACATTTTAAAAAATATTTTTTTTACAACAATCTCTTCTGATTGGACCTCCATTTGAGTTAAACCCCTAAATTGAGAGGATGTGAAGTGATATAAGAAAGTGGGTACGTGAGACCAAGCAAGCACCAGTTTATAAATCATGGCTAACCAAGAAGAAGTGGAAGATGTAAATCACTTTTTTAAGGAGTTCGCATCTTAAAATGCATACGAGACTCAATCGAGCATGCACAAGCCTAATGTAGCCACCAATAATTTTGAATTGAAGCTAAAAATTCTTAATATGGTGCCACAAAATTAGTTCAGCGGTAACCTAATAGAGGACCCAAATGTACACATCTCTATATTCCTTGAGTATTATAATGCCTTGAAGATGAATGGGGTGTAAAATGATGCGATTGGGCTTTGATTATTTCCATTCTCACTAAGGGACAAAGCTAGAGCTTGGTATCAATCACTTTATCCTCAGTCCATCACCACTTAGGACTAACTTTCACAAGCTTTATTGAATAACTATCCCCCCATCAAAGATGGTTAAATTTAGGAACCACATTACCTATTTTAGCTAAAAAGAGTATGATTCCTTATACGATGTGTGGTAACACTACAAGGATATGTTGAGAATGTGTCCACACCATGGGTTAGAGGAATGGCTCCTAGCTTATACTATCTATAATGATATCCTTTACAATATAAGGATGATTATAGATGTAGCAGTAGGAGGCACTCTTGTGAACAAAACCATACCAGAAGAGAAACAATTACTTGAGGGTATGGCTCAAAACCACTACCAATGTTTAGGTGAGAGTTCTTCTACCAAGAAGGGTGGAAGGTATGGTGTTGATACCTTTGATCATCTTTCTTCTAAAGTTGATGTATCATTTAATTTAATGGTTTGATAAATTAAATGTGTATACATTGACGTATGCTTCTACTACTTAAGATAATTGTGGTGTTGTAAGACACTCATCATTCGAATGTTAATTTATTGCTCCTCCACTCAATGATGCAAATATTGCAGATCATGTGAATTATATGAATAATTTCAATAAAAAGGAGACCCCTTCGCTCCTACTTACAACCTATGGTGGATAAATAATCCAAATATTTCTTATAATAACCCACCATGTAAGCCCATTCCTCAATCAAATTTTGGGCCCCTTAGTTTTCAAAACCCTAGGCTATGTTTTCCTAACCCTCAAAAATATAATCTTAAGTCTTTGTTAGAGAACTTTATAATCTCTCAAAGTAAACAGATTGAGGATTGAGGAATGCATTTAAGAACTTATGTTCTAAAGTTGATTCCATTGAAACCCATAATAAGATACTGGAAAACCAACTCATTTAGGTGACCCAACAATCTGGTTCCTATTCTAGGCCTTATGCAATGCTTATAGGGAAACCAAAAACTAATCTTAAAGATTCCATTAAGTCCACAACACTTAGAAGTAGGAAATATCTAGAAGGTCTCACATTAAGGAAGAAAATTAAGGATGTGGTTGAGAAAGTGGAAGATGTGTCAAAAAAGAGTGATGAATCAGTGAATATTAGGAAAGAGACCACTCTAGGAAAGGAGCATGAATATGAGAAATATATCCCTCCACCTCCATACCAATCCCCATTATTCTTTCCTCAAAGGCAAGTTAAGGCAAAATTGGAAAAATAATTTGGAAATTTTATGGAAATTCTAAAAGAATTACTTATTAATATTTTATTTGTTGAAGCCATTTCCCAAATGCCATCGTATGCTAAATTTTTAAAGGATATTCTTTCTAACAAGAGACGGTTAGAGGAATATAAGATCATAGCCTTGACCCAAGAGTGCAGCAGTATCATCATAAATAGGCTACCCCCAAGCAGTATCATCCGGGTAAATACATTAACCGAATAATATACCTCTTCAACCAAACACCCAGTATAGATAAAAGTTCAGTCATCCCTACATAGTACATCAAAAGCAACAAATTCATCTAACAAGTCTTCAAAGACTACACAAAAGAATCAAGGTCTCCTACTCGTGGGAATGAGCTTCACTCATGAAAAGGGTAGTCAGTACGCTACGTACCGAGTAAGGTAATAATACTATCAAATCAACAATATAGATAAAAACATGAATTCAAAACTGATGATGAGTACACATTCAATCTATGAAAAATCTCATAAGATAAAATACTGATCCAAGCCTCTTTATTAGATATAACCATTTTCATTCTTATATATACGTTGAGTTTAGAAACCCCACTATTCTTAAACTAATGGAATGTTCTGAAGTACATGCTCAAAGATAACACACCTGCGCCACTATTATCATTCAGTGGAACAAATCTAAAAACTTCACCTTCTCTGGATAAAATGCTCCTGAGCCACTATTATTATCGAATGGAACTGATATAAAATATCATCTTGGTCCTCACTCACATACTCTTTCACTTTAAGTCATTAGTGTCTTATCCATAGGTTAAAAAATTTATATTTTCTTTCATGATGAACAGGGTCTCCAATATTATTAATCGGGTGGAACAGACTGAAACGTCTTCTCAGGGCAAAACACTGCGGAACCTCTGTTATCATCTGATGAGACGAATATAAAACATCACCTTGGTGATAATGACATAATATTTCACTTTAAATGAGTAATGTCTTATTCATGATTGATTTACAAGTACCAAACATATTAAGGAAGATGAGCACATCACACAGGTCATAAGGCCGATCTCTAAAGTTAAGGTCCTTACTTTTTTTTAAACCCAACTTTTACACTCCTAGAATAACTTATCATATATTGATCATTCAACCACAAAATATAGTATATCGCTCTCAAATATTATCACTATTAACATACTGAAATTTCACGGTCTAACACCCACGTCTAACACATACAATACTAGTCCTATCCCAAATGTTACTATTTATAGAGCCGGCAAAACCTTAATTTCATAGGTTAGTCATAACTCTTTCCATAAACCTTGTATGATTAACCAAATTTAATAAACATCCTTAAAATACCAATATTAACAACATATCAAAAATTTGTGGTCTAACTCAAGGGTTTGACACATGAGATAATAATATTACCATTTTAAGGCTATTATACCCTAATTAGGTCATTATCTCATTTTGAGGAACCTAAAAAATTCATTAACCACTCTAAACACTTCTCCTGATATCATTATCATATTTAAGCTACTTAACATATTAAAATACCAAAATTTTCATATTAACCCATATTGAACAAAGTGCTCTTATTTTATGAAAATCATGTCTTCAACTACCATTATTTTCCAAATCTTCCATTTATCATCATACCTCTTAAATATACTAATTTTCCACTTATCATACTTTATTTGACTCGTATTACTATTCCATAAAATATACTTTTCCACAAATACGACTTAGCGTAACAAAATTATATCAACACATCTTTCCCATTCTTACTTCCTTTAGATCATATAAATCTACATTATCACAACATATCATTAATAGCATGCAATCGATCATATAACAACATTATCATGATAATACACACAACCATACAAGAATTTAACAGAAAAACACTAAAATGTAGATTAGTATCCTAACCAGCAAAGACACCAAGCTCTAAGCATGAAAATCCTAATCCTCCTCCTCCGAGATTACCAAAATATCACCTACGAAAGCAAAATAATATACGATTGGGATCGGAGATTAAAATTAAGGAAAAGGTTAAGGTAAGGGAGAGTAAAAATGGAAATAACTAGATTCAAAAGGAAGCTTGAGTCGCATGGAATCGTGGTGGAATTTTTGGTGGTGCTATGGTAAAATTTTGGTGGTATTAAGGTAAGCTTTGGGTATAAAAAAGAGTGTGCACCACCGAAAAGGGGTGGCTGCACGGACGTGCAACAGACGGTGCACACCCTAACTGTGCACTGAGATCCTGCATAGGTAGGCTGTGCAAAGAGGTACAACCATGCTTGAGCAACGAATTGCCTCAAAAATAACAAATAAGTGTGAATAAGCTTGCGGAAGCCATGCGCGAATCATGCGAGGGCACAGAGGTATATCATGTCGGTTCACACAAGTGTGCGATAAATGAAAATAGAGGTGCATGGTCATGCAAGAGGCCATGTGTGAGACATGTACATCATAAAAAAATGACAGATACAAGGAAAGAAGAGGAGAAAATGACAGCAGTCGGCGACAATGAGGTTTATGATGGGGTGGTCTTGGTTGTTGATCCACCAAGATTTGGTCTATGCTTGGTGGCTATGGTGGTGCACGGTGGTGATGGTGATGATGTGTAATGAAAAAGGGTAGAAGCCAAAAGAGAAGAAAAAGAAGAAAGAAAGGGTGGATTAGGGGAGTGATGATTGACGGAAAATTTTGGGCAACAATAAGACAATAAATGAGGGGGAAAGAGAGATGAGAGTAGTATATATATATGTGTGTGTATGTGTGTGTGTGTGGCATGGTGGCGTAGGAACGGGGAGGATGTAGGGAGGTGATGCAGAGGATGATGATGGTCGACAGTAGTAGGAGGGGGTGAAGCAAAATTCAATGGAGGAATGGGAGAGGATGGTTGAGAAAGATGGTGGAGTGTTTGGTGAAAAATGGCAGGGGTATTAGTCAAAGGTAATAGTAATTGATGGTGATGGTGACGATTATGGCAGCTGTAGGAGGTGAGGGTGATGGTTGTGTGTAGCAAGTGGTAAGAATTATGTCAAGTATTATGGACAAAAGGAGGTAGGAGAAAGGAGAAAGGAGAAAGGAGAAAGAAAAGGAAAGGGGGGAAAGTTTAAGGTTAATTTTAGATAAATTTTTAATTAGCTAAAATAGGTAGAATTAGTGATATAAATTTTTAAAAATTCAGATAGGGTTACGAAATATAATTTATCTGGGTCAAAGATTCAAATTAGGTTAAGATTTTGGAATTAAGAAATTTAGATAAAGCTATAATAATATTTTCTTGGGATTAAAATTAGATTAAGGTATTAATGATATGGTATTAGGTTTAGCACAATTTTGGGGTATTACATCACTACCTCCTTAAAAGAGACTTCATCCCCAAAGTCAAAAGTCAAGGTTAGGGAAGAAGAGAAACAAAGATGTAAGAAAGAAATCTCTATGGTAAATTCTAAGAGTCGAACTATGATATTAGTTACTACTCCCTTAAGAGAGAAACCCAAAACCTAGCACACTTAAAAATCTCAGGATGTTACTCGCGCATGTCCTTCTTAGTCTCCTAGGTAGCCTCCTCTGCTTTATAAAGGCTCCAAAGGACCTTCACAAGCATAACTAAGCTTGTCTAGGTCTGTCGAATCTTAGTGTTGAGAATCCTCAGTGGCCTCTCCTCGTAGGCTTAAGAATTGTCAAGCTCAATTTCATCTGGTTTGAATACATGGGATAGATCCAGTACATACTTCCTCAATTGAGAAATGTGGAAGACGTTATGAACTTGAGCTAACTCTGGTGGAAGCTCGAGGTGGTATGCAACCTTACCAAGCCTATCAAGAATCTCATAGGGACCAATGTACCTTGGGTTTAGCTTACCCTTCCGAAAAAATCTATATACCCCTTTGGTAGGTGAAACCCTCAATAGAACTATTTTCCCTTGTTTGAATCCATCACTACGACATCTATGATATGCACCACTATTTTAATGACTATGAGCTGCTCTCATCCTATCCTGGATCAACCGAACCTGCTAAGTCATCTCCTCAATCATCTTTGATCCAAGTATACCTATCTCACTAATGTCACTCCAACACAAAGGTGTCCAGTACTTACATCCATATAGTACCTCAAAGGGTGCCATCCCTATATTGGCATAATAACTATTATTGTAAGAGAACTCAATGAAAGGTAGATGCTCCTCCAAACTGCCCCAAAAATCTAAAACATAAGCTCATAGCATATCCTCGAGTGTCTGAAATATCCTCTTCATTTACCCATTCATAGATGGGTGTAAGGTCGTACTCGTCCTCAATCTCATGCCCATAGCCTCATACAACTTCCCTCAAAAGTGTGAAATAAAATTCAAATTCTGATCGGAGATTATGTTAATAGGTGTACCTTACTTACTCACCACAAACCTCAAATCTGCATCGGCCAACTAATCCATACTCCAACTTGACTTCATTAGAACAAAAACAGTGGACTTAGTTAGCCTATCAATGATAACCCAAATTTTATCACAACCGCTATGAGTCCCCAATAACCCACTCACAAAATCCATTGAGATGGAGTCCTAGTTCCACCTCAGAATATCTAAAGTCTGAACCAACCCTATAGGTCTCCGGTGCTTGATCTTGACTTCTGGCAAGTCAGACACCTCAACACAAACTCTACTACCTCTCACTTCATACGAGGCCACCAATATATCCTCTTGAGGTCCTTATACAACTTATCCCTTCTTGGGTGGATAGAATACGGAGTGCAATGACCTTCGTCTAAAAGTTGACTCTTCAGATCATTACAACTTTGAGGTATACACCATCGACCCTTATAGGGAATCTTACCATCTTTGTAAATCTGGAAACCCTCATCTCTACAATCCTGAATCTTCTCTCAAATCCTCTTGAGCTTAACATGCCCAAGCTATCCTACTCAAATCTCATAAAAACCTGTCGGCATAATCATTAAAGCACACATTAGAACCTCAAGATCACCCTACTAGATTACTTCTATTCCCATATCTCCAAGTTGTTCCACTAAACACTTGGTCACCAAAAAATCACTCAAAGAGTGTGAGGTCTTCCTACTCAAGGCATCTACACCGACATTGGCCTTAACCTCATGGTTTTTAACTTGATATCATAGTCCTTCACCAAATCTAACCATCTCCTATGCCTCATATTCAACTCCTTTTGAATGAATATATACTTGAGGCTCTAATGGTCAGTATAGAATATGCATTGATTTCCAGATAGATAATGACTCCAAATCTTAAGTATGAAAATGAAGGCTACCAATTCTAAGTCATGCATTAGGTAATTCTACTTATGTTACTTCAACTAACACAAAGCGTAAGCCAATAACTTGCTATGCTGCATCAAAACACAACCCATTATGTGCTTCAACACGTAGTTTTAGACCTCAAATATGTCTGATCCCAATATTAGAGTCAAAACCGGTGACATAGTCAACCACCGCTTCAACTCCTGGAATGCTCCTTCACAAGCATCATCCTATTAAAACCTAGTCGTCTTCTTTAGAAGTTTTATCAAGGGACGAGCCACCTTCAATAAGTCCTGAACAAAGCGTCTATAGTACTCGGTCAAATCTAGGAAACTATGTACCTTAAGGACACTAGTGGGTGCCTTCTACTCAGTCACTATTAGAATTTTAACCGAATCCGTAATGAATCCTCCTGCTGACACCACGTGTCCTAGAAATTCAACCTCCTAAAGCCAAAACTTGCACTTAGAGAGTTTGGCATACAACCTATTCTCTTAGAGACGTGACAAAGTCATATGTAGATGTTGCTCATACTCCTCCCTACTCCAATAGTAAACCAAATATCATCTATGAAAACCATGACAAACTGATTGAGGAATGCTAGAAAGACAATGGGTGCATTAGTGAGCCCAAAAGGCATCACCGTACACTCATAGTGCTCATATTATGTCCTTAAGGTTATCTTCATGATATATGCCTTGACGATGTGCAATCGATGATATCTTGACCTCAAGTTGATCTTTGAGAAAATTGAATCACCCCGAAACTGGTTAAACAGGTCGTCAATCCTCGGAAGAGGATAGCGGTTCTTCACGGTCAGCTAGTTTACACCCCGATAATTGATACATAGACAAAGGCTCTTGTCCTTCTTCTTCACAAACAAAACTAGTGCTCTCCAAGGAGATACACTAAAGCAAATGTACCCATGATCCAACAAGTCATCTAATTGAGTCGTCTTTAGCACTTTCAACTCTACCAGTGACATCCAGTAAGGTACCTTCAAAATAGGTTTGGCCCTCGATTCTAACTCAATGGTGAAGTTAATCTCCTGTACCGGCAACATACCTAAAATCTCCTTAAGAAATGTGCCTAGAAACTTATGAGAAACCGAAATATCCTCTAATGCTAACATGTCCTTATTCAGCTTCTGAACCCCACATAAATACATAGGTTAACCTCTCTACACCAAATAATATAATATATGGGTAGATATGACCTTTGTTATAGGCCTAGGCTTGCATCTTCAATAGGAGACCCTAACACCCTAAGGTCCCTGCAACACAACTCACTCCTACAAACAATCTATCATACCCTTATACCTCCCAACATATCCATCCCAAGGATAATATTAAAATTCTGAAGGTCTATTTCAAAAAGGTCCACTAAGAAGTCTATCGTACATATCTCTAAGGCTACATCAGAGTAGAGCCTAGTACAATTTAGACTATCTCTAGAAGGAAAAATCACAGATACTGATATAGAAGAAGATGGAGTTAACACAACTTTAGCAATAAATGAAGAAGACACAAATGATAAAGATGCACCTAAATCAAATAATACATAAACTAGTGGCGAGAGAATGGAGAATGTACCGGTAACCACATCCAATTGCCTATCAACCTCTACCTTGTTGATGATATTTAGGCGTCCAACTAATTTTCCTCCCTAGTGTCCTCCACAATACCCCCTAAACCCTGAGTCTATCCTCCTACCTAAGGAAAAGAGCAAGGCCCTTGCCGTCTCCCCTTAGCCTCCCTAGGTTGGCTAGTGGCTAGGGCAGGTACCGTAACACCCCAAAATTTATACACTTTTTTTAAAAGCAATACTCATAATTTAAAATCATAAATTCTGGGGATGTTACCGCCACACTTAGTGCCAGACTGGTTCACTCCTACCGTTCCGGTACCAAGTACTAAGGCTAAGAAAACACCATTAATAATACCATACAAATTCAAATTTATAAAAATGAGAATTAGAGTATGCGTAAGTCTTACATAATTCGAAATACCGGCTATTGTTTTCCCATATAATTACTAAACAACATTAGTAAAATTGTTTCGACAATTCAAACTTAATAAAAGATAACATGAATCATAAATTTAAAAAGGACAACGGCCACGTCACTCTTAAGATTGATCCAGCCCAACTATCACTCTGCCCCTCCTGATGTCCCGTAAACATCGATAGCATCGAAGTAGTTATCTCCTACCTGCAACAGATTAGACGGGCCTTCTGCTCGTGGGAATGAGCAGCACCCATGAAACGGGTGATCAGTACGCTACGTACTGAGTAAGGTAACCGAATACTAAGGCCGATACATGAACACATCAAATCATGTAGGATAATAATCGGCATACAATTCCAAACTACACATGTGACACATAAGAGCATATAATGAAATCCATAGCTTGATATCAACAAGTCCACACATCAGGCCCAAAAAGATCTGGATTAATTATTATTTCTTTCTTTTATCAGAAGTCGATACACACCATGTTCTTTTATCAAAAGTCGATACACACGATATCCTTTATCAGGTCCATACGAGTACGGGAACCCTACTATTTTAGCCGGTGGATCGGTCGCGAGAGCACATGCCCTGCCACTATTTTAGCCGGTGGATCGGTCGCAAGGGTAACATACCCTGCCACTATTATATGCCGGTGGATCGGTCTGGCCTCTTTCTCATACGGTGTTCCACTGTAAGTAATTAGTATCCTTTAATAGCATTGATGATCTGGTTTGTCTTTATTGAGCTCGGGATCCTCCACTATTATAACCGGTGGGTCGGATACACATAGAACTTTATGTCCTAACCACTATTATTACCGGTGGATTGGTCATACATAGGGTAAAACCTTAACCACTATTCCTAACAGGTGGATCGGCTAGTCCCGTCTCAATATCTTCCACTTTAAGATATTAGTGTCTTAAATATTTTATTCAAAAAAATTTGACATTCACAAACATTTGCCCAGACATGAGTGACTAAATCCCTGAAAACCCTAACTCCACGCAAACCCTAACTCCACATAAACCACATTTCCATGCAAACCTTAGCTCCCATGCAAACCCTAAGTACACATGACCCAAACTTCCATGCAAACCCTAGCACCCAATCTCCACATACCACACTTCCATGCAAACCCTAGCTCCCATGCAAACCCTAACTCCACGTACCACACTTCCATGCAAATCCTAGCCCCCATGCAAACCCTGACTCCACGTAGACATATTTCCATGCAAACCCTAATCCACATGCAAATCCTAGTTTCACGTAGACCACATTTCTATGCAACCCCAATTCATATGCAAACCTTAGCTCCACGTATACCACATTTCCATGCAACCCCAATTTATATGCAAATCCTAGCTTCACATTTACCTCACTTCCATGCAACCCTAATTCATATGCAAACCCTAGCTCCACGTAGACATGCTTCCATGCAACCCTAACACCACATTTCATACAAAACCCTAGCATCATGTCATTTCATGCAAACCCTAACACCACATTGTTATACTCCCCATCATTATTTTACAATCCAAATATGCATGTCTTTGGGCATATCATACAATAATAATAACATAAACATACACATAATCTTCATGCCATGATTTATTCATACCAACATAATAAACTCTATAATCATGCCACATACGAAATAATTAATAGTAACAAACATAGAATACATGGCATATGAAACACATAATGCATATAAACACACAAATGGCCTTAGTAAACCCTTACTTAAAACGACACCAGTCTTGGTGCACACTCCTATTCCACTTGAGGGGTTTGACAGGGTTCACCTATTATATAAAAGTATACTAGAATTAGGCTCCCTTATAAAATTTTATTATTCTCTAACTTGTTCTAAGTTTTTGGTTTTTAATTAAAACAATACTACATAATAATTAATTATACAAAATATTACTTAAAAATAAAAATAATTTATTATTTTCATTCGAAAGGGTGGTGATATAAGGGTTTCTACCCTTCACCAAAATAGTAACAATAATAACAATAATAATAATAATAATAAAAGTAAAAGTAAAATATTATTAATAATACTCTTATTAGTAGAATAATAATATTAATAATACCATAATTCTTAAAATTACAAGGTGGCTTTCAAAACCACTCCATTTAATAATAATACTATTTAAAAATGTAGTAATGATATTAATATTATATATATACTTATAATATAAAAGTTAATAATAATAATAATAATATAATTAGTAATAATGTTAAAAATGTTAATAATAGTTGTAAAAAGAAAATGTCCGAGACTTAGTTAACATTTTAGGTTTCTAACCCTCCTGAAATAATTAAAATATTAAATAAATAATTACACTAATAATAACAATATTTATAATATTATTAATAATAATAGAAAACATGTAATAATTCCATTAAATAACCAAAATTCGAGAATAATAATTTATCTAACTCAAGAATACTCCCAAACCTGTCAACAAAATTTAGCAATTAGGAATCAGTTGATAACAATAATAATAATAATAATTATAATTATAATAATTAAAATTGAATTAACATTAAAAATTAGGATAGAAGCAGAATAATTATCAATAAATCGAAAGGAAGTGTTGAAAAGGTCTAGGGTTTCACCTTGAGTTGGAGGGTATGGGTGGCACCGGCGGTGGTGCCCGGAGGTGGCCGGAAAAGTGATCTAAGAGGGGTGAAAGTGAAGAAAAAGAGGTAAGGGGGAAGGAGAAAAATAAAATAAGTTTATGGGTCGGTGGAGGAGACTTAGAAGGAGATATTGGGTGGTTTAGAGGGTAGCAGAAGTGGCGGATGTGGCGGTGGACGGTGGTTTAAGGTTTCGGGGTGAAAATTCTGGCGAGATGAGCAGCAAACTTTGCACGGTTATGGAGGCCCGTGAAAGGAAAATAGAAGGTTGAAAATAGTTTAGTTAATTAGATGGCGTTTTGGGGAAGAGTTTGGGATGAAAAAGAGGCTACGAGGTTGGCTATCAGAGGAGAACGAGGCATCTAAAGTCAAGGTGGAGCACAGACTGGTACTTAGGGTTTCGGGAAAAAGAAAGCTCGATTTTAGGCCAAATGCGGGGTATTTATAGTGGTGGAGGGTAGAATTGAGTTGTGGGAGTTACTAGGAGGTCGAATCTGGTGAGAAATGGGATGGTTATGGTGTCGATCGGGCGGCAAAATTTTCAAAATTTGCCTGACCGTCGCGAGGTAATTGGGAGCAAACGTGGAGAAGAAAAGGTTAGTGGGGCAGTTCAAATGGAAGAGTGTGCCAAGAGGAAGAAAATGGGCGGGAGAAAGGCCGGTCACGACATGTGTGGCCGACGACGCCATTTTCGGGGGAAGGAGGAAGCTTGCGGTTATGGCGTCGGGCAAGAGAGGAAGAAGGAGATGGGGAAGGTTGGACCGGGCGGTTCGGTGTAGAAAGGAAAGGAGAAAAGAAGAGGAGACCGGGCCGGTCGAGCGCGAGGTGAGGGACGATTAAATGGGATGCCACGTTTTGGAAGTAAACGAGGTACAACGCAGCGCGACAAGGGACGGCAAGGGCGACAGTCGCGCTGGCCGGGCCGCGCTAATGGAAAGGAGAAAGGGGAAGGAAGACTGGGCTGCGAGCTAGGCCCAGTTCGGGGAAGGAAAAGAAAAAAGGAAAGAAGAAGAAGGAAAAGAAAGAAAAAGAAAGAAAAAAGGAAGAAAGAAAAGGAAAAAGGAAAAAGGAGGAGAAAAAAATAGGAAGGTTGGGTTAAATAATTTAATTAAAATGTTTGGGGTATTTAAAAATAATAATATTTAAATTCCTTTTTAGGCTAAATTAGGATTTTTAAATGATTTTCCAAAATTTTCATTTTAAATTAATAAATCACTCTAATTTTATTTAATTAAATTATTTATAAAATTAACATTAAATTGAAACTATTTTCTCTTTATTAATTTGAATAAAATAATTTATTTAAATGAATTCCCAAATTAAAATTTTTAATTAGATAATATACCCAAATTTTCTTTACTTAATATATTTATAAAATTTCTTATTAATTTGCCCTACTAAATTCCCTTTTATTTTAGTAAAAAAAAGATTTATTAAATTAAATTTTCAAATAAAACCTTATTTAAATATAATCTTTAATATTAGAAAATTTCGGGGCATTTCAGGTACCCTCTACTTCTAATGTTAAAAGGCCTACTATTGCGATATCAATGGTCCCTACTGCTGATACTGACTTTGCTAGCACTAGCACTAGCACTCAAAAGACCAATAACCCAGCTAACCACATGTCCTTCACTGAATTTGAGTGCCCCAAAAACTTTACCCTAGATGGTCTTGACCATAGAATTGGCACATGAAGCACCTCGGTTGACCCATTATCTACCTTAACCTCCTGATTGATCTTGGCATCAGTACTAACTTCCTTGAGGTCAGTTCTAAGCTCGCTACTAATACCCTAGAGGCTCACCTCCTTGGTACTAGATCTTACCTTTAAAACCCTATGTCTATAGCTTTCTCTTAATTAAAAGGAAAGCCTGCTCCTAAACAAGAGTAGCACTGATACATGACCTCTGGTATAACGTGGATAAGTCCTAAAAAGACATGACACCCATCATCTTATGTATGTTGAAGCGGAGCCCCTACTCGAACTTATAGATAACTATGTGATCCCTGGTGCAAACATTAGCAGCTTCATAAATTAGATGTGGTATTGTCTCACCATCATACTCCCTTGAGTTAGTTGCATGAACTCCTTCAACTTATTACTCTTAAGAATTTTAAGGTAAAACATAGCACGAATCATAGCCTTGAAGTTCTCCCAGGAAATTTGTAGCTAGCCCAGTGCACAATGACCTACTCACAAGGTGTCGGTGACTCCTCACAAGAAAAAGGCTGCAATACTCGCCTTTTGAGCAAGTGGGTAGTTAACTACCTCAAACGTCCTATCTATGTCTTGAATCTATCCCTCTAAGATGATCGGGTCCTCACCTTTAGTGTAGGTTAGGGGTGATGTCCAGTAGTCCTCTAAAGCTAGTCTTCTCTAATACCCTCCTATGGGTAATTTGAAGGTGGTGGTGGTGGCTGAGCCAGGCATTGGGCTAACTCGATGAACTTCTCAAGGGTCTCCTCCAAACGACCAACGTAGCCATTAAATGCCATGAAAACTAGTTGCAAGATAAAAAATGCATTTAGGGAAAAGCATTCTTAGTCTACTAACATATTGTGCATATAATCACATTCAAAAGCCACCTAAACTATCCATTATTGATTCCTCACAAGTTAGTCTAGGTTTTTAAATAAATTAATTTTTTCTAAAAATATTAAATCAACCGATGAAATAAAATGAGGGATCGTTTAAAAATAAAACTCAAAACACAGCAATCAAAACTTAAGCTCTGATAACAACTTGTAACACCCCAAATTTTACTAGTAAAAATTTTCATTTTATAACAGGAGCATATAAGCAAAATATTGGGTGTTATCATTGTAATTAACTTAAGTCTGGTTTGTCCTACCATCCATACATCAATTATAAGGAGAAAACCATTCATAGTAAAACAAGGTAATTGGAAATGTAAGAAACTTTTATAAATATAATACAAGTTTGAAGGTTAACTCCAAATTACAATAACAAAATACAAACTAAGGGATACCATGGATTAAAAGTCTAAAAATGTATTCGGGTAAATACATCAATCGGATAGCTTAACTCTTCCCAAATACTAAGTACAAACAAAATGTCACCCATTCCCACATATTGCATCAAAAGTAATAGTCATCTCGCAGGTCTTCAAAGACCTACACAAAAGAATTAGGGTCTCCTACTCATGGGAATGAGCATCACCTATAAAAAGGGTGGTCTATACGCTAAGTATTGAGTAAGGTAACAATATTATCGGATCAAAAATATAGATACAAACATTCATTCACACCTGATGATGAGTACACATTTAATCTATGAAAAATCTCATAACATAAGATAATGATCCAAGCTTATTTATTAGATATAACCATTTTCATTCTTTTATATATGTTGAGTTCAAAAACCCCACTATTCTTAAACAGGTGGAACAGTTGGAAGCACCTTCTTAGGGACAATGCACCTAAGACACTATTATCATCCAGTAGAACAAATATGAAAACATCACCTTCTTAGGGTAAAACACTCCTAAGTTACTAGTATCATTTGGTGGAACGGATATAAAACATCACTTTGGCACTGACTTATGCACTCTTCTACTTTAAGTCACTAGTGTCCTATACATAGGTTGCACAATTTATATTTTCTTTCATGATAATCAGGGGGCCCACTATTCTTTATTCAGTACAACGTATTGAAACACCTTCTCAAGGAAAAATAGTCCTAAACCACTAGTATCATCTAGTGGAATGATAAGCAAGGCCTCACATGATCTAGTGAAACACCTTCTTGGGGCACAAGTTATTTTTCTTTCACGATAAGTAGGGCCCCACATGATCTTTCATTTTAAATAATAAGTTTCTTATTCATGATTGATTTATAATTACCAAAAAAATTAAGAAAAATGAGCACATCACGCAGGTTATAAGGTTGATCTCCAAAGTTAAGGTCCTTAATTTCCTCAAACCCAAATTTTACACACCTATCATAGCATCTCTTATATTTATCATTCATTCACCAAATATAGTATATTAGTCTCAAATATTATCATTGATAACATACCCAAATTTCATGGTCTAACGCCTATATCTCACACATACAATAATAGCCTTATCCGAAAGGTTACTATTTACAAAGCTCTCAAAACCTTAATTTCACAGATTAGTCATATCTCTTCCCATAAGACTTTTTTGATTATCCAAATTCATTAAACATCCTTAAAATACCAATATTAATAAAATATCTAAAATTTGTGGTCTAACTCAAGGGTTTTACACATGGGATAATAATATTACCATTGTAAGGTTACTATGCCCTAATTAGGCCATTATCTCATTTTGAGGAACCTACGACATTCGGTAACAATCCAAACACTTCTCGTGATATCATTATCATATTTAATCCACCTAACACATTACAATACCAAAATTTTCATATTAACCCATATTTACTAAAATAATCTTATTTTATAAAGGTCTTGTATCTTCAACCACCATTATTTTCCAAATCACCCACTTATCATCATAAATATTAAACATACTAATTTCCCACTTATCATAATTTATTTGATCCATATTACTATTTCGTAAGTTATAATTTTCCACAAATATAACTTAGCATAACAAAATTATATCAACACATCTTGCCCGTTCTTATTTCCTTTAGATCATATAAATCCACATTATCACAACATATCATTAATAACATACATTCCATTATATAAAAAAAATATTCAAGATAATACACATAGCTATGCAAGAATTTAACAGAAAAATAATAAAATATTGATTAGTATCCTTACCAATAAGAACATCAGGCTCTAAGCATGAAAATCCTAAACCTCCTTCTCTAAGATTACTGGAATATCACCCACGAAAATAAAATAATATACTATTAGTATTGGAGATTAAAATTGAAGGATAATTTAAGGTAAGGGAGGGTAAAAATAGAAATAACCAGAGTCAAATGGAGCCTTAAATTGCATGGAAGTGTGGTGGAATGTATGGTAGTGCTATGGTAAAATTTTGGTAGTGTTTGGGGTATGGTTTGAGTGTGAAAAAGAGGGTGCATGGCTACAAAAGGGAGGCTACATGAGCATGCGGTAGATAGCACACACTGAGGTTGTGATCTAAGACCCTGCATAGGTAAAATATGCGAAGAGGCACAACCATGGTTGAGTAACGAATTACCTAGGAAATAACAACCAGATGCACACGAGTGTGTGGAGGCTATGTGTGAGCCATGTGAGGGTGCATAAGGAAATCATACGGGTCTGCACAGTTTTGCAATAAGGGAAAATAAAGGTGCACGGGTGTAGGAGAGGCCATGTGTGAGCCGTATGCCTTACAAAAACACGATGGACAAACATAAGAAAAGAAGAGGAGAGAATGGAGGTGGTCGACGGCAATGGTTGGCAACGATGAGGGGGAGGGATGGGGTGGTCTTGGTGGTTGATCCACTAATCTTGGGGTAGTGCTTTGTGGAAGAAGAAGAAGAAGAAGAAGAAGAAGAAGAAGAAGAAAGAAAGAAAGAAAGAAAGAAAGAAAGGGTCGCTTAGGGCAATGGTGATTATAGAAAATTTTGGGCAATAATGAGACAATAAATGAGGGAGAAAGAGTGAGATGAGAGTATTATATATATGTGTGGCATGGTGGAGTGCGAACAGGGAGGATGTAAGGAGGTGATGCAAAGGATGATGATGGTCGACATTAGCAGTATGGGGAAGAGAAAATTTTAACAAAGGAATAGGAGAGGATGGTGGAGAGTGATGGTGGAGTTTTGGGTAAAAAATGGCAAGGGTAGAAGTTGAAGGCAGCAGTTGTCAATGGTTATGGTGAGGGTTGTAGCTGCACAAGATGTTGACGATCATAGCAGTCATAGGGGTGGGGTGATAGATGTGTGTTACACATAATAAGAATTAGGTTAAGTATTACAGCTGGAAGAAGGTAGGAGAAAGTTAAAAGGAGAAAGAAAAGAAAAAAGGAGAAAGTTTAAGGTTAATTTTAGATAAATTTTTTATTAGCTAAAATAGGTAGGATTAGTGATATAAATTTACCAAAATTAAAATCAGATTACGAAATAGAATTTATGTGAATCAAATATTCAAATTAGGTTAAGCTTTTGTGATTAAGAAATTTAGATAAGGCTATAACAATATTTTATCAAGATTAAAATAAAATTAAGGTATTAATGATACGAGATTAAGTTTAGAAAAATTTTGGGGTATTATAGTTTTACTAGTACTTCATCATACTGATATTGCACTTGTGTAGTCACTCTATTAATCCGGCTTTTGGTCCAAGGAGCAGAGGACGATTTATAAGGTTACAACTTTCAGTTAGTGTATGCTAAGGGTGATGACGTGATCCATTAGTGGGCCATTGCTTGGGGTTTAAGGTTTATGATTGTGCGTAAGAATTATTCTAACCGGTTATTAGTATTTTTCCCACTGCGTTAGTATGTTTTTGTATTTTAAGTTATTTACACTCTTGTCTCAGATTCCTATATTTAATTTTGTAAAACTATCAAGTTCATTCTATCTATGAAATAGTTTAAGTCTTTATTATCTTATATTGTCACATTATTATTATGATCATGCATTATTTGTTCCTTGTTCCATTTTTCCTTACATCAGACATAGGTGAGGTGATGATCACACCTCTCGCATAGTTGATGTGGTGGTAACATTTCCTAATTTTGTATTTCAAGCTCTTTTGCTTTTTTTTTAAAACAAAATTTTCTGGTTCCAAAATTGGGAGTGTTACAACTATAATGCTCATGGGATGGTATATGTGCATTGATTATAGAAAACTCAACAATGCCACTAGGAATGATCATTTTTTTGTTCCATTTAGTGACTAAATGTTGGAAAGGTTTGACAAACACTCTCACTTTTGTTATCTATATGGGTACTCAGGATTCTTTTAAATCCTCATCCAACCAAATGATTAAGAAAAAATGACATTTACATGTTTGTACGACAACTTTGTATATCAAAGGATACCATTTGGCTTGTGTAATGCCCTAACCACTTTCTAATGATGCATGATGGCAATATTCTCTAATTTTTTTAAAAAATTATGGAAGTGTTTGTTGATGAATTTTTTGTCTATGAAACTTCTTTTTATGACTACTTGCATAACCTTCGCAAAGTGTTAAAAATATGTAAAAAAAAAGTCAACTCGGTGCTAAATTAGGAGAAGTTCCCTTTTATGGAACATGAAGGAATTGTTTTGGGTCATTTAACTAAAACTTTGGGAATTGAATTTGATAAGGATAAGATTGATATCATTGTGAAAATGCTACCCCTAAAAAATGTCAAAGTATTTAGGAGTTTCTTAGGTTATGCCAGGTTTGAAAGGCATTTTATTAAATATTTTTCAAAGATTACTAAACCCTTGACCCATTTACTTGTCAAAGATGTTCCTTTTGCATTTGATCAGTCTTGTGTAGATGTTTTTGGTAGGTTGAAGGAGGATTTAAAAAATTCTCTAGTGTAAGACCACTTGATTGGAACCTTCTTTTCAAAGTGATGTGTGATGCAAGAAACTATGATATTGGGGATGTTGGTGGGAAAAGAAAAGAAGGTAGAACCTACCCCATATACTATGGTGGTAAAACTCTAAATGGGGCTTAGATAAATTATGCTACAACAGAGAAGGAAATCTTACCTATTGTTTTTGTGTTAGACAAATTCTAGCTTTATTTTTTTGGGTCAAGGGTTATTGTGTTCACACACCACACAGCTCTAGAACATCTATTGGGAAAGAAGGATGCCATGCTGCAATTGATTAGATGGATTCTATAATTAAAAGAGTTTGATATGGAGGTAAAGGATAAAAGAGGTGTTGAAAAGTGGTAACATATAGTGTTTCTAGGTTTAGATAGGAGAGGAATGAAAGTGATAAGGAAGGAGATCCCTTTGATGATTCATTTACAAATGATAATCTATTTGTTGTTGCTAGTATTTAAGTTCCATGGTTTGCAAATTTTGTGAATTAAATTATTTGTGTGGTTCTACCTAAATACTTAACATACCAATAATGTAAGAAAATATTTTCAGATGTTAGGCACTATTATTGGAATGATCCTTACCTTTACAAGTGATGTGAAAATGAAATATTCATAAGATGTCTACTATAAGAAAAAGTTATGGATGTTCTTTCTCATTTCCACTCATCATCATATGGAACTCATGCAAGTACTTCCAAAATAGTTACGAAGGTGATACAAGTGTAATTATATTGGCCTTCACTCTTCAAAGACGTGAGGACTTATGTTATTAGCTATTATCATTGTTAAAGAATCAAAAACATCTCAAGGAGGAATAAGATGCCATTTAACAACTTATTTGAAGTCGAACTCTTTGATGTGTGGGGGATCGACTTTATGAGACCTTTTCCATCATCATTTAACAGAAAATATATTTTTTTAGTGGTGTATTATGTCTTAAAAGAGGATAAGGCATTGACATCTCCAAAAAATAAGGTGACAGTAGTCATTAAACTATTTCAAAAGATTATTTTCCCATGGTTTGGTATTCCAAGAATAGTGATAAATGATGGAAGATCTCATTTTGTGAATAGGGTTCTAAGTACACTCTTGAGGAAATATGGCATGACCCACAAGATTGATACAACCTTATCACCCTCAAACCAATGGTCAAGTAGAAATCAAAAATAAGGAGATTAAGGAAATTATGGAAAAGATGTTGTTAAATTCGGGAAAATATTAATCTTCAAAGTTAGATGACGTCCTATGAGCTAATTGAATAGCTTACAAGGCTCATATGGGAACAACATTATTTTGATTGGTTTATGGAAAATCATGGCATTTATCAGTTAAAGTGGAACATAAGGTACATTAGGTTATTAAAAGTATTCATATGTATTTGATGGAAGTGGGAGAACAGAGAAAACTTCAAATCAATGAACACGATGAGTTGGGATTGGATGCTTATGATAATGCCAAGATATACCAAGAAAGAACAAAGAAGTGGAATGACAAGTACATCCTCCATAAGGAATTCAATAAATGAGACCTAGTGCTTTTATTCAACTCTTGCCTAAAGCTATTTCTAGGTAAGCTTTGATTTATATGGTTAGGACCATTCCAAGTACGTATAGCACAATCAAAATATGGAGAGAGACCATGAAATACTTCAAGTTCAATGACCAGAGATTGAAGCATTATATCACAAGATCTCTAATTGAAAATTTAGGCACTTTTTCCGTCTATGATCTGTCAACACCTTCAGTATAAAGAGAGTCAAGCTCATGACATTAAACGATTACTTTTTAGGAGGTAGCCCAAATCTTATTGTGGTTTTTTTTGGCCATTTTTATTATTATTTATTTTATTCTATTTTATTTTAATGTTTCTTCTCTTTGCAATACATTAGTAGGCATTATTTTGGTGGATGCACTATTTATATAAGGGATAATATGAAGAATGGGTTCAAAATGGGGATAAAATACAAAGAAGAGATGCAAGCATGGTCAACACATATGCATACTTACAACTGTGCTTCTCATGGAAGCCAATTCACACTCAACTATAGAGAGGATGGAACATGCATAGCTAGCCTATGCCAAGATTGAACGCTTGATTCACTCAAATGCTAAGAGGACAGAATGCACACAACTAGCCCATGAAAAGTCGCACATCCATTCCACTAAAATTCCTAGATGATAGAACACTCATAGTTGGCCCGTCTAGTTCTCGCATACCTATGCCTCTACTTTCATTAATTCAATGTGGACGTATCTTGTGACATAACTCATTGCCCAAAAAAATTTCCCCTCGCGTCTCTCCTCACCTTCAATCCTCTACTTCAAACCCTAAAGTTACCTTCAACTTTCTCCTCACTTTTTACTCTCTCTACCCTACACCATTTTCCATCATGCTCAACCTATACCCTACATCTACAACTATGCACCACTTGTGCACACCTATAATGCCCAAGCATAGGGCATGCTTTGCATCTGCACCATATCCCTTCACACACACACCCCCCTATGCACACCTAAACCACACAAGAATAGTTTGTACCTACATTTGAAATCGTGTACTACTTGCACACACGCATCACCTCACACAACCTCTTCATATTTCTTATAGGGTTAAATTCTCATATATTCCCAATTAACACCTAATCTTATTTGTCTCTTTTACTGTAGACAACATAAGGACATGGCACCACCAAAGTGGACCAAATTTTACATAAATGATAAAGACGGTAAAGCATTTCACCCACCAAAAATGAGTGGCAAAGGTAAGTTAGAAAACACCCCTTCAAACTCGTATGGAATTGTATTTACCAATATAGCTCATAAAGAACATTTTTTTTTATTTCTTTTAGGGAAATCATGACCACTTGATATATCGATTGATTGTGCCTTAAGATGTTAGGTCTCAATAAGGATGTTAACTACCTATTGGGTTGAGGCAGTTTGGTTGCTTCTTTACATATGCTAATCACATAAGAAAAGGACTCAATCTTAAGTACCTCATATTATTTCACTTACATAGGTTAGATAGTAGCATCTCATTTAGAACATTTAACACTTCTCATAATATGCATCCAAACTAATTTTACAACTCAATTCATTGCCCTAGCATTCGGTGTATTACTTGTGATGACATTGAATTATGGGACTTGTAAGATTTTTGGGCCAAAATCACTTGACCTATATAGAAGTTTTCCCCTCAACTTTTTAAAGGGCATAGCACTAAATTCTCTTAGATTTATTACCCTATCTTTAGATATATCAAAAGGCTATGAATGGGGACTCTTTTTGGAAAGGGAGAGAGCTAGGGAAACATGCAAAAAATAGAGTTATTTGCCCTACTTTATATGTTAAGGGATGATTCCCTTGATGGTGGTTACCTCCTAGCCAAGCATCTAAGTAATTTCAGAAACCACTTGACCACCGACATTATTATAGGGGGCATTATCACATTTATAGATTTTTGGTAGGATACAGCCTAGACTATATCTTAGTTGATATATAAAGGGAACTATTAAGGTTACTAAATTGTGCTAATATGAAAATGTCGTTTACAAGGGTATGCACTTTAAATTGGTGTACAATCAAGAGGTGTGGTATCCACTTCCTAATAGATCCTTTATAACTGATCCATAAATTATCTTCCATCTCCTACCACACCTAGTCCAAGTCACCCTAATCCTCATTCTATCGATGACCCTCCTACCCACACTAGTGAGCCACAGAAATCACCATTTCTTGCTTCTTCCCTCCTACCATATTTTGACACTACACAATGCCCTTCCTCATCTACCCAATCATGGGATGCCCATTTTTATTAGATAGATGCACATTTTGATACACTTGAATCCTAAGTTGCTAGTCTTTGGGATTCCATTGCTTTTATTGACCTTGTGAACACCATGATATAATAGATGTATCAATTCCATTTTGAGCACAGATACACACCACCGCCGCCACCATAGGCGTGTTCACCTCCCTTCCCTATTTGTTTCCTTCACACACATTGGGGATAATTTCCTTTAAGCATGGGGGATTTGCTGGTCACTACCATCTATGTTGAATTTATTTGTATTACTTTCTTCTATTTTTCTTACCTTATTTTTATTTCTGCTTTCTTTTTATATTCTTTCTAATGTGCTTTGTTTCTTTAGTATGTTTGTATTAATATGTTGTTTTTATTTATTTTATTTTAAAGTGATTGCTTTTGATTGATTTTATTTTTTTCTTTATCTTTAAAAAAATTTGGAAAATGATAGATTAATGATGAAAATTTGATATAATCATCTACACTTCTTGATTATACATTAGCAAGACCGATAAATTACAAATGAGTATAAAAAAAAGACATTTAAAATGTTTTTGAGTGTGAACTTTCCAATTGATAGACTCTCAAACTACTTATTCTTCTATCACTCTAGTTGATTATCTTCATTGATTTGATCATCTAAACCAAGACATTATAAATAGAGTTGGTATCATTAGAACCAATAACATCTTGATCCTTATAGTTTGTTATATTTTATATAGCCTGAATATTTTTTAATTATTTGTATTATCCTCTGATGTGTGAAATTAGAACTTACATAATTTCTCATCAAGGCCACATATGATTTTGCATGCATTATTGAGTCACATATTTCTTTTCCAACTACAATAGCTAAATTACCTACCAAATGATATTTGTTATCTTCTTGCTTAACTCCTTTGAGTTTAAGACATGTTCTTTTTATTAAAACCTACATTTATATCCCTTAATCTTGAGTTCTACAATACCCCTGTCCAAAACTAGGGGCTGATAATTCTTGAATTTATTTTTTGTAGATATGCTAAAAATAAGCATAGGTCAGTTATGAAAGTGTGTTTCGTAGTAAAGATTATATTGAGAAAATGATCTAATTATATCTTTGTTTTCTTTATAAAAAAAGTGTTAAAGTTGTAATGTGGGTGATTGAGCATTTGAGTTTTGATTAGTAAGGAGGGGTTGTTGCAAAATCCTTCGTTAATGTTTTTAGATTATATTAATATACTACTGATCTAAAAATTTGAGATATATTCTTATAGTCGTCGCTTCATTTGTTTTTGGGTCATTAACTATGATCCTAGACTTAGCCAACCTTTTACCCTAGCCCCATTACTACCTTAACAAGGCCTCATATTTTTTATTTTTTATTTACATAATATATTTTAAGTGGTGTTGAATGAGAATATATGAAAGCATATGGTAGATCATTATTGGCTTGGAGAATTTTGATCAAAATGATCACATGCTTAAAACACATGAGTATAGAGTGTATACATTTGCCTATAGTGAGGAAGTCTACTTCTTTATCTAACATTTGTATATCAAGGATGTGCATCTATATGATTTTAAACCATCTTAGACTATCATAATAATATTGATTTGAAAGTCAATGCTGAGGGTTCTTTACAACTTTATTTACATTTTATGTTATTAATGCTTACATTCTAAGTAGGTCTTGTATATATTTTCCTTATTTATGTAATTTGTTTCTATCACAAGAAGCCTTGATCTTCATCCCTTTTTCTTGTTTTTCTTTTCTTTGTCATTCGTTTCTATTTGCATGCTTTGAGATACTTGAAGATAAGCACATTTCAAGCATGGAAGAGTTTATAAAATCATTATTTTCTACTTTTCCACCCTGATTTGACTTAAGTTTATGACCCTATTTCATAAAATTTATGAAATTTTGTGTTATCTTTGCCTCTTGTTCCAAATATTGCTTTCTTGGTATTTATTTTGTAGGGATTTGCAAAAACATGCACAAAACCAAGGAGGAAGAGTACACATTTGGAGCAAGGACTATATATGGAAGGCTTTATAGGAAGAAAAACAAATAAAGAAGAAGATAAAAGATAAAGATTCAATAAGGGTACGAAAATAACCATATATGTAGCTAAGCCACAACTATAAATGCCAGCATAGCATAGCCATGTTGACCCATGCACAATCGTGCATAAATTCTTAATGAGAGAAAAGGAGACACACGTTCTGGCTATGCGAGACTAGTACAACTATGTGGTGCAATGTCGAGACCAAAGGCAACACACAGTCTGTACATACAAGATCATCATAGTTGTGTGCTTAGTAACAGGACTGAAAGTAATAATAACTCATAGTTTGGATGTGTAAGACAAGCACAACCATGTGGCAATTATCCCACAATTTGCATAACCCATCCCATTTTTGAATGAAGGGAACGCCATTTGAGAAAAAGGAGGAGAGTGGTGTGTAAATGGGGGGATTATATTTTTTTCTCTTTATTTCCTTTGATCTGAAAAAAACCCTCCATGGTTGTAATTCAAGAATTTCGTCATTAACTCTTAGATTTAAATCCAATTTTAGATTTTTGTACACACTCTTAACATAAGATTTCAACATTAATCTACAGTTTTATCTTTATCTTTTTAGAATGTTATTTATTATGCTTAATGTTATGTATATTCTTGCATTTTATATCTAATATTTGATAAAAATTATGAGCGAGTAGATTTATTTTCTAGGATTAGATCTAGTCTAAATTATTCGTTAATGATTAATTAGTTTGATTCCCACTTTTATTGCTTGAATTCGTATATTCAAGTGTTAGTTCTTCATTTATGGTTGAGTTGATTAATCACTAATTTCACTAAACATAAGTATTTAATTGAAGGAATGAAAGTTGAAGATTAATGACTAGAAATTTAATAATTGAATGGGAGAATCAAACCATGAAAGTAGGCTAGAGTCTTTTAGAGATTTTATCATTTTAGCTCAAAATGTAATTGGTTTAATACCATGAAAATTGGGTATTAAGTTGGATTAGGTATGAATTTTAGACCTCAAAAGAGGGTATTAGTTAATTTAGTATATTTCACCATCTCCGATTTAAGTAATTGTTTGATAATTGAATTGATTATTCATTAATTATTGATTTATGATGACAATCCAATCCTAAGCTTCTAATTAGATTTTATTTACTACCTTTCACATCACCAATGGGATATTTTATTCTCTTAGTCACTATCTACTCTTTAAATTTGATATTATCTAGATAGCTAAAATAGTAAAGATTTGGTATTCAACACGAAGTCTCTATGGGATACAACCACAAATCTATGCGCTTGTGGTTTTAAACCATCACTTATTTATTGATTTCATGTCTCATAATGAATTCATAATCAATTCCATAATCTTATTTACATTGATTTTGGGAACCTCACTATTCTCAACCAGTGTAATACTATCAATAATATATAACTCTAGGGCATCAAGTTTCGAACTACTATTCTTAACCGATGGAATGGTATTAATAATATACAACTTTAGGGTATAAAGTGCCTAATAACTATTCTTGTCTAGTGGAATGGAAAAGTACAAATGGTCCTAACTCATGTGGTTTTTCACTTTAAGTGATTAATATCTTATCAATAATTACGATCATTCGGAATATTTATTCAGATTAAGTTTAGGGAGCCCACTATTCTCAATCAGTGAAATAGTATCAATAATATACAATGCCAAGGCATTAATCTCCTTGCCACTATGCTCAATTGATGGAACACTTTCAATAATATACAACCTTATGGCATTAAGCTCTTGGCCAATATATTCTCGTCAAATGGAACGAACAATAACAACCGGTCCCAACTCATGTGATCTTTTATTTGAAATTATTAATATCTTATGCGTAGTTATTTATCTTAAGTTAATCATGCAAACACACATATCGGCATGCAAGACACATTACCCATCTTACCATAAATATTTGAAACACGTAAAATACAACCATGAGAATACCGGTATATTTTCCAAGGACAAAGTCATATTTCCCCTAAGAAACCCTAATTTCACCAGTTAAGCATAATTTATTTCCTAGTAATCATCCTATCACCAAATTCAATACTCATACTCTAAACATCATTATTGAAAAAATGCCAAAAACTCATGGTTTAACCCTAATGTCTTACACATGCAATTATAGCCTATCTTTAGGGTTATTAGTTATAATTCCTCAAAAAACCCTAATTTTAAATTAATCATAAATTTTCCAATAAAACTTATATAACCACCAAATTTAACATAAATTCATAAAATTTCAATAATAAAAATATATCTAGAAATTAAGATCAAACTCCAATATTTTGTACATATAATAGTGATCCTGTCTCTAAGGTTACTATTATTAATTTAAACCATTTTCTCATTTTATTAGACTTATTCTATTCATAATTACTTCTAAAATTCCATGTAATATATTTAAAATATTTTGAACTATTTAACACATTATAATGCCCACTATTTTATATTTCACCCATACTAATCAAAATGCCCCTAAGATAGCTAAAATACCTATATTTTCACAAAAACCTTACAAATCCCAATATAAATAATTTTTCAATCTTCAATATATATATATATATATCATCATCATCATCATCATCATCACAATGAAAATGCATAACCATAATTATACATAGATACTACATATTCTGATTTATGCCAACCAACAATAGATACAAACACATGCTTGCAATACTTTCCCACTTTTTCAACTTATACACCATATATCATATAACATCATGATCATAATAAAATTATCCACATAACCATTTCAAACATGATATCAAATACATGTGTACAAATTGCATATAAAATCTCTAAATATGACAAGTATCCTTTACAAAATCGTCTCTGATATCTAGGTACATAAGACTTACAAACCTTCCTCAAATACCACTAGAATATCACCTAGAATTCAAAAGGGGTGGTGCACATTGGAGGGAAAAATGGTGGTCCAAGGAGAAGGCAAGATAGTATAGGTCAGGGAAGTAAGTGCAAGAGATAAGGAGTGAGAAATGTAAGAGGGCACGACTAGGGCGTGACTCAACCAAACCAAAATGGGGAGACAAGGAGAGTGAAAATAAAATGGCTTGGCTTTAGGGTGGTGATGGTTGATAGGCCAAGGTGGTGGTGTAGTGGAGATGGGATCAACGGTCAGCTATAGGCGGCACAAGGGGTTGGTGGGCAACATAGCACATGGGAGAAGGATGGTGGGTGAGTTGATAGGAAACGTAGGAAAAAAAGGGATGGTGGTTGGTGTGAGGGCTACAATTTAATGGAAAATATATTATGGTTGGGATAAGTTATGACGACATAGAGGTGGATGGTGGCTAGGGTGAGGTGAAATGATAGAGAGGTGGATAGAGGATAGGGTAAGGTGCGATGGTAGGGAAATTCATGGTGTTTGGGGTGAGGTGTGAAGTTAGAGAAATGGATGGTGGTTGGGGTAAGGTGCAATAATAGAGAAGGTTTAAGGTATAATGGTAAAGGAAAATAAGGGAAGAAAGGGAGGCTCGAGTAGTGGTGGTGGCACTAAGTGTGGTGTTGGCAGCCGGAAAACATAGTAAGGGAAGGGAGAAATGAATTAGGGGGCTTGGGTAGTTTTTTTTTGAGATAATAATGGAACTAGAGGGTAGTGATAGGGTTCATGCGTGTATATATATAGGTGCATGGGTGAGGGAGAAATGGAAACCGACGAGGAATGCTTGATTGGTATAGTTGGGTAGGTGGATCTAGAGTGGCGGGGAGGGTGTTGTGTAGGGGTGTAGGGGTTTTGTAGGGTGAAAGGATTAGTACAGGGTGTAGGGAGTCAGCGTGCATGATTGGGAAGGGGAAGGTGATGGCGATGGAGGTGCTTGGGGTTAGGGTTTTTTAGCCCAAAAAGGGAAATGAGGGGTTGGGTGCAAGTTAGGAAGGAAGGGAGGAGAAAGAAAAGAAAGAAAAAGGTGAAAGAAAAGGGGGAAGAGGAAAGATAAAAAAGGAAAAAGGAAGAAAAGAAATTTTGGGTTTAAGATTAGGATTAAGTTTAAGTGTAAAATTAGGGAATTGGGTAAAAACTTACCTATCGATTATCTGAGGTTAGGATTAGGCTAAAAATATATAGATGGCTTGACAATTAAAGCTTGGATTAGGTTGAAATATTAATTAATATAGATTATAATTGTATAAAAATTTAGAATATTACTACCCTAAATTTTACTACCGAAAATTCTTATTTTTAGCAGAATCATAATATCAAATTACCTAGGTATTACTGCCATACTCGAAATAAGTCTGGCTTATCATACCATCCTTACATCAAATACCATGCAAAATAGTTAAGAATTAAAACATAATAAATAGATAATAAGAGAAAATTCATAAACGTAGATAAATTTTAGAGATTAAGTCTAAGTATAATATCAAAATACAACAAAAGGGATCCCATAAAACTGAGAGTCCAAAAAAGTATTTGGGTTAAAACTAACCTCTAGATAGCATGATTTTATACTTAAGACCAATACATAAGAATCATTCCTCCACACATAAGGCATCATGTGCAGAAAAATCATCCAAAGGATCCTCATTGACTAGCACAAAAATATATAGGCCGTCTACTCATAAGAATGAGAAATACCCATGAAAAGGATGATTAGTATACGATGTACTAAGTAAGGTAAACATATATCCAAAATACGGGTATAAAATATAATAATCATAGATGCCTCTTAACATAAAGTGATGTAAGGTAACCACTAATTCCATAACTCAATATTAGATATAAACAACATCTATTCTTTTATTTATATTGAATTTAGGGACCATGTTATTCTTAATCAAATGGACTTGAGTAAATTAGCTCTCAAAGTAGAACATATCTGAACCACCATTATTATCAAGTGGAACTGGACCAACATATAATAGGGTAACACACTCTTGCCCACTATTATTAAACAAACAAAATGGTTTAAAGAACCTCTCATAGCTTAACACACTTGAGCCACTATTATTGTCTAGTGAAACAGACATAGCACTTTAGTCCTAACTCACATAATCTTTCACTTTAAAATTTTAATGTATTATCCATTAGTACTTATGTCGTAATCATATTCTCATTCATGTTGAGTTTAATTCCCTACTATTCTTAATCTGGTGGAATGAACTGATGCACCTCTTGGGGAAAAATGCTCCTGATCGACTATTATAGTCTGGTGGAACGGATATAACATATACATTAGCCCAACTCATGTAATATTTTACTTTAAATGATTAGTATCTTATTTAGAGTTTTTTAATCGATATCATCAAGCAAGACTCATATAGATATGCATAACACATAATTAAAAACAAGTAAGGTACAACCACATAGTTATGAGCGCATTTCCTAAGGAAAAGGCCCATACTTCTCCTAAAAAATCCTAATTTCACAAGGTTAGTATAACTTTTTATTTTATTGTAATTTTACTACTCATCATTATACCAAATATTCTAAGTGTCACACTTAGCTTATTTAAAATCTATTTCCCTTTCTAAATCACTAAAATTTTATTTTTAACCTTTACTAACCAAAATACCTTTCTCTTACTAAAAATCCTATAACTTCATATTAGGTAACTTATGTCTTGATCAATCATCATTTATTCATATTACTTAAGAAGTAATTGATAATGACCTCAAAAATTATCATGACATGATTATTTCCTATATTATTGTTAAATGACAATAATGTCCTTACGTAAGCTAATATGCTCATATTTTCACAAAGAACTTACAAGTCCTAATAGTAATGAATTTTAACCTCTAGTTATATATATACCACATACTTAGATTCATGCCATGTAACAATATATATAAATGTTTTCACATTTTTCTTACTTTTAAGATATTATGTAATAGCATTATCGTAATCAACATTATCCAAATAACATTATCAAATAGGATATCACATACAAATATACATTGCAAACACAAATCCTAACTACGACATGTATCCTTACCAAAAATGACACAATTCTCTTAGCAAGTAAGCCTAAGTCATCTCCTCTAAAATCACCAAAAAATCACCTATGAAAACCAAAATAAAACACAATGAGAACATAAGAATGTAACAAAGGAAAAGTTAAGATAAATGAGGATGGAAATTAGGATAACCTGTAATACCCCATATTTTTGATTTCATATTTGAATTTAATTAATTGTTGTCGTTATGGATTATTCTAAATAAATTCGTTCACCACCATGACTTTATTTTATTCATATAATTTCAATTTTGGTTAAAAATATCTATTTCTTTTCTTTTTTGTATTTTGATTTTTAATATTTTAGACTCATTTTCGATTATAACTTCTTTATACTATTACGACTTTATTTTGGAATTATATTTTATTAACGAAATAAATTATTTAAATTATAAAATTTTCCTTTAAAATAGTAAATTATTTTAATAATTTTATTAGTAGAAAATATTTCCAACTCTGAATTTATCCATTTTTCTGAGTTCGTTAAGATCTTCGAAAAATTTTAAATTAAAAGAGATTTTCATAACTTATTTATAGATTTCTTTCTGAAATTTATTTTTTTTCATTTTACCTTTTTTATTTATGGAAGACCATTTTTGAAAATTATTTAAATTAGTCCCAGTATTTTAGAAATTAATTTAAATATTTTCTTGTATGATTTTGAATATTTTTTGAGGTCTTATAATTTATTTTCATAAATAATATAGATCTTTCTGTTTGTTGGCAATTTCTTACAAAAACTTTTTTGAAATTCTTTATCTATCTCTTATATCGATTTTATACCTTTGGATCCTTAAGAAATAATTTTTGTGAAATGAGTTTTAAGAAAATCTTCCAATATTATTTTCAGATATTTAGTATTTCATTGTGTGTTTGAATTTGTAGAAAAATAAAAAATAATAAAAAATTGACCACCCCCATTCCTTTTTCCTTTTCTCTTTTCTTCTCTCCCTCTTTTCTTTTCTTCTTCTCCTTGTCCTATCTCTTATGCACCAAACCCCATCCCTCACCTCCTTCTCCCTACTCCTCCACCGACTTTAGCCACCAACCAGCCTACCAAACTCCACAAGCACCTCCTCTCTCTACCGACCCTTATTCCTCCATTTTCGCCGCCACCCACCGAGCAAGCAGCACAGCAGTGGGTGAGCAACAATGAAGGGTAGCCGAGGGTCACACTACCATATTCATCCATGGAGAGCTTAGCTGGCTGTTGGCGAGCAATGGTTGGCTTCCAACGAAGCTTCCCTAGCCTGCACTATCTCCAATTTGCAACTCCTTATTTGGTATAAATCTTTTGGAAACCATAACCTTTATTTTGATTAATTTGGTATGAATTAACTTATGATAAGATAAATTGTTTGTTTAATTATATATATATATATATATATATATATATATATATTGTATAATTAATTTAGAGTGGTTAATTATAGTGTATATAGTTTATTTGTAAAAATCAAAATTTTGACCCGCTTATGTTCAGATTTTATGGATTCATCCAATTAAGCAATTTTTGATAAATTGTTCATACAATATGCTATAAAATGTTTCTAATTTCATATCAGAATCATCAATTTGAGAAATTTATGTAGAATTAATAGGAATTGGATTTATAGGTCAAAATCCACTTGAAATTGTATGGTTGAGTATGTATTGGAATTGTATAATACATTATGTTGTATTTTATGATATAGAATGATTCGGCTAATAGCACTTGAAATTATTCGGCCTTAATGCCACATGAATTGGTTTGGCTTTAATTTTCTTGGAATCAATCGTCTTTAATATCACTTAGATTGGTTCAGCTTTAATGCCACTTGGAATGGATCGGCTTTAACACCGCTTGAAATCTATCAACTTTAATGCCACCTAAAATTTATCAACTTTAATACTACTTGGAATGAATATAATAATGGAGATTTATTGTGTTGATGGAAGTGATTTAAGTGCGGTTACGTGGTCCTATTTTGTGGTTGGTTGAATCTTTAAATAAAATATTAATCATTTAAAGTGAAAGATCCTGAGTCGGGACTTATACCACTTGAAGTAGCTATCCGAGTTAGGTTTAGTATTCACTTAGTATCATTCCGGTATTTTTCTATTATGTGATCTTAAGTGCCTAACGAGGTCTGGAGAGGCCCTCTTCTACTATATAGGTGTCTTGATATATTTTGGCCCTATAAGGAGTATGCATACTTAAGTAATTAGGTGTCCTATTTATTGGTGGTCTGATTATATTTCTGGGTAGGCCAGCTAGAACTAGTACCGTTCGAATACTAAATTAGTTGTTACAATCTATTTGAGTCTCTATCCTTTAGCTAATATAATCAAATAATTGTGATCACGATAATGACATATAATAATGAATTATTATCACTCACTCATGGGCTTTATATTTATTTTCATATGCATGTACCTAGGTTATCTCCCTTACAATAGTGATACCATATGACGTATATCCATACCCAATTATCACATGATCTATTATTTAAATCACACATGGCTCTTATATGTAGAATGCTATCTTCTAGGGTAGTGTGTGATACTTAGCATGTGATCATGATTTCTTGTATGTTTGTATCCTATGTGTTGTCATGTCTAGTCATGTATTTATAAGCATGAATCCGTGAGCATATGTTTTATTGTATGCATCACATGTATAATTGAGTATGAGTTGTATGAGTGGAATGGTGTATATATCACATGTATAACTGAGCATGAATTATTGTATGAGTGGAATAGTGTATGTATCACATATATAATTGAGAATGAAGTATTGTATGAGTGGAATAGTGTATTTATTATATGTAAAATTGAGCATTAGTATTGTAAGCTAGAGAATACCATATCTTATGTGTAACATGCGTTTCTTCCATGAGTCAGATAGTTGTAATTTACTCAGTACTAGACCTGTACTGATACTACTTTGGTTGAATGGGTCCTATAATGATCTACTAATGGTGGGGAGCAGATATCCTATGCAGGCTTGATACTAGATGTTATTGTTGGGTTGAAGGATTGGATTTGAAAGAGTAGGCAATCCAGAGTTTTATTCCTCGGAATTTATTTGTATTTATCTATATTTACATTTGAAAATTTTCAAATGTTGCATCAAAATTTTAAGAGTGTTGTAATTGAGTTTTAATTTCCCTTTTACTTTGATAAGCCATTAAATTATAGGGTTACTTCATAGGTTTTTTGCTGATTTATTCAGTGATGATTTTGTTTGATGAAATTTTTCACTTGACATATGCAATTAGATATCTCTTTGTGGGAGTTTATCCTCACAACATAACTATTTTTTGAATTTTTACTGGATAGGTTTTAGCTTTGAATATAGCATGATATAGATGGTGGACATTTATCTTGTGTTAGGTGTGGCGGTAACATTCCTTAATTTTAATTTTAGCTTTCATATTATTCTTTTAATTGAAAATTTTCAGGAGTAAATTTTATGGGTGTTACATAACCGAAACAAGTGGATAAACTCAATCTACATGGGAGTATGGTAGTGCTAAGGTGGACTATGGGACATGTTGGGAGGGAAGCATGGCTATGCCAAGGGAAATTCAAAAGTGCATAGGTAAATCATGCAACGCATGCATGGGTCAAGAGCGTGGAACACACACGGGCAAGGTGTACAGGGTGAGCACAACCTAGGAGTTTTGGGTGCAGATAGCAGTGTGAGAAGAGCATGAGTGAGAAGGAAATGCACGCATGGGTTGCGCGCAAAATTATGCACAAGTCATGCTAGAGGGGAACATTTGGGACGAACGAGGGTGCACGTTCATGTGCCTTAATGGAAATGAATAGAGCATAATGGGGAAAAGGAAAAAAAGAAATGGCGTAGGTGTGGCGATGGTTAGCTAACGACAAGGGGGAATGATGGGGTGGTAGTGGTGGTTGGTTTTCCATGGGAACGATGGTGTTTGGTGGTTGGTGGTGGTAAGTGGTGGTAATGGTGGATGATGGTAATAAACATAGTAATAACGAGAAATAGAGAAGGGAAGGTGGTCAGTTTGGGATGCTCGACAGAATTAGAGGGAGTGAGTGATTAGTTGGGCATTAAATGAGGTATATATATGCATATTTACGTGCATGGTGAGGAAAGATAAAGAGGGAAGGTAGGGGTGTCATGGTATAGCATGATCAGGGGAAGGTGTAACACTCCGAGTCGATATGACCACGCGGAGGCTACCTTGAAGTGCTTTCAGATTGATCAGTTGGCCCCACATATGAACACGAGTCCTTTCAGTACGCTTTGTCCTCACTCACGCACTTTCTGAGAAATTTTCAGAACTTCCCAGAAGGTCACCCATCCTAAATTTGCTCCACGGCCAGCACGCTTAACTGTAGAGTTCTTAGGATGGAATCACCAAAAGGATGGTATACCATGTTGATATAAGTATCCAAATCAATACTTATAACACTCCGCTCAATTTGGGGTATTACAGAAGGATTTGGGTAAAAATTTCAACAGACACGTCCCTTAAGATATGGGAGTTGATAGTGGTAATGATGAATCTAGGATAGGCAGGTTCAATGGGTAGGCATGGCTGAAAAGATTTGGTTAAGAAGAGAGAATCACATAGGAAAAGAAGGAATAATATGAAAAAGGAATCGAGAAGGAGAAGAGAAAAAGGAAAAGAAAAGGAGAAGGAGAAGGAGAAAAATAAAATAATTTTAGGGTTAGGATTGAAATTAGGTTAAAATAATTTAGATTAGGAAATTACGGTACAATTACTTATCAACCATTTGAGGTTAAGTTTAGGTTAAAAAGATATTAATAACCCAGAATAAATATTAGGATTAGATTATGATATAGGATTAAATTAGGGTAAGGTAGAAATATTAATTTTTTGATATTAGAATTAAGTTAAATTATTAATTACTCAGGATGTAGATTAGATAAAATTTGAGGTATTACAATCACAAGGATGTCCCAAGTGTAGTTTCTAATCCTCCTCTAGTCAATGCTATATCTTTGGACTTGGATTTGTCAAGTAATCACCTAGTTGGGTTACCCACTTAAATTATTAGATGTCATGAACACTTGAAGTAAAGATTAATAACCAAATGTTTCATTTATCCCCATTTGGTTTTCTTATATGATTAGGTGTGTATATGGTGTCTATATATATATAAATACTATATTCCTTTATAAGTGTTACTTAGTTGTTCCATTAATTTATTATGTTTTAAATAGGGTTGTGATGATTCATGGTATATATGACGACCAGATAACCTAGTGCAGATGTTATGTGATTATATTTGATGATGGATGCATGACTACGAGATGGGTGAGAGAATGACTTAGCATTTAAAGTTCTATAGTTTAATAGTGTTTTGATTTTAACGAGTTTTAAATGTAGTAGAGTTATTTAATTTACTAATGTATCGTTGACTACTTTCAGTATCGTCATTTGAAATTTTCCTTATAATGTCCTATTATGTTGAGATTTTTGTGGAGTATTTATTTTGGTTTCTATTTTAAGTGGAGCAATGGTGTCTCATTGTCCTAGATATGGTGATAGTATCCTCAATAATGATTTTAACTTCCGCATTTTCTTAAATTTATAGTAGTTTTGGCTTTAAAAATTAAGTGTGTTATAAAATTACATATAGAATTTTAATGTAGATCTTTAAATATCAAAACTTGTTAGTATTAACTACCAAATTAACATGTCCCGTGACTCTTTAAGTTCATGATTGATATTTATGAAGTGTTAATTGGAAACTCTAACTTTACTAGAAAGATAAACTAAAAAGACAATAATTAAAGTTTAGTTAATTTCCTAATTAAGAGTACAAAGGCACGAACCGAAAAGGATAAAATAAAGAAAGTATACATACCTCAATTTAAATTGTCATTTCTTTTATCAGCTGAACACACGTAAGGGGAGGAGGGCCACAAGGTGCACCGGGTGGGACTCATACCTCTATCCGGATATATCATTGAGGAAGGAGGAAAGATTGATGATGGGATTTGAACCTAATGGGAAGCATGGTAGGCGCCACCTTTACCATCTACGCCTTGAGTTGTGCCCATAATTAACACTCCGTCTATCTTTTGATTGAAGTCATCGTATATTTTAAGAATACATTTTAATAATTACTTTTTTTGAGTTATAGTATATTACAATATAAAAATATAATTATTATATTTATATTAAAATTTTAAGTTTTAATTTTTATAATTTTATTAATATGTAATAAAAAATATTAATGATTAAAATTTACTCTTCAAATATATTGTAAAAATTATATAAAAAACAGAAATTTACTTTTCATAATCTTAAATAATAAATGATATATATCATTCTTTCAATAAAAATGTAAATAAAACTAATATCATTGTATGTATAGTTTCAACAACAAAAGCAAGGAAAAGAGAGATAATTAAGGGTAATTTATAAAAGTTATAATAAATATGTGTGTGTAAGAAATATAGTTATGATTTTATTTTATCTTATCTGTTGTTTAGTATTCTTACACTCATAAAAAATATATAAAGGCACATAAAAAAATACACATTTTGTAAAAATATTTATATTTTCTAACAAAATACACTTCCATCAACTTATAAATACAAACCTTAATAGAAGGAAAATACACATATTAAAAAAGATTTATAAATATACGTTTTATATAATACTAGTACATCTTACAGAATATATCTAAATTCATATCTTCTAGAATATAAATATTTATTTTATAAATTATATACAAATACACACCTTATATATTTTTTTTATTCGGATATATATATCATACAAAATATAAAAAATAATAATTAAAAGATACAAATACACATCCGAATAAAAAAATAGGTGCCTGTTATAGTAAGAAAGCACATATGTTATTACATTAAAATACTTTTTAAATATATGAATTTTTTAAATAATACATATTTTTATAAAATAGATTATAAATAAATTTGTATAATATTCTTTCTCCTTGCTAGATGTATAAAATAAAATAAAACTATACACATCTAGCAATATGGATATGTATTGCGGGACTGAGAGAGAGACCCAGGGGAGGGGGTGTTTAATAACTTGATATATTATGACATAGGAGAGAAAAGTAAGAATGCACCATGAATAAAGTGTACAAATAACAATTCCGAGAACTCCAATTTAAGGCAAAAGCTTTTTCAACCCATTTTGGGTGTTGTTTTTGAAGTCCAGGCTTGGAAAACTTTTGGCAAATATTCACGATAGGTGATGCGAAAGCTATATTGAGTTAATTAATATTTTAACTGAATTTAATCTAAAATTATGTATATGAATATTTTGAATATGCATTTTCATATTAATTTAATTTTTGGAAGGTATAAGTTATGATAAAGAGTAGGGATTATTTTGAAATTTTGGAGAAATAATATATAAAATCAGAAATAATATAGTAGGCAAAAATACTCTAGAAATACTATCATCTAATTACAACTTATTTACAAGTTTTTCATAAAAAAATCAATCCCATATGATAACACTTTGTGATAAATTGAAAAGTAAGTTGTAAAATAAAATAAAAAAGATCCCTACTTAAGTTCGGATCTCCTCAAATTATTTTTATTACTTATAAAATTATATTAGGTCATCACGAATTAAATAAGATTAGATCAATGTACTAATTAATAATATTAATATAAAATATAATAATTAATATTTATAAATAATATTAAATTATTTTAATAATATAAAAGAAATAATTAATACTTATTAATATTTATAATAATAATAGTACATAATATATCTATTTATTATTATGATAAATAATAATAAAAGTAATAAATAATGATGAATAATATTAATAATTAGTAATATAAACACAATTATTACTAATGATAACAATTAATATTATTCTTGACGATATATAATAATAAAGATAAATAAAAATATAATTTTATAAGAACATTAATTCATAAAATTAATAAATATTTAATATTAATAATAATTAAAAATTATTAATAATGATAATATTAGTAATTAGTAATAATTAATTCATAATAAAAATTAATCATATCATACTTAATCTAATAATATTGATTATAATTTATACTAATGATAAATAATAATCATAATTTTAATTAATTGAATAATATAAATAATAATGATTAATAATATTAATTATTATTATTATTTATTAATTGATATTAGATAATATTAATAACTAATTTAATAATAATAATAATTCATATTATTTAATAATGATATTAATATTTGATAATAATAATAATTCCTCTAATGTTATACATAATAATCTAGATAAAATTAATAAACATAACAAATAATTATAATTATTTATATTATGCCTCACCATAACAATTATTATACCATCATATATCTGGTATTTTGCCATGATAATATCCACGTTTCATCATGGTATATTAGATATTTCACCACTAATGGTCTATGATACTATATTTGATATTTTACCATAATATTTTTTATGTTTCACTACGATATATTCAATGTTTCATCATTATATAGTTCATTCATAAACAATCATGTTTTATTATGTTTCGTTGTTATTGTCTCTATATTTCACTATTATTATATAATGCTTTATTAATTTTTTTTGCAATATTTTTTTATTAAAAGTAGATCAATATGAAATTTTATTTTAAAGACCAAAATTTTAAAAACATTACGATATATATATATATATATATAGGATGAATGTCACATACAAACCATCATTAAAATACAAACATAGGAACCAATTACAACTATTAGATAAACATTTAATCTACAATCAAGATTTTACTAATACCAAACTAAAAAACTAACCCAAACCTGTATTAAAACCAGATATCCGAACCTCTAAAATACTAAACCCCAAACCCCAAACCCTAAACCCTAAAAATCCTAAACCATAAACACTAAACCCTAAACCCTAGACTCTAACCCACAAACCCTAAACCCTAAACCCTAAACCCTAACCAAGAAACCCTAAAACCTAAACCCTACACCCCCAAACCCCAAACCCTACAAACTCCAAACCCTAAACCCTAAATCATAAACCTAACAAACCCCAAACCCTAAACACTAAACCTAACAAACCCCAAACCTCAAACTCCAAACCCTAACCCTACAAACCATAAACCATAAACCCTACAAACCTAAACCACAAAAATCCTAAACCCTGAACCCTAAACCCTACACCCTACAAACCCTAAACCCCAAACCATACACCATAACCCTCTAAACCACAAATCCTAAACCATACAAAGCATAAACCCCAAATCCAAACCATAAACCCCAAACCCTCTAAACCCTAAACCATAAACCATAAACCATAACACATACAAACCCTGAACCCTAAACCTTGAACCCTGAACCATAAAACCCTCTAAACAACACGCACTAAACCCTCTAAACCCTAAACCAAGCAAATACTAAACCCTAAACACTAAACCCTCTAAACCCTAAACACTAACCCTACAACCCCTACACCCCTAAACCCTACAAACCCTAAACTCTAAACCCTTTACTCCTAAACCCCAACCCCTAAACCCTACAAACCCTAAACCTCATAAACCCTAAGCACTAAACCCCTAAACCCTAAACCATCTAAACCCTAAACCCTAATAATTAGAAAAATACAGACTAGCTGGATTAATAATATTAGAATATCTTAAACAAACTTTATGTTCAAAGTATATACTGCGCTTTGTCGATTGTTACAGTTGATTGTATAGGTCACGATCATGGCTAGGACTATAACCTTAGCGGTGGTTGAGACTACTGTAATGATCAAGAAAGTAATATTACTTTGAATTAATTAGGTAAATTACATACATAAAAGATGGTGTGTTCCTGAAATCAGATTGCCACTGCAAGATGAAGTACCGCGTATCCTACTCGCTGGTAGCCATCACAACCGCCACACATACGGTCGCTGCGAACGCCAGAAACCTCGACACTATATTGCATATTATCTGAATTGCCATTCTGCCCATTATTCTTATTATTGCCATTAGAAACTATCTCTACACTCGACTAATTGCTACTTTCTCTTCAGCCTTGCTCGTGCGACAAAGGATGAAAAGAAATGGAAAGATCCCTAGAAACATATATAAAAGGAGAACCCCATTTCATTCTATAGGAAAAATAGTGATACAAGTAAATATATGACATCTACCATAACCTTAAAGGAGGTGTAGAACCAATGAAAATCTAAATACCAAATCTGAGTGTTTCGATCCAAATCGGTGCTACAGAAAAAAAAAATGATCCTAAGATTTACCTTAATCGAAGCGTAAGAGGGAGAATGAGATCTTAATATAACAACTCGATAAATGAAATAAGAGCAACAACTTAACTCAAAGTTGGCGGCCAAAGAAGCATCAATGATTCATGCAGCTTGACTGAAGATGATGGCGTGTTGGTGGATGACAACGAGAATGATGTTCAAAGTAATTGGTGGTGCTGGTTTTGGTTTAGATCTCTCAATCGAGGGTATGCAACAAATTTTGCGGTGAATAGCTCTCACCAGTACTTGATCCTTAACAAAAATAAATAAAGGATGAAATGGAAGTAGAGGAAAGAAGGAGGCAACACTCATAGGCGAAAATGGCGTATGTTTGGAAGCCAAAAGGAAGAGAAAGGGTGCGATAGAGAGATCGAAGTCAGGGAGAGAGCAGTAAGGGTATCAGGGGGGATAGGGCTGAGTTGAGGAAATGAAAGGAAGAGGGAATGGAAACAAAATAAAGATAGAGGGGGTTAGGGACTCAGGGTTGGGCAGTGGGTAAAGTATCAGGGGGAAGCTAGAAGTAAAATAATGGGGGTGACAGAGAGAGACATTAAGGATAGAGCAGAGAGGGTAAGGATGAGGGAATAGAAACAAGAGAAAGATGATGGAGAGATGTAGAGGGAGAAATGGCGATGCACTGGAGACGATTGTGATGGAGAGAGGGAGACAGAGAGAGGGTGTGATGGTAGGGAGAAATGCGAGGACAGGGACGCGATGGAGAGAGGTAGGGAGACAAGTTGGGAAATGGGGTCGAGATAGAGAAGGAGTGAGGTTGAGGGATGTATTTTTCAACCGTCAAGTATTTTAGATCCAACAGTTAAAAAATATTCCTATGTTTATATTTTAACTAATAGTTTTATTTGATCCTAAACTTATATATATATATATATATATATATATATATATATATATATATATATATATATAATCAAACTAAGAAAGATTTTAATTTTAAAAAAATTGCTGACGTTATTATAACGTCAGCTGTATAGCACCGTCCATGCCAATACACCGTAGAAATTGCTACGGAACACCGTCCTCTTAACCGAAAGCCGTCTCTAAATTCTACCTCAATGTCCCAATTTTGACTTCAAAACTTTCGAAAAAAAATCTCCGGCACCAGAAGCAACAAGGTTGATTCTTAAAACCAATTTTCGGTTCCGATTTCTTCTATACCGGAGTCTATGAGCTGTAATCTTTCTTCTGAAGTTTGAAACTTTTTCATCCAAGCAGGATGGACTGTCGGGTTTCATGAATCAGAAGCCTTTAATGAAAGGTAGATGGGGGGCGTTACTTCTTCAATTGCAGCAAAATTCGCCTTCTTCCCTCCCAGCCCTCCCTCATATACTGTAGTTTCCCCCGCCGCCGATGATGTTTCCGGAGAGGGGAAATTATCTATTCCCGAGATTCCGACGAGGGCTGGTCTCGATGTTCTTAAGCTTCGAACTCGTCGAGGAAATGATATCATAGCTGTACATGTAAAGCATCCGAGGGCGACAGCTACTTTGTTGTATTCACATGGCAATGCTGCTGACTTGGGTCAGATGTTTGAACTTTTTGTTGAATTAAGCAATCGGCTCAGAGTCAATCTTATGGGGTGAGGGATTTATTTATTAATTAATTATTGATGTTCATTGAAGTATTGATTTTAAGATGTGATCAGAAGTTTTTGAGTGTTGATTTTGTCTGGAATGTTTTGTGATAGAATAAGGGTTTGAAGGATTGAGGATTTTGTTGTATTTTTTGATGCCAAAAGTGCTATTTGAGTTTTAGACGTTTTAGTGCGACTGTCCTAGGAGTCTAGGACATAGTCATTAATTGGCTGTGTTAAAGCAGTACTATTTCCTGGGTATGATTAATTGAAGATTCCTTGAATGTTCCTTATGTTTGGCAAATTGAATAGTAAGGATTTACAGAGAGTCAGAGATGCAGGATTTAGTAGGTGAGGCAATGGTATCCTGTAAAAACGCCATATTAGACCAATGACTCAATTAAACTGAATCCGAAGTTTGTTTTTACCACACTTGCAGTATGTTATTTTGTTTTTAGCTACGTACTTGCTTCCATACTTCATTAACAACAAACTTATTGCTGTATGTACTTGTTCTCAGAACTTGCTTACAGTTGTCAAGCAGTTGAAACAAATATAAATCCGTTATATAATAAGAAATTATCTTTCTATGATTGGTTGTCCCTCCGAATCTAGGAACTAGGATTAATGGTGTGGACAACATCGTAACTATTTGATAACTTTCATGGCTGAATTGGTAGTTTAAGATTTTCATATGCATTGATTCACTTGTATACTGGACTCAGCAACCTCACATTTTTGCATTTAGTAACAAGTTTGTCATGATAGTTCATGAGGCGTTCCAGCAACAGTCATATTTCTATATCTGCGCTTCAATGCCTGTCCAGATTGTGATCCTTCTTTCTATAGTCATCATCTCACTAAACTGTAGCAAAACTTAGGAATTACCTTGCATCTTTGACTGAAACTTGTTTTCCTGTTTACTCTCATCATTGCCCATATGCTTCATATCTGCAATTAATTTAGGAACCAGGTAGTGCTGAAATCCACCAGTTGGTGAAGTATCAATCTCATCGTTCACTCAAAAGATCCGTAATCTTCATTTGCTTTTGCTGTAGCTATGGAAATTCGGTACAAGATCACCTGGAAAAGAGGTAGAACCAGAGCTAGGAGGCTCAAAGTTCCCTCTGTCAAGTGATAAATCTTCCACATTAAAATTTAGACTAATACTTGAGTAATAAGGTTAATCAAGTAACTATCCATTTGGTAAATTTCTACATGATTAGAAAGGGGCCAATGGTGTGGGTGTGAAGTTTCTTTGATGGAGTTGTTGGACCAACATTATAGTCTTGAGCTTCTCAACGCACATCCACACATAATTTATACTCTATATTATTTAAGACATTTTCCCATCTAATCACAGTAAGTATATATTGAGCAATGGTATGTGTATTGAAAAACATAAAGGGAGGTTGGAAGTGGAGCAAGATCATTAGGGGCTGAGGTCAAGTAACCATGCACAATCTCACATGGACTTTTGCCACTAGATTGATTAACAACATTATTATAAGCAAACTTAACTATAGACCAAGTAAAAATCTAGTTAACCGATATATCTCCTACAACGCATCGAAGCAAATCACCTAGACTTCTATTGACAATCATAGTTTGACCATTTGTCTGTGGATGAAATGTAGATTAAAATCCAGGCGTGTGCCACAAGACCTCCAAAATGTTCTGCGGAAATGATTCACAAACTTAACATCACTATATTTCAAATTTGGCAAACCATGCAACTTGACAACTTCTGAAAAGATTAGTTTAGTCTCATGTGCTGCATCATAAGTTTTGCTAAATATAATGACATGTATCGATTTAGAAAACCTATCAACTGCTACTAAAACAGTCTTGTCCCCTAGTTGTGTTTGGTAATCCATGAAGAAAATTCATGCTTATGTCCTTCCAAGTCATTAATGGGACATATGTGCTTCCTATCCTTCACTTATTGACAAGTGCAGCATTGTGAAATGATCCTATTGACATCCCTTTTCAATGATGGTCAATACAACCTGTCCTGCACTGGTTTTGTCCTTGCAAAAATGTCCGGCCAATCCTCTTGCTTGTAATTTCCAAAAGTAGGAAGTCTCAAAATGAAGAATGAGGGATACATAATTTAGTGGCTTGAAAGTAATAACTCTAATGGATGACAAAATCAAAATACTAGATAAAAAACCTAAAAGTTAGTTTCTCCTTGTAAAATATTTCCTCTTATATTTATTGTTACATCCTATGTCACTTGTGTATATCCTCTTGCATCTTTGATCGAGAGTTGTTTTTCTGTTTGCTTTCATTGTTGGCTGTATGATCCATTTCTGCTATTCAAACTGATGGAAGTGATGAACTAGAGCTGATCCAACCATTCATCCTCCACCATGGAAAAATGTATTCCTATATCACTGTCCATCCTCTTGATGTGTGGGGATTAGTTCCAAGTCTGTTTTGTGCAGTTAGTCATAACTTTAAGGTTTTGGTGTTGGTATCTTGGATTGGTGAAAGAGATTTTCGTTCCATTTTGGACAATCAAAGATTTAATGAATTTGAGGGGACCGTGAAGATTGAATATTCCCAAGGAGGCTACTGGCAAACATCCATTTTCAAATTGCTTGATGGATTAATTGTTTCCTTTCTTTTTCAGCATCATTTGTTAGCATACTGGTCTTGCAGTTTTGGTGAGTGGCTGCTCCAATTTTACTTTGAAATTAAAGGATGTAGCTCTTCTATTTCTACTGATATGATAAGTATACTTTCCCCCTCCTGTTTTTATGTTGAAATGGGATGATCTGTGCTCGAATTAGCTTTGGTAAATTTTTGTAGTAGAGTACAAAAAAATCTGGGTTGGTGCAATTTTACTTGGCTTTAATTCAAATAAAAGGCTTGGCTTGTCTCTGCTCATAAATGATGAAAAGTCAAAAGAAATTCTTGGAAATTCCCAAATCTGTTGTACTGCATTGGTTGAGTTGGTTGCCTCTTGATGCCTTCTACAGCTACCTATTGATTTTCATCCTATCTTGAGGACTTTTCTCCCTTGGTTGACCTAATCATAACTATGAGTACTTCATCATTGATGGACGTGTGAGTTTAGTGTTGGCACCTCATCACTTATGATGTATGGCTTGGTATTTGTATGGATACATGCTGAGGGATAGATAACTTGGACTCTTTTACTGAATCTTGTGCCCATGACATTTACAGATATGACTACTCTGGCTATGGGCGGTCAACTGGAAAGGTATCACCTGGCCTTTTGATCCCTATTTGCTACTACATATCTTCCTTATCATGATGTTTAATATGATTCATGAGTACCTTCCAATGTTATTTGGTTTTTATGTTATCATTTTAATATTTTTCTTTAATGATTCTTCCTCAACAAATGACATTGCGGGCTACACAACTGCACACAATTCCTTTTTATAGTCATTAGAAATAACAATTCTCATGTTTCCCATCTCATCTAGTGTTGAAATAGGTGAGGTCTTATTTAGATGTTATGCAACATCTCTAATCTAATGAGAGACACCCTTGTCTTGTATATTTAAGGTAATGAGGGGTCCTTTTTCTTCATGTATAATATGGCTACAAAAAGGAGATCTTTTGAAACTGGGCTATCCTGCTAGCTTGGACCCAACACATTTTATTAAATTAGTACATATCTTGACCCAAGCTATTAGAATTATCAGGAATCGGTAGTGATCATTGCATCAGGAATTATTGAAACCTTCAATTCTCACCCATAATGCCTTTGCTCAACATATTATATCATTCCTTGAAGATAACAATCATCTTTTTGCTTGGTACAGCCTACTGAATCTAATACATACGCCGACATTGATGCAGCATATAAATGCCTAAAGGAACAATATGGTGTGAAAGATGAAGGCCTGATATTATATGGTCAGTCTGTTGGAAGTGGTCCAACTGTTGATCTAGCTTCACGTTTATCTAAGTTAAGAGGGGTGGTTTTACATAGCCCAATATTGTCTGGTGTAAGGGTATTGTACCCTGTCAAAAGGACATTTTGGTTTGATATCTACAAGGTAAACGTTATTACTGAGTTTTATTTCTCAGAAATGGCTTGATTCTTTTTGACCCACAGGCTTACCTTTTTTTTTTTTTTTTTTTTTTTTTTCCCATTTTTAACCCTTCTCTCTTTCTCTTGGCAGAACATTGATAAAATTGGTCAAATCAACTGTCATGTTCTGGTTATTCATGTAAGCAATCGTCTCTGACCCCTAAGCTGTCCTCATTGTTCCGTTTCCATATTCAGTATGGTTCCGTCAGGATTTGCAGTGCTTGCTCAACTAGGAGAAATAAATGAAAGGAAAATGTCTTTTACAGGGGACAGCTGACGAAGTTGTTGACTGGGCTCATGGAAAGCAGCTCTGGGAGCTCTGCAAGATAAAGTACGACCCTTTATGGCTCAGTGGAGGTGGACATTGCAACCTTGAGCTTTATTCCGATTACATAAAACACTTGAAGGCATTTGTATCTTTCCTGAACAAATCAAAGGCAGCGGCAGCAGATGCAAATGGATCCAAGGATCAAAATGATGCATCAACAAGTTCTACAACAGAATCTTGTGATTCAAAAAAGCAGTCAGATACTGAGACTTCAGATACCTTTGAACTGAAGCCTGATGTTCCCGAAATCTCTAGGAACAGCTTAGATAGTCGGCTTGAGAAGTCTAAGCAGCCACACAAGCCTGAGAAATCTCGAATGAGCACAGACCAACTTGAGAGATTCAGGAGGAGACTTTTGGTTTGGTGACTGGAGAACCGAGCATGCCCCCACGTTGCCACATGTGATAGAGGTTATTTACTTGTTACACGTGGTTGTATCGATATGTGTTAGCTTATTTGAGTGTGTTGATTCTTCACCTGTTCGAATCATACCCTTGAATCTATGTAAGGGGTGAAGTCATAATATCAACTTGTGTAATATATTTGTGTGTGTCGATTCTTCGTCTGTTTGTATCTGTTTTGTAAAATCAACAGATTTTTACATAATTGGAATTTCTGCAGTTACCGCTGAGTGCTTCTGGCAATCTTTCCAGTGAACTTGTGTAGCGGTTAATTGGTTCTGTTTATTCAAAACGATGACGGTTTTTTTAAGAAAATGAAATCCTGGATTTACTACTGCCAAGTTCCTGTGGAACTTGTTTTTCAAGCTTTCATTTAGTCTCTCAAATGATATGGCATTCTTTCTCTCTTTATGGATCAGGAGAGTTAAGTAACAAATTGCAAAACACCTTGTCGGGTTACGTTTATGAGTATGAGTCGTATCTACATTGGAATTGTCAGGGTTTGTTTTTGACCTGTTTTCCTACTATTGGTCATATGTGCTGATCCAGTGATGATATCTAATTAAGTTGATCCACCCTTGCATGATGATGCAGAAAAGTTCCAATTGAGATCAACATTTCGGTCATTTACTCTGTTGATCCACTGAAAAGCACATTTACAGCATACACTGAGAAGTTGATCCACCCTTGCATGATGATGCAGAAAAGTTCCAATTAAGATCAACATTTCGGTCATTTACTCTGTTTTCTGCCTTCGCTACCCTTTCATACAAGGTCGCCCCAGCTTACCCAGCCGGCACTCATCACACCTGCAGGTACCAATGTGTATTATTACTTTTTCCCATCCAATTGAAGAATACAGGCCGCTTGGACCCATAAGTGTAAGCACTGAGCAGTGAAAAAGATAGCTTAGGTACAGTTTTTATCGGTGCTTGCTGCAGTTTTTTCCCTTATTTTTAATTTTTTTTAAAGTAATCTATTTTTGGTCAAGCGAACACCCTTTTACAATCACTTCAACATGAGATTTTGGGTCTTGCGAGTCCATCATTTCATCGTCTGGGACTGGGATTTCAGTCCGTCCTATGCCAAAACCAGTCCCTGGGATGATTTGTGCCAGAAAAGCTGAAAGCTGACGGATGCAGTTAAAGATAAGAACTGGCTGCCACGTCCACGATCACACGGGCAGGTTGTCCTCCACTTAGGTCTCCGTCTACCTGATGCAGAAAATTCGGCTCATACACCAATTTCAGACGTACAAACTTGTTACATGCTTGAGAAGAAAGAAAGCCCAGAAAACTGTATTGGTTGCACTATCATTTTGGCAACATATAACCTACCCTCCAGTAAAGGAAAAACAATCTGTGACCATCCCTTCCGTTGTCCACTCAACAACAATAATTGTAATCCCTATAGCTATTTTTCTGCGTCTTCGACATCATTCTTTCTATTCTGCAAATCAGCCTGCAGATAGTTTGGCAATGGATGGTTAGCTGCAATTGGATATCGACATTCAATCATGAAGTATGGTTTGCGGTCTCTGAAAGGTGGAAAACCAATTAGTAGTGTCAAAATAAAGCCAGTAAAGATTTTTTCCTCCTTTTCATCTATAGCAGAGTTTAAAGCTCCCAGTTGAAGGAAGATTTAAGAAGCATGTACATCTAATCGTTGCTCAATTTTCAACAAAAGCATGTTACTAGTTGGCCAATGCGAGGGAGGAAAACGAAAGAAGAATACTGAACTTAAACATGCATAAAACCTTAGTTTTTACCAGCAGTTGGCGGTTTTAAGTTTTCTGCTGCACTTATCATTTATTTTTTATTCAAGAAACATTCACTACATATGATTCTAATGAGCAACTGAACATCACACCACCTATGTTACACGGAAACTCCGTCGACCCACCATTTCTCATTTCGGAAAAGTTTCCTTCTTTCCTGTTCCCCATGTCCATTTCCCCGAAATGTACATAAATATACGTTATATTTTCAAAAAATTCCATTTCCATGCAACCTTGCATACCTTGGACCTGTTAGTCTAGTGGTCTGTGTATCTAAAGGTTTTATATTCTCCTTTAATAAACTCCCCATGCGTTATTATCTGACTCTTTCGAAAACAATATGCTACTAGCCTCATGAGCTGGCAGATGTGAGCCTACATAACCTCTTCAGACCACGTCAACGACAGGATACATGACTTCTTAGTTCTTACCTTTACCTTAACCTTCACCTAGTGAGCAATATACCCATTAGTCATAAGGCAGAACGTACCAAAATGAAAGATGGATTGAAGTTTACCAGTCTCAGCTTCAAATCTGAGATTTCCCTCTGTCTTTGGTATGCGAAAAACTTGAGTGACTGAGGAAAAAAGCCAGAAAAAGGCAAAAAAAATAATAAAATAGATCAATTCCAAATAAAGAAGAAACCCATTGATGCAAGCCTTTCTCTTTTAAGGAGGCAGGAAAACAATGGGGAGGAAGCTCTAGAAGTTTCCTTACTCCAAGTCGCTGCATTTCAAGAGATCTCCTTAGTGCCTTTCTTTTGTCTAAAAGATTTCCACCAAGCTTTACATTTGGCCGCTTATAATTCTTTCCACGATAGATAATTATACCGTGACCTTCTTTAAGCTTCTCAATTGACACCAGTATACCATAGCTTTCTCTTTCAAGAAGGGTTGCTGTGTGAATAACTTCTCGGAATGTCTTTTGCATTGTAATCACTTTCACTACTTCTCGGTGCTTCCAGTGCTGATGCAAGCCTTCAATCACACCATCAAAAACCCCTCTTCTTCCTACAAGAATTAATAAAGCAAAATGCCTTCAATACACAGGCCCTAACAATTAAGAGCCAAGACTTCTCCAGCTAGCTCAATGATCCAGTGTTTGAAGAACATAAAAACAGAATATGAAGACTTCTGGCTAACTAATGACAAATCGCTCACCAAGCACCACAACTCCATCCATTTTCAAACCTATCTTCCTTAATCCTTCTCTCTCCTCTTCAGTTATCAACTCCTGGTCAGGCTCCTCTTCAGAAGGCTTCCATGCTGAATTTAATTTCATCAATTCTTCAGCTGACCTCTCAATTTTCATCCTAAGCTGTAAATTAGAAGGAAGAGTTTTCACAAGATATTAAATTGGTCTAACAAAGAATCAGGAAAATTAAAAAACGAAGAACCAGAAAAAAATAACACAGACTTACAATAACAAGCTTGTGCTCCTGCTTTTTCAGCTCCCTCTCTAATCTTTCTTTCTCAGCTTCTAGTTGAATCTCATTTTCCCTATGTTCATAACTCACGTCCCCATAAATGGTTTGGATTTGACGAAACTCAGATAAAGTTCCAGCACCCCTTGCATCAATCTCTGATATTTCATCATCCAAATTAAGACTCTCTGTTCCTTTAAGCCTTGCATCTTCTTCATGAAGCTGCCATTGTCTGAGCTCCATTTCTCTCTCCAGAACCAAATTTCCAACTTGGCCCGGCAAGAAATCCTTACCACGGAAGAGTATTATAATGAACTTGTTTCGCAGTATTAGTACTCCACCAGTTAGGCGCTGCATGCAGTATCAACCCAATTTTATGTCAAGCTACTGAAAACACAGAGCATGTTTGTCAAGCAATACTCCCTAAACTATTCATATCATAAACCTGCCTTAAGCTCAGAAGCCATAAGCTCATTATTTGTATTCAGAGCTCCCCACTTGATAGCAATCTTAGCAATAATACTTTTCTCCCAGACTTTCAAGATGGCGACAGCAAGGCCCTGAAGTTTTGAGTTTCTTCCTTCAGAAATCAGAAAGAATAGTCACTTATAATGCCAAAATGAAGAAACTAGAAAGGCATGCATGAAAAGGAGGCAAACTTCCTCGTAAAGACTCATTACAGCCAGGGCAACCAACTCATATTGCCCTTCTTGATTCCAGCCTTGTTACAACCAAATTTCAAATCCTTGCTTCCAAGTAGGATTGTAAATAAGTTGAGCTCAGATGAGCATCCTCAAGTTTGGGCTCGACTCATTTAATTAAACAAATGAGCTGAACCAAGCTTTTAATAAGCCGAGCCTCACTTTTTTGGGCTCCAGCTCACTTGTTTAATAAACAAGCTCAAAAGTGAGGCTCGGACTCAACTTATTTAATTAAATGAACAAGTTGAACTGAGGTAACTCACCTCATTTACAGCCCTAATCCCAAATAGCAACCATAAATATTTTGCGGTTTATTGCTCATCCAATGATATTGTATCATGGACCATGGTACAGCTTGTAAGCACATGAAAGACAACGAAAAAGGTAAAAATTGAAAAGGCCGTGACAGGTAATAAAGCTGTGGTCATGCCTGATTTTCTCTTTCTCATAAAATATTATTTTAAGTCAAAATTCTAATGTCCTAATATTTTACGGCATACTAGGTTTGTTTAAATCATTATCAATTAATTATAAACTAAAGTTAAAAAAATTGCACATTTATAACTAGCTCTTTTCTAATGTATGTTTATTACATATATAACATTAGACCCATAATTTATTTTTAAATTAAGTAACATATTTTTATGAGAAAAATAATTTTGATACTCTGATACATAGCAGCTAATATTCGATATATTGGCGTTATGGGTGCAAAAAAGTTTCTATAAGTATTGGTTGCCTAAAATGTGCAACTGATATCAGCGTATCGGCCGATATTTGTTTCCATATAAGAAGGATGAATCTAATGTTTGTCGAAGCCAGATATGCTATCATGACAGTGAGGCTTCATTTATCCCAACTATAAAGAAAAAAGACTTGGGAAATCAAAGAAGAATCAAATAACAACAGATAAGGACAGTACCAAGAACAAAGTGAGTAGGTAAAGGATGAGCAAGCCTCCTCAAGTATGTGAGTTCATCATCTGTCAACTCGGTCCGAACACCAGGAGGACAAATCCTAAACGGGGGCTTAAATCCAGGTACAACTTCAGGAAGCAAGTCCCCATCAACAGGCAAAGGCTTATGATACCACCAGTCAATGAATCGAGGTCCCAAACCATCCAGCAATCTATCAGCTTCCCTCTCATACAATGACCTATTAATCAACTCTTGATCTATATTTCCATCCATATTCATTCCACCTAAGAGGCTGCCCATTTCTCTTCCTTGAATTCCCTCTCCATCTATCTTTGCTAATTTCTGTTGATTAGTTGGGATAGATGTTTGTCCAACACCAGCGGGTTTGAGACGAACAAGTCTAGATCTTTTAGTCGATTTATAATTGCATCCCCTGTAAGCAACAAGAGCATCCTTCTTACTCCACACAACTAATCCCCCCGTCTTAACCTGCACCAACAGAGTCAAGCTAAACAAGATTACACCTTCCTCTTTCTACCTTATCAACGACTTCTAACCAAAATATCAGATAGAACCATATCCACCACTCAAGATGCCTCAACTATCAAACTTCTGGAAATGGAAACAGCTTTATATTCATGGTATACGACTAAGAAGTAAATAGAGCGATGCTCATGAAAATTGAGTTCAGAATTATGTACTCCTTTTGTGCTCAAAATCAAAGCTGAATACTTAAAATGAGGTATGACGAAGATGAACAAGCAGAGGAAAAGTATCAAACCTCAACAATTTCCCGCGCTCTGTCCATATTGCGACACAAAGGCAAATCAAACTTGATCATTACAAGCTCGTTATTATCCCAAATTGAATGGACCTCGTCAACAACAGCTCGAGTGACCCCAGCTTTCTTCACTTTCACCCATTTCTTCATCTTTGCACCTTCGTTTCTCAATCTTTCCAACAATTCCTTACCAAGACTCATTTCTGCGGCCGTCAAAACCTTCTCTTTCCTCGTCCTCTGGAGCACCATCCTCTCTTCCTTCATCCACGGCATTTTTTTCTTCGATCTTCCATCATCGTGAATATGAAACCTATTCCCAAAATTATCCCAACTTTGTTGATCAATATCCGAATTGTTAGTTTCTCGAAGCTTGTCGATGCCTTCCATGAGTTTCTTCATCGCCTTTCTACCTCTCCCACCACTAATTTTTTCAGTTAGAGATCGATCTAGCTTTTCTGGGTTGTCTTTAGTGCGTTTCTTCCTATTTCTTCGTTTTGAAAAGTCTAAAACTTCATCAGGTTGAAGAAGAAGCGAACTGCTCATCCATGGCGCAGTCGGCATCTTAATTTTGCCACTACCATTTAATTCGCTGGGTTCTGGGATTGCGGGTTCATCGATATCGCTGCCCTCACTTTCATTGTTGGCGGTGGGTATAGTGGTGGGTGAGTTGTGGAGGAAGGAGGAGGTGGGGATGGAGGAGGTGGCATTGGAGGATACACATTTGGGGGTTATAAGAGGTTTAAGGGATAAGGCAATTGCGGGGGAGGAAGAGGAGGAAGATGGAGTGACAGAAAGGCAATGGGGAAATTGTTTGATGGTAATGTAGGCAACTTGGCAAGGATATAGAAACAAAGTGATGGACATGGAGATATTAGAGAGAGTAGACGAAGAATTCTTCGATTGCAGGTACGGTCGAAGAGTTTAGCGTCGCCACTTCGGTCGTGTGTGTATTCAATCAATGTGCTAATCCTGTCTACCGAATATTTATTGACCTTTTTTCTCCCTCCCTCCCTCTCTCTCTCTCCTGACCGCCTGATCGATATTCCGGCGGGCATGCCACTAGACAATCAGGTTCGTCCAATCAGTCGTTACCTCGTTGGGCTCATATTTGTTACTAGTAGCAGTAAATTACATGTTCTTATTAACATGGGCAAAAAATTCAAAATCTAAAAATTTAATTAGGTATTTTAAAATTTTAATCCAATATTTAGAATAATTAATTTATTTTTATTCAAATAATATTCATTATTAAATATATTTAATTTTTGACTGTATCATCCAATTTGAAAAAGTATCTAATATTTTATTGATTGTTTTACCAATAAATTATAATATTATAGTTTTATAGTTTTTAAGTTTATCAAAATTTAGTTATTTTGATATTTTAAACTTTTATAATAATATTTTAATACTTTTTTTTGGCAAAATAAAATAATTTTATGAATATTAACTGATATATGGTCTTTATTTTTTAAAATCATCTTACTAAAGTTATAAAAATTGATAAAATAGTATTTTTATAAAATTATTAGATATATTGGAATCCAATCTATATCCTATCAATATTTTTCAAATATTCAAGATTTAGATATCTGATTTAAAATACATGGATTGAATATCTAAAAAAAAATATCCGAACAAATATGAATATTTAATTTACACACCCCTACTTACCAGCGGTAACATACATACTACTATGGCTGATGTGACATGTCAATTTCTGTAAAATTTCCACAATTTTGAATAAGTTTCCTCCATTATTCATTATGTTACCACCATACCAGTCTTTCTTTGTTATGCTAATTATTTGAATTAGCTCGCTCGATCACTCTTTCTAGCCATCTGAATTCATTCTTCTTACCAATCTTCTTCCTAATTTTCGTCGTTTGTCTTCTTGTGTTCTTAGTACTGTTGGTCTATTCAATTAGTAGAGTTAAAGAGATCATCTTTTTTTTTTGACTAAAGGCTAATGGAGAAAGATGCTAGATAAATTATGTTAAGATGATTCAATAATTCATATTATATTGAATCATTTGTATTTCGCTTAGATAATTATGCTAAGATTCTTCGGATTTGAGGTGATTATGCATGTGTATTAGACTTTAGTACAGGTGATGATGAAGACAGAATTGAAAAGTGATGTAATACACATATTTATCCATAAATGAACATCATTTATATATAAATACACATCATGACTTATTAAACACATGATTTTCTAAAAATAACAGGTACCGAATATAGCGTGATACTTTTTCTATTAGAATACACATTTTTTATAGTATAATTCACATCTTATAGCAGATAAATATACATCTTAAATTTAATGAATAACAGAAATTATTAAATTCATAGGTCACATATCCTAGTTGTGATGATAGAAGACATTATTTAGAGTTTTTATTTGGTTGTTCAAGTGTACATGGTTTATACAACATCAAATGATGATGAACACACTCAAAACAAACACTCAAGTATAATCAAAGATAGAATAACAATCAAGTTTCTTAAAGTAATAAAGAATGAATCATATTCAAACCAAACCACACTACTACAAACACGGAAAATAATAACGGGACATTAATAACGGTAGTTCGAAAACCGTTGTCAAACACGTGAAAATTAATCTGCGGGAAGTTTTGATAACGGTTCTAGTTAAAAACCGTTATTAAAAGGTCAACATTAAAATTTGGACGGATGTTTTAATAACGGTTTTATATAAACCGTTATTAAAAGAGGATTTAATAACGGTTCATATTAGAACCGTTGTCAAAAGTCAGAAGCTTTTAATGACGGTTCTTCCAAGAACCGTTATTAAAACCCCAAAATCAAACTTTTATTTCGCTCGGTTCTGTTTCGTGCCAAAATTTTCAGACACTTTCGTTCTCTTGCTCTCCTTCCTTCCTTCTACTTGCAAACCCTCGCACCGCCACACCGTGCACCACCAGGCTCCTCTCAAGTAAAGGAAACCCTCGCACCGCCAACTCTCCACGCCTCTGCCATTGTTTCGAAGCTAGCTGGCACTTGCACCTTCATCCTCCGTCATGTTTGAAGCCCTTGCCTCTCTCAACATTCTCACCGTCGTGTTTGTAGCTATCTCACTTTATGTATGTGTTTGTTCTTCCTCTCGTAACTTTTTATCTACTTATATAAATGCATGTCGCCAGGGTTTCGTTCGAAAATGTGTTGTTGAATGTGTTGGCTGAAAATTTTGCTGTTTGTTGTTGAATTTGTTGCGTTATTGTTATATATAACAAATGCATGTGTTGGCCGAGAGCTTTACATATTATTGTTGTATTTGTTTGTATGGAGAATATAGATTCAACATTATTTAGAGCTACAACCATAATAAACAAAAGAGAAGACATTATTGAGGTTATTTAGAGCTAGATTCAACTGTAAACTTTGGAGGGTCATAACTTTTTCATGCGACCTTGGATTTAGGTGATCTAGGAGGCTATTTTGGGTGTTTTTTTGAGATCGACGACGAGGCAAATGGCGGAGCCGATTTGGGCATTATTGGAGCCCAAAAAAGGCCGTTTTGGCCTCTAAATTGAGGTTTTTTTGTGATATATACAACCTTTTTAGGGCCTTTTTTACAAATTGAACCTTTAATTTAGGGTATGATGGTGTTATATAACCTCTTCATTATAGTGGTAACATATTTTGCCTACCTTTGTATTATTTTGTATGTAGGGTAATACACGTTTTCATTTATTTTAGTTTTTACTTTTATCAGAATTGTTTTTCTTCTATCAGAATTGTTTTTCCTCCAAAATTGAAGATCTTCGAGACAAAGAAACTTAGATGATGATGATGAAATTGAAGTTTTTAAGGTTCAAGTGAAGAAGATGAGCAATGGATCTTATAGTCTAGAATAGATTGGTCAACATAGATCCAAGCCATGTATGTTTGCTTTTCTATATTTTTCTATTAATGAATCATGACATACCTAATGGCTAACTGTATATTAATTGAAACATGGGTGTTGTAGTTTTTCACCGATGACTATGCACGAGGCCAGCAATATAATGTTGATGAAATTGATGAAGTTAGAGGCCAAGCACGTGCACTCATTCATTTGGTAGCGATCTATATATTCTACATGCATTTTTAGGTTTGTATTTCGTCTACCAGCCTAGATCTGTGAACTCTTTACTTTGGGGTGTAGAGCTACCAAGTTGTGGTATGCCCACTAATTTTATTGCAAGTATAGTTGGTGTATTGAGACATGCATATCAATTATAGATTGATTGAAATTATGGTGTGATTGCAGATTTGGTATGAATTGATGTTGTTTTACATTGCAGATTTGGTAATTGTTTTAACATACATATTTGGTAACTGTGTATGTGGTGGGCAGGAACAAAACTGCAAAAAAAAAAGAGTTTTAATAACGGTTCTGATGAAAACCGTTATTAAAATGTAGGTTTTAATAACGGTTCTTCTAAAATCGTTATTAAAACTCCAGTTTTTAATAACGATTTCATAAGAACCGTTATTAAAACCTACGTTTTAATAACGGTTTTCATCAGAACCGTTATTAAAAACTGGAGTTTTAATAACGGTTTTTAAGTAAAAACCGTTATTAAATATGAATTTTACGCACATATTCGCGGGTTTTTGTGTATTTTTCATGACGGTTATGAACCGTTATTAAAGATTTAATAACGGGCGATTCAATAACAGTTGAAAACCGTTATTAAAAATATAAAATAACCTTTATTAAAACCCCTTTCCGTGGTAGTTCCATCAAGTGTTAATGACATAAAAATCTCAATCAAGTCTAGGACTTAATGGTAGAAGGATTCAAGCAACGTCTAAACCACTTTCTGATGTATAATGCTACAAAATGACATTAAGCTAAGTAATTAGTGTTGAAGTTGGGGATGGGCTTCAATAAAACTGAAAAGAAGAAAGGGGGATGAGGAGAAATCTAGATGAATGGACTTGAATTTGAGGATTACAAATTCAAGGACTTGCATCAACCAACTAATGTTACCACTTTTAGCATAAATGGTGCAAGATTTTGTAAAACTAAACTCTTCCTTCACTTATTTCTAGCTAAAGAGACCCGCCCTCCTTGCAATCCTTACTACTATTTTAACTTAGGAATGGGGTGGTCATAGACTAAGTTACAAAGGATAACCATGCAGGTTAGTTAGTACACCCTCCACCATAGTTAAGACTACTTATATTAGCTAAGCCTCCTAAACACTAATTAGTTAGCTGATTGTGTGTCAAAATGGAGCACAACCCCCATCACCCTTTGATTGATATTACAATCTATGGTAAGCCTTAAGATACATAGATTACACTTTAGGAAAGTTAAATAACAAACTTTAACTAAGCTAAGCTAAATAAGGTAAGAACAACTACCTAATCTAATCAATTGACAAGCTGGATGCTATTGTAGAGAAGATGATTGATTATCCCTTAATATAAGCCAAGTTTAGGGGTCCTTTATCACATCATAATGATTATCCAAATTCCACAAATTCTACACAAATGTTAGAGTTCTAGCAAGTGTAGTCGGCTGAGGTGGTGGCAGGTGGTGAAAAAGGGTAGACGTGTGTGAAAATATGGAGTCATTTTAAGAGCCATATTTTGGGAGTGTTTATGCGAGCCATACAGAAGGTGGAAGTGAGCCATGCACACATAATGTTGTGTAGGTTTTCTAGCTTGCATGGCTATTTGATACTCTAATTATTTATTAACCCAAATGAGAAGAGTTTTAAACTCCTCAAATTTGGAAAAATTAATAAGTATATTATCTTTAGTTTGGGTATGTTAGGATGCTCCTGCATCATCCTCTCCTTATTGATAAGGGACATCCTCATCTTCAAAAGGTGTGTCATAAAGGTAATAAAGTAAGTCTCCTACATTCAATGTAGAGGAAAAGTTTTCCATTTCAGGTGGAAGCTCAATTTGGTAAGTATTGGTGCTTATCTTTTTAAGGATTTTGAAAGGACCATCACTTCGGGGCATGAGTTTATTCTTTCTTTATGATGTAAACCTTTCTATTCAAAGATGCAAGCACACTAGATCCCCTGGTTCAAAATCTTGTTCTATTCTATGCTTGTTGGCTCTCTTTTGGTTCATGTTATCGACCTTCTCAAATTGGGTCCTAACTTGTTCGTGCAATTTCTTGAATTTAGTGGCTCGCTGCTTTGCTTTAAAACTTGTTTGTGCAGAGATGGGTAGTGGAATGAGGTCAATGGGGGTGGTGGCAGTTCACCCCATACACCACTTCAAAAGGGGAATGCTTGGTGGCATATGTTGGAGAGCGATTATAAGAAAACTCCTTATAACTCAACTTGATATTTTAAGGACTTTTAGACTATGTTCCTTAAAAAGAATTGTGATCATGCAGTTGGTGACCTCTATTTGGCCATCCGTAAGTGGATGGCAGGCGGTACTAAAAAGAAGTTTGGTGCCGAGTATCCTCCACAAGGTTTTCCAGAAATAGCTTTGGAACTTGATATCTTAATCATAGATGATCGTTTTCATGATACCATGTAGTCTAATTATTTCTTTAAAGGAGATATCAGCTATGTAAGAGACATCATCCGTCTTATGACAGGGAAAAAATGAGCCATCTTAGAGAACCAGTTTACTACTACCGTAATGGCATCAAGTTGTCTTTGTGTTTTAGGCAGGGCTATTATGAAATTAATGCTTACATGATGCCATGGGTGGTAGAGAATGGTAAAGGTATATAGAGTCCTTGATGGAAGTGACTCTTAGACATTTGCCATATGGAACACTTTTCCACGAGGGATTTCACATCAACCATCATACGAGGCTAAAAGAAATGTTCTTGGAGTACATCATAAGTTTTTTTGATGCTGAAATGTCCCACCAAACCTCCACCATGCATTTCTCGGATGAGTAACTCTCAAATGAAACACTTCGAGATGCATAGCTTGTTTCCTTTGAAGAGAAAACCTTCTTTGTACAACTACTTAAGATACCCAAACCCTATAACTCTAGCTTCTAACAATGATAACATACAATATTTTCTTGAGAGGGCATTAGCCACAACATTGGTCTTACTACTCTTATGCCTTGCTACAAAGGAGAAAGATTGCCAGAATTATACCCACCTAGCATGCCTAGAGTTGAGTTTATGTTGCCCATTTATATATTTAAGGGACTCATGATTGGTATACTGTGACACCCCCAAAATTCACCACTGAAAAATTTTGTTTTATTAAAAGATAATAGCGGAAGCAGATAAATAAAATGTGAACTTTGGGAGTATTACTGCCACACTTAGTACCAGACTGGTTCACTCATACCGTTCCAGTACCAAGTGCTAAGGCTAAGAAAATGAAATACAATTCGAAAGACATTCAACATGCATAAATCAGAGTAAATTGCAAGCTTCAACATATTTAAATCAGAGTAGCGCATCAAATCGTTTTCAGGAATAAAATCCACCAATGGTGGTTACTTTAACAACGTTAACATTTAAAACCGAGAAATTAAATGAGAAAGAGAAAAAGCCATGATACCGAAAAATTCCTTACTCTCCTTCCTGTAACCCACTTGAGTAGCACCTGAAAATACCTGCAAGGGCACTGCCCATTGAATATGCAGGGGCCCCATAAAGGGAATCCCTTCAGTACTACGGTACTGAGTAACCCTTTAATACCACACTTAAAGACAGGCCCGCATACGACACACAATGCAAGCCACACACATATAAATAATGAGAGATGCATACATAACAATGACAAACATAATACTTTATAAGTCACGATCGATACTTTGGGCCTTAAGCCATTATTCTGTCATTAATCCATCAATATCATATTTTATATCCATGTGAGTACGAGAACCCCACTATTATAGCCGGTGGACCGGAAGTCAACACACAGGGCAGAACGCCTCTGACCACTATTATTGCCGGTGGACCGAAAGATAAACACACAAGGCAGAACGCACCTGACCACTATTATTTGTCGGTGGACCGGTCTGGCCCCGACTCACATGGTGTTCCACTGTAAGTGATTAGTATTTTTTCATAATCTTATTCACATACATAATTGATTTTATTGAGCTCGGGACCCCCACTATTTTAGCCAGTGGATCGGAATATATATAAAATCATCATCCAGGGCACAACGCTCCTGGCCACTATTATAACTGGTGGACCGGTACTCATAATCACATACCAGGGCAACACGCTCCTAGACCACTATTATAACTGGTGGACCGGTACTCATAATCACATACCAGGGCAACACGCTCCTGGACCACTATTATAACCGGTGGACCGGTACGCAATATCATAAATCACTGGGCCCGGCTCATTAATATTCCACTTTCAATTATAGTATCTTTCCTTTCTTTAATCAGCACATCAATCATATTTATTTGCCTCGATTGGGAGATCGATAACCCGGGACACAAAGGTACACCGGTCATACTGGTGTATATCAGCTACTCAGTACCCTTCAACCATGAACCCAAGGACGCAAAGGTACCCTGGTCGTACTGGTGCATAAAGCTAACTCAGTACCCTACCGACAAGGACACCTAATCCATAAGTATGCATACCCCCTAACTAGGTCCGTAGAGCTAGGAAGAGTAAGATATAGGGCCTGACTGGGGCACAAAGGCACACCAGCAAATACCAGAATAATCGTGGACTAAACCACGTCCTTAGGGTAGCGACCCCTAAGGAGTCACCATTCCCGATCTCGAGGTCTTTCACTTTAAGTAATAGTGTCTTAACTAAGGTGATCACAGAAAGCACGATAATTCGATACTTATTCACTTTCAATCGTTTCGATATCATTAATCGTTTCTTATTCAGAGGGTTATCCAGGATGTCACAGAGAAACCATCAAGGCCATACTAATCATTAGATACTCTTACTTGGCTAATCAACATTATTTAATCATATTAATGTTCCACAATTTCAAGGACGTGTTAGGTATAAACTACTCATTTGCCATTTACTTATATAATTGTTAAGTATCAATTCCTTACTTGATAAATTACCACATTACCCTTAAGGTTGCATAATTACCAAATTACCCCTTGTCCACTTTAGATTACCAAATTGTCTCCTACACTTTTTAGATCACCATTCACCCCTCATAATTACTACACTTATCATATTTCCCTTTTGGTTGGTTATATTACCAAATCGCCCTTCTCCTTGTTATAATTACTAAATTGCCCTTGAGTTGGATAAATTACTAAATCACCCTCCTTCATTATCATGATTACTATTTTGCCCCTTTAGTTGGTTAAACAATTATCACTTTACCCTTTTATCGGCTAAATTACCAAATTGCCCTTTTAGTTGAACAAATTACCAAATTGCCCTTCTCCTTTATCATAATTACCATTTTACCCCTCTCAATTATTTTAATTGCCATTTACCATTTTTAATTATCACAAATCCCAAATTACTCTTCTTCGTAATTACCAATATTAATTTACCCTTTTTCATAATCAAAATTACTATATTACCCTTCTCCATTATTAAAATTACCATAATGCCCTTTAATTGGTTAATTTACCAAATTACCCTTCTATAGTATCATACTTATCCAATTGCCCTTCTACAATCATAATTTAATTGCTAAATTATCTTTTGTCGTTATCATAATTACCAAGTTACCCCTTACTCCCAAGTTTACCATAATATCCTTTCATTTACAAAATTACCATTTTACCCCTTACATCCAATTTTACCATAATATCCTTTTATTTATGAAAATTACCACCATACATCTTTTACTTTACAAATTACTATTTTACCCTTTTACATCCAAGATTACCATCTTTATCTTTCCTTACATAATTACCATTTTGCCCTTCTTTTCCAATTTACCATATTACCCCTTTACTTATAAATTTCTACTTCGCCATTCACTTATAAAATTTACTATATTACCCTTTACTTATGGAAATTACGATTTTGCCCCTCTACCTCCAAAATTACCATAATTCTCTTTTTACTTGAACAATTACCATAATGCCCTCCTTCATCCAAAATTACTATTTTACCCCTACTTCCAAAATTACCATTTTACCCTTCTTTCTCACAACTTACAATTTTATCCTTTACTTGTAAATTATCATTTAACCATTTAATCATACAATTTTCATATTGTTCTTTTATCTCAAAAATTACCGAAATACCCTTTCCACTTATAAAATTTCCACTCAACCCCTTTATTCACCATTTTATGAATTTACTAACACTACATAAAATAATGATATTAATACTTCATTCTTATCATCTAAGTCCACCAACTTGTCATTTTTCAACATAATACTCATTAGCAACTACACACATTGATTTATATACCTCATAAGCATAATTACTAAAATACCCTTAAACAATACATCATTTATGCATTAGCAACATGGTACATCATAACAAGTGTTTAACATTTCTATCCATATTCCAACTCCTTCCTTAATTAACATACCTACATATGGCACAAAAGTTATCATGCTATTTCTTTTTAACAAGCAATATAAGAAACCATAAACATATCATGCTAAGCATACAAAACATGCATAAAAATCATAATAAACCCTAAATGTGCTAGCATGCATTTTTCCATATATTTAAGGGAGGATTAACGGTTACCTTAATCCCGCAAAATATCAAATCTTACCAAGCATAATTAGCAACTCAACACCTAAAAATAATATCCATCATATTTATGTTAGAAATAAGAATCCAAGTATAAACTTTATAAATTTTAATTAATAAAACACTTAACATAAAATACCATTATACCTTAAAAATTATCCAAACAATTTTTAAAATGAAGGGGAGCTCACGCTGCATGAACAGCGTGAGTCTCATGCAAAATTATGGGGAGAAAAGGGTTCGAAGGGGGTGAAGGGAGAAAAATAAACCATTTTCGGGTTAGGGTCTTTAGGCTAGAAAAGAAGGTGGTTAGGGGAGGTTCTAAGGCAAGTGAATGGTGCAGAAGTGAAGAGGGGGTGTAGGTGGAGGCAAAGGGTGGTTTCACGGCGGCATAGGGCGGTGGAGACGGCAGCGGCAAGGCGGCGAAGTTGGCTGCCGAGGAGGGTCGAGGGAAAGGGGTTGTGAAGGAAGGAAAAGGAGAGGGAAAAATGGAGGGGTTCAAGGGCTGTTTTCGGCCAACTAATGGATGGCGGTTGTAGAGGGGGTTGCAGGGTGTCGAACGGTGGGTTGGGTGGCGGCAGAGGTGGCCGGATGGCGGCGGTAGAGGCGGTTGCAGGTGGCTTGACGGTAAGGGGAAAAACTGGGGAGGAAAAGAGAAAGGGTCGAGAAGGGAGGGAGTGTAGGGCTCGAAGGGGCTGTGTGGGGGTGCAGGGTGGTAGTAGGTGGCAGCGGGCATGGCGTCGAATGTGCAGGTGGTCGGGCGTGGGAGCGGTGAGAAAGGAAGAAGGCGAAGGGAGAAGCCGGCCGGTCGAAGGGAAAGGAAATAAGGCTGAACCGGCCGGTTAGGAGAAAAAAAAAAGAAAGGAGGCGGAAGCTGCTGGGAGGGTGTGCGAGGGAGAGAAGGGGTGAGGCGGGCCGAAGGCCCAACGCGCGGGGAAAGGGCTGGCCTGGCGAGGCAGCCCGAGGGAGGAAGAGAAAAAAAAAGAAAAAGAAAAGAAGAAAGGGAAAAAGGTAAAAAGGGTAAAAAGGAAAATGGTAAAATAGGGAAAATAATTTAAATTAATTTATAAAATCATAAAACATAATATTCTTGGTAAATTATTTAATTTAATAATTTAATTTATTATAATCTAATATTTTAGTTTAAAAAGGATAAAGTTGGTAAAATATTAGTTTTGGAAAATTATTTAAATAAAATAATATGATAAATAGCAAAATATTTATTTTTAATTTATTAAATACTTTTATCCAAATTTACATACTCTAAAATCTATAAAATAATTAAAATAACTAATTTTACAGGCTTATTTTATTTCAAATAAAGTTATTTATTAAAATATAGGTTTTCGAAATTTTGGGGTATTACATATACAATACAAATTGTGATAGTTGTAGGTAATGCAACCAATGATCTAATGTCCTTACTATGGCATAACACTCTTTGTCGTATGTGCTGTAGTTGGATCGTATGCCACTAAGCTTCTCACTAAAAAAGGCCACAAGCCTCCCTTCTTGAAAAAAACAACTCCAATTGCATCACACTCAAACTCGAAGACCTTGTCAAATTTGGGTAGGCGTAAGATGGGAGCCTCACTCAACCTATTTTTGATTAGGTCGAATGTTTCTTATGCGGGTTTGGTCCATTAAAAGGCCCCCTTTTTGAGACATTTGGTAAGAGGGTTCTAATATCGTGCCAAATCCCTTTATGAACATCCTATAAAAAGAGGCAATTCCATGAAAGGATCTAACGTTGGTAATGCATGTGGGTGTAGGCCACATTCTTATTATCCCCACCTTTGACTCATCCATTGATATTCCATCCCTAGATACAAAAAACCCTAAAAAGGTGACTCTGGGCATATAGAAGTCACACTTTTCTAGCTTCTCATACAACTTGTTGTTCTTAAGAACTAAGCATACAAGCCTCAAGTGCTTTACATGATTATCCCAACTAGAGGAATATACAAGAATATCATCAAAATATACAACCACAAATTTTAAAATGAAAGGTCAAATAATTCCATCTATGAGTCTCATGAAGGTGCTTGGAGTATTTGAGAGCCCAAATGGCATGAATAGCCATTCACAGAGCCCTCCCTTGGTCTTGAAGGTGTTCTTCCACTCATCTCTCTCCTTCATTTGAATTTGGTACTACCTACTTCTCAAATAGATTTTGGAGAGTATACTAGCCCTATGTAAGTAATTCAACATATCATCAAGCCTAGGTATAGGATACCTATACTTGATAGTGATGTTGTTGATGACCCTACTATCCACACACATGCACATTGTTCTATCCTTCTTAGGCACTAAAAGGTTCAGAACCGCACAAGGACTTAGGGATTCCCTTATGAAACCCTTTTGCAATAACTCCTCAACTTGCCTTTGGAGTTCCATGGCTTCTTTAGGGTTACACCTATAAGCTAGTTTTTTTGGAAGTTTAGCACTGGGAATAAAGTTAATTTGTTGGAAAAATTACAGGAGGGCATGAAAACCCAGATACAATTGAAGACTAGATAGTAAAAGAGACACTGGATATTCTTATTGTTTCAAATCGTCTGACAACTTTCAACTAGACTTGAAAGCGGACTTGCAAAGTCCATTTCCCATTGAATAGGTAGGGGCCCATGAAAATGAACCCTTCAGTACTACAGTACCGAGCAACCCTTTATACTAAAGTAATATGATGCCTCTTAGGGAAGGTAACTCACTAGTTAAGTCATTTGGGAAAATATCCCCAAACTCTCCTAGTAGATGCTTGACCCAAGGCTCAAGTGGTTGTTTTTTCTTATTAGATTCGATTATTAATAACAAATACAAGGCCTTATCCTTTCCTAAGGCCCTTTCCACCCTCTTCCCATCAACAAACAAATCTTTTTTTTTTCTATCTTGTCCTCCCTAACAAATTAGGACCGATAGCTATGAAGGGTAAGTATAATGTTTTTACTAGCATACACCATGCTATATGTGTTCCTCCTACCATCATGTTTTACATTTCTATCAAATTTCCATGCTATACCTAACAATAAATGACATGCATTTATGGGAATGATATCACACACAACATGATCTTGGTAGGTATTTCCTATAGATAATGGCATGACCATTTGCTTGGTAACTTCAACCATGGAGCCATTGTAACTTGTATGGCTTGGCATGCACTTGAGTTGGAAAATTTATCTTTTCCTCCAAGGTATTGGAGGCTACATTTGCAAAAATTCCCCCATCCATAATGAGAGAACATACCTTACCAATTATGGTGCACTTGGTATGAAAAATGTTCTCTTTTTGGGACCCCTCCCCAATGGCTTCCCTTGTTTGTAAAAGCCTCCTCACCATGAGGTACTCCCCCACATCCGATGGCACTTCTTCTAGTTTGGTTCCTCTTTCTATAATTGCTTGAGGCTCGGATGCTTCTTCCTCCATTTCGTCCTCCTCCAGATCTATCAAGGTCATGACTCTTTTATTTGGACATTCACTTTGATAATGTCCAACTCCTTGGCATTTGAAACACTTCACTGCCTTGGTTCAACTACCTTCACCCACTTCTATATTTCCTTTCTCTTTAAATTTGATAGATTTGAGGTTAGGGTTGGCTTTTGGTGGCTCCTTAGAGGAGTAAATACTCGGCCTCACACCTCCAACTCTCAAACTCCTCTTCTCTTTTTTGTGCTTCTCCACTTTGATAGACAAGTGGAACAACTCATCCAAAGTATAATACTTATAAAGTTCTAGCTTTTTAGCAATGTCTCGCCTCAATACTCCTATAAACTGAGACATGGTATCTTCTTCTACCTCCTCCAACCCAAGTCTCATAATATGCCTCTCAAACTCCTGAATATACTCTTCCACACTCAATGACCCTTGTCTTAAGGAATAAATTTTATTGTAAAGGTCTTGATTATAAGAAGGTGGAAAAAACCTTTCTCTCATCAACCTCTTCATCTTCATCCAAGTTTTACCATTATTCCCTTGATTTTACACCAAATTCTCCCACCAAAAGGAAGCATGTCCCTTGAATTTAAGGACTGCAACCTTGAAAGACCTTTCATCATCCAAAACACTAGCCTCAAACAAACAGTTACACCTCATCTCCCACTCCAATAACTCCTTCGGATTATAGGATCCATCAAATTTCGGGACTTCTAACTTAACATCACTAAGAGGCTCCCTTCTTTCCAACCTCCTTCGAAAGGGCTGAGTAGAATTGCTAGAAGATGAGTTATCATCAATTAGCTCATCCCCTATCTCATTTATCCTTTCCTCTCTTTGAGGTATGGGACTTCTTACCCATTGAATGTTAGCATTAGTTACAAATGACTCTAATATACCTAATACCCTCCTTATATCTGCTTGTAATGCCTCTATTGCTTGATCTCTTCTAATGTTATGAGCCTCCTCAAGAATTAAGCCTTGGGACATAGGCTAGTTCTCCATGTGCTGAGTTTGTTTTGCAGACAAAATATTACACCTGAATGGAAAGTAAGGTGATATATGGTAAGAAATAGTTCAAATTTGTGACAAAAGGGTTAAGTGATCAAAGAAAAGGAAGGAAATTTTATGGGTGGTTGATGGTGATTATTAAATTCAAAGAAGAGATGTTGAAGGAGAAGAAAAGAACCCAAATTTATCAACCTTGAGCTTTGATACCAATTTGATGCATAATACTAAACAAATGGCATTAAGCTAAGTAATTAGTGTTGAAGTTGGGGATGGGCTTCAACAAAACCAAAAAGAAGAAAGGGGCACGAGGAGAAATCTGGATGAATGGACTTGAATATGAGGACTACAAATTTAAAGACTTGCACCAACCAACTAAGGTTACCAACCTAACCATAAATGGTGCAAGATTTTGTAAAACTCAACTCTTCTTTCACTTAGAAGATGTTGAATAAAAGGGGTGGATTTTCCAGCTAAAGAGATCTTCCCTTCTTGCAGTCCTAACTACTCTTTTAACTTAGGAAGGGGGATGGTCGTCGACCAAGTTACAAGGGCTAACCATGTCGTTTAATTAGTACACCCTCCACTATAGTTAAGACTACTTAGATTAGCTAAGCCTCCTAAACACCAATTGGCTAGCTAATTGTGTGTCAAAATGGAGCAAAAGGCTTAGGATGCATAGACTACACTTTAGGAAAGTTAAACAACAAAATTTAACTAAGCTAAGCTAAATCAGGTAAGAACCACTACCTAATCTAATTAGTTGATAAGGTGGATGTTGTTTCCGAGAATCTTATTGATTGTCCCTTAATTTAATCCAGGTTTAGGGGTCCTTGATCACATCATAATGGTCTTCCCAAAGTCCACAAATTCTACACAAATGTTGTAGTTCTAGAAAGTGTAGTTGCTGGAGGTGGTGAAAAGGGGTGGAGGTGTGGGAAAATATGGAGCCATATTGGAGCCTTAATTAAGCTATATTTTGGTAGTGTTTGGGAAAGCCATGAAGTAAGTGGAAGTGAGACATGCACATGTGAGGCGGTGTAGGTTGTTTAGCTTGCATGGCTATTTGATATTCTAATTATTTATTAACCCAAATAAGAAGAGTTTTAAACTCCTCAACTTTGAAAAAATTAATAAGTAGATTATCTTTAGTTTAGGTATGTGGGGATGCTTTTGCATCACTTTCTCATCAAGAAAAAGGCAAGATCACACTACTCAATACCACAAGACTTAGTGCTTAAATAGTATAATCATAACCTCACCATCACAGAAAAGAGTGGATACTCATTCTCATATACTATGTCATGTAGTATTTACATAAAATCAACCATATTCCTCATGAAATCATGTTTTTTTCTAAAAATTCTTAAGTGTTCTTACCTACATAAACAAAATACCATAATGTCATATATACATATAAGGATAAAAAATTTACCTACTGTACTAGCTCACATGCTCCTTCATACTACATTTTAAAGGTATGAATGACTTACTTGAAAGCTTAGAAAATATCCACACCTCAAAGCAAAGCATTTAGCGGGAAGATTCTAATATCCAAAAATCTTAAAATAGGAAGTCAAAACTCAGAGACCTTCATATGCTTCTTACAAATCAAAGCATACAAAGTAGGGAAAGAAAATAGAATTACCGCCTCCAAAAGAATCGAAGGAAATAATTAGATAAAATAAAGCTAACCTTTTCACAACTCTAACTATTTCTTACTTGAGGCTAAAATAAGAGAGAGCTAGAGGAAGGATCAGAAGATGTACATAATTTAGAGTGAATGTTCAATGTAAAGGAGAGTGGAGCACAACTATTGATATAATATCAGAAAATTTTGGTGGTTGAAAAGAGGTAAAGCAGAGAAATGATTATGGATATTTATAACTAATGAACTGGTTAAGAAATGAATGAGAGGGGTACAGTAGATCGGAAACCCTAATTTTGTCATTATAATTTGGATTGAATAGGTGAATTTATAAAAATAGGGATGACTTTATTCTAGTACTGCAATGGTGATTTTTTTTGATAATATAGGTCAAGATTTAATAGAAAAAGGTCGAGCATAAGACATAAAATTTGTATATCACGGTAGAAAACAAACCCCCTTGTTATGTAAGGGTGACTAGTCAACTTTATGTAGTCTCACAACATGACTCTCGAAAGCGTTGACTATCTACTTTATACTGCATGTCGTCTTCATTGATATGAAAACTACTAATTTAGTTAAATGATCCACAATAATCCAGATAGAATTGAAACCACTATGGGTCTTTAGAAGAATAACTATTGTAGAATAATGTGGATTGAAAGGATCTAAACAAAAAATTAGAATTAACAAGATTATGAATAATCAAGTATTAAATCACAAAATAGAACAATTGAGGGAAAAATAGAGATCTTTATTCATGATCTTGTGTAATTACATAATGATTAAACCAATCGATCAATCAATTACACAAATCTATAACTCTCTTTTAATGGAGAATTATATGAAGAAGAAGAAGAAGAAGTTTGTAACACGACTTAAAAGATAGGATTTCATCATGTCTCCTTTTATAGAAGATAAAATCCTATGGGGCAAAATAATTTTCTGAAATAAATAAAAAACATGGTATGTGTTTAGGAACATGGGACCCCCATGATTATTTCTTACTCTCAACTTTTGTCCAAAATAACACATTAGAGTTTTTAGTGAGAAATACGGTCCATTTTAACAAACATGGGACCCCTATGTTTCTCATATAATTCACAAGTGTACACTGAACTTCTCTAACACCTGCATAAAACAACACAATGTTATGTTATACTTCAAATACCCAATCAAAACTCATAATTCTCCACATTGACACAATATTTGTGACGCATGACATGTAAAGACCTCTATAAAAAAACCCTAGCCCAACAAAGGGCGTTATGGACTATGAACACCAATCAAGTCCGAGAAACACCTGATTATACCCATGTTTAGTGATTTCACTAGCATATTAGCTAGATTATCTAAAGTACCCACTTTCTCTAATACAACTTTACCTATAAAAATAGTACCCCAAATAAAGTGTTACCCCATTTCTGCTTATGATTTCTAAAGATCTCTATGCTAAGGATTCTCTTTGTAGATCCAATATCCTTTATCTCAAACTCACTTTTCAACATTACATTAATCTTATCAACATCAGATATATATTTTGTTGCCATAAGCATGTCATCAACATATATCAAAAGATACATGAAAGAGACACCTCCATCTCCTTCAGGTACACACATCTGTCATACTCACTTCTAGAGAAACCCTGCTCAAGCATAAAACCAATCAAATATTTTGTACCACTATCTAGGAGACTACTTTATACTGTACAATGACCTCTTTAATAGGCACATATGGTCATTCATCCCCTAAAAAAACCATTAGGTTGTCATATGTAGATCTCTTCCTCGAGCTCACCATGCAAAAATGTAGTTTTAACATTTAATTGCTCAAACTCAAAATCATGCATAGCCACAAACTCAAGCAAGGTACAATTAGAAGTATGTCTAAATATAGGAGAAAATACTTTGTTATAGTCCATGCTTGGAATCTAACTAAATTCACGTGCAACTAAATGAGCCTTGTACCTTGGTCCCTCGACCTTTGGAGCTCCCTATTTAAACTTATATACCCACTTGCAATCAACAATATTTTTCTTCCTAGGTGCCTTCACTTGTTCCCATGTTGGATACTTTAATAGGGACTCCATCTCCTCCTTCATAGTAACACACCACTCAGTAGAATCAGTACTCCCAATAGCCTTTGAGAATGATGCCAAATCCTACACATCAACAACAATCTCTACACTAGATAAAGCATAACCAGCTAATTCTTTATAACCATACTTGACCGAAGGCTTAAAAATCCTTCATGCTCTACTTAGATTAATGCTCCTTTGCCCCACTTCCTGCATGGATCCACCTACTTCAGGAATAGTGAGTCTATTAGAAGGGTACCTACCATCTAACTCAACCTCAACCTCCATCTAGCTCGAAGCACTATCCTGCTTGATATATGGAATTCATATGTTATTTTCCTAAGTAAAAATGTCATTTATTCCTCATTTTTTTATAAGATTTAATCTTTTCTCGAGTTTTTCTCTTTTGGATAGATTTTGTAGGAAAAGAAAAAAAATGAAGAAATTCAAAGGAGAAATCGATGGAAAGAGAAAATGAAGCAAAGAACACATCAAGAGATCTAGAATAAATGGAAGAAAAGACCAGAAATGAAGAATATATATCAAAGGGAATCTTGTGTTGAAATTTCATAAAGAAATAATGAAGGAACGAGAAACACGCCCCCCGGTGTTTCATAAACACGACCCATGTTTTTCTGTCAGCACACAAAATTTTAGCTTTTAAAGTTTAGCATTTGGTAGAGAATTGAAGGAAAAATACGGGGGTCCCGTGTTTTCTAACACAGACCGTGTTTTTCTTAAATTCTGTAACCATTCGCGCAACTTTTCCCCGATATATTTCTAAATTCTAAACATTTAAAAGTGGTTTTCGGGGGAGTTCGAGAATGGGATTCTCTCTTTCTCTCTATATTCTCTAGATACCACATGTAATTTGTAATTCCAATTCTCTTTCTCTCCATTGTATTCAATTGAACAATCAACACTTTGCAATTTAAGTCGATAAGTTCTTCTCCATTTCTCTCTTAATTGCAAGTTTTGATTTTTGATTGAATGCAAATAAAGTCTCTTTATTTCATTATTATTTTTCTTATGTTTGGTGTTTCATTGTTAATTTATTTGTAAGCATTGATGTTAATTATAGATTATTGCATTTAGTTGTGTGTTATTGCAATTATGTAGATAGTATAAGGTTGGAGGATTTGATGACAGAATTAGGGTTTTGGATATGACAACGTAATTTGAATTCATGATTCTAGATGAAATTTAATTAAATTGATGGACGAAATTGAATGATCTCGCATCACAGATTAAGAATTTAAACTAATTAGACTGATCGCCTATCTAGTTTACATCTTAATCTATGCTAGGATAATGGAATTAATACGTAATTGTTAATTAATGTTTCTAGAGTAGAAAAAGATTAATTATTAATCTTGTCCATTATTTCATACGATTGCATAATCCGAGCTTATGTGGTTATGGTTGTAGTTG